>OX438915.1:4918737-7346855 GCA_949316265.1 Diarsia mendica | reverse complement strand
GCCCACGCGCTACACCACCAGGGAGCTCCACAGCCTCACCCGCCCTACGTGCCGCAGTACTCCTGGTACCAAACCGACGCCAACCCTGGCTTACTTACGTGAGTTTGTGTTTGTTTTTGATTTATATGTAAGTGGTACTTGCTGTGTTGAAAGTAGATGAAAGTTTTCGTAGTTTTAAAGGAGCTTTTTGCTTTAAATTTTTGCTCAATGACAAGTTAAAGTATATTTTGCTTGAGCCAGTGACAATTTGAAACGTCATAACATAAGTACGCCATTTATTTTTTAGCAGTCAGTAGATGCATGTATCTGTTCCTAATACAATACAGCTTACAGGCTTTATTTTAAAACTGATCATCTACTTTCAACACTGACCGTACCAAAAATGCCAACTTACACACGAAAAAAATTGGCAAAAATGTTGAGACACTTCAGTGTAATCTCAACCTAAGCCTTCGGGTATGCATGACCTGCTGAAAACGTGTTCTGGACTGAAAACGTAAGTTAAAAACTCATGTTTACGCACGAAAACACCAGTCAGCATAGTACAGCCCAAGGTGCCACACGTGTTCTCTTTCTATGAATATCCTGGTACCAGTTGGACCCCTTTTCACGTAAGTCCCATAAACATGTATTTCATCAAGAGATCGTCTTCAACAGCCTATCGCAGTCCACAGCTGGACATAGGCCTCTACAAAAATGGGGAATGAATCACCACGCTTGGCAAGCGGGTTGGTGACTGGAACCACGAGGTGGCACCTGGTCTTCGTGCCACAAAGCTTCTGGTACCAGGCCGATGGCAATCCTGGGTCAGTCAGTAAGTTTTCTCACTTCTTCTTCTTCTTCGTGTCGCGGTACGACAGTACTTACCATTTTAATTTTAGTCGTAATTTTTGTCGTCTGTAACCCTATTTTAAACCTCCCTGTCTTAAAAATGTTAAACTTAAAGATAAGTTTAAATGTCTCATAGTAAATAAAACTACGACGATTTTGCGTCCCTACTAATTACTAGCCTCTCTTTTCAAAAGCATTAGTTTTCCAATTATATCAATTCAAAATTTCAGAATCCAAAAATTTCCAATTCATTTTTATATTAAATTCGATTTCTAGATTAACGGATTTCTTCTAGATTTCTGGATAGCGAGTAGACATTGTAGCTAGTCAGTAGTTTTTATGTGCCTAAAACATTCATTTAAATTATATTTTCTTTTGTCAACAGGGTATGGCCTGCAGTTTAACAGCTCTCGCACAAACACAAACCTAACTAAAATGTAAGTGTATATTCACTTTAAAATGGCGGACAGGAATGACAGCCATCACGAAATGGCGTCGTATTTATGGCGCGAAGCATCGGCACAACCAACTTTTAGTTTTAAGCAGAATTATTTAATAGTAATAATGAAAATCATTGTAAATTTTTATAATTAATTATAAATAGGGAATAATTGTTCATAATGGTTACTGTATATGTAATAAATATGTTAATAAAAACAGATATTGATGGACCAATTAATTAATGATTTTACGAGTCTTCACATAAATACTATGATTGTTTTGTTCTATATGAATTTTTTTCGCATAAAATAATATAACTGTGAAGTCTTAAATTATATTCTTTTATACCACAACTATTTTAATTTGCTGTTTTTTCCTTCGTATTAATTTGTTGGACCATCAATAAACTTGTATTCCTAAAAATAACGTATCGTTTTGGTAATCCGGTCACATATTAGTCAATCAGACATCGTGTATCCTAAAATGCCCGTTTCTGATTGGCTAATAATAACGTGACACTTTGAAATGGACGAATCACGTTATTTGTCAACTTTGACTTAAGACAGATGTGAATGTGTTGGCTCTTTAATTTTGAATTTAGTTTCCCGGAACACTGAAATTAGTAGAATTTTATATCAAGATTTTTTTAGAATTTGTATGTTGACAATATAAATTTGAATACCTTTATAAGTGATCTTAAGTTTTGCACTAAAAAGAGATAAAAAGAGTTTATTTGTTCAATGGCAAAACTGAAAAGAAATGTATTCAAGAGTTTTGTAAAAACGTAAAATTGAAATTGGTTGCAATATTTGCTTTAAATTTTACTTTTTTCTAAAAATCTTTTTTTTATTGAGAGTATTATTGGTCAACTGTAACTAATATTATTATTTGAAAATTGTATTCGTAAATTAAGCTTTAATTCATTTTTTTATTTATTTAGATTTAAATCTTCGAAAAAAAAATACAATCAAACGGGAACACAAAACCAGTCTGTTGTGATAAATAATTTTAAGTTTTTTCTATGTAGAACAATAATTTGAGTTTAAAAAATTGTATTTATTACATTTTGTGCAAAAATAATGTGTTCTGAATGCAAAAAGTTTTTTGTTTTAAGCTATAAATATTATTATTATCTTTAATTTCAACTGCAATTTCTTTATTACCTGTAAATAATATAGTCTGTTCATACTTTTTAATTTTTTCTTTTGTTTTTTATTGTATTTTTAGTTTTTAAATAATTTAGTTTTTTTTTTCATTTTATTTTGTAAAATTAAAATGTATGAACAGACCATATTATATTATATCTTTATTTCTAGAATGGGTCTTTACGGGATGAAATAAAATTTTGTAAATATTTTTTGTAATATATAGAGAAATAAACTATACATATAAATATAGGTAGCGTAATTACTTTATAACTACAATGTATTATAAGGAAAGCGGAAATAAGAAAAAAGTGAATTAATTTCTTTTGTCAAATAAAAAGAGAAAAATATTATATTTTCGTGTTTTTATTTCTTTGTTTGGTTACCACAATTGAACCCTAATTGCAGGCATATGGCAGATGGTACAAAACTTTTGTTTTAACCACCAAATAACGAAGGAAGTTGTTATGCAAAATGTTGTAAGTTTTTTGCAAAACTTGTTCAAATACTTTCGATACTTACACACATACACGATCAATTATACATTAACATAATAGCTTATATAACAAATAAGAGGACTTCAACTGTTTCGAATGAAATAAAATCAATAACAGCTAAAACTTTACACCATAGCTTTTACTGACTACAGTGACTCTTACATGAAGTCTTAAAAAAAAATTGGGAAGAAACAAGTAATACATAGACTCACGCCATTTTCTCATGGGGGGACCAGAAATCATAGGACACCACCTGCTACGATTATTACATACTCCTTTTGACTAGTCCACAATTTAACAAGTAATATTGATGAAGTAAAAGCATCCAGAATGTTATAGATACAATAAGTTTTCTGTTATTGCACACCAGATAGTAAGAAAAAAGATAAAAAAATAACTTTTATAAAACAACTGCCTTCAAATGAAGAAAAACACCAAAAGGAACAAAACCTACTTTCTGTTGGAGTGAGGGCCATAATGTTCCAAGTCAACCCAATGCAGGTTGGTGGAAAGCAAAAGAACATACGAGACACCCGTTCAGCAATACAGGAGGCCTGAGTATCAACTGATAAAGGGGAAACTGCCAGGAAAACCAGCGAAATTCATCGTAATATTTATTTTATTTTTTGGTTTGTGGGAAATCATCAATGACTCCCCCCGTTCTGGGTTGAGCGGTAGGGGGGAGTGTCAGTTCTACTGACCATGACTAAAAACCACCATAATCCTTCTGTGTCGAGGCCGAGGTATCTATTTCGAACAACCCGCAGTATCAACAGCCTGACATTAACCGGAAAACTGCAAAATAAAAAAATAAGTAAACAAAACTATTGCGAGCTTTCCTGGCGGTTCCACTTCCAGTGATTCAGTCATCATCATCATCTGCCTAACTTTTTTTCAACTATGTTAGGGTCGGCTTCCAGTCTAACCGGATGCAGCTGAATACCAGTATTTTATTTACATGGAGTGACTGCCTGTCTAAACTCCACAAATCAGTTAGTACTTGGTTGGGTTCTCGACAAGTAATTCCTCCGAGATAGTTTTCATAGAACCGAACTATAAAGTAGCTTGACTGATTAGAATTTGAAAGAAAAAACAGAAATCTCCTTGGCAGTCGGGTACGTAAAAAGCACAATCTACGCAACTATTCAATCTCAAATGCTTTTGAGGCAGTACCTAGGCTATCAGTAAGCTTCTGCGCTAGACCTTGCGCTCTGGACTATACTCAGTAACACTTCTTATCGTGTGGGCAGTAAGGTCTAACGACCCCACACACCCTAGTGTCAAAGTTTCTACGACCGCCATTTGGTGGCCGGGACCACCCACCGGCTTGTACGTGCCTCCTTCCGAAACACGGAATCATCTTTTTTATCAGATAATCAGGTGATTCCAGCCTGAAATGTCCTAACTAAACTGGAAACAACTTTACAAAGTATGCTTCCGTGGGAATGGAACACACGACCACCGGGTCACGAGGGCCTACACCACTCGACCAGTAACTTATCAGGCATCACAGTTACTGTGTATATTCCAGAGCGCAAGCTGAAACACAGTAATGACTATTGTGGTATTGCTGTTTCAGACGAGCGACGTAACTCATAAGAAGTAAGTATTGAAAATGAAAGTAAGTAATATAAATGGTAAGCCAAAGATCCAACAGCTTAATTATTGTAGTAGTGCATCGTAATACTTGTATCAGTTCAATAAATTATGGTGCTATTCAACTTATACTAATAATTACGGGAATTATGTATTCCGTTATTACCTATCTATATGTATTATTATGAGCTACCGATATTTACGTCATTAACCAAGCATTCTGTACATCAAACTAAGTACCTAAAGTACGCAAAAATTAATGCTAGGGAACGACTTTATTTTTGGGAGTTTCATTCATGGAAGGACTATTTAAACGCACTCAAAACATTGTTAAAATGGATGGGTTGACTATTACGGAGGTCGTGTACGTATTTAATGTAAAGTTATATGCAACAGATCAATTACTTTTAATTGATCTGTTGCATATAACTTTACATTAAACTCTTTAGTTTCGAAATAATGCTTAGAGACCCAGAAATCTCAGAAATAAACATCAGTAAGATTCTATATTATATTATTTTTTCCGAGCCCGGATCCAACCCGTGACATGCAGCACAGCAGTCAATCGCTCAGCCACTGCGCCAACCGTGCAGTCAGTCTACTTTCAGTTAACTTTTAATCACTCCATTTCACTTAATCAAAGGAAAGCTTCAGCTGTTTAATTTCAGCAAAAAATAAACGTCAATAATATAGACTTTTAATTACTCAACCACCTTACATAAATTACGAACAGCTCATTAAAACAAAAACTCGAAAAATACAATTCAAACTATTTTCAAAATTAGTCTTCATCACGATTGAGTTAGCTTCGCGATGAAATTTTTTAAACAGTGTTTGAAAAAGTTTCACGATAATTTTTAATCAATTTACCGGTATATTAATTATGGTACTAGCAGGTTTGAGACGTGAAAAACACCGCATAAACAATTATAATGGCATTTGAAAGTCCTCCACGACAGGCGGTATTAAGAATACTTAAAGAAAAAAAAACGTACTTAAATGAAAACTTTATTTCACGTTGTTGAGTTATTTTCGCAGAAACCAGGTTTTCGGAGAATTATCTTATTGAGTAACAAGTGTAATCTGCAGCCTGAGAAATACTCAGAAATCTATAAAAGCCTTTTAAAACACCACCTGCAGTATAAAAATCACGCAGCAAAAGAAACTCGAAAACTCCACTTCACGCAAAAAAAAACTCGAAAATCCAAATTCAAAAAATCAAATCCTCCTCATTAACCCTCCAACGTGTCGTCAGTCGCAAACAAACTGTAAAAGGTTCGACGTTTTTGAGAATATTGGCTAAAAACTAGTGAGCGTAATTAAAATGACGATTGTCCACCAATTATATGCGCCTTTATTGAAACGTCCAGCAGATGGTTTCATAGTGGCGGTGTTTTTTGTTGCAGCGGCAATGTTCAAAGGATATTTGTGTTTTTGTCGCGGCCTGGCTGGACCACAAAGCATTTGTTCGCGAAACGTGTTGAGTGGGGACCTGGGAACAAAAATGGGTGACTTAGAAATGCTTACACGTCTTCGTGATAATCAGAGGCTTCGTTCATATATGTAGTGCTCAAACAGCTGTCATGACTATGAGTGTATTCTGTATGGCCTCAAAATTATGAAACAAGGGCTACAAAGATTCCGTCGGGACTGCGGGTTGTTCGAAAGAGATACCGCGGCCTCGGCACAAAGGGCTAGGAATACGGTTTTTAATCAGTAGAAGTCTGACACTCCCTACCGCTCTGCCCAGAGCGGGAGGAGTCATTTGATGAAAAATATTTTATTATCAACTAGCTGATGCCCGCGGCTTCACCCGCGTGGATGTCGTTCAAATATACTAAAACCTTCCTCTTCAATCACTCTATCTATTAAAAAAAACCGCATCAAAATCCGTTGCGTAGTTTTAAAGATTTAAGCATACAAACAAACAGACAAAAATAGCGACTTTGTTTTATACTATGTAAGGATAATTTTAGTAAAGGCAATTCAATTCAATTTATTTATTGCATCAAATATGGTAGGTACACACGGCTACACATCAAGCTATACATTTCCAGTTTACGCTGATCTCGCACTGTACGGAAATCCTATACAATGCGAGACCAGTTTATACTGGAAATTATAGCTTGATGTGTAGCCGTGTGTACATGAAGTTCTTATTACATAAAATATTTGGTAACACACATTTGGCCAATATATTATTATAGCATGCAATAGTATACAAGTTTTAACACTTATGATACAGTCAAATATGTCTGTGCTTTAGAGTATAAAATTTACAGGGACACTTTTGAAAAAACTCATCTACCGAATAAAAACACTCTTGCAACAACCACTTCCGCGCAAAGAATGATTATATAAGCCGAAGTTTGAAAGTGACGCCTGTTACAGAAAAATCGTAAGGAAGTCGTCTATCAGGATATAGATAAATGTATTGAGTAGGGATGAAGCGCATGTAAACTAAAAAAGTGATGGATATTTAAAATGTTCATGATGATAATGATATGAAAGACAAAGGAGTAAATGATGCCTTGGGGTCTGGCAATGGAAAAAAAAAACATACGATCGAATTGAGAACCTCCTCCTTTTTGGGAAGTCGGTTAAAAAGAAAACGTGTTGCGCCGACCCCAAATAGAATGAGACAAGGGCAGAAAGATTATGATGAGTTTTAATAAAATCATGTTGAAATTTTTAAATAATTATACTTGAATAAATTCAATTTATCTTTTATTATTTGTTTTCATAAGGAGCATTTATTTTAGAGGTAGTTGAAATTGTCGTTTTTAGATGGCTCTTGAGTTGTCGATTTGACAGGATGGCTTATTGTACCAGGTACTTGGGATTCTGGTTTCAAGTGTGATAGTACATTATTGGGGTCTGTTAACGTAGGTAAACTTATGCTTCACTAACATTGGCACTTATCTTCTCTGAGTAAGTAGGGTGAAGTAATTGTTTTTTTTTTTTTTTCATTTCGTTGACCTCCGATTATTAACTTTTTAAAATTTTATTTTACATCCTGTACAGTCTCACTGCTGGGTAAAGGCCTTCCCAAATTCCTTCCATGTGTTTTTTTTTTCTGTACCTTCTCGAATCAGCCCTTGCAGTACGTGTCAAGAATATAATATTAGATTTCTTTTATAAATTTATAACAAAAAAAAAAATAGGGCATCTTCTATGAAATTATCTCAACTCCACACTATAAGTAGTAGCTAGGACCAGATACAAATAGGTAGTACCAATTAATAACGACTATAGTTGTCCTGTGTTAAAGGTTGACAATTACTGCCCAGGGGCCGGCAACATTCTGCAAATGGCGCCGAAAAAATGACAGCTTGACGTCAAAAGTAACAGAACTATCAAAGTGACAGTTGACAGTTGTAGGTAATAACAGTTGATTCAGATGTCAATTTATAGTGTGTTAGTAGGAACGATTAATTAAAATAAACAAGATTTTAGGAAAAAAACTTGCGGTATATTCTTGTTTTGCTGACCTGGTGCACACAAATCAAATAATGAGTGAATTGTGTGACTGCTTGTTAATTGGAAAATTTGTAACGGAATGTGTGAAATAAAACTACAATGATATTATTTATGATCCGCCATATTGGATTTACTTTACTCATTAATGATTTTGATTTGAATTAATTGATGAGGCACATTACACGGCTTATTATTATTATTATTTATTCAGTATCGGACAACAATACAATCCATTTTGTTAGTAAACAGTGCCATAGAACTAATGTTAGTAATACACAACAAAACACAATCAACACCAGCAACACATTAGGATTTATCTGTCTGAGGCAAGTTGCCCAGAGAGTAATCAATCAGAAGACGAGCTATCTAAGCTATCTAGTTGACCACCCTCTCCACAAAATGCCTCAGAACAGGGGAGTAAGGACACTCCACCAGTACTCTCAGGATACTATTGCCACTGACCCGCGTTCGATGCACCAGTGAAGCAACCTTTTTTCGTATTACTGCGTGAAAACCGTCACTTATACTTGTGGAGGTCAGATAGGCAGTCGCTCCATGTAATATACTGGTATTCAGCTGCATTTAATAATTCTGGAAGTAAACCCCAAAATAGTCAAAATCAGGCAGATGATTGTTACATTGGACATGATAATGAAATACTTGTCGTAATCAAATTACCTGATTTGATACACTTTAAATAAATCCTTGCCCGATTCTACTTCGAGGAATAATAATTATTATTCGTCAAGCTAATCCAGGGTTTTTGGACGAATGGTAAGTATACAAGATAGGATAATACCATATTCGTGCTGATATTGCCGACATCGGCCAAGATATGACAAAGTAGACCGAATTTCTGATTTCGAATTTCCCAATGTATTGACCAGAACGTCCTCCGTTCAGGGTGCTTACTCTCGAATATAATTCCGATAGATCGACATTGGTCAAACGTCAGTTGGTTGAGTTAAACGTCAGGGATTGGCTAGACTCAGTGAGTCCAGCCAATGCCTGACGTTTGACTGATAATTCCAATGTCGATCTATCGGAATTATATTCGAGAGTAAGCACACTGGTCAACCTACATACAGAACAGAAAAATTAAAAAAAGTTTAAATACCATCTTCAAGGTATTTTTGTAAGAAATAATTACAATACATTCTACTTTGTTTGTCTAGTGATCTTAAGCACGACTGTTGAGCAGAAGATTCTGGGTTCGATTCCCAGGTCGACCAAAGTGTTATTACGTTATTCCATCAGGAACTTCTCAGTAGCAGCCACAGAGTCTGGATTTGTTACATGGAATTTAAGAAAACAACTAGCGAAATGTGGGTGCTAATTGTTACACCTTTTTTTTTTTTTTGGTGGGTGGAAAATCATCGAATTGGGCAGAGCGAAGGGGAGTGTCAGACTTCTACTGACTAAAAACCGAACCCATGTTCCTTCTTTACCCTTGCGCCGAGGCCACGTCATCTAGTACAAAAATCCGCACCTCTGCCTATCCTTTTGGGTGTTACAGGCGTCAGATGTTATTTTAAAATATAGAAGGCCTCTATATTCTCTTTCTTGGTAAGCAAATTATTCGTTATTAATCCACCATTGCGCCAAAACATAACGTCTCTTACCAGGTTTCATAGCCAGATGTGAATCGAAAAAAAAACAGCTCCATTTAAAAAATACCTTTTGTATCAAAAGCTATACAGAACCCAACAAAGGGCCTGTTTTATTATTTTTTAAAAGGGTTCCGTAGGCGTGGCGCTTCCGTCCGCATTCTCTAATAGTTTTTGGGGTTGGCAACACGCTTTTTGTATTTTTTTTTATTCTGTGAATATGACACTTATGCAAGAGGCGGGTTTTCGCATTTTTTGGTACGTAAAATGATTTTAATTGTGAATGTGATATTTTAAGATGTTTCTTTAAAGAGCAGCTGATTTTCTTTAATGGCTCAGCTTTCTTGGAGACGTAGGATATTTTATCTTAATGAGACTGTTTTATGGGTACTAAGGCGTGATGGTATGAACAGTAGGGGAATTCTATGAAGACTAACTTACAACAGCTGTGGGTGAATGCACAGAAGAGATAAAAGAGGTGAATGGTTTGACGGACATGTTGGAAGAAATAATAATTTTATGTTTACTGATCACTCGGAAAATATCAAATTTTATACATGTGAGTGTTTTAGTTGTGATAGCCCAGTGGTGTGACCGTTGGACTGCCAAGTCAAAGGTCCCGAGTTCGAACCTAAGCCCAAGACACGCACCTCTGATTTTGCATTGTATTAAGTATCACTTACTTCGGTGAAAGAAAACCGCGTGAGGAAACATTTCTCGGGAGATATTGCTCGATGGCATGAAAAGCTAAGTTCGAGGACCATGGGCAGCATAAAAACTCTGACATTCCATTGAAGAAGAAGAAGTCCTTTAGGCGGTAAAATGAAGTCGCTAAGTTAGCTTGCTTAGATTTTTTTTATTGAAAAATAGCACAAATAGAATAAATAGTTTAATGTTATACTTAGTTAAAATACAGTAACATTACTTGGGGAAAATTTATTTCACGGATTGAAGGATGACTACAATGATAATATTTAAGTTATAGCGAAAATCATCATTTGCTTGCCCTTTCCCAACTACATTACGATCAGCTTCCAGTCTACAGGAGTTCAGCTGAATACCGGTATTTCAAATGGAGCAACCGCCTACAACCCAGCTAGTGCTGGGTATACGATACCTCTTGGTGAGCCTGGTTGTCAAGCTTTCGGGCCACTAATTACCTCTAACGACTATCGAAGATCTATAAAATTAAATGACAACTTGAACCCTGCTTTCCGAGACACGGAAGAAATCTGGTATGAAGTTCTTGGCCAAACATCCACGGACCAAATATCCAACCGAGCAGCTGTTATTTTTTAGCCATGAGCTCTAAGTAAAAGTCAAAGTGTAATTTGCATCTTAATAAGGTCCAGTTCAGTTCGGAAAAAAAGGTTTCTCTTGAGCCCCAAAGTAGATTGTTTAGATACTCATTCAGCAGATTTTTCAATAAATCATACTCTACCAAAGTGACTTGTCGCCTCTATTTTTACCCGACTGCGGCGAAGCCCAAAAGGAGGGTTATTATATCAGTGTATATGTTAGGTACACCTCTGCCTAACCCTTCGGGGATTACAAATCGTGATGTAATGTATGTCTGTTTTATATCAGTCTTTGTGCAGAATAATCAAAGTCTGAATTACAATAACCTTGAAACTACATGATTACAATAACAGGGACATACCCGACGGACGACGCGACCGCGGAAATAAGTAGTACCTATAGTAACAATGCTATGTAGCGGCTGTAAAATCCTAGGTAAAATAAATATAATAATTATGAATATGATTGTGGATGGGGTGTAAGAGTAGAGGCAGACCAAAGAAACGATGGATGGACTGTGTGAAGAATGATATAATAGCAAGACAGGAGGTGTCTCATGAGATGACGAGAAACAGAGAGGTATGGAAGCAGAAGACATGCTGCGCCGACTCCAAATGAATTGGGATAAGGACATGAGAATGATGATGAATTATGAACACATTGGTATATTATTATATATAGTAGCGCGTCGGGGATGTTTGCCGAAGCTCGTGTGGATTGTTTCCACACAATCATGCGCAAGCGGTGCACATCCCTGATGCGTAGGATGTGGGGCAGTCGCAACAGTATCCTAAACGCGTTTTCAGAACGTTTCGACTGTCAGTACGTGAACCACTGCTGTATGGTTCACGTACAGAATAATGTTACAATTTTATTTTAATTCGTGAATCCAATAATAATTTTCAAATTCCTATCTAATTTTGTAATATTTATTTTGTGATTTTTGTGCCTACTAACATAGTTTATAAGTTTCAATTGTTACTAACCATTATGGATCATTGTTTTCTGACAAATAAAATAAATTATTATATATATGAAATAGGTACCACGTCTGTATTCCCAGAAGATATACCTACCGATAGTGCTAGTAGTGATCAGTATATAAAAAAAAAGTATCTAGCACAATTTACAATACTAAAGGAGCAAAGGAGGACATATTTTTGCCCCTTAACGGAGACAATCATCTTCATTTTCATCATAATTCAGCACAAAAGCTTCAGTCACTTTGTCTAGGCCCTTTTTACACAGACCAGTCTGCCAATGTATAAGATATGATAATGAAATGTACCCGTAACGAAACTGAAAGGCGTCCATTTCTCATTGTGTCCATTGCTAATTTTGCATCTACAGACTAATCATTTTCCGTAGGTGTAAAATGTGTTTCTACGAACTCAGTTTTCTTTGTTAAAAGCTATTTTATAATTATAATCGGTATTTGTCTTTACTTTTACTAAGTTTGATGTAGGTACAGAATGTTTTCTTGACGGCTTCATGATAATCCGATTACACTGTTATCTTCAACACCTTTTTATTTTATTTGGGATATACGAAACACAATTTAGAACCGATTGTTAGTTTTTTCAGACCTCGTCCTACGGCCAGCTATTTGATCTGCATTATAACATCACACCTTTAATACCCGAAGGGTTTGGTTAGTTCGGCAGAGGTGTAGGTACGTACCGATTACTACACCCAGATTTTGCTTTTTTTTTTTGGTGGGTGGAAAATCATCGAATGACCCCCCCCCCGCTCTTGGGCAGAGCGAAGGGGAGTGGCAGACTTCTACTGACTAAAAACCGAACCCATGTTCCTTCTTTGCCCTTGCGCCGAGGCCACGTCATCTAGTACAAAAATCCGCGGCCCCGACGGGCACCCAGATTTTGTCTGCAGTTGTGATTGTCCCATGTAAAAAGGACGAGCATATTGCCGTCAAAAGGTCTCTACCCCAGATTCCGTGGGTGCTACATAGAAATAGGTACCTAGAGGAAAAACTCAATAGCACTTTGTCTTTTTTTTAGGGGGCAAGGGTGGGAAATCATCAAATAACCCCTCCCGCTCTGGGCAGACCGGCAGGGGGAGTATTAGACTTCTACTGACTAAAAACCAACCATGTTCCTTCTTAGTCCTTGAGGCCGCGGTATCTCTTTCGAACAACCCGCAGCCCCGACGGGCACACTTTGCCCGACATGGAAATCCACCCCAGAACCTCATACTGAACAGCATCTAAATATTCGTATATTTAAAACATAAGCCAAGCCTAAGGCATTAAGTCCGCCTTTGTACCTTTTTTGTGTGCGAGAAGTTTAAATAAATAATAAATAAGGAACCCGTTCGTCCGTGCAATGGTAAAAGGAACCCCAATCGGCAGGCACCAACGAACCACGCGTCAAAGTTCTGGTACGTCAAAAACAATAGCAGTGAAGGAATTCTTACGAGCAGGGCTGTCGCGAGGTGCGAAGTTTTATGTGAACTCTTTGATTTGAATAAAGATGGTCTTTCGAAATAATTAAGAGCGTATGGTACCTCAAACGCGAGTTTTATAATGCGTAAAAGTATATGATTCACTGCAGTTATCAACATCAGAAAAATATATGATATTCTTCAGGATATATGCTAGTGCCATAGTGTTGTGAAAACATAATACAACTAACTTTGCTCGATAGAAAAAAATCGCGAAGATACCTCTAAAAATTTCTTTTAACGAGTAAAAACCATACTAAAATACATGTCATCGTTCTGATTTTTTTGCCAAATAATTCTACAAGCAACAAACTAAGGTCATAGTGTTTTACTTTTTTAGTCCAATCAATAGTTTTTTTGTAAATCGCAAAATACCACTAATTTCGCACTATTCGGCCGCAGCGAAAGACGTAACAACCGCTTTGTAGTGCAAGCTGATTAGAACTTTATTCTAACAGTATTACAAGCGAAGTTTGAACCACCACAAATAGGGTTGCTAATCTGAGGTAGCATACGCGCTTAACAGGTGATGAAATGAAATGATTGGAAGACTTGCGTAACATAGCATTACATTACAACTGTTATCCTCATGTTAATTGAGACAGGGCCGTCACACTATTTCCAAACCAGTAGCATCATCATCAGCCTATAATGTTCCCACTGCAGGGACTCAGGCCTCCTCTCTAGGAGAGGGATGGGCTATAATCTACCACGCGGGCCCAGTGCGGATTGGTAGATGTCACATCATATCTTCGAATTTTTTGGTTCTAAGACGTGCCGGTTTCCTCACGATGGTTTCCTACACCGTTTTGAGAACAGTGGTGATGAAATAAATTACACAAAGTAATTGTGCCTGACGGGGTTCGAACTCACGACTCACTGTTCGTAAGTCGGGGCCGCCACCACTGGGCCACCACTGCTTCCAAACCAGTGCATCTCCTGAAATCTGGAATCAACAGTAGCACCCACCAGAAAAACGCCGACTCAACGAAGTCGCAGAGAATCAACTTTACTGTTTTGGATCCTGCAAGGAACTTAATTAGAAAACAGTAGCGAAGGAGTGTAAAAAAACATCAAGTCAAGATTATAAATGTCAAAAGCAATTTGTTATTGATATTATTTTATACCCAGTGTGTGTCGATTCAACTGAGCTGAATATGCTCAAACTTTACTTGAGCATCGTTCACGTATCGAAAACGCAAGCTTTGCTCAGTACAATACTTGAAAAATAAGGCTCATCATCTGATTAGCCATTTCCCAACTATGTTGATGTTGGCTTCCAGTCTAACCAGATGCAGCTAAATACTAGTATTTTACATGGAGTGACTGCCTATCCAACCTCCACAACCCAGTTAGTACCAGATAATATTCCCTAGGAATGTTTGTCAGACTCCAAAAAATCGGCCTACAGCAGCATAATTTAAAAATAGATCCCTCCTCTGCCAGCCCTATAAACAAGGTAAAAACTGAGGACATATTTGTCCCTCTCTACCTCAGGACAACAAGAAAGAAGTTATTTTTGTTCAATAAAAAAACGTCGAGGAGACATACTGAGACAGCGGCACTATCAAAGCGTTCTTAACGTGTCCCGAGATGAGAATGTTTAGAGTACGTTTGCGCGAAAATGTGGAAAATATCGCCTGTGTATGTGTACTTGTGCGTGTGTGTGTGTTGGTAGATGTGGAAGTGCGTAGTTTAAAATGGAAAGGGAGTTTGGTATGATTTTTATTTTTTTCTATTTTATATGGGCTTACTCTTGACCTCACCGCCGCGGATTTTTGTACTAGATGACGTGGCCTCGGCGCAAGGGCAAAGAAGGAACCGGTTTTTAGTCAGTAGAAGTCTGACACTCCCCTTCGCTCTGCCTAAGAGCGGGGGGGGGGGGGTCATTTGATGATTTTCCACCAACCAAAAAAAAAACAAAAGGGCAGAGATTAGGTCGACGATGGAACGAGCTTACCCAGAAGAAGCCTATTTACTCGCGACTTAAATAGATGATTTGAGATGTTGACTCTTTTCTGGGAGTTAATATTTTGTTATAATACCAAGGAGTACACGATGAAGAGTGATGGACATGAATTAAAGGAAGGTCAAATAAAAGATAGATAGATTGTGTGACGAATGACACGAAAGATAGAGGAGTAAATGACGCCGTGACATCTTGTTTTTTAACTAAAATGTTCTCAGTTTCTGTGTTCAACTTTCAGGTTGCACAAAGCGTTATTGGGGTTTTCGGTTAGTCTAACAATCTCGCACTACAGCAGTCACGGAGTCTGGATAATTATGTGTACCGTTTATCGCGAACAACAGACAGACGTGGCGGAGGACTTTGTTTTCTAATATGTAGTGATGATTATTATTTTATTAATATAACATCACGCATGTAATCCCCGAAGGGTTAGGCCTAAGTAGTACACACACATAACGTTTTAGTCCCATGTAATAAGGGGGAGTCTTTTGCCATAATCCAGGCGAACATCCACTTCGTGGCTGCTACAGAGGAACTGCTGATAGAAAAACTCAATATAACTTTTGCCGACGACGTGCGAATCGAACATCATCATCATCTGTCTAGCCTTTTCCCAACTATATTGGTGTCGGCTTCCAGTCTAACCGGATGCAGCTGAATACCAGTATTTTACATGGAGCGACTGCCTATCAGACCTCCACAACCCAGTTAATACTAGGTAATACGATACCCTTTGGTAAGACTGGATGTCAGAATTTCAGGTCACTGACTATCTGTAACGACCACCAAAGATCTATAAGTATATGGCAGCCGGGACCAACAGCTTAACGTGCTTTCCGAGGCACGGAGGAAACCCGGTATGTCGGACGGTCACCCATCCACAGACCGACCTAGGCAAGGACAGCTTTACCTAAAGATCGACCCGAGTGGCAGTTCATAAAAAGCCACGAGCTCCTCCAATTGCGTGCGAATCGAACAGAATTCCCTATTATTTTAATCTCGTCACTTTTAGATAAACATTCATCGGCTTTTGTCTTATCACACGTTAGTCATAGAAACTCTCTAAAACACCAGTAAACAGCACAAATATCAATAACATCTTTAAACTGTTCGCGAAACCAACGAATCACCATTTCTTTGAAAAACAAGCCCTTGCGCTTTCTTCAAAAGACTTTTTAATGCTTATATTACTGTGTTTTAACCACCGTCTGATAGTGAACTCGGTTTAAAATACAGAAGTGCCGACGTTTCGTTATAAAATTTATTGCGGTGTAAACATCGGTCGGTGCGGTAGTAAATATGAAGTAGGGATCTTAAGGAAAGGCTCGTTTTAACATGTTTTTGCTTTAGATAATGAAACTTGGGTCCTTTAACTTAATGTAAAATGAACTGTAACGTGCAATAGGAATTATGTAGTAAACTTCGTAATGTTTTGGCGACTTGGTTCATCCGGAATGTATATAAATATAATTAGGCATATTTAGGAATGAAATCTAGGAGCTAAATGTCGTGAGGAAAATTTTGAGTATGAATTTAGATGGGCTGTGTAAAGAATGATATGGCAAGAAAGGAGGTGTTTCATGAGATGATGAGTTATAGAGAAGTATGAAAAAAAAAACATGCTATGCCAACACCAAGATAAGGATAAGGGCAAAAAAAATATGATAAAAAAAACTAGGAGATACATGCCTTTTTAATTGGGTGTCACTGGTGCTGCTACTATTAACATTATTTGTGAGAACCCAATTTCTTAAAATACTATTGCGTTTCCGACTTGGAGAGACTGTCGAAACCAAAAATGTAAAGACTAATAAGAACTTAATGTACACAGTTACGCAATAAATATATCTATATCACTTTATACCGAGTTTTCATCGTGCTTCGGAAAGCCCGTGTCCTGGCTGTCATTTTTCATAGTCGTCATAGGCAGTCAGAGGCCCGAAAGTTAAGCCAGACTTACATCGTCATAGGCAGTCAGAGGCCCGAAAGATAAGCCAGACTTACATCGTCATAGGCAGTCAGAGGCCCGAAAGTTAAGCCAGACTTACATTGTCATAGGCAGTCAGAGGCCTGAAAGTTAAGCCAGACTTACAACTGAGTAGTGGAGGCTAGAGAAGCAGTTAGCTGCATACGGTAAGACTGCCCTTAATTGCTAGGCAGATTATCAAGTCAAAAATTAATTTACAAAAGAATATAATTCTGACTTTTTCAGCATTATTTCACCACCAACAACGTAATATAAAAATAAATCAAACAGTCACGCTGTAACGCAAAATTAAATTTACAAATCTCTCACCTCCCTTTACTTTCCTATTAAATAATAATCAATCCACGTTACTAAGTAGGGTGGGCAGAAATGGTAGTAATTTGCCGTTAATGCGCACAGCGGGCTTACTGTGAGGTGCGTGCTAAATATTAACAGATTATTGTTAAACTGACGTTATTGTTAGTAATTTGATTGTTTGTTTAATGTGTAATTAACTTTAGCGATGACCTGGTGAAGGTTACGGGGATCCGTTTCTAAGCGAGACGCACGGGACCGGTCAATGTAGAGACACTTGGGGGAGGCCTATGTCCAGCTGTGGACGTCTTTCGGCTGAAATTATGATGATGATGAATTAACTTTTAGATTAGATTTGGAATTACTGTCGTTTGGTAAGATGTTATTGGTGGATTCAAAAAAGAAGTAAGAAAACATACTTTATTATTTATTTAGGGGCAAATATGTAGGATGCAGCTGAACACCAGTATTTTACATGGAGCATTTAAGACACCCACAACCTAGTTAGTATTGGGTGAAACGAAACCTGACTAACAGTCGTACCAAGGGTAGCCCTTAGTACGACTGTTAGTCAGGTTTTTCAAGCCACTGACTGACCTGTTACGACTGTCGAAGATCTACAATTGACAGCGAGACCGACGGCTTGCCCGGCTATCCGAAGAACGGAGGAAACTTAGTATGTACTGGTTGTTCACCCATCCATGGAACAACCCAGACCAGCGCGGCTTAACCTGAAGATCGAACCCAGGAGCTGGTATTATTTAGCCACGAGAAAAAGATTTTAATCACAAACTACTTTGGCACGCGTTAAAAAATGGCTACCGTTACAAAACGTCAAATAATTTTTTAGTCAACAATTTAGTCGTCAAATGAACAATACACAAATACGCTATAATCTTAGTATCGGGTGTTAGAAGCGTGCCATAGTCCCATATAGCCCGGTGTTTTTAAAGGTTTGTTGTAGGGATGTTAAGAGCTCTGTAACCGTAACCGAAACGATCGGATATCCGAAATAAAAAATATAGCCGTAGGTAACCGATTTAAATGTTGCGGATAAAAGTGGAGTTTAAATTATTGTTAATTATTTTATAAAATGATAATTAGGAGTATTTTCAAGAAAATAGACGGAATTCTAGGGAATTTTTGATTTTAGCTTTAGGGATAAATATTTTTGAGAGTTGATAAAATTGTGTCTGTTTAGTCCGGCCGAGCCGTCTCTTGTCAGTTGTCAGATTATGTTGTAAGATTCTCACATCCGTAACCGAAAGTATCCGAAACTAGCGGATAAATAATTCCATCCTTTACATTTTAATTTAATCTGTTCTAATTTAATTTAATATAATTAAAACTATTTAATTCAATGTATTCATTTTTTTTTATATAATATTAATATTTAATTGTGTAATTCTATGCGCGTAAGGTAGTGTATGCTGTGCTTCTCTGTAAGTAATGAGGCGCTTAGTCTTAAGTTTGCAATGTACTAATTATAATTGTAACAGTGTACTCATTGTTGAGAAGCCTAATAAATAAATAAACCGAAATAATTTCATCCCGTAACCATATCCGAAACCGGTATCTGTATCGAGATCCGCAATTTCATATCATAAACGCCACAGGTTTGTTGTAGCCCCATATTGCCCGGCGATAGTTTCACTATGCTGGATAATGCTATGGTTTTATGTTACGTGACGTAATTGTAGGTTTTGACAGTTACTGGTACAGATTTTTCTGGTAAGATCTTACTGACAATATCACTGACGATTTGTAGAAGATTTTTCGACCAGTCAACTTGAGCAAAGCCTTTTCTCTAAACTATGTTGGTGTTGGCTTCTAATGTAGCCAGATTCAGCTAAGTACTAGCATTTTACCATCACAATCCAGTAACTGGGTATAAAATACCACTTGGTAAGACTGCGTGTCAGATTTTGTCTTCTGACTAGTCGTAACGACTGTCAACAAGTGATAACGGGACCATCGCAGCACAGACGAGTATTTGAAATAAAAAAACCGGCCAAGAGCGTGTCGGGCCACGCTCAGTGTAGGGTTCCGTAGTAATAATTCTTTTTTTGTTTGAAATACGGGCCAATGAAACTTGACCTCTGGATTGTATAGGCGCTCATACGATTCAGGGACCAAATTATATTGGTTAACTGCAGTTTCCATCTGTTGTTTCCATCCAAGTTCAAAATAATTTTCCTAGAAAGTCCTTATAAAGTTCTACTTTTCAGATTTTTTTCGTATTTTCTAAACTTATGGTTCAAAAGTTAGAGGGGGGGGGGACGCTTTGTTTTTTACTTTTGGAGCGATTATTTCCGAAATTATTGACATTATCAAAAAATGATTTTAGTAAACCCCTATTCATTTTTAAATACCTTTCCAACAATATATCACACGTTAGGGTTAAAATTAAAAAAAAAATCACTTCCCACTTTACATATAGGGGGGCTACCCTAATAAAACATTTTTTTCCAATTTTTATTTTAGCACTTTGTCGGCGTGATTGATACACATATTGGTACCAAATTTCAGCTTTCTAGTGCTAACGGTCACAGAGATTAAGCGAGGACGGACAGACGGACAGACAGACAGACAGACAGACAGACAGACAGACAGACAGACATGGCGAAACTATAAGGGTTCCTAGTTGACTACGGAACCCTAAAAAGTCGATCAAAAGTCGAAAACTCGATTCTTTTTACATTGCTTTACAATAATAATTGTTGTAAAGCAATCAAGCGTGAGAGCCTAATAGCTATCACGTCACAAAACGGCCAACTTGGCAACGCAGCGTCTCTCCACCTTTCGTAGCAGCATCAGTCGGAACCCAGTTGTTGCGTGAATCGAAAATCTCAACTCACTTCACTTATAAATGCAACCAATATATCCGCTTCTCCTTACAGTCGATCGCCATTTTTTCTAAAGTCACAGGACACTATAGACACTATACAAATAGATACCCACCTTGCTTCCGAAATAAGATCACTTGAAATCTCTTTGTTGATCCAAAAAAGGCGTGGTTTTGTATAAAAGTAGCGAGGATGTCCTTTTAACGTGAGTTTTATTGTGTTTTTCAGATATTATAGTGAGTTTATAATGGAGACAGGTCTATGCATCGTGTGAACCTTATGAAGTTTATTTTGGTTACACTGAAATATGCTGTTATTTGTAATTTATTAAGAGTATAAGAAGACCAAAGAAACGACGGATTGTCTGTGTGAAGGATGATATGGCTAAGACGGAGGTGACTGCTGCAATGACGAGTAATGGAGAAGTATGAAAGAAGGGAAGGAAGGAGAAAGAAGAAGGAAGGAAAAGAAGGAAGGGAAGGAAGGAGGGAGGGAAGGGTTTGGGGTGTGCCGACCCCAAATAAAACCAAAACAGAACAGCTAGAATAAGTCTTCATAATATAGAGACGATCGTCATTCCCCTGCCCTAATCCCTATTAATTTGGGGTCGGAGAAGCATGTCTTCTTCTTCCCCACTTCTCCATTACTCGATAGCTCACCAGACACCTTCTTGCTTGCTTGCTTTCTTTTAAAAAAAAAAACTTTGCCCCACACTAGGAATTTCTCCTGTATCGTGGGTGCGTTTACAAACATTTAAACTCACATACACAAACACACCCAGACCCGAAACAATTATCTGTAGGCCATAAAAATAACTGTTCCGTGCGGGGATCGAACCCGCGACACGCAGCGCAGCAGTCCAATCGCTCAGCCACTGCGCCAACCGTGCCGTGCTATACCTTTTCTCATATAATAATATCTTCACAAAGTCCATCCATCGTTTCATTAGTTTCCCTCTACTATAACACCCATCCACATTCCACCTATGTTTGTATTTTAAAAGTATTATGAACAACAAATACACCAAAATCAATGCAAAAATCCTAACCGGGATTCGAACCCTCAATACAACAGTTAATAAAACATTTTTTGCGCTACTGACCACACCCCCGTAACACAATGTATAGGAAGAAGGGTGTTTGGTTACCTTTGTTACAATGTTATTGTATGGTCTACTTATAATGTATGTATAAGTTTGTTACTTACGGTCAAATATTTTATAGAATAATGTAAAGTGTGAAAGTTTGAGAGTGAAATACACACCAATATTCAAGGGAGAGCCGAAACTACTAAAGATGAAAATAAACAAAATAAAATCATGCCTGTAATTTTCCAAAGTGTTAAACAGATGGACTTCACCATGGTGACAGTTATTTGCCCGTCGGAGATGCGGGTTGTTCGAAAGAGATACCGCGGCCTCGGCATAAAGGGCTAAGAAAGAACAAGGGTGGTTTTAGGTCAGTAGAAGTCTACCACTCCGTACCGCTCTGCCCAGAGCGGCAGGAGTCATTTTATGATTTCCCACCCCACAAAAAAAAGGGTCAGCCGAAACAACTGAAGATAGTAAACTTGAAAATAAATGAAACATCATAACTATTAAATAGGAGCTGTTATTTTAAAGTGTTAAACAGATAGACTTCACCATTGTTACAGTTAATTTATTAAGCCTCAAGTGGGTTGCTCTTTCACAGTCTTTTGCTGGATTGACTGGATTATAAATTCAGACTCAGCTCATCATCAGCATCTGCCTAGCCTTTTCCTTACTATGCTGGGTTCGGCAACATATTTATGAATAGACTAGGCAGTAATCGTCAGTATTTTACCAGGTATCGTATAACCCAGGACTAACTGGGTTATGGAGGTCAGATAGGCAGTCGCTCCATGTACAATACTGGTGATCAGCTGCATCCGGTTAGACTGGAAGCCGACCCCAACAACGGAAAAAGGCTAAGCAGATGATGAAGTTCACTTTACCGTCGGCAAACATCACATTATAATGACATAAATAACTTCAGTAGGTACAGCACATTACAATCCTCACTATTATGTTACAATCCTCACAATTAAACTTATCACCATGACTGTTAATAAATTAATTATATTATTAAGTTACTTGTACGTACTTGATTGTAATCGTGCTAATTGACAGTGTTTGATTTATTTCTCATTTGTTTCAGTGTGTGCTAATCTAATTCGTTCATGGAGGCTGCGCTATTTCAAATTTTCTTACCATTTTTACCCGACTACGGCGAAGCCAAAAGGAAGGGTAATGATTTTGGCAGTCTATGTATGTATGTATGTAAGTATGTATGTATGTTCCACCGTAGCGCCTAAACTACTAAATGGATTTTAATAAATTAGGTGTCAATAGATTCGTAAGAATAGCCTGGGTGACATAGGCTATATAAATTTTATAAATTCTTTTTATGACGGAATATAAATGTCAAAAACTTACCTCAAAAAATTTTAAATTGAGATAATCATAGGAAGTTTGGTATCAAATGAAAGGTCTTGGCGAGCACATTACAAATATGTATTATATTATAGTTTAAGTACACACAAAAATTAAATTCAAATAAAAAAATTAAGTTCAAAAATCTAAAACCCGACTATCTACTTATAACAAAATCGCGGTCTTAAAAGTAGAAAACAAGAAAATAATTCTTGTCTGATATTCTTCGTAGTCGCATGCCACCTTGCTAATGGCAATTAGCAGCTGACTTCTGTATCAATGAGAACGCCATGTAGGAGCATTCTGCATTAGGTATCAGTGGCATGCGACTACAAGATTCAAAAAACGCAAATTAATTTTCGTGTCGCGGGCTATCCTGGGTTTCAAGGCCCATATATTATTATGTAGGCCACCCCAGGAGAGAGGTGTCCGCTGTGACGGACACATGTGAAACCTCGGGGAAGAGACCCAGGTCTATGACCTTGCGGGGTAAGCAGAGTGATTTTCTCTTAAAGTTTAGCAATCTTATTTGCAGCCTGCAAAGACACAAACCTGCATACACTTACCTAATTAGTAACACAAAGTACAAAACAGTCTTGAGTCTGTCACAACACTATTTCAGATCCAGGTGAAAACCAGCATCGAGCACTAGCTGCTCGGCAGTTTGCTGAACGGGGCCTATTTGGCGCAGCCATAACACTACACAATTGTATCACTTTTTTCTGTCTATATTTAAGATTTTTAGGGTTCCGTTTTTTCCTTTCGAGGCACGGAACCCTTATAGGATCACTCGTGTGTCTGTCTGTCCGACTATTCCCCCCCCCCCCCTTATCTCCGAAACTACTGATCCTATAATTCTGAAAAAAAACTTTTTTGCAAAAAAAAACAACCGACTTCAAAAACACCAAAAAGAGAAAAATAAACTTCAGAAGAAAAATCAGCTTCTGAAATCGGCGACATTTGTTTGTTTGATTTTATTTTTTTGCCACCGACTTCAGAAGCTGATTTTTCTTCTGAAGATTTTTTTATTTTTTCATTTTTAGTTGTAATAAGTACCTATAATTCAACCAAGAAACCTAACCCTCAACCTTCCTTCCCCTATTTTTGCTTTCAACTCTTAACCGTTCAGGAGTACCTAGTACCTTCCATTATCAGCTCATCAACATGAAGACAAGTGATGACTGCTAGGTGCGAATACTTGAATAGCGTCAGAAAAAGCACGCAACACGTAATACGTGTCTATATTTTTCATAGATAACAACTAAAAAAATGTGTATTGTACATATCTGCATACCCCCTCAGAGCATACAGGCGTGATGTTACGTCATGATAATGTATATTCAATAAACATCCAAGCGATTCCAGCAATTACGACAGATTTGCCGTCTATTTTTGAAGAGTTCCATTGTATATCTCCGAAGATCAGCACCAGATCTTCACCAAAAAGATTGAGAATCGGTCCACTAATGGGGGAGAAATCAGGTAACATACATAAAAAAAAAAAAAAATACGTACCTACACACGAACATAGTAACCTCCTTTTTTGAAGTCGGTTAAAAAAATACAGAAATTAGTTCCATTTGTACTTAGCCAGTTTTTATTTTATTTTCTGTTGTACTAACTGTGTTGTTGTGTGTTACTTGTATCACGTGCAAAATAAATATGCTATCTTTCTTTCAAAGAAAATTCTATACCTTTTTTTTTTTTTTGGTGGGTGAAAAATCATCAAATGACCCCCTCCCCCGCTCTCGGGCAGAGCGAAGGGGAGTGTCAGACTTCTACTGACTAAAAACCGAACCCATGTTCCTTCTTTGCCCTTGCGCCGAGGCCACGTCATCTAACACAAAAATCCGCGGCCCCGATAACCCGATACCTAAATTATTAAATTACAACCATATTCAGCTGACATTCAAACAGAAAAGAAACAGAGAAGTATGGAAGAAGACATGCTGTACCGACCCCTAATGAATTAGGATTAGGGGAAAGGAGAATGATGATGATGATGATTCAGCAGACATATCTCCCTATTACAGTTTACCTTTACTAGCACGACGATGCTAATGCTCTTGATATAATCCCTAAATAGCTTATTCAAAAAAACAAAATCCCGTTTATAAAAAAAAAACATGACGTGTCAACAAAAAAAAACCACCTTTGTTCCAATAGAAGCTTCCCAAAACATCCTATAGAGGGCGTTGTTCGGATGGAATTAAAATCTCAATCGTAGCTAATTCTGTGTTCATTATAAGTTCATATCACACACAATGATATAAATATGCTACGCTACGGGACGCGACTAACATTAGTGCCACTGTATTATAAAGTAAAAAGATCAATGGTCGTCCTTTTTTGGTGGGGTAAAGTAGGGGAGGTAGCGGGAGCGGGTATAAGACGGTAGGTATAATAATAGCTATGTCACAAAAAAATGCTAGTACTTCCTGTAGAGTTTTTTTTTTTGGAGCAAGCCTGCCACACTACTCCCAAACCACTGCAACTCCTGAAATAAAATTCAAAAATAAAAAGGGGCGGCCACCAGAAAACGCCGAGACAATGAAGCTTAACGAAGTCCCAGAGAAATAATGTAATTGTCTTGGATCCCGCAACGACATTAATCATAACAGTAGGAAAAACACGCCTAGCCTTGCAGGGTTTGATACAAATTTTTAGAACTTACATGTTTGCCTCATAACTGAATTACTATTGAAATGTAGATTAGTAAAAAAATCTATAGGGAAAACTCTACTCAAGTCTCTAGACGGAAACGTGCGAAGAGTTTACTAAAGAACAAACACAGCATGTATCTATTTAAACACTCGTAATTATGTAAGTTACCCACTCTTGACCTCAATCTTGTTCTGAGGACAGAGATGAGATCGACCATAGAATGAGCTAACCCAAAAGAGACCTATTAACCCGCCACTTAAATAGATTAGGGCCATATGAACTTGCTCTCAAAACGGTGAAGGAAAACATCGTGAGGAAACCGGCATGTCTTAGATTAGAACCAAAAAATTCGAAGACATGTGACATCTACCAAACCTCACTGGGCCCACGTGGTGGATTATAGCCCATTCTCTATAATAGAGAGGAGGCCTGAGTCCCTGCAGTGGGAACATTATGATATGAACTTGGCAACATAAACATAAAATTGAATACTTTGCCGGTTCAATACCATATTGCTTATTTTAAACTATTAAAAACTAACTGTCATTCTTCCATTCTAAAGCCCCGTAACACCGCTCCGCTTATAATTCACACCACACTCTAAAGCGCAGTTCACACGTCCCCCGCTGTTCACATTTGCATTGTGTCAGATAATCTGGCGCCCCGCTGTCTCCCATTGTGCCACCAGCCTAATCGCGACAACCCGAAAATGGAGAGTGTGACCCTGCCTTTAGTTCGGAGGTTCAGTATAGTATCTGTGGCTTTATGGATGGAAGAGGGTTATGTCGATGATGACAGTGATTCTCGTGGCCGTATGACCTATACAGCAATAATTGGTAATGTAATTTCTGCAGTCAGTAAGGTGGCCGGCTGCCTTTACAAGATGCAACAGAAACATAAACATAATTCTGTTTGTCAATCAGTACCAATAACGAAAGGGTTAAGCGGAGATGCACTTAATAGCATACACACATTTTCAAAAGTTAGGGTATTTATTGTGCTCTCTCGATTTTGTCCCGATTAATGGCAATAGGCTCGCCCGAGCCTATTGCCATTAATCGGGACAAAATCGAGACTCCGTAGCTGCAGCTAAAAAAAATCCATAAAGAAAAACGCAATAGCAATTTGCCCGACCGCAATTACTTTTTAAAACTCAAAATAATGTAGTAGACAGTCCCCTAAAACGCTCGCCTTTGACAAATTCTCATGTTTTAACGAAGTTTGAATAGACGCAACGGAACAAACAGCAATACATAATTTGTATAGTGTATGGGTTAGTGGGTGAAATCAAACCAAAGCCATTAATAAGTTTCCAGACACCAAGACGAAGACATAGTGGCAAATTAACTGATTGGAGAATCGTTGATGCTTCCTACTAGTTCCTACAAACGACAAATAGTTAAGCTAACGAAATGTTTGGTAATTCCAGTAATACGCATAAGGCTTTGAAAATGCCACTTGCAGCAGTGCTAGCCTAGTCGTGTGACCGACGGACTGACAAGTCATGAATAATTATCACTTGCACACAATTATTCCTTCACCGAAGGAAAACATCGTGAGGAAACCAGCATGCCTAAGGGATATTTCTCTACGGCATGTAAAGCCAAGTCAGAGCAGGTGGCATAATACCAGGTTAATCAATCAAATAATTTATTTGCATAATATGGGTAAAATATAATGGTACATAATGCATTACATAATACAAAAAAAAACGATCCTCATAATAACCATTTCTGGTATGCAAAAACTTAAAACTTAAGATAAAAGTTTATGAAAAAAATTAATTAGGCACCTTCAAAGGTACACACTTATAGGTATTTGGAATTACATACTAACAATTAAACTAGAATTGCACTGATAGGAATATGGCACTATAACCATACGATAAAGAAAAGACCACTTCTCCTATGATTCAAAAACTCAGATGGCTTTGTTTGAAGATTCATCTCAAACCCCATTCAACCATAACCAACAGCTACACCACTGACCCCCACGGAACCCAAACAGTACTAAAACAAAAAACAAGAAACCTTTCCGCCCCGGTAGCACCATCAATTTGTTTTTGATGATCCCGCGATGTATAGAAATGTCTTTTTTATCTGCACAGAGGCAGAATGAATCGGTTTTCGGAAAGATGAGGAAGCTGCGTTAGTTTGTGCCACTTTAACCTAAGTATACATACTAATAACTTTTGTTTTAGAATAAATAAATAAACTATATTAGTAGCACTTCACTAGCACGATGTTCTGTGTGCTCTCCAATCCACGAACCCAATATTTTTTAGTGTGTCTTATCTACGTTGTATCTCCAAGATCAAAAAGGAATGAGGAAAACCCCAGGAGAGAAAAAAAACAATCCGAATCATAAGAATTGCCAAACATGCGGCTTCGGATAAAAGGAGAGGGGGTGGGTCATTGCTATCAAATGGATAGCCAGCTAGCAATGAGCCCCGGTATGTTCTCGTTCTGTAGTGATAATCACCAACCTGAGGACCCTTTGGAAGGTTACCCCCAAGGTGCAACAATGAATTGGTAAAGCCGCCGGAATCCGTACCACAGTATAAATATGTACAGTAGTGTGACTCGGCCGTGTCCTTGAAATAAATGCCTACAGCCGCGCGGTACGTAAACATGCGTAAGGGCTGCCCACCTCCAGTATTTTAATTACATGTGCTTATTTTGTGTTTCCATTTAGTTTTGTGATCGTAAATATACTTTTTAAAACAAATAAAATACTTTGTGAATTGAATAGAAAGTGTTCAATAAACATGCGTGTTGTTTTTTGATTGATAGATTTAATTAAAAAACCATGTTTTTTTCGGGACATATAAAAAAATACTTATCCACTAAAAAGACACACATTATAAGCCTACCTACTAGTAAGTGAAATTATTTTATAGTCTTATCTTTCAAAGTTTCCAGGTAATTAAAAAAAAGTTATCTTTGGATACGTTATTAACGAATTCATAAAACCAAAAACAACACAAAAAATGTAAATTAAATGTACTTGTCTTATTTTTAGAGAAAACATCGCGCATTTATTGTTAAAAAACAACATACCGTCCGCTCGTCACTGCGGCACAGTCACGACTGTCTGCATCCCAGGCGCATCCCTTAATCGAGGCGCGTAGGCATAGCTCGCGCTTCGTCCGTTTGTATGAAGTCGAACTACTGTATGATAATATTACCGTGTCCGCTTTAGCAATGAGCTGCAATTTGATTTGGCGTTGGTAACAGCGCACAGCAGCGGCAAAATATCAACAGCTCATAATAATGGATAATCACGGAAGATATCCCGTAAGCGACAGAGTTTAGTGAAAGCTTATCACAGAAATACAAAGTCCCTAATAAAATTACCTTGTTCCAATGACCTAAGACCGCAGAGTCATCATCTTTCTGCCCTTGTCACATTCCATTTGGGGTCGGCGCAACACGCTTTTTCTTCTGTTCTCCCCGTCAGACGTCACGGTGGCATTTACCTACTCCTTTCTCTGTCATACCATAATTCCTCACACGATCCATCCATCTTTTCTTTGGCCTTCCATAAGATAGCAAAGTAAATCAACTAAGTCAGTTTTATAGGGATAACTTATACACCTACTTTTCATCCTACATCCAAACCAAAGACACAATAGGAACACACCAAACCAAGGTCATGTTTTTGTCCAAATTCAATATTAATAAATTCTGTAGTGTGTCGAGCGCAAAACAAAACCATCACAGCTACAGAAAGATGTGCGATTCCGTGATTCCGGTCGCAGATTCGATTCCGTGTCATTTCGTTTTTGTATTTATATTATTTTGGTGTTTTTGTTTATTCTGGGATTGTGATGGTGATACTTTGGTTGTTTTAGGTTGGTCGAAGGTCGTGGTTTTGTTTGGTTTTAAGGTTAATTAAGATTGAATGAATCTTCTGGATGGCCGGCTAAAGTAGGTGTTCTGATCGGGGAGTTTAAAAGATTGCTTGTGTCATCCAAAATCAAAACTAGGAAAAAAAAAGATTATATAAGACCTACAACTAGCGGAGTTTAAGGTACATCTCTACCTTAACAGTCGTGATGTTATATAAACAATAAAGAGACTTGAAATGTCTATTTGTAATTTCAAGAAGCTATAGCGAGTTACTTAGGCTACTTTCAGTTTAGAAACAAGTCTAAAAATCTAAAACCTGACTACGAATAAAATATTGGTTTTTGCTCTCCAAGACCTTTCATTTGATACCAAACATGCTATGATTATCTCAATTTAATAATTTTTAAGGTAAGTTTTTGACATTTAAATTCCGTCATAAAAAGAATTTATAAAATTTATATAGCTTATATGTCACCCGGGCTATTCTTACGAATCTATTGACACCTCATTTATTAAAACCCGTTCAGTATTTTAGGCGCTACGGTGGAATATACATACATACATACCTAGTTAACTCCCGTAGGCACTGCCGAAGGTTTTTAAAAAGAAACGACAGGAGTCTGGTCGCGAAGACGAAGAGTATCAACTAGCACGATGTTACAAGTTAGGCGCTGACACAGCATACATAACAACCTACTTAAATAGACTGCCAAAATCATTACCCTTCCTTTTGGCTTCACCGTAGTCGGGTAAAAAGATTAGGGTTCCGTGAATAAAAATTTCAACCCTTGACATTGTTACCAAAATCTAACTCAAGTAAGGATTAATAATATCGCCTGAACGCAAGTTCAGGGCACAGCTAGGCTACACTTTAAAAGTGAGCAGGGCTAACTGCCCAGGGTGACATTTCCAAGTACCATTTACAATTTCAAGTATCGCTACTTTTGATCAACTGACCGTCTCAAACAATCCAATAGTACGTGTAAATATGTAGTTTAACTGTTATGAATCCTTTGATTTTTATTTCAAAAGGAGACCAGTCGGCTTCTCTTACTTTGCCCATCAATAACATTATTTTCAAAACACATTTTTCCTGACAAACCAAGTACAATTCTGTCAAAATCTGTCTATACCCTAAACTATAGGGCGTGATGCACAAAGGGTCAAACCCTTTGCCAACAATAGATTAGAAAGCATTATTGTATTATTTTTTTGTTAAGCCGTCATAATCTGTACCGAATAACATTTATTATTGTGTATATATTGTGTATTGAACATAAATGGCTTATTTTGTGGTATGGATCCTTATAATAATAAAACAATTCTGGGCAAGAATTTGGGAACAACCTGTCTGCCATAACTCTCAAGCTGATTGGATACAATCAGAATGTTCAAATAACAATAGTTATATTCAGCCAATGGCATTCGAGCACATATCTCCTGATATATTTCATAAAGTTCTGTCAAAGTTACATAATTGGAAAGCTCCTGGATCAGACCACATACACAGTTACTGGTACAAGAAATTCACAGCAATTCACTGTTATTTATATAATTTCATTAATACATTTATCCATGACCCTAAATCAATACCCTCTTTCGTAACATCTGGCACTACTTTTATGATACCAAAAGATCATAATGATCTCTCAAATCCTGCGAAATACAGACCCATTACATGCTTGCAGACCTTGTATAAGATCATCACATCTTGTATTTCCGAACTAATATATGAACACATTGACGCCAACAACATCTTGGCCGAACAACAAAAAGGATGTAGAAAGTTTAGCCAAGGCTGCAAGGAACAATTAATAATAGACTCCGTTGTTTTAAAAAAAGTCCAGAAGTCCAAATCCGATTTGTTTACCATGTACATAGATTACAAAAAAGCTTATGACTCAGTTCCCCATTCATGGCTAGTGCAAGTACTAGAACTATACAAAATACACCCATCATTAATAACATTCCTTAAGACCGTAATGACAACTTGGTCTACTGTTCTTAGACTCACGACTCCAACCGAAACAAAAGACACTAGCCCAATTAAAATACAGAGAGGTATCTTTCAGGGAGATGCACTTAGTCCATTGTGGTTCTGCCTTGCCCTTAACCCATTATCAAAAATATTGAACACAACCTCACTAGGAATCCCTTTAAACTCTGTTGCTGATGGGCAGCAAGGGATCCACGGTAGCACCTTAAACCATTTGATGTACATGGATGACATTAAACTGTTTGCAAAATCGGAAACTGAACTTAACGAGTTAGCTAACCTGACAGAGAAATTCACTAACGATATAAAAATGGAATTTGGTATAGACAAATGCAAAATAAACTCAGTAAGAGCAGGACAGAACTACCAACATCAATACACACTAGCAACAGGCGAACAAATAGAACCATTGAATGAACAGGACACTTACAAATACTTAGGGTACATACAATCAAATCAAATACACTGCAAAGAAATCAAACAGAAACTAAAACAACAATTTCAATATAGATTAAACACAATTCTTAAAACACAACTCTGCTCTCGAAACACAGTAAAAGCAATTAACAGTTTTGCTATCCCTGTCCTCACTTATTCGTTTGGGATAATTAATTGGACGAAAACAGACCTGAAAAACTTACAACGCAAAATTAACACTACGATGACTAAATTCCGTAAACACCATCCAAGATCATGCGTGCAAAGGCTGACACTACCGCGAAAAGAGGGAGGCAGGGGACTTATTGATATTTTAAATCTTCACAATCGACAGGTCACAACTCTCAGACAATACTTTTTCGCTAAAAGTGAATCTTCGACACTCCACAAACTATGTAATAGCTCAAAACGACCAACACTTAACACCTCTTAATCTTAAAGACACAACAGAGCAGAAAAACGAAAGATTGATTGATGACAAAACGAAATGTCTGGAATGGACCCAGAAGTCTCTCCATGGAAGACATCGCCAAGATTTATGCCAACCAAATGTCGACAAAGAAGCGTCGAACGCATGGCTTAATCGAGGCGAACTCTTCCCGGAGACTGAAGGGTTCACATGCTAGCAATACAGGACCAAGTAATAGAAACCAAAAACTATAGAAAGCACATTATAAAGAATCTACCAAACGACACATGTAGAAAATGCAATAGTAACACAGAAACAATTCAACACATAACTGGTGCCTGCAAATCAATAGCTCAAACCGACTACAAGCACAGGCACGACCAAGTAGCCAACGTAATCCATCAAAAACTGGCTCATCAGTACAAGCTTGTAGATACTGTAGTTCCATATTATAAATACAAGCCAGAGTTAACACTAGAGGACACCACAACAAAGCTGTACTTTGACCGAGGTCTCTTCACCGACCGCACAATTCACTGCAATAGACCAGACATCACACTGATTAACAAAATAAACAACACTGGATTCCTTATAGATATAGCCGTGCCAAACACTCACAATTTACAGACTACAATAGCCGAAAAACTATCCAAATATACCGAGTTAAAAAATGAAATAACTCGACTTTGGTGCTTACAAAAGGTAGTAATTGTCCCCATAGTTATTTCTTCAACAGGAGTAATCCCCAAACAGCTGCATCAGTCCCTTAGTTCCCTTAACTTACCAGCTAGCACCTATCACCTACTGCAGAAGGCAGTGATTCTAAACACATGTAGACTAGTAAGAAAGTTTCTGCAATGTGATTCAGACAATATCGGACAGTCTGCGCATAATCGCGTGGATTTTAATATGTCCATACCCACCCTTAACCCAACTGATGAACACTTGGCTTAGGCCCGTGCCATCAGAAATTCCCGGATAGCCGGAGGAACAAAAATGTCAAAACAAAATAATAATAATAATAGCCTTTTATTGAGTTGTTCCGGTCTGATCCCCCAAACCGATCTACTGCCAATATTTTTCTTTTGTTTATTCCTTTCTGATCCCCTGTAATTTATCATTCCGGTCTGATCCCCTTTTTGACACAAGTACAAGTGAAGTACAGTCAACCGAATAACAGTTGTTAATGAAAAAATAATCAGTTTTTATTTCTATAACTTACAATCGTACGATCATCCCACAAACTACCAGGAGAACAGAAGTAGGAAGGAGGTATTGGAATCTTTATATCAAATCTATATTATTTCTTACCAATACCATGCACTTTTTTTTTGTTGGAGATAGGAAACCAGGATAGTAAAGTACCACAAACTACCAGGAGAACAGAAGTTGGAAGGAGGCATTGGAATCTTTAAATCAAATCTATATTATTTCTTTCTAAAACCATGCACTTTTTTTTGTTGGAGATAGGAAACCAGGATAGTAAAGTCCCACAAACTACCAGGAGGCCAGAATGGTGAATTATTAAGACACACATACATATTAAGTGTCATATCACATCTCCAACAATGAAATGTATGGTATTAGAAAGGCTTTATTGATTTGATTTGAAGATTCCAATTTCCAATACCTCCTTCCTACTTCTGTACTCCTGGTAGTTTGTGGGACTTTACTATAAAGGCATAATATAGATTTGATTTGAAGATTCCAATTTCCAATACCTCTTTCCTACTTCTGTTCTCCTGGTAGTTTGTGGGACTTTACTGTATAGGCATAATATAGATTTGATTTGAAGATTCCAATTTCCAATACCTCCTTCCTACTTCTGTTCTCCTGGTAGTTTGTGGGACTTTACTACCTATTCTTTATTTTCAGGAATTAAAACAAAAAAAAAAACAAACAAACGAATTTACAATTAATTTATATAATAAAAACATAATCTAATAGAACCTGTACAAATATTTTGTTGCTGACTGTCCTAAAAATGTGTCAGGGTATCCGATTCTTTTACGGGGGATCAGACCGGAATAGAAAATAATTCATAATAAAACGGATCCCCTAGGGTATCAGTTTTAGGGGATCAGACCGGAATAACTCCTTTTATTCAGATCAGTGAAACAATGAAAAGAAAAATACATGAAAAAAACTTTAATCTATTCTTTTATTTGAATTTTACTGATTCTCTGTAGATCTGTTTGCCAGATCCTTATAGTATTATGGTATAAAGAGGGTTAACAAGAGGATTCACAATCGATACTAATATTATAAAGAGGCAAAAATATTCAGTAAGTTTGGATGTAGGGGGTAATCTTACCCGTCGGGGCTGCGGATTGGTCACAAAGATACCGCGGCCTCGACATAAAGGGCTAAGAAGGAACATGGGTGGTTTTTAGTCAGTAGAAGTCTGACACTCCCAACGGTATCTTTAAAACTACAGAACCAATATCGAGATAGTTTAAATATATATTCCTTCAGTAATTGAAAGTCACCATCTTCCTGACGGATGGCCGATGTGGCCGAAAAGTTCTGGAATGGCGACCGCGAAAGGGAAGACGTTGCGTTGGAAGGCCTCCCACAAGGTGGACCGACGACCTGGTCAAGGTTGCGGGGACCCGCTGGATAAGAGACGCACGGGACCGGTCAATGTGGCGACACCTGGGGAGGCCTATGTCCAGCAGTGGACGTCTTTTGGCTGAAATGATGATGATGATGATTTTCCTGGCCTTGTCCCATTCTACATCGGGTCGGCGCAATAATTTTCTTCTTCTATTCTTCCCTGTCAGATGTCAAAGCATCATTTACTCTTTTATGATTCCTTACACAATCCATCCATCTTCTCTTTGGCTTTCCTCTCCCTCTCCATCTATCAACAATAAGATCCATCACTTTTTTATTCACACGCGTTTCATGTTTTCTGTAACAGGCGCCACTTTTAAACATCCTTTAATATACTCCTCCTTACTTTATCCATTCTTGTCTCTTCACGCTTTTACAAACATAACTAGCGAAATGTTTGTGTACTAAATATATAAATAGGCAAATAGGTTTTTACAAAAAAATTACAAGACACTTTTTACCCGACTGCGGCGAAGCCCAAAAGGAGGGTTATTTAAAACTAGATGGGGCTGGTGTGTCGTACCTGAAACCGATGCATTAACGTGCATTCGTTGTTCCGTGATTCGAAGTCTCGTGCATTCGTTGTTACGGTATGCGTCGCTGTGTGCTTTCTTACTCACAGTATTCGTTGTTGCAAACATTCGGCGCCGTGTGATTCGACGTAGTAACTTTCGTAATGACGTATTGCACTCATCCGAAACAAACTCAGAGGTCATAGTCTCTTTTAAGGTCCAGACGTACCTATACTACTACTATATCTGCCGTCGCACACCCCTGTCTACTCTACCAAAGATAAGATACCTACTTAATATTACCTAAGTCATATTAATTCTCTGCCCATCGTGTCCACTCCATTATGTAAATACTTACCGATCACACAGCATCAATGCGGCTTCACTGCACTTCTATCGAGCACTTTTGTTGCTCATCCGATCAGCCATGGTTACCTGTGTTGGTTTATACACACGGGTTGGTTTTATGATAAAAGATATAGTTTATTTTGCAAATAGATTATTCGATTTATTTTTTATTTACTTACACGTATTTTTTTAAAACAGATGATGCCGGTATTCATCACACATTACATCACACATACCACTGACTGGTCAAACACACAATATCACACATCACTGACTGGTATTACATGAGGACTATGCAGCTTAATGTCTGAGATGGTGTTTTGAAGAAATAACCAGACAGATTTGAGTCGTCTTTTGAGTGTGACCTTCTCTCTTGCAGTAGGTAGGTACCGACCTCTTAGACAGATTCTAGAGTCCTTGTTTGCAAAAAACTTGCCGCCGGTCTATGAAAATTATCATGGATATCGCCTACCTTTAATATTCATCCCTCTGATGAATCGGATTCCCATACACTTCTAGTCCGCACAAGATTTTTCCCGTTCTATTATTCCATAATTTTCTCGTCATCTCATCCGCTATACCTCCTAGCCAGATCATCCTTGCTTTGCCATTTAAATAAATTGGGTACTTGATATCGTGTCCTGCATGTCTTGTGGCTTGCACATCACATGAGCCATGCATTTGGTAAAAATCTCATGTTGTGTCAAAACGCATAAAGCCACTTACAAAGTAGACAATAAATGCCACACAAAAACTCACCCCGTGTGCACCACACGTAATCCACAAAAGTGCAACACACCCCGCTGTGTACAATAAGCCTTAACAAATATTTAGCAAATAATACCTGTGGTGTGGCTCGGCTTTACGTTCGATGAACACGCCCTTTTACGTTTTTGGGATAAAGTTTGGATATTGGTTGAATTTGAGAAGTTTTTGTATAAAGTTTATTTTGTGGTGGATAACCTCGCTAATGACTAGAAACGCTAGTTTATTTAGATAACGATGATTAGGTTCTTCTTGGTAATTGGATTTTACTGACTGGATAATATGAATACAAGGTGTAAACCACAGAAGAGATAAAAGAGGTTAGAAAGGAAATAGTTCCTGATTTGTATTAGAACGCGTGTCGCCGCTTGTCTCCCACTCTCTGTAACCACTACATGCAAGACGCTTATAAGTACGCGAATTATGCACACAAATAAACCACACTCACTTAGATCGCGAGCTTGCTACTGGTTGTCACACTAGCGCAAACATTGCGTTTGACGTACACTCACACTTGCGTATATTTCTCATACATGTTACGGTGACCAAAAGGTCAAAATCAAAATCAAAAAAATCAAAAATCAAAATTATTTATTTGCAAGAAAATACATAAAAATAACAAGGAAAGATCTTATGTCCCAAAAGTCAATGTATACTGCCTGCATGCAAGCGATCAAGCAAGTCGATAATGTATATCGATAAACTTACTTGAGTTTTGTTACTTTAAGTTTTGCAGTTTTTGCTTTAATTTCGGGACGGGACAGAAAGAAAGAAAATAAGAAAGCAAAAATATTTATTGGTCTCTCACACATAAAAAATTAAAGATAAAAAGTAAACATAAAAGATTTTTTTCAAATATTGAACATTAAGTACTTGAAATTCAATTTCAATTCAGATTTTATTATTGTCTTGAAATAAAACTTATTTAAGTAGCAATAGCATGCGTTTGCTATCTTTCAAATTCGAATTTTTCAGAATAAAATGCAATCTCACACTAATATTTTTCTATAATAGCTTTATTCAGGTCTGTAACATATCTGGATCTGTTGGAAACCTAAAAATAAAATTAAAAATGTATGTTTCGATTTATAAATGGCTAACCTCAAAACAAATTTTAGATGAAAAACAATCAATAAACAATAATAAGGTATTGATAGTATGGGATAAACAAAAGTTATTTTAATCATAACATAATAATCATTTGAATGCATTCACACATACTAAATATCGACATTATTTACAACTTGGTACAACACTATCGAAACGCAAAGAGTAGGCAGAATTTAAGCTTTGGCTCGTCGCACGCGACGTTCGCAGTGAACGAAATGCATTGCGCAATCGCCCACGTAGTACAAGATGGTACCCACGTATTGCAAGCAATGTACATAATTTCGTTTCTGCTTGCGATTGTATCATTTTTGTCTGCGAACTACATAATACTATTGTAATAATTACAAATATCACTTGTATTTTAAGGTTTTTAGACTTACCGATGAAGAGAAATCCCTTCTCGAGCCACACTGCACACCTGGCTTCTTTTTCGACACGTAATAATCGCGCAACACGGCATAATTCTTTTTTTTTCGCGGAGCTCCGTTCGCTGTCACAATATGAGCGCGATTGTTGGTCAGTAAATCAAATTTTGTCGACATATGATCGTCTGATCATATAGGCGGCGCGCGTGCCCCGCCCACATGGCCTTTCTAACCTCTTTTATCTCTTCTGTGGTGTAAACGAACCCTTTACGTCCACTAAGCTTTTTGTACAGTCGAACAAGCTAATAAGTATACGCTCAAGCTAACTTGTATTTACTCTTAAGATTATACAGATTCATTTAGAGACTGTAGTATAGTGTTTCACATTGAGCGTCTGATGTCAAGCGCTGTATCGTTGACATCAGACGCTCAATGTGAAACACTTGATAAAACAAAATTACAATCAATATTTTCAGTATTATAGAATTATGAAGATCTCTACCCTGTATACTCACTTGTTCGACTGTACTAAGTCGCTCTACAATTTTTTTTTTGCTTGAAATGGTTTTTTGTGTGAAAAATCACGGTATACGACACGACTCAGTGCAGTGTGCTGAATGTGTTAAATAGTAAGGAGGTATTTAAAGTCAAAAAAAAAATAAAACCGACTTCGACAAAAATAAAACACAAAAAAGTGAAAAATAAAAAATCAGCTTCTGAAGTCGGTGACTTTTGTTTGTTTGATTTCATGTTTTTGCCACCGACTTCTGAAGCTGATTTTTTATTTTTCACTTTTTTGTGTTTTATTTTTGTCGAAGTCGGTTTTATTTTTTGTAAAAAAGTTTTTATTTTTCACTTTTTAGTGGTTCACATGTGCTTACCCCTTCACAACGTACCGGCGTGATGTTATGTTATGAACTGGTGTAAACAATAGACAGTCATGAGATTTCAGCAATCCCAGTCCATTTGCTATCATTAATTGAGGAGTTCCGTTGCCTATCTCCGAAGTACTTCATCACCAGCTGAGTCAGCTGTCAGCTGTCAAACGACAATCATCTCGTTGCTTAATTTAATTAAGAATTAATGTATTTTTTGCTTCTATTACTAACTTAAATCCTATATTTACACTCGGAATGAGTGCTTACAACAGTGTCAGTGTTATCTTAGTCTAAATCACCTAAGTTTCGTGGAAAAGGCGGTGTCAAGGGGAGACAGACTTCAACAGTGATTGAGGACCACCATCAGTATAAACCAGGGTTGGAAAAAAAACAGTTTTTTTTACATTTTATAAAACAAACAGTTAAAAATGTTTTAAACAGTTGTTTTTTTTGTTTTTTTTTCCTAAGTTAGTTATCATCCATTTTTAATTGATTAAGCCTGATATAATTCACTTTTATACAATTTAAAAACTGCATGACCAAAATTGATCTAATTTTAATACATTGCGGTATGTTTCGACGTTCATTTTTAGTAGGGAAATCACCTAAACTTCTCGTAAAATAAGGGGAATACCTAAATCATATATTAAATATAATCACATTCACGAATTACGGAAGTTCTGGGAATTCCCCGGGGGACTTTACCGATGGAGTGTTTAAATAGAGCGGACTTTCTTTCTGATTTTTCATTTCACAATAATACAAAAACATTTGGATTTATTCATTCCGATGTACGAAACAAACTTGGTAACGAGAAAGCTGCAAAACTTGTCACAGTTTTTAAATACCTTAGGTGTTTGACACTTAATAAAAAACGATGTTTTATTTGAAACTGTTTTAAACACTGTTTAAAACACATGTTTTAAACAACTTGTTTTAAACATGCCAACCCTGGTATAAACACCCTAAAATCAGGTTGGCTATAAATTACTCCGTGCAATAAGTCGACAGTACACCACAAAACACGGCATTCCGCCCAACAACAGCAAAAATAACATCACAATTGACGGTTGTAACTTCAAAAACAGATTTTTTTTTTCAATGTAAACAAAGAACAGATGACTCGACCAATCAACAAAACAGTTATATATACCAGCCAACTACTTTGACAGAAAAATCTTCGTCCAGAAACTTAACTTACTAGACTTGAATACCTATCTTTTGAGATTGCGTTCCATTACTCACATATAGCATAAGATTAAATATTGTTCTAACATGGAGGAATGTAACAATATTACTTACCGTCAAATTCAACGAACCAGTTCACTAAACGACATCACGAAAGACAGTTCAGTGCTTTTTGATGCGACTATGATGAGTCTGCCGAACACATCCTTAAATTCAACTGAAACTGACTTGAATGATAAAATCAAAAAATTATCAGATGATTTATTAATAGCGCACCAAGAAATAGAGAATCTAAACTCTGAAAACTTTCGGCTGAAATCAGATTTACAAAAATATCTGAAAGTAATTGACACCTACAAAAGTTTAAGTATCACGGAAAATAGAAATGGTACACCACGAACTGGTCAGAAACGCAAGCAAAAGCAAAGAACCGGCACGACGCCGACGCCAGCTTCAAATAATAAACACACTATGACATCCCCACCTGTACTAACAATAAATGAAACTACCGACACACCGAAAATGACGAAAAAAACTACAACTACCCCCCGACTTGAACAAACCAACAAAATTATTGATATCCAGAGAGAGCAAACTGGATCGTGTACTGGAAAACACACGCCACAAAAAAACACTTCAATACAACGAGCAGAATCGGCAAATAAGACTGGGCACATAATATCTCAGAGGGACAAACTGGTGCACAACAAATCAAAATTATGCATCATAAGTAGTAACAACACGAATAATGTATTGACACTAGCTGAAAACACCTTTGAAGAGACACAAATCTGTCACTATCTTCTGCCTAACAGAGGAATTAAACTTCTGCTTAGTAACATCACTACGAAATTAGCTGAATATTCAAGTGACGACTACTGCATCATTTTTATTGGAGACGAAGATTTTGGACAAACTCAGAACTATCTTGAATTGACTATTTATATTAGAGAGACGATAATGACTGTGCAACACACTAATGTTATAATATGCCTGCCGACTTACAAAAATGACCCTTCCACCATTATGTACAATTCACGAATTGAAACCTTTAATAACTTATTATATCTTGACATTGATACTCATAACTATGCTATACTGTTTGACACTAATCTAGACTTGACATTTGATCGTTCCATGTTTAAGCTTAATGGAACACTTAATTATTACGGCATGGTGAATATTTTTAATAATTTAAAATTTTACGTTATTTATACTGTTAATCAGGAACACATTGACAGTGATTCCCAAACTTTTTTTCGAGAATGAACATCATAAACAATACTCAAAAATCAATATTTTCCATCAAAATCTATGTGGGATTACCAATAAAAAAGATGACCTTGAAATATTTGTAAGCGAATTATCAAACACACTTGATTTAATATGTATATCTGAACATTTTTTGAATGATACTCTCGCAAGACAGTTCAGCTTTATTAATTACAAAATGGGGTCTTATAACACGAGAGCTAAAAAAAATAGGGGAGGCTCGATGATCTTAGCACTCAACGATAGAAACGTGGAGGAACTTCAAGTGTGTAAGCAATTATATAAAACCGATTATTTTGAAGTATGTGGAATCAAAGATATTGAGACAAATTTGTGTGTTATTTGCTGTTATAGGACTCCCACAAACAGTAATTTCGATAAGTTCATGGATAACCTTGAAAAACTGTTACAGCATTTTCTCAATAAACTATGTGTAATTTGTGGAGATTTCAATATTAATGTCTTAAAAGATGACTTGAGACACAATTCTTTTTTATCGTTATTGACATGCTATAATTTCCGCTATTTAATTAAGTCCCCCACCTTTAAAAGAAATAATTCTGAATCATGTATTGATAATATTCTGACTAACCTACCTGACTGCTTCGTTGACAACACTAACGTGGATCACAATGGGTTGTCAGACGGACACGCGGGCCTATTCTGTACACTTAGTCTGGAAAAGGTTGAGTACAAGAAGCGAACAAATTATCTTCGACTCTGGAAAACAAAATATAATGACGAGAAAACAGGGGAGTTTAGGAACAAAGTATTAGAGGCAAACTGGGACACAGGTATTAACACATTTATAAGTAAATTCAGGGAATTACACTCTCAAATCTTTAAAAAGCACAAAGTGAGGGTTAACGTCAATAAAAGTAAACGTTCCAAATGGATAACCAACGGGATTAGAATATCCAGCAAAGTAAAACGTTTCCTTAATACATTGAATAAGACGCAATGCGATACTTCGGTTGTTGAATACCGAAACAAATATATTAGAACGTATAGGAAAGTGTTAAGTTGTGCTAAAAGAAACAATGTCAGAAAACAAATAGAAATGGCATCAGATTCTAGTAAGATGATTTGGAAAATAGTAAATGGACAGCGAAATGCCACGAAAAATCTTGACAATGACCCAATTATTCTAAAGGTTGACAACAAAATAATTAACAATGGCGTAGAAGTAGCTAATATTTTTTCAAAAAGGTTTGACAATAATGTTCACCTTAAAGCGTGTGACCATAAATTGGCAATTGAATATCTCTGTGAAAGTGTCAGCAGAGTTGACTCGAACATGACTTTTGAGGCAGTGACACCTCTTGAAATTTTTAACTTAGTTAAAAAGATGGTCAATAAACCGTCTACAGGCTATGACGAGATTCCCCTGACTATCATTAAAGATAATATTGACATTTTGGCAACTCCACTTGCATCACTTTATAATAACTGTATCGAGGAAGGACTGTTCCCTGATCAGTTTAAAATTGCAAAAGTAATTCCAATTTATAAGAAGGGTTCAAAAACGGATCCTGGCAACTATAGGCCGATTTCCCTTTTGCCTGTACTATCAAAAATTTTTGAAAAGATTATGAAGGAACGACTAATGAAACACTTACGAATGCATAGTATCTTAAATGAACAACAATTTGGCTATCAAAAATCATTGGGAACGGCTGATGCTGTTGAAGCATTAGTCGATGAGGTTATTCGCAATCTTAATGATAAACATAAGGTGGCAGGTGTATTTCTGGACCTTAGTTCTGCCTTCGACACGGTGGACCATGAAATCTTGCTGGCCAAGCTGGAGCACTACGGTATAAGGGAGAATGTTCTGAAGCTATTTCGATCTTATTTGCATAATAGGCGCCAATTTGTGGAGATTAAGACGGTAGTGGACGAAGAACAAAAAATTTTGAACTCTAATTTAATGACGGTATTCCGAGGTGTCCCTCAGGGATCCGTTCTAGGCCCAATTTTCTTCATATTATTCCTTAATGATTTAATTGAGTACATAAAAAAACGCATCACAGTCACCAGGCTCGTTATTTTTGCGGATGACACTAACGCAATCGTATCTGCAAATAACTTAAATAATTTAGAATCTATAATTAATAACTTATTAAAGGCTTTTGAACACTGGTTTGGTACAAACAATCTTAAGCTTAATATAAATAAAACGAAATGTGTTCTATTCAAGTCGAACGTTCGTAACAACGCTAGTCTTGAGGTTTTGTCATGTGGCTGCAAAGTCGAAGTGGTTGATTGCGTAAAATTCCTCGGTGTTCACATCGACGCATTGTTAAACTGGAAGGCTGAGACTTCGTCTGTAACGAAGTCTGTTAGCTCAGCATGCTATGCACTCCGAAGCCTAAGAGAGGAACTGACATTGGCCCAGCTTAGAATGGTATACTTCGCCTTGGTTGAGTCTAAGCTTAGATACAGTATTGAGTTTTGGGGCAACAGTTATAAGTATAATATTCACTCGACATTTGTGATTCAGAAACGAGCCTTAAGGACAATGCTCCGATTAAAACAGACGGATTCGTGCAGGGATCACTTTATTACACTTAATATTTTGACGGTGCCATGCCTTTATATATTAGTGCTGCTAACCAGTTTTGTTAAAAACTTGCACAAATCTGAAACTGATGACCAACGACAAGTTAGAGTTCATACACGTAGGAAGGACTTGCCTAACGCAATCCAACCGAAATTAAACGTGGTTCATCACAGTCCTAGGTACCAATCAGTACTTCTATACAATAAGCTTCCCCTAGAATTTAAAAGCATAAATAGCCCAAACTTATTTAAAAACAAATTGAAGGCATATTTATTGAGGAAAGGCTACTACAGTGTCGATGAGTATCTAGATGATAAGCCATAGCGGTAATATTATGATTATTGGAATTTAATTTTAACTAAATGATGATTATTATTTAGTTTTCTTTTTTGTACTTAATATTGTTGTTGTTGTATTTTTGTTGTAAATGTCATTTTGTATTATTAATGTATTACTTACAGACATTTAAATGACATAATATTATTTTAGTAAGTAATCACAATTTATTATCTTTGACATTCTATTTACATTGAGATGACAATTTCTACCTAATTTATTTCTATTTGACATTTACATTTTTTGACCTACTTTTATTGATTATTCACAAAAAATTTGATGACATATTTATTATTTATTTTTTAAACCAATTAGATTTTTATTTAGTTTTTCACTTATCGTTTTATTTTGTTATTAAATATTTTTAATTGAATGAGAGTCATTATTGTTTGGAATTAGTAATTGTTTATGTGAATTAATATGGTTGTTATTTTAATTTTTTAGACATGTTTGATTGTAACATTTTAATTGTACCTACCTACTGTTTTATTTTACAAATTTCAATTTCAACACAATGTTTAATATTGTTCCGAAATAAATAACTTATGACTTATGACTTATGAACCTTTGTAGTGAGTACAGGCATGATATTATGTTGTGTGATGGCGTTAACAATGCTTAGGTATGCTACTATAGCAACAATCGCGGTTAATCTGCTGTTATTTATTGAAGATTTCCCCCGATTTCTACAAGATCCCATCATCAGATATTGAAATGGTGACAATGGGACCCCACGGGAAGCACCAGCTTTCAAATGAAAAATCATGAAAATCAGTTCACCCAGTCGCAAGTTATGAGCTAACAAACATAAAAAAAAAAAAAAAAAAAACAGTCGAATTGATAACCTCCTCCTTTTTTGAAGTCGGTTAAAAAACTGTGTTTACAAATGAAAAATTGGTACTTTGACCTCCAATCAACCAAAAAGCCCAGAAAAACACATTGACGGAAAGAACAAGTGCCTCTCAGCTTCGTTGTGGATGTGCACACTTACTTACACCTACATGTACGTCCAGTAACTAAGTTCTGGACACTGGACGTCCAGATAGCCTGGGTATCCATGCAAAATATCATCTGGTTAGACTGGAAGTCGACCCTTTCTTAGTAGGGGAAACACTGGACAGAAGTCACAAAGTACTTCAATGACCAGATACTCATCTGATAAATTGTTAATTACTGTCTCAAGAGGTCAATTTAACTCTTAATATATTTACCGTTAAATCAGATAAAAGTATTTCAAAAATCACTTCAAATTACTGACACACATACCACTTAGGCTTCTGCCTACCCCTATAATTGAGCTGACACATAAAACAGTACTTAATACATTCATTTAATACTTTTTAATACTTTGAGGACCCTTAACTGAACTTGAGATGACGAAATACTCTGTACAAAAACCACGATAAACAAGTTCTATGCCAAAGGAAAATAGTCCTTATTTTGTAAAATTAAAGGTGGTGTACAACTGTGTTGTTAAATTGGTATTGCAGTTGAATTTTCAAGAGTCCTTTGGCAGAAGAATTGAAACCAATATAATAGGTATTATCGCATCTGTTACTTTTTAATGTGTGGCTCCGTTTCTGAGAGGGTTGTGGGTTTAATTCTTGGTTGGTGTACTTGTTTACAATTTTTATTGATAGTTGACAACGACTGGCGTTGTTCATAAAGCCGTTAAGCTGAAGTGGGGCTGGACTGGTCACGTCTACCGCATGCCCATGGTTATGAGCTGTAGGCCAAATTAGCCACTTTCTGGAGCCCTGACACAAACAGAAAGCATCGCTCTGATAGGCAGACGTTCAATGTAAATTTATACAGATTGTCAGATCATCATATGTATGTAGAAGCCAACTTCTAGTCCACCCGGAAGCAGCTGAATACCAGTAATTTACATGGAGCGACTTCCACAAATCAGTGACTAATATGATAACCTTGGTAAGACTGTTGTCAGATATCGGGGGAATGGCTATCCGTAAAGGCTGATGCCGAGAATTCGAGACAAATTAAAAAAGTGCACATTTTTGCACGGCCTGGGAATTGAACCTAAAATCATCAAGACCATTTTGAGCCTATAGCGCTTGCTCTGCTAAATAGTATAGATAGAGCCAGCAAGAATTTCTACCAAATGGATATAGCTTCTTCAATGAGACGCCACTCAACTCGATGCTCGGCAACTCATCTTTCAACCGGCTCATCTGTCGCTCCACCGAACCAGGGCATCCCACCTTTGGTACGCTTGCCAATACCTGCTCTATACTACGACTAACCTGCCTATCCCCAAACCAACACAGTCGTAATGAAACGACCTCACTAGTACGACCGCCGAAATCCAACCATACCCACTGTCTAATACAACTGAATTGGCTCTAATTGGACCTTCCTTCCAGATCGAGTGCACTTGACTTTTTACCCAAAACCCACACACAAAAACCAACCCTAACTCTTCGAAGTCAAACCCCAAAATCCCTCATCAACTTTCGGCACACTTACGACCTTTCTCATCACCAATTTAGGGGAAACTGACAAGGGGAATGGAACTCTATTTTTTGGAAAATAGAATTTATAATGGTTTGTGGTTTCCGTTTGACCTTAGAAACCGGAAAAAGGGTGCAAATGAAATTGATTCATAAGACGCTTTGATTGAAGATGTTTGTATTATCACGCTAGCTTTGTGAGGAGTCAGCAGGAGTTGATTGGGAGGACTCATTAGTGGCATTGACCTCTACTTTGATTGTTGATTGCTACTTATTCAAGCGATTAAGACATTACATTGACATAGCACTGGATCGAAATGGAATGCCCCCTATAACATGAAACTCAAGTATAACTATCGAAATGTGAATGTACTATTAGGATTTTAGTATTAATGATAGCGTTAGTGACCGATCAGTTTAAAAACTTATATTACTTAAGTACTAAATTAGTTCAATTCAAAATAATAACTATATTAAAGTAAGTACTTATAACACTATTTGTACAATCAAACTTAGATACCCATACAGTTTTAATTATAACAAAAAGTTTGTTTTTCAATTAAAAGATGATTCGAACATTAAACCGTCCCTACTAATATTATAAAAGATGCAGTGGACCACTAACGCCATCTATGATTGCGATTGGGAAATAACGACCGATTATTTCTATGCTTGTATTAAAGTATACTTTATTCGTTTTTATTGGTATTTTGAAACGTTTTGAGTATGAAGGATGGGTATAAGTGTAGAGGAAGACACAAGAAACGATGGATAGACTGTGTGAAGGATGATTATGACTAGAAAGGCGGTGACTGATGAGATTAAGAGTAATAGAGACGAATCCATGGAAGAAAGCAAGATGCGCGGACTTGAAAAAAATTGGGGTAAGGGCCAAGAGAATTATGATAATAGTTATTATATTGATAGTTCTGAGTATAAATGTGGAGGGCTTTAAGCTTTGTACCTAGGGGAAGAGGCGATTGTTAGAGAGAAGAGATACCGCGGCCCCGGACGCAAAGGGCTAAGAAGGTACATGGGTTCTTTTTAGTCAGCAGAAGTCTGACACTCCCTTCCGCTCCACCCAGAAGGGGTGTGTGAAAGATATTAGTAGAGTTACTTAGTTTGATGTACAGAATACTTAGCGGCTTCACGGAGAGTTCGTTAACACCCTGTAGGTATAGTCCACTGATATTTCGCCAGTAAGGTGTACCTACACTGGTATAATAGAAGGCAAGTTTATAGCCACCAATAGAGTAGGGACAGATACTGGGATTCAAATACCCGACTGTTACCAAGAAGAGGCTTTTTATTATTAGGTATAACGCGACGCGATGCTTGAGACCTAGGTGGTCCATTCCATCATTACTTAATAATTCGATCTGACTATAACCTATAATAATTAAGTCAGAAAAACAAAATTAGCAATTGCTTTGGAAAAATGCTAATACTTTATTTGCTTACGCCTATGGCAGCTGTCGTCAACCTTAGACTCGCAAGGATTATTTCAGGAACGGTATGGGCATGAGTACCTATAGTCCTCTTGATTTTTGGTCACGGCGGTCATTCTTAGCGGAGATTAGCCATCGGCGTGGGAGATATTATAGTGCACTAGTGTGTGCACAGGCACAGATGCACTCTTTGTTTCTTTTCAATCATAGTCCAAGGGAACGGCAATCCGACACGACTGGAGTGAGATCAGGCGCAGGACCAGCGGCTCAACGTGCTTTCGAAGACACCTTCAACTTCCATACTCCAGGCTACTACTGAGAAATTTATAATGAAAAAAGCCAATAGCACTTTTTTTCCGACCCGGGAATCGAACCCCGGACCCCAAGCTCAGCAGTCGCGAGACCCAAAGAGGCCGTTAAAGGTTGAGTACCACAGTCTTCATTACCATACCATTCCAAACCAACTCTTACCCTTACATGCAAATTAATTATGATTAATTGTATGCAGTGTAATGTAATCAATTACACCTATAATAAAAACGAATCGAGAAATGTTTGATATACTTTTTCTCTAGATTCTTTTCAAACACGTAGATTCGGAGAATTTTGGACCGTGTTCATCAGAGAGCAATTTTATCTTGTTTTTCTTTGTTTGGTATGTTATGCCACCAAGCTTTTTATACCACCAGTTGCACTAGCACACAGCTAGCTAGCACCTTAAAACGCGGCTGGGACTTACAGAATGGACATCATATCGGGCGTAATTTGGGAGAGCCCTATTTCCAACAGTGGAATGCAATAGGGTAGGTTAATTGAATATTGAATCTAATAAGAGCCAATTCGTATTGGTCTGAGTTCAATACTATAGGAAATACAACGGTTAGTACGATTCTGCTCTCTGACAAGAGTAAACGTACCAACCTACGAGTATAATACCTACTTTTAATATCTACATAGAACAGACAAGATCCAAAAAGAAATAACAGCTAACTTTATGAAAATACAATCAAAATTTAAAGACGCATTATGATCTGCCTTTACCCTTAAACTATGTTGTGGTTGGCTTCCAGTCTAACCGGATGCAGCTGAATATCAGTATTTTACATGGAGCAAATGCCTATCTGACATACTCTTTTTCTCTCATATCATTCATGACACAGTCCATCCATCGTTTCTTTGATCTTCCTCTTCCTCTCCATCGATCAACATTTCTTTCTTTCTTTCTTTCTTTATTTTAAAAAACGTTGTCCCACACTAGGAATTTCTCCTGTATCGTGGTATTTATATTCATCACTCTCGATTCATCCGTCGGTTCCCTTTCAAGTTATCTGTAACTTTTAAACTTCGTCTAAAATACTCATTACTTACCTTATGAAAAACTATTCAACATAGGTACCAAATAAATAAATCTAAACACATTCTACCAAAACTCTTGCATGCATACATATTGACGTTATGTATTTAATAGAAATAGACGATAAAAGACAGCATGTCTTCCGTCTCTTTCCCCACGAAATGGCGTGTGTCAAATGGCAGGTCCCACGATAGGATGGGTACAGGGATGGATTTCGCTATAAGTTTAGGGGAAAGTTCTAATATTTCCTTCAGAATAGTATGGACTTAACTCAAAAATCTAAGAAATTGAGTACCGGTCATAGAGGGTCACACACTTAAAGGTACGCACGTTTAGGTGAATATTTAAGAAGCTGCTTTTTTTTTACTATGGAAAAACGTCGCTTCTTTAATAGTCACCTAAAAGTGCGTACCTTTTAGTGAGTGACCCTCTGTAACGTAACTGAAGTTCTTAGATTTTTGAGTCAAGTCCATACTATTCTGAAGACGCGAATTGTACCCATTATTACCTACTGTAGGTATGTTTTTGTTTTTGAAATAGGGTTAGACAATACAATGGGGTTTTAAGCTATTGCATAGCTTCTATCGCGGGCCTTGAGCGTGGAGAGCGAATCCAGAAATTCCGTAACGAAAATATTCAACCAGGTTGCTATGGTTACGGAAAATAACAAGGTTGTCAACTGAGGTTGTCAAATTAAATAATTGATAAAAAATGCTATGCAATAGCTTTACCGCGGCAGTCTCCGAGTGCCACGCGTTTTTTTTATGAAGGTCCTTAATGTCCAAGTTACCAAGTAACTGACTCTTTGGTCTGGTGGTTACAAGCACGACTGCTGAGCATGGGGTCCTAGGTTTGATTACAGGGTCGTGCAAAGTGTTATTGGGTTTTTCCATCAGGAATTTCTCAGTAACAGCATCGAAATCTGGATTTGTGCCCGTTTGATGGCAATATGCTCGCTCCCTATTACATGACAATTAAAAAATAACACTCAATGTGGGTGTAGGTAATACATGGTAACTCTTACGCTGCCTTTTGGGTATTGATGATGATGATATTTTATGAGTATAAAGGTATTTAGTGTTCAAGTAACCAAGAAACCTATAAGTTTATTTTTGTTTAAAAAATGAATGGACATCATCTGGCGCACCTTTGCCCAACCATGGTCAAAAACTATGTGTTCGGCCTTAGGTTGTCTTCCAGTTTATTAAAACTGACTTAGAAGAAAACACAAATTAAATTGACAAACTCAGACGGACCAAATATACCAAAGTTTGAGCTTAACCAATAACTCAGCTAACCCCACAAAGACAAAACCGTGATGTCTCATAAGTATGTCAAACAGAAATACAAAAAACAAACCGAGAAACAAGCAAACATAGTTGCTTAACCGATTAACTTTGAAGAATGGACGGAAGGAAACCACTTCTCTATATGGTTAGTAGTTTCAGATCTAAAGAAACACATACCTATAAACATATATGGCACAATTTCTTATTCAACTGTTGATTTCCCGGTGTATACAAAGTTGGGAACTGGGTTTAGACAAAGTTAGATTTAAAAAGATAAAGATAGTGGACAATAGAAAATAGAAGAAGAAAACATATTTATTTGGTACATGCTAAAATGCAGAGATAAAAAAATCTGATACAGGAAAAACAGATACCTACCATTGTTTGTCTCGCTGCTGCGCCACTAATTAATTGGATTAAGTTATCGTATGATAATTATATATTTATTGTTAATTCATATTTTTTAATATCGAACCCGCGAAACTCAGCGTAACAGTCAATCTCAGCCACTGCGCCAACCATGCCGTCAATGGCAAGTTTGACATAATAATTTTCATAGACTTCCTTTCTTATAACCCTCCTCTCTTTTATCTTAATGATGTGCCCGACAGGGTCATAATTGTGACTAATATAATTATTTTCCTACCAATTTATACATTATGGTACCTACGGACTAAAGAATTGAGTTTTGCAGTAACTTGTCTATCCCATACAATTATGATGATTCCATCTGTTATCAATAATACAATGACAGTTTGTCTAGGCCCAGTTACATGACTTAACGTTAGTACCATCAGGATTCCTACATAAGTAAAAATACTCACATACCTACCATACAAGCGGGCTGTTTTACTACTGTTATCAATACGCTGATTACGACCTCTTATTATTGGTTTTGATGACGTTCAATTATAGTTATTATGGTTTTGATTAATTAGTATCCTATGTATGTATCTATAATATTAGTTTCATCGTGAGGAAACCGGCAATGTCTTAGATCCAAAACATTCGAAGACATGTGACATCTACCAATCCGCACTGGGCCCGCGTGGTATATAGATTAGAGCCCATTCCCTCTCAAAGAGAGGAGGCCTGTGTCCCAGCAGTGGGAACATTAATAGGCTGTTGATGATGATGAGTATCCTAGCTGTATGTTGGAGTCGGCTTCCAGTCTCACCAGATGCAGCTGAATACCAGTATTTTACATGTAGCGACTGCCTATCTGACCTCCACAATCCAGTTATTATTATTACTAGCCATCTGTGTCTCACTGCAGGGCAACGGCCTCCCTTCCCTCTTTCCACTTATCCCTATCCAATGATGTTATTTGCCAATCCCTGCGAAAAGAGTCGAGTTCGTCCCGCCATCTTCTTCTGGGCCTGCCGCGTTGTCGTTTGCTGCTGTTTGGGACCCATTGTGTGGTTAGTTTAGCCCACAGCTCCTCCGGCATGCGGCAGATTTGGCCAGCCCAGTTCCATTTAAGCTTGGCAGCCGTGTGACCTACGTCGGCAATTTGAGTTTTGGAACGCAGTATCGAGTTCCTTATTTGGTCTTTAAGCAGTTAGTACTGGGTAATACGATACCCCTCGGTAACGGTCGGGCCACTGACTACCTGTAATGACTGTCAAAGATCTACAAGGTAATTTATTTCAGGACCACTGCTCTCAAAAGAGTGAAGGAAAACATCGTTAGGAAGTCGGCATGTCCTAGAGTCGAAAACTTAAAGACATGTGACATCCACCAACCCGCACTGGGCTCGCGTGGTGGATTATAGCCCACTCCCTCTCATAGAGATCAAGCGTGTGCCCTAGCAGCGGGAACATTGTAATTATTCTGATGTACCTTTTCAAATATTCTAAGATCCTATAAAATAATTTTCCGTCGGCCGTGTCGGACAATCGCCTTTTACAAGATTTTATTTGATTCTAGTAAGACTGTTTTTTGTTCTTTTATCCCAAACTGCTTTGACAATTTGTAACACCAATCATTATTTTTGATACAATATTGTTAAAATAATATCTACCTCTTTCCAATGACTGAAACTTCAGTTTTTTAAGTTATATTAGGTACTGTGTTCTTGACTTTGTAAAACACCGACGGTAAATAAGCTGATAACAACTAAGTCAATTTAAACTGACTACTAATATTAAGTCAGTTATAAGTTGCTTTTCATTTGTAAGTAGGTACAACTGCTACAAATGAAAATCAACCTATAACTCTTTGCAGAGAAAATAACTTATTAGTTCTATGGGAATTAGTCAAATCTTTCTTATTAGAATATTTTACTTCCAATATGGTTTTGTTACACCATCTTTCGAACAGTTCTAGTGATTTAAATATGAAAGGTTTAACAATTTTAATTAAAGTACCTTCTGCTTGATACTAAAATTAAAGTACCTATTTATCTAAAATACATGTATCCTCCCTTTGCCTTTTTTTTTTTTTTTTTTTTTGTTGGGGGGGTGAAAATCATCGAATAACCCCCCCCGCTCTTGGGCAGAGCGAAGGGGAGTGTCAGACTTCTACTGACTAAAAACCAACCCATGTTCCTTCTTCTTCGCCCTTGTGTCGGAGCCGCGGTAACCTTTCGATATCCACAGCCCCGACGGGCGTCGGCCCTTGCGGGCCCCTCCTTGCTGACATCTCTTTGAGGCGCGCGTGGAACACGTACGCGCCGCCGACACGGTCTGTTGCCGTCATGACGACGGCCGGACGGCGAGCTAGCCCGTTACTCACCGTCCACAGGCCCGCGTCTACGGTGGCCGGAGGTCATCGCGTGACCCCCGACGCCCGGAGCGCCTTCCGCGGCGGCTGGGACGTTGAGAGGTTCTCTCCCTCTCTCGTTCCGCCACCTCCTTCGCTAGCATCACTGCTTCGCAGAAGGAGGCGACGGCGTCCCATTCCTCCTCGCCCCGGACCATGGCTTGCACCAGGGCCGGGCGCGAGAGGTCGCCGGCGCCGATCGCCGCTACGAGAACACGGCGGGGCTCTGCCCAAGCAGGGCACGCCTCCACAGTGTGCTCCACCGTGTCCTCCGGTCGATCCTCGCAGTGGAAGCATCCGGGCGTTTCCTCCCGCCTGATTCGGTACAGGTACCTCCCGAAACACCCGTGTCCGGTGAGGACCTGCGTCAGACGGTAGGTGAGGGCGCCGTGGCGCCTCTCCAGCCACTCCTCAAAGAGGGGACTTACCGCCACTATCGTGGCGTGCCCTATCCTCCCTTTGCCTAACAGTAAGATAGTAAAGTCTAAAAAAACTCCATAAAAGATTCTTAAGTCAACATCTCATGTCCATCAACTTGATCATTCTCTCGTTTATAGCCATTTTTGCACCCACAATGACATATTCAATAGAATATACTTAATTATGTATTAAGTTAAAATTAAGTTAAGTACTTTTCAAAGTTATTCTGAAAACAAAATCTTAGAATCGCATAGTCTTTCGTTCAGATTCGACCCTGTACCTACCTTGCTACTACGACATTTAGGTGGGCACATTCCCGGGGTAAAAGTCAGTTTATTTTATTTGTTATTTTGCAACACTAGTCTGTACGGCAGGTTTGCGTGACATTTTGTGCATATTCTTCGCTCGTGACGCCACGAAATGGTAATACGAGAATAGCATAAAACATGGCGTTTTGAAAATGTTTGTCAGTCAATCATTTTTTTTTTGTGAACTTTATGCCTGCTTTGAGTGGAATTCGCATACCTGAATTTCGGGCTATGCATAGTTGGACTATTTTCCGTTGATATCTACGCTGACAGCCAAAAGTGCGACGGATCTTTCGTAAAGGTTTAAAGGAGCAAGCCGTTATTTTAATTCAGCTTATAGGTATTGAAGCTAGAGTTACTAAAAATTTTCATGGATTTGTGTCCGGTTGATGGGAATAAGCTCGTTCCTTATAATATTATTCGTTCCTTATATTGTTTGTAATGAACAAACATATCATGTTGCGAAATGTTGATGCACTTCTGTCTAACTCTTTGGAGACTGCATACGTGATGCTATGTTATATTACGTTTAAAAACGTTGTTTTGATAAATCAAAGAACATTAGATACACTGACGGAACATCAAGTGACCAATAGTACCTACCTATTTTCAGAATTTGGAAACAAATAACTTTGCGAGTCATTAGAAAATTCTTTCTTGAGCTAAAGATTAGTATCAAGCCAAAAATAGGTTTCCCCCCCTCCTTGCGTCGTATTCCTCAGTGATGAGGGTCGTGACCTCCCTTCGATATCACTTTCTCCCGTACGATTTTCCTCCATCTATTTCTGTCTCGGGCGGTGTGGAGGGCATTATGAAACGTGGAGTTGAGCGCGGTGCGGATCTGGTCGGACCAACGTATTGGGCTGCGTCCACGAGGCCTTTTCCCGTCTACTTTGCCGGTCACGATGAGTTTCTCGAGGTTGCCACTGTCTTTCCTTGCAATGTGACCGAAGTGTTCCAGGACTCTGCGTAAACATTCGGATGACAGCCGCGAGGAGATCTTGAGTTCACGCAATATGGAGACGTTAGTCCGGAATGCTGTCCAGGGGATACGGAGCATCTTCCTCCAGCACCACATCTCAAAGGCGTCAATGCGTTTACGGTCTGCAGCTTTCAGTGTCCAAGTCTCAGCGCCATATGAAAAGATCGAGAAAACTAGAGTCCGTACCAGATTGGTTTTAGTTTTTACGGAAATGTTGCGATCTCTCCAAATTTTTCCAAGCTGAGACATGGCGCTCTTAGCCATACCAATTCTCCTGCGTACTTCCTTCTCGCACGAACCATCGTTGCTGATGTTGGAACCCAGGTATATAAAATTGTCCACTGTTTCTAGGCCCAACGCGCCAGTGAGTTCCAACTTCCCAGATCTATCCACCACCATGACCTTGGTTTTGGACCTGTTTATGGAAAGTCCCATCTCCTCGCTAATCCGCTCCATTTGGTCCAGAAGTGCGACCATTTCAGACTCGTTTGCTGCCAGAAGAGTTGTGTCATCGGCGTAACGTAAATTGGTGATTTTCACACCACCAACTGTTATGCCTCCCTCCCAATTCTCACAGGTACGTCTCACAATGTACTCTCCATAGGCATTGAATAGAATGGGCGACAAAATGCAACCTTGCCGTACTCCTTGGTGGAATTTAAAGGGTTTTGAGATGGTTTTATCGACTCTTACGACCCCCTGACTTGACTCATACAAGGTACGAAGTAGGGCGATGAGATGGTTTGGTACTCCAAGATCCTGCAGGACATTCCACAAACAACTCCAGCTGACACAGTCAAAAGCTTTACTGTAGTCGATAAAACACATGACCACTGGCGTATCAAACTCGTATGCCTTCTCAACGAGCTGCCTGACATTGAGAATCTGCTCTCGAGTGCCCCTGCCCTTTACGAAACCTGCTTGCTCCTGCGGAATTTGCCAGTCCAGGTAGTAGCGGATGCGGTTGTTGAGAATATGGAGCAAGACCTTGCTGGCATGTACAATGAGGGACAAAGTTCGGTAGTTGCCGCAGCTCTTGGTTGACCCTTTCTTGTGCAGCGGAAGAATTACGGATTCCGACCAGTCCTGCGGCCATTCACCGTTTTGCCATATGTGTGAGCAGATTCGGAACAATGACTCTACACCCAAGTCACCCATAGCCTTAAGTACTTCTGCTGTTATTTGGTCGCTTCCTGGCGCCTTCCGGTTTTTGAGGGACTGTAGAGCAGCAGATATTTCAGAGCGCAGAATCATGGGTTCCAGTTCTAAATCCCTCCAGTCTGGGGTAGCTTCAGGCGTTGAATGGGGACCTGTATACAACTGCTCACAGTAGACACGCCATCTCTCGGCAATGCGATCGAGCTCGTGTAGTACAGTACCATCGCTGTCTTCAATGACCCATGACTTAGCTTTGAACTGCTTGGAAAGAACTCTAACTTTCTTAAAAAGGTCTGCAGTTTGCAGCTTATTGGAATGTCTTTCAATGTCGCTGCAAATGCCCACAATGAAGTTGTTCCTGTCGTGACGGCAACTGCTTTGGATGGCTCTGCTAAGCTCGGAGTATTCAGCCATAATTGCACGATCCTGCAGACTCCTGGTTTTTAAGGCTTTCCTGCGCTGAATGAGCTCCCACGAGTGATCCGAGAGCCAGCATTGTTTCTTCTGCTCTGGCTGCTTCTTCATAAGAACCTGGTCCAACGCGTCGTTGATATGACCTTTCAGGTGTTTCCACAGTGTATCAGCATTTGCGTGTTCATGCGTTGGACAATCGTTCAGTTTCGCCTCTAGCGCTTCACGGAAGATTGGTTGTTCAGAGGGATCCAAAGCTCTGGGCTTACGTGGTTGGCGTCTAGGCGCCTTAAGGCGCAACGAGAAATTGGCTACGAGAAGGTTATGGTCAGAGCCGCACTCTGCACCAGGAAAAGTTTTCACATTAGAAACTGAGGATCTCCAGCGGGTATCTAGGATGATGTAGTCAATTTGATTTCTGTGTCTATCGCCTGGAGATCTCCATGTGTACAGACGCCTTGGATGATGTTGGAAGTACGTGTTCATAATGCTGAGATTTCTGTCTATACAAAACTCGATCAGTTTTTCACCTCGTTCATTCCTAGTGCCAAGTCCAAATTTTCCCACTATACCTCTGATATGATCATCAGCAAGTGTACTACCGACTTTGGCATTCCAGTCACCAAGGATCATTTTAATTTCCCGGCCAGGGATTGAGTTCAATGTTTCCTCCAGTTTCCCATAAAAGTCATCAATTATCTGATCTTGAGCTTGTGCTGTCGGTGCGTATATTAGTACGATATTTAGTACACACGGTTTGGTGTTCAGCTTCATTGTCAGGATTCTGTCAGACACCGGGTTGTAACCGAGGACGTATTTGTTCATATGTGGCGGCAATATGATTCCGACCCCATTCCTACTCGAATCTTCGCATCCCGAGAAGTACATGGTGTTACCAGTCGCAGTGGTGAAGTGCCCATTACCACGCATGTGTGTTTCACTGACGCCTAGTATGGAGATGCTATGTGATTCCATTTCTCTCTCCACGATAGTCAGCTTACCCGCCATTAGCAGACCTCGGACGTTCCAAGCGCCAATACGATGATGGGTTCGTATTGAGATCTTCTCGAATTTGGTTGTTGTGCCATCAACAGTAACATCTATTCCTTCTGGAGCCTGTCGATTTACCCCAGGGGAAGCTTCGGTCGCCAATTTCACACCATCCAGCCCGGATACTGGGTGGCGCCGATGGTTAGTCGGGTCGCCCAACATACTCATTCTCTTAGTCTCAGAATTCATAAGGGGGGTTTTCATGGGAAGATAAACACGGTGGGTTCCCACGTCCTTCCGCGTCAGCCTTTTTGAGGGTATTTAGTTCCTCACGGTCGCTGGTTACCGCCCTGAGGACGCTAGGTCCTTCCGGGGTTGTCGGGCTAATTACCGCCGCCCGATGCTCGGCGTTGACTATTTTCCGGCATGGGTAGGTCTCCTCCACACCAACCCTCCTCCTTTTTCATTCGGGCTTGGGACCGACAATGGCGGAGAAAAATAGGTTTATTACACCCAAAAATTATACTTGAATAAACTTAAACAACCCAAATAACTGCTAATGAAAGTAAATAAGTACTATTAACATGAAAAGAATATGATTTATGACTGAGCAAAATATTAATAGGCTTCTAAAATACCATTTTAGTATTACAACAAAATAATTACCGTGCAGCGTAATAGCTAACTATGCCAGCTAAACAAACATTCGTTTATTATAGTGTAAACAGTAAATAAATCTATTTTAATAAGCAAATTGAACCAATTATTGTTACAAGCCATTTTGATGTATGACGGCGTTTAGTTCTTAAAGTCGCCGCTCCGTGACGGCGCTGGTGGTTGTGGTTGTGCTACTCGACGCTAGATGGCGTTGTTTTATCGATTTTGTTGCGTGATCTTGGTTACAACTGAAATTCAAATCGTTTATTGCAAAATTTTTAGAGACTGAATTGAAAAACTTTTTAGAGACAAAATTTTAAGTGTACCGTCTGAGACCGTATGTAATAAATAAATAATTTCGGTAACTTTAACAGAAATGATTTTATTTTTTATTTTTTTTTATTATTGATAGGTTCGCGTTTGACCACTATCTCACCTGATGGAAAGTGATAGCCAGATATTCTTGCGGGTTAAGCAAAGATGAGAGAAAATCATCATTACGCACGAGAGTACTAAGGGTTAGCAGCAAGACCTGAGTTCGATTTACAGACTGAGCTAGGTCTTTAGTGCTTCCAATCTACCTGGATACTGCTAAAGACCAGTATTATACCTGAGTCGATTAACTATTCTGCCATGATTTCGACAATCCAGTTAGTTTTGTAGGATACCCTAGGGTAAGACTGGTTGTCAGACGTTTGGGTCACTGACTCCCTGTAGGTAATGACTGTTTGACTGACAAAGACATGCTGAGCGGGACCCACGTGTTTGAGGCCGGTAGGAAAACAATGGACCTCTGCAACCGTTGCTTATCTTGAAGACCTAACCACCTGACCTTCGATCCTTGACCTTGGATCCTTGTTAAGAGTACCTAGTCATATTCTTCATAAGTAGGTACCTACAGTAGGTGTTGCGTGTCGTCTATTGCAATCAGTAGAAAGATGTTATTACTGTTTGGAATCTGCTAATTACTATGATTATCATGTCTTATTAGTAAGAAAATGACGTGCAGTTGTATACATACGTATCTAAAGTTGTTTATGTAGAGTTCCTTTTAAAGATGGAGGATTTTATCGTGAAAATGTTTTATTTTTCCTAGAAACAATTTTTTTAGATTAATGTGTAGGGTGCTCGATTTTCGCTGACCTCAGTGGTGCTTCTGAAAGAGTGGGTCTTAAAATGAACATAGACAAAACCATGGTTATGTTGAATGTTCATGATACACCCACTCCTATCAAGATCGGAGACTCTACGGTCGAAGTTGTGGACGATTATGTCTACCTGGGACAAACGGTCCAGTTGGGTAGGTCTATAACTTCGAGATAGAAGTCAATCGTCGAATCCCTCGGCTGGGCAGCGCGCGGTAATCTTGTCGTCCAACTTACCCCAGTGTCTCAAGACGAAAGTCTATAACCAGTGTGTGTTGCCAGTGATTACATACGGGACTGAAACGTGGTCGCTCACAGTGGGCCTCATCAGAAAGCTCAAAGTAACCCAAAGAGCAACAGTGCTCGGAGTTTCCTTGTGTGATCGAATCAGAAATTAGGAGAACCGCATGAGAACCAAGGTTACCGACATGGCCCGAAGAATTGCCAAACTTAAGCGGCAGTGGGCAGGGCACATTGCTCGCAGAATGCCCCCATCGGCCATCCATGGAGCCGGAAAGTTCTGGAGTGGCGCTTGTCAATAAAAATTCGAAGACGTTTTCCATAGATGTGGGAACTTCCGTGTCCTCTCTTTGTTTGTGCCAACATCCACGTTCGTTCCAGCCTCGTCCAGGATATTCCTACAATAGCAACACTTTCCATTCCTTGGCTACCACAAGGGTTCTGAGGGTTAGGCAGAGCTGTACCTAACACAATCATAAACTAATAGGACTTAATAAAAATCCTTAATTGACCACTTATTTATAAAGGTTGATGGAAACATAACTAGTTAGTTATGTTTCCGTCAACCGGGCACAAACCCAGACTGTGGCTGCTACTGTGAAATTCCTGATGGACAAACTCAATAACACCTCAACTCAATAACACCTCAACTCAATAACACCTCAACTCAATAACACCTCAACTCAATAACACCTCAACTCAATAACACCTCAACTCAATAACACCTCAACTCAATAACACCTCAACTCAATAACACCTCAACTCAATAACACCTCAACTCAATAACACCTCAACTCAATAACACCGATACCTAGTCGACGTTCCACACATTCGAACGAAGCGCTTTGCAGTCCTTTATTATGCGCACAGCCAAGGAGTGGAATTCCCTGCCTGCGTCGGTTTTTCCGAGTTCTTTTATCCCTAATCTATTTAAGTCGCGAGTAAACAGGCTTCTTCTGGGTAAGCTCGTTCCATCGTCGACATCATCTCTGCCCTTAGGGCAAGATTGAAGTCAAGAGCAAGCCCATTTATAATTTAAAAAAAAAACACTTTGTACGACCTGGGAATCGAACCCAAGACTCATACTCAGCAGTCACGCTTGTGACCACTAGACCAACAAGGCAGTCAAAAAATAAAACAATAAGTAGTTTGGTAATATCGTAAAAACATAGGTATCATTAAATAAGATAACTATAATGTTTCCATGAAAAGATGTAACCTTTGTTAAAATTAAAATATTTAATATTTTCCCACATATAAACGATAACACTAATAATTTACTAAATTATCGGTACCTAAATATTTAAGGATTGATTTCACTGAACGCTAAGCGAAAGCGATAATAGCAGTATATCGCAACTGTATAAAGTTAGTTAAATAATTGTGCAAAACCTAGTTTTTCGACCTAGAAAACAAACCCTCTTAGGTGGTTAACGTTTTTAATTCACTTAAGTCTAAAAACACAGGTGATTACTGGGGCATTTCTATTAAACTTTTAAGTAACATTATCGACATCGTAGCCCCCTGTCTTGCTGTTACTTTCAATAAATGCGTTGATTTGGGTACTTTCCCTGACCTTATGAAGAGCAGTAAAGTCATCCCTCTATTTAAATCAGGCAGTAAAAATGATATTGGGAACTTTAGACCAATTTCTATTTTACCTGCTTTTAGCAAAATTTTTGAAAAATTAATTCTCAAACAGTTGTTAGTACATTTTAATTTAAATAAACTCCTTCATAATGATCAATATGGCTTTACAAAGGGTCGTTCGACTACGGATGCAGGTGTTGCTTTGCTAAAACACATATTTAACGCATGGGAGAAAGCGCAAAATGCAATCGGTGTTTTCTGCGATCTTTCTAAAGCTTTTGATTGCGTACATCACGACACGCTTTTACGGAAACTGCGTCATTACGGTGTTCAAAATGAGGCCCTAAATGTCATAGATTCGTATTTACAAAATAGATTCCAATGTGTAGACGTAAATGGCGCGAAATCTTCCGGGCTACCGGTTCGGCTAGGTGTACCTCAAGGTTCAATACTGGGTCCGTTTTTATTCTTGGTTTATATTAATGATCTGCCATATTATTTAAAGGGTTTTTGTGACGTCGTACTATTTGCAGATGATACCTCTCTTATCTTTAAAGTAGATAGGAATAGACACGATTTTGACGACGTAAACAGCGCGCTATCAATGGTCACGGATTGGTTCACAACAAACAACCTTGTTCTTAATGCCAAGAAAACTAAAATAATTAAGTTCGCTTTACCCAATGTTAGAAATCTAGGTCCCAATATTATCCTCGCCAATCAGGAGCTGGAAACTGCCGACTCTGCTGTATTTCTGGGCATAACAGTAGATTCAAAATTACAATGGGGTTCACACATATCAAGCCTAGCGGGAAGGCTAAGTTCAGCCGCATACGCCGTCAGAAAAGTAAGACAATTCACTGACGTTGATACAGCACGGTTAGTCTACTTTAGTTACTTTCACAGCGTTATGTCCTACGGTATTCTGCTGTGGGGCAAAGCTGCTGATATTCAAAATATATTTGTTCTGCAGAAGCGAGCGGTTCGTGCAATTTATCAGCTGGGTGCCCGAGTTTCCCTTAGAGATTTTTTTAAGGAGATTGGTATTCTCACGGTTGCTTCTCAGTACATCTTTGCCAACATTTTATATATTAGACAAAATATCCATCTGTACACTAAAAACAGTGATATCCACAACTTTAACACTAGAAATAAGCATAAACTACGTGCTCCTTTTCACCGGCTTCACAAAGTTCACAATTCATTCGTAGGGCTCGGGATTACATTTTATAATAAACTGCCATCTTCTTTTCTAGACTTGCCATTTAATGAGTTTAAAGCCAAAGTTAAATCTAATCTTTGTTTAAAAGCTTACTATTCTATTAACGACTACTTAGATGATAAGAATAGTTGGTCGCTGAGTTGAACACAAGACAATGTTTGTTATTTGTGTTCTTTCTCCAAAATTAGTTTACTGTTATGTTATGTATTTATTATTTTATTTTTACATTGTTTACACTTACTTTGTAATTTGTATATACTTTTGTTTATTACTGATTGTGTCTGTAGTAAATCTTAAAAACTGACACCTTGCTATTGTATCGAGTCTGGTTCTTCTAACCAACCAAACAGACAGATGTGTGCTGGGGAGTTTGTTCCGCCACTTCTTCTTTCCAGCTAAACACTAGGAAGTGCCGATGGGTGGGCGTTTTTGGGGGACTGTCTTATAAAAAATGTAAATACAGTGAAACCTGGTTAAATGTGTCTCAGATATTCAATTTGTTTCATGGGACCCCAGTATGAGTTCCAGTTATAGAGATTTCTCACTTATCCATGTCCCAGTTAGCCAAATTTCACTGTAGTAAAGTAAAGTAAAGTAAATTTTGACCTTCGAAAAGTGCTGATTATCAGCCTAGTTTGAATAAATGAATTTTGATTTTGATTTTGATTTTGATTTTGATTTTTGAGGTCAAACTTTTCTTTTCAGCTTTCATAGTTATAAAAAGTCTTTCGCGACGTAAAAAAATGAGTCTGCGCTGTACCAGAGCACGAAATTACGCGACCCACAACTCAAAAACTTAACCATGTCTGAATACCAAAATGTGAATTTTAAGAAGTTCATCAAATAGCTAAACTTTTCCTTCGGGTCGGCTTCCAGTCTAACCGAATGCAGCTGAATACCAGAATTTTACCTAGAACGACTGCCTATATGCAGTGGGACTGGGGCCGTATTTTTGAATCAAGAGAATTCCAAATCGTGTACGAAATCGCAGAATTCATCACGTCATTTCCGTCATTTCTACTGGTAGAATAACGGAAACGAGTGGGTCGGACCACTCGTTGCAAAATTCACGGGTATGAATATTCAAAAATAGCGATTTCGTACGGATTCGCATACAAATTCTGCGATTTCGTACACGATTTGGAATTCTATTGATTCAAAAATAAGGCCCCTGGTTATCAGACTTTCGGGCCACTACATGTTACGACTATCAAGATAAGCTACAAATGATAGCCGGGACCCGTTAGTCCCGGCTAAGGAAACTCGGAACCTATGTATAATGAGTGATCAGCTATCAACAGACCAACCTAGGCAAGCGCGGCATAAACTTCTTATTTTTTGGCGTGTTGGGAAATCATCAAATGACTCCTCCCACTCACACTTGCAGAGCGGTAGGGAGGTCAGACTTCTACTGACTAAAAACCACCCATGTTCTTTCTTAGCCCTTTGTGTCGAGGCCGCGGTATCTCTTTCGAACACAACAGCAAATATAACAGCTCACAACTTAGGACCCCGTAATATTAATGACAATAATATCCGTGGTGTTAGGCAACTGCGCTTATCCCAGTTGTATACGTCCCTGTGTGCCTATTGTCCTTGTTCTGTTCTGTCTCCTGCTGATATGGAGGGAAGTGGAAATTATGCTTTTTCCTACTCCTCCGCTATTCTTTTCTGATTAATTTCGTTGCGGGATCCAAGACTAATTGTCTTGGATCCCGCAATCGTTTCTCTGGGACTTCGTCGAGCTTCATTGTCTCGGCGCTTTTCTTGTGGTCGCCACGGTTGATTCTGGCTAACAGGAGTTACAGTGGTTTGGGAATAGTGTGGCGGGTTTGTCCCTAAAAAAAAAAAAACCCGCAGCCTCGACGGGACCCGCAGCCCCGACGGGGCGTGGCATAACCTGAGGTCAATCCGAGCGGCTGTTATTAATTGTTGCTTAGCCACGACCTCCTCAAACTTTAAAATAAAATAATCAAAAAGCTATAGCATAGGTAGCTTCCACTGGAAGACACGCTTAACAACCAAAATCTAAAAGATAATAAGTAACATTATTGTTATTAATATTAAATACGGTCAGTAATCCTAAGAGCAGCTTAAGTTTAATATTCATAATTTTTGGTATGGCTCCATGTAAAGAATATGATTAATTTTGTAGCTTGTGCTTACTAAGGCTTTACCGTGGTTTCGCTTGCTAGGAAGCCGAAATTCGAAAATAGCAGAGGACTGGTTTTTTATCAGACTATACGGAAAAGCCAAATTGTGATTTTGAGATCATGTATGTTTTGTGAATTCTGAGTTTTCGGGCGAATATTTCTATGCAGTGTCGAAAGCTTCCAAAAAAACATAACTTTTTTGTGAACTTCTACGCTTTTCTAAAATTGTTTTGAATTAAAGAACTTCAACTTCCGGTGGATGCAAACGGCAGGCTGCCGATGTTTATGGCGTTCTATGGGGGAGGCCTTTGTCCAGCAGTGGACGTCTAATGGCTGATGATGATGATGATGAAAGAACTTCATAACAATATTTTGAATAAGATCCCCATACAAAGTTTTTTCATATTAGACGAAAGACATAAAACAGACAGCTAGATGTGTTGCTGGGGAGTTTGTTTCGGCACTTCTTCTCCCTACCACACACCGGGAAAAATCCTCCCAAAACGCCCACCCTTAGGCACTATAATGGGTTGGGGAACTATTTTATATAAGTTTAACATTTCCGAAAAGTGCTGTTCCTGAAAATAATTTGATTAGGAAAATGGTTTTCGATTTTAGTGTCGTATGACAATTTCAGGGAAGTAAGGAATTTTTTGATAGCAGCCACGGAGCCCGGATTTTTGCTCAGTTGATGGCAATACCTTCGCCCCCTATTACATAACTGGCGAAGTGTGGGTGTACTAATGGGTACACCTCTGCCTAACCCTGCGGTGATTAACCTTAGGCGTGATATTATGTCGTATTACAAACAAATGAAATTATTTATAAAAGTTCCACCATGAATGTCAGTCAGCAAAGCATGAAAACCTTTACTTTTCAAAATGTTTGATACTCACTATTTTACGAACAGACAGACAAAGTTTAACTTATATACTTACCTATACTTATGTATTCGGCGTGTAGGCATGTATTTTTCATGTTGACATGAGTAAGAACAGACTGGTGCCACAGAGTAGAAAAATCACGTAACACTGAAGCTCTTGGTTTTGGTTGTCTGTATGTTTTGCCTACTCGAATAACAAAATATGTGACTTAGATGACTGAATGAATTCAGACCATTTCTAGGATCAAATCCTGTCAGAAATTCAGAAGATCTTCTTAGTAAAAATCTTAGTAAACCATTCATTCGCTGAAAGCGCGCCTAACGCAGAGTTCCAAAGCATGTCATGTTACGTAATTCTCTTAAATAACGAAAGTGTTAACTAAGGAAGAATTTTCAAATCCAGCACACGGCTTCTTTAAAACAAATAACTTAGGTTTATTAAAATGGTTAATATCGTAATTATTGGTGAAACACATTTCACCAAAAAATTTAAGGCAAATAAGTTAAACCGCCATCGCCACACCGCAAAGTGTCCGAGTGATCTACATGTATTGCCCACCTCCTCTAACTGCGCTGAAAAAAAGAAAGGCCTGCTCACAAGAAAATCATATTGTTCTTCATTCAATCTTCAAAAGAGCAACCTCTGACTCCTCTGAGCTCACCTACTCTATGCCCAACCAACATTATCATTATGTTAATTCAACGTTTTTCGTCTTAAAACTAGACTTGTTCGAAATAATGAGGGATTAGAAATATAATCACGCCGATACCCATCTGTCCTGGGCAGAAACAATTTGTTTTTGAATATAGGTTAGGTTATAAAACGCGGGAATATGAAATTAGGTTGAGTTTTTTTTTCAAGAATGCATTTTTAGGCACTGACGATGTTGTATACAGCCAAACATGTTCTGTTATCGTTTTGTTTTTATCCAATACGTTTTGCGACAGTTGGTGATATGGTTTTATAGTTTCCAATGAAAATAGTTGATTATCAGAAAATAGCCCGCGCTCTATATTCTATTAGGTCGACGAAGCTTTACATTCTAGGATTTGTTTATAAAAGGGTTATATGAAAGAAAGCTAATTGCATGTGGTTTACATGAATGCTACGGGGGGTGTGTGGTGTTACGCGAATGGGTAAAATAAGGAATCAGAATCAGTACATAAGACGAAGTCTGAAAGTGGCGCCGGAAACTGAAAAGTTTTGTGGTATATGATCGCTTATCGTAAGGAAATTGGATGCGGCGGAATGAAGAAAATGTAGTGAGGAAAATGTTGAGTATGAATGTAAATGGCTTTAAGAGTAGTATATAGAAGACCAAAGAAACAATGGATGGACTGTGTGAAGGACACTGAAGGATTAAATGGCTAGAAAGGAGGTAACTGCTAAGATGACCGGCCCTAAATAAATTGGGAAAATTGAAGAAGAATGATGGCTTGTTTACATCCGCCGAATCCAATTACTTCACACCGCCGAAGAATAAAGAATAATCTAATCAGCACAAAGCTACTGGTATTTTTTTGGTAAGCGATCCCATGTCTGATTGAGTCCATATTTTTAACCGACTTCAAAAAAAGGAGGAGGTTATCAATTCGACTGTATTTTTTTTTTTTTTTTTTTTTATGTTTGTTCGCTCATAACTTGCGACTGGGTGAACTGATTTTCATGATTCTTTTTTCATTTGGAAGCTGGTGCTTCCCGTGTGGTCCCATTGTCACCATTTCAATATCTGATGATGGGATCTTGTAGAAATCGGGGGAACTCTTCAATAAATAACAGCAGATTAACCGCGATTGTGTCTCATATCTAAGCATTGTTTACGCCATCACACAACATAATATCACGCCACGTGAAGATCTGATGAAGAACTTCGGAGATAGGCAACGGAACTCCTCAATTAATGATAGCAAATGGACTGGGATTGCTGAAATCTCATGACTGTCTATTGTTTACACATCATAACATAACATCACGCCGGTACGTTGTGAAGGGGTAAGCACATGTGAACCACTAAAAAGTGAAAAATAAAAACTTTTTTACAAAAAATAAAACCGACTTCGACAAAAATAAAACACAAAAAACACAAAAAAGTGAAAAATAAAAAAATCAGCTTCAGAAGTCGGTGGCAAAAACATGAAATCAAACAAACAAAAGTCACCGACTTCTGAAGCTGATTTTTTTATTTTTCACTTTTTTGTGTTTTTTGTGTTTTATTTTTGTCGAAGTCGGTTTTATTTTTTGTAAAAAAGTTTTTAGCAAAGTGACATACCAGTCAATGGCCAAAATCTGACCCCTATGGCCAAGGGACTTAAATATAAATCGCGAAACTGAAAGGTACACTTCAGCCTAACCGTTTTTTTGGCGGTTGTGAGATCATCAAATAAACCCTCCCGCTCTTGGGCAGAGCAAAGTGTCAGACTTCTACTGACTAAAAACCACCCATTTTCCTTCTAAGTCCTTTATGTCGAGGCCGCGGTATCTCTTGTGAGCAACCCGCAGCCCCCACGGGGGCCTAACCTTTCAGGGATTACATATCGTGTTATTATTTTATAATTCGCTTACAAAAACTGAAAAACAACAGTTACGATAGGTATTTTTAAACCTTTTCATCAAATCGTTATCCAAAATCTATTTACAACACCAATATTTAAGCTCTCAACAATATCCTGCTACTAATACGATCGCATTAAACATAATAAGCATGACACCAAATTGATATTGACCTCAAATGATTGCTCTTTGCTCACACAAATTGTACACCACTATAATTGGGTAGAAAACCGCATATCGTATAGTAAAGTATCATTACGCTACTAACCCGCGATGGGGACAGACAGACTCGTGAAATGTACTAAAGTTATTTTAGTAAATGAAAAAGTGTCAAACGGAAAACAAAATGGATACCAAAAAGTTTGTTAGTGTGTTTTCAAACCTCTTTCTGGTTCTGATGGGGGACCTAATTTGAATTTGCAAGTTCCCTCGTTCGTTATGGAAGACCGAATTTTGAATTTGGAATTCTTATTGGCCAGTGTTGGTTGTGTTTTTTTTGTGTTGTGTTTTCATTTTGTAGTCAAACAGTGAGTTTGCAGTTTTCGACGATTTTGTTTTTGTTGAATTGTGAAAAGTGAGATTACATTTGAGAATTATAGAGTGCCTACGTAAGTGCCTAAATATACAGGTAAGATTTGATAACTGTTTACACACACAATAACATTGCGACTATAAACCCCGACGGCTTAGGCAAGGGTGTAGGTACCTATTACACTCACACCTACTGCATTTGTCACAGTTACGCCTAAGTCCCATATAACTAACTAGCTGAAGCCCGCGACTCCGCTCGCGTGGATGTCGGTCAAATTATATATTAAAACCTTCCTCGAGAACCACTCTATCCGTTGGTGAAAACAATATGAAAATCGGTGCAGTAGTTTTTAAATTTATCGCGAACAGAAAGACAGACGCGGCGGAGAACTTTGTTTTACAATATGAAGTGTTATTAGGAGGTGAGCCTACTGCCTATTGCACTTAACCTCCAACAAACAGAGTTTGGGGTTCAATGGAAAGTCCTGAAACACTGATAGGTAACTCATAACCCAATAACTTTTTGCCCGGTCTGGGAATCGACCTCTGAACCAACGTAACATTTTCACCGACTAACAGTCAACGTTCAGGGTGTAATCGAGTGGAAAAGCAACTTTGATTTTTCCGCTAAATTGATCGTAGAGATTGTTAAGTGCTGCGGGTTCTTCGAAAGCGATACTGCGGCCTCGACACAAAGGGCTTAGAAGGAACATGGAGTCATTTAATGTTTTCCTACTCTCTAAATTTTGGTTAAGTATTATTTTGCGTTTTTTTACAGAATTTCCGAGAAACGTTGTCTTGTCTTGGACTCTCTATCTTGCGCAATCTCTGACCATGTTCTCTTTCGAAACGTTGACGAGTAACCTTTGCGAAAACTTTATTTTCGAGCATTTTGGGTTGAAACTCGAGGGGCCGTGGGGTCCCCGTGCTGAGAGCCTTTTTAAGGAAATTTATAAATAAACGCCTTTTTGACGCTCCCATGGACCGGCTTTTACATTGGCCAAAGGCCATACAACGTGACTTACAGTTCATCAGCATTTGACTGACCTGTTGGTCTAGTGGTTAGTGACCCTAACTGCTATGCCGGAGGTCGTGGGTTCGATTCCCACCCAGGACAAATGTTTGTGTGATGAGCACGATCATTTGTTCTGTGTCTGGGTGTAATTTATCTATAATATGTATGTATTTAGAAATATATAAGTATGTTTACCAGTTGTCTAGTACCCATAACACAAGCTCTGCTTAGCTTGGGACTATAGATGGCGTTGTGTGATAGTTGTGGAATATTATTATTATTATTATTTGCCCTTATTCCAATTTATTTAGGATTGCCAAAGCATGTCTTTTTCTACCATACTTCTATGTTACTCGTCATCTCAACGTGACTCTCAATTGACGTTGTATATTTCAAAAATAATAATAGTCTTCGAATCCTGACCGTTTTTCGGCCACGGCGGCCAATCTCAGCGGAGATAGCCATCTGCGCGGGAGATATTATAGTGCACAAGTGTGTACGCACAGGTGCACTCTCTGTTCCCTTTTCTCTCATAGTCCGATGGGACGGCAATCCGACACGACCGGAGAGAGATCAGGCGCAGGACCAACGGCTTAACGTGCGCACCGAGGCACGGGGGTATTATACCACCAACTTCCGAACTCCGGGCTACTACTGGGAAATTTCTAATGAAAAACCCAATAGCACTTTTTGACCGACCCGGGAATCGAACCCAGGACCTCACGCTCTGCAGTCGCGCTTGCGACCACTAGACCAACGAGGAAGGTTCAAAATAGGTGCTCTATGTTCCACAAATAACCACACCTACTGCCTACCCCATAACAAGAAAAGCGTACCTTGTCTAGACTACAAAATTATGATAATTAGCTAAGGCGCCGGCCGACATTAAGAATTACGTTACATCCTAAATTTGTGTTAAATATTCATGAGACTAAAACATTTCCTGTGATTATAGCTGTATCGTTACGGCGTGTGTGAAGGGAGCCGGCTAGAGTTGGGGAAAAGATAAAACTTTATATCAATCTTGTATTCAAACAGTTACTAAGGGGTATCGTATTCCTGTCGGTGCTAAGGTTTGGTAGAAAGAGATAGGTACTGTGGCCTCGGACACAAAGGGCTAAGAGGAAGACGGGTGATTTTTAGTTAGTAGAAGTCTGACACTCCCTTCCGAGGAGACATTTGATGATTTCCCACCCTCAAAAAAAAGGGGGTTATCGTATTACCCAGTACCTATTAACTGGGTTGTGGAGGTCAGATAGGCAGTCGCTCCATCTATCTATATAAATAAAGAGAGAAGTCCTGACTGACTGACTCATCAACGCCCAGCCCAAACCCTTGGACCTAGGAAGCTGAAATGCACAGAGGTTCCCTTTATAATGTAGACAAGGAATAAAGAAAGATTTTTCGAAATTCAACCCCTAAGGGAGTTAAATAGGGGATGAAAGTTTGTATGGAAGATCGTCATTTTCATGTGCACGCGGGCGAAGCCGCTGCAAAAGCTAGTGTAAAGTATATGTATACAGCTACATCCATGGTTGTATTGAAAACTGATCCCAACATGGTTGGGAAAGGCTATGCGGATGGTGATGAATCTAATATATTCCGAAATGGTAGAGAAGAAGCTTGTTGCCAATGACTCAGGGGAAATCATCGAATGACTCCTCCCGCTGTGGGAAGCGGAAGGTCTAGTGTCAGACTTCTACTGACTAAAAACCACCCATGTTCCTTCTTAGCCCTTTGTGTCTTAGAATTGTTTCATGAAAACCCAATATAATCTATATAAATAAAAAGGTTCCGTATGGTGTCGGACGTAAAGAATAGCACCATCCCATATCTTCCCGTGGGTGTCGTAAGAGGCGACTAAGGGACTTACCAGAGAATGGGCAGCAGCGTTCTCTGTGCCTTTGTAACAACCATACTGCGATCGCCAACCCGCCTGCCAAGCGTGGCGATTATGGCAAACCCCCCCAAAAATGATGAGCGCAATGCAGAAAAGGCCCCTAGTACCCGGCAGCCCGTCTACCCTCGGCTACGGTAGCGGTCGAGGCAACGGCGTGGCAAGGGGTGCTAAGAATCCCCGGACGGGATCCGGCTACCAAACATACCGACGACTGGACCTGGCAACATTCAACACGCGCACACTCCGGGCCGACGAGAAGCTAGCGGAACTCGAGGAAGAATTAAGCAGGCTGCGATGGAGTATTGTCGGATTATCTGAAGTCCGAAGAGTGGGGGAGGACACGATAATCCTGAAATCCGGCAACCTGCTCTACTTCCGAGAGGGAGACCGGCAGTCACAGGGTGGTGTTGGGTTTATCGTCCACAAGTCTCTCGTGAATAACGTGGTGAAGATCGAGAGTGTGTCGAACAGGGTGGCGTACCTTATACTCAGAATATCCGCAAGATATTCGCTGAAGGTCATACAGGTCTACGCCCCGACCTCGGCATACCCCGACGATGAAGTAGAAACCTTGTATGAGGATATTTCTAAAGCCATGCATGGTTTCAGAACTTACTTCACCGTTGTCATGGGGGACTTCAACGCGAAACTGGGCAAACGAAGCGATGATGAACTTCAGGTGGGGCAATTTGGAATTGGACAGCGGAATCGCCGGGGTCACCAACTGGCCAGTTTTATGGAGAAGGAGGGCCTCTTTATGATGAACTCCTTCTTCAAAAAACGTGAGCACAGGAAGTGGACCTGGCAGAGCCCCGATGGTGCGACTAAAAATGAGATTGACTTCATCATGTCTACCAACAAGCAAATGTTCAATGATGTCTCTGTGATCAATTCGGTGAAAACCGGAAGCGATCACCGAATGGTAAGAGGCACATTGAACATCAATATAAAGCTGGAAAGGTCACGACTGATGAAGTCTACGCTCCGTCCAGCACAGATCCAAATCCATAACTCCGAGAGCTTTCAGCTTGAACTTCAGAATCGCTTCGAATGCCTAGGAAGCTCAGTGGACGATTACAACGACGGGTTCGTGGAAACTATCCATACGACTGGGTCTAAATTTTTTAAGATACGTCGTGCAAATAAGATCAAGAAACTCTCAGATCACACTCTCCAGCTCATGAAGGAGCGGCGTGAGATGATCCTGCAGTCTTCGGACGAGGCTCGGCAATGCCGGCAGCTCAATAGACGGATCTCCAAATCCTTGAAGAGCGACCTCCGCCGCTTTAATACCGAGCGTATTAAAGACGCAATTGAACGGAACAAAGGCTCCAAGGTATTTGCAAGAGATCTGGCTATTGGGCAGAGCCGGCTCACGAAACTGAAAACCGACGATGGCAGGATCGTGTCCGCCAAACCGGAGCTTCTGAGAGAGATCGAGAGTTTTTATGGGCAGCTGTACACGTCAACTAGTCAACCCGTCGAAAATCTAGCGAAAGACCCCAGAGCTAGACTGACCCGACACTATACCGAAGACATCCCGGATGTCAGCCTGTACGAGATTAGGATGGCTCTGAAACAGCTTAAGAACAACAAGGCGCCGGGTGATGACGGAATTACGGCCGAACTGCTGAAGGCGGGTGGCAAACCGGTCCTTAAGGCCCTTCAGAAGTTGTTTGATTCCGTCATACTCGAGGGGAAAACGCCGCAGGCTTGGTGCAGGGGTGTGGTGGTGCTCTTCTTCAAAAAAGGTGACAATGCCCGGTTGAAGAACTATAGGCCCATCTCACTTCTAAGCCATGTCTACAAGTTGTTTTCAAGAGTCATCACGAATCGTCTCGCACGCAGGTTCGACGATTTCCAGCCTCCCGAACAAGCCGGATTCCGAAAAGGCTTCAGTACCGTAGACCACATACATACGCTGCGGCAAGTTATACAGAAGACCGAAGAGTATAACCTGCCTCTCTGTTTAGCGTTTGTGGACTACGAGAAAGCCTTCGATTCGATCGAGACTTGGGCTGTACTGCAGTCTCTCCAACGGTGCCAAATTGACTACCGGTACATCGAGGTGTTGAAGTGTTTGTACAAAAACGCCACCATGTCAGTCCGACTTCAGGACCAGACCACGGAACCTATCCTTCTGCAGCGCGGTGTGAGACAGGGAGACGTCATATCTCCGAAACTGTTCACCGCTGCATTGGAGGATGTCTTCAAGGTTCTGGATTGGAAAGGACTTGGCATCAATGTCAACGGCGAGTACATCACTCACCTTCGGTTTGCCGACGATATAGTGGTCATGGCTGAGACCATGGAAGACCTCAGTAAAATGCTCGATGACCTCAGTAGAGCTTCTGAAAGAGTGGGTCTTAAAATGAACATGGACAAAACCAAGGTTATGTCGAATGTTCATGTAACACCCACTCCTATCAAGATCGGAGACTCTACGCTCGAAGTTGTGGACGATTATGTCTACCTGGGACAAACGGTCCAGTTGGGTAGATCTAACTTCGAGGAAGAGGTCAATCGTCGAATCCGACTCGGCTGGGCAGCGTTCGGGAAGCTGCGCGGTATCTTCTCGTCCAACTTACCCCAGTGTCTCAAGACGAAAGTCTATGACCAGTGTGTGTTGCCAGTGATTACATACGGGACCGAAACGTGGTCGCTCACAATGGGCCTTATCAGAAAGCTCAAAGTCACCCAAAGGGCAATGGAGAGGGCTATGCTCGGAGTTTCCTTGCGTGATCGAATCAGAAATGAGGACATCCGCATGAGAACCAAGGTTACCGACGTAGCCCGAAGAATCGCCAGACTTAAGTGGCAATGGGCAGGGCACATTGCTCGCAGAACGGATGGCCGATGGGGCCGAAAAGTTCTCGAATGGCGACCGCGAACCGGAAGACGTTGCGTTGGAAGGCCTCCCACTAGGTGGACCGATGACCTGGTCAAGGTTGCAGGAACCCGCTGGATGAGAGACGCACGGGACCGGTCAATGTGGCGACGCCTGGGGGAGGCCTATGTTCAGCAGTGGACGTCTTTTGGCTGAAATGATGATGATGATGATGAAATAAAAAGAGAAGTCCTGACTGACTGACTGACTGATTGACTCATCAACGCCCAGCCCAAACCCTTGTACCTAGAAAGCTGAAATTTTACACAGAGGTTCCCTTTATAATGTAGACAAGGAATAAGGAAGGATTTTTCGAAATTCAACCCCTAAGAGAGTTAAATAGGGGATGAAAGTTTGTATGGAAAGTCGTCATTTCATGTCATTTTTACGCGGGCGAAGCCGCTGGCAAAAGCTAGTGTATAATATTTATACCGACTCGAAAATCGAAGTCCAGTCTCAGATAATGTGTTTATTGAAACTAGCATTGGTGCAGTTTTTTTGGCTAGTCGTTTTAAGATAATCGCGTGAAGAGGTTTTGCTGAAAAATAATCATGAAGAGTTGTAGCAATAAAGTGTGCCGAAAAACATTGAGACTTACCGTTTAGGATTACCTAAAGAGACATCAGTTATACTGCTGGCTTCGTTAAGTAGATTTGGCTAGGCTTACAATATTTAACAATATTATTTAAATGAATATACCTACTATTAGTTAATCTGATAGATTGATGGCATACAAAAAAATTGAGCTCTGAATCGCAGCGGCGTTTTCTTTTTTTTTTAAGACGTCCGACCCTCACTATCCTGATATTTCAGGTGGTTTTCCAGTATCTTTCTGTTGGTGGTGGATGGTGGTTTTTCAGTACGTAAATGTTAATACCGAAATAGTAAAGTTTTGACATAAACCTGTACCAGGATGACCAGGATCCCACAACGCATGTGATGCATTCCCAGACAAGAATTAAATCATAATACTTAGTAAATGTCCACAAAAAACACAGAATTACAAAGAGATCAAGCATTAAACGATAGAAAATTATACAAAATCATTTGATCCAAGTCTATGATCTATTTTTAATGATGGCCGCCAGGGTCGCCATTACGTTCCAATTTCAAATTCAAATTTCGAAGCCGCCTGCGCAGGCGCCTCGCGTCTGTCGCGACGACTGCGGTTTTTCGAAAAAAAATGGAGTCATTTCTGTTTCCGGGTGTTTGTAGTAAAATAGGGGTTATGCTGTGTTTTGGGGGTTGAAACCTGTCTGTCAAAATCGAAATGATTATTGTTATGTGAACAATCGATTTGGATTGTTCGATGATTTTGCGTAAAGCAATCGTTATGTTTTTTTCCGTTGATGATTGGTTCTTTATTTGTTTGGATTAATGATATGTATTTTGTATTTATATAGAAATGTCTGAATTATTAGTGCGTATGCATTTTTTCGATGCATTAAATACCAGTGTATGTCGACCGCCTCTGTCAAAAGTCAAATGTCTGTTTTTCGGATTCATTTGCGTATGGTAAAATGATCACTTACTTCGGCGAAGGAAAATATCGCGAGGAAACCAGCATACCTAAGAGAAATCCGCGACGGCATGTAAAGCCAAGTTACGGGCCCATGGGCGGCATAAAAACTCTTCACCAGGTTAAGCAAAAACCACTCTATAAACAAAACATAGAATACTATCAAAACTAGGTAGATTAGACAGCATTCCATACAGCAGTCGTGGCCAACCCAACTAACGCAAGCAGATGCTTTCGTGCATTCAAAATCAAAAATCAAAATATTTATTTCAAGTAGGCCAGTTACAGGCACTTTTGAATAGTCGAATTAAACTAACTGCGGCACTCAGAGATATCCAACGAATAATCAAGCCGCCACCCAGCAAAGGCCTGACATACTTTTGTATGATAAAACTGCCAAAAACCCCTACCAAGCGACGTCCCAAGCAACCACTGAAGCTCTCCGAGTGCGGCAGTAAACTACTAAACTAATGAAGCTAAATAAACTAAGCTACAGTCCCAGTCATAAGGCATAATAACTCGTGAACTGTAGTTACCAATTCCAAAGCGTTGGTCTCATGAGAAGAATGGCAAGATACTTCATGGACACTCTTTTAAAATCGTTTGGGATTATAATATGTTCAAGGTACAGACATTTCATCACCACTACTTTAAAAACGGTAACATCATGAGGAAACTGGCATGTCCTAGAACTGTAAATTAATGACATGTGGCAAACACCTACCGCACTACACACGCGTGGTGATGACGAATACCAGGGTTTTACATGGAACAACTGCCTATCTGACCTCTACAATCCAGTAAGTAAGTTAGAAGCCCCTTGATAAAACCGAATATGACAGCAAAATTCAACAGCTTAAAGTGCTTTCCGAAGCAAGGTGGAGTCTTAATATGTAACTGGATGGTCACCCTTCCTAGGGTGGACCGCAGCAAGCGCATGGCTTAATCCGTGTGGCTTTTGTTAAAAAAAAATATACATGGCATAAACTCCTGAGTCACTTCATGTAAAATACTAGTATTCAGCTGCATCCGGTTAAACTGGAAACGTGACTACAATCAACATTAATTAAGAACTCTACTTACCCCCAAAAACGTTACAAAGAACACAAAAAAGCTAGTTTAGTAACAAAAGCAACTAACAAGCAATATTTCCACTAGTTTGAACTAGAAAATTATCTTGAATTTTCCACAAAAGGACCAATTTACTTATTGTTGCCATGGGAAATTGCGCGGAAGAAGAGGGTAGTCGAACATTGCGAAATCAAATTGTATTGTGTGTAGCCAGTCGTGTGTGAACTGTGGTAGGGGCAAGACGTATGGGGTGGCGCCGCGGAGGGGATTTTCGAAAAATGTTTTATGTTACTTATATTTTTTGATGCGAAATGTTCCATGTGCATTTTTTTGTGGGATTGAATTGCGTTGTATCTTTTTTCAGCTAGAAGATTTTTTGAAGACACATTCGAAATTATACGACTTGACGCTGCTACTGAAATGATTTTAAGATCTATGGGATTCCGTTTCCATCTGTCTAGAGATTTATGGTCCGGCTAACGATTTCCCGACTACGTTTGTTTTCCTACTCCTCTGCTATTCTTTACTGATTAATTTCGCTGCGGGATCCAAGACAGTTAGATTGTTTCTCTGGGACTTCGGCGAGCTCTCAGGAGCTACAGTGTTTTGGGAATGGTGTGGCGGGCTTGTCTCATAAAAAGATGAATGCCAGTGTTTTACGTGTAGCTACTGCCCAGTGCCCATACGACTTCCAGAATTCAGCTATAGAGCAATGTGATAACTCTTATTATTGAGCCTGATTTTCCAACACTGTCAAAGATTAGGATAGGAAGAGCAACCACCTCCGCAGGCAACTGGATATGAATAGAGGTATGGGTGCGATTAAAGAATCTAACAGTTCTGTCCAAGAGGTATATCACCCAGTACTAACTGGGTTCTGGAGGATTGATATGCTGTTGCTCTATGTAATGTACTGCGTTCTCCAGCTGCACCCAGTTGTACTGGAAGCCGACACAAACTTAGTTGGGAAAAGGCTAGCCAGATGATGATAATAGCAGTTCTGTACGCTGATGATAATGACGATAAAAATCAAAAGACAGCAGGGACCATCATTTAAACGTGCTTTCTGAGAAACGGAGAATAGAAGTCTCAATTTCAAATGGATGGCCAATTGGTCAGCCATCCTCGAACTGACTGCGGCGAGTTTAAAAACTCAAGTACATAAACATTTTAGTACATAACGAATACAGGGCGTGTCTATACCATGAACATAGCCACATGAATATAACATGCACAGTAATAAATCTGCATAAGAACTAGGCAGGCCTAGTTTTGGTTAAATAAAATTAATATTCTATGGCTTTGCTAACCAAGAGTAAAATTATAGGCTAGGAGTTGTACTTCGAAAGAAAAACTTGTATTTTTAATGTGTTTGGTCATCTATAGATGGTTTTATTAGCGGTTTGGTATATATTTTGTAGTATATGTTGTTGATTAATTGCATCTCAATATTGCCTATTCGAATTTTTGTTTTGTAGACATGTCAGTTTCCTTAAGACGTTTTTTTCACCGTTCTGAAAGCGGTGGGGATGAAATAAATTACACAAAAGTAATGTTAGGTTACATACCAGCACAACACATCATACAACTACCGTAACTTGAGGCCTTTACCACCATGACACAACTCATCATCATCAGCCTATAACGTTCCCACTGCAAGGACTCAGGCCTCCTCTCTAGGAGAGAGATGGATTATAATTCACCACGCGGGCCCAGTTCAGGTTGGTAGATGTCGCATCTCTTCGAATTTTTTGGTTCTAAGACATTTCCTCACGATGTTTTCCTTCACCGTTTTGAGAGCAGTGGTAATGAAATAAATTACACAAAGAAATGCGTCTGCCTGGGTTTTAACTCACGAGTTACTGGGCCACCGCTGGTCTCACGTTTTTTTTTCGAAACAGCATTTCTCAGGTCTACCTAGTAGGTTGTCATCTACCTAGCCGAGGATAGCTCTATTTCTCAAGATCCCCGGTCCAAGTATGGAAGGATTTTCCAACTCGGACCAAAAAAAGAGGTTGGTCATATTATAGTCGCTTAGCAGATCTTTACTATCAAAACTCACTGACTTATTTTTATACTCTATCAAAAACCAACTACTTACCATTTTAAAAGATTCCCTGACTCCTGGTCTACAGCGTACAATAAAATATAAATAATGCATACATAACCGTGCGTGCAATGGTACTGTGGTCATGCCTACGTACATTATATACATAATTATATGCCACCATGTAAATTGTCGACACTCGCGAATCGTGTTGCCAACCGCTCAGTTCATTTGTTTTGATAAGGATTAATCATTAATATGTGCAGCAGGTTTGCGTTTTTCAATAGTTTTCTTTCAGGGAATGTATATTATAACTTCAGCTTTAAGAAGAAACGCATAATGATGAGTGGCGTTTCACAGTTACACCACATAATAGGGGATCGGACTGACTGAAAAAAATATGATTCTGTTTAGTCCGTCAGTTAGATTATCGAAAAATATTGGATACGTGTTCTTTGTTTTATCAAATCAATAAAAATTTACGAAGATAAAGCGCGTCAAAGATCATGGAGCGGGGCTTGAAACGTCACTTGAAGGTACAAAATGTACTAGCATATGACGTCACACGAGTTTTCGAAGCACTTATCGTCTTCATTTTTTGTTTACGTGAAAAAAGAAAAAATATGTGGACAATATTTTTTGGAAATCAATCTGACAGACTAATTCGTTTTTTTTTGTCCAATCCCCTATATAAGAAAAAACCTTGTCATATTATGTTTATACCGTAAACGTTAACGTAACATCACGCCTGAAAACCTCGAAGAATGAGGCAGAGGTACTAGGTACATCCACATTTCACTAGTTATTTAAAAGTCCCATGTTATATGGGGCGAGTATTGCCATCAACCAGACTCATATCGCCATTGAGAAATTCCTGATGGAAAACCCTAATTACATCAATTTGCCCGACCTGGGAATAAAAACAACGACCTCATGCATAGCAGTCACTGGACTAACAAGGATTTAGAGCTCACACAGTTTTGGAAATCGTGGCTTGATAACAACAGGTTAAGTTGGTGGGACCGATGACCTGGCGAAGGTTGCGGGGACCCGCTGGATGCGAGACGCACGGGACCGGTCAATGTGGCGACACTTAGAGGAGGCCTATGTCCAGCAGTGGACGTCTTTCGGCTGAAATGATGATGATGTAGAAGTTGGTCCGAGGATGGGTGGTCAGCAACTGTGTGTGTGAATTGGTGGTCACCAATTATCATACCGACTTTCCTCCGTGCTTTGGAAAGCATGTTAAGAGCATAGACGGGCTGCGTATAATATACGTATATATAACTATTGCCGTCGCGCTGCGCTCTAGCAACCGGGCGGTATCAATATGTGAGTGCGATAGAGACAACTGCAGCTCAGAACGATTGTACCTATAAAAAACCTTGACCAATCGACGTTTCGTATTCTCCTGTTTTCTCCTCGAAACCTAAGCCAATTAAATTATATTTGGTATCAAAATTTAAAGGAAGAATAGATCTATGCCCCTATTACTTGTTTTTATTTTAAAAACTTTTCAATTTTCTTTGGTAGTCATCTGATTACGTAGGTAAAAACGGGGTATTTTTTTAGGGTTTTGGTAAGTCATATTTATTTTTGTAATAAATTTTTTGAAAAAAAAATGACAGGGGCATGCCTTCAATAGACCTGGATTTTTATAAATAAAAACGATTACTCTAGAGGCATTATCCAGGAAGAGAATAGGGGAATACATTTGTATGGAAAAATGCAGCCCGTCTACGCTCTTAAGTCGCTGGTCTCGGCTGTCATTTTGTAGATCTTTGGCAGTCGGTGTAGTGTAGGTATTCAGTGGCCTGAAAGTCAGACAACCAGTCTCACTAAAGAGTATTGTTTTACCCAGTACTGGCTGAGTTTTGGAGGTCACATAGGGAGAAGCTTCATCTATATATTTATAAATAAAAATGAATTTCCGTTCGTTAGTCTCGCTAAAACTCGAGAACGGCTGAACCGATTAGGCTAATTTTGGTCTTGAAATGTTCGTGGAAGTCCAGGGAAGGTTTAAACGGTGAGAAAGTGGTAGGTAGGTAGGCAGGGTAGTAGGTAGGGTTGTAGGTAGGTAGGGTAGTAGGTAGGGTAGTAGGTAGAGTAGTAGGTAGGTAGGGTAGGAAAAAGAGCATTGCAACGCATGCCGGGAACAGCTAGTGTAAAATACTATTATTATGCTGCATTCGGTAAGACTCGAAGCTGACTCCAACATACTTGGGAAAAGGCTCGACAGATGTGGTATGCCACAGGTTTGCGTTTTTCAGTTGTTTTCTTTCAGTGACTTTATTTAACTTCAGCTAAGTATAAAAAGATTGTCTTTTAAACTTTGAAGTTTAAAAACCCCATGTAAAGACACGAGCAAATCAAGCAGCTAGATTCTGTCTAATTTCTTTACCCGATTTTCAAGCTTAATTCTTATGCATTAGGTTCAAGAATGATTGGGAAAATTCTTCAGTTACGAGTATCTTGATGTGCTGGTGTCTACCGTATTACGTGAGTCAGAAGGTCCGTTATGACTAATTACTTAATTAAAAATGTTCATTAAAAGTAGCGATGCAATGTACTTAACTTAGAAAGCTTGCTTATTACGAGTAAGCTTCGAAGTTTAGATAAGCCGTCTTTAAAAATATTATAGTCTCTTGGTGATTTTATGTTATGTACTTTATTATTACTATATTTTATCAGCGGTAACGGTATCTTTAAAAGTCTAACATGCAGAAGTCCTAATCATGATCTTTCTGCCCTAGTTCCGTGTCCCACTTGGGATCAGTACAAAACATTTTTTCTCCCTTCCTCCTATGTCAACCGTACCGCTTTCATTTACTTCTTCTTCTTTAACAATCCTCACACAATTCATCCATCTTTTCTTATGAAACCTTTTGGACAAGCCCGCCACACTATTCCCAAACCAAAGCAACTCCTGTAAGCCAGAATCAACAGTGGCGACCACAAGAAAAATGCCGAGACAATGAAGCTCGACGAAGTCCTAGAGAAACAATTTAACTGTCTTGGATCCCGCAACGAAATTAATCAGAAAAGAATAGCGATGAAGTAGGAAAAACATACATTTTTCACTGATATAAACTAACGAAAAGTTTACGTCATCTCCAAAAGCTTTTTATAGATATTCTGAGTACTTACATATACTTTTCAAAAGCGTTCTAACTAGGTCCCCTGTAGTGCAAGTTGCATACTTTCAAATGTCTGACAAAACACGGGAGACTGCAACAAATCAAAGAGATACCTATTCGGCTTATATAAACTTTAAACCAAGAAGTTTCTATAACAAGAAACATAATATAACATAACGCCTGCAATCCCAGGTGTACGTAATAGTACACCCACATTTCTGCAGTTTTTTAAAATGTCAAGTTTAACTAAAATAACCTTCAAAAGGACATATTTAATTAAAATCACTACAAAAATATCAAATAATTCTTCGCGATTAACCCCAAAAAGCTTACTTACTAATAAAAACCCAACCCTATTTCAACCCTTAGTCTATACTTTACCGAAACCAAGTTTATATAAATCACATAAGCTACTAATTCATACAATAAACAAACGCAGACGCCATTAAAAGTTCATTTACAACTCGCTGTCAACTAAAACCTATAAATAAAATTTATTTCCTCACTATTTGTCACTTTAGAAGCCATGAAAAATTATCCTACCGACACGACCAACTTAAAAGACCTCCCTTCCTTTAAAACTGCTTCCAAAATCTGTGTTTCTGAATAAACAGTGCGACGCCGAGGGGTCTTTGTTTATTAGTCGCGTGCCACTACTTCATAATGTAATTTCGAAACGGAACACTATTATGTATTTTTATCTCTTTTACTCTTTTGGTTAGTGCGTGAGTGGGAGAGGGAGGGGTGATTAAAGAGGGTCGTATTGCATATCATTAAGAGACGTTACGAGAGGTAACAGATGGGATAGTTCTTTCTCTGTTTAACGTGGTCTTTTGAGGCGTGTGTGATAGAGAAAGATGTGTTTGAGATGTGTGTGTTTGTGTGTGTGTGTGTGTGTGTGTGGTGGGCGTGTGTGCGATTATTCGAGGTTTTTTGTTATGAAAATATTACGAGCATTGAAGGGTTTTACGGAGTGAACCATTTTTAAAACGCAAGTGAAGCTTTTGGTTTTTTCACTATGTTTTTAAGTTCGTGTACAGAAATCCATTTAAGGTTTGAAGACGTCGTTTCATAATTTTAATTGTTTTAGTTTATAAGATTATAAAGTTTTTAATGTTTTATATAATTAAATGTTAACACGTTTCAGCGTGGTTGTTTAATGTCGGCACGTACCTATTAACTCCATTAAAAAGCTTTTTATTTCACATAAAATCCTGGTTAACATTAAATACTTTACTTTATATAATTCTAAAGGGTATTTTGGATGTTTAAAGACCTGGTTGTACTCTCGCAGACTTTTGAGAAGCATGTGAACCAGCTAACCAAGGATAAAGATGTTGATTGAATTCTTAGATGCTCCTGAAATCATCACCGTCCTGCCTTTTCAGTCTGATTTGATGCTGCTGAATACCAGTATTTTACATGGATCGACAGACTCTCTGAACTCCACAACTAATTGCTGGCTAATATGATGGGTATCAGCGGTAGCAGCTGTGGTCCAGTGGTGGCGGCATCGATTTACGAACAGCAGTAAGTCGTTCGAACCCAGACAGATGCCTTACTTTGTGTAATTTATTTCATCACCGCTGCTCTCATAACGCTGAAGGAAAACATCGTGAGGAAACCGGCGGGTCTTAGAACCAAAGAATTCGAAAATGTGTGACATCTATCAACCCCCACTGGTGGATAATAACCCATCCCTCTCCTAGAGAAGAGTAGGAACATTATAGAGTGATGATGATGATGATGGGTATCATAATATGAGCCTGCAATTAGTTGTGAAGTTGGGTAAGACTTGATGTCAAACTTTCGGATCACTGTTACGACTGAAAAGATCGGGAAATGATTACCGGGACCAATCTTTAGGTACAAGTTGGTAGCCGACTGCACGCAGCAGCAGCAGACGACATGTCGTCGCTTCATGTCGTCGCTTCATGTCGTCACGACACGTCGTCGCGTCATGTCGCTGCAGTCATGATTTCGAACCCGACTGCAGACGACAACTGCAGATGTCATCCAGTTGGTTCCGAGTGCGTATATCAATTGTTTTACTGCTCTGCGTGTGTAAACTGAAGACACAGGTTCCGATACATTTTCGGCTACAGGACATATCTCATGTTGTTTCTGTTATATATGGGCACTACTGATCTGCGGGTGGACACGTGGTTCTGCCGCTCGACGACGCGTCACTAGCTTCATGTCGCTAACTACGGAGGAAATTTCATAGAAATACGTAGAAACCAGTCGTGTCGCCGCGACACGTCGTCTGCTACTGCTGCGTGCAGTCGGCTACCAACTATTACCTTTAACGTGCTCTCTGAGATACGGAGACACATCTCAAGGAGCTCAACGACACGACAAACATTACCTACCAATAAAACGATAATAATGATTAGAAAGGTTAAAAGTAAGGGAATAAAGTTCACATTCTTTTAATTTGCGAACCAAAAACGTTCCTCAAATCGATGTACCACTTAACACTGTGACCGCACAATCGTGCCCTCTCGACCTCTTGAGCACGAATCATGACACAAAAATGAGGGTCATGCGTTATGAAATGTCACGTCAGGATATTTTATGATTGGATCAAGAGTAAAGATCGACTTCTTTCTTTCTTTATCACGTGATTAGTGGATAACCACGCCAGAGTATTTATGAGCCTCTATATTTTTTTTTGGAGGGTTTGAAATCATGAAATGACTCCTTCCGCCACAATATTTTATACTGTGCTTCCGCTCTGAGCAGAGCGGTAGGGAGTGTCAGACTTCTACTGACTAAATACATACATGTATACATCATCATCTGCCTAGCCTTTTCCCAACTATATTGGGGTCGGCTTCCAGTCTAACCGGATGCAGCTGAATACCAGTATTTTACATGGAGCGACTACCTATCTGACCCCCACAACCCAATTATTACTAGGTATAATACGATACCCTTTGGTAAGTCTGGATGTCAGAATTTCAGGTCACTGACTACCTGTAACGACTGCCAAAGATCTATATATAAGGCAGCCGGGACCAACAGCTTAACGTGCTTTCCGAGGCACGGAGGAAATTCGGCATGTCGGGTGGTCACCCACCCACAGACCGACCTAGGCAAGCACAGCTTTACCTAACGATCGACCCGAGTGGCAGTTCTTATTGAGCCACCGCTCTTCATAAATACATACATACATAGACTGAGCCAAAATCATTACCCTTCCTTTTGGCTTCGCCGTAATCGGGTAAAAACCAACCATGTGTCTTCTTAGCTCTTTGAGTCCGAGGCCGCGGTATCTCTTTTGAACAACCCGCAGTCTCTGACTTGGCTGTACCTACCTGTCGGTTTCCTCTCGATGTTTTTTCTTCATCGAAGCAAGAGATTAATTATACAATACGCAATTAAATCAATGCGTGTCTTGGAGTCGAACTTGAGACCTATGATAAATGGACTAAATTTAGTATACTTAGCAATCATTCAGTAAGAAAAGACTTGTAAAAATATTTATTCTATTTTAAATTTTCTTCGAATCTCACTCAATTGACCATTGCGAACTCATCATCATCTGCCTAGCCTTTTCCAAACTATATTATATATATATATTACTATATATTTATATATTTTTTTGTACTCTACCACAGTGCTGTCATATTTGACCCTAAGGTTGACTGGTAGAGAATGCCTTGTGGCATTAAGTCCGCCTATGTACCACTATTGTACATGAAGTTTAAATAAATAAATATATTAGGGTTGGCTTCTGGTCTAACTGGATGCAGCTTATTACCAGTATTTACCACGGAGTGACTGCCATCAGACCTCCACAACCTAGTTAGTACTGGGTTATACTGACAATAATCAAATGAATGTGCGTATTTAATTTTTATAATTTTTTACCAAAAATATTCACCTTCTTCTTAAATTATTATCGATGGAACACTTGACACGGTGACCGTCCTCACCCTTGTTGACCTCAAGCACCGAATACCGGGCATGATGACTTGGTGTACGTTATGAACATGAAGTTACACGATATCATTGGATCAGCCCAAGTATGTCTGAGATTTTTATCGTATACTAGCTTTTGCCAGCGGCTTCGCCTGCGTGAAAGTGACGGTTATTCATACAAACTTTCATCCCCTATTTAACTACCTTAGGGGTTGAATTTCCAAAAATCCTTCCTTATTCCATGTCTACAAAAAGGGAACCTCTGTGCAAAATTTCAGCTTTCTAGGTTCAAGGGTTTGGGCTGGGCGTTGATGAGTCAGTCAGTCAGTCAGGACTTCTCTTTTTATTTATATATAATAGATATAGATTATTTTCTGTCGCGTTGGTCTAGTGGACGCAAGGGTGACTGCTGAGCTTGAGGTTCTGGGTTCGATGTCTGAGTTGGGCAAAGTGTTAGGTTCTTCCATCAGGAATTTGTCAGTAGCAGCCGGAGTCTGGATTTGTGCACGATTGATGGCAATAGGCTGGCCCCTTATTACATGGCACTTAAACATAACTAGTGAAATGTGGGTGTACCTATTATACTGTTTGGTACACCTCAATCTTACCCTTCGGGTTCTTACCTTTCCATTAATTTATTGCGTGGTAATCCCACGCAATAAATTAATGGAAAAGAAGACTGCTTAGTCCCCTTTTTCATTAATGTATCTTTAAAGATCTAACAGGCAATAACTAAACACACTAAAACATCAACAACATGGCACATAATTCGCCAACATTTTTGAAGACGGTAAATTCATAAAGTGTGGCAGAAAGCTGTAAAACGTGGAAAGTTTTATTTTACTTGGCAACACAGCCGCTCATAATTTCACTGTAACACAACTCTGGATTTAGGCCGGGAGCGGGAAATGGGGAAAACGGAAAATGAAAATCATTTCAGTTGAATTTTTGGTAGCGTTTTTACTAATGATGTTGTTGTGATGTTGTTGTTGTTGATTTGATTTGTGTCTTTATAACTGTATCAAAATATAAACAACTTCTAACGTATAATATACAGAAAGAAAGACTCCTGGAAGGTCCTGGGTTCGATTCCCGGATCCAGTAAAATGTTATTGGGTTTTTTTCATCAGAAATTTGTCAGTAGCAACCATGGAGTTTGAATTTCTGCCCGGTTGTTGTCAATAGGCTCGTCCCCTACTACAAGGAACTTCAAATATAGCTTGTAAAAAGTGGATGTACCATTAGGTACACCTCTGCGGCGAGGGTGTACCTTGAAGGATCAGGCAGAGGCTCTGCCTGATCCTTCAGGGGTTACAGTCATGATGTTACGTTATGTAAAAATCCTGGAAAATAAACTTTATAAATCATTATTTAAATAATACCCATTACATTCCTATTTAAATTAACATTTTCGACTTATTTCTTTTTCTTTTCTTTTTTTTTTGGAGGGTGGAAAATCATCAAATGACTTCTCCTGCTCTGGGAGGAGCGGTAGGCAGTGTCAGACTTCTACTGACTAAAATCCACCCATATTCCTTATTAGCCCTTTGTGGCGAGGCCGCGATATCTGTTCCGAATAACCTGCAGCCCCGGTGGAAGTACAGTCTGTACTCGTACTACCTAACACGTAAAGTTCTCGTGTTGTGAAAATTTATGCTAATTGTTGCCACCTTTCACACAAGCGTTTTATCATGATGTAGCTCTATACATAAGTAAGAACTTGATTGCTTTTTACTTAGCACTACGTGTTACTAATAAAATAGAGCCGGGAAGGCCTGCACACACGTACTTATAATTTGATTAAAAGTCGGTGACTTTTGTTTTTTATCCATGTTTTTTTTTTTTAATTCCGGCCTTTTTTTTGTGGTTTCTCACTCAAATTCTTTTTGAGTTGTGGTTCATTCTACATTGTTACTAAAAGTTATTATCTGATTATTTGGCTTAAATATAGAAGAAGAAATATTTTGTATTCGTATCACTGGGTTTCGGTGAGGGAAAACATCGTGAGGAAACCAGCATGCAGCCTGTGACATATTTCTGGTACCTATGTAAAACCGAGGCATAAAAACACTAACGCCAGATTAGGCAGTATAGCTACACGATAAAGAGAAAGATTTGCCTAGTTTAAAAAGCCATTGTTAAATAGAGTAGTTAGGTAATATGTACATAGATGGGCAGGGATGCGGAAACTATCATTATTTTCAGCGATGTAAATTCATTAGCATCCGATTTTTTTTTCCAAAACCCAAATTGCCGACGTAGGTCACACGGCTGCCAAGCTTAAATGGAACTGGGCTGGCCACATCTGCCGCATGCCGGAGGAGCTATGGGCTAAACTAACCATACAATGGGTCCCAAACAGCAGCAAACGGCAACGCGGCAGGCCCAGAAGAAGATGGCGGGACGAACTCGACTCTTTTCGCAAGGATTGGCAGTTAACATCATTGGACAGGAATAAGTGGAGGGAGGGAAGGGAGGCCTTTGCCCTGCAGTGGGACACAAATGGCTAATAATAATAATAAATATCCGTTTTTAGATAACACACTAACGAAAACCAAAACACAAAGATTTCATTTAATTCCATGAAACCCTTACAAAATCGTTTCAAGTTCTATAACGACTCATCATTTTACTGAACCTCTTCCCAACTATGTTGGGTTCGGCATCTAGTCTAACCGGACGCAACTGAATACTAGTATCTTACATAGAGCGACGTTGTAGACGTTGCGTTGGAAGGCCTCCCACTAGGTGGACCGATGACCTGGTCAAGGTTGCGGGAACCCGCTGGAAGAGAGACGCACGGGGCCGGTCAATGTGGCGACACCTGGGGGAGGCCTATGTCCAGCAGTGGACGTCTTTTGGCTGAAATGATGCTGCCAATCTGACTGCCTTATAGGTGACTAGCTTTTTCCAGCGGCTTCGCCCGCGTAATAATGACGATTTTCCATACAAACTACCATTCCCTATTTAACTCCCTTAGGGGTTGAATTTCGATAAATCCTTCCTTATTTCTTGTCTCCATTATAAAGGGAACCTCTGTGCAAAATTTCAGCTTTCTGGGTCCAAGGGTTTGGGCTGGGCGTTGATGAGTCAGTCAGTCAGGACTTCTCTTTTTATTTATATAGATAACAACAAGTCAACAACCTTGGCAAGCGCGGCTTAACCTAAGGATCGTCCAGCAACTTTTAGATATTTTATAGAGCCACCTTCCCTAACGACTGCAAATCACAAGAAAAAAACATCAATAAATAATATCATCAATATTTACTACTAAAGTCGTAAAAAAAATAAACAGCTGTTCATACATTTATTTAATGTAAAGCTTATTATAACAGTAACCTACATACATCCTATGACACACGAGGTATTCCGTGGTGGTCAAAATGACAGTAATTTTATGGTATTTTTGCGGTTTTCATAAGTTATACTTTCACTTGATGAGCCCATGGGCCCCATGGCACTTGGTGACCTTCCTGCCATATGGGTGCAAGGACACCCTGGTCAGTTTAAATGTAAAACATAGGCAGGTTTGTGTCTAATTGTGAATTGGTTATTTTTCGTTTAATTAAACAACAGTTTGATTGAATACTTTAAAATACGTTTTCTTATTATTTTTCTTCGAAAGTGTATTGCTAATTTTCTTTTTATACATGTGTAATGCAGTCCTAGGCTTCATAATAGGTACAGACCTACTACATGCACATAAACTAATTTAATTGAAATAAATTCAAACCAACATAAGTTAATTCACTGACAGACAAAGCGGAATCTATGTTTAAAACATTTTTTTCAATACACTTCCTCGAAAACTAGCTCTTATTGCACTACGATTAGGTTCGACATGCATCATATTTCGCACGCGTGCGGTAATAAGAATACAGCGTGCTGTAATATTATTACCGCACGCTGTAATCATAGAGCAGCGGTAATTCGATTAAAACTTATGAAATTAAAAAAAAAACACCACTGACTATTATAGAGCAGGCGTGTTTTTTTTTTAATCTCGCCATTTTGATCTGCGTCTTTACAGCGTAAATATTTTTTGAATATTTAAATTGTGTTTGTAAAAAGAATACTACTAATAAACGTAAATATTTTAAACAATTATTTACTTTTATGAACAAGTAAGCATTTTTTTGTGTTCTTAATTAAAAAATATTTAAATTTTATATTTTTCCTGTGAGGCTGTTTGGCGGCTTTATACCTTTGCTTCTTTTTCAACCTGGCGAAATCAAACCGCGGAAAAAAAGTAAATTAAATCATAGTCTCATCAAAGTTGACAAAAACACATAACGTTTTTAGTTAATTTCTTCGAAAGTGTATTGAAAAACGTCGTTTGATACACGTGGGAATTTGTTATTGCATTTCTCGACCCCATGAACACCCTCGCCATACGGCTCGGGTGTTCAATCTGCCTCGAATGCAATAACAAACTTTCCGCACTTGTATCAAAATGTACTATTTCAATACACTTCCTCGAAAACTAGCTCTTATTGCACTACGATTAGGTTCGACATGCATCATATTTCGCACGCGTGCGGTAATAAGAATACAGCGTGCTGTAATATTATTACCGCACGCTGTAATCATAGAGCAGCGGTAATTCGATTAAAACTTATGAAATTAAAAAAAAAACACCACTGACTATTATAGAGCAGGCGTGTTTTTTTTTTTTATCTCGCCATTTTGATCTGCGTCTTTACAGCGTAAATATTTTTTGAATATTTAAATTGTGTTTGTAAAAAGAATACTACTAATAAACGTAAATATTTTAAACAATTATTTACTTTTATGAACAAGTAAGCATTTTTTTGTGTTCTTAATTAAAAAATATTTAAATTTTATATTTTTCCTGTGAGGCTGTTTGGCGGCTTTATACCTTTGCTTCTTTTTCAACCTGGCGAAATCAAACCGCGGAAAAAAAGTAAATTAAATCATAGTCTCATCAAATTTGTTGACAAAAACACATAACGTTTTTAGTTAATTTCTTCGAAAGTGTATTGAAAAACGTCGTTTGATACACGTGGGAATTTGTTATTGCATTTCTCGACCCCATGAACACCCTCGCCATACGGCTCGGGTGTTCAATCTGCCTCGAATGCAATAACAAACTTTCCGCACTTGTATCAAAATGTACTATATTGCGCATACTTTTCCGAATCATCATCAGCCTATAATATTCCCACTGCAGGGACTCAGGCCTCCTCTCTAGGAGAGTCTTCTTTCTCAGCAATACAGCTTTCCTTCAAAAACCTACAGAAATACTCCACTCCCCAAATATTTCACGTACGCCTCTATCCACCGTCATGTACTTGCTACATAGCGCCGCCCCCGCCGGTTGCCATGGCAACGCAACCCCCGCCTATACACCGCAAGGGGTACAATATAATGACTTTTATTTTTTACTCAGAGGGGACATAGATACAAATTATTGTTGTCTTCTATTTTGTAGATTTTAAAAGAAGTTTTCGTTTAAGATGGATGGCTTGATTGTGTGAGGAATGAATTTTAACGGGAGATATGAATTTTTATATATTTCTATGGAAGTAAATGATGACGTGACGTCTAAGAAAAAAATATGTGTTCAATATTATTTGGAAATCTATCTGACGGACTTTCCGTCAGATTTCTCGGATTAGATTTTTTTAGTCCGATCCCTTAATTTCTAGTTGTGATTTTTATTCTTGAATTTTTCTTTCGAGCCTATATCAGTAGCAGCTATAACAGGGACTTGTGCCAGGTTGAAGATAATAGGCTACCACGCGTTTATAAAAAAGATGCTGAATACGACAGCTTGGGTGGTATACAGCGTGATGTTATACTACCCAGTACCCACCTAGCTCCAATAAACACACATAGAAAAATACGTAATGTAATCGAAATATACAAATAATAATTCTACACTTCACTTCAAACACCTAAATATTTGATGGCCCGAACCCCATAATTTCTGATGAACTCCTATACAAATATAAAAAGAATATCTAAGTTGACTAAAACCACAGTTTTTCCAATCGCGTTAATGTATCTAAAAGCTTTCGTTTTACAGAGTGCTCGCCGGAAAAATCAATGGTGTATTTAGATTGTACGACTTTCTTTTGGTTTCATATTATTTTGAAGTCGTCACATGACTTCAAAGAAGCTCGTGGCTTAATAATATCTGCCACTCAGGACGATCTTTAGGTTAAGCCACGCTTGCTTAGGTTGGTCTGTGGATGGGTGACCGAACATTAGATACCGAGTTTCCTCCGTGCCTCGGCAAGCACGTTAAGCTGTTAGTCCCGACTGCCATATATATAGATCTTTGTCAGTCGTTACAGGTAGTCAGTGACCTGAAAGTCAGACAATCAGTCTTACGAAAGTCTTAGTTCGAAATAAATGCCAATCAAACACATATCCCTCCTTTTGGGCTTCGCCGCAGTCGGGTAGAAAAGAGGATCAATTGAAATAATTGTTGTAGATAAAAAACTGAGATAGGATTATTATCAATTGTCTAGATAAGTACTACGCTCCTGTAAATTGGTTTATTGAAACGAAAATCGTGTCGTAATCGTAACATCAAAACGTCACTTTGAAAGAAGCTCGCCGTCTAAAAAGTGGTGTAGAGTGCTTTTTTAAAATGTGGAGCATGTTAGCGTAACTGAAACGGAATGATGGCGTCTTAATATTTACACTTTTACCCTTTACGGAAGTAAAAGATAATATCACGCTCGTAATCCCCGAAGGGTTAGGCAGAGGTGTACTTAATGGGACTCCCATATTTCACCGGTCATGTTTAAATCCCATGTTATAGGAGGTGAGCCTATTGACATTAACTAGGCACAAATTCAGACTCTGAGGCTGCTACTGAGAAATTTCTGATGAAAAACCCAATCGAATTTTTCCTCATGCCAACCGAGCCGAGTTGCCAAGTTGGCCAACGAGGTATTTGAAAAGGAAGTGACAATAATTATGATATCAAACTCGTGTGTCTAAAGAAGGTCGTTCTGAATTTTTCAGAAGCATTCAGGAATCTTGGAAAGTTAGTCATAAAGTACATGAAGCCGTTGCGTTGCCGTGTTGGTTCGGCTTCAGAGTCTATCTCTCTCTGGTCGTGTCGGATTGCCATCCCTAAGGACTATGAGTGTACGGAAACAGAGGGTTTACCTATCTGTGTTCACGTACGCATTTGCGTGTAATATTTGTACAAAAATAACGTTATGTGGCCGAATGTCGCGGGCGTTATAAATCTGTTAAATCAGAGTAAATGAGAAGCGTTCCTAATACCTAATTACAATTATTGCTCTGTAACATTATTTTTAACCAACAATGAAATACCTATACACAAACAGAGCTATAAACGTTTTATGGGAAACCACAAAACGACACAGACTGGCGCCAATGTTATGTAATAAAATGTAGTTATTTATTATAACAGAACTATATCATATACGTTATTGCCTATAAGACAACAATTTCTATGCATAAAAGGTTTGAATTAGACTAAAATATGTATTGAAATGTGAGTACAGTAGAAGCGGTTTATTATATAGCACAACTTTGTTGTTATAAATTATGAAAGTATGACACATTTATTGGTTTGATATTTATAGCACCTATGTTATAAGGAATGTAGAGTACTAAGAAATCAGTAGTCAAATATCAATAAAATTAAAATTAATTCTAACCTCAGTTCGCGAGTGAATAAATAAAGCATTATGCAAGCTGTACGTTCCTATCATATTGTTGTAGTCATTGCAGCAGTCATAGCAGTCATAGTTTGACTATCGGGCTACCAAGTCATGGTCTCGAGTTCGAGCCCCAACCTTTGATTTTTCGGATCATTCTCATTAGTTCCAGCAGCAATTAGTTCCATGGAACTAGAGAGACTTTTTTTTCTCAGTAGTTCCATGCACTAATGGAACAAATGAAACAAAACTTAATCGAACTCGTCTCACTAGTTTCAACGTAGTTGTCCCATGGAACTAGTGAAACTAAAGTTAATCAACATCATTCTCATTAGTTCCACTTTCTAAAAAATATCATCAAATATGAATAAAGGAATAAAACGCACAAAACATAATAAAAACAAGTAATTTAATGTACGTATAACTTTTACCAACAAATAATAATAATAATATTTTTTTTTTCCCACTAGTTCTATTGTTTAGTGTACAACTACGGCGCAAACTACCAGGAGAATAGAAGTAGGCTGGAGGATTCATGTGCGAATTGTACAATATTATTTTATCACTTGCTTCAATGAAGGAAAACATCGTGGGGGGGAAACGAGCATGCCTGCGAGATATTTCTTGACGGCATGTAAAGCCAAGTCAGAGGCATTGGGCGGCATGAAAATTCTGACCTCAAGTTAGGTACTAACGAATAAGGGTGAGATTGTAGGCAATGGTAAAGGAGGAGCGAAGAGGAACTCATGGCTTAATAAGAACTGCCACTCAGGTCTATCTTTAGGTAAAGCTGTGCTTGCCTAGGTCGGTCTGTGGATGTCGGTCCGAGTTTCCTCCGTGCGTCGGAAAGCACGTTAAGCTGTTGGTCCCGGCTGCCATATATATAGATCTTTTGGCAGTCGTTACAGGTAGTCAGTGACCTGAAATTCTGACATCATCACTCTGGCTTACCAAAGGGTATTGTATTACCTAGTAGGTATTAACTGGGTTGTGGAGGTCAGATAGGCTGTCGCTCCATGTAAAATACTGGTATTCAGCTGCATCCGGTTAGACTGGAAGCCGACCCCAATATAGTTGGGAAAAGGCTAGGCAGATGATGTAGGCAAAGGTAAAGAAAAGTATTGGTTTCCAAATGTCGATCATTTGTGCTGTACATAGACTAGACAAATACACAGACCTACAGCATCCTCGTGGCTGCTGCTGCCTTAGAACAACGTGGTTATTTTCATAATTTAAAAGCACATTGTGTAGGTATGTTTTTCCAACCATTTTTCATTCTTTTGCCAAAACAGACTTGACTATCTTCTCGAGATCATCGAAAGCTTGAAAACCACCCCATTACAAACCCCCGAATCACTTGTCTACCCGATCAACTAGAGCTGCAACAAATTGCGCTAGTGTACTCGACTGTACGGTCCTCGAATGCACTCGGCACAACCCTATTGTGGTGCAGCCCTATTGTGCCGAGACCTATTGTATCACCATTGTTGCTTCGTTCTTCGTTACTGCTGCATTGTTTTTAATATTGTTTTATTTTACTGTTTTGTTGATGGGGTTCGGTGGAAGTGGGAGCGGGGAGCGGGGCGATTTGTACAATTAAGGTATGCTTTGCTTGAACTGTAGTAAAAAAACATTTTGTGGGATTGTGGCGTAGGTGTCTACTAATTTTCAATTAGGTAGTTGTCAAAGCGTAGAAATGCAGCCTAGTTGGATATCACGATTAAAATACCATTCATTTGGAAAACTCGGCAAAATACATCAGACGTTACGATGATAGAGTTTTGATCACTTAATCAAATTACCGATAGAAAAATCTATATGGGGTTCAGAATGATGTAATGAATACCTTATAATAGTAATAATAATAATTCTTTATTTGTATGGAATGCAGGTGTTACAATAATTACCTTTTAACCGTTTGTCTGTTCTTCCACCCTGTATAGAGGCACATCTCGGTACCCTAAAAATTGTACTAAAACTGTAAGTAGCCCAAAAAATCGCTCTCGCTCACCCTGCGACCACACCGTCAAACATCGTGTAGTACCTCAACAGTTAATTATGCCAACTGTCGCGATACTCAATTATTTCAACCACACAGTGTTAATGAATACGTTTTTAAACCGATCACAGTCTGTTGCGAACTTGCGAGTTCAAGGGAAGTCTGGTGGAGTTGTGGGCGAATATGACGGAATACGATGTTGCCAATAGGATATTACGCTTAAAATGATTCTGCCCACTATATCGTACCAAGTTAAGGTAAATGCGACAAGGTAGTCCGCGAAATTCAATTTTTCTTTCGGTTTTTTGCAATTTGCAGGTCAGTGTCAGATTTTATTTTAATTAAAATTATGATTCGCGCACGTATATTTCAATAGAGGTATCAACCCTTAAAATCATGAATTAAATTCTATTGAGTTGATTTAATTCCATTGAGTGACTATTTGATGAAATTTCAAGTACGTTAAATGAACTGAGAGGGTTATAATGGTGATTTTAATCATTATTACTCAGTAAATTCACATCGGACACTGACCGGCAAATTGCAAAAAACGTAAGAAAATTCGAAGTACTAATAATAGCTACCCTGGAGCTTTCACCTTAAGAAATAGTTAACTAACGTACGTAAGGGCTGGGCCTGTTCCACTGAAAATGGGTCCTGATACTTGGCCGTGTCGTGGTTTCGACTGGTCACACCGTTAGGCTGCTAATCCTTCATAGTACAACAAGTATGCTACGATGCATTATAGAAGTGCTACTCAATCCTGGTGACAATCGGCCTGCCATTCATGGGTCTCGAGTTCGAACCTAAACACGCACCTCTGATTTTTCGGAGTCATGCATGTGCGTATTGTATAATAGACTAGCTTTTGCCAGCGGCTTCGCCCGCGTGAAAATGACGATTTTCCATACAACCTTTCATCCCCTATTTAACTACCTTAGGGCTTAGGGGTTGAATTTTGAAAAATCCTTCCTTATTCCTAGTCTACATTATAAAGAGCCTCTGTGCAAAATTTCAGCTTTCTAGGTCCAAGGGTTTGGGCTGGGCGTTGATGAGTCAGTCAGTCAGGACTCAGGACTTCTCTTTATATATATATATAGATAGATTATTATCACTTGCTTTCGAAAACATCGTGAGGAAACAAGCATGCGTAAGAAATATTCCTCGACGGCATGTAAAGTCAAGTCAGTGGCCCATGGGTGGCATAAATCTTTGACACCAAGTTATGCAATAACCACGCAGTGTAGCAGTATTGAGCATATTAAATCCAGATACCTCTTTATTAGCAATAAAATATTCAATATTCTTAGAAGCAGAGGAAACGGACAATTATTGAGTATTATTAATACCTTGTTTTATACCTACTATTATATCAGGTCGTTAATAAAATTAAATGAATTCTAACTTCTGGGTAACCATTTTATGCAGTAGGTATACCTACCTAGTACCTATAAACCTAAATGCATAATTGTGATAATTATTTTAATCGTAATAATCTTAGGTAGTTAATTTACTTCTAATTAAGTAACTATAAAAGAAGTAGTACTTTCATCTACAGGAATATACCTCAGTCGCGTGCAAACATTAGACCACCAAAGCAGTCTGAGCGAAACTAGAATTTATGGTCCAGAAAAAATATAACAACTTAAAAAAAAATGCAATTACGAGAAAAACAAGCCTTTCTTTTTTTTTGCAAAAGTTGCCCGTCCAAAACAAGCCTGCCACACTATTCCCAAACCACTGTAACTCCTGAAAGCCAGAATCAACAGTGGCGACCACAAGAAAAGCGCCGAGACAATGAAGCTCTATGAAGTCTCAGAAAAACAATTTAACTGGCCATCAGAAAAGAATAGCGGAGGAGTTGGATTAAAGGTGATTTCGAGTTCAAGTTGCCTGTCTAGTTGACTTGACTGACCGTTGAGTTGACTCATTATCATAATTCTCTTGTCCTTCATCATCATCATCATCATCATCAGCCTATAATGTTCCCACTGCAGGGACACAGGCCTCCTTTCTAGGAGAGGGATTCAATGGACTATAATCCTCAACGCGGGCCCAGTGTGGGTTGGTAGATGTCGCTTCCTGTCTCCTGCCCTTATCCCAATTTATTTAGAGTCGGCGGAGTACGTCTTCTTCTTCCAGTCATCTATTACACGTCATCTCAGCAGTCACCTCCTTTCTAGCCATATCATCCTTCACATAGACCATCCATCTATTATTTAGCCTTTTTCTACTGTTATAGCCATCTACATTCATACTCATCATTTTCCTCATTCAATTTTTTTTTTTATGAAAACGCTGCGTTGATTTCTCCTGTATCGTGGGTGAATTCCCAACATTTAAACTCACATACACAAAAACCCAGACCCGGATCAATTACCAATATATCTGTAGGCCATACAAATATTTGTTCCGTGCGGGGATCGATCCGCGACACGCAGCGCATCAGTGAATTGCTTGAGGCACTGTGCCAACCTTGCCGCCAAATGCATCACATCACATGTCCATACCACGATAACCGATGTCCACACTACTTCCATACTTTCATAGTTAACTGTCCAGTAATTTTCATGATCATCAACAGCCTATTAATGTTCCCACTGCTGGGACACAGGTCTCCTCTCTTTGAGAGGGAATGGGCTATAATCTACCACGCGGGCTCAGTGTGAATTGGTAGATGTCACATGTCTTCGAATTGTTTGGTTCTAAGACGGTTCTAAGAAGGTTTCCTCAGGATGTTTTCCTTCACCGTTTAGAGAGCAGCGGTGATGAAATAAATTACACAAAGTAATGCGCCTGCCTGGGTTCGAACACTTCGAACCCACGACGTAAGTCGAAGCCGCCACCACAGGGCCACCGCGGCCAGTATTTTATTCCAAAACATTTCAAGAAACATACAATTAAAACTAGCCCACAACCTAACATTTAAGTCTACGTGCCTCAAACCTCACTATTTCCCTACAGCAGCCCTCAAATAACCAGACCGTATCAATATACGCCCTAATTCCGTCATTCTTTCTATATATCTCTCTGTCCCTGTCCCTCTTCTTGTGGGAGATATAGAAGGTATAGCTCTGTCTCTGTCTGGTCCCCTATGTAATAATAAAACATATAATTTTGTCCATCTGTTGCTAGCTCAGTGAATATTGTGGTCTACTAGCAATTTGTGTTCAGTGACATCTTGGGGACAGTCGCGGAGAAAAAGGTTTTGTATTTTTTGAATATATCGTAAGAAAATGTACCTTTTTAGGGTTCCGTACCTCAAAAGGAAAAAACTAAACCCTTATAGGATCACTCGTGTTTCTGTCTGTCTGTCTGTCCGACCATTCCCCCCCCCCCTTAACTCCGAAACTACTGAGCCTAAAATTCCAAAAAAAAAAAACTGAAATTAGTTCAACACGTATAGATTACAGGAAAACCTATAAGAAGTCATGGTACGGAAGTCTTCATGTGCAAGTCCAATTTGCACTTGGCCAGTTTTTTTTTTTTTTTGTTGTAGAGGCGTGTTTTCTATTATTTTCGTGTTTTTTTTTTTAAATTGATATAAGTAGTTGTTAGAATTTAGTGTATAAAAAGCAGAGATGGTCTAGTGGTGTAAAATACATGTCTCGAGGACAAACCCTAGATTCCTGTGCGTATTAACAGACTTCTGATTTTCAGACTCATGTACAGTCGAACAAGCTAATAAGTATACAGGGTAGAGATCTTTATAATTCTATAACACTGAAAATATTGATTGTAATTTCATTTTATCAAGTGTTTCACATTAAGCAACTGATGTCAAATGCTGTATCATTTCACATCAGTCTCTAAATATATCTGTATAATCTTAAAAGTAAATACAAGTTAGCTGGCTGTATACTTATTAGCTTGTTCGACTGTACGTATTAAATAATGTTTTTCACTTACTTCTGTGAAGGATAATTATATTGTGAGGAAACCAACATGCTTGAAGGATATTTCTTGACTGTGTTCCCGCCTCCATTTAACTTTATCCCGTCCACTTTTGAAGCATTGTGAACAGGAATCTTCTGGGCACGCTTGTTCCGTCATAGACCTCATCCATCGCTTTATATCATAGAGTATTTTATATCGAACGTGATCGAGGTCCAGAGGAGGCATATTTTGCAAAAAAAAAAATCATCACTTAAGTCTGATGTTCAAAGTAGCTTTAAAATCTTACATTGGCTTTCCTTCCCGTATTAGTTTATGGAATCAAATACAAATTGATATAACCTGCATCGCTCAGAAATGACCTAATAACAAACTGGATATTTCTTGGTGTTTTAAAATAAAATATATAAAATGTTTTGCGGTCACCAACCACCATTGCACTCACCTGTACTCACGTATCAATGACAGTCGCGGTGCTCTTCTTACAAGAGTACAATCAAGCACAATAAAATGAACGCCTTTTCTGCACTAGTGTGTTTTTTGTTATATTCAATGCTAGGTTTAAAGATTAACCGACTTTACCTGTTTTTATCATTGCCTACTTACCTACAATTATCAAAAGGAGTATATAGCAGGTGATCTGTAGTTTCTGCCTACCCCCAAGGGAAAAGGCTTGAGTTTACGTTTTACCTACCTAGTTTACTTACTAGTAAGAAATTAATTAAGTACTCTAAAGGTTATCGATGTTTTAAGTATAATTTATCATTGTTTAAAAAGCAATAAAGGACCTCTATAAAGACATAATTTTTAACCAGCATTTTAATTTGATGACAACAAACAACACTGTCAGTTATTTAATTGACAGTCTAGAAACTGAGGGCTGGTGGCTAAACAATAACAGATGCTCGGGTCGATCTTTAGGTTAAGCCGTGTTTGCCTAGGTTGGTCTGTGGATCACCTATTACATACCGAGTTTCCTCCGTGCCTTAGAAAGCACATTAAGCCGAAAAAATATACAAATATAGATCTGATTGGATTGGTAGCCGACCCCATCAAAGTTAGGAAAAGGAAGGCCTGAACCTAATTTTTATCAGCTCAATACAACATAACAATTACATAATTAACGCAACTTATTATTCGACAATTAGCTGAACAACTTGATAAATTCAATAAAAGTATTACCTAAGTAAGTTGCAATATCTCTAAACTCGATAAAAACAGTCGCAACGAAAAAAAAACCTTGACCAAGTCATCAAACTCAACACATTGCGTGCCGTCCAAAAGATGATCACCAAAAACCGACAAATAAAAAAAAACGGAAAGTGACTCGTAAAAAAAACCGGAAAGATTCACAAACAAGAGACCCGAAACGTAATTACGGCAAAAACAAAAAAAACTATGTCCCACCGAATTATAGGGGCAAATTATATAGTTGGTACTACAGACATATATAATTTTTAGTATTTTTTTCTGTATTTTTGTATCCCGAACGACCTTTCGGCAAGTTTTGTGTCATTTTTGGACACGGTAACAAAAAATTCCGACGCCATTTTTTTTCTGAATCAAAATTGGTTAGAATATTTTAATTGTGTGGTTAGAGTTTGGTTGTGATGGCCGGCCTATGTTTAAATTGATTTTTGGCAAAGAAAGGACTGACTGAATGAGATTTTATACCTTTCACATTACGAGCTGTGAGTCGTGGGCTCGAACCGACGCAAGCGCATTACTTTGTGTACATCCATTGCTCTCAAAAAGGGTGAAGGAAAACATCGTGAGGAAATCGGTATGTCCCAGAACCAAAAATTCTGAGAATACAAATAATATAAATATACCAACCAAAACTGGGCTTGCCTGGTGGATCACTACCCATGCCCTCTTTGTATTGTCTGATCATACTTCTGCTATTTTGAGAAAATTCTCAAAATAGCAGAAGTCAATCATGAATTCATGACATTGTAAGTGATATCAATTGGTAGATTAGCTTAGATGTTGTCACGTTTTGAACCTAATTGCGACCTTTTTTTCTACCGCATGACGTCTGCTTTTTCCACACTAGGGGGTTATTTTCGCATCTTTTGAAGTTTATAGGTATTCTGAACTTTCTTGAAAGGCAGACCACCACGTTTCCGTTTTCCATCTCAACACACAATCTTATTAAATCTTTGTGGGCGTTTGTCTGGTCTGGCCTTACTTATATAAGGTCCCATTAAAATAGGTGGCCAAAGTTTTACAAATCATTCAGACCACCAAAATATGGACAGTGGTAAAAAAAATAGAAAATAATAAAAACGCATTAGTTATGAAAACAACTAGCGAAAATAAACTAAAAGTGTTAGTTACCCAACATTTTATGTCAAATAGACGTACTGAACGCTGTGTTAAAATTTGTCTACCTATTTTAACGGGACCTTTTATAGAGTGATTATTTCATTTTGCTTTGCGAGTTCCCAACTTTTTTTTTAACCGACTTCCAAAAAGGACTCAATTCGACTATTTTTTTTTTGTGTAGGTACCTTTGTTTGTTTCCGGATATCTCCGTCAATAATGAACCGATTCAAAATTCTTTTTATAATCGATAGTATACTCCCGAGGTGGTTTCATTGTCACCAAGTCAGGATCTAAAGATGATCCCATCTTCTTCTACAATCATGTTGTTTCTAAACAATTAATCAGCTAAATTAAAAGTATCATAATATTTTTAATCCCATTTAAAACTCAACAATCGACTCTAAATCCTAGATAATATAATATGTAACGTTAACGATCGATCTGCATATATAAAGAAGTGGAGGGTAGATAATGATTGCTAATGTGAGCGGTGGACGGACTGTCTACAATATTTATAAATGTGATGCTTCCATTGTTTCTTACGTTACGTTTTTATTTGGTCCACACACATAACCTTGCCATCACAGGAGCTGATAGAAGTTACTGAAAGTGCCAAACTCGTCGCCAAATTTTGGGCCGACTCAATTCAAATTGTTATCGACACGCTAAGAAGAAGAAGAATAAATAATAATATTATTATATCCGTGGTGCTAGGCAACTGGGTTTACTTTTTTTTGGTGTGTGGAAAATCATCAATTGTCCCCCGCGCTCTTGGGCAGAGCGAAGGGGAGTATCAGACTTCTACTGACTAAAAACTGAACCCATGCTCCTTCTTTGCCCTTGCGTCGAGGCCACGTCATACAAAAATCCGCGGCCCCGACGGGAACTGGGTTTACCCTCAGTTGTGTACGTCTCTTTGTGCGTATGGCTCTTGGCCTTGTTCTGTTCTGTCTCTTGCTGATATGGAGGGAAGTGGAAATTATGTATTTTCTACTCCTCAGTTTTTCTTTTTCGAATTATTTCGCTGCGAGACTTAAAACTGTTAAATAGCTTCTCTGGGATTTCGTCAAGCTTCATTATTTCAACACTTTTCTGGTGGTCGCCACTGTTGATTCTGACTTTCAGGTGTTACACTGATTTGGGAATAGTGTGCTGGACTTGTCTAAACCTTCGGTAACATTTTTTTTATTATTATAATAAATTAGAAATCAAACATACGTATAGGTAATTTAGTTGCATAATCAACTATCATAATAGGGGATCGGACAAAAAAAAACTAATTAGTCCGTCAGATAGATTTCCAAAAATTATTGGACACATATTTTTTCTTTTTTCACGAAAACTTAAAATGAAGACGATACAGTGCTTCGAAAACTCGTGTGACGTCATAATGATAGTACATTTTGACGACACAAGTGACGTTTCAAGCCCCACTCCAAGATCTTTGACGCGTTTTATCTTCGTCATTTTTTATTGATTTGATAAAACAAAAAACACGTATTCAATATTTTTCGATAATCTAACTTACGGACTAAACAGAATCATATTATTTTGACCCAGTCCAATCCCTATTAACAAAACAATGGACACACTCCCTTCTAGGGAACAAAGTCTTGCAATAATTTAAAGTTCCTAGTAAAGACTTGATTTTTTAAATGAATAATTAATTCGACCTAGCCTTGTCCTATGGGGTGGACAGGGGAAATTCATCGCTTCATTGTATGGATATAATGAGGGTAAGGTTGTACACTACAGGGTGGCATATACATGGTCGGAAAAAAAACATTTTTTTTATGCCATCCATTGTTTTGCATTTTTTTAAACTATTTGCATTCGAACAATCCGTTAAGAATGAGTCCAGATTGTCACGCAAGCGTTTCTTGCCTCGTTATAGATGGCCTTCGTAAGGCACCCATTGTGTAACTAAATTAACATAATTTAATAAAATAAAACTTCTAAAAAAATGTATGTTATGTATGTTTATGGCCTTCTGACTTGACTTTCGTTTCATCAAGAAAAATCTCTCAGGTAGGCTGGTATCCCCTGGGAAGTAATGATAAAAATATAAAATAAAGTGAATACCAGAAAAATCATCTTTCGTTTATCCTCTCACAGAAATTCAAACATCCACGACAATGCTTGAACAACCTTTTGCCAACTAGATAATGTTGGGGCAGCTTCCAGCCCCACCATGTGCAGCTCACAACCCTACTGACCCAATTCATCATCATCATCACTCATCACTCTCCTGCCCTTATCCTAATTTATTTGGGGTCGGCGCTACATGTCTTCTTCTTCTTTTTTTTTTTTTTAAACTGCTCCACACTAGGAATTTCTCCTGTATCGTGGGTGCGTTCACAAACATTTAAACTCACATACCTACACAAAACCCAGACCCGAAACAACTATCTGTAGGCCATAGAAATATTTATCCTTACATAGTATAAAACAAAGTCGCTATTTTTGTCTGTTTGTTTGTCTGTATGCTTAAATCTTTAAAACTACGCAACTGATTTTGATGCGGTTTTTTTAACCGACTTCTAAAAAAAGAAGGAGGTTCTCAATTCGGATGTTTGTTTGTTTTTTTTTTTTTTTTATGTTTGTTCGGGCATAACTCCGTCACTTGCTAACCGATTTGAAAAATTCTTTTTTTGTTGGAAAGGGTATACTTTCCAAATGGTCCCATATTTTTTTTATCGAAATCGGACAAGCGGTTTTTTGAAAAATCAACAAAACTCAAAAAAAATACTACATTGTCCACATTAGGTGAACCACTAAAAAGTGAAAAATAAAAACTTTTTAACAAAAAATAAAACCGACTTCAAAAAAAAGTCAAAAATAAATCAGTTTCTGAAGTCGGTGACAAAAAAATGAAATCAAACAAACAAAAGTCACCGACTTCAGAAACTGATTTATTTTTGACTTTTTTTTGAAGTCGGTTTTATTTTTTGTTAAAAAGTTTTTTTATTATTTTCTATTACTTATTAGATTACACTGGCAAAGTGGTGAGCATAAATTTCTAATTTTTCCTTTATTTATTAGGTTCAATATGTAATGCATTTCCCACTCGTGCATTATTACATTACATTATTATCGCCAGCATTAAAGTAAAATGTGACACTACCATAACATTTTAAAGTAGCATTTTCCCAATTAGTCTAAAGAATATTTTATAATGTGAAGTTCTACTTTCCAGGGCGGATATACTAATGATAAAATTGCTTCGTAATAATATTCCCTTTTTATTATTTTCTATTACTTATTAGATTACACTGGCAAAGTGGTGAGCATAAATTTCTAATTTTTCCTTTATTTATTAGGTTCAATATGTAATGCATTTCCCACTCGAGCATATTTCTTGTTTTTTTCTACTAGTGTTTTGCTTCCACCAATAACAATAAAATATGTTCAATCGTTTAGTCAGCGATGACTGATATTTTTAAAGCTCAGCAAATAGGTACATGTTTTTAAAGCCTTACAATTTTATGAATATTTGATAATGATTTTATTATGACATGTGTTTGTAAAAAGAATACCGTATAAAACATAACTATTTTTAAATTAACAAATGTGTGTGTCCCAAACTCCTAAATTCAAATAAGTGTAATAGAAAAACCCAATATCACTTTGCCCACCCCAGGAATCGAACCACGGACCTTATGCTCAGCAGTCGCGCTTCCGACCTCAAGACCATGATTTAAATTAAAGGGAATAATTAAGTTTATTTTTCTCGGGACAAGCCCGCTACATTTTTCTCACACCACTGCAAATTCTGAAAGTCAGAATCAACCTGTGGCGACCACCATAAAAGCGCTGAGACAATGAAGCTCAACGAAGTCCCAGAAAATAGTACATTCTTCACCGAGAGGAGAAAGTGACCGATTACCGTCGAGGGTGTCGTTTAAAGCCCGGAGCCGTAGGCGAGGGCTTTAAAACACCCGAGATCGGGAATCGCACTTTCTCTCGAGTGATACATAGTGCTATAAACTACACTTACGAGGAAAATAAAAAACTAAATTTAAATTATAATTGTTGCAGTTACTGAATCTGAGCGGGAGAGAAAAGTGTATGAATATCCATTCTCTCCCGCTCAGATGCGTTTTCTCCCCGCATATTTGTTCGATATGCAATGACGTACTTTCTACCGTTTTGATAAAGTATCAAGGTACTTTCCAATCAGGTGTAGTATAAACAATTTAATTGCATTATAATTAAGTTTTGTTTTGACAACTAGTTTCCCTGACTCTAATTCGAAACTGAATTTACACTTTTTTTTTCACAATTGAAGTTTAATACTATACGAAAATACAACTGAAAAACCTATCACTTACCTAACAACCTGCTAGAAACACCGTTAAACTGTTAAACAACATCAAATTAAACGAACAAAAGGGACTAATTTACGTCTTTCTAGTTAATAGTTAAAATACCCACTTATTACAAAATGCCTGTCAATTATATTACTAATAATACTTAACGAGACGACAACCAAACTACAAAAAAACTCTGAAAAGCATACGCACTGTCCCTGCCCAGTATTGCCTGACCCTTTGTCTCACACCACTCGCCCGCTTCATAAGGTCGGATAATGTTGGGCACTGACAGTACATTACTTGTGACAGGTCATTTCAAAATGGCTGCTAGAATAGGTAATGCACAAAATTACTGGCGACTAAAGAAGACTTGCCACGCGTCACCAATCAGCGCTCGCGATGGTAGAATTCGAAATTTGAATGAGCCAATTAGATTTCGTAATTGTTGTGTTTCGGAGGGTAGGATAGAAACTGTATTGGATTGTTACGATGATATGGAATTAGGTTTAAATGGTAAATCTTTTAGTTATGTTAGTGATATGTTAGGACGGGTATTTGTATGTTAATTTGTTATTATAATAGGGATGCTTCCTAACTAAAAAAAAATTCTAATTAGTCCGTCTGTTAGATTATCGAAAAATATTGGATAGGTATTTTTTTGTTTTATCAAATCAATAAAAATTGACAAAGATAAAACGCGTCAAAGATTATTTTGAGTGGGAGGTGGTGACGTCACTGCTCGCTAAGAAATTTCATACTAATGTCTTGAATATGACGTCACACGAGTTTTCAAAGCACTGTATCGTCTTCATTGTTTGCTTACGTGAAAAAAGAAAAAATATGTGTCCAATATTTTTTGGAAGTCTATCTGACGGACTAATTAGATTTTTTTTTGTTAACATCCCTATTATGTCAAATGTCGATAGGTGGTTTTTGGCTAAATAATAACACTCTGCTCGATTTTCAGGTCAAGCCGCGCTTGTATTTCATAGATATTATGATTTCTGTAATTATCTGCATAGCCTTTTACCAGCTTGTAAAGGTCCGCTTCCAGTCTAACCCAGGATGCAGTTGAATCCCGTCGGGGCTGTGGTTTATCGAAAGGATAACGCGGCTCCGACACAAGGGCGAAGAAGGAACATGGGTTTGGTTTTTAGTCAGTAGAAGTCTGACACTCCCCTTCGCTCTGCCCAAGAGCGGGGGGGGGGGGGGGGTTATTCGATGATTTTCCACCCACCAAAAAAAAAAAAAAGAATGCAGTTGATTTCCAGTATTTTACATGGAGAAGCTGCCTATCTGACCTCCACAACCCTATGAGTAGGTACCTACTGGGTTTTACGATTCCTCTTGGTAAGGCTGGTTCTCAGACTTTTTAACCATTAATAACGACTGTCAAGAATGTAGAAATGGCAGCCAGGACCAACGGTTTAACGTGGTTTACGAGGCACGGAAGAAACTCTGTATGTAATGCGTGGTCACCCATCCAGAGACTAACATAGGCAAGCGCGTCTTAACCTGAAAATTAATCCGAATGACTGTTGTTGTGAGAGCATAGGTGGCCCAGTGGTGGCGGCCCCGACTTACGAACAATGAGTCGTGGGTTCGAACCCTGTCAGGCGCATTACTTTGTGTAATTTATTTCATCACCACTGCTCTCAAAACGGTGAAGGAAAACATCGTGAGGAAACCGGCATGTTTTAGATAGAACCAAAATATTCGAAGACATGTGACATCTACCAATCCGCACTGGGCCCGCGTGGTAGATTATAATAGCCCATCCTTCTCTTAGAGAGGAGGCCTGAGTCCCTGCAGTGGGAACATTATAGGCTGATGATGCTGATGATGATGACTGTTGTAGCTATGAGGATAGCTATGAGCTCCTGATTCCTATTCCTATTTCGTAATAATGTGACTTCCAAAATGCGATGTTTGTGAAAACGTAGGACTTTAATCAACACAGTAGGAGAAAATCACTTTCGAAAAAGTTGCTTCGTCTGAAGATATTAGTGTTCGACTTCTAAAGACTAAAATAATCTTACTTCTTCCCAAAATATAAAATAATGCACATTTTTCGCTGCACATGCACCCTCTGAGCAAACAAATTAGAGGTCATTACGAGAGCACAAAGGACGGTCACACGCCGAGCACTGATATGTGCTAAATAAGCCTATTACAATTAGCACAGACATAGATGTGAGAAGGTGTCGGTGCGAGAATTGGATGCGGTAATTTTATCATCATTCTCTTGCTTTTATTTCAATTCATTTGGGGTCGGCGCAGCATGTCAGTTCTTACATACTTCTTTGTTATTGGTTGTCTCAACAGACATCTTTTTTCTTGGTCCATTCACTTCACTTGGTCATTTCTTTGGTTTCTTCTGCTCTCATACACATCCACGTTTATACTCAAAACTGTCCTTACGACATTTTCCTCATTTCCCCGCATCATCACGGCAGTTACAAAATAATAAGAACAGGAATCCGCAACGTTTTCTGTTCTTTTTCTAACCATAATTACTACTTAAAAGGTTAGGGATTGGTAAAAGACGGGTCACTTTCACAATTTTAGTAAGCTTAGCACAAAATGTTTTATCCTCATTGCCACTCTTAAAACACTGTTTAATTATTAGGCAAGAAACCGCTCAAACACATTAACTTACCCGTATAAATACGAGTAACTAGCTATTGAAATATAAGTGTTCGCAAATACCGCATCCAAAACGCACACTACATTCATCCTTGCCCCTCGCACCGAATAGAGCGCCCAGCTAGCAAAAAATAATCTTACAAATATCCCAAGACCATATTTTTTTCAGTCTTATATCACACCTATAGACACTTTTAAGTGTGGATTTGGGCGCAGTTTATAAGTATATTCACCCTTGCAATTGCCTTGTAAAGGTCTTGCGAAGTGTATTTTCAAACTTACAAAACTCTTGCTGATACCTTTATAAAAACAAATAAACTTACAAGTCACTTACAATAGCGCGCTGTAAGGGTAAATAACCTTAAAGTCCTCTTACTAATAAAATAAAATACTATTTTAAGTGTAATATCGCTTATATTTCTCTTTGTGATCTCCTAATAAGAGTGTTATCACAAACCGCCGTGGGTTGCGCGAGTCTTTGGAACTTAAGTGAAAAAATAAAGAACGCGCGCATAAAAACGTAAGTATTATATTTTTGTACTTTCCTACAAAACGCTAGTCTTACTCATGTATTTGTCACGCACTCTATGCGATTATTAGGTTGCGAAGTAGATTTTCTCGATTACTTTGAAATTTTAATAACAATATTTTCACGGGCCTTTTTAAAAATATGTCTTTTACTATATTATTTTTTTAATTATTTGTAAAATAATATCAAAACGTCGCCATTACGACTAACCACGATTCATAAGTGCTTTGTTAGAGCAATATAAGTCCAGTACTCTTATGTAAGGTTTATATCGCACTCGTAAAAGTCAAATTAAACTTAAACCTACTGTCTACACGGCCATGTTGCTCATAATTTTAGGGTTCCTTAAGAAGTAAAAGCAAGCCAAACGACGATGTCATTATAGGTATTAATAATTAATCCACAACGTTAATTTAATGTTAACACGCTCATACATATTATGTTTTAGGACAAATATATTCAGTATGGTTGCAGTTATGGATGTCGACTGCTTCATAACAAAAAAAAAGATCAAAATGCTTAAGAATGAACAATGGCCATGGAACATAACGCACTTTGTATCGTGTGAAAAATGTATCGCCTGTGGATATCCTACTTCAAAGTTTCTGCCCCAACATTTTACAATGGCCCAAAATGATATTATTACTTTATTTTATTTGAAGTTCTTCTGGTGCGCAGGCTGCCATAAATATGCAATTTACGACCACTACCCAAGTGATGAATGTGAAGTGTGTAACTAATTTACCAAGAAACTTATATTGATTACATAATAATTATATAGTGGTAAACCGTCGATATTTATATTTAAAGAAATAACATTTGGCACATCAACCTGCTCAAATATTTTTCGCAGTTGTTTTATTAGGCCATTGTGCCAATAATGTCCAGTCCCCAATGCAATAATACGTATTTCTTGAGCGGTTGTTTGGAGTAGCGTGCGGGCATCCTTGGGTATTATGTGTTTAACTTCTTTATTCAGAATCACAGCTAGTTCATTATAAGCTGAGTGTGATATATTATATTTAATAGCCCATTTTTTTATATCTTCTCGTAACTGTATTTTTTTTTCATAATCCGTAAATTTTGATTCATTTTCACTACTTCGGTCACTGCAATCACTATAACTACTTCGTTCACTGTCGCCACAAAAGTCCTCGTTATTTTGTACGGAACCATCAAAAATATTGTTTGTGTCAGTTGCTCGAGATGTTCGGAGAGACGCTGGTTTTTGTAGTATTAATTCCAAGTATTTTCTACGTACATTTCTTCGGTATGCTCCACTTCTCTTAAACCGTTTCCATTTTTGTAAATCCATTGGTGAAAATCTATAAATAAACAAATATTTTAATAGGGTAATATATCAGCAAAAATATATAACCCCTAATAGGAAATTGTTTAAGACACTTGTAGGACTTTTTAAAGTGCTATTACTCTTTAATATGTCCTAAGTGAGATAAATCACACTTTTAAAATACTAGTTTTACAGAAGTCTAATAAAACACTTAGTATAGTCACTTCTAAGGTTGACTGTACTTATAAAATGTATTTATAAGTATTAATTAAGAATCAAAGGCAATTAGACTTGTAAAAGGTGCTTATAATACCACTGCTCTTATTAATATTGTATAACGTTTTCTTATATACGTCTATAAGACTATGTTACAAGTGTGAATGCTCTTAAAATTTAAATAGACTTATAAAATACCACTACTAGAGTTCCTGCCTTAATCAGAACATATATAAACCTTATATGAAACCATAGCTCTTACAAGCTTCTGTTTGTAAGGGTATTAAGAGTTTCTGACTTAATCAGAACACGTATAAACCTTTTATGAAACCATCGCTCTTAAAGTTTTTGTTTGTAAGGGTATTTTGCTAGCTGGGCGATTACCCGATTAAGGCCAGATCACACGGTCTAGCACAATATTGTGACTGTGTGTGACTGCACCCCCGCTGCTGCGCGTGTGTCACCCCCTAACACCCCCGGATTACGTACTCATCACTGAGCAGTATTGTAGTGATCATTATGTTGTAAAAATGTTGTTAATAGATGTTAATAGTTGAATGATTAAGAGATACAGTGATATGTTAGGTAGGATGATGTTTCGTTTCCTATTAGATAAACAAAACATCACGCCTGTAATCCCAGAAGGGTTCAGTCCCATATTGCCATCAACTGGGCACGAATGCAGACTCCGTGGCTGCTACTGAGAATTTATTTTACAGTGAAACCTGGTTATGTGAGACCTAGCTCAAGGGACCAGAAAATTTGTCTCACTAATGCCCGGTTTCTGAGCACCTTTATCGGTGGTTTATCTATTCATATGAACAAGCCAAAAAGTGCCTTAAGTCTGTCGACTTTAGGTACTTTTTGGTTTGTTCATATGAATAGATAAACCACCGATAAAGGTGCTCAGAAACCGGGCATTATAGAGGTATCCCACTTACCCAGTGTCTCAGATATTCAGGCCAAAGTGTTGGGACGTCAGCATGAGTTCCGGTTATGGAGGTTTCTCACTTATCCAGGTCCCACTTAACCAAGTTTCACTGTATTTACTTATTAATATAGGTTCATAAACAGCTTCTGTGTACAACATATCTTAGGTTTGGTATAAGTCTTGAACTTACACAGGTGCCAATTATACTGGATCCTAATGGCAAGACCCCAATAACAATTTTACAATTTGTAAAAATTGACGTTCACATAAATTCTAAAATCTCGAATAACAGAGTAATCATCATCATCATAATCTTCCTGCCCTTATCCCATTATATTTGTGGTCGGCGCAACACGTATTCTTCTTGAATTCTTCCCTGTTAGACGTCACGGTGGCATTTACTCCTTTCTCATTCATATCATTCTTCACACAACGTGAAATGTAAATAGAACTTCCCTTGATTTTATTAACTTCCTATTATGTTATAATCTAAAATTGCATATTTTACAGAACATGTAAATACATTATCCCTAAAATATTACTGTCAATACAATAATCGAATTGCAGTAAATCAAATCATAAATATCACCAAAATGTTCACTTAACCACAATCAAATCAATTCGCGACTAACACCAACATTGAATGAATGCCCCAATACTTTCACCCCGCTACACTAGCGCCCCCGGGGTCAGTTCATAACGTCCCCAATTTGTAGGGCACTAGGGGTCCCTATGGATTTATTCCATACGGATGGATGGGAACGGATCAAGTTATTCAGAAGTGTGAATTGATTATGTTATTTTGTATAGAAGAGTGATTTTTGATATGGTAAGATCTTTTTTGTGGTGTGGGAACATAATGTTTTTGTCAACCTATATTGGGATGTCATTTTATAAGAAGAAAAAAGAAAAACAAAAATGCTTTTGGTAATATTTTAACTACCTAAGAAACTTTAACAAAATGATCAAAAAAAATATTGAGAATATCGAAACTTTTGATCTGACAAAAATTATTTAATTAAAGTAAATAAAATTGTTGGTCTATTGGTCTCAAGCGCGACTGCGGAATATGTCATCCGGTGTTCGATTTCCGGGTATAGGTTTCGGGTAGTCATTGGTAAGGTCAAGGTGTATCGTTTTACCCAGTACTAAACTGGGTTATGGAGGTCAGATTGGCAGTTGCTCCATGTAAAGTACTGTCATTCAGCAGCATCCGGTTAGACTGGAAGCCGACTCCAACATAGTTGTGAAAATGCTATGTCTAGCATTTTCACAACTATGTTGGAGATGATGATGATGATGTTTTGCTATAATTAATGATGTCAAAGTAAAACAAGTAGTACCTTATTTCTTCATTTAATTTTTGCTTCTATTACTCTCCCTGCAGTTTAAACAAACTTCACAATTGAACAACAATAAAACAAAATGAATGCCAAAAGCAGCTCAGCGTTATCATCGCAAAATAATCAGGTCATAACACAAAGGTAATTGTGATATAAAGGCCAGTCAACACACACAATGCCGTCTAATCAATGGGCAGAGTATGAAGTCGAGCGAGGAGCCACGTGTCCTGACGTCGTGGAGGGGAACCAACTAACTGGACATATGGGTAGAATAGATGGTCTAGTTGGGTCGTGGGTGGCGTGGGAGGCATTCAAAGGGGACTGCTACTCAAAATATTACATACTAGCTTTTGCCAGCGGCTTCGCCCGCGTGAATATGACGATTTTCCATACAAACTTTCATCCCCTATTTAACTCTCTTAGGGGTTGAATTTCGAAAAATCCTTTCTTATTCCTTGTCTACATTATAAAGGGAACCTCTGTGCAAAATTTCAGCTTTCTAGGTCCAAGGGTTTGGGCTGGGCGTTGATGAGTCAGTCAGTCAGTCAGTCAGGACTTCTCTTTTTATTTATATAGAAGAATCACGCCTGTATACCCCAAGGGTTAGGCAGATGTGTACACACATTTCCACAACTATGTTTATGTCTCAAGTAATAGGGGGCGAGCCTATTGCCCCTAACCGGGGATAGATCCAGACTCAGAGGATGCTACTGAAATATTGTTGATGGAAAAACCGAATAACACTTTGCCCGACCTGGGAATCGAACGGAACTTCATGCACAGCAGTTACGGGACGGCTGTGTAGATGTAGGTATAATAGGTAGATTTATGCCTCGTTAGGCGTAAAACGTGGTCATAAAATATAACGTAAGTTAACTCCATAGCACTACCAAACCAAATATATCGTTTAATTTGTGAAATACTTTTTGTCAGTGCCTTAGGTAATATCTTCGGCTTCTAGTCTAACAGGATGCAGCTGCATACCAGTATTTTACATGGAGTAACTGCCTTTTTGACCTTCAAAACAAAATTACTAGCTACCACGATGTCCTTGGCAAAACTGAGTGACATTTTTTTGCACATCTGGCTATACCAACTGTCAAGGATCTATATATGACAGCCCGCACCAACCGCTTTACTACTTACTTGAAGTAAAAATAAAATTGATGAGATCGGACGAATCTCATGAGACTAAAAAGAAAGAAATAATTTTATTAGAGGATGTTTGAAAATGGCTGGTGCCACTTTCAAACTTTCTCTAATAAACTGTGTTGCATAAAAGTGTGACAACTATCTTGATATCGACCTGTAATAAGGAGGTACGAATTGCATGTGATTAAAATAACGATCAATATACTTGAATGTTGATGAATGGAGAAGAAGAGATAGAGCAAGAAAACGATGAATGGATTGTATGAAGAAATATTTGAAAGAGAAAGGACGAAGAAGAATGGAATAAAAACCATGTCAGACCGACCCATAATAACATGACACAAGAGCAGTAAGATGATATTTTGATAGAAAAAGCAGTAAAAGAGAGTGTGATGTTTGACAGAGGAGAATGGAATAAGAAACGTGTCACACCAGCCCAAAGTAGCATGAGACCAGCTTTCATACCATCATATCAATATAAAGAAAAATAAGTAAATTATAGCGTAAAGATTGGCGGAGGAGAAATAAAGAAAAAGAAACGTGTTGCGCCGAACACAAGTTAAATAGGACAAGTACAGGAAGATCACGATATGTAAGAAATAGGAGTAAATAATAGCATAACGGTTGACAGAGGACAATGAAAGAAAAAACAATGTTGACCCCAAGACTAACATAGGCCAGGGGCAGGAAGCTGATGATGAATACCAGTAAAAACGCACATCTAATCCAAAGAAGTGAACGGAAACCTCAAAAGCGTGTGACCTATGAGCAAAAAGGCAAAAATGTCAATTAATTATAAACAAATGTAGGTGTTGAATGGACTAGCTGGTACCTCGTACCTGCTCGTTTTTGTGCGCAACATCAAAAGCAACTTACGACGAAGCGACGTGCGGGTTAGATGGGTTAGTGCAGATGGTAGGATAGGCACAAAACTTACGCACAATCTTAGACCCTACCGAATGGACTTCAAAAACGTAAGGTATATATTATATAGTGGGTATAACTCGGAACCGGTGTAAATGAAGGAACAGATGTAAGAACGTGGAGGAGGTGAAAGGTGTATTGTAAGAATCGTAGTTGGATAAAAATGCAGCTTAAAACTACCCGAAACTTAAAACTACCCGAAACTCTCAATTTTTCCCAATCAACCTTTAACCTTTTGCTTTTGGGATAAAACTGAAAATGTAATATCAATTTACAGATTGTAGTAGCTTGATGTACTTTCTAATTATGAGATAAAAGCGCAAGTTCATGTAGAAAGAAAGAAGAAGAAAAATCTCTGACTTAGGAACTAGCAGTACAAACAAAACAAAAGTATTTATAAATCAAGTCAAACTTCAAACCAAAGAGCTTTAGATCAAAACACGCCGTATTTTTATATTCTTTCCCATTGTCCAAAGATTGCAATTAGTTAGATAAACTTCGAGGCAGAGAGCTCAAATCCGGGCTAGTTTCAATGTGACCTTTTCATTGCGTTTGTATTTACAGGCGTTGCACAGAGGGGGCTCCTTATAGGTATTTTAAGAGAAAACGGTGCCTCCTCCCATGTGTGGAATGTGACCACCGTGCACTGGGTTGGTTGGTTTGGTACACTCCCCGGTCTTCTCCCCAAAGTCCGGACGCCTCTTGAAGGTTTTCTCTTGAAAAAAAAAACCTAGGTACAGATAGCGCGCGAGTTGAATGCAGAGCTTAGGAATGCGGTAGTGCGTGACAGCACTACCGCATTACACTAGTGTGAATAGCACAGCACTACACTGCTCCCGCTCTTTACCTCAGACCCCGACTGCATTCAACTCGCGCGCTATCTGTAGATACTTCAGATTCCAAGTTAATTTTGTACACTTACATGTATTCCGTTCCTTACTTCTAAAACCCATAATTTAAAACTACACTGTCTTCGTTTTTGGGAACCTTTTTAGCATCAAAACAAAAATCACATCCACCTATCTGTACCATACTCTTTGGCCACCACTTCCCAGATATGCGAGCGTGGTTGCGCCGTCGCAAGTTTTTCTCCCCCCTCTCGTTCCCTCATCGTGCCCTCTCTGTCCCTCCAAACGCACCGCGGACCGAGGTTTTTGCCCGAAGCTGCTCTCGCAGTTTTTCACGTCCAACTCACGAAGTTTTGAAATCACTGACCAACGTTCGAAAATTCGATTTGTTGTGCGCTTATAAGTCATACTAGGGATCCGTCCCTGCTTCGCATGCTTTTTATGACTTATCAAAACATAGAGATTTGTTCATTACGTGTTCATTTAAAATCAATTTATTATAATATACACTTTTCCGGAATCAAATCACTAAATTATTGTGAAAACTGTATTAAAATCAATGTTGTTAGTTAGGACGTGTATGTTGTCGTATGTATGACACCAAAGGTTGACGGTACAGATAACCTTGTGGCATTTAACCCGCCTATGTAGGGTGAACTCATCTAATTCTGTGATTCGCCTAATTCGGTGATATTTGGTTTGAGCGGTATCATAGGGCTGTACGAGTGCACAAATGCCTTTATCACGAAGTTAGATGAGTTCACTACACCATTACTGAAGTTTAAATAATAAATAAAATATAAAGTAGATTTTAATAGCAATAGCTAGTCAGTGGCCCAAAAGTCTTTATCAGTATTTATATGACCCTGTACTAACTGTATTGTGAACTTGTGGAGGTCAGATAGGCAGTCGCTCCAATAAAAGTGCTGGTATTCAGTTGCATCCGATTAGATTTATAGCCGACCCCAACATACTTACAAGTTAAGAAAAGGCACACACATGATGATTTTAGATGAGTACCTACGCGCTACGGTCACACGGACTGACATAAAAAACCGGCCAAGTGCGAGTCGGACTCGCGCACCGAGGGTTCCGTAAAAAAAATATATTATGTGATGTAACTAAAAATTTATGGTTTTCGTAATTATTCCTTTATCTATGCTATAAGACGTTGCTTCGTACCAAATTTCAAGATTCTGAGTTCACGGGAAGTACCCTGTAGGTTTTGATTCCCTTGCGAGTGTCGAAAATTTGCGGCATAAACGGGAGTATCTTGATGTAACTAAAAATTTATGGTTTTCGTAATTATTCCTTTATCTATGCTATAAGACGTTGCTTCGTACCAAATTTCAAGATTCTGAGTTCACGGGAAGTACCCTGTAGGTTTTGATTCCCTTGCGAGTGTCGAAAATTTGCGGCATAAACGGGAGTATCTTTTGATCGCGTTGACTTAGAAGTTTGATTTTTTCACAGCTCCAAGAGACCATAGACTTGAGTATTTGATATGAATTTCAGCTTGATACCTCCACGCGTTCCTGAGAAAAAAGGTCTTGACAGACAGACAGACGGACAACAAAGTGATCCTATAAGGGTTCCGTTTTTTCCTTTTGAGGTACGGAACCCTAAAAAGTAACTTTACTTTATAACATGAGTAAGTAAGTATAAGTATGATGTTCTGTTCAAGTAATGTCTCGAAAATTATTGGAGTTTGATACTAACAGGGCTGGTTATCGGGTCAGGAGGTTTGGGATGAGTTAATCAAGTACAAAATATCCCGAAGTCCTTACGAAAGTTACTTTATTCATAAGAACACTGACAAGGGAGTAGTAGTAGTAACAGTATTTGGGTGCCGATTAAATCTAATCGGCACCTTTACGCAAACTCCTTTCCTCAAATTAATATTCAAAGCATCGGCCTATTTCTCAAGTAGGCACGTATTTTAGAAATACATCATCTGCCTAGCCTTTTCCCAACTATATTTTGATCGGCTTCCAGTCTAACCGGATGCAGCTGAATATCAGTATTTACATGGAGCGACTACCTATCTGACCTCCACAGCCCAGTTAATACTAGGTAATACAATACCCTTTGGTAAGACTGGATGTCAGAATTTCAGGTCACTGACTGACGGGAATTAGATTGTGTAATTGCAAAGCACTTTCCAATATGACTGAAAAACTCAAGCCAAAACCTTCTGCAATACGAGTGAAAATGAAATGACATGTGAGGCGCAAATGTGACTAAAACATTGATTAATGTGATATTAATGTTGAATATCGCCACGGAGTCTAGATTTCTGACCGGTTCATGGCAGTAGGGTCGCCCCCTATTACATGGGACCTAATATAACAGGTGTACGATTAAGTACACCTCTGCCAAACTCTTCAGAGATTACAAGCGTGATGTTGGTATGTGCTTTGTTGCAAAAAGGTGCTTAGAATACTGCCCTATCCACGACCCCAATGAATGCAATTGCAACGCGAAAGTCACTAGTTTCATTAGCATGAGCACCATCTCTTTGCAAGTCGCGTTGTATAGTGAGTTGTGGCATGCTGCGATTGCGACGCGAGAGTCACTTGTTTCATTCGCGTGACTACCATCACTCTGCAAGTCGCGTCGCAGTAAGTTGTGGCATGCTCTTTCATTTGTTTTTCTTCGCAGTCGTTGTGGCAACACACTTACTGCTTGCGGCGCTTTAAAGCTAGACAACCGCTTGAAAAAGCGACACATATACATAATACATGTTCCTGCATTATGTATGTAGCGCTTTAAATTCATATATTCGCTTCATCCCACCATATTCCTAGTTTATTTCTTAGTCTACTTTGAATACTTTTACTTGTTTTACTTGTTTTACTTGTTTTGACGTGAATGAGGCTAGGCGGTTGTGATGAGTGGAGTGGTCTATGGTGCGTTTTCCCTTCCTGTGTATATGTATGTTTTGCTTAAACTTTCTCGTGTTTATGACATGTTGTCTTTTCCCAAGATTGCGGGTAAAGTAAGAATGGACAAGGCCTATGCTGGAAAGCAAAACAATTTTGAGTTACGCGATGTCAAATTAAATATAAATTTTATGTAAAAGCTAATTTGTTAAACTGAGGCTTTAGATAAATAAATTATACGACTACCTCGTTGGTCTAATGGTTGCAATCGCGACCATTGAGTATGTGGTTTATTATGGACCAGCTAGTCCACCTAATAGAAATGCCTCCTCTACAAGACGTGAGCTCTGGCAGGAGCTGCTTAAGCCCCCTGACGGCTTCATCGAGCCGTCTGAAAGCCTTCCACCTGGACATGCTTTGCCGTGGCCGACTTGAAAATCCCTAAATAGACTCCGAACCCAGGTCGGCCGTAGCAAAGACAATCTCTTCAGATGGGGGTTCATTGACGGCTCAGACCTCAAGTGTGTATGCGACGTATCTCCACAGATACTGTCCCACCGCGCCATCTTGCGCTGCATGTCCTGACACCTGTACACTTGACGACCTTATGACTGCATCAGCGAGTGGAGTTCGCATAGCTCAATTTTGGGCCAAAACGATTTAACCGAAATTTGCCATCGACACGCTAAGAAGAAGAAGTTTTCCTTTTACCATTTTACCACAAATTAGTTAGCCTACTTAATTAACGTAGCTTATCAGCTAACCCACTTACCCCTAAATATAACCACAATTCACGAATAAACAAAGAAATTACACAATAAACACTGAATAAACAAGACAAATTAATCTAACAGGCAACAGTTCAATCTCCTCCACTAATGGGCCAATCTTTCATAATTACTCAATTCCAATCGCAATTACGACGCGTTTCGGATATCATGCGACAAAAACTGACTGACAGACTTCAAAGGAGTACACTTGGCTAATTTATATGCGTTTTACGTGTAATTAAAATGATTTAATGTCAATTTAAAATGATTAATGTAGTTGAATGCACAAGTAGCGCCATCTAGTAGGGAGTAGCGAAACTAAAATATTTCTTGTGGCTGGATAATGATGATGATGATGGCTGTAAAGTTATGGATGGTTAGGTACCAATTTAAATGTGCTAGACGATTACGCTATTAATGTATTATTATTGAGTTATCCGTATTAGGAGAAGCTCGTGGGTAAATAATAACAGGCACTCGGTTCTATCTTGTTTTGGTTGATCTGTGGGACCACGCGTAACTTTCAGTTTCCTCCGTGGCTCGGAAAGTACGTCAAGCAGTTGGTCCCGACTGCCATTTGTAGACATTTGATCACAACACCGAAACACAACAAACAAACATCGAAACAGCGCCAAATATCGGGAGCTCAAAACAACAAGTAAACAAGGTACCTTATTATGATATTCCGTGTTCAGTGTTCATGATCGATCTTTGATAGTCGTCAAAGGTAGTCTGTGACCTGAAAGTCTGACAACCAGTCTTTCCAAGGGGTATCCTATGACCTAGTACTCAGTTCTCCAAGTCGTTACGATATTTTTTTATTCTAGATCTGTTACAGGGTTGTTGGGTGTTTTCACAAGTTTTTAATGTTAAAAAAGAAAACCTGCTGAGGTGGAGATACATAGATGACTCTGCACTGGAGTGATGTGGTGCTGTTCCTCAAACAGTGAGGCATTTAATATCGTGCCCTGCGTGTCCTGCTGACTGTTCACTACAGGAACTGATGGACGCTACCGAAAGCGCCAAACTAGTAGCCCAATTCTGGGTCGACACAATTTAGATTGCCATCGACACGCTAAGAAGAAGAAGAATGTTAAAAACATTGTTACCCTGCAATAATTTTTGAGAAGAGTAACTTAGTTTGATGACCACACATTTGTTTAAACAAATAAATGCATCTTTATCTTTATGGCCAAAATGCTTGGTTGCCGGTTGGTGGATGGTTGTCTTCGTGGAAGGTCCATTTACACCTTGTATTAATAGAAGTTTATTCAAATTTGAGTGTTGGGACACCATGCTAAATGGGGATTAGTTAATTTTTAGAGGTAAGTACTATGTCATCATCCAACACCACACAAAATACGTATATAACATTATATACCTGCATTACATAACCCTTAATTAAATTACAGTAATTATATAAAATGGGGGTGAGCACAATGACATCAGGAAACCTTAATTTACTAAAAAGCCTCTCTTAATATATTTAATGGCCATCTATACAAATAAATAAAACTAGAGTGTCTGTTTTTATTAATTACAAAATAACAGGTTTTTTGACTGTTTGCATTTTTTTTTATTAAGAAGTTACTGTGTACCTAGGAATACGATACTTATTAAACTAAAACACTTCATTTTTTTTTGGCTCCGTCGGTCTCTCTGTCTGCTTGTTGCGGCTAAGCTCCGAAATGGCTGGACCGATTTTGACGGGACTTTGACTGGCAGATAGCTTATGTTATAAAGTACTATTTATCCGAACATCTTTTCCAAATAGGATTACATGCAAAAAAAAATTAATGCCTTGATATTGTTAACAAAATCCCATTCATATCACTTTGTGCTGTTCTATTTTTCATGTTATTTCCTTTTTTGTATTTTGTGTGTACATAAATAAATAAATACTGGAGAAAAGCTTTACTACATAATTTGTCGCGATAGCCGACATCCACGTGGGCGAAGCCGTATGCTGCTATTTATAATAATTGTACGCGGACGAAAGTCGGGAGCTAGTAGGTATATACATATTATTATTGGTCGTATTAATAACTTAATACGGTTATCCGATGGAGTGCGGACCAAATTATATTTTAATCGCATTAAAATAATAATTATTGGTTTGTTAATAATAAAAAATACTGATCATATTGGATTACTTAACTACCTGTATCAAAGAGAAGAGCCGCATACTATTTTTTTTATTTTTTTATGGTAATTAACAACAAGCCAACGAGAAAGAGCTAGTGGCTAAATATTAGGTTAAGGCACGCTTGCCAAGGTTGGTCCGTAGATGGGTGACCATCCATCACATATCGTGTTTGGTCCGTTGCTAGGAAAGCATGATAAGCAGTTGTTTCCTGAAAACTGAGAAATTTCTCAAGTAAAAAAACAGTGTCATTTCAAAAATTAATTTAATCGAATCTAGAACATCATGCTTAGCAGTCTTCCTAGCGGCCAATAGACCAAAAAGGCTATCTTTTTTTTCTTTTTCATGCCACATACATTACCTACCCTCATTTTATAAGACATACTTGCCTACAAAATGACCAAATATTTAAATTAAATATGAGCAGCAGGGGTGGGGACATTTTTAATACATCCCTCTATATAATTTGCATGTGATGTGACAGGGGACAATGAACCCCAACTCGTTAATTAGAACCCCGAAACCTAAGGTGTGGTAGACGCCATTTTGTAGTGGTCATAGAATAAATAATTCATCAGAAGGGGGATGATTTTGAAGTGATTTTAAGTATGTCTAGTAAAGGAAATAATTAATCAAAATCATAAGCATTAATATGCCTAATCATCATCATCATTTCAGCCGAAAGACGTCCACTGCTGGACATAGGCCTCCCCTAAATGTCGCCACATTGACCGATCCCGATAATATAACTAGCTTTTTCCCAACTATGTTGGGGTTGGCTTCCAGTCTAACCGGAAGCACCTAAATACCAGTATGTTTCCTGACACAACTGCCTTCAGACCTCTACAAACCAGTTATTACTGGGTAATATGACACCCCTTGGTAAAGACTGGTTGTCAGACTTTCAGGTCACTGACTACCTGTAACGACTGCCAAAGATCTACAAAGGGGCCGGGACCAACGGTTTTTAAAGGTTCTTTTCTAGTCAAGGAGGAAACTCGATAAGTCATGAGACCAACCTAAATAAAACAACTTTATTTTTTGTTTTCAGATGACAACCGCTGAAATCAGTTCAGAAGGCGCATAAAGATTATTATGCTGCTGAGGCTGTTATTTACATTTTCACAAATATATGAAAATACGACAAAGAATGCGAAAATCACCCATACAAGTTTTCTTCGCAACGCTACAAAATAAAAATTAAACATTTTTTTAGCTTCTATAATAACCCCGTTAATGGATAATACGATATATAGACGAGTCTGCAGTATCGAAGATCGTTATATAAATGTTAACTTCTTTAACAATAACATAATCATGAATTTCATGAATGTTGTTTGTTAGGTACCTACTTTATAATATCTAACTCTTCGGAACCTTTTACTTTATTTACTCAATATTTTGTTCCAGTTTAGGACACACTAAATTCTACGAAGAAATGTGGTTTGTTGGATTCTTGGAAATTAGAATTAGCGTCATTAGAATAAAATATTACGTTTAACAGCGAAAACTCTTTTCTGCGTAACTGACTACTTATCTTTTGCACGCGGCTTTGCTCCCATTATGACTAGGGATACTAACATTTTAAATCTACAGTGAATCAGAAAAAATATAGAAGATTTAGGCCAAGAGGTTATCCATTCCATTAAAGAGTTTCATTTCATATAAAAAAATATATAAATTATTCATCGTACCGATTTTATGCGGGAAACACTGACATTTATAATTATATCTTTTAAGTCATATTATCCAGTATTAACTGAGTTGTGGATGTCAGATAGGCAGTCACTCCATGTAAAATACTAGTACTTACCTATTAAGCTGCATTCGATTAGACTGGAAGCTGACCCCAACATAGTTAGGCTAGGCAGATGATGAGCCGTAGGTTTTATTTAGGCAATTATTATTTATTTTATACTTGGTTGATGGTAATAAGGTCGCCATAATTACATAGAACTTAAACATAACTAGCGAAATGTGGGTGTTGTATTAGGTACACCTCTGCCTAACCCTTCTGGGATTACAGGCGTGATGTTATGTTATGTTATCAAGGTGTCAGTCGGTCAAGGTATACCTAAGTCTGTGTCGCCATAAACACTGAAACATGTAAGTTTAATTAGGTACCGCCCCAAAACATAACTTTCCCTCTTATCTAGAATTTTAATCCCAAGCAAATTGAATTTTTGCAACAATTTATGTAGTCGAGTTATTTATAGGCTCAAAAGCCATTAAATTAATTTATGGTTTAATTTTCAGTGCTTTGTCATAGAGTTAATGCAATAAATATGACGTAGCCGTGGAAAAACTACTACAATGAACTTACGGGCACAATTCTTGTAGGCTTAGGTACCTAGCTATTACTTAAAATGGAAATGTCCTAATACAATGCATGTATATGAACATTCTATTTTATAATTATATAATATATATTTTTAGAGCAGCCCAGTGGCGTCGGCCCCGACTTACGAACAGTAGGTCGTGGGTTCGAACCCAGGCAGGCGCATTACTTTGTTTAATTTATTTCAACACCGCTGCTCTCAAAACGGTGAAGGAAAACATCGTGAGGAAACCGGCATGTCTTAGAACCAAAAAATTCGAAGACATGTGACTCTGCCAATCCGCACTGGGCCCGCGTGGTGGATTATAGCCCATCCCTCTCCTAGAGAGGAGGCCTGAGTCCGTGCAGTGGGAACATTATAAGCTGATGATGTGATAAGAACATTTTAATCTTCCGTAACTTGCTTATAAAAGGGCACTTCTATCACTAGCTATGTAGTACATAATAAATTAGCCTATAATGTTCCCACTACTGGGACTCCAAGGCTCTCTATGAGAGGGTATGGACCTATGGTATGGACTATAACTCACCACGCTGGTCCAGAGCGGTTTGGTAGATCGTCAACGATCACGACAACGACAACGATCGTCACGGTGTTTTCCTTTACTGTTTTGAGAACACACATACATAAACTCACGCCCTTTTCCCATGGGGGTAGGCAGAAACACAGAACGCCACCTCCTATGATCGAGAACAGTGGTGATGAAATAAATTACACAAAGTAATGCGCCTGTCTGAGTACGAACCCACGACTTACTGTATGTTAGTCGGGGTCGTCACCACTGGGCCACCGCTGCTTTTTTTAGGGTACCCTAACTATAACAACTTAGGTACCATTTTCCAATAAGCCTACGCAGAGACCACAAAACAAGATCCTATAACCATATGATTTAGTCAAATAAAAACCACAGTCTAACCAATAAAGGTTTTATACCGCAATGACTCCGAAAGCCCTCGTCCCAGCTGTAAACAGGTCCTAAATACTTTATTTTTTGGGGTTCGGGAAATCTTCAAACTCCTCCCGTTCTGGGCAAAGCGGTAGGGAGTGTCAGACTTCTACTGACTAAAAACCACCCATGTTTCTTCTTAGCCCTTTGCGTCCGGGGCCGCGGTATCTCTTGCGAACAACCCGCAGCCCCGACGGGGTCCTCGACACTTAATGACGGTAAACAGAATGGTCATTATAATGTATTATATTATGTAGTACGGTTGGCGTGACCTAAGCTAGAGGCGTGGGTGTTTTCTTCCATGTAACTCCAGGAGTTTCGAGATGATGTGTGGGTTCCAGTGGGTACGACACGGTCGTGTCCCATATATAATGGTTGTATCGGTAGTGAGAATTCGGTTTTCTACACATATTTCTTTATTGATTCGGGTTTAGATTATTCATTTAAGCAATCTGATTTTTTTTTATATGCTACAAATAGAATTGAAATAGTAAAAATAAAAATAAAGATCACAAGATTATTAAGTACATATTACAAATACTTATAACTAGAAAAGACATACAGACTATACATAGACATATAACATACAGACTACAAATACTTATAACTAGAAAAGAATAAAAATAAAACTAAAAAATGAAGTATCTGTTCTGGGCCCATAACCTATTGAAGTACGGGGTGAGCTAGTGGAATTATTTTAGCTCAGGAGGTTGTCCGTATGCTTCTATAATAGAACAGACTTTTTGTTTTATAAGAAATAATAATACAACGATGACAATAGGACACTTCGGCGTGACAGCGATGCGGACTCCTCCGCATCGCTGTCATCCTGAAATATGCTCAAAATTGGTATAGGTACTTATGTAACAATACTCGTATATTCATGTTGTTTTGGTTTGTTTGTTTCAGAAAATTTCGTTAATCATCATGATATGCAAGAGAAATGAGACAATGATGAGGGGAGAATGGAAGAATGATAAGTGTTGCGCCAACCCCAAATAGAATGAGAGTGCAGGAAGATGATAATGGAAATCACTCGGCAAGAAAAATTTCAACGACTTCTCTTGGTATAAAACTTCATCATCATCATCAGCCTATGTGTAATGTTTCCACTGCAGGGACTCAGGCCTCCTCTCTAGGAGAGGGATGGGCTTTAATCCACCACGCGGGCCCAGTGCGGATTGGCAGATGTCACATGTCTTCGAATTTTTTGGTTCTAAGACATGCCGGTTTCCTCACGATGTTTTCCTTCACCGTTTTGAGAGCAGCGGTGATGAAATAAATTACACAAAGTAATGCGCCTGCCTGGGTTCGAACCCTCGACCTACTGTTCGTAAGTCGGGGCTGCCACCACTGGGCCACCGCTGCTCCCGGTATAAAACTGAATCTAAATAAGAGCAATGCATGCTAAAACATGAAACTAAAACCTTTCTATAATTGTTTGACATAGTTGCAGGTAAAGTTGCTAATAAAAGTGTTGTAAACATCAGTCATTCTCCTTACAACACCACTTCATATTTTGTGTCGGAACCGCTCACAAAATCCGCCTGTGGAAAACACGCGGACAGTGCCGCAGGCTCCCCGTACCAGTGGTATAATTACGACCAATGTTTCGGGGAACCGGCAGCTTTTATTATCTTCGGCTACTGTGATTAGATGGGCCACAGATAACTTTGGAAACCAGAGGGAAATAAAAAGATATTCTCTGTGGTCACTTTTGTTTTTGGTTTGGTTTTTTTTAATGTGTTGTTATGTGTAATAGATATTATTTTGGATTTTAGCTTTTGTTAAGGTTAATCGTAATCGTTGTAATCTGTATTCTTCTTAGGGATATCTTCTTCTTAGCGTGTCGATGACAATTTCAATCGAGTCAGTCCAAAATTTGACGACGACTTTGGAACTTTCAGTAGCGTCCAATCAGCTCCTGTGATGTGTAAATAACACGGCAGAAAGTAAACGTCAAGTATCTCATCGTTTGTGGGGTAACACCACATTTACACTCCAAGGCAGAGTCATCTATGAATCTCCACCAATCTCCTTTAACCAACCTGAAAGAAGAAGAAAACCGTATGAACAGACATATCTGCAATTACTACAAGAGGATGGAGTGATGTGTATGTAGATGACATCCACACATTGTCGCAATTAGGTATGTGTATGGAAGCGCCAGTGTAGCCCGCCAAATTAAATGTTCTTACTCTTTTTTTTTGCAATTTGTAGTTAATTGGACTGGCCTGTTGGTCTAGTGGTTAGTGACCCTAACTGCTATGCCGGAGGTCGTGGGTTCGATTCCCACCCAGGACAAATGTTTGTGTGATGAGCACGATCATTTGTTCTGTGTCTGGGTGTAATTTATCTATAATATGTATGTATTTAGAAATATATAAGTATGTTTATCAGTTGTCTAGTACCCATAACACAAGCTCTGCTTAGCTTGGGACTAGATGGCGTTGTGTGATAGTTGTGGAAAAAAAAAAAAAAAAAGTTTCGCGTAACATGATGGGCTGACGTCTGTATCTACTATAGAAAGCTTTGTTTTTTAATGTAGATGCCAGAACAAGACAAATTACCCCAAAAGAATTGTCTCCAAAGAATGGCAAAATGATTCATCTGCGATATTTTTGACCGGCCCTCAGCTTCCAAATTTATTGAAACAACAACATAACTTCGATGGACGATGACATTGTAAAACTGACAATAAAAATAATAATTAATCATCCTTGAATACCGATAACTGGTGAATCGATACATAATGTGCCTCGGGCAGGACTCGAACCTACGCCCCAGTGAGGTAGCAGTCTACATCACAAAAAAAATAAACAGAAATGTATTTTAATACCTCGATTTTTAAGTAGTTTTTTATATGAAAAATGTAACATACACCATTTTGATTTTAGTCAATGAACGAGCTTAATGAAACATTTAAATGATTTAATGTCTTATTCCGAGGCATTTAAGATCATTTTGCTTCGTTAATTTCAAGACTTATTGACTGCTTTTTTTTCTGTAATAATTTATGCCCGTCTTTGACCGCTGTGGTATCTTCCTCCAGAAAGTCATATCTACCTTTTTCTTGTTTATTGGAAAATCAACTTTAACTCTTTTAAACTAAAGTTTAATTTCAGTTGGTATAAAATGAACAGTTATTTTCAAGTGTGCATACATTTTAACATGCATACATTGTTGTATAATTTACTGGCCGTATCTAGATTGAATTAAATAATAATAATATGACATTGTTGACGCGTTGTAACTAAAAAAAACGATAATTTTCTCAGTGCTTGAACTCATCATCATCTGCCTAGCCTTTTCCCAATTATATTGGGGTCGTTTTCCATTCTAGCCAGATGCAGCTGAATATACATGGACGACTTCCTATCTGTCCTCCACAAGCGTTTATGAAATCAAATCGGAGAAAAGAAGAGGAGAAAGGACACCACCTTGTGGAACACCCGTAGAAAGATCGTACCAATTAGAGCAAACCTCAATAAAGTGTACCGAATGCGAGCGATCCCTAAGATTTGAATAAAGTAGAGCATTCACAAGAGGAGATATACTTAGAGAAGACAGAATACCCAAGAGGATGTCAATATCAACTGAATTAAACGCTTTGCTGAAGCCCAATAAAACCAACACAGTAAGGAGCCGGTTTTCTATAGTCAATCGGATGTCATCCGTTATTTTAAGTAAGGCTGATTACTGGTAAGGACTGAGCAGCAGAGTATTAGAGAAAAATAATTCCTTTTTTCGGTTCTGAAGCATACCTAAGTTTACGGAGATATTGAAGGTCAAAGTTCACGTTTTATTTAAGGTTGAATTTTACTTTTATGACCACCACGCCTCGTTTAGTATTCAAAGCATCCATCTACAGAATGTTTTGAGCGTGCAACATTGAATTTAACCGTAAAACGTGATTTTTCGCCCCGACAATAATATATCATTTCTTAGCAATCTTTTTTGCGTAAATTCACCTAGTTTCATGTACAGAATGCATGGTGCACGGTTTCGTGAAGAGTTGGTTAACATCCTGAATATCTCCTTCACACAGTCCAACTATCATCGTTTCTTTGGTCTACTCCAGTCTACTCCTACCCTTACTTACCTAACTACTTATATTAAAAATATTTTCGCTCCAGGCGTTAGGATATCCTACGATCCTATCAAACATGATTCTAACCTAAAAAACAAAGTCTGACGCATACATTCTTTCAAGCCAATAAATTGTTAAAGTTTCTAATGTTTAAAAAAACACCCATGAAGGTTATATTGTGAATAAAAATCATAATTATACGTTATAACGTACATTTATCGTATTAATCTATCGGTTACGTACGAAGGTATTAAACGGAGCCTCTTTTGGCTTCCGACGCCACTTTTTTTTTTTCTTCATATTTTTAATGTCGAAGATTTTTTAAGATTGATATGGTTTAAGAAGACAGGGCATGGTTTCTTTGAGAATCTACAAACTGTTTTAAATGCCAGAATAACTTACTCTGATATTTCTCAAAGCTAGTTGTGGCTATGAATCTTTTCTAAGTAATTATAATTTTTATATTCATTAACTTTAAATTCCTTCAACCAACGATTAAGTCTCATGTTATAGGGGCCTAGCCTATTGCCATCAACCGGGAACATATCCAGACTCTGTGGTTGTGACTGACAATGAGTCAGGTAGAGACCTCTACTTTACTCATTGGCTTTCACAAGCGTGATGTTATATTTTTAAATAGCCGCGGGAAAATACGATATCGTCTATTCCCAGCTCAAGACCTCAGTGTCAACAATAAATAACTTAAAACAAAATAAATCAATCAATATAAATATTATGTCAACGCCATTTTAATTCCTATGATTTTTTTCAACAAATTATTGAATTAAAACGCAATTACCGTTTTATCACGAGCATTTATTGAACAGCGTCGCTAAAAACATTATTTATGTATACGGTAGCACCGAATGTAATTACAAATTTTGTAAATTATTATAATCTTAGTTTAAAGAAAATAACGTACAGACCTACCTTACTAAGTACTGGAGTTGGTAGTGGTAGAAGAAAAAAAACTGTCATACCTACCAAATATATCAAAAAGTACCTACTTTTAATCATTTAAAATATTGTAAGTAACCGTGTATTATTCATAAAGCTAGCCCATATTGTCCCCGTGCTGGGCAAAGGGTTTCCTCCATTTCTTTCAACGGTCATGATTCTATGCTACTTTTTCCAATTCTCATGGAAGACATGAGTTCATCCCGCCAGGGTACTCCAAATAAGTACTAAATTTACTGTGTGATATTTTCATACACTTTTCCGAGTGCAATGGAAGAAAGAGCAACTGAATTAGTCGCGGAGGTCAACTGAATTTCTCTTTTCCTCAGGCCTCAAATAACAGCAACTGTTCTAAAAAAAACTAGTATATTTTAAATAGTTGTAATAAACGTGAATTAATTAAAGATCGGAAGAACTTGTCACTTAATTTTATTATGCCTGATAAACATCTATTACTCGTACGTTTGGCAAGACTTAAGGAAAATGAGAGACAATCAAATTAAACTTACAATATATTTAGCGGATTTGGCGCTACTTTTTCAATGTAAAAAAATATAAATTTTATTCACTACCTAACACAATTTTGTTTTCACATAAAAAAATATAAAACATACTTTTCTGCTATCCATACTCTGCCGACAGCCCGCGGCCATTTTGAGAACGTTATCTTTTTAAATAAAATAAAAAACTGCCTACCTTCGTCGGTCTGTTTAGAGTCCAGAATTTTTATTTCATCTATTTTTTACACGAAAAATCTTACTTTAGACAACATTAAAAAGTCGTATACAAGTTACGGTTTTTTAGAATCGAGTTCCTGTAATTTTACGTTTACGGTACCTATTTTTCTATATCCTGTTACAGGTTGAATATAATTTGCATTTTCATTGATCAGACATAATTTTATGGACATGTGATGCGGAGGAACGAGTAAAATGTTGAGTATGAATGTAGATGGCCATAAGAGTAGAGGGAGACGAATGAAACGATGGGTGAACTGTGTGAAGGATGATATGGCTAGAAAGGAGGTAACTGCTGATATGACGAGAAATAGATAAATATGGAAGAAGAAGACATGTTGCGCTGACCTCAAATAAATTGGGATAAGGGCAGGGGAATGATGAGGAGACATAATTTTGTATGACCTATATCAATCGTTCTTTTAAGGCAATTGTTTTCAAAGCGTTTCATATTTCAACAATAATTATATTTTATGTAGAAACGAAAGTGGAAACTATGTTTTTTCCTACTCCTCCGCTATTCTTTTCTGATTAATTTCGTTGCGGGATCAAAGACAGTTTGTTTGTTTTTGTTTTTCTCTGGGACTTCGTCGAGCTTCATTGTCTCGGCGCTTTTCTTGTGGTCGCCACTGTTGATTCTGGCTAACAGGAGTTACAGTGGTTTGGGAATAGTGTGGCGAGCTTGACCCATAAAAAAAAAAATATATATTTTATGTCGCCCAGAAATTTCTCAGCCATGCTGCCGGTTTCCTCACATTACGTAATACTGTCTATTTCCGTAGGTTTTCCATTCATCAGATTTTGCAGTCATCTTACACAACCTCATCTGTCCCTTATATTGTGTGATATCTTTGCTTCCAACTACCAATACATCAGTTATTACCCAAAATCCTGAATGTCACCCCAAGATCGAGCATGTGTCACGATTCGAAGAATACGTTCTACATCGCCCACAGCTCTGAAACTCACATAATTTAATGATATGCAGTCAATCACATCACGTCCGTGTGATATCATCTGACGGATCACATATTGACAAGGTGGACACGGGAGCGATGTTACATGGATGCTTTAATAGTAGACATGCTGAGTGCATTGATTTGGGAAACCTAAAAATAAAACATGGCAGGTTATTGGTTACTGACAGTTTTGAAGCTGCGTACACATATTAAGCTATATCATCAAATAAACTTCAAACTGAAAAGATAGTTAAATGTTGAGTAGATACCATAACTCTTGAATGGACATTTTATTTCATGAATAGCTGCCTTAATTCTTGAATAAATACCTTCATTCTTGAATAGATATTTTAATTCTTGAATGCATTATTTAACTCTCGAATAGATAATAATTTAACTCGTAGGTAAATACTGTAACATTCGTACTTGAATAAATGACTTAATAAATTCTGTATTAGAAACTTTAACTCTTGAACAGACACTTCAATTATAGGTATATATTTTTTTAAAACGTTGCCACAGTAGGAATTTCTCCTGTATCGTGGGTGCGGTGCGTTCAAAAACATTTAAACTCACATACACAAATACCCAGACCCAGAACAACTATCTGTAGTCCATACAAATATTTGTTCCGTGCGGTGATCGAACCCGCGACACGCAGCGCAGCAGTTCAATCGCTCAGCCACTGCGCCAACAGTGCCGTCCAATAATTAATAAGTTCCTAAATCTTCTAAATTAACGCATGATAGAAAAAAAAGGCGTTGCGTTGCGCTACCTCTAGATCTAGACACAGCTACACAGTTTTTTAGAGTCAGTATTATTGGATTTTTCAGACTATTAAATCTCAGTCAGTTACATAAAATGTTAGTTAAGTTATGCTACAGATTTCTGTTTAAAAGAACTTTAGAAGTACAATACACTAACTATAGTCCCATGATAGTCTTATAATAACATCAAATCTGTATTCATCTTCAAATTATCGAATAACTCAAACCGCTGCCATTTCTGCCGTCACCTCTACATCAAGTCGTGAAGCCAAAGGATCAGACGCTTCGGGCAGTAAATCAAAACCATCGTCCCTCGATTATAAAACATGCATTAATACGGAAAATAAAACTTGGGGGTAACGATGCATCAATTAAAAAATATTAATTGGGAAAACTGTAGAGAGGTACCTACTATTAAATTTTGGTAGAGTGGACCATTGATTATTAGCCCGTGGCTTATTAATAGAATAGAATACATTTATTTTCAAGTAGCATAGACCCATAGACAATTAAATACCTTAACTTAAATGTACATGCTAATAACATTTGTGTTAGTAATAATAGCCACTCGGGTTAGCCTTCAGGTTTAGCCACGTTTCCCCAGGATGGTCCATAACATGACAAGTTTTCTCCGTGGTTCAGAAAGCCTTTCGTACCGCCTGCCAATTTTGGTGGAGGTGGCAGCACGATTGTCTAACAACCAGTCTTACCAGTTACCAAGGGGTATCGCATTACGCATTACTTACTGAACGGGAGTGGAGGTCAGATATATAATCAGTCTATGTAAAATACTGGTATTCAGCTGCATCTTATTAGACTGGCAACCGACCACAACATAGATAAGAAATAGCTCGGCAGATGATGGTTCATTCATGTACTCTATCTATCTATCTTATATATATATATATATATATATATTATATATCTAATAAATAAAGAGAGAAGTCCTGACTGACTGACTGACTGACTGACTGACTCATCAACGCCCAGCCCAAACCCTTGGACCTAGAAAGCTGAAATTTTGCACAGAGGTTCCCTTTATAATGTAGACAAGGAATAAGAAAGGATTTTTAGAAATTCAACCCCTAAGGGAGATAAATAGGGGATGAAAGTTTGTATGGAAAATAAAACCCTGTGTTATTCTGTTACAGGTTGGTGACCAATTTGAAGGGACGTGGACCTTTTTATCTGGTGTGGATTTCCTTTTGTGGACACCGGAATAACACAAATCCAAAGTAATCACTGAAATAACAAATCAACTTTAAAAATATGTTTTATTCGATTCCTATAACCGAAAACAGTCTTCATTTTCTAAAATAACTCTCAAGTAATAGAAATAAAGGTACCTATTTAATTCCAATTACTTCTTCATTTTTTCTTCCAGCACCCAACATATTATTTTCCAACAATGCCAACCACCCAAAAATTAAACACCAAACACAGCTCCACGGCTTTACACTTCCAATCGATCATCTATCAATCAAGTGCCTCTAATAAATCTGAGGATTGGAAACGTACTCTATTATTACACCCAATAATGCATCAACATAGTAATTAAACGTACCTACACTATTTGATCCTAATTCCGATAGCTTGGTTTTTTGTCAGTTTTTTGAAGAACAGAAATGCCGTTTTTCTTTGTGTCTGCGAGTAGGTCATGGTGTCAAAATTGTTTTTGTTAAGCTTTTGAAAACATGTTGCGAAGTTACAGTGTTGAAATAGACTCCGAACCCAGGTCGGCCGTAGCAAAGACGATCTCTTCAGATGGGGGTTCACGGACGGTTCAGATCTCAAGTGCGGCGGCGTATATCTCCACAGACCCATCCCAGACCCATCCCTGCCCACCTTCCATCTTGCGCTACATGCCCTGACACCTGCACACTTGACGATCTAATGACTGCATCAGCGAGCGGAGTTCGCGTAGCTGAATATTGGGCCAAATTTATTTAATGTATTTTGTGAAGATTTGCCATCGACACGTTACGAAGAAGAAGTTTTGGTTAGAAATATTCATTTGCCTAGCCTTTTCTCAAATTGGGATCGGATTCCAGTCTGACTGGATACAGCTGAATACCAGTGTTTTACACGGAGCGACTGCGTATCTGTCCTTCACAACCCAGTTGGTACTGGGTATACTATCCGTAGTTGTCACTTTCAGTTCAGGCCACCTGGGCTACTTAACGATTGTCAGAGATCTAAAATTGTCATTCGGGAGAAATGGCCTAATGTGTAAATTGTTTTTTTTTTTTTTCAGTACCTAATTACTTCTGGACTCTGGTATAAAAAGAGCGGTCTGTGGTCTAAAATGGTCACTTAAGCAGCTCATAATAGGATCAAAATATGAATTGCGTTAGAATTCGTAAAATGGTCACAGACGCAGTTACTTTATAAAAAGGCCATTTTACGAATTTTAACACAATTCATATTATTATCATGATGTGCTAAAGTGATTTTAGACCCACTAAAAGTTTTCTACGAATGATGTGTATCGTAAAAATAACTAAACATAGGTAGGTACTTAGCGAGAAATCCTTCACTTAAGAGAAGTAGGTATTCTTATTCTAAAAATGACTCTGTTTATTTTTCTAGACTAAAGGTAATAATTATTGCGTTGAATACATATTTTTTCCTCGATGCAGTTTTTCCTTCATAAAATATATTATTATAGAGGTAGGTATGTTAGTAAATGATAGCTCGACGGTTGACAGAGGAGAATGTAAGAAAAAAACGTGTTACGCCGACCAAGTAAAATCATCACATACATAGATAGGTAGATAGCCAGTCAAAATCATATCCCTCCTTTGGCTTTGCCGTAGTCGCGTAAAAATGGGACAAGTGCAGGAAGATGATGATGATGTAACTACATAGTGATCATAAAAATACATCTCATCATCCGTCTAGCCTTTTGCCAACTATGTTGGGGTCAGCTTCTAGTACCTATATCCGGACGCAGCCGAATACCTAAGTACCAGTATTTTACAAGAAGCGACTGCCTATTTGACACCAAAACCCAGTGAGAATAGGGGATCGGACTGACTCAAAAAAATATGATTCTGTTTAGTCCGTCAGTTAGATAATCGAAAAATATTGGATACGTGTTTTTTGTTTTATCAAATAAATAAAAATTGACGAAGATAAAGCGCGTCAAAGATCATGGAGTGGGGCTTGAAACGTCACTTGAAGGTACAAAAATGTACTAGCATAATTACGTCACACGAGTTTTCGAAGCACTGTATCGTCTTCATTTTTTGTTTACGTGAAAAAAGAAAAAATATGTGGTCAATATTTTTTGGAAATCTAACTGACGGACTAATTATTATTTTTTTGTCCGATCCCCTATTGGGCTATATGATATTCCTCGGTAAAAATGGTTGTCAAACTTCATAAAAAAAAATATTACATAGTTTACATGTACAAAGATACGACAAAAGAAAGAATTATAACCACGGATGTCAAACAAGATTGCGACTATAGGCTCACAGAAACCTTAGGTAGGTACTTACCTAGGTATCCACCGCAGTACATAAGAAGCCTCAACAAATAAATTTCCCTACGTATACATAAATACAAATATTAACATAAAATATCTCAGAGTTAAAAAGAGTGAGGCAATTCAAATAAAAGAAAAGCAACTGTGGACCGCCGAGGGACGTAATTGCTGCCAAACACGCAATGCTAACACGCAAGGCGTATCTTCAAGGTAGGTAGGTAAGTGTGGGGCAAGCAGGTAGGTAGGTATTGTGGTGTTTAGCTGTAGGTAGGTACATAGGTATGGCCGGTGCAGGTAATATTGTAGGTAAAGTGTTTTGAAATCAAAGATATTTTTTTTAGAAATCAAAGTTATTGGTCATAGAAGAGAAGATCTGCAGAGAATCATGCATGATACTAAAATAGTGACAGACGAGAGAAGATAGGCACATAGTGGGTACATAAAGACGGTCGTCGTAACGAGGTAGGCCCATGAAACGCTGGCGTGGCGATCTGGACTCTTTCTTAACGGATTAGCGGGAGAAGGCAAATAACATCTTAAAAAACATAGGACAGGCCTTTACCCAGCATGAAATGATTATTATAGAAGCTGGTTTTGCATTCTGCATCCGGCAAGAATCTTTTATTTATTAAAACTAAATATTTTGCATAACTTGTACCTAACATCATGAATTTTCGCAAAAATCAAAGCAAATGCTTTGAGATTTAAAGGAAATGCTTTGAGTTTTGCGTTAATAAGAACATTACAGCATTTTTGAATGTCAGAAGAAAGCGAAGCTAGAGTAGTGCAATAAACTCCATGGCCACTCTTTTAAATCAAAAAAGGCGTTATATTACTTAGTATTTAGTACTGCCTACCTACATTTTTACCCGACTGCGGCGAAGCCCAAAAAGAGGGTTGTTCCAAACATGGGATATAACTAAATGATCCCGCTATGGGCCGAGTAGAAGGGAGTGGTCAGACTCTTACTGACTAAAACCCATCTGTGTTTCCTCTTAATGCCCTTTGCGTTCCAAGGCTGCGGACAAATCCCGCAACACTGGCAAGTACTGGCCCTATCTACTATGCTGACATAATATCTCTACTGTCCACCTATCAAACTTTTAAAACCAGTGCACCTACCTTTGAACTCTTACGAGATCCTCCAGTGGAGATGATTAGGCCTTTACTATAATCATACAACCTGTGCAATTTACTACAAGCAATTTATACACTAAGTTAACATTATAATCTTGTTACAGTGGCGCTGCTAGCGCCATCTATTGTCAAGTAGCGGAAACTTGTTGCGTTTTACGATGAGAATTATTAATGTTATTGATGTGTTTTAGGAATATTGTTGTGACTATTTGGCTATTATAAAAAAAAAGGTGATTTTAGTTTCGCATTTAAAACGATAGATAAATACGAGCATTTCAGAAAAAAAAACCTTTCATACAGAGATGGAACGAGACTGACTGCCTCGTTGGTGTCGACTGCTGTGCGTGAGGTCAGACTTCTACTGATTAAAAACCACCCATGTTCCTTCATAGCCCTTGTGTCGAGGCCGCGGTATCTCTTTCGAACAACGACACGGCCTGTCGTCGTCATAAGACTGACGGACGGCGAGCTATGATGCTAGGGCCTCAGGTACAGTCAGCATCAGAAGTAGCTGAACATTTCGGAATTTTAATTCTTTTATGTACAGGCCTCTAGCTATTATTTTTAATGTTTCAGAAGATTATTCGTTAAAATAGTCCTTATACTCCAATAACATTTAGTAACGAGTAATATCTAACAAGTTTTTATTAAAAAAACAGCTGGCTCTTGACATCGATCACGCCTGAGGGAAAGCGATGGATGAGGTCTATGATGGAACGAATGAATGAATGCCTGTTCACTCTTGCTTTGAAGGCAGGTAGGTTCAATGTGGGAAGGAACACATAGCAGAGAGTTTCACATTTTGGCTGTGCCCATAATAAATGTGATGAGAAGCACTGAGTGCTGTGGTAACCTGCTTCTCGCAATCACGACGTGTAAACTGTTCACTTTCTTCTTTATCTTCCTTCTTTTTGTATTTATTAATATTTGTTATGCTGTATGTCTACTGTCTTTTTATTTAATCGTCATTTTATATGCACGTTATGTATCTGCAACAAATAAAAGGGTTTTTTCTTTCTGTTTACTACCACAGGTTCAACATAAAATATATAAAGAAACATAGTTAAACACCGAATTACTAAGAGATAGTTATCAGTGAAGATTGTTGCACGAAACAGAACAATCGGCCATTGTAACCACAGATGTAGATAACTACGTTCAACTATACTTTTCATTTAAAGTTTCTCACTTTCGATGTGTTTGAGGAAATTAAACGGGTTGCACGACATTGGTCAAGTCTGATATTCGTCAAATCAGCAATTCGTCAAATTTGATATCGGTCAAAGCTGTAGTTCGTCGAATCGTCTGTTTGTCCAATTATGAAATTTGCCACATACGCTATTGGTCAAGTCCAAGTACAGTCGATGAAACCATGCGTTTGGAATTCACATAATTTACTTGTAGGAACTTACAAAAAGAAAAGCCGCCTGCTGTAGGTTCCCATTTACATAATTAAAATGTAGTAAAAGAGTATTCTGAGGTTTAATTTGTTACGATTGTTACCTCCTTTGTATCTGTAAGAATAGGATGTAGGCGAAAAATGCTGGCCAAATAGAATAGCTTATTATGCCGTCATTTGTGTTCCCGTCAATTATGTGACATTTCATTATTTGTCATCATCATCATCATTTCAGCCAAAAGACGTCCACTGCTGAACATAGGCCTCCCCCAGGCGTCGCCACATTGACCGGTCCCGTGCGTCTCTCATCCAGCGGGTTCCTGCAACCTTGACCAGGTCATCGGTCCACCTAGTGGGAGGCCTTCCAACGCAGACGTTGCATTATTTGTAAATGACAACAATTACATTCTTTATTTTCGTGTCTCCGGTTTTGGTGAAATATACTCGTATATAATGGCTTCTACTAGTAAAGGCAGCCATTCTGTGTTTACATTTACAGACACTGAAAAAGGCAAAAAGAAACTATTACGTGCAGGATATCAATTCCATTCTAACTCGACAAACAAAAACAAAAAATATTCAAAAAAAAAAAACAAAAAAAAAAAAATATTCAATAATAAAATATTCAATTTTCAAAAATATTTTACTGAGCAATGGCATAAAAGAATATCTCAGGATATGTGGTGTTGTGCAAATGAACGCCATCGTACCACCAACGCAGTCGAGGCTTGGCATCGGAGATTAGGTATTAAAGTACAAGAAAGACATAATATTTTCATGTACATTAGTATTTTAAAAAAAGAAGCAAAATATTATTTAAATAAAGTTAGAAGAGAAGATGAGAAGCAGAGGAAAACATCCGACGTCATAAAAGATGCTAAAATAGAAAAAATAATAGAAAAATTATTGAGTGGAAAATTAGACGCGTTAAAGTGTCTAAAGCAGTTATGTTGGTTGTGAATTCTTTGTACTTAAATAAAATATATGAATTGAATAAATGAGTTAGAAAAAAATATCTTGAGGTACTTTCATTTTTACAGTTGATTGTACTTATATTACTTGACCAATAGCGTATTTGGCAAATTTCATAATTGGACAAACAGACGATTCGACGAACTACAGCTTTGACCAATATCAAATTTGACGAATTGCCGATTTGGCGAATATCAGACTTGACCAATGTCGTGCAACCCAATTAAACTTGTATTGTTGCACAGATTTGGTTAGATTTGTTTCACATCTTGAGTTAACTCGAAACATGTTACGGGCGCATTATGAACTACTTACACATATAAAAACTTAAGTATATTTATTTCTTTTAGTATTCATAGAACGAATTTTGAAATCGGAAAATAACAATAATGCCCTCTTAATAATCAATATTGTAAGAAAGGAGGTGTCTCATGAGATGACGAAAAACAGAAAGGTATGGAAGAGGAAGACATGCTGTGCCGACCCCAAATGAATTGGGATGATGAGAATGATGATGTTGATGAACAATAATGCCCTATTCATTTTGATGATTTATATGAACTTCAAAATCTGGGACAACGAACTCAATCGGTTCTGTGATGCTACAAAATGAATAGGATGAATAAAAAAAAAATTAATATATTAAAAAAAAACAAAAAAAAAAACTACAAAATCTTACACAATGCAGACCTATTTTCAGGGCTCCGGACCTCAAAAACAAAAAAACGGAGCTCTTATAGGATCACTTTGTTGTCCGTCTGGCTGGATCTGGAGATTCTGGACCCTTTTTCTCAGGAACGCGTTGAGGTATTAAGCTGTAATTCATATGAAATAGGGCAAAGTCGAAGGCACGAGACCACTTGGTCAATCACCAAGTCGATGGACGGAATCTATCAAATCTATCACCAAGATTTCTCTGGCAGTATGTGCTCGCCAAGCGATCAATAGACTGGTGGAAAAGGATCGCGAAGCCAGCGACCGCAGCTAGGCGCGAACTCCAGGACCACGACCGGTCTGTCAAGAGTGGCTACGACTAAGAAGAAGGAAATAGCTGCATCCTTCTCTTCAGACGAGAAGAGGACTGAATCTTTCCTTTGCCATAAAATTCAGTACTACTGCACTTTTACCTGAAAAGTACTCCGAAGTTAAAACAACTTCTTGATTTGTACTTGAAAACTTGTCCTCGAGGATCCTGTGCTTACTTTGGAGGATTACCAGATTTTTTTTCTAGGATCTACAAAAGAGCCAGGGGAGGTGAGAAATCATCAAATGACTCCTCCCGCTCTTGGTGGAGTGGTAGGGAGTGTCAGACTTCTACTGACTGAAAACCACCCATGTTCATTCTTAGCCCTTTGTGTCAAGGCCGCCATATCTTTTTCAAACAACCCGCAGCCCAATCCCACAGACCTTAATCAATAAGCCCTCAATATCACATATTCTATAAAACAAAAGGCCCGCATCAAATTGTCATGTGAAACCAACAGCTGATGCATTTGTGTTATTCCGAAAATTATCGGAAATAAAAGACTTGAACCTAGTTAGTTAGTAACCATAGTTAATACTTAACTATTACTTTAACTAGTACGTAATTCACTTAAATCAAAGCGCTGCTTTTAACTTTTGAAATGAAAAGTTAAGGCATTTCGAGTTGGAATTGTGGTGGTTGGTTCCGTATGTTTTTATTGGTTGACTTAGTTTGTAATAAGGCAAAGTTAATAACACCCATATTTATAGAAAAAGACGAATTATTTGTGATACGATTTTTATCCTGTAGGTATTTACTTGAAGTTATTTTTTCTTCTTTTTTAAAAAACTTTGCCCCACACTAAGAATTTCTCCTGTATCGTGGGTGCGTTCACAAACATTTAAACTCACACACAATACCCAGACCCGAAACAACTATCAGAATCTGTAGGTCATACAAATATTTGTCACGTGCGGTGGTCGAACCCGCGACACGCACCGCAGCTGCAGTCCATTGCTTGAGCCACTGCGCCAACCGAGCCGTCAAATTCCGTTCAAATTCTTGTCTTTTGCTCAACGATGTTTGTATAACTTCATCATCATCATCAACAGCCTATTAATGTTCCCACTGCTGGGACACAGGCCTCCACTCTTTGAGAGGGAAATGGGCTATAATCTACCACGCGGGCCCAGTGCGGATTGTTAGATGTCACATGTCTTCGAATGTTTGGTTCTAAGACATGCCGGTTTCCTCACGATGTTTTCCTTCACCGTTTTGAGAGCAGTAGTGATGAAATAAATTACACAAAGTAATGCGCCTGCCTGGGTTCGAACCCACGACCTACTGTTCGTAAGTCGGGGCTGCCACCACTGGGCCACCACTGACCACTTATACCTTAAACCAAGTTATTACTTTAACTTGACCATAGTTTATGGGTGTTGGTAACTCTTATTTGCAAAGCCTCCTAAGAGGCACTTTTTGATATGAACTCCTCGTTGGTGGTCTAGTGGCCGTAAGTGCGACTACTGAACAGACAAAATTGTTCATTTTTGTCTATAAAGAGAAGGCTTCATCCTCTCCTAGTAATTAAAGGTCTCTAGGTCTATGTTGTAATGAAACTTGTAAAAAAACTTTACCAATCTTTTTTTATACTACGCAAGTCACTGTTGATAGTTCTTACGGATCCCTAAAAGGTAGGAATTATGTCATAATTTATTCAAGTACCTACCCTACGTCGTCGGTAATACATGCCTTGTTACCGTACGTTGTAATTTATCAGATTTTTCCTTTAACAGTAATATATAATATAAACCTATAAACTATATCAGTGGGGAAAGGGAGTGGCTGTTTTTTCTATGTATCTGTTCTATGTTTTTTGAGTATTTATTATGTATTATTGTGCGTATTGTATAATAACGAGTATCACTTGTTTCAATGGAGGAAAACATCGCGGAGAAACCATTGCTTCAGTAAAGGAATACATCGTAAAATCGTAAGGCAACCAGCTACCATTTTTTTTTTTGGTTTGTGAAATCATCAAATGACTCCTCAGAGAGTGTCAGACTGCTACTGACTATAAATCACCCATGTTCCTTCATAGACCTTTGTGTTCCGGTGCCGCAGTATCTCTTATCGAATATAGTTCCGCAGCCCCGACAGAATCCAGCATTCCTGAGAGATATTTCTCGAAGACACGTAAAGCCAAGTCAGACCCATGGGTGGCGTAAAAACTCTGACATCAGCTTCGGCACTAACCACTGCCAAACTGGGTATTTGTGTATGTGAGTTTAAAATGTTTGTGAACGCACCCACGATACAGGCGAAATTCCTAGTGTGGGGAAAAGTTTTTCAAAAAAAAAACTAACGATAGGAAGCCTCCTTCGCATTGGTATACGAATCTAAATTCAAATTCGCGATGGTAATGCTATCAGTAATCCATAATAAATTATCTTATCATCTCTAGAAGATCATCTTCTGTTTAGCCTTTTGTCAACTATGTTGGTTTCCAGTATATCCGGATGCAGCGAATAAGTTACATGGAGCGTCTGACTGTCTGACCTCCACAACTCAGATAAAAAGAAAACATAAAATTTACCGTTTTCGAGAAAAAACCTCAAATTTTGACCTTTGACCCCGTATAACTTTTGTTGCACACCTAGGATCGATGGGGATTTTTCAAACTTTATTTGTAATGGTAAACCCCAGCTCTCCACCAATATTTGGCTCTCCGGGAATTATTGTTAATTGACCACTACTTTTATATCTAAATTGACCGGACTAATAATCGTTTCTTCAATAAAGAACATTAGACTAAAAAAATTCATCCCAAAAAGTACAAAAAAATATCCCTCCAATTAGAAAACATAGAAACAACGAAATTTAAACGAAAAACCAAAAACATTGGGATGCGAAATAAAAACTGTGTTTGATGTACTTAATTGGGGCTAATTCCAGGCCCCGGGCAGAGATTACGAGCCGGGAATCGAACCTGGAACGTTGCGATCATAACTAATGTTGCAGACAAGTGCGCTTTGATTTATTTTGAAAGCAGTTTCTTCGTGATGTGCAAGATGTTATGTCTTACTAGTTTTTTATACCGGCATTGCTCGTGAAGATAATGGAATTTATTTTTGACCAATGCACAGAATGCACTACCAGGATAAAAAACGTTTCCTATGTTCTAAACCAGGGTAAAGTCTTGTGTCTGATGTGTCTGAAATTTATCGAAACAAGTTAGCCGTTAAGGTGTGAAAAGGTGACAGACAGTACTCAGTAGAGTTTATTTCGCATTGAGTACCTATAGATAAAAGTACAGAGTGTAAGTGAATCAATATTTTCTTATCTTTTGGTTTTTACCGGTCAGTGTCAGGCTGTGTACTGATTAGAATATGATTCGCGATCACAAAAACCAATGTGAACATGCACATTAGGAGTTGTATTCATCAATACAACCATTTAAATGTATTTAAACCCGTTGAATGGCTTTTTCAAGACATTATTCTACGAGTAGATTACGATTTTCTTGACCGAAACATGCCTTATTATCATAGATATCTGTTGATAGAAAGATTCTTTGTTATATGGTAATATTTTATCTTTTTCAGTCATTTTGTATGCACCTCATGTAACTGCTCCAAATACCTATATATTTTTTCTTCCTGCTTTTTCTTCGTTAAGTGTATTACATAATTATATCCTTGCTACATACTACCGCCAGTAGGTACTCTATATCTAAAAGCCAACATAACAAATCACTACATAGTTGCGAACTCAATGAGGCGACAAACTGATACAAAAATAACCCTACTTTGTATGCATCATTTGTTAGCCAGCACTTTTCTTTACTTACTACACGACGTAACTTCAGACTAGAGATGTTGTGGAGCTCCGTAACCGTAACCGAAACTATCGGATAACCGAAATAAAAATATGACCAACCATGTTTTTGAGAGTTGGTTGGTTGGTTTTGGTGGTTGGGTTGGTTGCTTGGTGATTGGGAAGTTTGTCAGTTATCAGATTTTGTTGTAAGATTCTAATATCCGTAACCAAAATCATCCGAAATTAGCATATAGATTCCGATCCGAAATATTACATTTCTGTAACGGTATTTTAGACGTAGAGATGGCTAGACGTAGAGATGGCCGATGGAGCAAGGCTTTGACCGAGTGGTGGCCATGGTTAGGTCAATGAAACCAGGGCCGTCCTAAAGCTCGTTGGGTCGACGATATTGTCAAAGTCGCCGAAAACACGTGGATAAGATACGTACAAAACCGGAAAGTGTGACGGAAAAAAGAGGAGGCCTATACTCAGCAGTGGGTGATTCCAGGCTGAAATGATGATAATAAACCGTATCCGAATCCGGTAAAATATTATTTTATATCCGTATCCAGACCCGATATTTCATATCCATAACATCCCTGCTTCAGACTTATGAGCCGTAACCGGGTAAGCAGTGCTGGGGTAATTATACAGTAGTTGAGTTTATTGATGTTATATAGGTTTGATGTATGGAACCGTAGTTAATTAGCATAATACCTGGATTCCCCGCACTGTAAAGTAGAGATTTACTTTTAGTAGGTGTAAATACGCACCCAAATTTTCATCATTACAGGTCGCTTTCATAAGTCTGTGGCCCAAAAGTCATATCAGAGAAAAATAGAGTATATTTTTCGTTACGAGAAATAAGTAATTGCAGGAGGCCTTATTTTCGAAATAGTTTAACGATTAGTACAATTTTTAAAAACTGCCCAGGCCTGCGCACCCAGGACATCAAACTTAGCAGTAACGTTTTGCCACCCAGGCAACGAGAAATATGGATTGAAAGTAAAATTCCCGGTTTGGTTGGGCAAAGGGTTATTGAGTCTGGATCTGTGCCCGATTGATGGCAATAGGCTCTATCCCTATTATATGGGACTTACACATAACTAGCGAAATAGGTCAGTACTACAATAGGTACACCACTGTCTAACCATTTGGGGACTAAAGAGATAATGTCGTGATTATTGTTCACCAAAACCACAACTCTGAGGTAGGTACCTTAGTTTAACACAACAAAGAAAATTATGATATCGAAAAAGGTCTGGAACACACAGGTTTTGAGCCCGTCCGGTATATAACAAATATGTACCCATATATACACATATGCGAAGTGTACGTCTGTCCGTCTGGACTAATTGCGGTGTACCGATTGGTTGATTATAGGGGGTTCGATTCCCGGCCTGTTCTCACGGGTGGATTTGTGGAGTAGGGTGACGTGGGGTGAAGAGGAATATTTTTCGGGGAATTATTCTAAGAATTAATAATTTATTATTCTACTTGTGAATTTTATTCGGTCACCATTTCCCTGAAAACTAAAAAAAACACGAGGAAAGCAGCATGTTCAATCGAAAATGGAAGGCATGTGACATCCAACAACCAGCCCTGAGCCCGCGTATCACAGCTATGTACGATGATGATGATACGTCCCAGCAATGGGAAAATTATAAGCTGACTATGATTACACTTACACAGGATCAATAGAAATTAAATGCAACATTGCTTCTTTTTTAAGATAAATTATAATTAATAATTATCTATCTATCTATCTAGATAAAAAGAGACTCCTGACTGACTGACTGACTGACTGACTCATCAACGCCCAGCCCAAACCCTTGGACCTAGAAAGCTGAAATTTTGCACAGAGGTTCCCTTTATAATGTAGACAAGGAATAAGGAAGGATTTTTCGAAATTCAACTCCTAAGGGAGTTAAATAGGGGATGAAAGTTTGTATGGAAAATCGTCATTTTCACGCGGGCGAAGCCGCTGGCAAAAGCTAGTAATTTATAATATTTTTCGAATAAAAAACAAATGTTTTATTTAACTGAAATGCCACTAAAGGTTATTTTGGATTTTCTTAATGACGTATCAACATTTTTACAGGTTTCTTTATCAACTTTTAAAATGTCATTCAGGAAATTGTAACTATGTTTCCTTGAAACCAAGCTTGTTATGAATTTATTATATATTTTAATACCATCATGGCCAAAAAAGGGGGTTTGTAAGTTTGTCCATAATTATATGGCTGTATAACTCACAAAAAAAACTTTAAATAAACTAGAACTCAAAGAAAACAGAAACAAAACATTCCCCAACCCGACTTGTCCTCGTGGGGAATTAGACTGCAACCCTCCACCAAATACAGAACTAGATCATGAAATAAAACAAACCCTCAAAATTTGTACTCTTAATGTAAGAACACTTGCATCAACAGAACGATTCCTTGAATTAACTAATGCTCTAAAAAGTATTAGTTGGACATTCTAGGCCTAGCAGAAATCCGAAAAATGGGTTGTAATATCGAAGAGTACAGCGACCTTATCTTTTGCTACATCGGCGAAACTAAAGGACTACATGGAGTGGGATTTCTAATTAAGAAAATATATAAAAACAACATCACCAACTTCATAGGAATCTCTGAAAGAGTAGCACTTTTACAAGTAAAATTTGAGTGCTTCTCCTTATCAATAATCCAAGCATATTCACCAACGGAGAGATCAACAGAAGAAGAAATTGAAAATTTTTATAATGACATTGAATATGCGCACAGCAGGACGGAAGGGAAGGTCATAGTCATGGGAGATTTCAATGCAAGAATAGGTTGTCCAAAAACGAACTACTATCCAGTAATGGGGAAACATGGCTACGGAGAGTGTAATGAAAGAGGTGAACGCCTCTTAAGTTATGCCTACCAACACAAACTGTCAATAATGAACTCATTCTTCAAAAAGAAAAACAGCCGCAGATGGACATGGCTATCACCTGACCAAAAAACTAAAAATGAAATAGATTTCATAATGATAAATCACCACAAACTTATAACCAACATCGAGGTACTAAGCAAATTTAAATTCTCTTCCGATCACAGATTAGTGAGAGCTACATTATTCTTAGTTCGTCCAGCAAAAAGCAGAAAAACCTACACAACACCATCTATTATCCCCAAGACAGAAACAGAAATTAAAAACTACATTGAAAATCTACGAAAACACACAGAAAATATAGAAACAGACTGTATTGATATCCAAATATACTACAATATCCTGGAAAGAGGCATAACAGAGAGCCTAAAATACAAGAACACTACGCAGTCTCAAGAACACAATATTTTCTCCAAAGACACAATACAACTAATTGAAAGGCGAACGGCACTACTACACACAAAGAATAAAACCAAAGACATGAAAGAAGAACTTAGCAGAATATACAAAGAGACTAATAGGTCAATCCGCAAGGACTACAAGAACCACAGATACGAGATTATTTCAAGAAACATCAAGAATTTTAGAAGTGCTAAAAGAGCCTATAAAGAACTAACTACACACAAGTCATGGATTCAAAAACTTGAGCATAAGCTCAAACTCAAACTCAAACTCAAACTCAAATTCTTTATTTCAATTAAGCCATTACAGGCACTTTTGAATGTCAGAAGAACATTTCACAAAAAAAAACGAAACTACGAGTGCAATACGTCATTCCGAAAGCCACCACGCCGAACCACACGCCACCGAATGCCCGCAACAACGAACACTGCGAGCACGAAAGCACGCAGCGACGCAAACCGCAACAACGAATGCTCGAGACCCCGAATCACGGAACAACGAATGCACGCCGCAACGTGCAACCGCCGCCCCGCGACCCGGAGCCCCGCACACCCGCCGCCACGGCCCACGCCACCGCGCGCCCCCGCTCCCACACCACTCGCCGCCGGTAACATCCGGCGCCGCGCAGCCCGACGCAGCAACTCCCGAAACGACGCATTGCACTCCTACGCTACAGTCACAATCACAAGGCATAATAACTTGTGAAAGTACTGTAGTTGCCAGTTCCCTAACGTAGATCTCATGAAGAAGAACGGGCAAGAAACTCCATGGACACTCTTTTAAATTAGAATTTGTTACAAAATCTTGGTACATTTTATCATTCATGTTGAGATGGTATATTATGTGAGAACTATGTAGCAAGACGTGCAAGTTAAGAGCGTCCAGAGTAAAAAGATATAATAAACAAATCAAAAAGAAAAATATATTTACACCATGGCAACTAAGGAATGACCAGTCTCCACTGACAGCGCCCGTTCACGAACATGACGCATGGATCAGCACCATCTAACTCAACCATTTTGAAGGGAACTAAATGATCCGACACACCCGCCACCATCAGCGAGACATTTGAGTGAGCATGACATTCTCTCAGCCACCAGGGCAACGTCACTAAAATATAACTAAATGTAAAATGTAAAATGTAAAATGTAAAAAGGGGCTTTATAGTACATAGTACTCACACATGTGCCATGCAATTATACAATATTAAGACATTGAATCTATACAATGCAAAGATATTTTTACAATCTTCTGCAGCCTCTACAATAACTTCACATGATAATCGATTTAATTGCCCCTATGGTTGTGGAGCAGGACCAGCATGGAGCCAAGCATTTTTATCATCAATGTAATCCCCCAACTTATAGTAAGCTTGCCTACATAGTGTGCGTTTAATACAAGATTTAAATTTTGTCTCATTTAGTTGAAGAATGTGAGGGGGTATTTTATTGTAACATTTTAAACAGTACCCCATGAAAGATGAGTCTACTTTAGCTAGCCTGAAACCTGGCTGAACTAGTTGGTCCCTATTTCTCGTATTATAGTGGTGTCTATCACCTCTTTTGCTAAATAAATGCAGATTTTTCCTGACGTACATGATGTTTTCATAGATGTATTGACAAGGTACTGTCATGATGTTAATTTCCTTAAACAGCTCTCTCAGAGAATCGCGCCTTCGTAGACCATATATAGCTCTAATGGCTCTTTTCTGCAGAATAAATATAGACTCGATGTCTGCAGCCCGTCCCCATAGTAAAATACCGTATGACATAACACTATGAAAATAGCTAAAATAGACTAGTCTCGCGGTATCTACGTCAGTAAATTGACGGATTTTCCTAACAGCATATGCTGCTGAACTCAGCCGTCCTGCAAGAGATGTTAAATGCGGACCCCACTGCAGCCCTGAGTCAATCGTTATCCCCAAGAAAACAGTTTCATTGACAAATTCTAGTTTCTCTTGATTCAATACTATGTCACAATCAGTACTTTTGACATTTGGTAGAGCAAACCTTATGCACTTCGTTTTTTTCCCATTTAATACTAAATTATTAACGGTGAACCAATTATGAACCTGCAGTAAGGCGTTATTTACGTCATCAAGATTCGTGGCACGTCTGTTTACCTTAAATATTAAAGAAGTATCGTCGGCGAACAATACCATTTCAGGTTGGTTTTAGAAACGTAAGTCCCTAGAAACAAAATCTAGAAAAGATGTAATAAACCATGCAACAAACTTCTACAAAAACTTATACAGTAAACAAAATAACACTGAAATAAAAGCACAAATAACTCACATAAACACGACTGACTCCATCAGACAAATTGAAGACTTCGAAGTTCATGAACATATGAAAAAGCTGAAGGCTGAGAAGAGTCCAGGACCTGATGGATTATGCAACGAGGCCCTTAAAATAGGAGCACCTGTTTTAATACACCATTTTACGCAACTGTTTAACATGATACTAGACGAAGAAAAAGTACCAAAACAATGGTGTACATCAGACATAATTCTACTCTTCAAGAAAGGAAGCCCCTTGGATATAGGGAATTATAGACCCATAAGCCTGCTAGCAAGTATATACAAACTTTTTTCATCCATTATTTTAAAGAGAATATCCGACGACATTGATAAGCAGCAACCAAAGGAACAAGCAGGATTCAGATCAGGCTTTAGCACAATGGACCACATACAGACATTAGAACAGGTCATAGAAAAATACAGAGAATACAATAGACCTCTGTATGTGGCCTTCATTGACTACAGCAAAGCCTTTGACAGCATCAGCCACTGTTCAATCTGGGATGCACTACAACAATGTAATATTAACTATAAATACATCAATATCTTGAAATATATCTATTCAGAAAGTACGAGCAGAGTTAAATTAGAAACTAGAGGAGACGAAATAAACATAGAACGAGGCGTTAGACAGGGCGACCCTCTTTCCCCGAAGCTGTTTATAGCAGTACTTGACAATATTTTTCAAAAATTAGACTGGAAAAATAGGGGAGTGTACATAAACGGACACTATTTAAACCATCTGAGGTTCGCTGACGATATTGTTATAATTACTGAAACTGCCAAAGACCTAGAGGAAATGATGAGATCACTAGACTGCGAAAGCTCAAACATCGGCCTAGAAATGAATGTGAATAAAACTAAAATATTAACCAACCATCATGAACGCCAGATAGTGATAAAAGGTAACAATATAGAATATTTCAGATTTCATTCAAAACATCAAGTAACGAAGAAGAAGTAACAAGAAGAATCAACACAACCTGGAAGAAATACTGGGCATTAAAAGAAATCTTCAAAGGGAACTATAGCTTACATATGAAAAGAACAGTATTTGATACATGCCTACTACCTTGCTTGCTGTATGGTTGCCAAACTTGGATATTTACAAATAAAATAAAACAAAAAATCAAATGCAGTCAAACAGCAATGGAAAGGAGCATGTTGAAAATTATAAGAATACATAAAATTAGGAACGAAAGTACTCGTCAAAAAACTAAGCTCACTGATGCTCTCAGGCACGCACTCCTACTTAAGTGGAGATGGGCCGGACACATCTCACGATACCCAGACAGAAGATGGACAATCGAAGCCACACGATGGAAAGGACCAATGGGGAAAAGGAATGTTGGTCGACAAATAAAACGGTGGACTGATGACATAACACACGTCGCAGGAAAGGACTGGTTAAAGTCAGGCAAGGACAGGGAGACATGGAAAAGGAAGGAGGAGGCCTTTACCCAAATAGGGGTCCAAATCTCGTAAATAAGACTAACATTAATTTTAAGTAAACTTTCTTTAATTTAAGCACAACTAACAAACATTGTAATATATTTTGAAATTGAGATTTGGAATAAATGGCTTTATTATTATTATTATTATTATTATATAACTCACAAAAATGAAAAACCAATTTCAATACGGTTGGATATATTTCAAACATTTTTTCCTCGCAGATCATTTTCAATGGCCACCCTACACTATGAACTCGCGAAACCAATGCAAACTGAATTGCATGTTATTTTAGACATACATCCACAAAAAAACTTAAAACTTCAGCCTGTCTCAATTATTATCTAACTTTTAAAAACTTGATGTATTGACCTAGACTTTGGGAGTTTTAGACCATTTCTCAATCGAAAATACCGGTTTCAGTGATTCAATAATAACATGTTTTTGTAAAGAAATCAGCGGAGTAACAATATTATGGGTTTTTAATTGTTGTTTGTAGTGAAAAGAGGTTTTTCTCACGGTGCAAGTGGTTTTTAAAGTAAAAGTGAAATATTGTTCAGCCATACCATGAGCGCGCGGCGTTAACGTGTTGTACTCCGTAAACCTGTAAATACGGACGATTTTAAAATTGAAATGACCATGTCTCATATAATATACAACAAAATATCACGCATGTGAGGCAGAGGTGTACCAACCCACATTCTAACATTTAATTTTAAGTTGTAATAGAGGGCGAGCCTATTGCCAGTGATTGGTTACAAATCCAGACTCTGTGGCTGTTACAGAGAAATTCCTGAGAGAAAATCCTTAATTTTTATATGACTTTGTTCCCAATATCTGATATTTTAGTCTTTTAAATCTCTTTGCTAAAATAGTCATTAGTAGATTGACTTCTAGAGCTAGTTTAGTGAAACCTCTCGTAACCAAATCTCACTGAATGCTAACTTGACCACACTGCAACGGCTCCAATTAATTTAGACTAATTGGACAATAAGCCTTCTGGACAATAGGATACCCGAACGGTCCCGCAATTAATATTGTGTCCTATGTGTCCTGTAACTGTTGTTTGTTCATTACAGAAGGTGGTGGCGCTACTAAACGCCATTAAACCAGTACAGCTAAATTGTGGGTCAACTTAATTTAGATTACATATCATGGACAAGCTAAGAGCACTCGTCTCGAGCATTCGTTGTTGCGGTTTGCGTCGCTGCGTGCTTTCGTGCTCGCAGTGTTCGTTGTTGCGGGCATTCGGTGGCGTGTGGTTCGGCGTGGTGGCTTTCGGAATGACGCATTGCACTCGTAGTTTCGTTCTTCTTCCGTCCTTCTGACATTCAAAAGTGCCTGTAATGGCTTAATTGAAATAAACGATTTCAGTTTGAGTTTGCACAGGGAAGAAGACAGGATCTATACGTATAAGCACCCTTTGCTAAGAAAAAAATCGGCAAAATTGGGAATCGGACTCGCGCATGAAGAATTCCGTACCATCGCAGTATACGGGAGCACCGTTTTGAATTTTAATTTATTTTATAGCGGCAACAGTAGTACACATTCTGTGAAAATCATCATCAGACAGACAGATAGATGATGATGTCGTGACGTCTGACAGGGGAGAATGGAAGAAGAAAACGTACCGACCCCAAGTAGAATGGGAGAAGGGCAGGAAGACGATGATGATGAGAGAAGAACAGAGAAGTAAAATCTAACAGGATTGACGAAATGCGGACGAAATCTACCTCTATCTCCACTTAAGCCTCTGTTATAGGTACCCCTCGGGGCACACATACGTGATGTTAGGTAATTAAACGGTAGATCCTATTGTTTCTTCAAATATTATTAATCATATATTAAGTGTTTAACATTCCTCTCACAGAAGGCTTCTAATTTGCTTTTAATTGTTACTTAGATTGTTTAAGTGGCGCTTTAGTTGAATGATCGACATTTCAAAACTTACTAACTTAACTTATGAACATAACATCACTCCTTTAATCCCTGAAGGTTTAGGCAGAAGTGATCCTTAATAGTACACACTCATTTTACCAGTTATAAGTTTAAAGTCCCATGTAATGGGGGCGAGCCTATTGAAATCAACCGGGCACAAATCCAGACTCCGAGGCTGCTTTTGAGAAATTACAGTTGGAAAAACCAAATAACAATTTGCCCGATCCGGGAATAAAAACCACTACACCAAAGAGATAGCCATATTAATGAAATAGGGGATCGGACTGAGTCAAAAAAATATGATTCTGTTTAGTCCGTCAGTTAGATTATCGGAAAATATTGGATACGTGTTTTTTGTTTTAACGAATTCATGAAAATTGACGAAGATAAAAAGCGTCGTGACGTCACTTGTGGGTTAAAAATGTACTGACATGTAACGTTTTCGAGGAGTTCACGAGTTTTCGCAGCACTGTATCGTCTTCATTTTTTGTTAATGTGAAAAAAGAAAAAATAGGTGTTCAATATTTTTTGGAAATCTATCTGATGGACTAATTAGTTTTTTTTTTGTCCGATCCCTTATTCTTCAGGAATGAAGGCGACTGCAGTTAGGTCTTGTTCTGGTACCTACTTACACTTCCCACGTAAGACCGCTACACTATTCAAACCACTGCTACTCTTGAAAAACAGAAACAAAATATGGCGACCACCAGAAAAAGCTCAAGAAAATGACGCTCCAAGAAGTAAAAGAAGAAGAAGGAAGAAATCCCAGAGAAATAATGGAACTGTCTTTAATCACGCAACGAAAATATTTAGAATAGAATAGCGGAGGAGTCTATAAAACATCGATGATCATTTCCACATTTTGCACTGGCCTGTTGGTCTAGTGGTTAGTGACCCTAACTGCTATGCCGGAGGTCGTGGGTTCGATTCCCACCCAGGACAAATGTTTGTGTGATGAGCACGATCATTTGTTCTGTGTCTGGGTGTAATTTATCTATAATATGTATGTATTTAGAAATATATAAGTATGTTTATCAGTTGTCTAGTACCCATAACACAAGCTCTGCTTAGCTTGGGACTAGATGGCGTTGTGTGATAGTTGTGGAATATTATTATATTATATTATTATATTTCCCTAAGCTTCATTTCAGCAGGCAGAAACCGAATCGGTACTTATTTAAAAGTAAAAATCCCCTTAGGATAAATGTGCATACGTCCTATTTTCTTTGAGACATTTTCATGTTTTCATCATCAGCCTATAATGTTCCCACTGCAGGGACTCAGGCCTCCTCTCTAGGAGAGGGATGGACTATATATATCCACCACGCGGGCCCAGTGCGGATTGGCAGATGTCACATGTCTTAGATTTTTTTTGGTTCTAAGACATTTCCTCACGATGTTTCCTTCACCGTTTTGAGAGCAGTTTCCGTTTTCATGTTTTATTGTTACTTAATAGGCTTGCGTTTGGTCGTAACTCGACTAACGTGAAACGATGATGCGGCCTAGGGCGGAACCACGTTTGCCTAGAAACCGATTTACTCGAGGAATGAACCTAAGTAGGTAACTCTTTACTTTTCTCAGAAAATACATTCGTTGAACACTTTCTTCCTAATAGTAGCAGAATCTATATTACTTGCATAAAAAACCCGGCCTGAAGATTATTTCTTGTATGAGTATTTAAAACAGAGAGAATCATTTAATATGATTCTTACGAAGCCGCAGGCTAGCTTTATGATAGGTATTATTTATATAATGTAATTAATGCCTACTGTGATTCCCGAGATTTCTTTTGTTTTATTAATGAGTAGCGCTTTTGTAATAATAATTGATAGACAAACATCATCTTTGGTATGTAGGTATTTTGTTTTTGTCTATGGTTAAATATTTAAAGAATGCAGAGCTCTAAGTAAGTGACATTTGATTCCTTTTTAGAATAATTTTGTATTGTTATAGCGACTGCCTCGTTGATTCAGTAGTCGCTAGTGGGACTGTTGTGCACAAGGTCTAAGGTTCGATTAGGGAATATTGTACCCATAAGAACACCCACATTTCGCCAATTATGTTTAAGTCCCATGTAATAGGGGGCGAGCCTAGCTATTTCCATCAACCGGGCACAAATCCAGACTCCGTGGCTGCTACTGAGAAATTCCAGTTGGAAAAACCCAATAACACTTTTTTCGACCCGGGAATCGAACCCAGGACCTCATACTCAGATGTACTCAGCAGTCGCGCTTACTACCACTAGACCTACGAGGCAATAATTTTATCGAGTTTTGAATAAAGTTAATTCAATTGTATTTCCTAGTACTAACCATATTTTTTTAATCACAGGGGTGCAGTCGTATACGTAGTTTGCGAAATAATAAAATAATTATTTTAATTGTTACTCGGACCACGTCTAATCACAGACTAGTGTTGGCAACAGCTGTTTTATATAACTGTTATTGTTTTTTTATGTGAAATTATTATTATAGTATGAACTCTTAGGGCTGGTTAAAGGTGTTGGACCCATACCGCCTTATTAATAAAAATAGTTAAACCTGGTTTAACTTACGCTTGGTTTATCTCGCATGTCTCACTTCAAACATATTCAAAAGAAAATGACGACATGCGAGATAAACCAAGCGTAAGTTAAACCAGGTTTAACTATTTTTATTAATAAGGCGGATAGTTTAATGTACAACGAACTTCTTGTGGCCTCGTGATGCCCAGAAGTACGCATTGGATTATGACATTATTGTCTTAAATGTTATAGCACCATGCTTTGATAGTGGCCTTTTGGGGTCATACAGAACTAATTTTAATTAAGTATAAGACGTAGTTCTAAGCTTTTCTTTCTTTTCTTCTTTTTCTTTTCATTATCATTATCATCAGCTGCTACACTGCTGGGACAACAGCCTCGTCTCTATGAGTCCACCACGCGGGTCCAGTGCGGGTCAGTAGATGTCACATTTCTTCGAATTTTTGGTTCTAGGACATGCCGGCTTCCTTTACCGTTTTTGAGTGCATCAGGTGGTAGTAGGTAGTGGGCGACCCTATTTCCATCATCCTGGCCATTCCTGGCACAAATACAGACTCCGCAGCTGCTTCTGACAAATTCATCTAAACCCAACAACACTTTGATCAAACCGACGACCAACAGTCGTGTCGCGTCGCCGGTCGCCGTCTTGTCTAAATACATACAAGACTTAAACTTATTATTTACCAATACTATTACATAAACACACACACACAAACACATTTAAAAAACGAACAGAACATTAGGACATGCATTCAAATATGGAAGGCGTCGAATCGTGACGGGCCGCGGGCGCGAACGTCGGTGATTGGTCGCCGCTCTCGTGACGCACATGCGCACGAGTCGAACAAAGGAAACGAAAGGAATATCTTTGATTTTAGGTGCAAATGGTTTTGAGATACCTGTGGAGTTTATTGTGTTATATTATTATAGGTCTTTTATGGGTAGATGTATCTAAAGAAATGTGGATAGGCACTCACTCCATGTCATCATCTGCCTAGCCTTTTCCCAACTATATTGGGGTCGGCTTCCAGTCTAACCGGATGCAGCTGAATACCAGTATTTTACATGGAGCGACTGCCTATCTGACCTCCACAACCCAGTTAATACTAGGTTATACAATACCCTTTGGTAAGACTGGATGTCAAAATTTCAGGTCACTGACTACCTGTAACGACTGCCAAAGATCTTTATATGTAGCAGCCGGGACCAACAGCTTAACGTGCTTTCCGAGGCACGGAGGAAACTCGGTATGTCGGGCGGTCACCCATCCACAGACGGACCTAGGCAAGCACAGCTTTACCTAAAGATCGTCCTGAGTGGCAGTTCTTATTAAGCCACGAGCTCCTCACACTCACTCCATGTACAATACTGATATTCAATTGCAGTATTAAGTTATAGACAGGAAGTACTTAGCTACTTTTAGTTAGACTGGAAGCCGAACCCCATACCTAGTTGAGAAAAGGCTAAGATACAGAAAAGGCTAGGATACACATACAGTTCATGATGATGTATCTAAAGTAAGTAATACATACAATGCGACCCATACTTGACTGATAGAAAATACTTAGCTGAATTTTGACAAATGTTTTGGCTAAAGCTAATCTGAATTATGTTGTCTACCTCGTTGGTCCACTGATTGAGCATGAGGTCCTGGAGCCTGAGGTTCGATTTCCGGGTTGCTCTGGGACTTCGTCGAGCTTCATTATCCCGACGGTTTTCTGGGGGTTGCCACTGTTGATTTCGGCTTGCAGCAGTTGCAATGGTTTGGAAATAAAGTGGAAGGATAGTCCCAAAAAAATAGGCTAGCCAGATTGTGTTGAATACTGAATCTTCGGGTAGCGCAAGATCGAATACTCACATAATGATTACCTAAATTCTATGAATGACTGCAATTACTGGCGTCACCTGCTTCACGTAATGTCTTTCCAAATTAGAGGTACACCTCTGCCTTTGGGTACCTATAACTGGAGTCCCTGACCACCTTGCATTTAACTACTCAATTTAAGACATACATCACCCAAAAATTATTGCACCAAATTAAACTAAAGGGCAACAAAAACCCTCTTTTAGAAGCTCACCCGGAGGCTACAACTAGTATTCTACAAAATCCGACTTATTTTCAAACAAATCAAGTAAAAAATAAAAAACCCAAGCGATTTGTAAATCACGAATGAGAAAATAGACGAGTTTTGATTGATGCCTCGCACAGGATCGAACCCCGCACCCTCAGGGAATGTCTGTCTTACTGTAATCACTGCGTGTGAGGTGATTGATTCATGGTTCTAAGGTGAATGTTGTGGGGGACGTGTGGTGGGGAATTTTGAACCTTATTGTAAAGGAATAAGGCGATGGATGTGAGTGTTTGGTAGTTGCGGATAGTATGGGTTAAGTTGGTTGGGGTGAGGTCTGAGTGTGAGCGGGTTATTCAAAGTATCAGATAAGAAACTTATTTCCTCTAACACTATAGTATCTATAACCAAGCTAAAGTAATTACTTGTGCTTTGTGTTCGTGTAATTAAAGTGAGTTTGTCTTGCTCATCGGTAACTTAAAGATACTTGTACATTATCAGTTTGAAATTGACGTTCGGAGCGTCGCTGCGTCCGTAATTTGTCCGAACCTTGTTTCTGAAAAACAGAAATGTCAGCGACGGACGTGTCTACTGTAGACCTTGGTTTTGTGACAAACAAAATAGTGGCTCTACAAGTCTGGAGACATAATTTAGGAAGAAAAAGAGAATGCATTTGTATATAGACTCGCACCACCGTGTTCCTCCTTTTTTTTGGAGGTTGATAAATCATCAAATGACTCCTCCCGCCTTGGGCAGAGCGGTAGGGAGTTTCAGACTTCTACTGACTAACGGCGGGGTGTAAAAAAATCCTTAGATATTTTTGCAAGAGTTGCTTTACTTTTCTTATAGGCAAAGATAACATAGGCATAATAATATTTTACTCTAAGCTGTATCTCCTCCAATCTCTACCGAACCAATTCGAACCATTAGCTTACATTACCCGCTAAACGCTTTAAAACCCGCTTTAAATTGGACCACACCCAAACCCCGATAACTATTCAACAGAATTTGTAAATTGCTTACAAAAATGTTGATATATTTTGATTGATCCGACCGATGTGCGTTTCCTCTCAATCCAAATTAGATGTGGGTCACATTAATTGCTATGCATTGTATTATAAATCTAGATTTTACGTTGTTTTTCTTTAATAGCTGACCCGGCTTTGAAGGACGATTAAAATACGTTTAAGCGGCTAACAGACGTAAAACGCAAGTTTTATAATGCGTAAAAGTATATGATTCACTGCAGTAAACAAAATCAGAAAAATATATGATATTCTTCAGGATATATGCTAGTGACATAGTGTTGTGAAAACATAATACAACTAACTTTGCTGGATAAAAAAAATCACGAAAATACCTCTAACAAATTCTTTCAACGAGTAAAAACCATACTAAAATACATGTCATCGTTCTGATTTTTTTGCCAAATAATTCTACAAGCAACATACTAAAATCATAGTGTTTTACTTTTTTAGTCCAATCAATAGTTTTTTTGTAAATCGCAAAATACCACTAATTTCGCACTATTCGGCCGCAACGAAAGACGTAACAACACTAACAACCGCTTTGTAGTACAAGCTGATTAGAACTTTATTCTAACAGTATTTCAAACGAAGTATGAAACACCACAAAAGAGTTGCTTATTTGAGGTAGCATAAGCTCATAAAAGTGTTTTGATAATTTCAGGTCATAATGGGTGGAAAAATGGTGACCGCTGGTCTAGTGGTCGAAGACTCCTGTGCATGAGGTCCGAGGTCGATTCGGTCATTAGGAAATCTTTAGTAGCAGCCACGGAGTCTGGAATTGTGCCCGGTTGATGGGAGGAGCCCCTATTGATGAGGTAACCCCTATTACAATGGACCCTTAATATAACTGGCAAAATGGTGTACCATTAGGCACACGTCTGCCTATTCCTTCGGGGATTACAAGCGTGATGTTATGTTATGTCATGATCGAAGTAAAACTTTGTTATTTTTTATTTAAGAAAACTGTATTTTATTTTGAGAATCGAAATTAAAAAACAAAACTGACCATAGACAAACTCTTTCCTTAAAGGATAAAAAAAGTGAAAATTAAAAATCAGCTTCTGAAGTCGGTGACTTTTGTTTGTTTGATTTCATGTTTTTGCCACCGACTTCAGAAGCTGATTTTTATTTTTCACTTTTTTGTGTTTTATTTTTGTCGAAGTCGGTTCTATTTTTTGAAAAAAAGTTTTTATTTTTCACTTTTTTGTGGTTCACATGTGCTTACCCCTTCACAACGTACCGGCGTGATGTTATGTTAATAGACAGTCATGAGATTTCAGCAATCCCAGTCCATTTGCTATCATTTATTGAGGAGTTCCGTTGTCCATCTCCGAAGTTCTTCATCAGAATATGTTCATCAAATAGTTTTTATAACCTTTGTAGTGAGTACGGGCGTGATATTATGTTGTGTGATGGCGTAAACAATGCTTAGGACGGTATGCTATAGCAACAATCGCGGTTAATCTGCTGTTATTTATTAAAGAGTTCCCCCGATTTCTACAAGATCCCATCATCAGATATTGAAATGGTGACAATTGGGACCACACGGGAAGCACCAGCTTTCAAATGAAAAAATAATCATGAAAATCAGTTCACCCAGTCGCAAGTTATGAGATAACAAACATAAAAAATAAAAAAATAAAAAATATACAGTCGAATTGATAACCTACTCCTTTTTTTGAAGTCGGTTAAAAACAAAACTGGCTATAAACAAATTCTTTACATAAGTATACCTACACCTTGTGTTCAAGGGTTACAGATCAAGATTTAGCAAGCAGATAACAATGCTTGGTATGTAGCACAGCTCGTACCTACTTACTTATGTATCTATACACTATCTACTTACACGAGACGGGTCAAGATCGCGAGTTAGAATGGACGAACACAAAGCTATAAAATTAAATGGATAAGAAGGAAAAAACTGCCTCGTTGGCAAGTCGTAAGTATACAGCCAGCTAACTTGTCTTTACTTTTAAGATTATACAGATACATTTAGAGACTGATCTCAAACGATACAGCATTTGACATCAGTCGCTTTATGCGAAACACTTGATAAAACAAAGTTACAATCAATAGTTTCAGTGTTATAGAATTTTAAAGATCTCTACCCTGTATACTAATTAGCATGTACCTACCTGTAGTAGTCGCAGACGCGACTGTTGAACATGAGGTCCTGGGTTCGATTCCCAGGCCGGGCCAAAAGCACTTGGCTAGGCGTGATCACGCCTGTTATTTACGAAAGGTTTAGGCAGATGTGCAATCACAATTCGCCAGTTATGTTTAAGTCTCATGTACCTATAGTGGGCGAGCCTATTGTCCTCAACCAGGCACAAATCCAGGCTCCATGCCTGCTACTGAGAAGTTCCTAAGGGAAAAACAAAAACTAATAACACTTAGTGCATGTTTACGTACAGGCGAGGCGTCGCGCGGCGCGTACTGCGTTTTTAATTCAAACACATGGCGATGTATGAAAAAGTTAACGATTTCAATCGTCGATTTTACGAGAAGCTATTTTCCCACGTTACTTTAAAATGCAGCGTTTGTTGCAGTGGACCCGTCTCTCAGTACCTAAATTAATGAAAAAGCACGAAAAGAGCATTCTGCACGCGCCGCGCAACGCCCCGCGTCTCCAGAAACGAGCCCTTAGGGTGTTTCTGCCACCCTGCATGTTACAACTGCTAGACAACACATTTTTTTATACGAATGGTTCGCCATTTATCCATAACTTGTTTCTTACGTCTAGGTACTCCGCGATAGCTTACCTTCGTAGTTCGTACCTTCGCGTATTGTTCTCAGGGAAATGGTTTAGGTATCTCATTCCTCAAGTAAGCAGGTATACCTATAGGTATAGGTACCTACCTACCTGTATTTTTCAGTGTGGCGCTTCTATTTTCAGTGTAAAACTGCAAACTGTGAAAGCTATAGGTACGGCTGTCTCGTTGGTCTAGTTTTCAAAAGCAAATACTTACATATAGGTATTAAATAAAGGAAGTAAGTAGGTACCTATATAAAATAAGAACATCTAAATCCGTAATCCGATTCCTTTTCGTACAAAACGCTTTTGTCATTGGTGATTGGTATAAGGAAAACAGATTTTTTCTTAGAATGAAATTATAATGATGAGTAGTAGGCATAGGTAATTATCGTGTAATTTCGCTCTCCAATTAGCCTCACGATTTACATGGATTTCTTAGAAAATACTTACCGTTGGGATACCTATCTATACATGATTGTAGCCAAGTAATGCGATGTTTTTTGAAGACAAATTTTTGTTCCCGGAGTCCAAAGATTGATGATTCACAGTCAGTTCATCCAAGCCAGGTAATACCAAGTAAATGCCAAGTAGGTAAATACCACCCAGTTGCGTCCAAACGGGCTTAGACGGTAATCATCATCTTGCTGCCCTTGTGCCATGTTATTTGGGGGCTATCGTGACGTTATTATTTATTCCTGTTTTCTTAGTATTATTCTTCACACAATCCATACATCTTTTCTTTGGTATTAATTCCTCTCCCCTCTCACTTCCGATAATCAAAACGTGATAGCTGAGTAGGTAAGGTGTGATGAGACGTTTAAGCTATAATACAAGTACCTACACAAACAAGAAATTTTAATGTCTCATGTAGGGCTCTCGCGTAGTACGCGTGTAGCTTTTCACGAAAGAAGTCCCGCAGACGCAGCGCTGTATTCGCGCGACATAATGTTGCCATCTCTCTCTCTCTCTCATGGATCTCCCCATCTGTCAAATTTAGTTCCACAATTGTCCGCGGGACTTCTTTCGTGAAACGGACTTTACTCCATTTTTAGGATTCTGCACCCGAAGGACAACCATCGGGACCCTAATAATAAGCCTCCGCTGTCCGTCTGTCTGACAGTCACCGGGCTGTATCTCATGATCCGATTAAAGTCGGTTTTATTTTTTGTTAAAAAGTTTTTATTTTTCACTTTTTAGTGGTTCACATGTTCATAGGTCAATGTGGACAATGTAGTTTTTTTTTGACATTTGTTGATTTTTCAAAAACCGCTTGTCCGATTTCGATAAAAAAAATTATGGGACCATTTCGGAAGTACTTATACCCTTTCCAATAAAAAAAGAATTTTTCAAATCGGTTAGCAAGTGACGGAGTTATGCCCGAACAAACATTTAAAAAAAATACAAACATCCGAATTGAGAACCTCCTTCTTTTTTAGAAGTCGGTTAAAAAATATATAAAGGGATCCGATTCAATGTTGTACGATGGTACAGAACCCTTTCTGCGCGAGTACGACTCACACTTGGCCAGAACACTAACATCCGTAACTATAGACAAGTTTGTGGCGACACGACATCACGTCGGGGTCACCAGTTTGGGGGTATGAGGAAACACCCTGTTCCTCCTGCATAGCAAAGCTCCTCATCCCGCATAGAAAAGGGAGGATCCTCCGACCGGACGGGTGCTGTGTCCGGTGGGCTAACTGCCCGACATTTGTAAGTCGGGATCTCATAAATAGGTTTATGACGCGGACAAAGTTGATACCGAGATGTAGGAATTCTCGTTGTTAGTTCGCAGGTGTTGCGATAGATGTCGCTGTCGCCACCGGTTAAAGGAATTACTTGAAGTAATTACTGATGCAAACATTTTTATGCAATGGGCAAGCATTTAAACCAAGTTAGAACCGTCAATGAAAGCAATCCTAAGAATTCTAACCTTTGATAGTTTTAACATCAAGGAATTACTAAACTACAGAGAAAAAATCGTATCTTAAACAATGACTTTTACTCAAGTAATCACTATGACTTGTTTATAGATACCGGTGTAAAAAGACTGTCAGATTTCTTGGTTTTAGTTGCCAACTTTATACCATACGAATGGCGACAAATTAAAATCTTAGGACACCTAGCTGATATAGCTGAAATTATTGAAAATGAAAAACGTTTAATTCAATCAAAATCGTATATAATTTCAATAAATTGTGTAAAATACACACACATATTTGTATATTTCTTGTAAACAGTATATTTCTTTAATCTAAAACATATTACTAGGGTGAAAAGGACAATTGTCAACCGTACATAGGCACTATTATTTTAAACTAAAAAATATCAAATCATAAAAATCTACTCATTCAAATTATCCTTTTCACCTAAGTTTTTTAATAATACAATCTTTATTTAATTATTCATATAAATGTAAAAAAATACATGAATTTCTAATAGTATGCGTTTACTGAAAGCTTATAATTTTCATAGTAACTTTTACAACCAATTACGTAGGAAAAGTCCAAAAAAACATGGAAAAATCATTAAAAATAATACTGTCAATTCACTTTTGTGCTAATTTAGACATTATTGAGATTCTTTACTTAAATATAATTGCAAGAGGGATTTGGACTGACAAAAACAATATGATTATGCTTAGTCAGTCAGTTAGATCATCGAAAAATGCCTTGATGCTTGTAGCATTTATGTGCCAGTTTTGTGCTTAAACTTAAATAAAAAATAAAAAAATTGAATACTTACGTGTCTTTTTATTTTATCAAATTAATAAAAAATTGTGACGACACTTTTAGATAGTCTTAATTTTTTGTTTTACGTGACACAAAATATGTATCCAATATTTTTTGGAAATGTATCTGACTGACTACCTAAATAGATTAATTTTGTCGTCTACCCTATTATTTTTCTTTAATAACTTCACGTTTAGCGATGGTTTAGGTTAGGTAAGTTATGTTAAAGTCCCATGTAATAGGGGGCCAGTTTACTTCTTAGTGGCAGCACCCAGGCAGAAATACAGATTAAAACATAATAATATTATAAAGAACGCATCGAACCCAAGATCTCCTGTTTATTGCAATTATACTAAAGTAACTTATTTTTGACACCAAAAGGAACAAAAATAAAATTAAAGCCAAAGAAAAATTATTATGGCACCTAAAATAATACATAAATTCAATAAAACTAACTTGTGATGCTGAATATTATGCCAATAAAATACTTTTAAGATACATAACTTATTCAAGTTGGACAATACATTTTTGAACAAACGAATTCAGTCTAACTTTATCTTAACTGGAACTATATTATATTTAACATTAGTATACCTCTTATACGCTTATTATTTTATTATAATCAAAATATGTATACCTATATTGTGCCAAAAATTGGTGTATTCACCCTACACGTAACTAGTATTATAAATACTACGTATTAATGAGTATTTACTAAACATTTCTTTGATTTTATTTGTGACTAAAGAAAGTCAAAAGACAGCCTATGTAGGAAAATATATTTTTAAACAATTCTTAAATATTTAAACTTATATACGATGGAAGGGACATACTTACAAGAAAAACCTCAAATAATAGAAGATTCGCGCCGAAATTAATATTCTCATACAAAAGTGCAATACTGTCAAAATGTATAGACAGCTGCTTTATTTTTACTCGACAATGGCGAAGCCAAAAGGAAGGGTAATGATTTTTTATTTATTTATTTAAACTTCATGCACAAACGTGGTACATAGGTGGACTTAATGCCACAAGGCATTCTCTACCAGTCAACCTTAGGGTCAAATAGGACAGCATTGTGGTAAGTACAAAAATAAATAAATTAGGAGAATACCATTTTGTTAACATAAATTGTAATGTATGGAAAAATGCTTTGTTTTTTCTAAAATGTATAGAACACAGGATTTTTTCTAAAATGTATGTAACCGCTGTTTTTTTTCTGTATATTCAAATATACTGAATACTTGGTAAAATTTAGTTACAGTATGTCCCTTACAACGTTTACAAACAATAAAATAAATTACAAATTTATATTCAGCGGTTTTACACAAAATTTACGTTAAAATATTGGAAGAATTAATAATTGAAATTGGAATTATAATGTTCAGTCTGCAGTTTTTCCTATAAAATAAAACTTAAGTGATGATTCTAGCATATCTAGGATGTGATAGTTTATGGAGCTTAAGGAAAAAAGGATTCAACAATATTTTACATGTTATTATAGATGTTGCGTGTGTTTTAGCCTTCTTACTAAATACCAGAACAGAAAAACTTACAAATAAATTCCAGAAAAAACTGACAAATATATCCACAGAAAACTGACAAATTACTTTAACGTAGATGGGGGTACCAAAAGTTCAAAGACATGTGGAGGAGGCCTGTGTCCCAAGTTCCCAACAGTGGGAACATTACAGGCTAAAGATGATGAGATGGGGTTAATTTTTTTTTTTTTTTTTTTGTTTGTTACTTTCAATACGCTGCCAAAGCTGCAATGGAGGTCTTTGCTGAAGACTTCGGCACGAGATAGCGCTAAGTTTTGTTTTCTTATTACCGATCCGTCATCCATACTAATATTATAAATGCGAAAGTAACTCTGTCTGTCTGTCTGTTACTCAATCACGCCTAAACTACTGAACCAATTTGCATGAAATTTGGTATGGAGATATTTTGATACCCGAGAAAGGACATACTTAGGCTACTTTATAATAAAAATAAAAAATAAACTTTATTCAAGGGGTTGAAAGGGGGGTACGAAAATATTACTTTTGGTCGCGATAACCGGCATCGGTAACGATAACCGACATCCGCGCGGTTTCTCTAATAAATAAAAAGAGAAGTCCTGACTGACTGACTGTCTGACTCATCAACGCCCAGCCCAAACCCTTGGACCTAGAAAGCTGAAAGTTTGCACAGAGGTTCCCTTTATAACGTAGACAAGGAATAAGGAAGGATTTTTCGAAATTCAACCCCTAAGGGAGTTAAATAGGGGATGAAAGTTTGTATGGGAGATCGTCATTTTCACGCGGGCGAAGCCGCTGGCAAAAGCTAGTATTTAATAAAGATAACTAAAAAGAGGCAGGACACCTAGCAAGGAGCAGAATCACGGGTGGACTAAGGCTATCACCGAATGGCGTCCAGGATCGGGGAAAAAGGTGGGTAGACGACATAGTTGCCATTAAAGGAAAACCTGGATGAGGCTTGCACGGAAACGTGCAGATTGGCACCAGAAAAAGAGGCCTTTAACCAGTGTAAAAGTGCCAATAAGCGCTCCCTCGCAGCGAAGTTTTCACGAACGTTTGTCTATAACAATGAGCTACCGTTCTAACACTGGTAACACTGGTGTGTTTTATGTTGAATCCTTCTTTCAAAAACTATGTTATGTGAAATGGAAAAAGCCTTTGTGCTTATAAAAATAATATCTCAAGTATATACTTATTTAATTTTAATAATATTTAAAAGTGATAAACATAGCCTAAAAGATATTTGTAAAACTCTGAAATTTATTGAATAAAGTTATATTACAATAATTTAATATACGTAATAGCTTGCTTAGGCACCTCTGTTACTTTGCGTTTAAATCTTATACATGCTGTAATACTTGCTATATGTTGTAAACATGTATTGAACTCTGTATATCAAAATTGTAATAAAACCTTATACTGGTTTTTGTGGCTTGAAATGAGCCTGTATCTTAAACATACATACATACACGTATATTTTATTTTGCTTTTAAAATGGACGCAATATAAAATTCAGTCAATGTGATCAGTCATATTCAATACAATCATACAAAAATACATACAATTTCTACATAGTTTTTAATATATACGCAATAAGCTAACACTGCCAAAATGTAGTTTACAATTAATTTAATAGTATAACATTAAATAAGGGCCCATTAAAATAGATAGACACATTTTAATACAGCGTTCAAGTACGTCTAAGCAAAGATATACAATTCTTGTAAGTATATAATGCGTTTTTCTTATTTATTTTAAATTATTTTTTACTTTTGTCCTTATTTTAGTAGTCTGATTGATTTCTAAAAGTATGTCCATCAATTTTAATGGGACCTTATATGATTGTGTCAGCTACATTTAATTTAATAATACGTAATTATAATATGTGTAGGTATAGTCGACCAAGAAATTGGTTTACCACTTTTGATGACATCTCCCAGTAACATAATTATTCGCTAAGGATGACAGATTGACAGATTCTGACGTGAAAATAGCACTTGATGTTTTGTACGTGCAAATGATATTCAACCTTAGAGTGGTAAACCAATTTCTTGGTCGACTATACACTTGTACAGTGATCAAAAGCAAAACTTCCTTCTTTTCTAACTTGTATTGTTGTACCCTATGTACATCACTGGTTAGTGATAATGGTTTCCTAGAGTACGTATAAAAAACTTTGTTTGACACTTGAATTGGCACTCGATATTAATAACGAGTAAAATACTATGGACAATAGTGATTACGAAACCGTTGATCATTTTAGAACTTTGTCCAACTGAACTCGTTATATGACTTGGTAGTATTTTTGACTCTTCCATTTGCTTTAAGTAATACGACAAGGTTCTAAAATAATCAAGGTTTTATAGACCAACTGTACCTACAAGCGAGTTCAGTGAGGGTCTGCCACTCTCCTTTTTTGTGTATTGGATCTCGCTGCTCAACCTAGGAGGTTATCGTCTGCTAAACCGGAATATCCTGTGGCTGCCTTGAGTGTAAGCCCTCCAGCCAGGGCAAAAAAAAACTTAGAAACTGTGCGCCTACATACTAAGGGCTCGCCCTGTAGGGTACGACCCTGGGCATAGGGCGTCGTTTGAGGACAGCAAGAGGACAGGCTGGATCTGAGTGATATCGTTATTTAGATGCTGGTTTAAAGCTACAGGCTCAGCCACGTGGGCTGGCTCTAGAAAGGGTCAAGGGCAAAACCACCTTTCACTCAAGTTATAAGATTGAAAAGGGCTTGACCATCAGTGAACTCGGTCGTAACTAAAATATCATTGGGTATATAACACGGTCACATTAACTTGACGCATCTCTGGAATGCGAGGCCCACCCGCTTCCCCCCCGCATTCCCTTAGCTCGCCCGGCAAGTGTCAGTACGGTTAGCATCTTTGTTACCGATACGCGCGTCGATAATTTGGCTAGTTTTCTGTTGTTGTTATACTGTTTTTGGACATTATTGTTTACAACGCCAAGCGTTAAGTTAATGTATATTGAGTAATAACATTCTACATACAAACCTATTTCAACATTTGTACGTAACTTCATACTCTTACTGTATACTTCCTAAGCTAAACAAATGAGCTGTTTCCCCTCATCCATCTGGAACTGTACCTTATCTGAGTTGGCAGCCTTGTCAGCAGTCTTGGAGAGAGCACTCGCAAGGAAGATCTGAGCTATGCCTGTCGCTGTCACGAAGAGGGCCCAGCCTGTAAAAGTAAGGTTTTTAATAAATATAGAGTATTATCAGACTTCTACTGACTAAAAACCACCCATGTTCCTTCTTAGCCCTTTGTGTCGAGGCCGCGGTAACTTTTGCGAAAAACCCGCAGCCCCGACGGGCGTCGGCCCTTGCCCTTCCATGTTGCTGACATCTCTTTGAGGCGCGCGTGGACCACGAACGCGCCGTCGACACGGCCTGTCGTTTTCATAAGATGGACGGACCATGAGCTAGCCCATTACTCACCGTCCACAAGCCCGCGGCTACGGTAGCCGGAAGCCGTCACGTGGCCCCAGACGCAAGAATGAGGCCTTTGCCCAGCATTGGGATACCGAAGGTGGGTGACCGAAAGTCGCGGGCAACAATTAGTCTTATATATTTTGTATACAAACTAACCAGTTATAATAACTATTACATTATGTAAAACATTAAAATGCAGTTTTAATAGTTCTTTAAGGAAAATGCACACAAAAACATCAACAACACAGGATGACTAAGTTATTAAGGGAATAAACTTTGACATTGTTGACCTACAAAACGTTGGTATTACGGATAGGAATTTATAGTTACGTCAGTAGCCAGATGGGTATTTTATGAATCCTACTATCCTACTTCCTACTAATATTATAAATGCGAAAGTTTGTAAGGGTGTATGGATGTTTGTTACTCCTTCACGCAAAAACTACTGAACGAATGTGGATGACATTTAGAACAATAAAGGGAGGGGCTCCTCAAAATTATGTAAGTATTGAATACAGAGTAACCGTTTTCGCATCGGTGTCCCATCCGCCCTGTTATATATCCACTTACCGATAGAACAGTCGCCGGGTATATAAGGCTCGGCGTTTTCTCCACACAGTCGTTTGACGCGGGTCGCACCCCAGCCCCAAGGATATAGGAGCAGTCCTAGTACTCCAAACAGACCTGGAAATTGATAGGATTAATATTATTTAACTATGCATTATTATGGTGGCTCAGGAAAAGAGCACTTGGAAGGAATTGGGGGAGACCTTTGCCCAGCAGTGGGACAGTACAAGCTATTAAAAAAATATATGCATTTATGGCCAGGTGAGTAATTGGTTAGTAATGGTTCAGGTGAGTCGTGGGTTCGAACCCCGTCAGGCGCATTACTTTTTGCAATTTATTTCATCACCACTGCTCTCAAATCGGTGAAGGAAAACATCGTGAGGAAACCGGCAAGTCTTAGAACCAAAAAATTCGAAGACGTGACATCTACCAATCCGCACTGGGCCCGCGTGGTGGATTATAGCCCATCCGTCTCCTAGAGAGGAGGCCTGAGTTCCTGCAGTGGGAACATTATAGGCTGATGATGATGATGATGAGTAAGTAATTCTTCTTTTTCTTGATCGTGTGTTTAATGTTTTTTGTTTCTGGTGTCTAGGCAACCCATGGGCCTCTGACTTGGTTTTACAATCCGTCGAGAAATATCTCTCAGGCATATTGGTAAAATTAGACAAATAAGCTACACATAAATAAATGTTGTAGTAAATCAATTTAGTAGAGATTATACCACGACTACTCACGTGGGTGAAACAGATGCAGCTTATTTTTAAAACAGGCTGATAACATACTGTTTATTAACAATAGAAATGAACACCAGACAGAGGCCAGGCATATCTTAGGCCCTGCCGGGACTGTGGATTGTTCGGAAGAGATACCGCGGCCTCGACACAAAGGGCTACGAAGGAACATGGGTGGTTTTTAGTCAGTAGAAGTCAGTCTCCCTTCTGCTCAATTCAGAGCGGGAGTAGTCATTTGACGAATTCCCACCCTCCAAATAAAAAAGGCATATCTTAGGCAGGGATATCTAGATTACATACGAACACACAAAGGAGACTGTCCACCGAATACGATTGGCACAAAGCAGCACAAAGGGCCATGGAGCGAGCCATGCTCGGCATAACCATCTTAGATTGACTGCGTAACAGCGAAATTCACAGTCCGACAAAAGTCTACCACGTCGGGTACCTGGTGGTGCGCCTCAAGTGGACCTGGACATCTGGTTAGATGCAGAGATGGCCGAGTGGTGGCCAAGGTTAGGTAAAAGAAACCAGGGCCGTCCTAAAGCTCGTTGGGTCGACGATATCGTCAAAGTCGCGGAAAACACCTGGATGAGGGACGCACAGAACTGGGAAGTTTGGCAGAAATTAATAGAGGCCTAAACCTAGCAGTGAGTCATTCCGGCTGATATGATGATGATTAACATACCTCCCAGCGCTTGAGTAGCTCCCGCCAGAGAAATGACGCTCTTCTTGAACATAGATTGTATGCAGCAGGCCATCACACCTGCTAGTACTGTCGCGAATTGTTTGGCTACACCTGGAGACCTGGAAACTTTGTATACATACCTCCCAGCGCTTGGGTAGCTCCCGCCAGAGAAATGACGCTCTTCTTGAACACAGATTGTATGCAGCAGGCCATCACACCTGCTAGTACTGTCGCGAATTGTATGGATGCACCTGTAAACAATTAATCTAAAAATTTTATAAGTTCCATGTAAAACGGATTTCAGGAGGAAGAATGAGGCACCCTCCTCCGTGCCATGAAAAATCAATAGGCAACTATTGATTTTATATAGCACGGAGGAGGCTTCCCATGATGATAACGAGTCTGAAGAACAGAATAGTGGTACGTCGCTTGTTTTAAAAGAACATTCTATCTGACCTCCACAACCCAATGACTGTTACAGATCTACAAAATATGATAGCAGGGGCCAATGGCTTAACATGCTTTCCGAGGATTGAGGAGCTTTTAGTTTTGAACCATGAGCTCCTAAACAGAAATAAGTATTGTACTAGCTACACCTACAATCTTCTTAGCATGTTGATGGCAAGTCGAAGAAACAACATCCCATCTGATTAAAGCTGCTAGGCTGATTGCAGATAAATTTGGAAAAAAAAAAAAAAAAATGTTGATGGCAATCTAAATCGTAGAACTAAGCTACTAGTATGGCGCTTGAAGTAGGGTCCATCAGTTCCTGTAGTGAACATACAACAGAAAATTCAAAACACAATATTAACTGCCCGATTATTTGTGGAACAGCACCACATTTGCACTCCAGCGGTTCTACAATAAATCAAATACCAACAATAAATCAGATGTCCAATTATGTGTCACACCTTTGAGGATTAATGAATGAAGATGTACATCCTACTTAGTAAGAATACCTAATTAACAAGGACTTAATTTGCATGGATACCACGCCAAATAAGAAACTACATCTTGCATTTATAGGCTCTTGATGAATAATACAATTACAATGCAGTACTAGAAGGAAAATCGTTGTTAGGAAACCTGGCTCAAAAATATTAATTGAAAAATGTCATTTATATTAGGGTAGTCGACAGACTAAAAAAAATATGATTCTGTTTAGTCCGTCAGTCAGATTATTGAAAAATATTGGATACGTGTTTTTTGTTTTATCAAATTAATAAAAATTGACGAAAATAAAGCTTGTCAAAGACCATGGAGAGGGGGCGTTTGACGTCATAGTTAGGTAAAATTGGACCAAGCTGTGACGTTTCACGACTTTTCGAAGCACTGTATCGTCTTCATTTTTTGTTTACGTGAAAAAAGAAAAAATACGTGTTCAATATTTTTTGGAAATCTATCTGACGGACTAATTAGTTTTTTTTTGTCGACTACCCTATGGTAGTGGTACCGAATGCAAAAAAGGAAAAAAGAGGGTAGACCGTTTTGTCTGTTCATAAACATCCACCCTTGCGGGTACTTGCGGTGACAGTTATCCGTAATCATGGTGCTTGTAAAAGTGCCGAAATATCAGGAATTCAAAACAAAAACTGAACTTGGTAAATATCCATGTCAGTTTAAAAAAACCTGAGAAATATTTCTTAGGTTTTTTTTTAAATTTAGTTTAAAACTGATGACTTCATCATAAACCAGCAACATCAAAATACTTCATACCAAGGATCTGCTGTATGTGAGATGCACAGAACCAGTCAATGTGGCCACACCTGGGGGGCCTATGTCAGCAGTGGGCCTTTCAGCTGAAATGATGATGATGATACTTACATAGAGATAAAAAGAACATGGCCGCTTTCCAAGGAGTTGGGTACACCTCAGCATCAGTAGCCAGCCCGTAGAACGAGAATGAGGCACAGTTGTTGTGGTCATTTCTCATGCGGATACATCTGGAAATAAAACAAGATCATTAAACACATAACCCACCTTTTGTGCTTAGCCGCAGTCAGGTAAAAGATCTACAAACAGTATTTCCTTTTTTTTTTCAATTTAGAAATGGGGCCGCTAATGGCTAAGAATTTAAAATTGGCCAAGTGTGAGATGGAATTGTCTGAAGGATTTCATACCATCGTAGTAGGAAAAAATAAATACAGAGGCCCCCTTTATTTATTTTTAATTAATTGCATTTTTGTTGTTATAGAGGCGACTGAAACACATTCTGTGAAAATTTCTACTGTCTTCCTATTACATATACACCCCGCTGATTGACAGATGGACAGCAGAGGCATAGCAATAGGGCTTATTCGTTTCCCTTCAGGTATAACAAGTACTGTAGAGATATAGTAGTTCTATTATTAGAAATTAATAAAGGGACAAGGAATGAATTTCTTAATGAACTCAACTTATCTTCATGTTTCTGCCTTTGTCACATGTTATCTAGGATTATCGCAACACATTTATTTCTTCAATAAGTAATTACATTTTTTTTCATTTCTCCTTTTGCAGGTCTGCTGGCAGAAATTTCTTGAGAAATAAGCAGTACCTGTCTACTGTGTGTACATAAAAAGTAAAATAAATAAAATATAATTACTTAAATAAACTTTCATGATTATACAACTTCAGGATTTTTTATTCCCCACAACAACACTCGAAAGTTATGAAAGTAAATGCATTAATAAGCGACACATTAATTCCTCTAAAATAAACATAATTTTCAACTCACCTATTATAAATACCAACGCTGGGAACGTAAAAGCTGGTGATATTCTTTTCGTTCAGCACCACAGGCTGGCCCATTAACCATTTAGGAGTCATAATACCGGTTAAAATTAACATAAAAGCTACCAAACTTAGCAAGAGCCATGCTAAACTTCGACCAGTGACTATAACATAACACATGATTGAAAAAACTTAGATGTTTCGAAATATCGTACGACAAATAGATGCGCTTGAACGTAGAGATGCGGTCACCAGCCCGATATGAATTAACACAGTACAACTTTGTTCTATCTCTATATGCAGCCTTGAATATGCTTCAAAAGTACATTAATGAAATTTTGTCATATTGATATTTCGTTTGAGAAAATTAAAATAAAAACAATCCGTTTACACACAGTTCAGCGATGAGCGACTGTCAGGCAATTTATTATTGACAATCAAGAAGTGTTACCACACTCTGATTTTAAATTTCCCATACCTCATTGTGAAAATCTCCGCCCGAAGACGACCTACTGACCTCTTTTGAGGCTATTGATTTATCACAAAAATCTGTAGACACTAGACAGTTTAGAAAATCATCCATTGCCATATATATTTATAGTATTTAGTGGGTTCTTTCTAAAAGTAATGCAGTTAATTCTTAAATACTTAATCTTTTCAATATTCAAGATTTTTAAGTTATTTGAATATACATGTACAACATACGAATACTATTCTAACTTTTTACTAAATATAAACGCTGAATTACATAAAACCCAAATAACTTTTTAAACATGGATATCCCTGCATTTAGGGCGAAATTTCTTTAGTTGAGAACACTGAAACCAAAGACAAATGAATTTGACATTCAACTTTTTATTGCTTCACATTGACCACAGAGTTAGTTGAATAAACAATTAATAGAGCGCTCTCAAAAATAATGTAAAAAAAAAAGAAGGTTGTTACGGGTTCAATTTTAGACATTATTTAAAAATCTAATGAAGCCTATGCTTGTATTTTATTTTAATATTTTATCATAATGCAACTAAGTCAGCCTGTCGTAGTCCACTGTTTTTTCAAGTAGCTCTCACCACATCTCCTGCTCGTTAGCTCGGTCTTCATCTGCTATATTCTGTCTGTCCCAGTCTTCGTTTATCCATCTGCGTTTAGCTATCTAGTATTATCAACATCCAATTTTTACCATAGTTTGGTTTGGGCCTGGTAAAATGCCTATACCTTCATGGCCTCGTCCGTTCCGCCCGAACATGTCACAAATATGTTTGGCCATCGAAATTCATGACACTATTAAAATTAGTTATTGTTATAATAACCGTTGAATAGATGACATTAGAAAGTTTCAGTTTAAGAATTTATGAAAACAATATTCTGGTGAAAATTAAATGAGAGACCAACAATCCAACAATGCTATTTTTATTTTTAGGAATCTAAAATTAATCATTTGAACGCACATTGATTGCATCCATAAGACGAAGTCTCAAGCGCCATCTGCTGTTTCAGAGTAAAAATAAAGTACGGTTTTGTTCTCTCTTCCTCCTTGTTGTTTCTTTTCATTTGAGTGCGTGAAAGAAATGGTTAAAATAATCTTAATCAGGGCCTATTATTTCCTGTATTGAATTTTGCAAATCAATTAGTGTTCTTAAAAGTGTACAACGTTACGGTGGATCGTGTCGCGGTAATTTCGAGTGAAATGTGGTCGATGACAGAGTGAAAACGATTGCTACGTAAGTATAATACGATCAAATAATATACATCGACACTGTAGTATCACTGCTATTGGATTTACAATGAAACTCGTTTTGTAGAATAGTAAAAATACCTGTCAGTCAATTGTCAGGTACAGATGTGTACCTACCTGTGTATTGTCAAGCAAAGAAATCAGTCGTAATTGAACAATTTATTTTATATAAATCGTTTATTTTATGATTATTTAGTGATAAATACAGTGCCATGAAGTGTGTCTGTGAAACTGTGAAGGTATGCGTCAAGTGTGTGTTGTAGGGTATTGAAAAAAAAACATGTTTTCGTCTGCCCTTGTTTAGGTTGCAAAATCTCGATTCCTTTGTTAATCTTAACCACTTTTACTTTTTCTGGCGAGTATTGCATGTAATCGACTGACGTTTACTAAATTCCCGCTATTTTGTTAGATTTTTTTTTCGTGTTGTAGAAAGTGGGTATATTGGTCGTAAGGGATATTTTTATGTAAATAAGGCGTTCCAGTTGAACGAGCAGCCACTGTTGAGTGAGTGTTGTTTAAAAATGCAGTTAAACTTGATTCTTATCCTCTTGACATAGTTTTTTTATGCTATAAAGCAGGAACTGTTGGAAAAAGTGTTCTATGTAATGATGTAAAGCAGCTGGATATTCCAGGCAAAGGTGTTGTTGTGTAAGGCCTACTGTGTCTGTGTCATTAGCAGCTTTCTAACTGTCAAAAAGTTAATATTTTGCCTCCTACATCAATATTTTAACCTTCTATTTTGTGTCTGAGGTATTTATTGATTATCTTAATAAATAATACAGCTTACCACTGTTTGGGGATGAAGTTTCTTTTCCTTGTTTATAAACCTACTTACTCCGTTACTACTATTGTAAATAATAATTAGTCACACATTCTTGGAATTCTAACTAGGAAGTTCATAGTAAAATAACATGAATAATCTTTAGTGGCTACAGTTACTGTGACATATGTGTGTAAATTGATAAAATCATTTCAATCTGTGGTTGATTCAAATAAAATGAAGTATTTTAGACGGCACGGTTGGCACAGTGGCTGAGCAATTGGACTGCTGCGCTGCATGTCGCGGGTTCGATCCCCGCGCACGGAACTAATATTTGTATGACCTACAGATAGTTGTTTCGAGTCTGGGTATTTGTGTATGTGAGTTTAAATGTTTGTAAACGCACCCACGATACAGGAGAAATTCCTAGAGTGGGGCAACATTTAAAAAAAAAAAAAATTAGCTAAAAATCTAGGCTTTATAGCATGTTTCACTGAAAAATATATCCTCATAATCTTTCTGCCATTGTCTCGTGTTACTTGGGGTTGACGCAACACCTTTTTCTTCCCCTCTTATCTACCATGCTATCATACAAATGCTCATGCACTGAAATGTACTATAACATCAATGTGATACAAAAATACCTATTTTCAAAGTGTATTTTGCTTACATTACCTTTCAATTGTTCTTGTTAAGGAAAACATAGTCCTTTGTACAGCTGAAACAATAGTTTTAGATTTAGAATACTGCTGCCATAAGCAAAAGTCCATCCCCATCAAGTTTAAAAAAAATGACATGTAAAGCATAAGTCTATAATGTTCCCATTGCTGGGACTCCAGGCCTCCTCTCTGAGAGGTAATGAGCTATAATCCACCATGCCACAGGTAAAAGTGTTTTTATAAACCTATTTGCAAAATAAACATTTGTCTCCAGCCATATAATCTAAAGTAACTGAAGTTTTTATACAAAATGAGCCTACTGAATGCATAGTGCATTCAGTAAGGCTCATTTTTCCCCATTACATTTCCTTCCGAGTTGTGGTCATAAATAACTAGTTACATATCACTTTCTACACTGTCTGCATCTTACAATACTTTCACTGCAGTAGCTGCATCATATAGAAGCTGAATCATATAAACTGCATAATATTTGCATATAAGGATGAGTAATAGAGAAGCATGGAAGAATAAGGCAAGCTGCATCATCTTCCTGCCCCCATCCCATGTCATTTGGGTTTGGTGCAACACATCTTTTTCTTCCATTCTGCCCTGTTAGTCACCCTCGCCACATATTCATTTATTCCTTTTCCCTTTATATCACTCCTCACACACTCCATCCATCTATACTTCTATACTAATATTATAAAGAGGTAAAGTTTGTGTGTTTGTATATTTGTTAAATTGTAAGGGGTAATCTCAGGATCTACTGAACCGATTTTAAAAATTCTTTCGCCAATAGAAAGCCACATTATTGCTGAGTGTCATAGGCTACTTTTTATCCCCGTATTCCCACGGGAACGGGATCTACGCGGGTGAAACCGCGGGACGTCCGCTAGTCTTTAATAAACTGCACCAACTGCTAATAAATTCAGATATAGAGATATGAGAACTATGATGCAGTGTGTATTTAATTAACTCAGTACCGTAGTTCATGTTTAAGCATAGATCTGATACTGATACTGTTAGCCTACATTCTACATTCCACTGCTGGGCAAAGGCCTCTCCCCATGATTTCCAATTGTTTTGATAAGAAAGATAAGTAAAAATCTATCTTTCTCAATGTTTAAAGTTTGTTTCATCATTTTGTGATCATCATCAGCCTTGTTCTACCTGCTGTTGTGTATAGGCGTCCTAATTGTACCACTTTTCCCCGGTCTGTTACCTCCAGAGTCATTCTGCTTAAATTATCTAGTAAGAAAAGTTTTTGTAGGAAGTGTCTCCCATTAAAACTAGAATGAGGCTGGCACAGGAGCATGGAGATTGGCACAAACTAAAGGTGATATCTATAGTACAGAATATCACCTTGCCATCTATAGATCTCTCATAGATATTCTAATCTAACAGACAAATGTGTTGCTGGGGAGTTGGTTCTGCCACTTCTTCTTTCCAGCTAAAACACTAGGAAGTGTCGAAGGGTGGGTGTTTTGGGGGACTGTCTCTTGTAAATAAGTAAAGTAAATTTTGACCTTCAAAAAGTGCTGATTATCAGCCTAGTTTGAATAAATGACATTTGATTTGATATACCTACCCAGCAGTGGATGATGTCAGACTGGATAATAATAAAACTGGCTTATAACATAAGAACAATGTTACTGATTAGCATAGCCATTAGACATCCTAAGAAGCCCTGACAAGTCCCACTCATTTTTGTTTGTATATAACCTACTTACTAAGAAAACTATGATGTTTATCTACCAATGTTTGTTGTGCAAGGTTCTTGTGTTTTCAATAAAAATATGTGTAACATAGTGTGAAAAAGTATTGGTAAAGTCAGCAATTCTACTCATCCTTTGCCCACTCTAAATGTAATTGAAAAGGGGATGAACTTATTACTAACTAGTGACCCGCCCCGGCTTCGCACGGGTGCAAAAAAGATATTAAAACCTGCCTCTTGAATCACTCCATCTATTAAAAAAAACCGCATCAAAATCCGTTGCGTAGTTTTAAAGATTTAAGCATACAAAGGGACAGAGAAAGCAACTTTGTTTTATACTATGTAGTGATAAACCAACAAGTGGATTCCTTACACATTCTTATACTTAATACTCCAGACACTCTACCATCATTGACTTATCCCAGAAAATAATTATTATCGATCAAGCCTTTTCCCAACTATGTTGGGGTTGTCTTCCAGTCAGTTCCAGTCTAACCATAATATGCTGACGAATAGTACGAATTTAGTACATATGGAAAAGAAAATAAGACATTAGACATTAATTATAGAGGACTTAAACTAAACGAAGTAAACGAAACAACATTCCTCGGTATAACGATTGACAAAAATTGCAACTGGAAGGCCCACGTCAATAAAGTATGCAATAAAATAAATAAATTCGTCTACGTTTTATACGAACTCGCAAAGACATCGGCGTTAAAAACCGTATTATCTGCATACTATGGGTATGTTGATTCCGTGTTGAGATATGGTCTCATCACCTGGGGTTACTCAACAGAGAGTCAGCGAGTGTTCATCGCGCAGAAAAAATGCATCCGCGCTATAGCAGGAATACGACCATGGGAATCTTGCAAACCTTTTTTCATAAAGTTCAAGGTACTAACCCTTCCATGTCTCTACATCTTTGAGTGCGCGAAATTTGTTAAAATGCATCCAGAGCTATTTAAGAAACATCATGAAATATTTTCGAAAAGCACTAGGCACAGGAATAGAATAGTTTTGCCCATAATTCCAAGGACAGCGCTATACAGTAAAAACAGTTATGCAATGTGTGTTCGTATATTTAATGCTATACCTGACAATATTAAAATCTTGCCCACGTATAAATTTGCAAAATGTCTTAAAGTATGGTTAAGGGAAAAAAATTTCTACTCAGTGACTGACTTATTCAATAAGAAGTTGGAAAATAAATAATTACCATTAGCATTTACCCTCTGACATTAATTATAATATTATGGAAATTAATTTTAATGACATTATGTACTACTCAATTTGAATTATTATGAATTAGGACTTTAGAAATAATTATAAACCCAAATGTTTGCATGTCACATTATTATGACAAAGTGTTATGGATCTAGATTATGATTTATGATAAGACCGAAATTGTACCAATGCTTTATTGCGAATAAATTGAATTGAATTGAATTGAATACCAGTACTTTTAAAAAACTAAGGTGGTGGTCTCACCAAGAGGATACCCCCTAGTAAGACTAACTGTCTGAAGCAAAAAAGTGTATAACCACATAAAGCCATCATATGCTCTGATGATATAATGTGCAATCTTCATTGTCACTATCATTTCAGCCTAAAGACCACTGTTAGACATAGACCTCATTCAAGCTTTACCACCAACTGGTTCTTCACACATCTTGAATCTGACAGTAAAAATTGCCATCATCATCCACAGCCTTACTTCCCCCACTGCTGGATATAGGCCTCTCTTTGCGTGTGCCAAGCTCCACTCTCTAGTACCAGCTTCATCCAGGATATTCTCGCAATAGCAAGCTTTGTGTAATCCAGCAGTCTGCATAATATATGTGACTAACTTTTGCCAGCGAAATCGCCCGCGTGAAAATGACGATTTTCCATACAAATTTTCATCCCCTATTTAACTCCCTTAGGGGTTGAATTTCAGAAAACCCTTCCTTATTCCTTGCCTACATTATAAAGGGAACCTCTGCAAAATTTCAGCTTTCTAGGTCCAACCAAGGGTTTGGGCTGGGCGTTGATGAGTCAGTCAGTCAGGACTTCTCTTTTTATTTATACAGATTCAGAAACTTTGCAAACCAAGCTATGTTCAAGAACTGCTTCCATAGTTAAGACACAAAACTCGACTTTGTAAGTGCAAAACCTAACAGCATAATCTAAAGTATAAAGACTTAACAGTTACACTTTTGACCTTCAACCATGTGATATCAATACATGAATGTGTTATTCAAAACTATTCATTTAAAACAATACATACATTATTTTTGTTTTGAACAGCTTTTGTTTTTTATTCTGTTTCGTTCGGCTTGTGGAATTTTTGAAAGGCAGGAATGGTAATGGAGCCAAATGAATTGATTTAAGTACTAGGTTTTTCCTGCGGCTTGGCTTTTTTTTTTTTTTTTTTTGTTGCAGTAGGTTGCTTGAAACTATTCAATACCCACTTTAGTTTAGTTATTCAATTACATGCATTTTTTCTATCAACCAAACGGGGCAGATGAAAACAAAAGGCAATTTATATGTACTTGGAATTTTCTCTAATAAAACTCAACATTTTGACCTCATACTAATCTCACCAATTTTCTCTTTCTTTTTTCAGATTTGACAAGCGCAAAGGCAACAACATACACTGCCCTACTAGCAAAATAGAAATTAAAAACAAAAATTATGTATATAGCAGCTGACTAAAGCTAAAACACTGTGATCTCTTAAAGTGAATAGTATAATTTTTTTATTACATCATATGAATCGTTTATAGCCTGTATTTCTGTATTTATGCGAGATTGAGGCGAGATGAGTTCTATTAGTAGTACCAACGTGAGGCCCCAAATGCCTTTGCGACAAAAGGACTTCGATCAGGTAAGGATTATATTTATTTATATTTTTTTGGACACAGATTAATAACAAATTAAATGCCCAGTTTTTTTTTGTGGGGATTTGTACAGTTTTTGACATGATTATAAAAGTTCTTAAACGCCCCAAAGTGAGTAGGTATTCCATTTGTTACTACTCTGTGTTTTTCACCAATTTTTCTTCATATTATTTGGATTGTATCATTGAGCAAAAGCGGAAACGGTTTTTACAACTACAGTGTTTGAACGTTACATTTGGCGCTCATAATAATATGATGCCGATTAGGCGCTGTTTACCAACAACGGCATTGTTTTATGAGAGCGAGAGTTGTCAGGTTAACTCAGGTTAGGTTAGTTAAAGTAAGTTTTCTGAACATACATTACAAAAAACTGTAATGCTTGGACGCAGCTTTATCAGACGCTTCTAAACGATTTGCGGGGGAGTAAGGAATTCGAAGCAGCCGAGGGGGTAAGCACATCTTTGTCCTAATCAAGTGTATTCAATGTTTTCATATTCTTTGTTTCATCAAGTTTCTTAAGTTGTTGTGTTTGTTTCTTGTATCATTGAGCAAATAGTTGAATGTCGTTAGAATAATACTTCCATCTAAAACTCCAGTGAACTAAAAAAATATGGGCAATTTCTGGTAGACAACAAACGCCAAGAAAAATGAAAATTGCTCATTGGTATTGTTGGTCGAGGTTTACTTATCACTTTTTATGTCTTCGGCAATACTGCAAAGCAGAAGTTTGTTTTACATCTACAGTGCTGGCTATTTTGGCCCACGTTTGTAAAATTATCTGAGGAAAATCAGTTTTAATATTTTTTGTCTCTCCTAACTCTCCTCCATTTTATTTTATTTTCAAAGCAGCCACGCATAAAATGTCTAAATCTAAATCAATAGCTGGCAACAATGCAAACAAAGATTGTATGAGACAATAACTTCGTTTTGTAAATTGAAGAAAAAACAAGATTTTTAAACAGCAACTTTTTCGGGACACAGATTTATCAAGAAATGGAGTGCTCAGTTTTTCACTCAAGTCAATAATATCAGCTAAAACCCCTGATTGGACAATACTGCATGTTGACGTCTATTCAAAATTATCATTCCGCTTTTACTATTCTGTGTTTTTCATCACAGTTTCATTAGTATTCTTATTTGATAGATCTACGTTACTATATAATTTGTAACACCTATATCTTTCATTGTATCCGTATATAGTCTAGGCAACAAGTGCCTTTTTGATGAACTTTTTTCAGCAGTCTCCGAAAATTATGATTGAGGTGTCATTCGATTCGGAATGGCATCCCGATGATTTTTGAAAAACTTGAAGTTCCGCTTGCAAAAATTGCAAAAGTTATTAACAATTAACTAAAAAATTTAAAATGGTTTTAGTTTTTTGCAAATATCTCAAAACCTAATTAAAATTTTTCAAATTTGAAATAAGATTCAAAAAGGGGAGGAAATTTCCTAAAGAATGTTCTAACTTTCGGAATTGTAGGACCAATATTAATAACTTTCCGATCGGGTTGAAAATACGCCCGAAAACTGGTACTCCGTCTTGCGCAAGCTACGCTCCATTCGGACCTTTAATGAATAAATGTTATTTAAACTTATTAAATATGAAAATTAAAAATTGAAAAAATTCAGGCGCCTGCAGGATAGATCAATACACAATAATCTGTGATCTAAAAATTTTTATCGCGAATTTTCAATAAGTTATCCATTAATTAATTAACAATTTTTTGTAGCACGAACACTGACATTGCAAGTGCGATAATTATAACACTATTCATCTGAGATTTTTTTCCTTTCGTGGAGCTATTTTTCAAAGGTCTTAGAATAGGCTCTCGTTGGAAAAATTTAAAAAATGTTAATTTTCGTTTTTTTATTAACAATTTACTGAAATGAAAAATTTCAAACCTTCATTAGACATTAAAAAAAACTTTTTTTTTATTATATTATTATTGAACCGTTTTTGTATGATCAGAAGCTACTTAAAAATGATTTTTTATATTTTTTATATCCTTTTTTTTAAATATTTTTATAAACAAATGCGTTGTTTATGAGATAATTTAATGTTTTTTTTTAATATCGTAATCTTTGGTAATAATCATGATTTTTTTTAAAAAAACCGTTGCTTAAAAAAATGTTTTATTGCTTAAAAACGCATTTGTTGATTAACGATTATTTTCTCCCACTTCTAATTAATATTAAGGTATCATTTTTTTTAAATCACCATTATTTGTTTTTTCTTTTCGATATATAAAAAAAAAATATTGTTTTTTTAAAACTTTCATTGTTAATGTAATAAACAATTAGTAAAAAACAAATAAATTTTTACTTTATATTTTTTTTCTTGTTTTACTTATTGTCACAAAAACAGAATGATTCTTTTTTTTTTCATTTAATTTTTGTTACAGTTTTTTTTTAATTTGAAAAAAACAAAATCATATCTGTTTTTGTGACAATATTTACTTACTGTCACAAAAACAGATATGATTTTGTTTTTTTTTCATTTAATTTTTTTTTCAACTTTTTTTTTAATTTGAAAAAAAAAAACATATCTGTTTTTGTGACAATAAGTAAAACAAGAAAAAAAATATAAAGTAAAAATTTATTTGTTTTTAACAAATTGTTTATTACATAAACAATGAAAGTTTTACTAAAACAATTTTTTTTTTATATAACGAAAAGAAAAAACAAATAATGGTGATTTAAAAAAAATGATACCTTAATATTAATTAGAAGTGGGAGAAAATAATTGTTAATCAACAAATGCGTTTTTAAGCAATAAAAAATTTTTTTTAAGAAACGGTTTTTAAAAAAAAAACATGATTATTATCAAAGATTACGATATTAAAAAAAAAACATTAAATTATCTCATATACAACGCATTTGTTTATAAAAATATTTTAAAAAACAGGATATAAAAAATATAAAAAATCATTTTTAAGTAGCTTCTGATCATACAAAAACGGTTCAATAATAATATAATAAAAAAAAAAGATTTTTTTAATGTCTAATGAAGGTTTGAAATTTTTCATTTCAGTAAATTGTTAATAAAAAAACGAAAATTAACATTTTTTTAATTTTTCCAACGAGAGCCTATTCTAAGACCTTTGAAAAATAGCTCCACGAAAGGAAAAAAATCTCAGATGAATAGTGTTATAATTATCGCACTTGCAATGTCAGTGTTCGTGCTACAAAAAAATTGTTAATTAATTAATGGATAACTTATTGAAAATTCGCGATAAAAATTTTTAGATCACAGATTATTGTGTATTGATCTATCCTGCAGGCGCCTGAATTTTTTCAATTTTTAATTTTCATATTTAATAAGTTTAAATAACATTTATTCATTAAAGGTCCGAATGGAGCGTAGCTTGCGCAAGACGGAGTACCAGTTTTCGGGCGTATTTTCACCCCGATCGGAAAGTTATTATTATTGGTCCTACAATTCCGAAAGTTAGAATATTCTTTAGGAAATTTCCTCCCCTTTTTGAATCTTATTTCAAATTTGAAAAATTTTAATTAGGTTTTGAGATATTTGCAAAAAACTAAAACCATTTTAAATTTTTTAGTTAATTGTTAATAACTTTTGCAATTTTTGCAAGCGGAACTTCAATTTTTTCAAAAATCATCGGGATGCCATTCTGAATCGAATGACACCTCAATCATAATTTTCGGAGACTGCTGAAAAAAGTTGATCAAAAAAGCACTTGTTGACTAGACTAATAGTTCTACTGTTCAGTTCAACTAGTAGGACTAAACGGAGAAAAAAATCCATTTAGTTCTACTATCTGCTGTATGAATTTTAATTGAACTAAACGGACAAAAAAGTTCTTTTAGTACTACTAATTTCCGGAATTATGTCCAACTGGTTGGACCACGGGGATAGGATGATCGTGTAAAACAAACATACATGCAACGCATGTTGTACTCCATGACGCGCGCTCGCTTCGCTCGCATATTACATAACACTATTGTCTTCTGTCCCCGAAGTGCCGGGCCTCCGCCGGCCTCCTTCGTCGGCCTACGGCCCGGTGCCCATGCCGCCCATAAAGGATACTGTCGCGAGACGGTCGTATTATAATTTTGGTTAAAAGAGGAGGTAGTAATTGCATTGCACTTCAGCATTAATAGATAACCTTTTCCTGTTTATTACCAGTAGTTGTTCCATAGATCATACATTCAATTCCCAGAAGTACAACTAGTTGGACCAAGGAAAGAACAACTCACTGTAATTGAACCATTGGTAAAGATATTTCCCCATAGAACAACCAGTTGAACCCAGTTGAACCATGGGTAAATTTACTTCTCCGTAGGATACAACCCATTGTATCCGTATAGTTCTAATACAATGGAAATTAGTAGTACTAAAAGAACTTTTTTGTCCGTTTAGTTCAATTAAAATTCATACAGCAGATAGTAGAACTAAATGGATTTTTTTCTCCGTTTAGTCCTACTAGTTGAACTGAACAGTAGAACTATATGGATACAAGTATATCTTTGCGGTGAAGACAGACATCTACCAATACCAAATCGCACTGGGCCCGCGAGGTGGATTATAGCCCATTCCCTGTCATAGAGAGGAGACCTGGAGTCCCAGCAGTGGGAACATTTATAGGCTGATTAGTGATTATGCTATACTACGATACAAGTTTCGAATTTCGGAGAAAAATGTCACACAATGTTCAGATTAATTTCTTAATTACTAATGCTTTTCATGATTAATTTAGTTTTAAAACACTACAAGTATGTGCCCTATCTATACGTAGGTAACATTACGAAAGCGAACGCTTGCAATGAATATCTTGCGAAACTAGTTATTGCATCAGAATCTACTTTGTTGCTAGTCATTCCACAGAAAATAAATTAAATATATAAAATGTATATAAATTACATTTTTGAAATAAAAACTGCTTCCTAAACAAAGATGCGCAAAAGCCCACTGTCATCAAATCACCAAGCTGATATGTTTCTTCCGGTATTAGACCAGGTCCAAGCCCTACCATAACAGTCTTGTCGCCAGCAAAGAGATGTCGCTATAGACACTGTCTCAGTAGCTTTTCCATACTGGAATAAGAATAAAACCAGAGGAGAAGAGCTCTTGTTTTGTTGGAGCCCATAACTGCCACTCGGGGTCGATCTTTTGGTTAAGCCGCGCTTGCCTAGGTTGGTCTGTGGATGGGTGACCGGCATTACAAACCGAGTTTCCTCCGTGCACGATCATATAATATGGCAGTCGTTACAGGTAGTCAGTAACCTGAAAAAGACAACCAGTCTTACCAAACGGTAGGCATCATATTACCTAGTATTAACTGGGTTGCGGAGGTCAGGTAGGTAGTCGCTCCATGTAAAATACTTGTACTCAGCTGCATCCGGTTAGACTGGAAGCCGAGCCCAACATAGATGGGAAAAGGCTCGGCAGATGAATAATGTATTTACAAAAACTTCGATTCGATTGCGATTTGGAAAGTCACCTATCAAGCTCACTTTCCTCATCATCATCATCATATCAGCCCGGAATCACCCTCTGCTGAGTATAGGCCTCCCCTTTTTTCTGCCACACTTCCCGGTGCTGTGCGTACCTCATCCACGTGTTTCCGGCGACTTTGACGATATCGTCAACCCAACGAGCTTTAGGACGACCCTGGTTTCTTTGGCCTAACCTTGGCCACCACTCGGTCAAAGCCTTGCTCCATCGGCCATCTCCTCGTCTAGCCAGATGTCCTGCCCACGTCCACTTGAGGCGCACCGCCCGGTCCCCGACATCGTAGACTTTCGTCCGATGGCGGATTTCGGTGTTACGCACTGGGTTATGCCGATACTCACTAGTTTTATACTCACTTTCTTATTATATACTCACTTTCCTAATGCCAAAAAATATAGCATTAGACTTTATGTCTGATGCTATCTTTTTTTCGAAAAGAAGCATATTTTGTGAATATGGGGAAATGACGTAAGAGGCCTCTGAAGCTTGACCACTGCGACCCCAAATGAATTGGGGTAAGGACAAGGGAATAAGGATGAATGAATGAATTGATGTTGATGACTAGGACATGTCGGTTTCCTCACGGTAAAGGAGCTGCCTTGCTGCAGTAAATCCATGGCTTGATCACCAGTTCTGTTATACCGTATATGACCGAAAGATGAACTAAATAGTATCTAAACAAAAAGCTACAGTCGTCCTCTTTCTTTTTTTGCCCATAATTGATTGTTCAGTAGGGGCTGATGGATATACTGCAGGTGTTTCGTCACAATAAATTTCACTTCATACAATATCATATTGAGGGTAGTTTCCAACGCCTGTCGGGGCTGCGGGTTGTTTGAAAAAGATACCGCAGCCTCAGACACAAAGGGCTAAGATTGAACATGGGTGGTTTTTAGTCAGAAGAAGTCCGACACTCCCTTCTTCTTCGCCCAGAGCGGGAGCAGTCATTTGATGTTTTCCCACCCTCCAAACAAAAAAGGAAGTCACAAGGCGAAGGTGAAAATCTTTAAAAAACCAACCAATTATTTATCAAATTAATACCCTACCTCCTTTGTAATACGTAATTAAATTCCAGTGCGACAATCTCTCGCGAGTTATTTTATTAAACAAATGTTAAGTATGGCTTCAATTCGCATTCCTGAGACAATATGGAACCCTTGTACGAGTCACGTGGTATATTAACGAAGTTGCTTGTAATTACTTACATAAATTCAAGCCTCTTTGTTTGTATTTGGGAGTTGGGACTGGCAGAGGTGTGAGAGCTGTGGTGGCCCAGTGGTTTATGCCGCGGGTTCAAACCCAAGCAGGTGTTTTCATCATCAGCCTAGGCCCTAGGCAGTCCACTGCGGGGATATCCAATTGCACGCCATCTTCACGCCAAATTGTGGTGGAAAAATTTATTTCCACTACAATTCTGCCGCGCTAATGAGAAGTGCAGTAAGGAGGTTATTCGTAGTTTCGAGTAAATGGCGCCAAAAAAAAATTACTTTTATTTTGTTGTTTTAGATGTAATTTTGAAAGTTTGCAAATATGTTTTGATTTACACGTATAGCTGAATATGCACTGTTTCTTATGAACTAACCCAATTCTCTATATGTTTAATACAACTAATTTAAATAAATAAAAACTATTTATGCTTAGCAGGGTCTTCAAAACTAACTCCACTATTACAAGCTGTAACAGCAGTAAGTTTGGAGTTACTGCGCTTTCTACTAGCGAACCCAGTTTACTGCGTTTATTTTATTTTATTCAATTATTATTATCACTCCGACTACAAACTATAAACGCAGTGCAATAGTGACTTATAGCTGTTAAAAACAGTATTTAGATGTGAATTACTTGGTTATATTCATCCTAACCACTTCTTAATTAAATAAAACAACGTATATTTAATTAATTACGTTATTTTAAATAGCAAATAAAACATAATATTGAAATTATCTTAATCACAGACAGTTACTGCCTTTATTATTAGTAATAAAATATTTTCATATAGTTGTGCTTAGCCTGACTACAAACCATAACCGCAGTTAAAGAGTGACTATTAGCTTTGAAATTAGTGTATACACGTAAAAAACCACAATAACTAGGTTATACCCACTAAATATCAAGAAGAAATAAATAGTACAACTATTTTAATGTATTTTTATTAGAAGAACCAAATAAAACTTAAAACTTATAATTATTGTTACGAGCTGGGTATGGGATAAATAAAATCACTACCAAATAAACACACGAATAAACTTTATTACTCGCAATACACTTATTCACAATCGCAATACACTACTGAACACTTTAATCGCACTAGATTCTCTTCGATCCTTCCGTTGTCTCGCTTAAAAGTGAACTGACTAACTTCGTCCTCAATCGGTCCTTTTATACTCACGCAAACAAAAGATATTCGAGATAATTCTCTATTCAAGAAAGCATCAACAAAAAAAAACATTAACAAAAAATAAATTTAAAGATAAAAGAACCGACAAGGAAGAAGTTACTTTACGCCCTCGGCATACGGTCGAAATTACAATGTCAATTGCCGCTGACGTCGTGCGTAGGCTGACCTTGAAATACAATGTAACTATACCTACAGCGGAAATAGGTACCTAAAAGAATGAACTCGTATTTTCTAGGCACTATACAGTTATTAGCGCGGTTTCTCGAAGATTCTAGATGACCGTCGTAACACTGCCCCCTCCTTAGACATGCTCGTCCCGAGCATCATTAGTCCCGTAATATCGCGCCAGTCGGTCCACATGCACAACCTTAGGCGCACCTCGCGGACCCTTCTGTATTCGGTAGGTGACATCGTTGATCCTGGTCACAACTCTGTATGGTCCATCCCATTTTGCTTGCAATTTCGGAGACTTTCCTTTGCTCCGCACTGGGTTATGCAACCACACCAGCGAACTTTCGTCGAAACCACGACTGTTTGCCTTCCGGTCATAACGAGTCTTCATCTTCTCAGACATCTGTTGCCCGGATTGCCTGATATGCTCATACACATCATTTAACTTGTTACGCAGATCATTCGCGTAATCCGTTACACTGCGTGGGACATCCGGGGGGGTTCCAGTGATTAAATCTGCAGGCAACCGTAATTCCCTTCCAAAGTTCGCGAAGGCTGGAGTTACAGTCGTACTTTCGTGAACTGCACTCCGATAGGACAGAAGAAACGGCTGTATGTGCTTGTCCCAATCCCTTTGCCTGTTTTCCACAACTTTTGCCAGATATCTCTCCACCGTCTGGTTGAATCGTTCCACCATTCCATCAGATTGTGGGTGGTAAGAGGTGGTTCTGGTTTTGTGGGTACCCATCAATCGACAAGTCTCCTGAAAAACTTGCGATTCGAAATTCCTCCCTTGATCGCTGTGAATTTCTAAGGGTACTCCAAAACGACAGAAGACTTCCTGTACCAATTTATCCGCGACTGTTGTTGCTTCTTGGTTAGGAATGGCGAAGACTTCTGGCCACTTTGTGAAGTAGTCCATGACAACCATGAAGTACTTGTTTCCGCTGTCACTTTCTGGAAATGGTCCCGCAACGTCCAGTGCTATCCGCTCCCAGGGGGCTCCCACGTTGTACACTTTTAATGCACCTCTGCTTCGCGTGTGAGGTCCTTTCACAGCCGCACAGCTGGTACATTTGCGACACCAGTCCTCCACATCATCTCGACAGTGGATCCAGTAAAAGCGCTCTCTGATCTTCAGTAGAGTTCTTTTCACCCCCATATGTCCTCCTGAGCATCCATCATGGTAGAGCCGTAAAACATCCGGTACCTTAGCTTTAGGGACAACCATTTGTAGATGACAGCTGTCCCCTCGAGCGTTTTCCCATTTACGGCACAGGACTCCATCCTGGATCTCCAAACTGTTCCATTGTGCCCAATAACTCTTCGTGATGGAACTCATCGCAGCCACATCACTCCACTTGGGCTTCGGAGCACCAGCTTTGATCCAGTCGAAGATTGGCTTGATGTCCGAGTCATTTTGTTGAGCCTGTTGTAGAGTCTCCTTCCATTCATCGCTGAGATCCGTTCTAAGCATCCTCACGGGCACTACTTCCTTAGTCTCTTGCCTTGCACAGTGCTTGCAGTCTTCAGGACAAGGTCTTCTTGACAAGGCATCTGCGTTACCGTGAGTTTTCCCACTGCGATGTTCAGTTACGAAGTCAAACTCTTGCAGTAGTTCAATCCATCTCGCCACTTGTCCCTCTGGATTCTTGAACTGTAATAGCCACTTCAATGCAGCATGGTCAGTTCGTAGCTGGAATTTCCGTCCCAACAAATACTTACTGAAGTGCTGCAATGTCTTCACTACGGCGAGCAGCTCTCGTCTCGTTACGCAGTAATTCCTTTCCGGTTTAGATAAAGACTTGCTGAAGTAAGCTATAACAACCTCCTGATCTCCTTTCCGTTGAGATAACACGCCCCCAATTCCAGTATTGCTTGCGTCTGTGTCGACTATAAAGTCATTTTCAGTGTCAGGATATCCCAAAATAGGAGTATTGCACAGACGTCCCTTTAATTCTTGAAATGCGGCGTCGCAGTTCTCGTCCCAACAGAATTGTTGCTTTTCCTCAGTGAGTCTGTGTAGAGGTTTCGCAATGTCGGCAAAATTCTTCACAAACCGGCGATAGTAGGAGCACAAACCCAAAAATGCTCTGACCTGTGTCTTGTCTTTCGGAACTGGCCAATCCTTGACGGCGACTACTTTCTCTGGGTCTGTTTGAACACCTTCCCGCGAAACTATGTGTCCTAAAAAGTTCACTTGTTTTCTGAAAAACGAGCACTTTTTCGGACTCAACTTCAGGTTTGCTGTTTGGATCTTCGACAGCACTCGGTTGAGGTTTCTAAGGTGATCTTCAAACGTACGGCCCACAATGATTATGTCGTCTAGGTAGACAAGACATGCGTCCCCAATCAACCCGGCAAGTACTTGCTCCATCAGCCTTTCAAATGTTGCAGGAGCATTGCACAATCCGAAGGGCATAACTTTAAACTGCCACAACCCTTTTCCTGTTGAGAATGCAGTCTTCTCCTTATCCTTGGGGTCTATTTCTACCTGCCAGTAACCACTTTTCAGGTCTAGTGTGGTAAACCACTTCATTCCCGCCAGCGTATCTAGTGTGTCATCAATCCTGGGCAGTGGATAGCTGTCCTTTTTCGTGACGTCGTTCAGTCGTCGATAATCCACACAGAAGCGCATACTGCCGTCCTTTTTCTTCACCAGGACCACAGGAGAACACCATGGACTGGATGAAGGTTCTATAACACCGTCCTTCACCATTCCCTCAATCATGGTTTCCACTTCTTTTTCTCGTGCAACTGGCAGTCTTCTTGGTCGCTGACGGATAGGTAACTCGTTGCCCGTATTAATCCTGTGCTGAACCAGTCCGGTTCTCCCTATGTCAGCATCATTCGTAGAGAAAATACCGGCGTACTGAAGTAACATCTTCTTAGCCTTGTCCATTTCACCTTCAGTTAAATGACAGTTTTCTAAAAGCGTTGACACGTCGAATTTGGCACTACGAATTTGATTTCCGGTAGGTAGATCTTGCAATTGACGCATCCAGGCTACTTCCTCACAGGTGCCGATCAAGGTGCCCTTCTTAATTACTTGCTCCTTGTCACTTGGATTCAGGATTCGTACAGCTGAGATGTTGTTGGCCTTTACCAGAGTTCGTGCCATCTTCCATGAAAACTCATTGTCCACCCTTTCTATCAGAACACTTCGATCTTTGTGTCCAGAATTCTGTGGTAACTTAACTGGCACGATCGTTTCTGATCTGCGAGGAAGAACAATTTCCTTCAGGCAGTACACCTTCCCTGATGGTGCACCTTCCATGAATATTTCCTCTGATCCACATTTCAACACTCCTTGGTCAATGTCGATCTCACAACGATATTTCCGCATGAAGTCCAAGCCCAAGATGCAATCGTCGACTATGTCGGCCACGATGACATTGTGTCGGTAAATTCTATCACCCAATTTTAACTCCACCTCCTTCTTGCCTCGGACGGTTATGTGCTGACCGGTAGCTGTTAATAATTGAAGACAGTCGCGGTTATTGAAGTAGCCCCCAAGAAACCGATTCGCCAGGTGAGAATTGACGACCGTGTGAGAAGCTCCAGTATCCAACGTCAGTTTGCATGGAGTTCCATTGACTTCGCCGTTGATGGTCAGGCTGTTCCCGTCATGTACTTGTGAGATCGAGATCCTCGGGGCTCTTTCAAAACCAGCCAGCACCCGCCCCCCAGTCCTGGCATTTACTCGTTTCCCTGCTGTGGTTGGGCAGCCACTTCAGCCACCTTTCCTTGCTGAGGTTGGTCTTCTTTTGGTGAGCTGCGCTTAGGACAGCTTGATCGAAGATGACCCCTTTCTCCACAAGTGTAGCACCTAGGGCTGTATCCTTGCGGGCGGTCGCGTACAGGTGACGCTACAACCTCCCTGACCCGGTGCGCACGGTGGTCCTGCCTTACTGCCTCTACTTCTAAGGCATGGGCCAAGGCATCTTTCAGCGTCTCATGATGCCCAAGTCTCACAGCGGCTCTAACCTCCAAGTCGCGTATTCCATCGATGAACACCTGTACCAGATTGCCATCAATAAGTGCAGGGGCAGACTGGTAAGCTTTCCGAACCAACTTTTCAACTTCCAGGGCCCACTGTTGTAAGTTCTCGGCACTTCGTTGAACGCGATCCCTTAGTTTAGCACGGAAAACGTGCTCCAGGTGCGCGTCGCCGTATCTGGACTCTAATGCCTCCAGCAGCTGTTCATAGGTCACATCCTTCCCGAGTGCCTCAAGAATGGTAAGGGCCTGGTCTCGGAGACCCAAAGTGAGCGCGGTCATGGCTTGCCCTTTGGTCCACCCATTCGCTTTCATAACGGCCTCAAATTGGATTTTATAGGCCGACCACGAAGATGTTCCGTCGAATGGCGGCACTTTAAACCCGCGTACTGAAGGTGCAGCAATCACCGAAGCCACAGCCCCGTCTCCAACCTTAATTTCGCTCAAGGCCTTCTTCACGTCGGCGATCTGAATTTCGGCCTTTGCGATACGGTTGTCGTGCTGCTGTACCTGCTCCTTCATCACGCTCAGCTCTTTCCCAACTGATGCGTGAAGATCCTTTATCAGGAGCATCTGTTCCTCTTGACGGCGAGCCTGTTCCTCCTTGTCCCGTTGCAACTGCTCCTGCAACTGGCGGGCCTGTTCCTCTTGACGGCGCGCCTGCTCCTCCTTATCCCGTTGCAACTGCTCCTGCAACTGGCGAGCCTGCTCTTCTTGACGTCTAGCCTGCTCCTCCTGACGACGTGCCTGGTCTTGCAGCAGTGCCATTAAGGCAGACAAGTCAGGCGCCGCTGATGTAGTAGGCGCCGCTTGAGTAGCTCCAGATGGGCCAGCGGCTGGCTCTGACGTAGGCTGGACACCGCCCGGTGTCTGTGTCGGGGAATCCCCAAATCGCCTTTGGTCCATACCTTGCTGCCGCTGACTCCTCGTACGGATACTATCCGTGTCGTCCTTCGGTAGAATCGGCATTATTTATCCCCGCTTCTGACACCAAATTGTTACGAGCTGGGTATGGGATAAATAAAATCACTACCAAATAAACACACGAATAAACTTTATTACTCGCAATACACTTATTCACAATCGCAATACACTACTGAACACTTTAATCGCACTAGATTCTCTTCGATCCTTCCGTTGTCTCGCTTAAAAGTGAACTGACTAACTTCGTCCTCAATCGGTCCTTTTATACTCACGCAAACAAAAGATATTCGAGATAATTCTCTATTCAAGAAAGCATCAACAAAAAAAAACATTAACAAAAAATAAATTTAAAGATAAAAGAACCGACAAGGAAGAAGTTACTTTACGCCCTCGGCATACGGTCGAAATTACAATGTCAATTGCCGCTGACGTCGTGCGTAGGCTGACCTTGAAATACAATGTAACTATACCTACAGCGGAAATAGGTACCTAAAAGAATGAACTCGTATTTTCTAGGCACTATACAGTTATTAGCGCGGTTTCTCGAAGATTCTAGATGACCGTCGTAACATTATTATAACCACAGCCAAGTTATAGTGCATTATGTTGAGATCAAAATCATAGATTAATATTACTTATAGTAACAAGGCTTATAATTATCACTAATTACAGTGAAATAATGAAATCTAGTAACAATCTCTTGAGTTTTTACAAAATCTAGGAATATTAGTATAAAATAGGTCACACTTATTTAAGATCAGTTTCATTAATCAACTTCAACCAAACTTCCTTCTTTGTTTCGAACATTAAAATTTTAATTATCTTAATCACAGCTAATTAGTGATTAATGTCTATGGCAAATACGGAGATCAGTCAGTGTTAGAATTCACACAATTCAAAAATAGAGCACGTCTGAGAACTTATCATTAAAAAGATCTATAAGACTACTAACACTAAAAAAAACTTTAACAAAACCATTCAAATATTTAAAAAGTATTATAGAACTATCAGGCCTCTTCGATATCAGTTTCATTATTATTATTTACGGGCAAATTCAGCCAAAATTTCTTCCTTGTATCGGGCATTAGATTTAATTTGTTGCGACAGTCGCTGTCTCCATGCCGCCATGAGATCGCACCGGAGGTTCGTCCGCAGAGCGGCAATTTGCCGCGGCAACGGAGTGACCCCCCGGTGTAGCACCTCCACGCGCCATTCATGCAGGCGCGCGAGGACTATCGCCTCCAGATCCCATGGTGGCAATCCGGCAAGGAGGTTCGCCGCCTCGCGGGAGATCGTGCGGTACCCGCGGACTAGCCTGACGGCCAGCACCTTCTGGGGCGCGTTCAGGTAGTGGGCGGCCCGCTTCGACAAAGCACGCGCCCACACCGGGGCCCCGTAAAGGGCCATGGACCGCACGATCCCGGCATAGAGCCTCCGGCAGGAGGCGTTTGGCCCCCCCAGATTGGGCAAGAGCCACCTAAAGGCAGCCGCAGCCCGCTGCAGTCTGGGAGCCAAACCTTTATACCCCTAGGGGCGTGTTTTTGTCTAACCTCAGGCAAACTTTGATTCTTCATAAATTTAATTTGAAGGAAATCTAGGATTTGGTACTCATTTTCATCGTGGCTTGTTTTAAAATCTAAAGTGTATGTGGCCCTTTTAAAAGTAGTAATATTACTGCATTTATAAGTAGTATCCTTAAATTATTCACTAAACATAATTTACAAATCATAAAAGCAGCAAGTGTTTCTTGCTGCGTTTCTTACTAGTAGCAAAATAGTAGATTGTATCATAAGGGAGCAAAATAATATTTTTACGGCGAGGGCGCTTTATTGAATCCAGAGCGAAGTGAGGGATTCTAGAGTAGAATCCCGAACGTAGTGAGGGATTCTTTAGTAGAATCCTGAACGTAGCGAGGGATTCAAAGTACGTCGCACGAGCCCAAAATATATTTTGCACCCGAGTGATACACTCGACTTTTCATCACCCTCTATGAGAAAATAAAAGGCGCCTCATATTTTATGGTAATATTATTATTTAATAAAAATAGAGTGACGACACGTTTAAATCCATCATACATATTAATTACGAATATGTGTCCAGTTTTACGTCCTTATTAAGACAACACGTTACTAAACAACCTTCTACTCCATATTAAGAAATTGTCGTATGCCTCTAAATATTTCTCCCGGGATTTCGTAGGGATTAAGTTTTGTATGACGTTATTAGCTTCTATTTTTATTGTTTCAGGAGTTAATGCAATAGCACTTTCAGAACTCGACGTTCTGAAAGTGATAGTGCGATAGAGATACGCTCATTTTTTTTGCACAAAATACAATAAAGTCCGTACCGATTATTAGAACAGGGAAGTAAATCGCGCGCTTTTGTTATTTTTTTTTAATTTAGTTACCGCGTCTCCTCGCACCGTACAGCCAACACAATACAATTTGCGTTCAATTTCAATGAACGATTCATGTTCTAAATTCAAATCTCATTACTGCCCGCTAAAAAGTCTAATGGAGAAAAGAGCTACTTTGCTCGCACTTACAGAGGAACAAAACGACACTTTTCGAATTGAAGGGATGAAAAATAAGTTTATACAAATACTGTAAGGCAAAGAGCAGTAATGTGTCTTACTGCAGTTGTGCTTAGTAATTTAATTGTCAGCAGGAAACATGCTGCGTTTTTGCATAATAAAAATACCACTTCAAGAACAGCTATCAAAATAAGGATCAAATCACTACATAGAGCTCATTACGAGGATTTAGAATCTATAGGTAACTCAATTTTCCAAAAAACCTTTACTGCGTTTCTAATTAGCGCGGCAGAATTGGCGTACTCCTTTTTTTTTTGGCGCGTAACCCCTACCGCTCTTGGGCAGAGCGAAAGGGAGTGTCGGACTTCTACTGACTAAAAACCACCCATGTTCCTTCTTAGCCCTTTATGTCGAGGCCGCGGTATCTCTTGCGAACAACCCGCAGCCGCTCCACCCAGAGCGGGAGGAATTTGATGATTTCTCATCCTCCAAGAAAAAAAAGGCAACGCTACCTGTATACTCAGGTAAAGGACAAAAAGGTTATTAAATTAATTATGAAGATTACATTTTGATAATATTCATTATTGAACTATAATCATGACAACTAATTGTCAAGGGATTGTCATCCTTATTTCTTTAAAACAAAAGCTCGTTTTAATCAGGAGCATATGTATACGACCTTTTAATTGCTATCTTAGATCAATAATAAATGCAAATATTAACAAGCGACCTTCACCCTTATTTCAATACAGATATGACTTGTATCACTCGCTAATAAGTAAATAACTAATTAGCAAATCGAAGGCAAATACCACAGAGGATTTCCATCTTTATCGCTGTTTAAATAAAGGTTATTATGCTACTCAACGCCTACGATTGTTCGAATCGACCTAGTTTACTTTGACAATGGTTTTTAGTTACAGTATAAGTATTTCATCAGTGTGATGTAACGAGTTTTCTACAACGGAGTATTTTTTCCGGTGCTTTGGGTATGATGAGATGGCCTATTGTAGTAGATTTCGTACGTACCTGATGCTGCAATAAGAGGCAAATCATCACTACATGTTATAAAACGAAGTCCTCCGCCGCGTCTGTCTGTCTGTTCGCGATAAACTCAGAAACTTCTGCACCGATTTTCATTATGTTTTCACCAATGGATAAAGGGGTTCTTGAGGATGGTTTTAGTATATAATTTATCCCTGAAATAGGTTCCCATGGGTTGCGGGAACGGGATCAAAGTTTCATGATTACTTTTGGTCGCGAAAACCGATATAGCGTAGCGATAGCCGTGGGCATCAGGTAGTTATTTATTTGTAAGACTGGCTATTACCCGCGACTTGTATGTAACATAAATCGAAAAGGTGAAGTTCGAACGAAAGACCGTTCTATCGTCATAAAAATATCCTCAGATCTAACCCTGGTCTATTCGCGAGCGAATTTTTATCCAAATCAGCCCAGCTATCAACGAGTGTATTCTGTAAAGGCAACAAGCAGACAGCGTCACATGCGTATTCATTCATTTTGCCTGCGAGTTCATCTAGAGTCAAAAGTTATCCCACGAGAAAGAATGGGGTATAAAGCATCCTATTTCCTTCTCCAGGGACCGGCTTACGTGTTTTAATAGCGATCGATTTGGCCTCAAGTTCGAGTCCAAGACAAGCACTTCACTTTTTTTTTTTTTCCTACTCCTCCGCTATTCTTTTCTGATTAATTAAGTTGCGGGACCCAAGACAGTTAAATCATTTCTCTGGGACTTCGTCGAGCTTCATTGTCTCGGCGCTTTTCTTGTGGTCGCCACTGTTGATTCTGGCTAACAGGAGTTACAGTGGTTTGGGAATAGTGTGGCGGGCTTGTCCCAAAAAAAAAAAAATGCACTTCACGATTTTTTCAATTCATGTGCGATCACTTGCTTCGGTAAAGGAAAATATCGTGACTTCGTGAGTAAACCAGCATGTCTGAGAGATATTTCTCTACGGCATGTAAAGCCAAGTCAGAGGGCCATGGGCGGTATAAAATCTCTGAGGCCAGGTTGGTCCATAACCGCAGTTACCACACGATAAAGAAAGGAAGCATTTATGGAAGAAACAGTACGACGGCTGGCAAGTCATAATAAAATTATTATGATGATTAGACATAATTTTACATTATGCAATCGGTTTTTGTTTTGCAACTCGAGTATATCTGTTTTATCAATCAATCTATCGAATATCGCCTATCGTGTCATGGAACAACTGTAAAAGATTGATTTTGGTGTAAAAAAACTAAGAGAAAGCGTAAATTTTTGTTTCAAAGTCTCTGATGCGATATGGCGTAATATTTCTCTGCCATTCTTTTCCCAAAGTAACTTTGTTGAGGTCGCCTTCCAGTCTATTCGGATGCAGCTGAATACATGGAGTGACTACCTGTCTGATCTCCACAACAGAGTTAGTACTGGGTAATACGATACCCTTTGGTAAGACTCTATGTCAGAGTTTCAGACCACTAACTACCTGTAACGACTGCCAACGATCTCTATATGGCATCCGGGACCACCGGCTTAACGTGCTTTCCGAGGCACAGAGGATACTCTGTATGTATAGTCGACCAAGAAATTGGTTTACCACTCTAAGTGCATGTTTACGTACGCGCGGCGCGGCGTGCGGCGCGGCCGGCGACGCGTCGAGCGAATTTTGTGTTCACGGACAGGCGATGCGTGCAGCGGCAGATATCATCGTTCGCGCAAACACAAACGTATGGCAATGTACGACGGTGTACATAGAGACGCGGCGCGGCGGCCGCCGCGCCGCGTCTCTATGTACACCGTATGTACACCGAATTTTCAAGGCCAAGTTCCGTCGCGGGCATCGCTTCATCGAGAATAAACCGCCGCGTGCATCGCCGCGTCCGTCGCCGCGGCCGCCGCCGCGTTCGCCGCCGCGGCCGCCGCCTCAAATTCAAGCAATCGCGTATAAATTCGCTTCTCCGTGAACGCACTCATACACCGCCATACGTTTGAATTTAGTGCGGATCGCGTCGCCGGCCGCGCCGCGCGCCGCGCCGCGCGTACGTAAACATGCACTAAGGTTGAATATCATTTGCACGTACAAAACATCAAGTGCTATTTTCACGTCAGAATCTGTCAATCTGTCATCCTTAGCGAATAATTATTTTACTGGGAGATGTCATCAAAAGTGGTAAACCAATTTCTTGGTCGACTATACTGTTTGAACTCCCATCTACAGATCAACCTAGGCAAGTCCGGCTTAACCTGATGTTACTTAATCTAGACACGATCTTCTCAATATATGTCGCTCCAATGGTCATGAGTTTTTAAAACCGAGACCTAAAATAGTTATTCTTGACATTGGTAACGTGTGTGGTGTGGTGCAGTGACCAGTCCACCTTCTATGTTCAGGGTCATTGATTCGATTCCGCATTGTGTCAATAAACGCCCAAGTGCGTAAGTCAAGTTTTTGTTTGTTTGTTTTCATTTGCATGAATAATAATTACTCCGACATTGGTAGGGGTTTAAAGACAGTCACTTTCAAAGAGTTTTGCGACTCTACAACGATCATCATTATCATTTCAGCTGAAAGACGTCCTCTGGTAAACAAAGGCCCACCTACCCCAAGTGTCGCCACATTGACCGGTCCCGTGCTTCTCGCATCCAGTGGATCCCCGCAACCTTCACCAGGTCATCGGTCCCCCTACTTAGAGACCTTCCAACGCAAGTTCTTCCGGTTCGCAGAAATTCTAAGTATCAATTAAAAGAGATTTCTTTTTCAACCCTTTAAAGAATGAGCAAGCGTGGTGATCAATTGTTTCCGTGGTCGTGGGTTCGATACGCACGGGAAGCAAGTTGTTTCCAGTTTGGCTAAGACATTGCAGGCTTGAATCGCCTGGTTGTCTGATAAAAAGATGATTCCGTGCTTCGGAAGGCACGTATAAATAAGCCGGCCGCCAATTGGCGGTAGTAAAACCATGTCAGAGGCCCTTGAGGCGGTTAAGAAACTGACAGTAGGGTGTGTGGGGTCGTTAGACCTTACTGCCCACACGATAAGAAGATGAATCCTCATTCTTCTCATATATCATGCGAGTTTTTCGTTGTATTCGGGCAGTTACCATTGACATATCTAGTCCATTACTCACACATTGTCTTAACCTCTGCTTACTCAACTACTAAACATAGTCGTGAAGTCTCCACAGATGCCTTTGACCCATCAGCCAACCTTTTTGTCAAGCCCACTTGAACAATAACACAACAAAATAGCTGTCTGTCGTCAGCCTAACATAACTAACTGTAAATGCTGCAAAGGCTGACTCACTAAATGTGGGTTATCGACTCGTTTCGTCTGTCTGTGGGTTTAGAAGCTTGTTTATTTTGAATTTTTGATGTTAAAGAGTATTCCCCGTAGATAATATTAGTATTTGGAATCGTTTTCGTATTAGAAGAAAGTTTGTTTTTGTTTGGCGACATTGTGTCTCCCTGTTGAGTGGATATTTGGCTTTTTTTATTTCCAAATCTCTTTGTCTTGTGCGATATTTGGAGATAATCATCAGGGGGCTTAAAATGGCCGCTTTAGTAGGATATTTATTTATTATAAACACACACTATCTTTACAGGCAGACCTGGCAGACCCAATACAATAGTGGTTTGCAATTATATATTGATAGCCTTCGCCGCGGCATATCCGTCAGGGATGTCCAACCAAACTATGGCGATCTTAAGATAAATTGAGTTATTCAGTTACTGGGTACCACGATATCCCCTGAAAACTCTATCCTATTAACTCTGGTTCTTCTCTGACTACCCGTAATGACTGCCAAAGATCCACTAATACCAATAGCTTAACGTGCTGTCTGAAATAGGAACGGTCTCGGTATGTTTAGGGTCCATCTAGGGATCGACCTATACAAACGCTGCTTAACCTGTACAGCTTTTACAGCTACGAACCACTAATAAAGTCTTTTACTGACACCTAATAAGTCGGTACCTAACCAGCCTTACCAACGGGAATCGTATTAACCAATACCACTGAGTTGTGGAGGTCAGATAGGCATAGTTGGGAAAAGGCTAGGCAGATGACACCTAATATCATTTTACAAATGCATCTCTTCCTCCGATTATATCTTCGTCATCTTTAACGCCCACGTTAAGAGCGCGGCAGTTCTATATTTAGTCAGGGACGTACTCTGTCATACGATTGTGATTCAGGTTTTATTTATGTGTGTTCACACCTGGTTTCTGCGAAGTTGGAAGGCAGGGCTGTAGATGTTGACTGATGAGGAAGAAAGTCCGGTACTTGACCAAGGCCGTTGCCACGCCCATTTTTAGGGTTCCGTACCTCAAAAGGAAAAAACGGAACCCTTATAGGATCACTTTGTTGTCCGTCTGTCTGTCTGTCAAGACCTTTTTTCTCAGGAACGCGTGGAGGTATCAAGCTGAAATTCATATCAAATACTCAAGTCTATGGTCTCTTGGAGCTGTGAAAAAATCAAACTTCTAAGTCAACGCGATCAAAAGATACTCCCGTTTATGCCGCAAATTTTCGACACTCGCAAGGGAATCAAAACCTACAGGGTACTTCCCGTGAACTCAGAATCTTGAAATTTGGTACGAAGCAACGTCTTATAGCATAGATAAAGGAATAATTACGAAAACTATAAATTTTTAGTTACATCAAGATACTCCCGTTTATGCCGCAAATTTTCGACACTCGCAAGGGAATCAAAACCTACAGGGTACTTCCCGTGAACTCAGAATCTTGAAATTTGGTACGAAGCAACGTCTTATAGCATAGATAAAGGAATAATTACGAAAACCATAAATTTTTAGTTACATCACATAATATATTTTTTTTACGGAACCCTCGGTGCGCGAGTCCGACTCGCACTTGGCCGGTTTTTGTTGAATCTATGGACCTTGCCTAGATGGGCATTAATAGGTTGATCATTTTAGACCTGACAACTGCCAAAACTTGACAATTGACTGCCAGAACTGAGACTGGTTGTGTTGGGAAAGTTGGCAGGTTTTGCAGTTACTCATTCGAGTGTTCTCGTGTTCCCGATATCCCCAACCGTGGGACGCAGTAGTGGGGACAACGGGAAGTTTGTATTTTTGTTCCCGCTTTCGCCACTACCTTTTTACATGAGTTTTGGTCGTAAACAGGCTAAGCGTTTTCCTGGTACATTTCTGTAATTTGCTCTCATGATTTTTTTTAGTTTCAAGCTTATTTCGTAAAATACGATGTTAGAACACAAATCGGATACAATTCCGTATCTGATTATCTAAGCATCGAACTTAAGACCTAGTCTCGCGACTACCAGACTATAACGCAATCGGAAATGCCACTATGTTAATAATTAACTCAAGATTAGCATAAAAAGCTAAACAAACTGCATTTCTAACAGCTTCAAACTGACATAACAGTACTCTTAACCGACTTCGAAAAAGTAGGTTACGATTTAAATTAGCACCATATGTTTTGATGCTCTTTACACATGTTTTTGGTAGCTATTCTATTAGGAGTGTCGCGAAAAAGTGTGTATGCACGTTTGTTGTTTCGCAACTCGAGAAATGATGGCCTAATTTTGATTGATTGTTGATTTATCGATGGCTAAGAATATCTTGAGGAAGTCGATGTACCGCGAGAGATTGAAATTTTAAATACAATTTGGCGATATGAATCATCTATCTGACCAATTCTTAAACAGGCGATGATGAAAAAGGGACTCTTCTAATTCCCTTTCCTTGTAAAGCAGACCATTTTTTTGGAGGGTTGGAAATCATCAAACGACTCCTCCCAATCTGGGCAGAGCGGTAGGGAGTTTCACACTACTACTGACTAAAAACCACCCATGTAATTCCTTCTTAGCCCTTTGTGTCGAGGCCGCGGTATCTCTTTCGAACAACCCGCAGCTAGTTTTTTAACTTTGGTCTGCCAATGGACATCATCATCATTCACTTGCCTGGGACGGCGCATCATGTCATCTTTTAGGCACTCTCTTAATATTGTCATAATGTGAAAATGTATTGACTGTATCGTTGGTCTAGTTATTGCAAGCGGGACTGCTGAGTATAAAGTCTCGGGGTCGACTTCCAATCGGGCAGTTTTATTGGGGTTTTCCATTAGGAATTCCGCAATAGCAGCCACAGAGTCTGCATTTATGTGGTAGATGGCAATAGCCTCATCCCCTATTCCATGGGACTTAACACAACTGGAAAAATTTGGGTGTAGGTACTGTTAGAAACACGTCTGCCTAACCTTTTGAGGATTACAAACCTGATGTTATGTATGTGAAAATGCATAAGTACAGCAATAATTTTGCAGTAGCAACACTTCAGACAATTTCGCACTATTTAAACGTTATACGCCTTCTAGTAACCGCTACTCCTAAGAAGTTCCATGTTATGACAATTAAATACGTTGTCAATGGCATTCAATTCATCACGGTATTTGAATCGTGGTTGAAAATGAGTTTGAACCCCACCCGTTGCGCTTTTGTAGAATTCAGTAGTAGTTAGTAGCTATTGTGGAGTTCTTAAACAAACAGGCTACCACCATATTTGGTCTTGATGCGTCGTTTCGGGAGACCTTTAGAAAGTTACTACTCTCATTTTTTCTTTTAGCCGATTTTGTGAAGTGTCCCTGTGTTGCGCTTATATGACGTCTCTCCCAATCATTCCAGTTTTGTTTTCATCTTTTATTCCTTTTTCTCTTGTGTGTATTTTGTTGGAATATATTGCATGTCTTTCAGGCTATCATAAATGTATTTTGTTTTCCTTATTTTCCTCATAACGAAGCTCCTCAATTCAATTACCCACTGCAATAGTATAAAAATCTTCCCTCGGATAAATTATCATTGATCTGTTTTTCAGAATCAGCAGACGATATTCACTCCTATGTATGAGTGTATTTACAGATCATGCATAGACTAGACCACCCATTCAAAATCCGACGGTCATTAACTTCGCCTATCGATTTGGCCTCTCCCAAACGTATTCATCTATTCAAAAGTTAAGTCTGAAGATAGATTTGCAAAGCATCAACCTCTTTCGAGCAGTGACCCCGAAAGCTTTTCACCTTGACCTCTCTAGACTCCAGTACAGAGTGAACCAAGGTTAGAATTGGAAGGCTCGATTAAAAAAACCTTTTTCATTGTTTGTGTTTAGATTCGCAGATATAATTACTCCGTTCACCTCAAACTGTGGATTATTTTACTTGATATTATGAAATTATATGACGTTAGTTATAAAACTGGCGTTTGCAAGCGACTTTACACTCGTGGGTTTTCAAAATAATTCTGCAATAACTAGCCAGATTCATTGTTTACAACATTCCGACGAAATCCAGCATTTAAAGCTTGAAAGGATTATAGATAGAGCTACTTTCGCATTTATCTGAAAATGGAGGATGTAAACACAAATCAAAACCACTTTTGAATGTCATAAAAACAAAGAAAGCGAAGCTACAGTTACGGTCACAAGGCATAATAACTTGTGAAAGTACTGTACTTGCCTAAAAACTTAAGAATGGACATGCATTAAATCAAAATATTGTTACAAAATCTTTCATGTTGTAGGATATTATTATGTGAGAATGCAAAGACGTGCAAGCTAAGAGCGTCCAGAGTAAAAAGTTATAATTAACAATTTAAAAAAATCAATCAGCTATGAGATGACCAGTCCCTACTGACAGCGCCCGTTCACGAACATGACTCATGGACCAGCACCAGTCAAGTTAAACATTTTAAGAACCATATTTTGTAAGATTCTGATTACTAGATCTAGCCACCATTACCGAAGTTAGCTGACAAATCTGACGTCAGCTGATTCAATTTGTTTGTGGAATGATACAATCGATACCTAGTCGAATGAATTAACAACAATAGGCAAACCAAATTACTTGATATAAGATTATCTAATAAAATAATCAGATAGACTACGTTATCGTTCAGAAGAAGGTTTTTGAACCTCGAATTAGGTCCATCTTTTGTTATGGATCCTTACAAGTTGCTTAATATTATGTCTTTCACACAGATGCATATAAAACATAAAGAATTATATAGGCTCTGCTCCTCTCCGCCTCAGTGGAACCGCACCCTAAGCGAATTTCGATTTCAGTCCCATCTTTTATTACGGAGGCTTAAAAGCTGCTAAAGTCTTGAACACATAATATATGCAAGTTTTGTTCTCTCCTGGGCAAAGGCCTCCCTCCACTCCTTTAATTTCTCGCGAAACCGCGCGTCTTCTCTCTATCCTTCTTCTCTCCGGCTCACTGTGCCAAGGCACTAATTTTCTGCTATTTGGACCTAGAGTTAGTCCGATAGCAAGCAGCAGGCATGTCCTGCCCAGTCCTATATAAAGTTGGGCAGCCTTTTTAGCCATGATTATGTCAACAATTCTCATTACGGCCCCCTATTTCACTAAAAAAACAAGCCATCAACATGATGTAAACCTAATTCATTAATACGGGCCCTGTCGTCTCATGATTCGTACATCGACCGATCTACAGTATCTTCCTATAAACTCTTAAGGTGAATGCGACAAGGTAGCCATAGTTCAGAAAGATTCCTTGAATGCCTTTTTCATCACTCAAGAGACTTCTATGAATTAAGACGATATTGGTGATTATAATCATTATTACTCAGTATAGTCGCATTTGTTACGGTTAGGTTGCACATCCTATTTTATTTAAAATACAAACTAACACTGACCGGCAAATGGCAAAAAACGTAAGATAAGTAATTCGAATTTCGCGGGATGCCTTGTCGTATCAACCGTACGTAACGGCCCGTACAGTCTCCCAGCCCGTATCGGATGTAAGCACCGTAATAAAGTAAATAGTGACAGATTGTGGGCCCACCCGTAGCGGACCAGTTCTCTTACGGGATAAAGCAGCTGATGTACTGGTTTTTGTTTTAATCCCGGTGCAGGAATACTCGTACACGGCAGTTGTTTTTGTTTTTTACACAATATGGTGTCTTGGGTCGGGATGCACTTCATGATGTAGATAGTGTTTATAAACACACATAATTTTCAACAGTACATTTACATTAAGATAGAAGAGAACAAAAGTATTGTTTATATCTTAAGAAATTTCTCCCAAAAAAAAGTTTTCCCAAATATCTGTTTTTTTACCGAGAAAAAACCCATTTTATGAAAAAACCTATTTTGTATTTTCAAGAAAATTCTGAACTTTTCTTTGAATGAGGCAGTATAATTTTATTGCATTTTAAATAAATAGTTACAAATAATATCGACTGCGTTAATTAATCCATTTTTTTTTTAAATTCCGGACATTATTGAATTGCCCCCATTTTCCGAAAATGTAACTACTTATATTCCAAGCCTGGCCAAAATAGCAAAATTACTCACATAGTTTTGCTATTTCGTGCCTTTGTTTTCATCACCGCTGCTCTAGATGTGACGTAACGATGATGGCAAGACATCGTGAGAAAACAGTCATATCCGAGAAATAAATATTTACAGACTTGTGACGTCCAACTGCGTTACAATTACAACTCTCTACCATTTTTCTCGGATATGTTATTTGAATTGGGCTGCGAATTAGAGCATTGGAGGAGCACACAAAAGTTGCCTAAAACTATTCAACACTGCCTTCTCTCTTGGAAAAGAAGTGGCCATTGAACTGTCTCGTTGGTTAAGTGGTTCAATTCCTGTGTCGGACAAAGAGTGTGGGTCTTAAAACATAACTGGCGAAATGTGGGCTTACTAATAGGTAACACCTCTGCCTAACCCTATGGGGATTACGGGCGTGATGTTTTGTTAGAACTGGGTCATCAAACTCATCATTTCTGTTCTAAAATACGACGCTGCACTTCAGCAGCCCTTCCTTAAAAAAAAAAGACATTGCCCCACACTAGGAATTTCTCTTGTATCGTGGGTGCGTTCACAAACATTTAAACTCACATTCACAAATACCCAAACCCGAAACAACTATCTGTAGGCCATACAAATATTTGTTCCGTGCGGGGACCGAACCCGCGACACGCAGCGCAGCAGTCCAATCGCTCAGCCACTCCGCCAACCGTGCCGTCAACCGTGCTTTCAGCATTTCCTAAGATTCGCCTCGACACCCGATTCTCTTTCCACATCCAAACAACCACCTTTAAGTTCGTCCATCTTTAGCTAGGGGACGCCCATGCTGCAGACAGATAAGCCGTCAAACACTCGAAGACTGAATGAATCAGCATAACTTCGCACAATCTGATAAAGAAAGCGTAGTAGCGTTTATTTTTACCGCAAATCAGTAGCTGACGTCACAAACTGCACTCTTCGAATACTCCATGTCATCGCCGTATCTGGTATTTAAGTACTGTGACGTATTAAATGCACGACGCATATCTGTTAGTTATAATATGTAGTGATAAGTATAGTAGTGTTTGATAAAAATACAATTCTCATCTGAATGTGATGACGACGGTCTACCTATAGAATAACAGGCCAGCTTTAAACTGGTGTCATTGCCAGTAACGTGTGCCCTTCTTCTCCACCATGTCGATAGTATTATTCAATTTTATTGGTCCAATTCTTCGCCACTTCTATGGCATGACAGAGGACGCTCTTACAGCAGTTTTTGGAACTCAGGAACTTGCAGAGTTGGCTAATACGGAGGTGACTCTGCGATGCAGTAGTACGACAGCCATCCGCTTCGATGAGGTATCCCCAATTCCCTATTTAGTGTGATATTGCGAGTATTTCGACCTACTTTCATGTTTAGTAGATGACCCATATTTCAATCTTGAACTCATCTATCTATCTAGCCTGTATTGCTCTGCTTCTCATGCAGTCCTTTGTAAAGTAAGTTTAGTATTGTGGGCCAATCCTTAGGAGTGGTGTAATTTTGGTCCCTCCATCTTCACCTGGAATTGTAATAAACAATCAAATTACCGAATTAGAACAATCAAAAACATTTAGGTCTTCTGCGAATCCAAGCATGCAATTTCAATCAATTCTCTTATGAGGTTTCTTGCATAAATTAAACCTGCAAATACTCGCTCTTTGCCTTCAGTCTCGCTACCAACCTCGCCGTAACCTATATAGCTTGCTAATCTTTACACCATGAGACATACAAACAAATTAACCCACACCTTTTTCCCCATGGGGTAAACAGGAACTACAGAACTCCACCTACTTTTACTTCGTCCACGCTTCTCACCACTTTATGAACCCTCTTCCTAAACCATTCCCAAATTATACATACAACTTTCACCTCTATTCTACTTTAAAATAATCCTACGTCTAAGTCTAGATCGAGACTCGTCAACAGAGGTGCGTATCGCGTCTCTCGCCAACATTTCCTACGTCACGTCTCTATCGAATTCACTGAGCTATCACCACACGTCATGTCGATGTAAGCACTGTATGAAGGTAGAATGCAGAAGTGCAACTTTGTGCAGAAATTGTCCTGATCGGCTGGCCTAGCGACCTTATATCTAATGGTGGACGGGTGACGGATGTTCCATGATATTTCTCAGAATCGGTTCAGAGTTTCAGACTCTGGATCCGTGTCCGGTTGATGGCAATAGGCTCGCCTGCATTACATAGGACTTTAAACATAACATACACAGAGAAATGTTAAAGGTTAGAACTAGGGGTATAGTAAAAGTACTCCCATCTATTACTACACCTCTGTGTCACTTTTCTTGGGAATTTGGAATCAAATATCACAACTTAGGACCCAGTTATGTTAATGACAATAATATCCGTGGTGCTAGGCAACTGGGCTTATCCAGGGTTTATCCCAGCCAGTTGTATATATGTCCTTGTGTGCCTATTGACCTTGTTCTGTTCTGTCTCCTGCTGATATGGAGGGAAGTAGAAATTATGTTTTTCCTCTCCTCCGCTATTCTTTTCTGATTAATTTCGTTGCAGGATCCAAGACAGTTAAATCGTTTCTCTGGGACTTCGTTGTCTTCATTGTCTCGATACTTTTCTGGTAGTCACCACTGTTGATTCTGGCTTACAGGAGTACAGTGGTTTGGCAAACTTGTGGCGGGATTTTCCCAAAAAAAAACCCTTCTGGGGAAACTATGGCTGACCTGGAAGTCTTTAAATAGACTCCGGGTCCAAGTTGGTCACCGCAAGGAAAACCTGCTTATGTGGAGATTCATTAATGACTCGGGCCGGCACATTATAGATCACCATCGACACGCGAATAAGATGTTGACGGATGTGTGAATAAATCCAAATTATATTCGAAATGAATAAACAACTGTTTTTATATCTGTGCGATCCGAAAAGTCGCCTAAAGTGCATTGGTTTGAAAAAACTTAAAAGTGTTGCCGTTTGTTGATTTTCTACAGTTTCTTATTTCGTGACTTTTGCCTGTCTCACAGTTATGTATGACGAAATAAAATTTTATTTCCGCCATTCTGATCGATCAGCTTTCTCTCGCTTGTCTTAGCTAATATGTACGCTAATTCCAATGCAATAAGGACTATACAGAAGATTTATTTGAACCACCACACCTGGCTCTATGCCAATGCAAGGCGATTTTATTATTATAAAGTCTTCATATCTGGTTTTGATATTTTTGAAAATTAATTAAAATGGGTCATAGTCAACGCAGCATTCTGGAAGTGAAAAATACAAGACAGGGTTCGAAATACCACGCTGCGTTCCAAAACGAACATAGTGGATGTTGGCAAGAAGGCTGCTAGGCTAAAATGTGATTGGGTGGGTCACGTCAGCCGTATGCACGATGGGCACTGGGCTAAAGTCTTCACACGATGGTTGCTGGAAGACGAACGGTGCTACTGAGCCCGGCCCAGAAAGAGGTGGGGAGAGATAAGTGGTCTGGATGTGTACCGTGAGGGCTGGTTCGAGGAGGCACGCGAAAGTGCACATGGAAGGAATTTTGGGGAAGTCTTTGCGCAGCAGTGCGACGCCGACAGGAAGGGAAAAAATATTTATTTGGCCGACTCAGATGATCTCCCAGCTTGAGGCCGTGGTTTCACTTGCGTGAGTGTCTGTAATTATCTAACTGGAACATGGAGTCTTGTGTATAAGCCTCTAGGTGTGACTAGTGATGTGCCTGGTGTCAATATTGCCACTGCCGGTAAAATACCAAAATTGCCAGCCGCATTGGCAATATAGCCAAAGTTGCCGGCAATCTTGCCACCAAAATTCCCACTTAGGGCAACATTGCCGGCAACGGCACATCTCTAGGTGTGACCACTAACTAGTGTAGGTCAAACACCATGTAAATAAAACAAGCCCATAGTTCCATTTCCAATTATTGTAGCTAGCCTATATTGTCCCACTGCTGAGCAAAGGCCTCCCTCCATTCCTTCCAACGGTCACGATTCTGTGCACCGTCTTCAATAAAAAAAAGAAGCGTTTCTAAAATAAGCTTTAAAATATAGGTGTGACGTACCTTTTTCATCGTATTCTTCTCAGGAAACCTTTTCAATTGACAGCCAATTTATGAGGGTGCATTAACCCTCTGTGACTGACGTGGGTCAATTTTTACAATTTTACTGGTGTGGTAGTACATGAGACACCATTTCAACATCAAATATTTTTATTTAATTAAATTATGTAGCTATTATATTTATAAGATTGTTAGCCTATTTTTTATGTTTAATAATATTTAAATAAAAAAAACAATTTGTATTTTCATAATTAAACAGTGTTTATTGACTTATCACAAATCAGTCTAAGAATCTCTACTTAAACATTAATGACATAGAAAAAATTACAAAATCAACTTTTTTTAATTTAACATTAGACATTTAAAAAATTAACAATTACAGTAATCAGTCTAGAAAAAATTAGATAAATTCGTTGGTTGACTTCAAAATTAGACACTTTCAAAATCACAGCTTTGTTTGACAATTTTCACATAGTGGCTTCGAGCACTGAAGGCAAATTGGCTTCGAACAATCACAGCAACAATATTTGGTTTGTCTTTTTATTTTTGTTGGACAAATGGAACATAGTTTTCTGCCACTTGGTGGAACAGACCGAACTACCGGTGGTGGGGGGGGGGATATCCTACCTAAAACCCTAGTGATGGTCATGCGCAGTTCCCTTGGCAATCTTTCATTGTATACTCGGGCTTTCATATGATTCAGCACTAAATCTCTTGCCATTTTTAGTAAATGATAATAAATAATAAAAAATGATAATAAAAAAAAGTGATAATATAGCATTCTATTAGTGAAAGAATTTTTTAAATTGGTCCGTTAGGTACTTTTTTGAGTTTTGCAAACAAAAATACAAATCTGTCCTCTTTATAATATTGGTCTAGAAGTAGAGATATATGTAAAATACGTAAATAAAATAAAATTCCAAAATAACGAGAATTACGACTGGCCTGTTGGTCTAGTGGTTAGTGACCCTAACTGCTATGCCGGAGGTCGTGGGTTCGATTCCCACCCAGGACAAATGTTTGTGTGATGAGCACGATCATTTGTTCTGTGTCTGGGTGTGATTTATCTATAATATGTATGTATTTAGAAATATATAAGTATGTTTATCAGTTGTCTAGTACCCATAACACAAGCTCTGCTTAGCTTGGGACTAGATGGCGTTGTGTGATAGTTGTGGAATATATTATTATTATTATATTATTACCAATAAAATACCTTATCGCCAGATAAACTAAAATAATTTACTGATGTGTAGTTTAGGAGACACTATGAAAATATAACCATTTTATTGAGGTGGTAGTGTAGTAGACTACCACCTTAACACTGGTGTGGTAGACTCGTGGACACCTGCCTCCCGCTACGCAAACGTGCGCTCGCTACGACCGCCCCCCGCACACTGACCGACGCGCGAGCTCACGACAGTAAGGTACTGAGAGCGGTGGCGCTCAAATTTGAAAATTAACGGTAATAAACCGAATTTTATATTTCGCGGTGTCTGTTGGACTAACACGTCAGCCGCAGAGGGTTAAAAATAACTAGTCCGCCATATTGAATTCAAGATGACGTCACTTAACTAATCATGCCTTGTCATCCAAGCTAAATGTGTATTGCAAAATATTAGTCAATTGGTTGGAGATAACTGTTTTAAATTCAGTAGCAAGATTTGCAGAGAGTTAAATTAAAGAAAAAAGTGATCCAATAAGGGTCCTAATATAAATATCTATAGCAGAATCTAGTTAGACGGGAACCCCACCCCTAACATACATAGTTGGGGAAGGCTAGCCTGATTCTGCGGATGTCATAGGTTTCAAATATTTTAAATATTAAACAATGGTATAATGAATCAATATAAATAATAATATTAAACAATGAAACTGTAACAGTTGTTATATAATTCGAAGTATTATTTCTGTACAGTCACCTGCAAAATTGCATGGATATTTTTAGCCTATAATACTTGTGAATAGAGTTCAGAACTGTCCATGCATTTTTGAAGGTGACTGTACAAAAAATTCTATCTATTATCCTCTATCTAGTAGTTATGTATATATTGCGAAATAAGAACAAAACATTAATTATGGCCAATGTCAGTCTTTTTCCTTAACCGATTGTGGTCATAAAAATTTAGGATTATCTGCGTTGAAGGAACAAAATTGAAATTGTGAAATTAGCTTATAGTTTTATTTTGTACACACGGTGACACATCAAGCTATGCAAATCCATTACAACCTGACCTCGTTGGGTATGAGCTTCTGAGAGATCAGCTTAATTTGGTGTTGTATAGGTCACGATCATTCATTCTCCTGCCTGTATTTTTTTGATTTTTGAAGGATGTGAATTGTGAAATAAGTAAGTTATTCCAAACGAATTAAGAAGTACAGTCGCCAGCGCATCAAGTTACCACAAACCTCCAAATTACTCCAAACGATTTTATACCGTAAACTGTTTATTTTTCAGTTCAAAATTGAATGAGAAAATCTGACAGCTTGTACTAATTTGATTCGTTAGTGACTTGACTAAACTAGACTATTTGAATATCACCGCTTTTGCTCAATTATACATGACTTACAATAAAATAACGAATGTGTTTAGTAATAAGCTGTTTATAAGAAACTGAACTGCATTCCAAGTGATTCCAAGAGTGTGGAGTGTCATAGTTGCTGTAAAATATTGACACTGACGTTCGTGAAATACACTCTTTGCTATGTTTTTTTTTCAAGGATGGGAAATCATGTGGAAATCATCATGATGTTCTGCCGCTCCCACTCTTTAATGGAGCAAAAGGGAGTCATACTTCCGCACTTACTTAAGCCATTACTTAGTAAACATTTTGACACTGCATGTAGTGAAGGTTTTGTATGTCAAATCATTACTAAGTGACATTAAGTAATCATTAAACATCTCTGAGTACGGCAGTCAGACTCTTATTAAAGCCATCCGTGTTTCTCCAAAGGCTCTCTGCATTATTTTGTCCTCGGTTGCCGAATTTGTCCTTTCGGACATATTCCGATAAACTATATATAGCATATAGCAAAGCTCCGCAGAGTAGTATTTAGTCTCCATTCTTCAGCCTTGTTCTTGAAATCTTCAGTGTATTTTGTGTTTCATCAAAAACTCTATAATTATGGGGTCCATATGTATATTGTTGCAGATATGGGGCGACCTCCAGGAGGGTATCGAGCAGGTTTACAAGCGGCAGCATATGGAAAAGAAAAGATATATGGACTTGTATACGTATCCTTTTGAAAATGATTTAACCGACTTTACACAAAGGAGGTGCATGGCGTAAAATTTAATCATAACCAGTAGCTCTACCATGAGTTGTCATCGAAAACTTAATCACTAGCGTTGTACTCGCTAGCGTGCTAACGTGGATCAAATAGATTACGATTATGTTTGCACCATGAGATTAATAATTACGGAGTCTTACGCAGGCGCTAAGGTAAGCTCGATAGATTGTGTCGTCTAGCTAACTTCACTCTACTCATGTTTTGTTTCTTTCTTTCCTACTAATAAGAAGAGAGAACGGTATCTACACAAATAAACCGACGAAATTGAAAAGTTGACAGATAGTAGACTACACATAGTGGTATGTGGTTTTTGAATTTTTATTCCTTATAATATGTCACTGTTGTTTATTCAATTTGTAATTTTGATAGTTGACCTTGAGTGTTGCGTGCTTGTGAGAGCTGCGTTGTGTAGTTTAAAAGTTTACTATAGATTCAAACAGGTTATTTAATACAATGAGGACCAGTGTCACACAGTTCCAATTGTTGGTAGAGTTTATAGAAAGGTAAGTTTGAACTTTCCTCAAAATTATATTTTCCAATTGGTATCTAACATTTTGGCTTGCAATTCATGTTATTCAAGTCGTCGGTCTTCAAATTTAGCGACCACTGACATATTCCATGCTAAATAACCACTTACAGACATTATTTTGACTATCTTAGACTCAAAAACGTATATAATTTTAATGTAAACATATGTTTCACACGCCAAAAGGCTAGTGAGCTACGTAACTACTAAAGTAAGCGTCTTACTCGATAGGTTCAGTGAAATTAGTGACTCATGGTACCGTTTTGTATGGTGACAGCTGAAGAACGTTAGTGACTATCGAATAGATTACGCTAGGTGTTTAACCTATCGTAATCTATAGTGCTCATGGTATGAATTTTAATTCTTTCTGTGACCGCTAGGGGCGCTGTACAATATTTCATACAACTAATTTACGGAGACGCTAGAGAGTTTTTGCTGTGTAAACTCATGGTAGAGCTACAGAATAACTGTAGTAAGTATACTAAAAAACGGTGGGCAGGGCACTCCAACTCCCCGAGAAAGGCCAGCAACCCCTTAGTGTTACTGACGTGGTGACCTGGGTTACTTCCATATTATACGGTTTGGGTCCAGTATCTAAGTACGTTTATTGCAACGGCAAAGGCGCTATTCAGGTCGTCAAAGGTACAGGTAAAAGGACACCTGGGACACTCCTGCAGGAGCATTATTTGATCCGGAGCGCAATCTTTTTAAAAATTACAACGGATAGAAATAGAAAACCGCGGTGCGTGTCTCGGAAAACACAACATACCTTTGGCAGGACCAAGTTATGTTGTGTTTTCCGAGACACGCAAGCTGTCATTCGTAGATCTTTGACAGACGGTACTGGTACACCAAAATACCGATTGTCTCATAAGCAGGCCTGTCGAAGTTCTTACGGACTATGTTACGGAGGTCTGATAGATAGTCGCCCCGTCGTCGGGGCTGCGGGTTGTTCGAAAGAAATACTGCGGCCTCGACACAAAAAGGCTAAGAAAGAACATTGTGTGGTTTTTAGCCAGTAGAAGTCTGACACTCCCTTCCGTTCTGCCCAGCGGGAGGGGTTATTTGAAGGTTTCCCACCCGCCAAAAAAAAAAAACAGTTGCTCGATGTGAAATACTGGTATCCGGATAGGAAAAGGCCAGGTACAGATACCAACACATCATACATGAGGTTTATCATCATCATCATCATTTCAGCCGAAAGACGTCTACTGCTGGAGATAGGCCTCCCCTAAGTATCGCTACATTGACCGGTCCCGTGCGTCGCGCATCCAGCGGATCCCCGCAATCTTCACCAAGTCATCGGTTCACCTAGTGGGAGGCCATGAGGTTACTTGCAAAACTTGCATTCACCCGGTAAATATTTCGGTATCCTCGCCCGTCTAGCACTAGTTTTTCATGAAATCCACAAGCTAGTTCTATTGCGCAAATTGTAGTCTGCAATCGATTTGCATTACGAAAACATTTACACCTATTAGTATTTATGCGCGTTTTTTTTACCTGAAACTTAAAAATCAGCAACTTGCGCCACCAAATATACCTAATGCAGGTATGGATACTGGCAACTACTGACAAGTTCGTGATGTCAAAGAATTAGCGTCAAGTTCTGATGCTAGGCTTCGGAGATGTACAATAGAACTCTTCGATTGCTACAGTCGCCTGCATGTTTATTGTGTACACATTATCATAAAATCATAACATAACGGCTTTGTGCTCTGAGAGGGTACGCAGATGTGTACAAGTACACCCACATATCTACAGTTAGGTATGTTAGGTTCCATTTTGTTGGGAATAAGCCTTGACTGGTATTGTTAACAATGTAAAATAAATGCTTAGCAAATATTTGAATAAGATATTACAACTGAAAATAAATAAATAACCTTTTTGGAAAGAATAAAACCCACTTCAAAAACACAAAAAAGTTGAAAAAAAGTTTTTTTGTTTTTTGTCACCACGGTCAATCTTTCTCTAAATAATATCGAGATGATTGTGCTTTGTATAATACAGAAACCACAACACACATGTACAAAGATAAGGAAACGATACTCTACTTCCGTATGTCATTCGCTACTAGTAATGTTGCGAGGTTATTGAACGCCAAATTGAGCAGTTTCTTCCGCTATTAAGATTTATGCATAGTCCATTGTTTCTTGTTTGAAGATTTTAACTTGCCAAATGATCTTGTTAAGTGCGGTTTTGGCCAGTGAAGAATATGGAGTCTCTCAATGTGACTGTGTGGTCAGTTCAGGATATTGTCGTCATCATCATCATAATTATCAGTCTTGGTTCCTCCCACTGAGTATTATTGGCCTCCACCCTTTTTCACCCTTTGTAGTGTGGGAAATCATCAAATGTCTCCTCCCGCTCTGGGCGTAGCGGAAGGGAATATCAGACTTCTACTGACTAAAAACCACCCATGTTCCTTCTTAGCCCTTTGTGTCAGGGCCCGCGGTATCTCTTTGGAACAACTCGCAGCCTTGGTCTCTAATACCCTTCGAACTATGCTTGCCTGATATCAATGTGCCTGGGTCGGCTTCCAGTCTAACCGGATGTAGCTGAATACCAGTATTTTACATGAAGCGACTGCCTTTTTGATCTCCACAACCAAATTAGTACTGGGTAATACGATACTTCTTTGGTAAGACTGGTTGTCAGACTTGCAGGTCACGGACTACCTGTAACGACTGCCAAAGATCTATATATGGCAGCCGGGACTAACAGCTTAACGTGCTTTCCGAGGCACGGAGGAAACTCGGTATGTATTGGGTGGTCCTGGTCACCCATCCACACAGACTTTCGGACCACACTACTAATATTGTCAACAAAATCATAAAGAAGTATAATAAAAATGAAACCTCTATTTTCATAAACATAATATAAAGATGATAACGCAATATTGACATCGATAAGAATCGATCGATAAAACAACGTACGTACGTCGTTGTTTTGTAAACAAACGCGTCGGACGCCTGTAATATGGCTTTTATTAGAACTGCCCTGATTTCTTATAAACACGGAGTTATGAAACTTTAGAGTGGATTTACATGTCTAATCTAGGCTTGTGATTCTTCAAAACCGTGACGATGTTGGACTGCGTCGAAAATGGGAGATTTTTGAATGAGTTTTTAACCATCGACTTACGAAGCTGCTTTATTAGTTATTTAAAAAACAATAAAAAAACTATTTATAGTTGTAATATATTCAAAAAATTGCTATGCAATTATTTTATATTATTAACAATACACGTCTGAAAGTGGCGCTAAATGATAAGTTGCGTGGTAATCGGTTGTAGTGGTAATATGTGATGCGAAGGAATGAGGAAAATGTTGAGCCAAAGAAACGATGGATGGACTGTGTGAAGGATGATATGGCTAGAAAGGAGGTGACTGCTGAGATGACGAGTATTAGAGAAGTAATGAAGAAGAACACATGTTGCGCAAACTCCGAATTAATTGGGATAAGGGCAGGAGAGATGACTTGCCATGGCAAAAGGGTTATCCCCAATAAAATGGAACTTTACACACCTGTCTAAATGTTAGTGTACCTACTGTTAACATCTGCGTTATGTTATGATATTGTGTAAATAATAAACATCCAACCGATTGCAGCAATCACGATAGATTTGCTGCATCCTATCCATGTTTTTTTATGGTGGTTGGAATTCATCAAATGACTCCTCCTGCTTTGGGTGGAGCGAAAGGGAGTATCAGACTTCTACTGACTAAGAACCACCCATATTCCTTCTTGACCCTTTGTGTCGGGGCCGCGGTATCTCGCTCAAACAACCCACAGCCCCGACAGGATTCCATGCTATACTTACATGATAAATAAATGTAATTTTCGTCCAAAAACGATAAACCCCTGAACAGACTACAGTCATGTGTACAACTACTGTACATCCGTGCATCATCAGAGCGCCAGTAGTAGTTCCAGCGGTCGGGTAGCCAGCACCAATGGTGGACGGACTACCTATGGCGGGAAAAAACAGGTATGACTTTTTAATGATAAGGAGCATGAAGCGAGGAGTGGGTGGTGTGCCTCATGTAGGTAGACCTGGGTAGGGCATCTGGCTAGACGCGAAGATGGCAGATGGAGCAAGGCATTGACTGAGTGGTGGTCAAGCTTAGGTCATAGAAACCAGCGCCGTCCTAAAACTTGTTGGGTCGACGATATTGTCAAAGTCGTGGGAAATACCTGGGTAAGGGACGCACAGAACCGGAAAGTGTGGCTGAAAAAAAGAGGAGGTCTATAACCAGCAGTTGGTGATTTTGGGATGATATGATGATGGAGCGAAGTATACTACGAGTCAAAATTTCTGACCGTATTAGAAAAAGTTTACTTCAATCTAAGACGTAAATCGCACACGTTTGCAACACAGCTGCCAAATTAAAATGAAACTGGGCAGGCCACATCTGCCGCATTTCGCATCAAAATTGGGCTAAAATGGCTTCAGGTTAGGTTCCGAACAACCTCTGCCTACCTCTTTGGAGATTGCTGACAGCAATTCATAGGAGGTCATAACTACCTAACCCTTGGGGGACTAACAGCGTGATGTTGTGTTTTCAGAGCGGTCACGTCCAAGGCGGCGCGCAGTTGGTCGGCCTCGAACTGTACAAGAGACTGAAGGAGTTCCTCCGGATTTACCTCATCAATTTACTCCAGGTAAAGTCCTAACTAAAATTATATGTGCGATAGCATGTTTGTTTGTTGCTCTTTCATGGTCAAGCCACTGAGCCGATCATCCTGTTTGGCATATTATACGTTGTCAGTGTTGTGTGTTTTTTTGTCCGTTACTTAGCTCGAGATCTATAAACGTTACTTAGAAAGTACTTTTATAAGCGCATGATGGTGACAGGAATAGTCAGAATCAGAACATACTCGTATTAGTTAGTTAAATACGAAACCGTCCATCATTTCTTTGTAAAATATCGTTAAAAGTCCTTGTTGGTCTAGTGGTCGCAAGCGCGACTAGAGACAGAAGTGCAGAGCATGAGGTTCTGGATTCGATTCTCGGTTCCTGATTCATCGGTTTTTCTATCAGGAGTTTCTCAATAACAACCACGGAGTTTGGATTTGTTCGCGGTTTATGGCAATAGGCTCGCCAACTATTACATGGGGTTTAAACTTAAATATGGTATACTAGCTTTTGCCAGCGGCTTCGCCCGCGTGAAAATGACGATTTTCCATACAAACTTTCATCCCCTATTTAACTACCTTAGGGGTTGAATTTCGAAAAATGCTTTCTTATTCCTTGTCTACATTATAGAGAGAACCTCTGTGCAAAATTTCAGCGTTCTAGGTCCAAGGGTTTGGCCTGGGCGTTGATGAGTCAGTCAGTCAGTCGTCAATCAGTCAGTCAGGACTTCTCTCTTTATTTATATATAGATTATTAGGTACACCTCTGCCTACCCCATCGAGGATGTAGAATCCGTCTACTATTTCAATTTATAAAATGTCATCAAATAAAAATCTTATTTCCAGAATGGCGCAGAGCTAATGGGCGAGGACGTGCTAGCCTTCTACACGAAACAATGGGAGGAGTACCAGTTCTCTTCGCGAGTGCTGAACGGTGTCTGCGCATACCTCAACAGGCACTGGGTCAAGCGCGAGTGCGAGGAGGGCAGGAAGGTAATCATTATCATTTCAGCCGAAAGACGTCCACTGTTGGACATAGGCCTCCCCTAAGTGTCCCATCGGCCATCCGTTCTGCAAGTAATGTGCCCTGCCCACTGCCACATAAGTTTGGTAATTCTTCGGGCTATGTCGGTTACCTTGGTTCTCATGCGGATGTCCTCATTTCTGATTCGGAAGGTAATAAAACAAATTAATGAAAACGCCCCCGACTAATTCACCTTTCAAACGAAATAAAAACAATTCAATCAAATCGGTTCATCCGTTCGGGAGCTTACGATTCCACAGACAGACACGTCAATTTTATAACACCCCGGTATTTTTGCGTCTGGGTGTAAAAATATTAGGCTGATGACTTTACCAACCCGCACTGGGGTTGCATGGTGGATTATGGACCATTTCCCCTAATGGAGAGAAGGCCTGTAGCCCAGCAGTGGGAAAATTAAAGGCTGATGATGATGATGAGGCTTATGGTAAATGAACAGTGTATAGGAGTTTAGGTTATGGGTGATAATTTAATCGAATGAACCCTACGTCATCATCTGCCTAGCCTTATCCCAACTATGTTGGGGTCGGCTGACTGAGGTCTTCTAACTGAAACTTAATAATGATTTAACCAAAATCCTCTCATAATTCCAGGGTATCTACGAGATCTACCAACTGGCCCTGGTGACGTGGCGAGACAACCTGTTCCAGCGTCTCAACAAGCAAGTCACCAACGCTGTGCTCAAGCTCATCGAGAGGGAACGCAACGGGGAGACTATTAATACTAGGCTTGTTTCTGGAGTAAGTATAGCACAAGTGTTATTGGGTTTGTGGCGACTAGCGACATCTATCGCAACAGCTGCGAACTAGCGACAGAAATTCCTACATCGCGCTATCAACATTATCCGCGACATAAGCCTATATAGGAGTTCCCGACTTACAACTGTCGGGCAGTTAGCCCACAAGACACAACACTCGTCCGGTCGGAGGATCCTCCCTTTTCTACGGGGGATGAGGAACTTTACACCCTGTTCCTCATACCCCCCAAAGGTTTTTCACTTATCTATACTATAATTTTGTCTGGGAAATGAGCTTTTTGGAGCCACTATCTGACCTCCACATCCCTTTAATAAAAACTAAATTTTTGGCCATCTCATTGATACTAGAGAAACCTTCCATATTTCTAAACCCTCCCCCATATTTACAGGTAATCAACTGCTACGTAGCCCTAGGCCTCAATGAAGACGACACATCAGCCCGAGGCCAGAACCTCGTGGTGTACAAGGAGACGTTCGAGGCCGTGTTCTTGGAGGACACCGAAAGGTTCTACACAAGAGAGAGCACTGATTTCCTCAGGAATAATCCTGTCACTGAGTATATGATCAAGGTAGGTCTTTTACTGTTTAATTACAAAATGTGCTCTATTAGTTTGCCAATTTTACGTTCAGAAATTGTGGTTTTTCAGCGTATTTTGAATAAATTACTTCCATTTCACTCGTCTTGATGGTAGATGCCTAAATAGAGGCTATCGATTGACATGAGCAGAATGAAAGCCGAATATGTGTAGGTAGTATTTTCTTTGGGGCCGGAAAGGTATTTGTTTATCGTGAGGATAGGGTTTTATGCTGCCTATGGACCTCTAAATTGGCTTCACATGCCTTCGAGAAATATCTATAGGCAAGCAAACAATCCACAATACGCACAGTCGCACACTAATCCGAAAAATCAAAGATGCGTGGCTTGGGTTCGAGCTTGAGACCGATGGTTTGGCAGTCCGACGGTCACTACGACAACAATAGGCTATCATTACTTATAGCTGCGTTTAAAAGGTGAAAAACGGAGATAACTTCTTCGGTTTTAGTCTAATAGCCTGAATAACTCGAAGTCATAGAAAATTTATACGTAATTTTATATCATAAACTTTTAATTTCCCAGGCTGAACAGCGTCTCCAAGAGGAACAGCGACGCGTGCAAGTTTACTTACACGAGACTACGATGGAGCGGCTAGCCAAGACTTGCGACCGAGTGCTCATCGAGAAACATCTCGAGATCTTCCACGCTGAGTTCCAGGTTCGTATCTCATACATACATAAACTCACGCACTTTTACCATGGGAGTAGGAAAAAGACCACGGAATGCAACCTGCTACGATTCGGATCCTTAATACCCCTTTTGCCTCGTCCACATTCATAGATCTCATATACCGGGAAAAAAATACATTAAAGATAAAGATATATTTATTGCGTAACTGTGTACATTAAGTTCATTACATTTTTGGTTTCAACAGTCTACCCTAGTCGGCTAGACTAGTCGGTAGACTTTTCATACATCAATTATGATTTAGTCAAATGTTCAGTGCGTCTTCAGTCAGTGATAAAGACGCATGGCCTAAGCCGCTGGGTGTTTAATTCGTAAAAATTTCATTCTTCATGATTTATTTTCACCGAGAGGGCCTTGCTCGGAGTTACCTTTCGTGATCGAATCAGAAATGAATACATCTACAAGTAAATCAATCTTACCGACGTAGCTTGAAGAATTGCCAGGGCACATTGCTCGCAGAACGGATGACCGATGGGGCCGATAAGTTGTGGAGTGGTAACTACGAATCGGAAGACCCACTAGGTTGGGCATGACGAGATGCGAGAGGCACGGGACCAACAGATGTGGCGAGTGCGACACGCGAGGGGAGGTCTGTGTTCAGCAAGAACCACTTTTACGTTTCTACGAGTAAATACATCGACCTGTTTATCTCGCATCCTGCGTGAGATCCGCTGTAGTTTAGCCAAAGCTTTAGAATGTACAATTTTATCTGTTTTGCAGACATTTTACCCATTTTTTTCGAACATTTCATAACCGATTTTTTTTTACTTTTTCTCAGAAACTCCTCGACGGCGAAAAGAACAGCGACCTAGGGCGCATGTACGCTCTCGTAGCGCGCATACCCGACGGTCTGTGCGAACTGCGGCGACTGCTGGAGCATCACATACACGCGCAGGGACTGCAGGCCATCGACAAGTGCGGCGAGTGCGCGCATACGGTATGCTATCATAGACAAAATAGCGGTATTTGAATAAATGAAACTATGTATAGTGTATTCACGGAGACGAGTTAGTATAGCGCCTTAATAATAATAATAATAATAATAATTTATTTGTATAGAATGCAGGTGCTACAATAGTGGTGTTAGTTTTAGGTTTAATCCCAGTACATTCTGCCTGTTGGCATACAAAAATTTACATGAAAAGTATAAGTATGACATAAAATAAAACAATTAATATTACAATTCATCATTTAAAAAATCAGTAACAGAGTAATAACATTTCTCTGTTAGCAATGACGACAGGAGTTTCTTAAATGTTACTAAGGGCTTATCCTTAATACAATTTGGCAATTATTAAATATAACAGGTGCCATACCAATTACGTTTTTTTTAAGCAAAGCAGTGTTATATCCACCAGTACTTAGTAGATTTTGATATTTGGATCTCAAGGCAGTAGTTCGCATCCTTGTGTCATTTAATGCAGGAAATAGATGCTTGTTAGTTTTAACGAAGATAGCTATTTCGAGAATGTATATGCTAGGAAAAGTTAATATTTTATGTTTCTTGAAAAAAGGAATGCAACTATCTGTAACCTTGAGATTGAAAATAGACCTTATACAACGTTTTTGGGCTTTAAATATAGACTCCCTTTCGGAACAATTACCCCAGAATACTACACCAAATCTTAGAATAGAGACCACCAAACCATGATATGCAACCATTAAAGTATCCACGTTAACTTTCTTGGACAGATTGAAGAGAGCATACGCGGACGTGCTTAATCTTTTGCAAACTTCTTCAGCCTGCGGTTTCCAAGTTAATTGACTGTCTATCAAAATACCCAAAAATTTAGCCACATTAACTCTATCAATCGTTTGTCCCATATAATTAATTTGTAGGTTTAAGGGAAGGATTTTTTGATAGAAATGCATTATATTAGTTTTATTTAGGTTTATGATAAGGTTATTTTCGGTGAGCCACTTTATTATTAATTTTAGAGAATTATTTATTTCCCTTTCATAGAGCTCTTTGTTGAGGCAGTCTATTAGGATCGTGCTGTCATCGGCAAATAACACACAAGGGTGAGGGATGTGTCGGGGCAGATCATTAATATATATAGCCTTCTCTGTCGCACATTTTCATACAAATGACAAAGACAAAAAAAACTTTTTTAGGGTCAGTGGGCGTTAACAATACCTTAGAAATGTAAATGTGCGTTCACACTGCGCTTCTTAAAAGTTCGCCTAGTTTATTCCTGCGGCTTCGTCTGTCGTATAAATTGAGACACATTTATTAGATAGAATTTGTCTATGGGTAGCTACTTTTTTATTTAACTGATGGATATGAAGGAACGAAATAAAATAGAGAGTTAATAATTAATTTTTTTTTATTATAATATCTACCTACAAGTTTAATAATAATAATAATATTTATTTATTTTCAGGCTACTTTGGCCCATAGATAAATACCTTACAGACTAACATACATACGATATAATTGACAGCTTGTGTTAGTAAACAAAACCTTAAAACTATATTAGTATCACTACAGTTGCACTACGTCACTGTGCGATCATGTGGCACTTGCCCGCGGAAGCGTCGAAACACCACCCCCTGCGGCCAAAAGTCCTCTTCTTTCGTCTTTCGTTTATAACATATCATCATCACTCTCCGTACTATCACTACTGTCGTCGTTTCCTACATTTATTATGAATCTTTCAGTCATTGCTTCCACATTTCTGTCCATGGCATCCATTTTGTAACAAGAATATAAAACATGTTATAAAACACGTGTTTTAACAATAACTTAATGATAATAATAACAATGAATGTAGCGCACCTGGGTCAGTTTACGATACAAAAATTGGAAAAAAGTATTTTATTATGATAATGCTCATTTAGTAGTACCGTTTATTGTTCTTTTGTAAAGAACAATAAACGGTACATATTTAAAATCATAGTCTTCTCGGTAGACAAAAATGCCCGCCGTTTTCTTTTCTCAGCAGGTGGTTCGATATCCGCCATTAAATCAATCAAAGCAATCAATCATAAAATCCAATACACCAGCCGGTTCACAAGTAGGGAATGCAATCTCGATCTCGCGAGATCCCGAAAACCCGAGATCTCGCCTCAATTTTTGGGATCAATCTCGAAGCATAAAATGTCGAGATCTCGGCCGAGATTGACGGGATCGAGTGGCAGTAGTCGCGAGGCATGTCGCGTGTTCTCTGCGCGTGAGCGAGTCGGGACCAATTTATGTTATTCCCCGGGCTCTCCACGCGCTAACCTTCCTTCAAATCGGGGGATTCCCCGCAAATCGGGGGTGTCCCCGCGATGCACTGTGTCGGACTGCATTCGCTTACCCTGTTTTAGTTGTAACGCAAGTGCTAGACTGTTAGTTATTATTTTTAAAATGTCGACAAACAATCAGCTATTTAGAACAGAAGCTATTTTCAAAATCACTCTTAGTTTAGGAGTGATTTTGGAAATAGGATTTTTTTGTTTTCACTATCAATATCTTTTCAATATAAAATAAGTACTTTCTATAAAAGAGATTTTACGGGTCTGAAATTTTGTGTTCGTTAACATAGGTACCTAACATAAGTAAAAATAAAGTTTTTTTTTTTCAAAAAATTTATGTTGTATTTTACTCGCATCGTAATCACAACTACTAAGCAGTTTCAATCATGTTTCAGTCATCTAATTAAAACAATACTTTTTGAAATCCATTCGAGATCTCGAAAATGCCGAGATCTTGCCGAGATTGAATTTCTGATCCCTCGAGATCTCGACTTAGCGATCTCGTCTCGAGATTGCATTCCCTATTCACAAGTTAAGCATACAGTCACAAGTAAGAGCACGTCTGCACAGTACGGGAAGTATGAGTAGACTAAAAAGTACTCGTACTGTGTACACCGCCTTAGCGTTTATCACTGACCAATCGCAGTTAAAAAATTGTGTGAGTGAGATAGCGCTCTACTAACTCGTCTCCGTGAATACACTATAGTGGACAAAAAAAGAGAATAAAACGGCCAATTGGAAATACGAGACAAAGATATTGCAAGTCAAGACAATAATATGTAAGCGCGGCTGACACTACTGAGGTGCATGGCCGGGTCACACCTCCCCTCAATCCCTGCACGACGTTGTTGAGACCGCTCAACAATAAGAAACAACACACAACACACCTAAATAATTGTGATCTCCTCATCTTTTGGATTTTACTCAATTTTAAATAAAATGGACAAAACTTAATTTAAGTATTTTTAGGGTTCCGTACCTCAAAAGGAAAAAACGGAACCCTTATAGGATCACTTTGTTGTCCGTCTGTCCGTCCGTCCGTCCGTCTGTCAAGACCCTTTTTCTCAGGAACGCGTGGAGGTATGAAGCTGAAATTTATATCAATTACTCAGGTCTACTGTCCCTTGAAGCTGTGAAAAAATCAAACTTCTAAGCCAACGCAATCAAAAGATACAGCCGTTTATGCCGCAAATTTTCGACACTTGCAAGGGAATCAAAACCTACAGGGTGCTTCCCGTGAACTCAGAATCTTGAAATTTGGTACGAAGCAACGTCTTATAGCATAGATAAAGGAAAAATTACGAAAACCATAAATTTTTAGTTACATCACAAAATATATTTTTTTTACGGAACCCTCGGTGCGCGAGTCCGACTCGCACTTGGCCGGTTTTTTTTAATGAACATCCAAAACTCCCATATTTTGTTTGCATCTTGGTAGCACTAACTTTTTGCCACACACAACCTACACATTAACTAAAACCCCATATAATTTTGTTCCAGGATCCCAAAGTCTACGTATCAACAATACTAGAAGTGCACAAGAAATATAACGCTCTAGTACTGGTAGCGTTCAACAACGACTCCGGCTTTGTGGCCGCACTCGACAAGGCTTGTGGACGGTTTATTAACAGTATGTATCTATAATATCACACCTATAATCCGCGAAGGCATCCTCTTCTTATCGTGTGGGCAGTGACCCCACACACCCTAGTGTCAGAGTTTCTAAACTGCATCAAGGGCCTCTGACATGGTTTGACGACCGCCATTTGGCCGCCGTGCAAGTGCCGTCCCGTGCTTCGGAAGGCAAGCCGGTGGTGCCTTGGGTTTTGCTTACCCTTATAGGAAAACGGCGTGACTTTGTGTACGTAATACTGGTTAGTCCTTCTCATTCCTGGCTCATACTAGGCCTGAAATGGCCAACAAATTTTATTATTACCTGTGTCTGAGACCATTTTAAGAATTGTAACGTAATTCATATTACTTTTCTATTATGAATCTGCTAAAGCAGCTTAAATGCTGCGGCCCTGGTGGAAACATAACCTTACACAATTTATTTCTCTTTTCAGTACAGTCTCATATAACAATTTAAACCATTCCTTCCTCAGGTAACGCAGTAACGAAAGCAGCGAACTCGTCATCCAAGAGTCCGGAGCTGCTGGCGAAGTACTGCGACCTGCTGCTGAAGAAGAGCAGCAAGAACCCTGAGGAGGCTGAGCTTGAAGACACGCTCAATCAAGTGGTATGTCATGTAGTGCTAAGTGCTGTCATCATCATCATTCCCTTGCCCTTAACAAATTTATTTCGGGCCGGCGCAGCATGTCTTATCTATATAAATAAAAAGAGAAGTCCTGACTGACTGACTCATCAACGCCCAGCCCAAACCCTTGGACCTAGAAAGCTGAAATTTTGCACAGAGGTTCCCTTTATAATGTAGACAAGGAATAAGGAAGGATTTTTGGAAATTCAACCCCAAAGGGAGTTAAATAGGGGATGAAAGTTTGCATGGAAAATCGTTATTTTCACGCGGGCGAAGCCGGCCTTAGCCCTTAGGTGTTCCATTCACAAGTTCCTTGTGCTATGCAAAAACTGACTAATGTTATTCTATTTTTTGTTTCCAGATGGTTGTGTTCAAATACATTGAAGACAAGGACGTGTTCCAGAAGTTCTACAGCAAGATGCTGGCCAAGCGACTGGTGCAACACATGTCTGCCAGCGATGACGCTGAGGTAACCTATCCTTACAGTACACCTTCTATCCCCAGTCTCATGTAAAGAAGCCAGGCTGTTGCCATCCCGTCGGGGCTGTGGATTGTACGAAAGACTCGATAGAAAGGGCTAAGAAGGAACATGGGGGGTTTTAGTCAGTAGAAGTCTGACACTCCCTTCCGCTCTGCCTAGAGCGGGAGGAGTCATTTGATGATTTTTCACCCCAAAAAAAGGGGGCCAACCTATTGCCATCAGCATCAGCCTATGTCCATTAAAATGTCATAACATCATCATGTCTTGTAATTCCTAGAAGGTTAGACAGGTGTATCTAATAGTACACCCACATTTACACAGTTATGTTTTTGTCCCATGATAAAGGGGGCGAGCCTATTGCCAACAATCAGGCACAAATTCAGACTCTGTGGTTACTACTTGCTACTGAGAATTTCCTAATGGATAAATCCAATAACACTGCCCGACTGTCACATCTCATGTTTATTTTTGTGATAGGTTGATAAACAAAAGTCTGATCAAATTACTTAGATTTGTGAAGACTTTGTAAACCGGAAGGAAGTAAAACTGTTCGCAAATCTCATGTTTGCTGTTATTGGTTTTCTAACTGAAAATGTAGGACTGAGGTTAAAATTAGTATGGTCAAGGAAAATAAGCAGTGTTGGAGAAATCATTGTTTTATTGGTTTCCAGGCATCAATGATCTCAAAACTGAAACAGGCGTGCGGATTCGAATACACAAGCAAACTACAGAGAATGTTCCAGGTTAGTAGCATATTAACAAGGGTCTATATATAATTTTATAGTACACATTGGATTATTTACCCAAAGTTTAAATTCTGTGTAATATTGTACCGTTTTTAACCCCAAATAAATAAAACTTAAACAAGACCAAACGCCCAATTTTGTTAGCAAGCACTATTCGCGATACATATTCATAAAGTCCTGTTTCCTTGTAATATTGCATGATTTTGGTACATAGAATTCTGCAATATAGAATAGTGCATGCTAATAAACCTTTTTTCGAAGAATCTTGCAGAATTCAATGGAACCATGACAAAAAAAGTGACTTTTTTGAAAAACTAACAAAATCAAACAAACAGCACACACAAAAACCACCAGATATGCGCGGACATACTTAAAAAAAAAATACATACACACGAATAGAAAACCTCCTCTTTTTGGAAGTCGGTTAAAAATCCTTATTTATTTTCTTCTGTTCCCCAGGACATAGGCGTATCAAAGGACCTGAACGAGAACTTCCGCAAACACATGTCAAACAGTTCGGAACTGCCGCTGCACATCGACTTCAGCATCCAGGTGTTGTCGTCTGGCTCCTGGCCCTTCCAGCAGTCCTCGTGCTTCCAGCTGCCCACTGAAGTAAGTAGCATAGCATAATGTTCCCACTGTTGGAACTGCCGCTGCACATCGACTTCAGCATCCAGGTGTTGTCGTCTGGCTCCTGGCCCTTCCAGCAGTCCTCGTGCTTCCAGCTGCCCACTGAAGTAAGTAGCATAGCATAATGTTCCCACTGTTGGAACTGCCGCTGCACATCGACTTCAGCATCCAGGTGTTGTCGTCTGGCTCCTGGCCCTTCCAGCAGTCCTCGTGCTTCCAGCTGCCCACTGAAGTAAGTAGCATAGCATAATGTTCCCACTGTTGGAACTGCCGCTGCACATCGACTTCAGCATCCAGGTGTTGTCGTCTGGCTCCTGGCCCTTCCAGCAGTCCTCGTGCTTCCAGCTGCCCACTGAAGTAAGTAGCATAGCATAATGTTCCCACTGTTGGAACTGCCGCTGCACATCGACTTCAGCATCCAGGTGTTGTCGTCTGGCTCCTGGCCCTTCCAGCAGTCCTCGTGCTTCCAGCTGCCCACTGAAGTAAGTAGCATAGCATAATGTTCCCACTGTTGGAACTGCCGCTGCACATCGACTTCAGCATCCAGGTGTTGTCGTCTGGCTCCTGGCCCTTCCAGCAGTCCTCGTGCTTCCAGCTGCCCACTGAAGTAAGTAGCATAGCATAATGTTCCCACTGTTGGAACTGCCGCTGCACATCGACTTCAGCATCCAGGTGTTGTCGTCTGGCTCCTGGCCCTTCCAGCAGTACTCGTGCTTCCAGCTGCCCACTGAAGTAAGTAGCATAGCATAATGTTCCCACTGTTGGAACTGCCGCTGCACATCGACTTCAGCATCCAGGTGTTGTCGTCTGGCTCCTGGCCCTTCCAGCAGTCCTCGTGCTTCCAGCTGCCCACTGAAGTAAGTAGCATAGCATAATGTTCCCACTGTTGGAACTGCCGCTGCACATCGACTTCAGCATCCAGGTGTTGTCGTCTGGCTCCTGGCCCTTCCAGCAGTCCTCGTGCTTCCAGCTGCCCACTGAAGTAAGTAGCATAGCATAATGTTCCCACTGTTGGAACTGCCGCTGCACATCGACTTCAGCATCCAGGTGTTGTCGTCTGGGTCCTGGCCCTTCCAGCAGTCCTCGTGCTTCCAGCTGCCCACTGAAGTAAGTAGCATAGTATATAATGTTCCCACTGTTGGAACTGCCGCTGCACATCGACTTCAGCATCCAGGTGTTGTCGTCTGGGTCCTGGCCCTTCCAGCAGTCCTCGTGCTTCCAGCTGCCCACTGAAGTAAGTAGCATAGTATATAATGTTCCCACTGTTGGAACTGCCGCTGCACATCGACTTCAGCATTCAGGTGTTGTCGTCTGGCTCCTGGCCCTTCCAGCAGTCCTCGTGCTTCCAGCTGCCCACTGAAGTAAGTAGCATAGCATATTATGTTCCCACTGCTGGGACTCAGGCCTCCTCTTTGAGAGGGAATGGGATATAATCCACAATGCGGCCCCACTGCGGGTTGTACTGAAGTAGGTAGTGGCATATCTCAGAAGGGTTAGATAGGTGACCTTAATATAGCACACCAATATCAAGTCCGGAGATAAGCTGGAACTAAAAAATGTTTTTTTTTTGCTATTAGTACCGTATATAGAGTGTAAGGGCCACCCTCCGTAGACTGATAGCACCCTGACAGTTTACGCGCATTCTGCTTGGCAAAAGACATTCACAGCTGAACATGATTACACGATACGGCTGAATATGTCTGATGAGATGACGAGTAATTGAGTAGTATGGAAGAAGGAAGAACCGTGCCGACTCCTAAATTAAGATTATTATTATTTTTAGCCTGTACTGTCCCACTGCAGGGCAAAGGCCTCCCTTCCCTTCTTCCACTTTTCGCGATCTAATGCGATGATAGGCCAATCCTTTGAAAAGGAATCCAGCTCATCCCGCCTTCTCCTTCTAAATTTAGATTAGGTCAGGAAAATGATGATATGACAACACCTTTCTGGTACAACGCTGTATTCGTTTGTTGTTTTGTCATGTACTTGAATATTAATACTCACGTCAGTGGAGTTTGGTTAGCTCACCGTCTTCTGCCTAGTCTTTTCCCAATTATGTCGGGATCAGCTTCCAGTCTAAACGGATGCAGTTGAATACCTAGCTCATTAATTACTACTTTTCTTTATATTTTATTGCTACCTAATTTATTGTAAATCTATATAATAACTTTTGTTGTTATCTACTTCCAGTTGGAGCGTTCAGTGCACAGGTTCACAACGTTCTACTCGTCGCAGCACTCGGGCCGCAAGCTGAACTGGCTCTACAACATGTCCAAGGGCGAGCTCGTCACCAACTGCTTCAAGAACAGGTCCGTATTGTAACCTTTTGAACGCCAAAGCATAAAAATCGGCGTCCCCCCTCACGCCAAGCCTCAAATTCAGCGCTTTAATAAAAAATAAAAACATTTCAACGATATTGGTTATCATAATTATCATTGCTTTTCGTCAGCTAGGTAAAAATATACCATTACCACGCCACCGACGTATTGGGCACGTTTGCATTTGTCTGCTATATCCGACCGTGGCGCTAAAAAGGTCCTCCTGACTGAAATTCTTCCATTTCCGCCTATCTTGACTGCGAATCGCAAATTCGAGATGCGATCAGACACAGAAACAACAACAGCGACTTAAGGTACTCTTTGGCTTGTCGTTTTACTTGACTGTGGCGGTCAAAAGGTTAAATAAAACTATTTGCCCACATTTAACTAAAACATTTCTCATTACAGATACACATTGCAAGCAAGTACGTTCCAAATGGCGGTACTTCTGCAGTACAACGACAACACTTCGTGGACAGTCGCTCAGCTCGAACAACACACCGGCATCAAAGGGGACTTCCTTATACAGGTATTTATTGCCTAACATCACACCTGTAATGTTATTGGAGTTAAGCAGCGGTGTACCTAATGTAAGTATTTATACTGACATGGCCACGAACGTAATTATTACAGCTTGCAAGCATCGCCTAGCGTTTTCCTAAATATGCTAAGGTCGGCGTCCAGCCGAACCGAAACCCTGTTAGAACTGAGTAATACAATACCCCTTGGTGTCACTGGTTGTCAGTTTTGGGCCACTGACTACCCGTAGCCACTGTGAAAGATGTATAAATGGCAGCCGGGAACAACGGCTTTACGTGCTTTCCGAGGCGCTGAGGAAACTCGGTATGCAAGGGCTTAACCTGAAGATCAACCCAAGTGGCTACTATTATTTAATTACCAGCTCCTCTATGCATTATTTGAGCCTTATTATGTACTAGCGGACATCCCGCGGTTTCACCCGCGTAGATCCCGTTCCCGTGGAAATACAGGGATAAAAAGTAGCCTATGACACTCAGCAATGATGTGGCTTTCTATTGGTGAAAGAATTTTTAAAATCGGTTCAGGAGATCCCGAGATTACCCCTTACAATTTAACAAATATACAAACACACAAACTTTGCCTCTTTATAATATTAGTATAGATTTATTTATCTATTTTATTACACGATTGCCCAAAAAAGAGAGAGTGTTATTTTATTTCTGCTAACAATATATTTCTGTCACAGGTGCTACAAATCTTATTGAAAGCGAAGCTGCTCGTCTGCACGGACGATGAGTCTGACCTGTCTGAGGGCTCCGTCGTCGACTTGTACGTAGGTTATAAGAAGTGAGTATACTATATATCTTTACTTTGTCATCTTGCAAGATGTATGAATGTGGACGAGGCAAAAGGATCGTAGCACAGGTTGTTTTGTGGTTTATGGCTACCCTTATGGAAAAAGGGCGTGAGTTTATTTGGTCAGTGGGTCTTTCGGACTGCCAAACTGTGTCACAGTACTCTGTCCTCCGTTTTCCGCGTCCAATCGGACCCAAACCAGCCATATGGGTGGCGTTCTCAAGAGAAGAAATAAATAATTAAATTAATGTTACGCTTGCCGTTAAAATCGGACTAGGCGGGTAACATTGCCAAGACAGATGGGCCTGAATCGTTATTTACCGAGATAATAAAAGAGAAACTTTTAAAAGTCTGAGAGATTAAGAGTGTTTTTTTTCAATGATTTATGACTGCTATTACTGTAAACTGAATCGATTCAGTAATTCTGTAATGCTTGACTGACGAGTAACGATAAAAAAACAAAGGTAACGTTACCTAATTAATATAATTATGTCTGTTTCAGCAAAAAACTCCGCGTGAACATAAACATCCCGCTGAAGACGGAGCTGAAGGTGGAACAGGAAGCCACGCACAAACACATCGAGGAGGACCGCAAGATGCTCATTCAGGTAACCGACTTTTCCTCTGTCTATTTGTTCCGACTAATCTGCGAAACGAGTGAACCGATCTTGGCGGGACCTTTACTGGCAGATAGCTTTGTTAACAAAATTCAATTCAAATAGGGAAGTTAATAATAATTTCCCTCGGGCGAAGGTAAAACTTCCAAACTTCGTAATACTTGGTTGTGAGACTTTTGGTCTACTGACCATTTGTAACGACAGTCCGAGATCTAAAAATGACAGCCTCGACCAACAATTTGCGTATAATAACGTGTTTTCCGAGGCACGGTGAAAGCTCGGTATGCAATGGAACCCAACCACAGACCAACCTAGGCAAGCGCGGCTGAACCTAAAAGATTGATCCAAATGGCAGTTATTATCTAGCCACGAGCTCCTCGACCGATGTCCTGGTGAAGGATACGGAGATCCGCTGTATGCGAGACGCACGGGACCGGTCAATGTGGGGACACTTAAGAGGAAATGCGAGTGGTCTTTTCTCCATACAAACGCTCTCGCCTGTTTTCTTTTTGGTTAATGACCCTAGCTAGAGCAATGATTTTTTACAGAATAATAAATATTAATTATTTCTATGCCCCTATGTTTTCCTTTTTGGTGATAAATTATTTTTATAAGCAGTAGAACCCTCAAAAAATGCGCAAAATTGCTTGTTTAGATCGCTGTTAACAGAGTCCTAGTGTACAAATTTGACAACTATTAACGAAAAAAGAAAAACATAGCGGCGTAGTATATAATTATCCTCCTTATTGTCTAAAATATCTAGGAGGAAATAGGCGAGAGCCAAACCTCGAATTATAACTTTTTACTCAAGCTTTTGAGTTGGATCTGCAGTGGCTGCACGAATTTGAGGGCAGGAGGACGGAGGGAGACAGACGGATGGACGGAGAGAGACAGCACTCGCATTTCCTCTTAAGGGAGGCCTATGTCCAGCTGTGGACGTTCTTGAGGCTGAAATAACGATGATGATAAGCTTCTCAGTATCGAATCTAGCCATTAACCAAATATGTTTTGTTTGCAGGCTGCAATAGTGAGAATAATGAAGACCCGCAAGACACTGAAACACCAGCATTTAGTTGTGGAGGTACTCAACCAACTGTCCTCGCGATTCAAGCCAAGAGTGCCAGTCATCAAGGTATATTCATTATAAGTGCTATTATTTTTTTATTCCTATAGGTGGGTGGGGCTAACAGTTGCCAGTTAGAGTTTCTTAATGGTTCTTCTCCATAGGAAACGACTTACCCAATCAGTCCACCTTTTCTCCACGTTAAATAAGTGCCCATGAGGGCCTATTTCTATAAGTAGGTCTATTTCGTGGGCATTTGTTCCCTCACCCGTGACTCGGGTGTTAATACCGACTCTAATTTACTTAGACATAGTTATACATAGTTTACCCAATTATATCAAAATGTACTATTGATTTAGGCTAGGCACGTCACAAATATACATGCAGTGGAATTCTTTGTAAAAGAGTTTATCCGGGGAAGTACTGCCACCAATCTACCATACCTGATTCTGCCGCTAATCAGCGTAGATTGTATGTTTGATGATGCCAATGTAATCTTAAAGATGTTGACAAAAACAGAAAACAGTAGTTTATCAATTTTGACGAAAGAACAAGATAATTGCTTTGAAAAGTAATGAGTTATGTCACTATTTAACCGTCTTTAAAAATAAAGGAGGTTATTAATTATGTTCTACTCTATATTTTTTAGGTACCTACATCTCAGCTCCTACCTTTCGGAGATTTCAGGCGTAATGTTATATGATTAAAATTAACGATATTTCTTATTATTTCCAGAAATGCATCGACATCCTGATTGAGAAGGAGTACTTGGAGCGCACGGAGGGCGAGAAGGACACATACAGCTATCTCGCGTGATTGCGCCGCGCACTATGTAATAAATGATATATAAACAATATTATGTAATCTACATGACTTTCATTTTTATTGTAACCTGCCTTGATACTTGTCGTTGGGAAATTCCATCAGGAATAGGGTTGTTGACGGACTTAAAAAAAATGTGATTCTGTTTAGCCCGTCAGTTAGATTATCGAAAAATATTGGATACGTATTTTTTGTTTTATCAAATTAATAAAAAATTACGAAAATAAAGCTTGTCAAAGGTCATGGTGCGAGAGTTTTTGACGTCATAGTCTGGTAAAAATTAACCAACCTGTGACGTTGCACGACTTTTCGAAGAACTGTCTTAATTTTTTGTTTATGTGAAAAAAGAGAAAATACGTGTTTAATATTTTTTCGAAATCTATCTGAATAATTAATTTTTTTTAGTCAACTACCCTATTTTTCAGTAGCAACTACGGAGTGTGGAGAGTCTCTAGAATGCCTTTATAGACACTCAAGAGCCTTGTATGAACTGAGACGGTTGTATTGGTGATATTAACCTTTTCACCGCCACAGACGACAAGCCAAAAAGTACCATAAGTAGACAGTCATAAAAGTACTTTTTTGCTTGTTCGGCTTGTCGTCAATACGTGACGCTCAAAAGGTTAATCATTATTACTCAGTAGATAGACATTTGTTACTGCCGCTAATACAATTTTTTTTTTATTCGGCCTACGACTCTACAGTCGACACTGACCGGTGCAAAAAACGTAAGAAATTTAGCGGGCTACCTTGAGTATTAATGTCAACCAGCCAGTACTAAAAGCGAATTTAAGTAACGATATTGTTATCAGTGGGTCTTCAAAGACAATAAAATCTCAGAGGACCCACTAGCTAGTAGGTCTTGGGAGACACATCAGTATTCGGAGACCCACCAGTGGGTCTGCTTGGTGGGTCCTTGAAGACGAAGTGGTCGCACCGCCTTCACCAAAGGTTCGCCCCACCAATAGGTATACCTCTGCCTAATGCTTCAGGAATTACAGGCGTGATGTTATGTGTTACCTTCTATGTTCATGTTACGATTCCGAATGGTTTGCTTGCAAAGGTAAAAAAACATCTCAGACTTTCTCAATTTTATAATATTCTTGAGCGCTGACGCAAAAGTGAGTTATTGGGTCCCTTTGGTGGTATGAAGTGAGACGCGGGGCGGGGAAAGTGCAGTGATTGGCCCGTAGCGCATCGCGTCATAGCCGTCACTCGGGATTTGTTCTTTACTCCTGCTGCACTTACCTCACGACCAATAAATAATAAACGGGTGTGCGTAATATTTGTCCTATAGTGTATAACGATGCGCACAGCCATCCCCACTCTTCCGCCGAGCGCTCAAGAACCGTGTATTATACTTGCATATAGGGTGACGGGCAATTAGTGACCGTTATTTGACACGTGATTGTAGGCATGATAACAAACAAATATCCCAATGAAACGTTTCTTTAATATTCCTTCACTGCTATCATAATAACACTGCCGTAAAAAATTCGCACACGCGTGCCTTATCTAGCGGTATCTGTGTTTTCGCACTGCAGTAATAAAATAATACTTCTTTCGGTGGGGTAAATAGATAATTAGTCAAAGACGTCAAACAATTAACAATGACAGGCAAGAAACGGGTATCAGCAATCTTATCTATAAACACTCACTAAAAAAATAGTGATACGATTCCGAAAATTCTATCACTAAACGGGAAGCACACGTAAAGTGTTCCTGTGGGTCCGTACCGGAGCGAAACCGTGTGCAAAAGCTACTTTTTTTGTACCTAATAAGCTCCGAAACTGCCGAATTTAGCTTACGATTGGTGGTAAAAATGGTTAAATTCAACCATTTTTTCACATAAATCAGGAAGTAACATCATCTGCCTAGCCTTTTCCCAACTATATTGGGGTCGGCTTCCAGTCTAACCGGATGCAGCTGAATACTAGTATTTTACATGGAGCGACTGCCTATCTGACCTCCACAACCCAGTTAATACTAGGTAATACAATACCCTTTGGTAAGACTGGATGACAGAATTTCAGGTCACTGACTACCTGTGACGACTGCCAAAGATCAATTATATGGCAGCCGGGACCAACAGCTTAACGTGCTTTCCGAGGCACGGAGGAAACTCGGTATGTCGGGTGGTCACCCATCCACAGACCGACCTAGGCAAGCACAGCTTTACCTAAAGATCGACCTGAGTGGCAGTTCTTATTAAGCCGCGAGCTCCTCCATAAATCAGGAAGTAACATAAGCTATAGGTAATTATTTTTAGAAAAATAGAAACAACTGGAAGTCATGGGGAGACTGGAGAGGCCTTTGCCCCGCAGTGGGATGATACAGGTATCAGTATCAGAGGTATATAGATATGTGCGGGGCGCAGCTAGTTTTCTATATGTTAGGTCAGCCTTCATAGAACCGTACATGGCAAGACTTCGCACCTTGCAATACCTAAAATAAATAATCTTTGAACTAATAATTGCTTACAACCTTAGCATATCTATGTTTGATATAATGTATTGTACGTACCTACATATATACCTAATTATCGTAATAGACTATAATTTGCCAGTATTACGCGCAAACTCTGCGCGCTCACTTGTTCCTTGCTATTTTTACGCAAAAACATTATCCTTCTTTAAAAAACATCGCGCGCGTCGTGTAAAAAATCAAAATGTTAAGGAACCCTAACTATGTCTACGGGCCCGAAAGTGTTTCAGTGCCTGCTAATCTACACTTTGGAGACTATATCCTGGGTCGGATGTGGGAACATAGACAAAATGTAGCTATGGTAAGTAGGTACTTAGAAGTATTTAAAAAAATGTTGTGCCTGACTGCGTCTATAAATTGTTTATATTATTTTTTAATTACCTACCTATCATCTTTAGGTGTAGTTACCTGCATTATGGATTGCAATAAAACATTTGCTTTGAATTGATTTCTAGATTAAATTGCAGTTATCAATAAATTGCATCAAGACCTTGTGTTTATTTTTTACCAGGCGTTTTTTTTATGTCTAGAGACAAGTCATGGTACTTTAATTGGACTGCGTTAAGTTATAATGAATCTAACGACAGAACTTTGATATAAGGGTTATGCTATAGTGTCATAGCAAGCGCGACTGCTGAGTATGAGGTCCTGGGTTCGGTTCCCGGGTCGGGCAAAGTGTTATTGACTTTTTCCATCAGGAAAAGTTATCAGTAACAGTCACGGAGTCTGGATTTGTGCCCGGTTCATGGCTATAGACTCGCCCCCTATTACACGGGATTTAAACATACCTAACTGGGGAAATGTGGGTGTACTATTAGGGCTTAATTGTTTACGGAGACACGGGGCTTCGCGCGGCGCCACAGAGCATGTAACAATAAAGGCTAAAGAAGGTTACAAATTCCATAGAAAAAGTAGCCATCCAATACAATTACGTCGGAGGGGTGCTGACTTGCAGTGAATGTGAACGCACTTTCACGGCAAAAATTGGCTATGTCAGTCACCAGAGAGCACACCAGCGATGCTCTTAATAGGCAGATCCAAGTCGCTGTGGCCGAAATCGGTCGGGATCATATATATATATAGAAAAAGTAATTTGTTCGGAGTTTCACAAGACTGCACGGCGCGTGCAGAAGGCTCGTTTCGTGCTTTTCTATCTGTTTACTGAGATGCGTGTCCACCGCAACGAACGCTGCATTTTAAACTAACGAGTGAAAAATCTCTTCTGGTAAAATCGATGTTTGAATTGCCATGTGTTTGAATTAAAAACGCAGCACGCGCCGCGCTACGCCCCGCCTACGCCTGTACGTAAACATGCACTTAGGTAGATACCCCTCCCGTCGGGGCTGTGGTTCCCGTCGGGTCATCAAGGATCCCACAATGTCAAAAATGTCGTCTGCCCATCTCACCGCTGCCGGACGACCAAAACTTCTGTTTCCATTCCTTGGACGCCTCTCGGTCACAGCTTAACTCCACCTAGCCATCACCGGGCCTTGCTAGGTGTTCTGCCCAACAACATTTGACTTCCACTATCCGATATACAAAATTCTCCGGATTTTGAGGTTTGGAGCTCGGTCCACTAGTTTTATAGCTACTGAACGTGGAATGCTCCATGGTTCGCGTCGTGTTCGTACCGCCGCCGCCGCGCCATTAAATAAAGCCATCTAATTTTGTATGCAACGGTTGATATACCCCCGTCGTCGGGGCTGCGGGTTGTGCGAAAGCGTCGTAACCGCTCTGCTCAGAGCGGGAGGAGTCATTTCATGATTTCCCACACCCCAAAAAAAAGGGGTACGTACCTACACATAAAGTGGGGATGTTTTTTTTTACCGCGTAGTGTGCCATGTCGTTAAGGCGAGGTTGCAGTACTTTGTTTTTATGTACGCACGACCTCGCCCCCCGCCCTGCCGCGCGAGCGATATAATGCCTAAATTTTGACTGTTTTTTGCTTCTTGGAGAAAAACTATAAAGAAATTATACAATATGTTTTCAACATTTACTTCAAAATAAAAAGTTCTATCTATTGATATAACTTTTATATAAATTCATGATGAAATGTCTTAGCAGTACACGTTTGAAATTGTGGTTTAGAGTCATATGTTTGATAAAAAAAGTATCGAGCCGATCATTCTAAATCGCGTTTCTATCTTTACGATTTACTAGAGAGTATGTTCAATTTTTATGTAATGATTTTTATTTATTAAAAAACTCGTATTTAGTTCGATTTTTATAGGTTCAAAAATCTTAAAATTACTGCAACCCGGCCTGATAAGGGTAAGAGATTCGAATGATGATGATGATCAAAGTCTATTCGGACCTTGACCTATATACCATCGGTATACCCACCACGACAAAATACTAAATTATATCATCAAGTAACGCACGTACCTACTTTAGATAACAATAACAATTATTACATAAACTGTTAGAAAACAGTACAATAACTGATATGAAGTAAACAAAATTTTATCACTATTATCAGATAACATTATATTACAACTCGTGACTTCGAAGATTCATATTATTTATTTATTTATTTAAACTTCATGCACAATAGTGATACATAGGCGGACTTAATGCCACAAGGCATTCGCTACTAGTTAACCTTACCATATTACTTACAGTTTAACTATGTTATGTTGATCATCGGATCATCATCATCAGCCTATAATTATGTTCCCACTGCAGGGACTCGAAGGCCTACTCTCTAGGAGAGGGATAGGCTATAATCCACCACTCGGGCCCAGTGCGGGTTGGTAGATATCACATGTCTTCGAATTTTTGGTTCTAAGACATGCCGGTTTCCGCATGATGTTATCTTTCACCGTTTTGAAGCAGCGGTTATGAAATAAATTGCACTAAGTAATGCGCATGCTTGGGTTCGAACCCCCGACCACCGCTGTGGATGTTAAGGTATTTAAAGGTATATAAGTAAAACATAACATCACGCCTGTAATCGCCGAGGGTTAGGCAGAGGTGTACCTAACAGTACATAAACACAATGTTACAATAATTTCAGATAAACGGCTCCACAGACGAACGCCTAACCTACGGTGAGATAGTCCAGCAAGCAATGAACTTCGCCGTCTCCCTCACTCGTATGGGTGTTAGAAAGGGAGACACGATCGGGCTGATGTCTGAGAATAGACAAGAGTACTGGGGTGCTGTGGTGGGCGTGGCTTGCGCGGGCGCAGTCTTGACTACAATCAGTACGGGGTATGTTAAAGGTATGTCTTAGATCAATTAATGTTTCATAGGTTTTACTTTGATAACCCAGTATTTAAGGGTTGACCTCGTGGTGGTCGTGCAGTTCAATTCCCGGATCGACCAAAAACTGTCATTAGGTTGTTTCATTAGAAAATTTCTCAGTAGCAGCCACAGAGTCTGGATTTGTGCCTAGTTTATGGCAATAGAGTCGCCCGTATTGCCCCGCCGCTCTTATTGGTAAACCTCTGCCTAACACTTTAGGGATAGGGGGATAACCTACAGAAACAAAATATGATTAGGTAATTGATTTATGATTTATTTATTTCAGGTGAACTAATCCACGTAACGAACATATCGAAACCAAAATACATCATCTGCTCCCCAATAATGTACAAAACACACGCAAAGACTCTAAAATCATTGAATTTCGTCAAAAAAATCATTTTACTCGGAGAGGAACGACAAAATGGCGTATTATCGTACAACGATATGGTTTTTGAAAATAACGGACAAATTAAGAACGTGAAATATGAAGAGTTTCGTTCTGTAGATGTGGAAGGACAGTCTGATACGTTGTTTATCATGTATTCTTCTGGAACAACTGGGTTGCCGAAAGGAGTGATGACTACGCATCTAAATGTGATCACTGCTTGTTGCTTGTAAGTGTTTTTTAATTCGAAATTCAATTCCTAAGGGAGTTAAATAGGGGATGAAAGTTTGTATGGAAAATCGTCAATCGCCGCTGGCAAAAGCTAGTTCTCAAATATATTTGAGTCCTCAAATAAGTATATTTTAGAAAAGACTAGCCTAAAGAAGGCTAGGCAGACATCACGTATGTTTCTCCGGAGAGTAGTATTAATTGGGTTGTGCTTGTGGAGGTCAGATAGGCAGTCGCTCCAAATGAAATACTAGCCAGGAGGACTTCCTCTTGAAGCCCTGAAGTTATGGTGCGTCATTTTATCACCAACTTACATACATCCCATATTATTACAGGCAAGCCACGGTGGACGGTTCAGTGATATCCGTCACAATAAACCCATGGTACCACGTCATGGGGCTTGTGGGTATACTGACTGCCTTCGTCACTGGTAGGACGGCAGTGTACATCCCCAAGTTCGATGTGGACACGTATTTGAAGATCGTTGAGAAGTATCGGGTGAGTTAGCTGTCAGCATGCAGGCCATGCAGCATAGAAAACGGTGAAGAAAAACATCACGAGGAAACCGGCATGTCTTAGAACCAAAAAATTCGAATACATGTGACATCTACCAACCCGCACTGGGCCCGCGTGGTGGATTATAGCCCATCCCTCTCCTAGAGAGGAGGCCTGAGTGCCTGCAGTGGGAATACTAAAGGCTGATGATGATGATGATGCTTAGAGCAATATTAGTTTAGCCTACATTGTCCCACTTCAGGGAAAAGGCCTCCCTTTCCTCCTTCCAATTTTTCTCGATCTAGCGCGATTGTAGGCCAATCCATTGAGACAGAGTCTTCATCCTCATATCTGCGGCTAGGCTATATATAACGTTACCACTTACCACTGCAGGAATACAGCAGGCCTCCTCTATGAGAGGGAATGGTCTATAATCTACCACGCAGGCCCATCTTTAAATTTTTGGTTCCCAGACATACTAGATTCCTCAAAACGGTGAAGTAAAACACTTCACCGTTTTGAGAGCAGTGGTTATGAAATAAATTACACAAATGAATGCGACTGCCTGGGTTCGAAGTATCGAACCCACGAGTCACGACTTACTGCTATTCTATTCTAACTGGGTTGTGGAGGTCACATAGGCAGTCGCTTCATGTAATATACTGGTATTCAGCTGCATCCGGTAAGACTGGAAGTCGACCCCAATAAAGTTCTAAAAAGGCTAGGCAGATGATAAAGTATTTCGTGCAGGTTTCGAAGTTCGGGCTAATAAACAACAGCTACCCTAGTAGCATTTTTTGTTGGCATTTAGTTGGGCCACATACAGAGGTATGTGGCCCAACTAAATGCCAACAAAAATGTATGTGGCCCAACTAAATGCCAACAAATGCCAACAAAAATGCTACTAGGGTAATTTCTGAATAACCTTCAATTCCAGGCAGTTCTCCTGACAGTGGTGCCACCAATCCTGGTAGCAATCAGTAAGAACCAGTCCAACTACGACCTCAGTTCGGTGAGGGTCATCTACTCGGGAGCTGCTCCTCTGCACAAGGATACTATCAACTCTGTTCAGCATAAGTAAGTTGTTGCTATAAAATATTTGTTTCTGTGATAGATTAAGACATTCAAATGTTATTTACCTATGTCTTAATTTTCTTTGATGTTATACAAACAATATATAGACAACACATCCAACAACCCGAAACTGTCAACCTGGAACCTAATGTATTAGCGATAAAGTTAAAAATCTATTAAAAAAAATTGACAGATTGTTGGTGTGATTGTGTGATTGTTCTGGCCCGCTTGCCGCGATATCTTACCACTACTCTTGATTGTTTGGTAGAGAATGCCTCAAGCATGAAGTCCGCCAGTGTTCATCCTTGACTGCCTAGTAGGTCTAGCGGTCACAAGTACGACTCCTGTTGCGGGCCTGCGGACCGATCAGAACCAGGCCCGGATCGGTGTCGTGTTGTGTTCCACGCGCAACTCAAAGAGTTGTCAGCACAATAGATGGGGCCCACTAGGGCTAGTGCCTGTATTTGTTCGAAAGAGTTACCGCGGCCATAGAACACAACGGGCATAAGAAGAAACACGGATGGGTTGAAGTCAATAAAAAAGTGCGACTTCTGTGCAGGAGGTTCGATTCCCTGCTCGGGCAAAGTCTTTTTGGGTTTTTCTGTCAAGAATTTCTCAGTTGCAGCCACGGACTCTGAAATTAAGCCCGATTAATGGCAATAGGCTCGCCTATACCATGGGACTTAAACCTAACTGACAAAACGTGGGTGTACTATTTACCTCTGTATAACCCTTCGGGGATTAAATTAAATTAAAAGCGTGATGTTATGTTAGTTACAATCAAGCTAATAAAAGCGTGTTAAAATGCACAAAATTAAACCCAATATATTTAATATATTTATCTGTATATCAATTGATTCCAGATTCCCCAACCTGATAGGCGTGTTCCAAGGCTACGGGGCTACCGAGATGACTCTGGCAGTTCTACGGTTCTATCCCGATGACCCTAACCTCCACAAAGTTGGTACTGTAGGGTTGGTGACTGCTAATACTGTGATTAAGGTTGGTACACCTGATTTACTTCCCGGTTTAAAGTGTCATCATCATGACCTCCTACATAATGTCATATGGGACATTTTACATTTCAGCTGAAAGACGTCCACTGCTATTAGACATAGGCCTCCCCTAAGTGGCACCATATTGACCGTTCCCGTACGTCTAGCATCCAGCAGATTCCTACAACCTGCACCAGGTCATCGGTCCATTTAAAGGAGGGGGCTTCCAACGCAACGTCTTCCGGGTCGCGGTCGATGCTCCAAAACTTTTCGCCTCAATCGACTATCGTTCTGCATTTTTATAATATGGTTCTGCGATCATTGCGCCCCACAGTGGTTCACTTTATTATTTTTTCTACTGAAATCAGGATTGGATGAATGTCTTTAAGATTTTCTAAGCACTTAAGCACTTCACGATCACTCATCATTCATCATCATCATTTCAGCCGAAAGACGTCCACTGCTAGACATAGGCCTCCCCTAAGTGTCGCCACATTGACCGGTCCCGTGCGTCTCGCATCTAGCGGATCCCCGCAACCTTCACCAGGTCATCGGTCCACCTAGTGGGAGGCCTTCCAACGCAACGTCTTCCGGTTCGCGGTCGCCACTCTAGAACTTTCCGGCCCCATCGGCCATCCGTCCTGCGAGCAATGTGCCCTGCCCACTGCCACTTAAGCTTGGCAATTCTTCGGGCTATGTCGGCAACCTTGGTTCTCATGCGGATGTCCTCATTTCTGATTCGATCACGCAAGGAAACTCCGAGCATAGCCCTCTCCATTGCTCTTTGGGTGACCTTAAGCCTTCTGATGAGGCCCATTGTGAGCGACCACGTTTCGGTCCCATATGTAATCACTGGCAACACACACTGGTCATAGACTTTCGTCTTGAGACACTGGGGTAAGTTGGACGAGAAGATACTTCTCAATTTCCCAAACGCTGCCCAGCCGAGTCGGATTCGACGATTGACCTCTTTTTCAAAGTTGGACCTACCTAACTGGACTGTTTGTCCCAGGTAGACATACTCGTCTACAACTTCGAGTGTAGAGTCTCCGATCTTTATAGGAGTGGGTGTAACATGGGCATTCAACATGACCTTGGTTTTGTCCATGTTCATTTTAAGACCCACTCTTTCGGAAGCTCTACTGAGGTCATCGAGCATTGTACTGAGGTCCTCCATGGTCTCAGCCATGACCACTATATCGTCGGCAAATCGAAGGTGAGTGATGTACTCGCCATTGATGTTGATGCCTAGTCCTCTCCAGTCCAGAACCTTGAAAAAATCCTCCAGTACAGCGGTAAACAGCTTCGGAGATATGACGTCTCCCTGTCTCACACCTCGCTGCAGAAGGATAGGTTTCGTGGTCTGGTCCTGAAGCCGGACTGACATGGTGGCGCTTTTGTATAAACACTTCAATACCTCGATGTACCGGTAGTCAATTTGGCACCTTTGGAGAGACTGCAGTACAGCCCAAGTTTCGATCACGATCACTCATAAATACAGTATTAGCCATTTCAGAATAAGAAATATTACAAGCGGCCATCACTAGTAAATAGTGTTATTTTGTCAAATAGATACTCTTTACTATATAAAAACTGATGGTACCCCTTGTATAAGTTATTATAAGACTTATTCCCGATAATAATTGCTAAACTACCCAGATTAACAGCTCATTTGTCATTTTTCTTAGAAAAGTATTCTCATTAGTTAATGTGACTATAGAGCCAGAGTTGCAGCTAGTTGCAGCTGGAATGTACATAACACTAATTCTAAGGCATTAACGCATCATTAGAAGCATGTGACAAAGCTGCGGTCACCGGCGCAAATAAGTTATGGCCCTTTTAACATATCAAAATGGTTTAAAAAAGCAGTTTTATATCAAATTACACAACAGTCAAAATATTGTTAATATTTTTATGGTAACTAGCTAAATATTTACTTCATACTTGTGTCTCCCAGAAAAAAATTTGAACTGTAAAGTTATTACTTATACTCGTAATTACATTTTATCAGTCCTTGAAACACGCGATGTTTTCGTTAAAATTTTGCACGTTCTTACTCGGTAATCTTTGATAGTTTATAAAGGTCAAAATTTTTTGGTCTACAATTTTTATCACATTCTGTTTATTAGGGTGTCTATTATGTGCTGCGTGGCATATTACAAGTGTAATATGCACTTTGAAAAATTGAATTAATTCCGCCCTTGCACCACTGTGCGCCCGGCCCACTACCACTTAAGTTTGGTATATTTCGGGCTACGTCGGTAACCTTAGTTCTCTTACGGATGTCTTTATTTCTGTTTCGATCGCGCTAGTAAACTCCGAGCCCAGGCTTCTCCTTTGCCTTTTGAGTTCTTTAAGCTTCCTAAAGGAAAACATCGTGAGGAAACCAGCATGTCTCAGAACCAAAAAATTCGAAGACATGTCTGACATGTGACATCCGCCATTTCCGCACTGTGCCCGCGTGGTGGATTATAGCCCATCCCTCTCCTAGAGAGGAGGCCAGCTGAGTCCCTGCTGCAGTGAGAATATTATAGGCTGATGATGAATTTCATTTTTCCAGGTAACAGATCTAGAAACAGGCAAGACTCTAGGCCCAAATGAACGTGGCGAACTTTGCGTCAAAGGCCAACTGCTGATGAAAGGGTACGTCGGCATGGAGAAGGGGTCAGACTTCGATGATGAGGGGTTCTACAAGACTGGAGACGTGGGGTACTATGATGAGGACGGCTACTTCTTCATTGTGGACCGGCTGAAGGAGCTTATCAAGTATAAGGGGTATCAGGTGAGGGTCTTTTCATGAAAAGTTTTTTTGGGAATGGTTGTGGTACCTTCACAATAGGCAGATGGCATACAGGGTGGAAGCGACACCGAGGAAAAAACGATTACCTATTACCACGCTCTCATTACTTAATTCTGAACGCTGATTTGAAAAAATAAGTACCGGTGAATGGGGTTTTTCAATTAAATGGCCAGTCTAACTCAGCCATTTTTAATTTTTTGTATAGTTGCTGCCAATGTTCTAAAGTGTCACGTTTTCAAGATATGAACTATCAAAATTCAAATTCTGTGTGAATCGATAGCTGACATAAATAAGAACACTGAAGATTTCAAGCATTGTTTGATCATTGCTTCATACAAAAATCTTATAATCCCTTTCTACGTAGTTTGAATTATGTACCAGTTAATGTTGTATCTACTATTTAAAACTATGATCCAGTTCTTTCGATAAAACTCCAAGATTATCTTGCTTATTAATATATCCGTCCCAATGTATTACCTTTATCTTCATCCAGGTCCCTCCAGCAGAGCTAGAAGCCGTTCTCCTCCAACACGAGGGTATCAGGGATGCAGCAGTCATCGGTATTGAGGACAGGAAGGCGGGGGAGGTGCCTCTAGCGTTCGTGGTGGCTCAGCCAGGGAAGACTCTGACGGAGGAGGACGTTAAGCAGTTTGTGGCTGAGAGGGTTAGTCATTTTCCTTAGCGCGTCGATGGCAATCTGAACTGTGTCGATTTAGAACTGCGCTACTAGTTTCGCGCTTTCGGTAGCGTCCATCAGTTCCTGTAGTGAACATACAACAGGGTATAAGAGATCCTACGTTATTGTTTCAGCTATCAAACCCGAAGCACCTCCGTGGTGGCGTGCGCTTCATACAACAGATACCCAAGTCACCGAGTGGGAAACTTCTGCGCAAAGAACTACGGAAGATGGTTAAGACTGCTAAAAGTAAACTGTAGAAGAAAAACAAGAGATATTATTGTTGACAGGTTTAGGGAAATTGATGTAAAGCTGTTAATTTATATGTTTAAGCAATGGAATTAGCGAAACCAAGATGAGAATTAATTCATACTTTTAAAGTCCTTAATCTAAGTTGTTATTTCGTTAATATTTATTAAATAGTTTTTTCATAAAACATGTTCGTTTGTTTTCTGCAAATTGATCCGAATCCATTTTCAGCATTAGTAGCCTATGTAGCGTCATATATCCCGCGAAATTCAAATGTTCTTTTGTTATTTGTGTTATAATTATTACCGTAATGGGGATGTATTTACGAATTAATTGTAAAAATTAATTGATGATTTTAACTCAATGTAAAGGACTCAAAACTTTGTGCTGATGAATGCATTGAATAGTATGAGGGTCATGGAGGTATTGGAAGTAAAGTATCAACGTACTACCCAGTCAACTAAGTCGTGGAGGTCAGATAGGCAGTCGGTCCATGTAAAATACTGGTATTCAGCTAGGTACATCTGGTTAAACAGGAAGCCGACACCAACTTAGTTAGAAAAAGATTAGGCAGATAATGATTATACTTTACGATAGCGACTAGGGCTTTCAATACCGGTATTACGGGATCCCGTAATACCGTGATCCCGGACAAATATGGGCCATTTTCAATACCGGTATTGAAGCCCTCAATACCGTGATCACGGTATTGCAAGCATTACATGTATTATCGTAAATTAAATTCCATTTTTTAAATATAATAATGACACACGAAACATATAAAGAGACAGTGAGACAATGACTGATAATGAACAAGATATGACCATAGAAGAACCTTCTACTTCATTGAATTCTAGCAGTGGAAATGATATCGGGAGTTCGGGAGGCTGGAAATCGTCAAACCTGCGCGGTTTCTGATGATGCGTCTCCCAAGACCTACTAGTGGGTCCTCTGATCCTACCAGTCAGTAGGTCTTGGGAGACACATCAGTATTCGGAGACCCACCGGTGGGTCTGCTTGGTGGGTCCTTGAAGACAAAGTGCGTTGACGATTTCCAGCCTCCCGAACGTACCAGATTCCGAAAAGGCTTTAGTACCGTAGACAGCATACCTACATACGCTGCGTGGTTATGTGGCTGGATGTCATACAAGAGACCGAAGAGTATAACCTGCCTCTCTGATTAGCGGTTGTGGACTACGAGAAACCCTTTAATTCGACCAAGACCTGGGTCGTACTGCAGTGTCTCCAACGGTGGCAAAAACACTACCATGTCAGTTCGACTTCAGGACCAGACCTCGGAACCTTTTTTTGTGTGACAGGGAGACGTCACATCTCCGAAACTGTTCACCCTGCACTGGAGGATACCTTTAAGGTTCTGGATTGAAGAGACCTCAGTGAAATGCTCGATGACCGCAGTAGAGCTTCCGAAAGAGTGGGTCTTAAAATAAACATGGACAAAACCAAGGTCATGTTGACTGTCCACGTAACACCCTCACCTATCAAAATCGGGGACTCTACACTCGAAGTTGTGGACGAAGTCTACCTGGATCTAATGATGTAAAATAGGTCCAGTTCGACCAGTCAGTCAGTTCGAACTTCGAGAAAGAGTAGAAATCGTCGTGGTGGGCAGGGCACATTGCTCGCAGAACAGATGGCCAATGGGGCCTACAAGTTTTGGAGTGGCAACCGCGAACAGAAAGACGTTGTGTTGGAAGGCGTCCAACAAGGTGGAACGATGACCTGGTGAAGGTTGCGGGGTCACGCTGAATGCGCCCATAGGACAGGCCACTGCGGCAACACCTGGGGGAGGCCTATACGCCCAGCAGTGGACGTCTTGGTTGAAATATACTGTCTGTAATACCTACGAATATTGATGCAGAGCGTGCTTTTTTTTCAGTAGGCTATTGTGAATGATGGCTAATAGCTAATTAAGCTATACTTACGTTTCTACAAATATTGATAGGTAGCTATGTCGAGTACATGATACATTTCAATAATAATAAAAATCGACTTTATTGATATTTATTCTTTTCAAACGCTATGTGGAATGCCTTCCTACAAAAAGACTTGAGTTAAGTTTTGATTATGTTCCTACTTAGTCCTATCTAATTAAATAATCAACCAATACCAAGTTTTTATATAGAGCGCTATTTATAAAAGTTATTTAAAATAAAAAAAAACAAAAAAGACTGTTTTTACAAATAAAAACACATACTTTAAATGTTGGTATGTAATACCGGTATTAATACCGTGATCACGGTATTGACGTCCAATACCGGATCGATACCGGTATTGAAAACATCCGGTATTTTGAAAGCCCTAATAGCGACACCTTATGCAAAAATCATCATTTATGAACACACAAGTAGGAGAGAACATAAGGAAACTTAGTAAGAAAACGTAAAGTACGAGTACGAACCATGAAAAATGTAAAATCTTGTTGCGATTCAAATAATTATGTTGCGGATGAGGCTTAATTATGCAGTACCTACAGGACACGGGTTACTTTCATAACAGGAAAATAAATAACAAAACACGTAATCGAAACCGGAACAACGTTGGATGCGTAATGCATAAAATCAGTGTAGTAGTAGTGTAAAGGTATGGTAGCATAGTTGTGTTAAGTTGGAATTTTGAAATGGTCGAGACGAACTGAACTCTTATAAAAAGGATTGGGGCCAAACAGGGAAAGACAGAGATAAATGGAAAGAGGGAAGGGAGGGAGGCCTTTACCCTGCAGTGGGATACTTCAAGCTCATTAAAAATAATAGAATACTACATCTTGCTTGAATGCCACGTCTCCGTATATAGGATGATTTCTGACCATAACGCAAATGAAGCCTCGGGCGAAAGCCAATCAGCATGTTTTATAAATACTTATGTTCGGTGCAACAAAAAAAAACTTCAAAAGAGACATGTACCACAAATTGGATGTCCCACTTCTACCAATACGGAACAATAACCGCTTCGAATGGCCTGAACACCTGACCGCATGACGACTGTTATTTACCTACCTATTACTAAATGCTTACATAAGCATTTCACCGAAACTTGTCTCAGTCAAAATATCTGCCATTCGCTCCCCTCAGGTCGGAGCGAACGCAGATCGATAATACTTTCAGTTTTAATAACGGACTATTTAAGAACATCGAACGTTTCGAATTTGAAGTGCTGTCAAAATTTTATAAATGTAGAATACAGTGTTGCACAAAAAACATTACGCGCCAACTTCAGAACCTCTTTCTTTTTTCTTTGGAACACATAGGATGTTCTAAATTCAAATTGCTGTCAAAATTTTTAGAAACTTGTGTTGTTTAAAAAAAAACAATGTTTACCTCAACCAAAGTGTTTCTGGTATTCATGCATTTATTTTGTAACTCAATCTGTGATATAGATCTAGATGTAGTTAACAAAAACCTGTTCGATTCAAAAAACTTTGTCAACCAAAAAACAGACGCAGTCCTAACAAAACTTTTAAACGAAAACAAATTCAATTCGGACATCATCAAAAGTGTGGGGAAAAATAGTGATGTGGTCAACAATTATGCTGACATAACGATTATGGACGATAACGGTCATTTGAACAACTTGAAATTCAAATCGGCGTTGCCAAAAACGCAGTTTGACAATTTGATCAATAGTGATGTGCGGGTGACGAAAGTGAATGACAAAGTGACTCAAATTGATCGTCCGGTGACTGAAAGCTATGATGAAGATGAAGTGCAGTTTGAAGCTGGTGGTCTAAAGCCGAAGTTCCTGGATGAATTGGGGCGTAAGTATTTGATTGAAAGATTATTAGTTGATGGAATCGAAGATGTAATTTCAAAAGGTAAGTACTGTAGCTGCTAACACAAAAGAGACATTATTTTTACGACGTTTCGATGAGATATAGAAACTCAATTCTATGTTCTTTATTAGGGATTTGTTTTCGTTCCTTAGTCCTTGAAGTGGACCATTGTACGTGAGTCATGGCGTCCGTTACTCCTACCAGCCCACCTCCCTCCAGAAGGGATCTTGGTGTTCCAAGAGTTTCCTTGTGTTTATTGTTGATCACTGTTGTTAAAGAGAGGTTCAAGTTAATAAAGCAGAAAGGAAGAAGTATTTATCTAGTATACGTTACTGAAAATCCCAATCAATTTCAAAGATTTAAATACTTGTTAGACTCGCCCTACCGCATCGAAAGCCCATCGTGTTTGTTTCGTTGACAATGACGTTTGAGTTGTGCATTGTCCACTCACTCATACCAAAAATAATATTTCTATCGTTTGTTATAATAGTGATGCGAGCTAACACTTCACTTCTTAGTATAGTCTGTGGAATGAATCCGACACACCAAATTCACTGCGTCCTCAGTTGTATGTAAGCATGTTGCATGATAAATATCCCCTCTTCAGTGTTAATGATAGTGATCTGACCTCCACGCCCCATTTAGCATCGGGTAATACGATACCCTTTGGTAAGACTGATTGTCAGACTTTCGTTTCGGGTCACTGACTACCTGTTATGACTGTCAAAGGTCTACAAATGTCAGCCGGGCAAGGGAAGAACGACCCGAGTGGCTGATATTATTTGGCTACAAGCTTTTTGATGTTATTTCGCCTTCATCGATGGTGCCAAGTAAACAATAAAAACAACAAAATTCGGCAAATCAGGAACCGGTCTTTGAATTTGAATCAATTGAGTTTCTCTTAGGTTAGGTCAGGTAAAACTTGAATAACTGGATTGGAGCTTATGTAAACGCGTCATAACGGCCTATTGAATTGACTACTTGAGATATAGCCGACCCCAACATAGTTGTAAAGGCGTTGTCTAGCCTGTCGGCCACCAGTCTAACCTGATGCAGCTGAATACCAGTATTTTACATGGAGCGACTACTTCTGACCTCCACAGCCCAGTTTATACTGGGTAATACGGAATTGACCACTTGATAATTATGCTTTAATTATAGAGCAGTGGTAGCCCAGTGGTGGCTGCCCCAACTTACTAACAGTAAAGGTACAAGTTGGTAGCCAATTGCATGCAGCAGCAGCAGACGATGTGTCGCGGCGCCACGACTGGTTTCTACGTATTTCTATGAAATTCCCTCCGTAGTTATCGACATGAAGCTAGCGACGCGTCGTCGAGCGGCAGACGCACGTGTCGTCCGACCGCAGATGTAGTGCCCATAGATAACAGAAACAACAGGAGATATTATGTCCTTTAGCCGAAAATGTATCGGAACCTGTGTCTTCAGTTTACACCAACTGGATGCCATCTGCAGTTGCCGTCTGCAGTCGGGTTCAAAATCATGACTGCAGCGACATTACGCGACGACGTGTCGTGAAGACATGAAGCGACGACATGTCTCTGCTGCTGCATCGTGCAGTCGGCTACCAACTTGTACCATAAGTCATGGGTTCGGACACGGGCAGGCGCATTATTTGGTGTATCTATTTCAACACTATATACTGCTGTGCTACTGCTCTCAAAACGGTGCAACGAAACATCGTGAGGAAACCGGCGTGTCTTAGAACCAATAATTCGAAGACACGTGGCATTTACTAACCTGCACTGGGCCTGTGTAGTGGACTGTAGCCCATCCCTCTCCTAGAGAGGAGAGATGAATACAAGCGCGATGACATAATATAGTACCTATACGGTGCTATAAAAATATATTAGTGCATATTCTTTGGAAATGATTCGAAACAGAAACGTGGTGCATAAGTTCAAGTACACTCAAGCTAAACGCATTCGGAACGAGGTGATCTGACAATGAATTAAATTTTGTTGATGTAACTCACAGAATAAGTAACCTAAAGTGGCAATGGGCCGGTCATATTAGTAGAAGAATCAATTACCGTTGGGGTATTCGTATTTTTGAGTGGAGACCGCGAAAGAACGACGATCTTCACAGCGTGGCTGGTGGCAACTGAATGAGAGTTCATGCAGTGGACTGTTGTAGGGTAATGATGATAATTCGTGAAATTCGAAAATTGCAAATAATAACAAGAAGTGTATGTTTACTACTTTATTTTTTTTTAATCTTTATTTTGGAAAAGGCTTTAATCACGACGCGATTATGCCAGCCTCGTAGTTTTACATAATAAATATAATCTAAATACAAACTAGGATCTTAACTTAATTAGTTTAACAATTAACTTATAGTTATAACTTAACAACTAATTTGGACGTAGGTTTGGCCAATATCGAATTAGGTACATATTCCAACGTCCCATAGAGTAATTCTCGCTTCAGTTTCTATAGTCCTACGTTCTGCTCCAACCCGAGCACACTCCACCAGAGCGTGGTAGGCATCTTCCCGCATGTTGCAAATCAGACAATTTGGGGTGTCAATAATCTTCATCAGATGCCCGAACGCATTTAATGGAATGTGCCCAGATCACAAACGCATACTCATCACTAACAGTTGTCTGTTCATGTGAACTTCAGAGAACCATGGAATCCGTGGCGGTTCTGACTGGTTTGTTCTGTACCATATACCCTTCTCCACAGATCTTTTGTCAAAGTAAGTCTTCCACGTGCAATAACACATTACTTGACATCTCTCAATAAATCTGTGAAGAAGGGTAGATGGTTGACAGATATTCCTCCATAGGTTCCCACCTTTGCCAACCTATCGACTTCCTCGTTTCCCATCAAGCCAACATGTGATGGAATCCACTGGAACTTAACAGTTGTTTACTACTTCGTTGGTCTTGTAGTCGCAATCGTGACGGCTGAGCATGAGACCTTGGGCTCGCGTCCAGGGTCTGATAAATAATATTGGGGTAAAAACTCCAACATTAATTTGCCAAAACCGGAACTCTGAATTTCTGAGTAGCAATCACGGGGTCCGGAATTTGTGTCCGATTGATTGCAATAGAGACGCCCCCTATAACTAAATGTCGGTTTACTCAAGGTAGGTACTCATCTGCCTAACCCTTCGGGGATTACAGGCTTGATGTTATGTTTTATAGTAGGGGTTTTTTACCCGACTGCGGCGAAGCCCAAAAGGAGGGTTATGTGTTTGACGTGTATGTATGTATGTATGTATGTATGTCCGTTTCTTTGTTCCCTCATAACTCCTAAACGGATGAAGGGATTTGAATGAAATATACATAGTTAGATTCGTCTTGATGGCGCGAGTGTTATAGGCTACATTAAAATTAAAAAACAAAGAAAAATTGCGGATTTTGGGGGCCAAATCGCGGAGTTCAAAAATTTTTTTTTTTCCTATACCATCGAGTGGGGTATCAAAATAAAGGGTTTTAAAGGGAGATTACAAAAATATAAAACACTTATATGTTTAAAAGAAATTTTAAGTGACAAATCCTATAAACAAGCACAAAAGTTAAATCATTTGCGAAGAATTTTACACGACCAACGAAAGAACAAACACAAAAGAACTAAAAAGTTGGAAATAAAAAAAAGTAGTTAAAAAACTAAAAAACCCGACTGAAAAAACTGAAAAGCAAAAAACAAGCACATTTTAAATTAAACAAAACTTGGAACCAGGCGGGTTCATTTGAATATTAAATTATGAAATGAAAAACATAGAACTAAAAAATAGAACCCCGCCTGGTTCCAAGTTTTGTTTAATTTAAAATGTGCTTGTTTTTTGCTTTTCAGTTTTTTCAGTCGGGTTTTTTAGTTTTTTAACTACTTTTTTTTATTCTCTAAATCTTTCTATTACTTACTCCTTCGGCAGCAGTGAATAATATATTATTTCATATCCGCTGACAACTTCCTCGTGAAATAACTCTAATATGTTGGCAGTTAGTAGAGTACCAGGTACCAGGCTTGCATGATTCGGCAGGAGTGATCATTAATCTCCTGCCCATATAGCCCGATTCATTTGTGGTCAGTATGTTTTCTTCTTTCATACTTCTCTATTATTCGTCATCTTATCAGCCACCTCCATTTTTGCCATTTTATCTTTTACACAGTCCATCCATCGTTTCTTTTTACCCGACTGCAAGGAAAGGGTTATGTTTTTCGCGTCTATCTTTGTTTGTAATATTCTTTATTCCCTAATATCTTCCAAACTACTCGATGGCTTACTTTAATTAAAGTTTTATTAGATTTTAGTGATATAATATCCGCTGATAACTTCCTCGTTAACTAATGAAATAACTCGATTATGTTGGCAGTTACCTGGCGCGCAGTATTCGGCAGGCGGTGTGTTTTGTAACGTTACGGCATAGGTTAGTGGTGAAAGCGACATCCGGCTTCAAGCGCTTGTTGCTGTAAGGATGTGGCTAGAATGGTGGGGAAGGATTTAATTTAAGTAATTATTGTTGATTAAATTAAATTATTGGCAAATTAATCCTTTTGTTAATCAAAGTTGATATAAAATAGAGCTTATTATGAAGTAAAAAACAACTAAGTTAAGAAGATCCTTTTTTTTAAGTCTGCTTAAAACTATAAAAAGCAAAATTAAAAATTTTGAAAAAACCCGAGACGGTTAAAAATTAATTGAAAAAAAGATAAAATAACATAAAACACCCGCCTTAAAAAAACCCAAGAATGTCCGTCCGGCGTCGGGGGCTGCCATTAAATGAACTAGTTTTGCAATGTTCAGCTCCCGACAGACATTATTTTTAAAATTTTTACTTTTATTTTTTTTATCTAAGAACATGCACTAATCAAACCTAAACCCATAACTGAAAACTGCATCAAAATCGGACTTGTAGTTTTGCAGAAAAATGGCAACTTTGATTTGCACAAAAAATGTTTGCTGCAGCGCCCCCTGGTGAGTTGTCACCGTAACACCTATCTAAGAACATGCACCAATCAAACCCGAACCCATAACTGAAAACTGCGTCAAAATCGGACTAGTAGTTTTGGAGAAAAATAGCAACATGTATTTGCACAAACACACAAACAACCTCTCACCCCAAACGCATATAGCGTCTCCGTTCCGTCGTGGGTAAAAATGATCAAAGTTAAATAAGTGCTTGCTATCAATATTGTTGATTGTCTCATAACATTACACCTGTAAACCTCGAAGGGATAAGCAGAGGTGTACGTACACCCACATATATATCACCAGTTAAAGTCCCATGCAATAGGGGGCGCGCCTATTGTCATCCACCAACATTGATTTTCTCTTGTGTAAAAAAGCGTAATGGGACGCAATTTCCATGCTTACATATCTGTTCATTTCCCTCGGAAAAGACAGCCTCTAGTGACTCCTGGGAGATGATAATACTGAATACCAGCCGCACAGGGTTACAAAATGGAACAATACAATTATTTAATTACTAGCTTTTGCCAGCGGCTTCGCCCGCGTGGAAATGACGATTTTCCATACAAACTTTCATCCCCTATTTAATTCCCTTAGGGGTTGAATTTCGAAAAATCCTTCCTTATTCCTTGTCTACATTATAAAGGGAACCTCTGTGCAAAATTTCAGCTTTCTAGTTCCAAGGGTTTGGGCTGGGCGTTGATGAGTCAGTCAATCAGTCAGTCAGTCAGTCAGGACTTCTCTCTTTATTTATTAGATTTTCTTCTTGGGGCATTAGTTCAATTCGCATAGTCAGCAGTGACTGATTTTAAAAAAAAAATCGTCACGACATAGCAGAGCAGTGGGAACGATATCTAGACTGAGATTTACTTATTTATTATTATTAGCCATTTGTGTCCCACTGCAGGACATAGGCCTCCCTTCCCTCTTTCCACTTATCCCTATCCAATGCCAATCCCTGCGAAAAGAGTCGAGTCTGTCGCTTCGCTGTCTCACCATCTCGTTCTGGGCCTGCCGCGTTGCCGTTTGCTGCTGTTTGCGACCCATTGTGTGGTTATTTTAGTCCTTAGCTCCTCCAGCATGCGACAGATGTGACCGGCCCAGTTCCATTTGAGCTTAGCAGTGTGTTAAATTGGGTATTAATAAGTTTTTATCTCCTACTCCTTTACAAACACAGCCTTACCTGCCAAAGTCAAGACAAAGCAGCCCGATGGCTTTCTCCGCAACCTTCGTGTTACGTAACGCGTTGCTGTAATACTAAGTAATGTTATTACATTGTAATCATAAGTTTCTGCACATTATTGTTGCTTTTATACGACCATTTTGTGAGAAATCATGGTTTAAGTGTTATCGAGTGTTTAGTATCGATCGAAGTAAGTGTTGGTTGTGTAAGCAGGCTAAGATTGAGAATGTTTTTTTTTTATTTCTGTAAATCTAACTTTATCTTCGATACTCGACGACACGGTTGGCGCAGTGGCTAAGCGATTGGACTGTTGTGCTGCGTGTCGCGGGTTCGATCCCCGCACGTATCAAATATTTGTATGGCCTACAGGTACTTGTTTCGGGTCTGGGTGTTTGGTTTGTGTATGTGAGTTTAAATGTTTGTAAACGCACCCACGATACAGGAAAAAATATTAGTGTGGGGCAAAGTTAAAAAAAAACATAAATCTATGTTTTTTTTAAACTGGGCAAAGTTCAAAAAAACATAATCTATTTTTTTCTGGTTCTTTTGTTCTGGTTCTTTGATGAGTGGCCACACATTACATCGAGTTTTTGTTATATAAGTTTTTAAACTGACATGGTCACTGACACTACTATTAATATCATAAACGGGATATTTACTATGTTTGAGTTTTGTTTTGTTTGAGTTTTTGTTGTTTGTTCTGGAACATACCTGGGTACCTTTTATTTATCTAGTTAGAGGGTGTCAAATATCCAGTTTCTCTATTAGTTGTAAAGTTACCATAAATATCTCCTTGATTCTCGTTCTATTTAATGCATCTATCAGCACAATGTTTTGAGTGGGTCGCATTGAGTCCTACCGTAAAACCTGATTTTTCAACCCCAAAAAAAGTGTTTTCCGAGCAATAATTTTTACATTTTTTCGTACGTAATTTGCCGTACTGATTTTTTTGGAATGTGGTATAACCCAGTTCATTAAAGAAAGGAATCTAAAATGGCAACACATGGCATGTCCTCTCGCTCGCTCACTATAGTGTGCGAGCGTGAGGACATGATAAAAACCGCCATTTTAGATTCCTTTCTTTAATGAACCGGGTTATATATCATCAAATGACTCCTCCCGCTCTGGGCAGAGCGGTAGGTAGTGTCAGACTTCTACTGACTAAAAACCACCCATGTTCCTTCTTAGCCATTTGTGTCGAGGCCGCGGCATCTCTTTCTAACAACCCGCAGGCGTTTCTTTTCACCCCGTTGTACTGTAGGTACTGAATGCTTGGTTGACGGCTTCGTAAAAGGTTCCTTTACACTTTGTATAAATTTTTCCTCTTACAAGACATCAATCATCATCAAATCATAATCTTCGCACAATACAAAATAACTACCTATTAAAATCAAATCGCGAATCCATAATTTGACCATCAAAGCACTACCCAAGGCTGTAATTTGAAGAAACGAGATAATAACGCGTTATATAACTAATAACGTTATAAATAACAGTTACTGCGTTAGGTAATCAATGTGAAGGTTGCAGAGAAAGCTGGTTGGTTGGTTGCTATGTTTTTGTTTTGGTTTAACAGCTGTTTAAAAACTGGTTTCACAAAAAATTTGGTGAAAAGCAAGTCACGATTTTCTTGAACTTTATGGAAATAAAGAAAATTGTGTTTATTTGGCATTTAAAATAAAAATATCTCAAAAATAAAATTGTGTGACAAATTGAGTTTGTCATTTTGTCCTACTCAAATTGGAATAGTAGAAAAAATAGGGCAAAACAGACAAAGTTACTAATACGGAAGGTCCATTTTACGCTTTTTAACGCAATGCATATTATGATCTCCTGACTCCGGACTTTAGCTGGAAAAATCTACTATAGATTGAAGTAGATAAAATTAGAACAGTGGTTTACAAGCTAGATACAAGGCATGCAATTATAATCTTTATCTAATCCGTCCTTCTTTTCATCTGCCAATCCTGATCACATGCTAATACCGACCTAGTTCACAGCATCTTGTTATTCAAGACCATGTCAAGCCCAGCTGAGGATAAAAATCAAAAAGTAAAACGAGTTGCTACTTTCGACTCGCGCGGCCACCTCTCTCTTGTGGTGATGTTGGCAAAATTTTTTTTATTTTTAAGTTTTTTATGTGGGTTATGTTATGTCAAATTGTTTATTAAATATTAATTGCTTAATATTATTAAAAACCACTACACAACACACACTTTATGGATCATGCTGTCTGAAAATAAAAGATTTATTTTAAAGTTTTTTTTAATTCGTGTTTCTTTCACAGTTATCGTTTCTGAAATGCATCTTAAAAGCGTTAATAAAAGTATCTGAACTGCAAAATGAGAAATAAATTAACAATAAAAACAGCCACTATCGATTGAACTGAATACTTTTCTAGGTTTATTTAAATTCATTAAACCATACAGCATTTTTATGAAATATTTTCTCGTCATATTATCTTAACTTATTAATTTAAATGGTACTTGGCCAGTTTTCGTACTTTAATTAATCATAATTTTATTAAGAACACTACTTGTTACAATAATGACACGAGGAAGACTCACCTAAGTAGGTACTACAATTTTGATACGCAAGTCAGTTGTGAAACTTTCACGCACAATATGATTCATACTTTGTCATAGGTACCAACTGTGAATAAGAATTAGCTAAATGCCTGACAAGGTATTTATTTATATTTCATACTGCCGACTAAAATAGATATTTATTCAAAAAAACTAGACTAAGTAAATTAAAAATTCAAAAATATTCTCGATACAAAAAATACTTTTGAATAACTCATTCTATAACTCAAAACGTAATAATTACGGCGCTAACATGACATTAGCCTATAAATTAAAGTTTATAAGAAATATAATTTACATACAAATTGCTGAGATCATACAAATGAAAGTAGAATGTTTAACACCCCACGCGGGTGCGTCCGTTGGCTTCTCTGAGACTAACAGTGTCGCGTAGTGGCTAAAAACTAAAGCACGTGCAAAAATAATACTAAATCTAAATCGTAACATCATAATAATCCTCCATGGTCATAAAATTATCACATAAAAACTTTTTGCAGAGTAAATCTGCATTAAACTTTTTAAAGAATGAAGCTTCATTCGAAATTCAAATCTTTGTGATTGATTGATTCGAAATAGGTTTGTTTTCTATTACGTATTTTAATTAGACAATATTGATATTTTATGGTAAGTGGTTTTCTATTCATTTTTATGTGCGTGTGTATTTTGGTGTGCGTGACATTTATTTATTTTTGTGTGACTAAACCCAATGCGAATGAGAATTTTATATTCATTTTGATTAGACTAGACTATCTCCATATACACACACCGGCAAAATTAGAGGAACACAAAAAAGGTGCCTTTTTTTAAAAACTGGTAGTTATTTCGACACGTGGTGTCGCTATTTTAATAAGTACCCTTTTTCAACATAACATTATGGGCCCTTTTGACATTTTTTAACCTTCTTACAGAAATTGTACCCTCTTAAGTGTTAATTGACAATTGATGTTTCTGAGTGTTTTTGATAAGGAATTTGTTTTATGCGGTCAATGGTGGCCCTAGCTCAGTTTGTTTGTTTTGCTTTGAGAGTTAACATTGTATTGCATACAGAATGAGTGATTTGCCACCAACTGAAGACGCCAGGGCTGCAACAATGATAGAGGAAGATCACACTTACCGTTCAGCCAGTCGAACGTTGGGTGTGGCAGTATCCGTGATCCATTGTACTGTGCAACGACTCAGAAATACAGGATCGTACGTGCGCAGGCGAGGGCAAGGCAGAAATCGTGCAACCAGTGCCGTAGACGACCGTTTTGAGGGTGCAAACTTTGAGAAATCGTTTTCAAACGGCTCAACACATAAGAGGGTACAATTTCTGTAAGAAGGTTAAAAAATGTCAAAAGGGCCCATAATGTTATGTTGAATAAGGGTACTCATTAAAATAGCGACACCACGTGTCGAAATAACCACCAGTTTTTAAAAAAAGGCACCTTTTTTTTGTGTTCCTCTAATTTTGCCGGTGTGTGTATTTGCAAAAAATATGAAATATGTTTACAGCAATAGTATCGCATTTAGGTGTTAAAATAACAATATTTAACATTTACAAATCATAATGAAAATTGTAGGCAATATAAAAAGCGAATTAAAAAATATTTTACACACCAATATCAAAAACCCAACTTACTAGTTAATACATTAATTTTGTATTCCTATATATTTTCAAAGTTACAAAAATAAAGTACAGTCGCCAGCACATTAAACTACTACAATCTGTCAAATTTCATTGTTATCGCTGACACATTAAATTCAAGGTTGATTGGGAGAATTTGACAGTTTTGGTTAGCTTGTGATGGTGTCTGAAGGTACAAATATTTGACATAAATACAGTCCGCATTATTTGACTTTGCCCGCATCTATGACGTCATTCGCATATACTCGTTAATGCTCCCGTATTTAGACATCTAGGCTTATCGGTCAGTAGGTTCTTTGAACCTTCACTTTGATAGCCTGATCAAGTTCATTGACTTCAAATTAATAGATATAATTGCATGCTTGTTGGTCTCTTCAATAATATTTATCATCGGGATAGCTGGTTTTCTTTTTCTCAAGTTTTTTGTGTTCTTATTAGAGCTAGTTGCCAGTTAGGCAATGATATAGGGCTACGCTTAAGTCTCTTATTTGATTCATTTAAGGCTGATTTTTTCCAATCTCATATATTTTTAATACGTAGTAGGCAAGGGGTACACACGGCTACACATCAAGCTATACATTTCCAGTTTACGCTGATCTCGCACTGTACGGAAATCCTATACAATGCGAGACCAGCTTATACTGGAAATGTATAGCTTGATTTGTAACCGTGTGTACGTAGGGTTTGTATCTGACAGTTTTTGTAAGAAAAAATGTATTTCTGACGTTGAAAATATCAACAAAAATAAAAAGTAGCGCTACTGAACAAAAGACATCAACGAGCGGTATTAGGTGTCTTTTTTTCTACCTCTTCTTATCGGAGCATGTTTTCTTCCATACTTCTATGTTAGTCGTCCATATATCTCAATAGTTAGCCCCTTTTTAGCCATATTATGTTCCAAACATCAATCGTGCCTTTACGTTACACTTTTTAGCCATACTACGTTCCAAACATCAATCGTGCCTTTACGTTACACTTTTTAGCCATACTACGTTCCAAACATCAATCGTGCCTTTACGTTACACTTTTTAGCCATACTACGTTCCAAACATCAATCGTGCCTTTACGTTACACTTTTTTAGCCATACTATGTTCGAAACATCTATCGTGCCTTTTCCACTGATACACACACGAAGCACACAATTCATCATCATCATTACCATTATCAGCAGATCTTAAATCACCATCTCAAGGGCGGCTGTTTTGTGTCATTCGTTTCGGTTCGATACCAGTCACAATATCGTTACTACCTCACTAAGGTACTTGAGCATGAAAAGTCATATAAAACCTTAACCTCCCGTCCGCTAATAAATCTCCAGGAGATTTATAACAATGGCTTTTTAATTGGGTCTATAATAAGGCGTATGAGCTCTTATTCTACTATCGTCAGTATTGGCCCGGCCATGTGTACAGCTTAGTTACATAATTATTATCGTCCTGCGTCTTTAACTTTCGTTCCCTTAAAGATCACATACTTTAACATTATTTATTTATTTATTTTTTATTTATTTACACATTTTCATTTTTTTTTTTTTAATTTTCATTTGTTTCTCATAATTCTCCTTGTCCTTGTCCCAATTTATTTGGGGTCGGCGCAACATGTCTTCTTCTTCCATACTTCTCCATTACTCGTCATCTCAGCAGTCACCTCCTTTCTAGCCATATCATCCTTCACACAGGCTATCCATTATTTCTTTGGTTCCCTCTACTCTTATAGCCAAACATTGATCATACTCAAAACTGTCCTCATTTCTCTGCATCGCATGTTCATACCATGAAAACCAATTTTCACACTATTATTCTTTCACCAGCACCACTTTCAGACTTCTATAAATTAATCTTTATAATTCTATTACTTCTCCTAATTTATCATCACCGTCGATCTTTAGCACGTCAACAGCTCTTCAAGTTTATCGTGTCATTACCGATCTCGTCAACGACTTCCGTCGATCAAGATACGACAACTTCCGTAACCATTACTGTTTAAATTGCGAAATATTGCATTACACTTTCCAACTTTTCATGTCTAAGATATCATCCATCTTTGTCCGTCATCAGTTCATCATTCATGTTTTCATCTCGTGCTTTGCTTAGGGATGCCACATGCATACTCGGGTCGGTTCTGGGTCGATCTTCAAGTGATAAAATGATGTTCATATTGCAAACCCAGGTAGGGTTGGTACGAAGGCCGAGACGAGAAGAAGAAGAGACATCTCTTTTTTAAGGTCTAGAGATAATCTTGGTAAACTTACATGATGACTACCATTACATTGGTGGCTAAGCAACGCTTGCTGAGGACTTGACCTTGGACTAGGAGTACGTGTTACATAATACGAGTTTCTTCCGTGTATCGCACGTGAAGCCAACGTCTTCACAATTTTTCACAGTCGTTACAGGAAGTCAGTCTTAATCCTTTATGACTGACTTCTATTCAGGCCTCCTGGCCTGCATGGAATTCAATATGGAGAACGAAATTTGCCTATCGGCTCAATCGCTAAATTCAATGCTGAATGAATCGGGTCACACTCTCATCTCACTGTACCAAGAGCCAACACAAAGTTACACCATTCCAACCCTGGCTATAACTTTCTGTCGTAATAAACAACAATGCCCACATCACAACATCCGTCCTCTTGACAATCCATTTGCAAAATCTTCAAGTTGTTTTATCTTTTTAACAAAACAAAGTTACGAAACGTTGATGCGCGCGCGCATACGTAATATAATCGTGTTACGTTCTGTTAAACATGATGTTCAGACGTCTGTCGTGACCACATAAGCCTGGTTTTGATTCTGGCTTCGATTTTTAGCCTTAATTCTTATTTCGTGGTTGGTCTACTTTTAAGGAACTCGTGGGCCTCGTGGCTAAGTAATAGCAGCTGCATGGGTCGATATTATGGTTGAGCTATAGTAACTGCATGGGTCGATATTTATGGTTGAGCTATAGTAACTGCATGGGTCGATATTATGGTTGAGCTATATATAGTAACTGCATGGGTCGATATTTATGGTTGAGCTATAGTAACTGCATGGGTCGATATTTATGGTTGAGCTATAGTAACTGCATGGGTCGATATTTATGGTTGAGCTGTAGTAACTGCATGGGTCGATATTTATGGTTGAGCTATAGTAACTGCATGGGTCGATATTTATGGTTGAGCTGTAGTAACTGCATGGGTCGATATTTATGGTTGAGCTGTAGTAACTGCATGGGTCGATATTTATGGTTGAGCTATAGTAACTGCATGGGTCGATATTTATGGTTGAGCTGTAGTAACTGCATGGGTCGATATTTATGGTTGAGCTATAGTAACTGCATGGGTCGATATTTATGGTTGAGCTGTAGTAACTGCATGGGTCGATATTTATGGTTGAGCTGTAGTAACTGCATGGGTCGATATTTATGGTTGAGCTGTAGTAACTGCATGGGTCGATATTTATGGTTGAGCTATAGTAACTGCATGGGTCGATATTTATGGTTGAGCTATAGTAACTGCATGGGTCGATATTTATGGTTGAGTTATAGAAACTGCATGGGTCGATATTTATGGTTGAGCTATAGTAACTGCATGGGTCGATATTTTAAGGTTAGGCCGTGCTTGACTAGGTTGGTGTGCGGATAGGTGACCCTCATTACATAACGAGTTTCCTCCGTGCTTCAGAAAGCGCGTTAAGCCGTTGGTTCCAGCTGTCAATTGTAGATCTTCGACAGTTGGTCAGTGGCCCAAAAGTCTGACTTCCACTCTTACCGTAATAATATCTAGAAGGAGTACCGTAATACCTAGAAGTATTTGGCATATTATGTAGGTCAGCTAGGTAGTAGCTGGCTGCGGATTATTGAAAGAGATGACCTATTACCTACCTACCTATATGTTATTTGATGATTTTCCACCCACCAAAAAAAAAAAGCTACGTAGTAGCACTAGTAGCTCCATGTAAAATACTGGTATTCAGCTGCATCCGGTTATACTGGAAGCCAACCCCAATATAGTTAAGAAAAGGCTGGGCAGATGATGGTCTACTTTCGGAAGCTTTTAATGCGTTTCTTAAAAAAAATGTAATGCCTAACGAAGAGAGTAAAAAATTAACGGGAGATATATAAAAACTTTCTGAGAGGCAGCTGCTGACAATAATATGTGAAATTAGTTAGGCAACCAATAAGTATCTAAACATCTGTAGTAAGTAGATGATGGGCTGACATTAGATACATGACATCTTAGAAAAATTGTTTGTTACAGTTTTCTTGTCAACATTCAATAATTGAATGTTATACAAAGCATTCATTGATTCGTTTATTTTAAATTACTTACCTTCCTATGTAACAACTAAAGGCAGTGCAAATTAAAGTCGGTAACAAAGTAAAGCTAATTACTAACTCATGATCGGACTGCAAACACTACAAATTAAGACGTAACCGAAGGAGTAAAAGCGTGAAAATAGGCAAATTACTACATAAATGCAAAGCAAACTCATTATGTAAAGGGAAAAATGCTTATTTACGTCTTACGCATTCATTTTGTATTCAGAAAGCGATCAATTAATTACCTATTTACGCATTTCCTGCTCCATTCATCCATTGTACAGTCACGAGCATAAATATATGTGTAGGTACTAAAATAACTTTAGAAGCTATTTTCTCACATAAAGCCATCATTCCATTGTCCGTATTCCAATTCATTTGGGGTCCTGGCAGCATGTTTTCTTCTATCATACTTGTCTCTTAGGTACTCGTTATATCCGTTTAGTCCACTCTCGACCCCTCGACACCCAATAAATAATGTGTCCACTGGACCCCTAACTATAGTTCATACTCGACCCCTGGGGGTCAAAAGTGGATTTTATTTTCCAGCGGAGTTTGCGCTCGACCCCCAAAGTACACTTACGATGATAAATCATCAGTATACCCTATAGTTGCATACTATTTAGCTAAAATACCCTCAATATAATTTTTCAATACACTTTCTCGAAAACTGGTTCTTATCACACTACGATTAGGTTCAACATGCAATGTATCTCACACGCGTGGATTTTTAATATTTTCCGCACCCGTGCGGAAATAAAAAAATCCACAGTTAAGAGCGTTGTCACAAACTTTGGGCGATTTGCCGACAATACGTACTTTTACAAGTCCTGGACACGTCTTATTTATAGATATACTTTTACAAGTCCTTTTACTTCATCAGACACCTTCTTTCTTACCATAACACCCTTTACACAGTCCATCCATCGTTTCTTTGGTCTTCCTCTACTCTTATAGCCCTCCACATTCATACTCAACATTTTCCTCACGACATTTTTTCTGATGGTAGTGATAAAATTAATTAAGTTCACTAAGTAACGCTCTTGCCTGGGTTCAAACCCATTTTTACTGCTCGTAAGTCGGTGCCGTCACCTCTGGGGTCACCGCTCATCTCGGGCCACCTCACCCGTCCTGAATCCCTGCTAATACCCAACAAATAGGTCTTATCTCAGACTTTCAGTGTTCATGACTGTACAATCGTTCGGTAATCGCGTACACAACATGGCGCCTATTTTGACGCAGTTCGCGCTATTCGAAAATGAAAGTGAAAATGGCGGGAAAGATGAGCTGTCAAACCACGTTCCGATACACTCTCGATTTCAATCGTTGTATTTTTCCGGTTACTTTTTATTGCTTTCAAACGTTCGGTTTTCGTTTCAAGTTTATTTTTTATTTTTTAGCTGCCTGGCTTAACCTTAAAATTCTTAGGGCGAATTTCACTAATGAAACTTATCGCGTTCACATTAATTGATGAAATTAACCCTTAGATTATAATAATTTTCCACACTAGCTCCATTATAAAACAATTTGATACGCTCAAACGCCCCTTTCATTTTAATACACACAATTTATAGCCCGAGGCACTAGAAGGGCCTAATGATTATTCATGGCGCCTTGGAGGCAACTTTCTGCAATTTACCCAATTAAATTTATCGTAAACAAATTCTTGGGAAACGTTTCCAAAACAATAAAATTCAATCACCCAATTTGTAATGCGAACCTTATTGTAATAATAATTGACCTAGTTTTCGGGTACTTCCGTAAGAATCATAGCCCTATCAAAAACGAATTAGCCACAGATAATGCAATACGGCGGAATTAACCTTAACAGATGTCATTAGTAAAGAAAGCAGTCTTGTCTATTTGTACAAATTACGTCCTGACTAAACTACAGACAAGTATAAACCTTGACTCATCAAAGTTAAGGTCGATTTTTCCAACTCATTTATTATTCCAAATCAATCAGAGGGATTTGTCACCGATGGGCAGCGGTCAAATGAGCTTGGACACTATTTTGCTGCGTATAAAATCTAAATTTATTCGGTGTGATGTTACTTACGACGTTTTACGCCCATTTAAAGTCATGTTTTGGAAAGCTACGGCGAAAGTCGGCGTCTTATGAGTGTTCAAGTGTGACCACTCAATCTTGATACTTGAATGCGCATTAAAACCGTTTTTGTATCTCATTATCCAGTACTAAATATGGAAATACTGTAAAGGCCGTACAATTAAGATGTTGCTTTTAATGAGGATTTTCTCATTAAACACTGTTTGACACTGAAAAAGAAATAGATGGAAATAATTGATTGTCAATATCCTACTTCAATATTGCACTTTCAAACATCATCATCATTATTTTGGCCTGATCCCAATTCATTTGGGGTCGGCTCAACATGTCTTCTTCTCCCATACTTCTTTATTAGGTACTTGTTATATCATCCATCAGTCATCAGCACCTCTTTTCTGATAAGCTTGATAAACTATTTCTTCTAGAATAAAATTTGTCATTCTCTAAAACCCCTGTCATTCTGTAAAAACTGACGAATTATTTTTTTAGTAAAGTTCTTTCTGCAACCTACATTCTATTAATTAACAAAGTAAATTGAAACTTTGGCACAAAGTTCTTAAACACTAAAGCTAAACTAAGTTGTTACATGACAGACAAAATGTTACAGTGTAATTGGACAATCCTGTTATTTTTCACTACAGTTCCGATTATCATGGGCACTAATGTAGCAATTACTATTACTGCGAAATAACTGTGTTAGCTTCATTAGGATAATTTAGGCAAAGAACATTGTCCCGTTAAAATGGCGTAGGTACTTTTTATTTATCTCAGCAATTTTGTTTTATCCTTTCAAACTTATGCTTAACTTAGAATTAAGTTTTGGTAACAACATGAAAAAACAATTATAGCACAAGTGTCAAATGAAAAAGTAGGTAAACTATATAAATTATCAAGTCCGTATAAAGAACTGTCAAACTGTAAGTGTTATTAGCACTGGTTTAAGAAATTGGAAGTAGGTATGGTACCTACATGTTTACACTGCACTTAGCAAGTGAAATATACTATTATTACACATGCTTTATACATATATGTCACGCACACCATAGACACGCTAAACAACGGTCTTGCAGCTATTGTTTTGTATTAAAACGTAAAAAACAAAACCTACTGGGTTCTGCATGCAATAAAAAAATATGACTTCCTAAATAAATAGATGTGACGCCATATTAATTACTTAAACAAATTACTTTACAGATGGTAAGCGTTAATGGATGATAACAAAATGAACGGAATCTTAAAATACGAGCAATTATATGTAGTTAAGAAAATGTAAAACGCTTGGGGAACTCTAACGAAAAGTGAAAAGGAACGAAGCGCGAGGCGATCGCAAGTTACTTCCGATAACCAACTTCCCGCGTCAAGACGTCTCACGCAAATTAACAAAAAACAAAACAATAATCAAAAACAAAACAAAACAAAAAAAAAAGTAACAGTGAAAACAAAAAGTGTCAAAAAAATGAGGTGTAATAACAACCAGTGAAATGTGCAAAAGTGTAATCGAAAACGGACTTCATGGAGCGGCGGCGGGAAAAATTAAAAAAACAAAAAACTTCAAAACGCGTAGAAGAACTTGCAATAGTGCTGTCAATACCATGTTTTTGAGAACTTTTCTGTTTACTTTTGCGTTTTTTAATTGTTTTTATAGTACTTTGTGTAATGAAAATGACGTGTTAACGTTACAAGTTGATGACAAAGATATTGACTTGCCTTCGGATAGACGGAGACCAGCGAACGAACAGGAGAAGGATATATTAATGTTAGGTGCCCTAGGGAGACGAAAGGGCTCTGGTTACCACAATGGCTATGGGTCATCGCAAGAAGATGATTCTATCATGGATTTATTGGGAAAGAGTGAGTATTTTATCTGTTTATAATTTCTTCAGTATTTTCTGTGGAATATGACATAATAAGTGCGGAAATAATTAGAATTAAAATTAATGCATATAATATAAATTAACTATTAGTTAGTAATAAGTAGGTCACATAATAAATTCAAATTAAATATTTCCGAGTAAATTAAAATATTAAAGAGATTGTTAATTATTATAATTATACTATCGATAATAATTCGTTCCACTTCCGAGTGATTTGTTAATTAAATCTGTCAAAGTTAATTTGGCTACAACCGGTTAGATACCAACTAATATGTAACTGATGCACTAAAGTAGCAATTAAATGGAGTTTCCTACACAATTGAATAACATTTTTAATATTAAGTAGCTGTACATACACCAGGACCTTAGTTTATTCTCCTGAAATTATTATGAAAATATACTTTCCTATTTGGGCCGGATTTTGGTAACAATTTCAAGGTTAGAATGAAATAGTATAGCCTTAATTACTTCTTATAGTTCCAGCTATTTTCTAGTGAAAGTCCCGTCAAACTTGGTCCGGAAGTTTCGGAGATTATCCGGATCAAAAAGACAGACAAACATTATATACTTTCATCTGCATTCAGTACAAAACTGGTATTTAGAAACGACAAACAGACACTTCAATTATCTTGATGAGCATAGATAATAGTAGTTTATGCGACTGTGCATAATGAAGGGCATTACAACACAAGTGTGGGTTTAAGAAACGAGCCGAAGGCGAGTTTCTTAATAGCATCACACGAGTGTTGTAATGCCTAATTATGTATAGTTGCATACACAAATTTATCTACCCGAATATCATAAGGGCTCTATGATGGGTTCAGGAACCATAGGGAAATGACCAGCATTGTTACCAGTGTAATGCAATAAAAAATAAACAGGTTATTAGTTGCATTCGTCGCTGCATTTACGATATCTGGCGGAGTGTTCATGTTAATTTCTGAGTCACTATCACTCATTTTCGACAAATAAAGAATTAACAGAAAATTTGTCTACTCAATGAAAGGGAATAAAAAGCTAACGAACAAATGACAGCTCGAAATGGCGGCGTTTCGGATATCTGTAATTTTTTTTAAATCATAGGCAAACGAACAAAGTCACTATTCTTGTGTCACTCGAGATCAAAATGTCGTGCGATTTATAATTAAAATCATACTGAATTGGGGTTTCGTATCGATAGGTATCTGTTTTAATGTAGATACGTGCGCGCGGAACTAGTTGGCCGCGCCTTAGGCATGTTTTTATTTTATATTTGTATTCTTTTCAATAAATTGAACAAATTATTGTTCACGATATCTCGAGATTGGTCATAACTGTCTAATTATAGTCTCCTGTGCATTGCGAGCTGTAGGCAACCCGCCCCCTCACCCCTGTCGCCACCTAAGGCGCGGCCAACTAGTTCCGCGCGCACTATAGAATAGCACACTCACTTGAATTTGACACCTGTTCCAAATTTAAAACTCATAACCTACTGTTTTCAGTAGGTTATGAGCTCATTACAGTTCTGTTAATTTCTGCTGGTTGGTAATGCTGGTCATTGCCTATGGTTTTTGAACGCATTAGAGAGGGTTTATGATATTTGGGTAGATAAATGTATAGAAAATGTGTACAGATTCACAGGCAGTTTTTTTTTGGAATAGATACATAAGCCAAAATCGTAAATATCAACAAACTGGACGGATGATCGTTTCAAAACTTAGTCTGTACGAATTATGTCCAATATGAATTGAGTAAGACAAAGTAGCTTTACCCAGTCTCCAGAAATATAGTTACTTTATTGTTATTTTCTTCCGTCCTTATTGCCATTACATCGAGCTTTACAGTCTTTCTACATGCAACTCAATCTACTTAAGGCGCTGACAAGAGCCAAATAGGCTTGTATTGAACAATTTTTTAGCCAAATCTATACAGTTTGACACGGCGGAAAAAATATATGTTAATCTTGAACATATTTCTGATAATTTCGTTGTTTTCAAAACACGTTTTTGAAAAGTTTTCTCGATACAAAAAAATGGTAAACTAACCTCTTAAAAAACTTTTTAACAAAAAATAAAACCGACTTCAAAAAAAAAAACCAGTCTCTGAAGTCGGTGACTTTTGTTTGTTTGATTTCATTTTTTTGCCACCGACTTCAGAGACTGATTTTTTTTTTTGAAGTCGGTTTTATTTTTTGTTAAAAAGTTTTTATTTTTCACTTTTTAGTGGTTCACATGTTCATGGGTCAAAGTGAACAATGTAGTTTTTTTTTGAGTTTTGTTGATTTTTCAAAAACTGCTTGTCCAATTTCGAAAAAAAAATTATGGGACCATTTCGGAAGTATACCCTTTCCAACAAAGAAATAATTTTTCAAATCGGTTAGCAAGTGACGGAGTTATGCCCGAACAAACATAAAAAAAAAAAAAAAAAATACAAACATCCGAATTGAGAACCTCCTTCTTTTTTAGAAGTCGGTTAAAAATGATCTTCCAACAAAAATATCTGTATTACTGATCAACGTACGTTGGTAAAATTTATAACAATAACGTACCATATTTAAATACAAAATTTGGTTGTTTTTAATTTTTGATTATTTAATAAATTATTTTGATGTAATTAATCTTTATATGGTTTGTAAGAAGTTCGAGCGTTGCGTCATCGCGCTCTCTTTCTTACCTAAGCAATCCGACAGTGAGCGCTTAGGCGCGGTGCTAGACGGACGTATGTCACTTTGCGCCCCACTGACAGCTATCCGTTCATCTATAAATTATTATTGATCGCGTCACAATGTTAGTCCAGGATCCACGGTACATTTTTTCACTTGATTACTATCAAGCTAATTTTCCGTGAGCAGCTGCATTTTGATGAGACGCCAACATTACCCTATACGAAAACTCTCGATTGTGGTAGGTAATAGGGGCAACAGGGATAAAATATATATTGATTATATATTATTATAATTATTTATTTGATGATTTTCAAAAATCTATTACTAACTATTTTATTTTTATCTGATGATCATTATCTAAATCCAACATGTATTGATAACGAGCTCATCAAAAATTACTACAAACCAGCTGTTTTTTAGGGGTCCGTAGCCGAATGGCAAAAAACGGAACCCTTATAGATTCGTCATGTCTGTTTGTCCGTCTGTCCACCCGTATGTCACAGCCACTTCATTCGGAAACTATTGAGACTACACAGTTGAAACTCTACAAGTATTCTGTGAACCGCTTTACGATTTTTATACAAAAATAAAAAAAAGGATTTAGGGGGTCGCCCCATACATGGAACTGAAACTATTTTTTTTTTTCATCAAACCTATACCTACGTGTGGGGTGTCTATAGACATTAGACAGGTCTTTAAAAATGACATTGAGGTTCCACAAACAATTTTTTCTCAAAGCCAATCGTTTGGAAGACAGACACTTCCAAATTTGTAAAATGGCGACCGGCCTCGCGGTCGCTTGCCTTCGGTATTGCCAACAATGACCAGCTTTTCAAGGCTGCTATCTCCTCTTTGCATTATGTGGCCGAAATAAGACAAAATACGCTGTAGGCAAACTGTTGACAATCGAGTCTTGATATCGAGTTGGTAAAGGATAGACACATTTGTGCGTTTGGCCGTCCATGGAATTCGGAGAATCCGCCTAAAACACCACATTTCGAATGCGTCTATCCTCTGTCTTACTCTTGTTTGGATTGTCCATGTCTTAACTTGTGGGGAAAAATGCTCCTTCCGAGAAGCCTGTGCCTGAAAAGGAACCGATCCAGGCTGATGATGGTTTCGTGACGGTGTTGAGGAGGAAGCGCCGTCAGCGAACCATCAAGAACCGCTGCGGCACGGCTCCATCGGAGCCCAATGTGCATATTCGTGCCGCAAAGCCGAACACTCCTTTGTACCTCTCCCGTCTACATTACACCACTACGACGGAGGACATCGTGGAGTACGTGCGCCAGAAGATCAAGTACGTGGCGAGAGTGCAGCTGCTCGAGTCGCGCCGCAACGTCAACTTTAAGGCGTTTGTGGTGCGAGTACCGACATGCTACCTGCACCTCGTCTTGGAAGAGGACTTTTGGCCGCAGGGGGTGGTGTTTCGACGCTTCCGCGGGCAAGTGCCACATGATCGCACAGTGACGTAGTGCAAGTGTAGTGATACTAATATAGTTTTAAGGTTTTGTTTACTAACACAAGCTGTCAATTATATCGTATGTATGTTAGTCTGTAAGGTATTTATCTATGGGCCAAAGTAGCCTGAAAATAAATAAATATTATTATTATAAACTCTATGGAGGAAAATCAGGAAAACTAGTGCTCTGACCAAACGGGCCTTCGTTTTAAAACTTATACCACGTTTTTCCCAGATGTTCCGGGGGCGTAATATAGCATCTTTAGCCATGGCTATCCGCCGTTTTATTTCTGTGACGCAGCTACCTTCATTACTTATATTGGAGCCCAGTTAATCGAAGCTGTCCACAGTATAGATGCCTTAGATGTTATAGGCGCCCGATAGCTTTCCCGCACGATCTACCACCATAAGCTTGGTTTTCTGCCTATTTATTGCAAACCCTACTTTGCCACTTTCCACTTCCAATCTGTGCCGTATCTCTTTCATGTTGCCAAATGTTGTAGCAAAGAGAACGGTGTCATCAGTGTACCTCAGATTGGAAATCCACTTTCCACCAACAGTAAACCCCTTGTCCCAGCCCTAAAGAGTCTTGAATGATATTACTCTTCATACATATTGAAGAGCAGAGGTGAGAGAATGCATCCCTGCCTAACGCATTTGAACAGTCGGTGTCTATTTTGACGAAAGAGCGGTTGTTGATGTGTAGGTAGAGGCATCGGACTATGTCAATAAGATGTTGAGGCGTTCCCATGTCTTTAAGAACCCCCCACAGCTTGCCCCACTCCACGCAATCAAATGCTTTGGTATAATCTATGAAACATATCAATACAGGGCTGTTAAATTCCCGACTTTTCTCTATAATTTGGCGAACGTTCAGGATTTGTTCCCGCGTGTCTTTGCCTTTAACAAAACCTGCTTGCTCTTCTGGAATTTGTGGCTCCAGAAAGTGTATTAGCCTGTTGTTTATGATGTACAGGAGTATTGATGGTGCGTGGAGTAAGTGCCAAACACTTAATATAATTTTTAGAATCTTGTAGGCAACTTGTAAAGAGTGGGTTTAATAGAAAATATCCAATCCCCAAAACCCAGTTAGTAATTAATCATTTTTAATGACTTCGTTATCGATACATATTGGAAGGAAGGAAGGGGACTCTTTGATCAAACCATACATTTTGTAGGACAAATATTTTTTCAAATAATTTAGATAATTATCATCAGATTTAACAAAAAAAAACCCAGCTGATGATTCTCAAAAGTGTTTGTACTTAACACTTTTGAGAATCATCAAACCAACATATTTTATCCCTGCTACCCCTATTACTTACCACAATCGAGAATTCGAGAGTTTCGTGCAGGAAATTGTTGGGCGTCTCGCCGTCTCATCAAAATTAGCTTGATAGTAATCAAGTGCAAAAATGGACCGCGGATCCTGGACTATTTGTTTCTTACTTGGTAGTATGGCGCTAGGGTATCGGAAAAATTGTGGGCGTGTCCAAAAATACTGAAACATCAGAAGTCAATAGCTATTGTCATCGCCTTAACATTAGCACTTAGCAGTCAACTACTGGGTACTTAGGGAAGATAATCATAATTAAACAAACAATAAACAATATTTATTTGTTCAAGACTTAAACCTATTACAATTATTGGACCTTAATTAGACTTAATTTAGTGGCAAGATACAAGACAAGTGCAACTGGGCTTAAACTAGGAGGACTCCTGTGCTATAAGCACCAGTTACTTCCGTCACCACCCATGATCGAGCTGCCATTACAAGGCCGATGAAGGCAATTCAGGGCCTAGGCCCCTATCCAGTGTGAATCATCATTACCTTTCTGCCCTGGTCCCATACTTTGGGTCGGCACAACATGATTTGCTTCTTCCATTCTCTATTGGCAACCGTCACGCTATCTCCTTTTCCTTTCAAATCAATAATCAGACAGTTCATCCATCGTTTCCTTGTTGTTGTTTGTATAAAACACTCTTTTAGTCACATAATATTTCGTCCTTCATCATTACTTATGTATACCAAGACAGTCGATTCCCTTTCAACTTTTCCGTAACAGGCCCAACTTTCGAACTTCCTCTATCTTCCTTACTTTATCGGTTGTTCCACGAGGAGCTCTTGACTTAATAAGAACTGCCACTCATGTCTATGTTTAGGTAAAGCTGTGCTTGCCTAGGTCGGTCTGTGGATGGGTGACCGCCCGACATACCGAGTTTCCTCCATGCCTCGGAAAGCACGTTTAGCTGTTGGTCGCGGCTGCCATATCTTTGGTAGTCGTTACAGGTAGTCAGTGACCTGAAATTCTGACATCCAGTCTTACCAAAGGGTATTGTATTACCTAGTATTAACTGGGTTGTGGAGGTCAGATAGGCCGTCGCTCCATGTAAAATACTGATATTCAGCTGCATCCGGTTAGACTGGAAGCCGACCCCAATATAGTTACACTACACTACACTAGAGTTAATAACAGGGAGCCATATTTGGGTTTTTTTGTGTTTAGTTATAAACCGTGAAAGCTTATAACAGTGTTTATAATTTTATATTCTAAAAATTACCAAAACGGAAGCCCTCTAAGCAGTTCTATAAGCCATTTCCTGCCTCGTCTAGAAAGGAAAGAAAATCAGTGGTCGTGTGTTCGCACGTTTTTATAAATAATACAAGAAGTAAAAGCTAACGGAAATAGCTCGTTGAGTTGGTCAACATGCTTGCGAACTTGCCAAGTGCCAGCTACAGATGCAGCTAACAAGATAACTTATTAATTCACTGGCTGGGTCTTGCGACTTTCGTCCGCGTCAAATTTTTGTAAAAATATTACTTTGCTGTTTGAATCGCATATTGTTAACAATTTTAAGGTTTTTGTTTTTTTGCACGGGAACCTATTCTTTATCCTAAAATAAGAGTGGCCTAAGTTACTAACTTATATCATCAGCTGTCTCGGGATTATACATTTCATACCGAGTTTCATCCGTGCCTTGGAGTACACTAAGCTGATGGGAAGGTCCCCGACTCCCGGGGCAGTCATTTGTAGATTTTTGGTAATCGTTACAAGTAGTCGGTGTCCTCAAGGGTCTGACAACCAGTATTACTAAGGGATATAAGTGTGTAAAAAAAAGAAGAAAGAAAATGTATTTATTAGTCTCCTAAAGGACAACACAATTTGATAATAAAAAACAATAACACAGAAAACACAATTGACAATAAGCCATAAAACATAATAAATTAATTCCGAACTTAGTCCCGTACGAGGCTAAAGGGCCACTATCTCAGCATGGTGCTGTGACATTTATGACAGATGTCACAAATGGAGGTCAGATAGGCATTGCATGCACTGGAGGCATTATTTTACAAGCTGATGCCCGCGGCTTCCGCGTGGATGTTGGTCAAATTATATACTTACTAACTTCCTCGAGAACCACTCTAGTCATTGGTGAAAACAGCATGAAAATCGGTGCAGAAGTTTTTGAGTTTATCGCAAACAGACAGACACACGCAGCGGAGGACTTTGTTTTATAATATGTAGTGATAGAGCGGTAAAATAATGGTATTCAGTTCAGCAGCATCTGGGGGTCTAAAATGGCCAATTTTGCAGATCACCCCCTGGTAATACTGGAAGCCGACCTAAACATTGTTGAGAAAAGGCTTAATAGATGATGAACACGTCACTTATGAACACGTACTGAGACGTACTCCATAAGGACTCCATACATCTTGACTCCACAATTTATTCTAGTCAGATGGAAGATCTTTGTCATTTCAATTGCCATATAAGGACAACTTAGAAGAATAACCGTTATCTAAATAGTAATCTTATTTTAAATAGTTACCATGATTTTGATGCAAACGACTTACTTTCCGTACTAGCTCCATATAAAATATGCCATGTTCTCAACAAGAGAGTTTAGATGAATAGTTTAGATATGCTTGTGACAGTTTCTACAAACATATAGAGAAATTGTTGTTAGTATGATGTTATTGTAGGTACCTCTTAAATTATTCCAACTCATGTACAACATCTATGCAATAAACTGATTTGATTTGATTGTCACTATAAAGACTTCTGCTTAGACCTTCGTGGCTTACAGGCGTGATATTATGTTATTTATTTTTGGAACATACCTGCCATACTATTCCAGAACCTATGACTCCTGAAAGCTGGAATAAAAAGTGGTGACCATCAGTAAAGCGCCAAGACAATGAAGCTCGACGAAGTCCCAGAGAACTAATTTTACTGGGGATCCCGCTACGAAATTAATCAGAAAATAAAAACGGAATAGTACTTTTTTTTGTTTTCAAATCGATGCGAGGACCTTGAATTTACATCGAAAACGCTTGACATTCCATCACGCGATCTGCGACACGGCCATCTCTGACCTTCACACGACCTCGTGAGATGAGATACCTACCTTAAAAGACAAAAATAATCTATTACTATTGGTATCGTAAGAAAATTTCTTGCCAGTGACCCAAATAAAGCAATAACTTTTAAATTCTGCGTGCGAAAGACGCAATCAGCAATGATAAGAAAATTAAGAAATCAATAGTGATATCCCAAGTTTAATTTTCTGGTTACTGCTTCGTCTTTCATGTTGTTCCAAGAACGTACTGAATGTGGGAACTATCATTCCGGGTTAAATCCCTCTTTAGAGGCACCACACCTATCATGATTATTCACAATTTTCTTACCTTAACCCTTTTTTTTTATTTGGCGCAGCATGTCTTTCCCTTCCATACTTCTAACTATTACTCTTCATCTCATCGAGTTATTCCGGTCTGATCCCCCAAACCGATCCACTGCCAATATTTTTCTTTTGTTTATTCCATCACACACTTCATTTTTAGCCATATCATCCTCCATAGAGTCCATTGATCGTTTCTTTGGTCTTCCTCTATTCTTATAGCCACCAACATTCATTTTCAAAACTTTCCTCAGTCCCCCTGATCACATGCACAAATTACATTAAAGGGGTTTGGGTAAAGTTGGCGTCGTTTTGAAGTTGCGCGGCCAGTAATGAAACTTGGATATTTTGAAAGAACAGATTAAAGCGATCCAAAAATATTATGGATGCATTTCTCTAAATCGAATCGGAACGGAGATATTTGGTTTTGAATTGCTCATTAAAATCGAAGAAGTTATTACAGTCTATTGCACTGTTTAAGGTTCCAGTCGTATTTTTTTCAGAATTCAGACCACACGGTAGGCGCAGTGGCTCAAGCAGTTGACTGCTGCGCTACGTGTCGCGGATTCGATTCCCACACAGGGCAAATATTTGTATGACTTGCAGATAGTTGTTTCGGGTCTGGGTATTTGTGTGTTTGAGTTTAAATGTTTGTTAATGCACCCACGATACAGCAGACTGAAGTTCCTAGTGCTGGCCAACGATGAAAAAATAATCAAAATAAATTAAATACGTACGTAGATTGCATGGCTCGATGTCTGTTATCTATAGGCTGATGCATTATAAAGACTTGGCATTGTGATCGTTTGTGTATTGTGACAGACCCAGCATACCTCTTTAGACTCTTATATGTTTAAGATTTGGATGTATAACACCATGGATGTAATTAACAGTGCATTTTGCATTTGTAGCCAGCGAAGTCTGAATCGTGTCGGCGGGACTCAAATCAAATCAAATCAATCAATCGGACATTTACGTGTACATTCTCGTAGAAACTGCTACACAAGGGCTGGATGCAATATTGCTCTTGTATTATTTATTCCTTTTCCCAACTATGTTGGGGTCGGCTTCCAGTCTAACCGGAGGCAGCTGAATATCAGTATTTTACATGGAGCGACTGCCTATCTGACCTCCACGTCCCAGTTAATACTGGGTAATACGATACCCTTTGGTAAGACTGGTTGTCAGACAGAGTCAGGTCACTGGCAACCAGTAACGACTGCAAAAGATCTATACATGGCAGCCGGGACCAACAGCTTAACGTGTTTTCCAAGGCACGGAGGAAACTCGGTATATAATCCACACCCACCCATCCACAGACCCACCTAGGCAAGCGTGGCCTAACCTAAAGATCGACCCGAGTAGCAGTTATTATTAAGCCAGCTCTAATATCAACCTTCTAAACACATAACTAAGATTTCTTTACGCAGAACAGTAATTGAAGAAGACATTTTTATAATATTCAAACTCAAATATCTCAGTTTAGAAATGACTTAGGACAAAAATAATTTAACATGTATGTGTAGGTATTTGACACAGCACAACAAAATAACATGAAAATTAAAAGTGGCCGCTCAAAAAAAAAAAATGACGCCACCAGCCCATACAAAGTTACCCAAACCCCTTTCCATGTAATAGGGAGCGAGCCTATTACCATCATCATCATCATCAGCCATTAGACGTCCACTGCTGGACAAAGACAGATCGGCAGCCTGTCGTTTGCATCCACCGGTTGCCCGCGACTCTCACGATGTCGGCGGTTCACCTGGTGGGAGGCCTGCCAACGCTGCGTCTTCCGGTTCGTGGTCGCCACTCGAGAACCTTTCTTCCCCATCGGTTGTCTGTTCCATTACCATCATCATCCAGACTCCGTGGTATTGGTGAAATTTCTGATGAAAAAACCCAGAGTAGCACAATTACCCACCAGATACATCGAACCCGAAACCGCTTGCTTACGCAGCAATCGCGTTTTATTTTTAGGCACTTTTTCATTAATTTAATTAATTATTCCACCCATAATAATAATAATAACAATCTTATAAATGTTACATTTCATCTTATATACTGCTAAATAAACTACTAACTATAATAATTAAACATGGTTGTTCGTGAAAGTAACTTAATTAAATGTTATTATTTGTATTAGACACCGGTTTCGTGATTGTCTTGCTCTTCAGCATAGGCCTCCCCAAATATTCTCCACAACGGTCTATCCCTTGCTATCCTCATCCAGTATGGTCCTGCTACCTCCTTGATATCATCCTCCCATCTTCCACCCATATAATATAACAATTTCACTCAAAAAACTTTTCCACTACTTACCCACTTAAAATTCTTGACAAAAGATAAACATATAACTACAATAAAACTAAAGAAAACTCTTTGATATCAGAACTTTGATCTGAGTCACGCAAGAGGAGAGTAAAAGTGTGCGTGCAGAGAAAATGGCCGGTCGTTCAACTAGTGTATCGATCTGGCATGTTTAAATCATATTGCGTGATTACTGTTGTATTTATGTAATAGATCACTCGGATTGTGTTAGCGATGTTTCGATCGATCGTTAGAATACATGGGTAATTTAAAGGGTAATTTACACCAGTTTTAGCCCCCATCATCATTCTGTTACCCTTATCCCAATTCATTTGGGGTCGGCGCAGCATGTCTTATTCTTCCTTAATTATCTATTTCTCGTCATACCATCAGACCTGAATATTTGTTCCGTGTGGGAATCAAACTCGCGACATGCAGCGCAGGAGCCGATTGCTCACGCATCGTGCTGTGTACTTTGAACACTTCCCGGTTCTGTGCGCTCAACACAAGCAAGCAAGCAAGGGCTCTACTTATTTGAAGATGATGGATATCTTTCAGCCGTCTTCTTAGATTTACTTTATATTGATAAAATGCAATAATCAATACATAACGGTCGTTCAACCGTTCTGTATTGATCTACGACTGTTATACCACGTTGCGTGTGTTTGTATTTGTGAGATAATAAATTGCGTGAATGACTTGGTTGTGAAATAATGAGATTTTTAAACTTGTCAATTGTATGGCTAATGAGGTACAATTAATGGTATGTTTCCATGCAACCTCTAGGTTGCATGGAAACATACCATTAATTACTCTAGTAAAACCCATCAATGAGGTCATGGTTTTTATGACTTGACCAGGTAATGCAGCTTTAGTACGATGAAGTAAATGTCATCGTCATTGTGTTATATTCAGAAAATCTCGAAACGAATTTTTGATAATTTTTTTTTTCGGTATTAGGTTCTCTGGTCTGCTGGTTTCTTCACCATTCTAATCATATAATTTTCTCCATTCCAGTGATTCCCCAAACATGCCGCTACCGAGGGGCCCGCTACCCTTGCGGGTTGAGCATATCCTGCGTTCTAGGGGGAGGAAAACCCCTGGACCTATGTTCAGGAGGCATGATATGGGCCTGCTGTGTCGACAGGGAAACCACTGAGAGACCAACTGAGGTTGCTCCCGTGGTGCATAATGCTAGTAAGTGGTTTTTGAGCTTTTGGCGATTAATGCGGTAGGATTTTGATTTTTTTCTTCGATTTTCCGATATTTTGAGTATTTAACTGCGGGATTGTTGTGGATATCAGACTTTGACGGATATTTCAGACCATTATCTGTCCGTCAAAGTTTGGTCCCGAGTCAAGTCCACTTGTTAGACCTCGCCGTTAGGGTCCGTTCACACAGACCGGCTCGAAGAGGAGAGCAGTTTTGTAAAGTTAGGTTTGCTCTCAAGAATTCTCAATAACAAAAGAAGCCTTTCTGTGTGAACGGACCCTTACTGATTTTAATTTTCGTTTGATTTTATTCTTTGAATTGTCCAGAATGTCGGAAAATGGAAAAAAAGTTATGTACTTAGTAGGTTTTAATAGTGTAATTAAAATCAATATTTACTTGGAAGTTTGCATGTCGTGTTTAATCATGGTTTTTAACAGAAACACAGATTTTCAGGTTCCTTTTGTAACAAATGCGTTTCAGTAGAATTTGGTTCCCTTCAGATTTGAAATATTTGTCTTTTGTACATTTTATCTTTTCACTAAATATGTTATGTATGTAACTTTGTATGTTTGATGTGTCCTAACTCTGAAGTGTAACTTAATAATCTATATAAATAAAAAGAGAAGCCCTGACTGACTGACTGACTGACTCATCAACGCCCAGCCCAAACCCTTGGACCTAGAAAGCTGAAATTTTGCACAGAGGTTCCCTTTATAATGTAGACAAGGAATAAGGAAGGATTTTTCGAAATTCAATCCCTAAGAGATTTAAATAGGGGATGAAAGTTTGTATGGAAAATCGTAATTTTCACGCGGGCGAAGCCGCTGGCAAAAGCTAGTTTTACAATATTTTATTGATACGCCCGTAATCAACTAAATGCCTTCACATAGGTATACCTTCAAAACCAGACCCATGTAAAAGGACACAAATCCAGATCCCTTTGTCTGCTACTGCGAAAGTCTTGATGGATTTACCCAATAACACATTGATCGACATGGGCATCGAACCCAGAGCCCCCGGTTGTCCCACTTACTACCACAAAAAACCAAAACATTGTTAAACTCTTATTGAAAAATACTAAAGCTTTGCAGCAGTCTAAGAAAAAGACAAACTTGAACCTTTTTTTTTTTGGTGGGTGGAAAATCATCGAATAACCCCTCCCGCTCTTGGGCAAGAGTGAAAGGGAGTGTCAGACTTCTACTGACTAAAAACCACTTAAGTTCCTTTTTAGCCCTTAATGTCGAGGCTGCGGTTTCTCTTGTGAACAACCCGAAGCCCAACGGACAAACTTGAACCTGAGATTCATTTAAACCGACATTACATTGCACAATATATAATAATTTCAAATGCAACAGTTCCCATGTTAGTTTCTCCATCGAAACCTCAAGGTTATTCACGTGACGAGCTCACGTGTTGAATTTGATACCAAGTTACGAAATAACACGAGTTCACGACTACTCTCTCTAAAGTGGTGCGAGGCATAAGCGGTAGCGAAGTTCAGAAAAGACGCGTGACTAAAGTTCATGCGATGCGTAAGTTCAAAAATCGCCATCTTAAAGATAAACCTATTTTTTTGTGAATAGACCGTACTATCCGATAAAAACAAGGAATAAATGGTACCACTGGATTTGTGTGTATCCATTTGGAGTTTTAAAAACCACTAAAATTGAGATTGTTAAAAACAGAAATAAAAAAAAAATTGCTAGTTCTTTACCAAGTTTACCTATCCGTAGTTTATGTAACAATGTAATACTTCAATGATCTCCATATGACTGGTTGTTATATAAAACTTAAAAAAAAAACAAACAAAAGACAGAAATGTCGTTTTATTGACACAGAAATGATTATTCTTGCATATATAAAAATATACTTTTTAGTCACCCTCGCTAAGCCATTACAAAATTGGTCTATCACACAAACCAGGAATCGTCATGTCATAACAAAACAATAAAATGTTGCCCGGCAGATGTCACAATGACAAGTGACAAAACCGGTTTAAGTGTGACATTGTTTTCGGTTATGAAACTTAACGTCATACCTACAAAGTACACTCTCTCCTGTGTGGTGTAAGTTAAAGACGTAGGTACATTAAACTGTGCAATTTTATGACCATTGTGTGGTTTAGGGCTGGTGTCCGCAACTCCAAATTACTTTTTTACATAGTATTTTTTCATCACGCTTGTCACATATTTTTTTGTACAATACAAGTACTTGCTTATTACAAAATTAAAAGAAGCGATATTTCGAATTTACTTCCTACTTATTCATAGTTGAGGGCTCTGATGACCATGGCGGCATGGAGACAGCGACTGTCGCAACCCAGCGCAGGGCACGCCACGATAGTGGCGGTAAGTCCCCTCTTTGAGGAGTGGCTGGAGAGGCGCCACGGCGCCCTCACCTAACGAAGGTTAAGGGTTAGGTTTCTTAGTTTAATGTTAAATGCATAGTAAATATTTGTATAGGATATAATTACAACTAAAAATAAAAAAAATAAAAAAACTTTTTTGCAAAAAAAACAACCGACTTCAAAAACACCAAAAAGAGAAAAATAAACTTCAGAAGAAAAATCAGCTTCTGAAGTCGGTGGCAAAAAAATAAAATCAAACAAACAAATGTCACCGACTTCAGAAGCTGATTTTTCTTCTGAAGTTTATTTTTCTCTTTTTGGTGTTTTTGAAGTCGGTTGTTTTTTTGTGAATAGACCGTACTATCCGATAAAAACAAGGAATAAATGGTACCACTGGATTTATGTGCATCCATTTGGAGTTTTAAAAACCACTAAAATTGAGATTGTTAAAAACAGAAATAAAAAAAAATTGCTAGTTCTTTACCAAGTTTACCTATCCGTAGTTTATGTAACAATGTAATACTTCAATGATCTCCATATGACTGGTTGTTATATAAAACTTTAAAAAAAAAACAAACAAAAGACAGAAATGTCGTTTTATTGACACAGAAATGATTATTCTTGCATATATAAAAATATACTTTTTAGTCACCCTCGCTAAGCCATTACAAAATTGGTCTATCACACAAACCAGGAATCGTCATGTCATAACAAAACAATAAAATGTTGCCCGGCAGATGTCACAATGACAAGTGACAAAACCGGTTTAAGTGTGACATTGTTTTCGGTTATGAAACTTAACGTCATACCTACAAAGTACACTCTCTCCTGTGTGGTGTAAGTTAAAGACGTAGGTACATTAAACTGTGCAATATTATGACCATTCTGTGGTTTAGGGCTGGTGTCCGCAACTACAAATTACTTATTTACATAATATTTTTTCATCACGCATGTCACATATTTTTTTGTACAATACGAGTACTTGCTTAGTATAGTACAAAATTAAATGAAGCGATATTTCGAATTTACTTACTACTTATTCATAGTTGAGGGCTCTGATGACGTGTGAATATTCTTAGTATCAAAAAGAAATTGTATCCAAAGACTTTATAGAAGGAACTAAATAACTGATCTAACCAAGCAACATTTTATGCAATGAAATAACGATTTGCAATTATAATTAATTGTAATTTTACGGAAATACAGCAAAGTTCGAAACCCGAAGTCTAAAAGCCAGTCTTATATTTGGACTGGTCTATGAATAACTAAGCAAGTTGAAGTATAGAACGAAGAAATCCAAACTACAGTACCCGATGAGAGTTTAAATTCACGGTCACATAATACCAATGGCTGAGCAAATCTTCAACTAACATCACATCACCTTTCGAGGTCAAATGAAGACATCGCGACATTTTTCCATAGAGTTTGCAATAGCTCCTCAGTGTTCGGTACTCAGTAGTGACAATACGTGTGACATTGTCTGGGGTTACGAAATAAAGCGTCACATACGATGCACTCTCTCTAGTGTGGTACAAACTAGGGGCGGGAGCGATTTGAATCATTTTTTTCCAAGATGTTCATGACAAAAACATAAAACATAGACAATATGTGTATGCTTTATGTTTTTGCGTCTAGGCAGAAGTGAATTTTGTCCGTCTATTAAGATACTGGAATATGACTAAGCTCAGTGTTTTAAAATAATTGAGATCCATAAAGTTATATTGAAAGATTTTCATTTTAAATAGTCTACGCTTACATTACATATTATGGAGTCTTCACGATTTTCGATACAAAACAATTATCAGTTTGTTCCGACAGCCTAGACAAGTGGCCATCGATTCTAAAGGGTTTCGTATTTCTACAACAACATTCAAAATAATCAAATATCATGATTATTCTCTTTTCCTTAGCTCAATTTATTTAGGGCCACCGCAGCATGTCTTCTTCTTCCATAATTCTCTTTTACTCGCCATTTCATGAGACACCTTCTTTCTTGCCATAATAATCATCATTTACACAGTACATCCAAATCTAATTTTTTTTTTATTAGCCCATATTGTCCCACTGCTGGGCAAAGGCCTCCCCCATAGTCTTCCACTCTTCTCTCTGTGCGGTTTTCTCCAGCCAATCTCGCGCAAAAGCCTCTAAGTCGTCACGCCAGCGTTTTCTAAGCCTCCCTCGGCGACGACGCCCGTCTTCTGGCACCCACTGCATGCCGACACTAGCCCATCGACTAATAATGACTTCTTTAAAATCCAAGATCGCTCCGCTCGTACCTTAGACTGTAACTTAACAACTTTACGCACTGATTGCTCGACAGCACAAGATAATTCCACGTATTTATTTCCGCAGCCTTGCCTTCCATACATACATACATCTTTCATACACATTTGTATGGCGTAATGAAAACTTCACACTTTCACGATTTCAGCTGATTGATATAATAATAATATATTTAAAACGCATTGAATGTGAGCTGATTGGTTTACAATGGATGTTGTAATCAAGATGGTAACCGTATAAGATGGTTTAATTAGGCTTTAATTTACCCCGTCGGGGCTGCGAGTGGTTCGAAAGAGATACTGCGGCCTCGACACAAAGGACTAAGAAGGAACATGGGTGGTTTTTAGTCAGTAGAAGTCTGACACCCCTACCGCTCTGCCCAGAGCGGGAAGAGTCATTTGATGATTTCCCAACCGCCAAAAAAAATTGGCTTTAATTTATTTTTTAACGTGTGGTCGACCATTGATCAGTCTCTTTTCTTTTTTTCTAGTACATAAAAGTAGTTTCTTTCTCATGCTCCGAATCTAAATGGCAGTTAAAAGTATTTGTCTCTCTCTCCTTTTTTTACTACAAGTCTCTGCTTTTTTTAAAGGTAGTTGTTACTTTAAACTTTCGCTAGTTTTGAAAGGATAGTTATATAGTTACTGTTTTTTTTTCTCTTTCTTTATTTAAGGGGACTCGGTCAACATTGACGATGTCGCCCCGTAATTCTAAATATAATATAACTTATGGCTAAATCACTCTTATCCCTCTAAAATCTTATCAATATTACAACTATGGAGTGGAAGCAGAGCCCAGCTATTTGCTGGGTGGTGCTTCCACTCCGTAAATGGCTCATGTATAATGCATAGTTACTGTTATCTATAAAGGAGTTTAAGACTTCAAGTGGCTGGGTTCTTTTGGCCCTAGCCTTAGTCATCATCTTCCTGCCCTTATCCCATGTTATTTGAGGTCGACGCAATACGTTTTTTCTTCCATTCCCTCCTGTCAACCCAAGTAGCACGTTAGTGTATTTTGGAACTTATTCTGCAACTGTAGGTAGCATTTAAGTGATGCAAGAGTGTACGGTATTACTTATAGATGCAAACAGCGCTCGAATTTGCATATGAGTAACTCATATCACTAACAGTTGCTTTTGAGTGATTTTTGTTTCTGCTTTATAACTTATGGTGGCACTAGGCCGAATTTATTAGTTATAGACGCATAAAGGTTTCAATTTTCAATCTTTTAGAACTCAAAGAAGCTTAAGACATCTTAAAATCTCCCATTAAGAACCGTACCTTAATAGGTGGTAATTTTTCCTTATTTGGCACCTTTAGTACTAAATAAGTAGTATATATAAGTTACTTATCACCTGTAGTGGCTCAAGAGTTATTATTGCAGCTCATTTGGAACCTAGTGTAATTGCCTTTGTAAGGTCTAATATACTCTATTATGCCACTGTAACGCGTAGATCGATTGCAAAAGATGGTTCTTGAAAACCTTAAGCAACAATTTTCTCTCATTTAGAACCACTTAAGATCTTACAGTTCTAACACTATCGCAGGTTCCGTACATATTATTAAATTTAAATAGAGTTTGATTTGTATTTAAGTAAATTTCCTACATTTTAGGTAATTGAATAGTTTATGAAACAGTTATGAAATCATTAGTTCACTTTGTAATTTTTTTAATCTACTTATGTTATACAGGGTGTAAATCACAGACTGGTAGGCAAGGCATGATCAGCTCATTTTTATGAGGAACCCTTCTGGATGTCTCTTGTATAAATGAAAAATGAAAATTTGCAAACTATCAGCAGGAAATCAGGCATCGAATTAAAAAGTCGAGAATTCCAGCCAACATTTACAATTTAAGTAAATTTTACTTTATTTACCTTCCTAAATGGGTTTTGTACCCGTCTTGAGGATCCCCCATTCAACGCAAAGGCAACGAGACCTGTTAAGTGAAAATAATCACTACTAGGTACTAATGAGGGATTTTTGGACCTAGGAGCTCTATTAGGGCAACAAATGAGTGTAAAAATGAACTGCAAGTTCTATTTTAAATCGCCATTTTTAAAAATGGAGTCCTTGAATGCCTTGAAAAGTATCTTGTTGAATGGTATTTTATTACACTAACATACAATATAATGAGTTTTGATAACTGTTTCTGATGTAGTTTGACATTATACTTTTTTGTGAAACCATAATGTTAGGTTTTTAACCTTTTTAGCGCCACAGTCACGTATAGACGACAAGCCGAATAAGCAAAAAAGTGCCCTAAGCCTGTCGACTTAAGGTACTTTTTGGCTTGTCGTTTTACTTGACCGTGGCGGTCAATGGGTTAACAACCAAATTTTTATGAAGTATTATCTTATTTATTTCATCACCGCATATTTTTTGCTAATTCTTGATTAGATCGAAGGCGCATCAAAATTTACTTAGTAAATATACCATGGTTTCACAATAAAAAACCATTTGCAAGGGCTCCATGATGGTTATCCTGCGTTAAACACATAAGTTTTGAATACTCGCAAAATAGATGCTACAATCCAAATAAAAGCTGTCACAACACACAGTCGTTGTTGTTTATCTCCACAGAAAATAAGAACTTGTGATCTTATTTGTCACTCAACGAATGAACTGTATCGCTCTAACGTTCAATCATTCATTTACGGCGCGCATTTGCACCGCTAGTTCCTAGTGCCACTCAGGGTAACAATTCGAACTCTTATGCATCGCTTTTGCATCTATAAATAAGTTGCAATTTTTCTCCCTTTGGTAACATACAGGTTGCTTATCGGTTCTAACCACCTTTATAGAACTTAATTACGGTGGATTTTATTACCAAAGGGTCCAAAAATATTCTATATGCAAGCCTTTTGTCGCAAAATGTGTTACTTGGGAAGTAGTTGTTGTTTTCGTTTCGTCTCTATTCTTTTACATTATACCACATGAGTAGAAAATACTAAGTTTTGGATTGTCACAGTCTAATAAGTCTAAACAAGGAGTTCATTTGTATCCTCGATAAACATAGTTACACATAGTTCGTCGTGTCGTTATACATAGTTTTGTATTAGAAAGGTTTCTCACGCTCTAAAACCAAAACTGAATAGTGCAGATATTTGTCTGTCTCTACAAGTCAAAGGTAGTGGACTGAAAGTCAATCCTAACATAGTTAGATAAAGGCTAGGCCGATGATGATGAGTTGTTACTGTAAACTATACCTAATAGGACCAGATAGGACTAGTAGTTAGGATCCTAGCCCTACTCGTGTGATAAAACAGCACACATTGATCATTGGTCATCGTGCTAGGGTGTATGCGAAGAACTAATTTCATTTCTACCAAAAGGAGGTATCATCATCATCGTCATTTCAGCCGAAAGACGTCCAGTACTGGACATAGGCCTCCCCCAAGTGTCGCCACATGGACCGGTCCCGTACATCTCGCATCCACCGGATCCCAAAGGACTTCAAAGTAGTCTGAATGACTGACAGAGATCTGATTTATTTCTTTGAGAAGAAACATGTTCAATATAATACACAAATATTTAATCTACTGTACAGACGAAGAAATAAAACAAATAAATGAAATTCAGTACTTAAAAATAGCAAGAAAAAAGTCATCTTTAACATTCACGACATACGAGTACATCTACCGATTTGATGAATCTGATGAATTTTGCCATACTCGCTCTTTTAACATGACATTGATTGCAATAATAAACCGTCCACAAAGTATGAATTATGTAGTCCAAATTCCCCTAAAGACCAACCATCTGATTCCTACCAAATGCCGGAACCCCGTTACCCCAAACCTTACATCATCCCATAATTACCGATCCCCAGCTACAAAGTCCATTGTGTTACCGCTCCAATGGGCACCACTTTCACTCCAATTTTCACTTGTGGCTCGATTTCTAGCGCTTTAAGCTGTAGGCTGTAGCTGCTTGTTAAGCGTGACGGCTTGACAGGCTATATTAGCTGACACGTGGTTGTGGAAGACTTTCGAGGTGGGTGTGGATTAGGAAGAGCTTGAAGGCTTTGTAAGACAAAGAGATGTGATCTTGTGATGCTTCCGTAGGCTGATAGTTGTAGCTTTTATTTTGAAAGCTCCAATTTTTCCGGTTGATAAAAGATGTTTATTTTGCAAATCGCTTTTTACAAACTTGACGGTGTTTTGTACTCTGATAAGAAACAGTCGAAACAAACTCAGAGGTCTTAGTCTCTTTTAAGGTTCATACGTAACCTTGTATGCGGATTAGTGTCCGAGGTGGTCTTTTGAAGACAGAACCGCACTGGTTTGAGTGGCCCTGACTAGTCAGTGCAAGCGTCTGTCAGTTATAGTGTAGCTCGAATTATAAATTAAGGAGCTCAACGTTCCGACAAATAATACCAAATAAAAGGCTTATGGAGACCGCTGATAGTACTCAAAATACCATGTGATACCTCCGTAGGCCGATATTTGTAACCATTACTTCGAAAGTCCAAACGCCGATTGGAGTTTGTTTTTTTTAATTGGATGAATGAATTATTTAGGTAAGGGACATCAGGACGCCAACGCCAATTTTCACTATAGATTGAACACATCCTGCAAAATCTCCAACGTTGAAAGATCGATGGACTGTGTTTTAATATTTTTAAAGAGTTTACGGTCAAACGTTTTAAAGGACCAATAAAAAATAGCTTTGTCCAATGTGTGCCTCACAGATTGTGGGATGTGACGTTTATTTCGTAGTCAAACACAAACATTAAATACTTACAAAGCTCTCTCATGTATAATTACTTAATCAAAGAATCCAATTAAAAGCAATTTGAACGTTATCATAAAAGTACCTACACAATCTTATCGTTATGTTATTTTCAACGATAGGTATAGCCACATGTTACATACATCCTCATCAAGAACTGAGACTTTATCACATTTACTATCCCTCAAACATTATCAAAAGATACAAACCATCTTCCTGCCCTTGTCCCATATTATTTGGAGTTGACGCTACAAGTTATTTTCATCCATTCTCCCCTGTTAATCGTCCCGCTATCATTTACTCCTTTTTCCATCATATCATTCTTCACACAATCCATCCATGAAGAAAGAACAAGTATTTATTAGTCTCACTTGGTCTCACTCAAAAGCTTAGAAATAGAGACACACTTGCAGTACTTTGTTTTTATGAACGCACGACCTCACCCCCCACCCTGCCGCGCGAGCGATATAATGCCTCAATTATGACTGTTTTTTCTTCTTGGAAAAAAATGATAACTAAAGAAATTATATAATATGTTTTCAACATTTACTTCAGAATAAAAAGTTCTATCTACTGATACAACTTTCATATAAATTCATGATGAAATGTCTTAGCAGTACACGTTTTAAATTGTGATTTAGAGTCATGTTTGATAAAAAAAAATGATCGAGTCGATCATTCTAAATCGCGTTTCTATCTTTACGATTTACTTGAGAGTATGTTCAATTTTTATGTAATGATAAACTCATATTTAGTTCGATTTTCAAAGGTTCAAAATCTTAAAAAGTACTGCAACCCCGCCTTAACTAAAATGAGTCCTGTACGAGGTCAAAACGCCTCTACAACATAGGGCATCATTATTTATATTCAGCACTATTTTAGTCACATGTGTTCCAACCTGAAGAGGGTTGTCCATCACATGTCGATACCAAGACATACTATATCCAAAGACACAAACCATTCACCACCAAACCACTAAACAAAAAAACTTCCACCAGGTGATCTAATAGAACTGATCGGATCTTTCCCCCACGAAAACTACGATTACCAGACCAACACCAACCAATTCGAGGACCCCATCATAATATACACAGACGCAAAGCCGAATTACCACCAAAAACCGGACACAAACCACCCTGAACTGGATGAAACCGGTAACAACCGGCCGAGTTGGAACCAAAACCACTTTTATCACGTTAAACCGTCGTACCATGAGACTACGCAAAAACCGGATGATTATTATAAGCCGGATTATCATGAAGGGAATAACGTACAAGGTGATGATGATTATGTGCCAGTACACACGAACCATAAGCCAACGAGACCTAGTTTTCCCGGTGAGATATTGTGAACTAGGCTTTACTTTTGGTACTTTTTTGTTTTCTAAATTTTGTCGGCGATGGTACTCAAGATTTGGTCTATGTATGTTACTATGTTTGCTATTTTAATAATTGTTAGAAAATCTGTTTCTTTTTTTCTCTCAGATAATATTTAAATAGATTTTCCAGATTATTGTAGCCCAAAAAGAAAAATTATTCCAGGAGCAAATATCCCCCTATTTACCGCTTGAAACTTACTCGTAATGATTCATAATTTCCAGAGAATGATATTTTCAGTATCTATTTATTGACAGAATACAGCAGTGTTAAAAATAAGACAAACTTGAGTTCTGTCGCTGATTCTTTTTCTTTTCTGCTTTTTCCATGCACTGCGTTTCCATAATCATCACGCACCGATTCGTCAGCTTTGTTGATGGCAATTTGTCTTCAACAAGATGAATTTTATATGCAATTGCATGTTTGGCAAAATTATTGATGCATTGCACTGTATAGCACTCGCTTTTGAAGGTTTTTTAAGCTGCATTTCACCAGAGATTTCAGGAAGATGTGTCGTGAGGGTTTTTTTTTTATGTGAGCTTGCGTTTGGCCGTAACTCGCCCGACATAAAGTTACAATGCGCCAGGGTAGCCCGAAAAATTAAAAATTTCTTACATTTTTGCAAAATAATTAGACAGTCGGTGCCAGGTTGAACTTTGGTTTACCCCATTGATTGACTTATCATCAAATCATTCAATCTATCTATCTATATAAATAAAAAGAGAAGTCCTAACTGACTGACTCATCAACGCCCAGCCCAAACCTTTGCACCTAGAAAGCTGAAATTTTGCACAGATGTTCCCTTTATAATGTAGACAAGGAATAAGAAAGGAATTTTCGAAATTCAACCCCTAAAGGAGTTGAATAGGGGATGAAAATTTGTGTGGAAAAATTGTCATTTTCACGCGGGCGAAGCCACTGGCAAAAGCTAGTGGAATTATATGGCTGTATTAATGATTATAATTCGTAAATCCATAAGTATAACAGTATGAATTATAGTTTGTTACACGCGGCATGACACTGTCCAGCAAATTGCAAAAAAGAAAATTTGATTTTCGCGGGCTACACTGGCGCTTCGAATTTAAAGAGATCCAGATTATAATGATCTGGGATTAGAGAAGCCGGCACTGAACTCACAGACTGGTGGTTTGTGAAGCTGACCAATGGCATCACTTCTTTTTCACAACTCTAGTTTTAGGCATCTAATTGGTTACTTCTACACACATCCCTCACTACACACGCTAATCTCTGGTGGAAATGCAACATTGTGTTTTGATAATAATGATTTGTGTTAAATATGTTTTATGTTGTATATTATGTACGTATGTATATTGTGTATTTTATGTTTATCATTTTATTTTAAGCGTTAGGTAGGTACTCCATTTCTTCTATGGGAGCTAAGTACTAAGCCAATTTTTAAGACACAATGATGTATTAATTTCGAAAATATCTCGTAGTAGGAATAGACTGCATACATAATATAACCAATAAGCAAAACTAGTCCTCGGCTGGCCTAGTAGTAGAAGATGGCGGAACGAGCTGGACAAAACGATCATTCCAACAACCAGTGGTCCACATTGCCCCTGGTTGGTTGACCTTGCCCAGAACGCCAGATGCAGCCTTGTTGCAGATGTAGCCTTTGCTCAGATGTTGGTCAATGTAGGCTCACTTTATTATGTCATCATCATCATTTCAGCCAAAAGACGTCCACTGCTGGACATAGGGACACCCCCACAGTGCTATGTAATTATGTGGAAATTGACAATTAGCAGTTAATTATTAATAGCCATATTTACTGAATTAACAGCTTATTTTCTTCATTAAAATAAACATAAAATCAAGACGTTAATTTTATTGATCCTTTCAAAAACTTTTAATGGGAAATGAAAGCTTGTCATTTCTTAATTGGTTTCGTAATATTTGTCATTGGCGTAAAAAGGATATAAATAATATAGTTAAAAAGGAATTAACTTTTTAATTGAAATCCGGCTTGTCTTCGATTGTGTAATGTACTTCTTCAATTTTCGCTTAAGAGCATAGACGGGCTGCATTTTTCCATACAAATGTATTCCCCTATTCTCTTCCTGGATAATGCCTCTAGGGTAATCGTTTTTATTTATAAAAATCCAGGTCTATTGAAGGCATGCCCCTGTCATTTTTTTTTTTCAAAAAATTAATTACAAAAATAAATATGACTTACCAAAAACCTAAAAAAATACCCCGTTTTTATTACCTACGTAATCAGATGACTACCAAAGAAAATTGAAAAGTTTTTAAAATAAAAACAAGTAATAGGGGCATAGATCTATTCTTCCTTTAAATTTTGATACCAAATATAATTTAATTGGCTTAGGTTTCGAGGAGAAAACAGGAGAATACGAAACGTCGATCGGTCAAGGTTTTTTATAGGTAAAATCGTTCTGAGCTGCAGTTGTCTCTATCCCACTCACATATTGATACCGCCCGGTTGCTAGAGCGCAGCGCGACGGCAATAGTTATATATACGTATATTATACGCAGCCCGTCTACGCTCATATGTGTATTTATGTACCTACTTATGTATTATATCACTATGTATATTATATATATCTTACTTTGTATATATTTTAAGACAGTTTCTTAGTCTTTTTAATCTACTGTTTGTTTCGAGTTCGCAATATTTCGGAGATTTTCAGTAAACATGGTTAATAATGTTAATATTCCGTTTTCGGTGTTAATGATAAATGCATCTTAGTCATATGAATCATTTTAATAAGAACCAGAAAATCAAATTAAGAATACTTTTTTTTTGGTTTATTACTGTCTATAGTTCTATACCATTAGGTACCTAGTAAGTAATAAGGACCAATCAACAGCTCCCCTTTATCGATATTATTCGAGCACCGAAACAGGATATCTCGGTGCTCGAAAAACATTTATTGGAGACCATATTTGACAACCATGATCTACAACAGTCACTTATCTTCCATTTAACACAACAGTCTTCCTCTTTCCATACACCACCTATCTCTTACCCCCAAACTAAACCATCATCATAATCATCCACAGGTTGCGGCGAGCACTTCACGCGCTCCAACCGTATAGTGGGAGGCCACTCCACTGGGTTCGGGTCCCATCCTTGGCAGGCTGCTCTCATCAAGTCAGGGTTCTTGAGCAAGAAGCTGGCTTGTGGGGGGGCGCTGATTTCTGATCGGTGGGTGATTACTGCTGCGCATTGTGTTGCTACGTGAGTATTGTTTAAACGGTTTTATTTAGCTCACCCAGTTTGTTTTATTATTTATTCTTGGATCAAATTTAGTAATTCAAATTTCACCCACTTCCAGTCAACCGATTAATCTGAAATTTTTTTTTGTTTGTTTTTATTATCAAGGGTGTAAACGAAACCTTCATGTAGCCCTCAATGTAGCACTCATGAAACGGTTCATAGAGGTAATTTTTAAAGTTGTAACTTGAAAAACTAGTATTAAAAAAAAGTTCAATCTCCGTAATTAGACGGTTCCCAGGACCTAGTTATCTAGACCAAAACAAAACATCGCGGTGTCGGGAAAAACAAGTGCCATTCGGCTTCGTTAAGTGTACTTTTACACTCTTTATACAGGGTGTAAGGGACAACCTGAGCAGTGGTGGCCCAGTGGTGGCGGCCCCGACTTACGAACAGTGAGTCGTGGGTTCGAACCCCGTCAGGCACATTACTTTGTGTATTTTATTTCATCACCACTGCTCTCAAAACGGTGAAGGAAAACATCGTGAGGAAACCGGCATGTCTTGAACCAAAAAAATCGAAGATATGTGACATCTACCAATCTACCGCACTGGGCCCGCGTGGTAGATTATAGCCCATCCCTCTCCTAGAGAGGAGGCCTGAGTCCCTGCAGTGGGAACATTATAGGCTGATGATGAAGGGACAACCCCCCGCAAACTGACATTTTTCGATTCAAAATAAGGACCGGACGCCACCCTCAGGTCCTTATTTTGAATCATATTCCACTGGAATTTTGACCTGGAAAAATTTCATCGTTTTTTCAGTTACTTTATATTATTTTATCTATCTACTCTATATATTATATATATATATAATTCTCGTGTTACAGTGTTTGTTTCACTCCTCGGAAACGGATTGACCGATTTTTATGAAATTGTGCGTGTGTACTGTGTGTATATTCAGTGGGTATGAGAATAGGTCGTAACTTTTCACCCTCTTAATCCTTCCCGAAGGTAGGGTAGGTAGAAAAAGGTGCAATGCAACGCCTGCAGGGCACAGCTAGTTTCAACATAAAATTACATTATCTGTACTCAGGACTACATTTATGTAAATAATACGGCTAAATAAATATAAAATCAACCATTGATGAAATACTATAACGCACGACACGTGGAATATCTGACCAGCTATTTACTTTCTGACTACCTACAGAGTTTCCGTAATGATCGAATCTCAACCAAAAGAAACGGAATCTTTCCGTTTCTTATCGTAGAATTAAATTATAGCTGTTGTTTTTACTTGTTACCGTTTTCTCCTGAAAGACGCCTTTTATTTTATTTTGTAACTCTTTTAAACCACTCAAAATTTATACTTAATTTCACGCGACCACAACACAGTTATATCAAAAAAAAAAACTCCAAAGATCATTAACGCTAATTTCTCAGAAATTTTGCTCCTAACTGAAATTTCACCTACATTTCAGTCTAGTCTATGTTTTGTTCATAATTACTGACTTTCACGTTTTTAGTGGGTCGTACTCTCATAGTGCTATGTTAGAATTAGATAGTCCAGACAAATTCAACCTGGGTAGCTCGTAATTTAATGATGATAGCCTCAGAGTTCAACCTTTAAAGATAGGCAACGCTTCCGAAGGACAGTCCATAGATGACATAATTACATAGGTCATTAACAGTCGTTAATGACCTATATATACGATTGACTTGCTTTTCGAAGTCGATTATTGCAGTCACCTGAGTCTGCCTGCCAGTCAGAACTTATGTTTTTATATTTTTGCTTTTATTTTTCATTTGCTAAGATCAGGTAGGGTAGGTCAGATAAGCGTCATGTGGTGCAATGCTGGTTTCCAGCTGCATTCGTCTAAACTGGAAGCTGACGACAGCAGAAAAAAAATCTTAGATGAAACATCAAAATCCTAATCCTAACTAATGTTACAAAAAATGCGAAAGTTTTTTGTTACCTTTTCACGCCTAAAACCCGATCCTGAAATTCTGCGTATAGTTGTCAAGTGTACGAAAACGGACATAGTATACCTTTGATGCCGGAAAATAAAAGTACTGCCCTGATCAAAACGTTACAGCTCAGCTAGTGCAAAAAGAGTATGTCAGACATGTTGCATAATTGAATTGGTGTATTCAATTAAATTGAAAGGCAAAAGTAAACCGTGTATTCTGGTCAGAAAAAAAATACCACAAAAAAACGAAGACTTCTTTTAATTGAGATGGTAACTGTTTGTTACACAATATCTTATGTAATCGACATTCTAATTTGTATGAATATTACATATGTCCGTTTTTACATCCGTTGCCATTTTGTAACTATAGAATTGAACCTCGGCAAACCGGATTTGATATTTCGCACGTCCTCAAAAAATTGTTGCAACACAGAAATGACAGTTTTGGGGACTTAGGTGGCGATTCATTCGAAAAATATTTCATCGCCTTCTATAATTGTGGCGACTCATCCACCAGTTTGGATGAGTCGCCACCTAAGTCAATATGATGTGGTCATATCGTCCACATAGACAGAAAAACATTATTGTATAGGAACACCCAGTCGGAAGATCCTCCCTTTTCTATGGGGTATGAAAACTTTACACCCTATTATTCTTCGTACACCTGTATTGTGTGTGCGTGAAATTATGATATTGCTACTCCTCCGCTATTCTTTTCTGATTATGTTCGTTGCGGGATCAAATACAGTGTAATTGTTCCTCTGGAACTACGTAGGGCTTCGTTGTCTCGGCGCCTTTCTGGTGCTCGCTACTGTTGATTCTGGCTTTTAGTTACAGTTATTTAGGAATAGTGTGGCGGGCTTGTCCCAATAAAAAAATACCCCTTTACTTATGTATTTCATTAAACAAGTCCAAAGAAGCTTTTACTGGCGTCTAAAGACTAAGTTTTTGCCAAGTCATCAATCAATCTTCTTAAAGTCATTAATCAAGTTGAAATCCGTGATGATTCAGCAGTCAATCTATCATAATTATTTCAAAACCTTCTTCAAGCTAGAACGGATGTAGAACATAGCCGTTAGAATGTCTGTTATGTAAGATAGATTAAGTTAGCATATATAGTCATCTATCAAGCTTCATTTTCTAGCAAGTGATTTATTTGTACATCGCTTTTTGCTAGTTAAGCAACTATATTTGTTTTTTAGTAAATCCTTATAACTGGTGATGTATTCTTTTTTGAAAGAGGAAGTGTTTAGTCCAGAGGGTTACTATGACGCATTAGAGCAGTATTGTTTCATTGTCACCCCAGTGTCGGAAATAAACAGTCAATGTGGCGAACTACGAACTCAAAAAGTCTAGTTAACTTGACGAATAATTTTTATGTCTCAGCGAGTGTCCTGTGGTTGCGTGCCCATTCTTCTCCATAGAGATCTAAGCTTTGCAATGGGTAACTACAGTGCTTTCACAAGTTACTATGCCTTCTGACTGTCATTGCAGTTTCGCTTTTTTTTGACATTCAATAGTTCCTGTAATGGTCATATTGAACAAAATATTTTAAGAAAAAAAAATCCAATTGAAAAATCTAGACCCACTTCATTGTATTGTAAAACGGACTGGTGTCCGCAACTTTACGCGTATTTTGCAAGGATCTAGACTTTTATTCTACTACTCCTTTACTCAGCTAAAACACTCCAAACCCCTTTTTCCAGCACCCCAAACAACCAGCTCCGCGTCCGTCTAGGAGAGTGGGACGTCCGCGACTCAGGAGAGAGGTACTCCCACGAGGAGTACGCGGTACAACGCAAGGAGGTCCACCCGTCTTACGAGCCAGCTGACTTTAGAAATGATGTGGCGCTGGTGCAGCTGGATAGGGGCGTTGTGTTTAAGCAGCATATTTTACCAGTAAGTAATAACTTAGTATAACATTACACCAGCTCCGAGTCCGTCTAGGAGAGTGGGGCGTCCGCGACTCAGGCGAGAGTGGGACGTCCGCGACTCAGGCGAGAGTGGGACGTCCGCGACTCAGGCGAGAGTGGGACGTCCGCGACTCAGGCGAGAGTGGGACGTCCGCGACTCAGGCGAGAGTGGGACGTCCGCGACTCAGGCGAGAGTGGGACGTCCGCGACTCAGGCGAGAGTGGGCCGTCCAGGACTCAGGCGAGAGTGGGCCGTCCGCGACTCAGGCGAGAGTGGGACGTCCGCGACTCAGGCGAGAGGGGAGTACCTCTCGCCTTAGTCACGAGGAGTACGCGGTACAACGCAAAGAGGTTCACCCGTCTTACGAGCCAGCTGACTTTAGGAATGATGTGGGGTTGGTGCAGCTGGACCGGGGTGTGGTGTTTAAGCAGCATATTTTACCAGTAAGTAATAACAGATTAAAATAGTTAGGATTCCAAGGAGCTCCTAGTTACTGAATTGTGAAAATCAGATAGTCAGTCGCTCTATGTAAAATGCTGGTATTCAGCTCCATCATCGGCATGCGGTTACTTTGGAACTCGACCCTACATAGGGAAGAAAAGGGTGATGATGATTTAATTAGAGGTCCTGGGTTTGATTCCCGGTTCGGGCAAAATGTTATTGGGTATTATCCATCGGGAATTACTAAGTCAGACAACAGAGTCTAATCTATGCCCGGTTGATGGCAGTAGGTTCGGCCATATATCAAGAAACTTCAACATTAATAACAAAATGTGGGTGTACTATAGGTACACCTATGCCTAACCTTTCGAGGATTTTATGCTCGATGTTATGTATATGGGGATCTCTCTAATGATAATATGAACACTTGATATTTTGTTGTAATTAAGCTGCAATTTTTATTAAAGCTTTCTATTAAACTATGAAGCATATAGCAACCAACTGCAATCAATAAGTGATTCAAAAATTACTTATTAAACTAAAACCTTATCCTAATCGTTTCCAGGTATGCCTCCCTCAGAAGCAGATGAAGCTAGCGGGTAAGATGGCGACCGTGGCGGGATGGGGACGGACGAGACACGGACAGAGCTCTGTGCCTTCTGTTTTACAGGTAATTAATATGGATATAACGTTAATTATATATTTTTGTTTAACTGACTTCTAAAAGTGGGAGGTTATCAATTCGTCTGACTTTTTCGTTGTTTCGTGTTTCGTGGCAAAAACGATAAATCAAAAAACAAAATTCACTTTTTTTCACTGTTTTGTTTTGTGTATTCATGGACTAATTTTTTAATGTCTATCTGTTCATTTATTTGAATTGAGTATCTAGTGCATTTTATAAAAACTACAACTAGATCTAAAATAATAATAAAATAGGTAGGTACAAAAAGGTAGGATAGGTAGGTCAAAATGGGAAAAGATCATTTTTTTCCGTTTAAAATTAGTCCAGCCGTTTCTTAGATAAGCTAGACCACACAGACAGCTAAACAAAAAAAAAAAAAAAAACATAATGTGTTCATGTCATAAGTACCGTATATAAACTCTTTTGCAAAACAGCTGTCAGTAGAAAGTAAACAAAGTGCTCCGTATAATTTAAATAAAAATAATGTTCTAAGTAATAATTTGCTATAAAGTGTAGTATTAAAATAGTTTAAATAGTGCAAATATTACGTGATATTGTTATTCTCAACTGACTTTCACAGTGGACATTGCTATTAAGATCTAAAACTTCGAACTATGAACTTTAGCTAAGTCGAACGAGTTTGTGACATTTGTGTTGATAAAGTGGTCTAAACAATAAAAAAAGTGTAATTTAAACCATCAAATTGAATAAACAGGTAAAATACAACAGCAAAACATAAGTGAAAGTATAAAAACATTATTAAAGTGAACAAATATATTTCGATCTACCCGTCACTAATTAAAAAAAAAAACTAAGAATTTTCGTTTTAACGAACTTTATTGATAAAGACTATTTCAACAAGTACCACAAGGAACTATGAACTATAGCTATAAAATTAAGTGTAACCTATAAACTGAGACCATAACCAAGAAAAAAAAGTAAAGACTTTATAACAGTTACAACAAAGGAGTAGTAAACGAGTACAACAAAATGAACAAAGAAACAGTGCAAAAATTTCCAATACATGATTAATTCAAAAATCTGGAATCTACATTGAGCTGCATTATTTCGTCAAATAACGTAACTGTGAGAATAGCTCTGTCGGTAATATATCTACATCTTGGCGAACGGTGTGGCTTAAGTTCGATCCCCACGGCGCGTGATTCTTTTTGTGAGTTGTCTCGTATAGTTTCTTAAATATGTCTATGGAAATAAACCACAACGTTACATTACGACGACGTAAGCAACTTTTTAGATCTAAGTCAATAGATTCGTTGAGCAATGATTCATCACTGGACAAAACAAATTCGGACATACACAGAAGTCTTGATCTATCAACGGGGGGTATAGACAAAAATGAATTTGACGAAATGAAGGTTGAAATACAACATCTAAAAGAACAGTTTGAACTAACACAAAATGAATTGGATAAGGTGATATGCGATAACAACGAACTCAAAGAAACAATATTACGACAGCAAATTTATATTAATACACTGAAAGATCTTTGTACCAGTCCTACACAGTCGCAAAGACAGAAATTATTATCTGCGAGAAAAAGAAATAGACGTTCTATTACGGATAGTCAACGTGTTGTGTCATTAGTCCAAGAACAGTCATCCAGCAACAATGAAAGAGACTGCATTGAGAGCTCAAATATATTATTCGAGACACCTATTTCTGATAAATTGCCTAGATCAGTGTCTGTACCCATATACGCCGATAAGCAAACGCAGACCGAAACATCTGTATCTACTGAATATAGCAATTACGCCGAAAACGAGATTAATAAACACAAGAAGACACTACAAGATCGTCGAGTTACAACAAAAGGCAGTAGAAAAAAAAGAAAGCTGTGCGTTCTCAGTAACTGCAACCACAGAGGGACACTGGAAATATTGGAAGACACTTTCGGGCGACACTTTGAATTTTGTCATTACTTGTCACGTAATAGTAGTGTTAAAGACATTATTTCTAATATAGGTACTAAATTACAGAATTATAGTTTAGACGACTACTGTATTATTATGATTGGCGAGCAAGATTTTAAACGCACCGGGGAACCAAATGAAATGGTCAGGTTCATTAGAGAATCTCTTAAAACTGTAACTAATACAAATGTTATTATATGCTGCCCTACTTATGTACAGGGGGCTCTGATACACAATTATAAAGTAGAAATGTTTAATAGATTACTTCATATGGACATAGAAAATCATAATTTTGCTTATTTTTTTGACAGTAATTTTGACCTATCTGATGAAACATTCTCATATAACACGGGCAAACTTAACAAGCTCGGGCAAGAACGCATTTATGAAAATATATTCCGTCGCGTACTCATTGATATTGAGACCTATCCAAGTGAGTATGACTACAACTGTTACTGTGACTCTCCAAAATCACCAAAAAATACCCAAAAAACTCTTTTTCGTCCCATTACATAAAAAGGTTGCTGGTAGTAAGGAAAATTCAATGGAAAAACAAAAATTTATACTATTACATCAAAATATAGCTGGGATCTTAAATAAAATTGATGTATTTGAGATCACAATTACCGACTTGGCAAATCAGATTGGTGATATAGATTTTATTTGTTTGAGTGAAACTTTTATAAAATCAGGTCATGAAAGTAATCTGGCTCTTACACACTACAACTTAGCTGCTAGTTACACAAGACAAGATAAGAAACGCGGTGGAACATGTATTTTAGTGAAAAAGGGTCTAATTTTTAATCCGTTACCGATAACTGCTGAAATGGCCATCGAATATTGCTTCGAATGCTGTGGTATTGAAATATTGAGCCATAATTTAATTATAGTGTGCATTTATAGAATTCCAGATTCCGACGTGTTTTTATTTTTTAAAAATCTTGAATTATTATTACGCAATATAACCCGCAAAGTTAAAAAAAATATTATTTTATGCGGAGATTGGAACATAGATATATTAAAAGATAACAAATATTCAAAAGAACTAATATCAATACTTAACAATTATAATATAGCACTACATGTTAAGATGCCTACTAGAAAACATACTAGTATAGATCAAATCGCTAGTAATGTTCCCACACTTGACATGAAATGCAGTATACATAATTTAGCTCTCTCCGATCACGATACCGGACAATCGTTAACTTTTTACATACAAGAGATGAATAAGAATAAATCAAAAACTATACAATTCTGGTATGAAACGAAAAGAGATTACGACAAGAGCAACATAACAAAGTTTTTAGATTGTTTAGCAGCCTTAAGTTTTAGTGAAATGTACGAGGAGACAGACTGCAATAAAGCGTTTAATATATTCCACGACTTGTTCACGCTCTTTTATAAATTGTGTTTTCCCGAAATACTCATCAAAAAGACCAATAAGCCTATTAAAAACAAATGGCTTAGTAGAGGTTTAAAAATATCATGTATAAAGAAGAGAGCTTTATATTACGCATATCAACACGATGCTATAAGTAAAGGCTACCACAAGAAAAAATACCGCAATTACACTAAGATCTTAAAAAAATGCATATCAAAATCACAGCAGATAAACAACAACAATTTTTTAAATAATGCTAAAAATAAATGTAAAGCGGCATGGTCAATCATAAAAAATAACTCAAACAAACCAAATAACAACAACAACTTACATGAATTAATAATCTGTGGAAAAAAAATTACTAATCCTTATGACATATGTAACCAATTTAATGACTATTTTATCGAACTGACACAAAAATCTAACAATAATAATTATAACATAAATAACATTGACATTGACAATAACCCAAATACTTTATTTTTGACTCCTGTAAATGAAATTGACATTATTAAATTAATTAATTTATTAAATAACACCAATTCTACTGGACATGACGAAGTAACCACTACAATAATTAAATTAAGTGCAAAAATCATAGCATCCCCACTTGCTTACCTAATAAATCTCTCATTTGAAGAAGGTATTTTCCCAACGAAACTTAAAGAGTCTATAATTAAACCATTATACAAAAAGGGTAACTGTTCTGATATGGGTAATTATAGGCCTATCACACTGATTCCAATCTTTGCTAAGATTTTTGAAAAAGCAATGCATGACAAAATAAATAGCTTTGTAACTAAATATAACTTGCTTGTGGAGACTCAGTTTGGCTTTAGAAAAAACTTCTCAACAACTCTAGCCTGTTTCTCCTTAGTGAGATTAATCACTGAGGCTCTTAATAAAAAAATGTCTGCTCTGTCGGTATTCCTAGACATGAGCAAGGCATTTGATTTTGTCTCACATAAACGACTACTCTACAAACTGGAAAAGTATGGAATAAGAGGCAAGGCGCACGATTGGCTTAAAAGCTATTTGTCTGATCGCCAACAGAGAACTGTTATTTCTAGAGTAGAAAAAAATACTAGTAAAACATATTGCTCAGAATTAAAAATTAATCCTTCTGGCGTTCCACAGGGAAGCATACTAGGTCCGCCACTATTTTTATTATATATAAATGACCTCATAAAATGCCTAAAATGTGAATGTATTCAATTTGCTGACGATACAACATTGACGATAAAATGTTCCAACAAAACTGACATAGAAATTGACACTAATATTGAATTAATTAATGTAATAAACTGGTTAGCGGACAATAATCTTCATGTTAATGTTAATAAAACCAAAGTAGTACAATTTCAAACAAGCAACTTGTCAGCTACACCAACAATAATTCGACATGACACTACAATTTTACAACCAGAACCATCGGCTTTATTTTTGGGTATAATAATTGACAACAAACTGAATTGGAAGGAACATGTGGAAAGAGTATGCAGTAAGCTTGATAAGTTTGTATATGCTCTTCGCAAGTTGAGACTAGTGTCCAGTAAAAAAACAGTCCTAAATGCATATCATGGTTATGTTTCATCAGTATTACGTTACGGTCTAGTTATATGGGGTAATTCAGTAGACGTCGACAGAGCGTTTAAAGTACAAAAAAGTGTATCCGAGCCATGAGTGGAGCAGAATATTTAGACCATTGCAGACCATTATTTAAAGAATTAAAAATTCTCCCACTCCCGTGTCTGTATATTTTTGAGGTGTGTTTATTTGTTAAAAAATACCCTCATTTATTTTCATTGAATGAACAAGTCTCGGAAAGATTGAATAAAAAAAATGCTGGCAAACTGTTAGTTCCTCCTCAGAGACTGCATCTCTATAGTAGAAATGCCAGTTGTATGACGATCAAAATTTATAATAAATTACCATCTACGTTCAGAATGTTACCAATAGATAAATTTAAATGTAAAATGTTTGCTTGGCTATTAGAGATGTGCTTTTATTCAGTTAATGAATTTTTAAATCATAATTTTTGACATTGTAATGAATATTCTATGTTATTAGTATTTTGGCATAATATCTATAATTATTACTTTACTATAGAGCTTATATTTTCTGACATTGCAATTAATCTTAATATATGCATGTATTACTTTGACTTTAGAACTTGTATTTTGGACACAACAAATTAATCTTTATTTTACTTTTTGACATTTTAATTAATTTAGTGATGATTTGAATTTTGAATGTGCTTAGCTTTTTTTTTTATATTTCTACGCCAGCAATGGTAGTATATGTGGAACATTATTAGTGTATAAGATCTCAAAATACCATATACTTGGAAATAAATACATTATTATTATTATTATTATTAAAAAAAAAAAAACGGGCACTTCATATTTTTTTCTCTACTTCAATGAAGAAGGACAAGTAAGAGGTTTTATTAATTTGACGATGTATTGGCATGTTATTTGAAGAATCCTGGCATGATTCTGTACGTTCCAAATTTAAATTTTGAAATTAACAAAAGGAAAATAATGATTATTGTAGATTATTGTAAAATTGCTTTACTAATGGCGCGCATTGCTGAAACGATTTTATTACTGATTACTAAAATTTTAAAACTTTTTGGATATTTTCTGCAAATTAAACAATTTTATCTTTCTTTTTACATTAAATACCACTTTTTGACATGAGTGTTAAAGCGATAAGGGCCGGTAAAATTATAGCCCTACTTGAAGAAGGTTGTTCGCAAACTTACGTGTGTCAGCGGCTAAATGTGAGTCGTTCAACTGTCCAGAGGACTTGGCAACGGTATCAAGAGACCGGTTCGGTCAAAAGAAGACCCGGTTCGGGAAGAAAACGACGCACAGAACCAAGAGATGACCGCTTTTAGGTGAGTCAGGCCTTGCGGAATCGTAAGGCGTCAAGTGTGGACCTGAAGAAGAGCCTTGAAGAAGTAAGAGGAGTAGAAGTTAGCTTGTGGACCGTCAGAAGGAGGCTTTTGGCTGCCAATATCAGGAGTTACCGCCCGGCTCGGGGACCTAAATTACTCCGTGAGCACCGTGTTGCTCGACTTCAGTTTGCTCGAAACTGTGCTTCATGGACTCTGGAGGACTAGAATAAAGTATTGTTTTCTGATGAAGCTAGAATCTCTTTGTGTGGAGAGGACCGACGCCGGCGAGTGCTACGAAGACCACGGGAACGCTATGCGGAAGTGTGTTTCGAAGAAATCACTCCTTATGGCGGAGGCTCCGTTATGTTTTGGGCAGCAATTAATTCGACGGGGCGTACGGAGTTAGTTCTCATTGAAAATGGAACATTAAATGCACACCGGTACATAATGGAACTTAATGGAAGTCCGGAAGTCCTAATTCCATATGCACAACCCGCATTGACTGCACTTGGGGAAGATTCCATTTTTATGGACGACAATGCTCGCCCGCACCGTTCTGGCGACGTGGAAGCGTACATGCAAGAAGTTGGGATCCGTCGTTTAGATTGGCCAGCTCGAAGTCCTGACCTCAATCCAATTGAGCATGTCTGGGATGTTCTAAAGAGACGGGTAAGATCAGTGCAACATGCTCCACAAAACATCAGGGAGCTAAAAAGAGTCATTGCAGAAGAGTGGGAACGTATTCCTCAAAACGTCATTAAAAACATCGTGGAAAGCATGCCCAGAAGGATTCAAGCTGTGATTTTGACAAGAGGAGGTCACACTCGTTATTAGGTTATTACATTTGTAACTTTATTTAATTAAACAAAGTAAAAAAATCTTCTTGTCTTTATTGTCGACCACTTCTTATTGTTTTTCAAATTCAAATTCAAATTCAAATAATTCAAATAATTTATTGTGGATCATAGGTTCATAAGATGTTGTGTTAGATACAGGTGTCAGCTATGTCCCGCCATTGAGGCATACAAAGTTTATGTAACAGTTCGGCAAAAACAATACAATACTAGACATTAAATAATAAAATAAAATTGAGATCAAACAAAAATAAAATTAAGATACAAATTACAATAGGTACATCAAATCTGTCATGCAATATATTTTGATTAAATTGTCAAAATATTTTATGTCAGATTAACAAATCATATATGGACTTCAAATTTAAATATTTAATTTTTTATCATAGGTCATAAGTTTGGTGAATATATATTTAAATTAAATTACAATACATTCATTCTAATTGTCATTCAATACATTATGATTAAAGTAGTACAATATATAAGTAAAAAAAAAAAAAATTATTCATTCAATGGATTTGCCTCAATGTATTGTCATCTAGAAATTCTCTTACGGAGTAATAACATTTATCTATCAATAATTCAAATAGTTTTTTTTTGAAGGTATTTATATCGCTCATAGATCTGAGAAAGGGTGGTAGATTATTAAAGATCCGTGGACCCATACAAAAGATGCTTTGGTGTAAAAGCTTTGTTTTACTGGCTACGATGCGCAGCTTGTCTTTGTATCTGGCCCTAGTGCAAAAATCAAACAAGTTTGGGTTTGATTTTATAAACATTACAGCTTCATATATATATACACAAGGGAGAGTTAATATTTTTAAATTTATGAAGTGTGGTCTGCATGAATCTACTTGGTGTATATTGCACATCGATCTGATACACCGTTTTTGAGCTCTAAAAGCATGCTCTTTCTCTACAGAGTTGCCCCAGAATATGATGCCGTAGCGTATGATTGAAGCAACATATCCATGGTAGGCAGTTAGTAGTGCAGACTGACTGACAGTGTTCCTTAGTCTGTAAAGAGCATAAGAGCTCTGACTAAGCCTTTTGCAGACTTGCTCAATATGTGACTTCCAATTTACTTTGCTGTCAATATAGAGACCCAGAAATTTGGTTACATCTATTTCTTCTATGCTGGTTTCAGAGCAAGATATATTTAGGTTGGCATCCGGTTGTACTCGCTGTTTAAAATTCATGATTTTTGATTTTTCTAGGTTTATTTTTAAGTCATTTTTATCAAGCCATTTTATAATTGTTGTTAGGGTGTTATTTATGTCAAGTTTTAGATCATTTATGTCAGTACCGGTAAACAATATAGTACTATCATCAGCAAATAAGGTCATATGGTGCATTGTAAGTGTCGACATGTCATTTATATAAATTAGAAAGAGTGGTGGGCCTAGAATACTGCCCTGAGGGACACCGGAAAGGATAATTCTAACCTCAGAAACAACGGTTTCTTCAGTTCTGGTAGTTAGGGAGACTACATCGTTTGGCCGTGTACATCGGTTTTAAAGAATTCAAGATTTTTTTTTTAAATTGCCACAGTTCACTTCACGCGTATTAATTTACACGATTATAAGTATACAGACTACGTCAAACAATTAAATTTCATTGAATTAACTCAAATCGACCTTAGAACGTAAATTTCCTAAGGTGCCCGTTTTTTTTGCAAAGGAGTGTATATACTTTCATATAATTAAGTAAAAACTTTGTTATTTTGGCATTATAAACCGACATATAGATGTAAAGGTTACCTCCATTTCTTCACAATATCTCAAACAGATGGATTTGGTAGTTATAATATTTATGTCACGAAACCTTGTCTAGTGTTATACCAATATGTAGGGTTTTTTTAAAATATTAACAAAGATTTTCCCTAAATTTTCAGGAAGTAGACGTAGAAGTGATACCTAACGAGCGTTGCCAGCGCTGGTTCAGAGCGGCCGGACGACGGGAGACCATACACGATGTGTTCTTATGTGCGGGGTATAAAGAGGTAATTTTATTGGTTCTTTTACATAACTAACAATTTAAAATGGGACTGGGTGGGTCATTTCCAGGAAGGGTCAGGACAGATTAGCCAGAATCGTCACACTGTGGGTGCCTGAAGACGGGGCAGCGTCATCACCGAATTTTAATGGAATGACCAGCTCGCGTATCAAGGCGATTCTATCTCCATTCTACAAAGAAAAGACAAACCTCTTTAAATACAAATTGGCATTAAAACTTTATAATAATCTGTCATTTTGTCAGTATTTTGTATTGTTTGTGAGTTTTTTCAGTTTTTATATTGTGTATTCAGAACTGAAGCAAAAGGTTATTTTTTTATTTTTAACCCATTGACCGCCACTGTCAAGTAAGACGACAAGCCCAAAAAGTACCTTAAGACTTAGGGCACTTTTTTGCTTGTTCGGCTTGTCGTCTTTACGTGACTGTGGCGCTCAAAAGGTGAATTAAATAAACCGAAGCGATTGTATTTGCGATTTTCAGACATACATTTTTAAAACTATTTCCTAATATATTTCTGAACCTAGGTCCAAAACCACTACTTCTATGTTACTATTTCATCTACACTCTCCCAAGTTAGCTTAAATCATGAAATATTCTATTCCATCATTTCCAGGGAGGACGTGACTCTTGCCAAGGCGACAGTGGAGGTCCCCTCACGATGAAGCTGGAAGGGCGAAGCACCCTGATAGGCCTGGTCTCCTGGGGCATCGGCTGCGGACGAGAGCACCTACCTGGAGTCTACACCAACATTCAGAAATTTGTGCCCTGGGTTGACAAACTTATTAACCCTTAGATTTTAAAAATAATTTAAGAAAAAGTACTCGGAGTCTACAAAAATGTGTGCCTTTGTAAATAGTATCCACAGGGAGAGAGTAATTTAAATGTAATTGAAAGTTAAAACAGAAAAAATATATTTAGTATTCAATTATTCATTCGAGAATTCACCCCATCAATCAATGAATAATTTATAGTTCATCATTCATTCACTAAATCAATCATTCATTCAAACATACACTCCATCAATCAATGAAAGGTTCATAGTTCATTCATCCGGGCATTCATTTGCGTTCATTCATGATGCATGCGTGCATTCGTTGTTCCGTGATTCGGGGTCTCGAGCATTCTTTGTTGCGGTTTGCGTCGCTGCGTGCTTTCGTGCTCGCAGTGTTCGTTGTTGCGGGCATTCGGTGGCGTGTGGTTCGGCGTGGTGACTTTCGGAATGACGTATTGCACTCGTAGTTTCGTTCTTCTTCCGTCCTTCTGACATTCAAAAGCGCCTGTAATGGCTTAATTGAAATAAAATATTTGAGTTGAGTTGAGTTGATGTCGTTTTTTGTTAGAATCATCCATTCATTAAATCAATTGTTAATTGAATCTATACTAATACTGCATCAATCAATGATTATAAATTCTCAACACTTATTAATGCATTATTCACTAGGTCAGTCATTCATTCAATCTGTCAATCATTCATAATATATATTCACACTGAATCCATCGATTAATTATTTCATTCGTTACCATTTAATCAACCATTCGCACATTCAAATTCATTTGCAATGTAGTTAGAAGGGCGACGCGACGGTCGGAAGGCGGACGCGAGCATCTACCCAGAGTTTATACTAACAAACAGAAGTTTGTGCCCTGGATTGACGAATTCGTTAACCCTTAGATTTAAAAGTATTTTATGAAAGAAACACTCGGAGTCTACAAAAATGTATGCCTTTGTAAATAGTTTCTACCAGGGGAAAACATATTGAATACTAAAACACTGAAACCATTTTTTTTAGATCATTAAGTCATTTGATCATTCACTGCGCCAATTAACAAAATATTTATTTTTGAATTATTCATTTATTCAGATACTCATTCATTTATTCATACACGTTCATTCACTAAAAAGTTCGAAGGGAGAAGTACTGTCACATACGTCAAGCTTTGAATGCTGTGTTCATGTGATCATAATTAATCATTCATTTGATCATGTCATAACCAACCGAACAATTCCACCCTGACTTAAAAAAATCTCCTTATTTTAGTACCAACCTTCACGCATGTATATGAATCATTCACAAAATCGTTCATTAATCAGCCATTCATTCAATTTCATTCCACAACTCTTGTTCATCTCATGAATATTATTTAATTTATTTGTCAGGTTTCATCATTTACGAAAATTTGCTCATTTTGTTAATCTGATCAAAGTGTCCACACGTTTTGTTCATTATCATTGCTAGCAGCGGTACTTTCACACAAGCCTATAAGATTTGGTTGCCCATACAACCTAGTAATCTTCATGATATTACGGTTTCTTTAGTCTGCTAGCCTTATGGACTTGCCGTATTGTTGACTCCTAGGCACACCACTGATTCATTGTCATGTCATTTGTCAATCTTGTCAAATTATATTCATCATCAATATCACACCACAAACACGCACTTATCATCTCATAACCAGTATAATGAGGGTGTACTCAACATTTACATAAGTACACCTGCACTTACCCTTCGAGGATTACACACGTGATTGTATGATAAACTGTCACTTATATATCATTAATTCACATGCCACTATAGATTAATAATGATATCATCATCATCCTAATTTATCAGATTAAAAGTTAAATAATACACATTTGTGATAATTGAGACGTCTTAGGCGGGAATATGGTAGCTAATATCCATGAATTTAAACTCCCATTTTATTGAAGTTTTGTCTTTTTATTTTATTCATTTATGCTCATCACAACATGGTATCAATTTCTTGTCACCATGATCATCATAATATTAGAATATTTCACGAAACATCATTCATACATTAATTAATTGCATCATTATGGTAATCATTAGCCGTGTACTGACTAAGCGCGCAGCCTCGCGAAGGATTCGCGCGAGGCAATTCATGCGGTCGATCTGGATTTGCCTCGCCCGAGGAAAACAATGAAAATGATCGAGTCGTGCATACGCCCGAGGCTGCCACGCGTGGCTGCGCGCTCAGTCAGCACGCGGCTATTTGCGCAGCCTTCTCCCAACCAAATTGTCATCATGATGACTTAATATCATAATTAATATCCCACTGCGATCTCATCAATACGAACAAAGTAACATTATCTAAAGGTCAGTTTCTTATTCATAATATCATACCAATTTTTTGTTTATCGGAAGAAATAATTTATAAAAATATCAGGGTAATATCATAATCATTATGTGATATCATAATTACCCCGAAGTAAACATTTATGGGTAACTGTTATCCTCTCAGGGTAAAAGTAAAAAAATACTCGTAAAGTCCTAAATTAGGATTCTAAAGGACTATGTGGTCCGTAATGTTAATAATTCTATGAAGTAAGTGATTAGAGAGTACATCTATTTATTTTTAGACTTATTGTTTTTTTATTTAATGTTTTTTTGTACGTTAATAAAATATTTTTTGTATTTATGCTGTTTTTTTACCCGCTTCGTGTCGCATTTCATACCTGAATAGTTACACATATTATTAGATTTTACAACAAGTGCACAAAACGAACCATTTTTATCCAAGACTTTTAGCAGCCCGCAGCCGAAGGCGAGGGCTGATAGTAATGTCGAGGATAAAAATGGTTTTGTGGACGAGTTATAAACTCTGCTTTTCACTTCGAATGCGAGGAAATAAAACAGTAGTATAACATATTTCTTTAATTAAAATTCAAAGTAAAATTTGTACAGTTTTGAATACTGAAGGAAATTGTTTTTTTTTAATCTTACGAAATTGATATTAGGCTTGCAGACCCATACAGCCTACTATTAAATTAATTTTGTAACAATAATTTTCATATTTTACCGTACTTGAATTTAAATTTTAATATCTTTTAAGTCCTAAAAAACACATGGCAAATAAATTAAAGTAAATATTATAAAATAACAAATTCCCATTTATTCCCATTTATGCAAGAAACTTGCATAAAAGATTGAGAAATCATAACTACTGTCGTCAATAAAACATTCCAATTTTGTTGTCGGCTAAAATATCAGAAATTAGAAACTCCCACACACACACAAATTGGTATATCTTGAATCTGAATTTGATAATAATCAGATAATTAAAAAAGATATAAGCATCTTTTACGACAGTATTGCCCAATATCAAATTGTAAAAGGCAGGATCAACATTTTAGTTCTTTTTAATGGTTTTAAAATACTTCCTATACATACAGAAAGATTGGTAATCGGGGGCATTCCTTTAAATGGGTGATACGATGTCTAATTTGCCACAATTTTGACCACTTAAACTTAGATCCAAAGTGAGTTGTTTCGAAGAAATCGAACTATTAAAGTTTTTTTGGCAATTTTCCACCTATCCACCATAAACCCCTTAACACTATATCCGACCTGGGAATCGAACCCGTTCCCTCATACTCAGGAGACGCGACCACTAGAATAAGGCACCATTTCTTTACACAAAAAAAAAAAAATAGAAGTCGCTCCCACTGCTTCTATGCTAAGATCTTTTAAAGTAAGATTTTAATGCAATTTTCTACAATAGATAGAGTGATTCCAGCTGAAGGTATAGTATATGTATCTACATTGCACCCGTGTGAAGCCGGGGTGGGTCTCTAGTTGATTAAATTACGATTTTATTTGTCTTGCTAGTGCGCAGCTTACCATTTATCTAAACAGCGCCATCTATCTTTTTGTTCCGGTACTACCAAGGTAACTTGATACCATTCAAGTCATGGTGTTCTCAAGCGAGGCGATGTAGACTTAGGAAGTAAAGAGAAAACTTTGCTAAAGAAGATTATTTTTGTATAGATGGCATCATAAACGTTATGTTAACGCTTGATTTCTGTGCTATTGTGGGCAGAAGATAAATCTTGTATAAATAGCCGTAGGCTGTTAGGAAATTGTGTAAATCATGCCAAAATAATAGTTTACTTAAGTATTTGTAAAATGTTTACTGAAGTAAATCCAAGGTTTGTCTAACGCTAGTCTATTAGTTTAAGAGATTAGTGGTGACAAATATACAAACCGACTAAGACTGTATTGTTTGAAAAACTTATCTTTTATTGGACAAACATTTTTTTATTTATAAAAGATAAAAGTTTATTTCTTTCACACTTTTAATGTATGCGCGTTGATGTCTTTTGTTGGCACAATTCGAAATGGTTCTTAATATGTATATAATATGGACCAAACTTGCATTTTACCATTGTAAGGCCTATTCCTGTTGCATCAGCAGTGCAGCAGTAGCTTTGACATTGAGCCTTTTCCCAACTATGTTGAGTTCAGCTTCCAGTTTAACCAGATCCAGTTATATACCAGTATTTTACATGGAGTGACTTCCTTTATTCTGACCTCCACAACCTAGTTAATACAGGGTAATATTATGATTCCCTTGATAAAACTGTTTGTCAGACTTTCAGGCCACTGACTACCTGTTACGACTGTCAGAGATCTACAAAATGACAGTCGGGACCAGCGGCTTAACGTGCTTTATGCTTATTGGGTGGTCACCTATCCATGACCAACCTAAGCAAGCACTGCTTAACCTGAAGATTAATCTGTGCGACTGTTATTAATTAGCCACGAGCTCCGCCAATATGTATACTTATTGACCTGGTGAAGGTTGTGGGAATTCGCTGGATGCGAGACGTACGGGACCGGTCAATGTGGCGACACTTAGGGGAGGCCTATGTCCAGCAGTGGACGTCTTTCGGCAGAAATGATGATGATGATGATTGTACTTATTGTATGTATTCAATTAATGGCTTAAAATAAAACGAATAGATTTATTACCACACAATTACCAACTTTATTGGGTGATGGTTTAAATATAACATTACCGAAGGCGAACCACCTGTCTCCTACATACACGAGAGGTATTTTTGCAATCTTTAATGCATCACAGTTATTAACGTCAAGACTGTAAGGCTGTGTATTGCGTAACAGCGCAATAGTTGTAAAATTGGGTGTTGAACGTAAGGTCATGGGTTAGGTTCTCACAAGTGCAGACTGGGTAGGTACTTCTGTAAGTGGTTGTAGATGTTTTTTTTTAATGTTTGGTAAGTGCCTCATTGATCAAATGGTTGCAAATGTGAATGTAGAGCATGGAGTCCTAGGTTCGATCTTTAAGTCGGGCAAAGTGTATATAGCTATGATGATAAGTGATAAGTTAGTAGATAAAGTGATAAGTTCTAATAATTATGGAGTCTATACCGTATACTTGTGTGAGTTACTTGGGCGATTGTAAGCGAGATAATTTTAATTTTAAAGCAGTACGAGAGATCATGAAGAATAATTTGAAAAAAACCTTATGATAACAAATGAAAATTTTCAGTTATTAGTAGATAATCAATTTGTCTCTAGATAACGACATTTTTTCTTTAAATTGGCATGTAGACCCACATAATTATCATCAATCAATTAACTGATCAATATTAACTAGGTTGTGACTTGTGGAGGTCAGATAGGCAGTCGCTCCATGTAAAATACTTGTATTCAGCTGCATCCAGTTACACTAGCAGCTGACCCCAACATAGCTGGAAAAAGACTAGGCAGGTGATGATGATACAGAATGATTATTCTACATACAGATAACGGAATGCCCGTAACTTTCAGTTGAGTTAATAAATTAACCAGGTTTAATCACAGGGTTTAATTTAGCCTGATAGATGAACTTTGTGAAGGATGATATGGCTAGAAAGGCATAATAGAGAAGTGTGGAAAGTGAAGATATGCTGCGCCGACCAATAAAAATTAAATAAGGGTAGGAGAATAATTATGATGAAATTGCCTCTCGTATTATAAGGGTACCATCTATCTGGCAGAAACTGATGCTCCGAAATTTATTTGGCATAACACACTTGGCATATTCTTCTTTGAACGAATGTGTTTATGGCAGAACAATTATTTAATAGAATACTCATTTCGCAGAATGTTTAAATAGCCGAATTTTCAATGGCATACTTTTAAGATGGCAGAATTTTATTTGGTAGATTTTTATAAGGTATAACGACCGTCTCGCGAAAGTAACCTTTATGGACGGCATGGGCACCGGGCCGTAGGCCGACGAAGGAGGCCGGCGGAGGCCCGGCACTTCGGGGACAGAAGATATTAGTGTTATTTAATATGCGAGCGAAGCGAGCGCGCGTCATGGAGTGACGTCATTATTATTAATAATAATAATAATAATTTTTATATTTTTAAATGTTTTTTTATATTACTTTGTATAGGAATATTTAAAAATATAATTTATATGTACAAAGTTAAATAAAGGAAATAATAATAATAATAATTATTATTATTTTTGACATACCAACATATAACGTAGACGTTCTCAGCTAGAAATTTTAGCCGGGGTGAGCTGATAATAATAATTAATAATAATTATTATTATTGCATGTTACACGTACCTACCTATGTATGAAATGAAATGCGTGCTAAAAGACGATTCTGATTATGAATTTTCGGCGAAATGATGGTTCTGGAAATGAAGTTTATGCTCAAAGATGATTCTGGCTTACAAAATTATGCGTTTTGAATTTATGGTAAATGAGTGTATGCCAAATGATTTTCTGCGAAATGAAGTTTCTGCCATCCACTGATAAGCAAAACAAAATTCGGGTATAAAAAAATCTGCTAAAAAAGGTAGACCCGTATTATAAATCCTTAATATATCTGCAATGGAAGACACACGCAAATGTCAAATGCCTCGAGAATCAAGTTTGCACATCAATATTCTTCGAACCGCATAAATTAAAACGTTCAGAGAAAAACAATGTCTGTATGTGTGTGTGACGCAATATCAGAAATAACTAAACCTGTATTAATGCGGTTTTAATATTGAATTATAATATTCTCATCATTAGATAGAAGATATAACTGTGATGTCAGTATAATAAATAATATATTATAAAAAATAATATATTCTACAAATATTTATTTGCAGATTCCTATACACATTTCTCGTTTATGTTGTCTTCACTAAGCTTCTTTGAAACAAAGTTAAATTTCTATAGGTAAACATGCAGTTTTTCTAAGACATATAGCAGAATCAGCGTAAAATGTTTCCACTGTTGGGACTCAGGCCTCCTCTCTATGAGAGAGTGGGCCATAATCCACCACGCGGGTCCAGTTTAAGATATCACAATGTCTTTTTTTTTTTTTTGGTGGGTCGTAAATCATCGAATAACCCCCCCGCTCTTGGGCAGAGCGAAGACGAGTGTCAGACTTCTACTGACTAAAAACCAAACCCATGTTCCTTCTTCGCCCTTGTGTCGGAGCCGCGTTAACCTTTCGACAAACCACAGCCCCGACGGGATATCACATGTCTTCGATTTTTTTTGGTTCTAGAACATGCCAGTGTTCTCTTGATGTTTTTCTTCATCGTTTTGAGAGCAGTGGTGATGAAATAATAAAAAGTTGCTGGCGACCAAATTGTATAAGAACCTAGTACTACCATATCATTTCTCACACAATCCATTCATGTTTCCCTTTCCTTGTATCAATATTTATATATTAAGCACTCGTTCTACTCGCATACAATGTTGCAAGTAAATTGCCAAGACTATGAACAAAAATTGCTTTTATCAACTTTGCAAACTCCGATGTATAAAAGCCACACATTTGTTCTCGAGATGGCTACAAAAAGACTAACAAAATCCATATAAAGATACGCCTCTGCGATCTTGTGACTCGCCTTTATTTTATTATGTATCGAATGGTCCTGAAAAGGTCAGAAGAATCCATCCAGTCAGTCGATTTTAAACCTCATTGGAACGATTCTTAATTTTAAAATTCTCAAGCCTTTTGACACTTCCAATACTAAAAATGAAAAACACATTTTACTAAGTTGTCCAGTCTTTAAGGTTGATTATCCTAAACCAAACTCTTTGCTACATATAACTTTATGTGACTTGAAATAAAACTCGTTTGGTCAGATGAAAAAAAAAAGCAAATGTTTTGCAAAATGCGACTCTTGCTTGCACGGTTTTACTTTTAGTGTCCTTTCGTTTATACTGGTATAAGTGCTAGCTTTTGCTCGCGGCTTTGCTTGCGTTTTAGTCACAAATCATCCCACGGAATATTTTAAAAACATCATCCTATCATCATCATCCTATAATGTTCCCACTGCAGGGACTCAGGCCTCCTCTCTAGGAGAGGGATGGGCTATAATCCACCACGTGGGCCCAGTGCGGGTTGGTAGATGTCACATGTTTGCTGAACTGGTCCTATTTGGTGCAGCCGTGAGATACACACTCAATTTCGTGTTTAGTTCTTAGTTTTCTTTTTTAATTTTTTTTACTTTGTTGTGTGCACTTGTGGCATGTGCCAAATAAATATGTTTTCTTTCTTTCTTTCTTTCTTTCATGTCTTGGATTTTTTTGGTTCTAAGACAGCCGGTTTCCTCACGATGTTTCCCTTCTCCGTTTTGAGAGTATTTTTAAATATAGCTTGTGATATTTAGGAATAATGTAGGTTTCCATTTTGAAATCAAACCAAGAGTTGGGATCAGGATGATCGGGTCTGGAGACTGTCTCGTTGGTCTAGTGGTTCCAAGCGTGACTGGTGAGCATGGGGTCCTGGGTTTTATTCCCGGGTTGATCTAAGTGATATTGAGTTTCTCCATCAAGAATTTCTCAGTAGCAGCCACAGAGTCTGGATTTGTGCCCGGTTGATAGCAATAGGTGCACCCCCATTACATATAGGACTTAAACATAACTGACGAAGTGTGGGTATACTATAAGGTACACCTCAGCGTAACCCTTCGGGAATCACAGGCGTGATACAGCTTGTGATACTTGGGGAGAAAGGAGTTTCCCATTCGAGAAATTTCAAAATCGTACCTGCAGTTCCGAAGATACCACAAACATACAAAAACAAATACATACAAACATACAAAATTTTACATCTCTATAATATTCGTATGGTTGATATACATTTTATGCGTCTACATAATGATTGGTCTGAGCTTTTGCAAGAACCTTCGGTAAGTGCTGAAAACCTTTAAGTACTTTTTGGAATCGAAGAAGTCTGTCTTCTTATTATTCATACGGAATATTACAAAAACGTAAAAATGTGTTTCTCTGTTTGTTTTTGTGTTCGAAATAGAATTAACATTCTTTTGAAGAGTATTGTGAATAAGGGCTTATTTTAAAGTGCGGTTTTGCCCGCGTGGAGTTCGATAGTTGTCCCACCGGAAAACGTACGGGGATCATCCTTATAATAAACTTTCGCGTTTATAATATTAGTAGGACTATCCACGGTTCATCTTTTAAATTATATCAATTGTTCTTGAATCAATGCATTTTTAGAGGAAACAAGGGCCGCGAATGTGCGATTCTCCACACAAACCGTGTTCCCTGTAAGAGATATATAATAAAAATAAAAAAAACTAATTTTTCCAGCCGTATTTAGAGGACTGCTCATTGTAGTGATAATGAGCAGTCCTCTTTTTCTTTTAACCCACCAATTACACATCAAAACCCATCCTTTAAAAACCCTTTCGCCTTTCAAACTAATGGGCATACTACACGCTCAAGCTTCACCCACACTTTTCGTTCACACTTCACAGTACATCGCGCGTATGGTTGGTAAAACTGTATTACCATTACAAACCACACGCGCGATGTACTGTGTGCATCGTGTAATCGCGCAGGCAAGACTGTGGGGAAGTGTGAGCGTGTGGTAGGCGCATAACGCTCAAATGACTCAGCAGCTATATTTAACCTCTATCTACAAATGTAATTACTAACATTACCAATACAAGTTAAAATGACATCATACGTCTTACTCAACTAAGCAGCAAGTGAATGTTTTGTCGATTGATTGATTCGCGTTACGTCAGTGTGTCTTGTGTCAAATACATAGATGTATAGATATACCTAGATAACGTAAGTATAATTTTTAGGGTTCCGTACCCAAAGGGTAAAAAAACTTTTTAACAAAAAATAAAACCGACTTCAAAAAAAAAGTCAAAAATAAATCAGTTTCTGAAGTCGGTGACTTTTGTTTGTTTGATTTCATTTTTTTGTCACCGACTTCAGAAACTGATTTATTTTTGACTTTTTTTTTTAAGTCGGTTTTATTTTTTGTTAAAAAGTTTTTATTTTTCACTTTTTAGTGGTTCACCCAATGTGGACAATGTAGTTTTTTTTTAAAGTTTTGTAGATTTTTCAAAAACCGCTTGTCCGATTTCGATAAAAAAATTATGGGACCATTTGGGAAGTATACCCTTTCCAACAAAAAAAGAATTTTTCAAATCGGTTAGCAAGTGACGGAGTTATGCCCAAACAAACATAAAAAAAAAACAAACATCCGAATTGAGAACCTCCTTCTTTTTTTAGAAGTCGGTTAAAAACGGGACCCTATTACTAAGACTTCGCTGTCTGTCCATCCGTCTGTTTGTCACCAGGCTGTATCTCAAGAACCGCGATCGCTAGACAGTTGAAATTTTCAAAAACACAATAAAATAAATAATTAAGGGTTCCATTCATTATACGTTATTTTTCGTTTTCTTAAATATGTCTAGAATTAAATTCCAGAGTTGTAACAGTGTAACATTGTTGTGTTAAACAAATTAGCTTGCTTGACAGTAACCTCATGACTACATAATATATTTTTCTCTGTCTGTCTGTTCGCAATAAACTCAAAAACTACAGTACCGATTTTCATGCTGTTTTACCAATGGATAGAGTGGATCTCGATGAAGGTCTTATAATTTACCGATACCGTGGGCGAAGCCGCGGGCATCAGCTAGTTAAGTATCAAGCAAAGTAGATGCTCTAGCGCTATCTAGGTATTTCGATATCTGTGGTCAAAAGTGACAGGTGTGAGGTATCACCTGTTTCGATCCCGGCCCAGGTAAAAAAAGGGATCAATATAATGACATGTGTTTTTTAACATGGAAGGCGGTGGTAGCGACAGGATAGGAGAATAGGATTGAAATGTGTTTGATAGAATCATCAACATGAAATAATATACTATAGAGTCCTATTTTGTGTGTCTGTGTATAAATACTTAGATGTTCTAAAACATTAGTTAACATTAGATTGTAGTACAGTTTGCGCCATTATTTAGATATATATTTGTTTTAAATGGTTAATAGGTGTATTACTGTAACTTAGACTTAGATATACCACTGAAATTTCAATGTTCTTATTTGGAGATACCTACATTAGTCCATTATATAATCATCATATTAAAGTCGAACTAAGAATAGTGCTATATCAATCCTGCTTTTTCTTTTATAATAATAGATCTTTACCTATGTAATTGGAGATTGGCGTGTAATTCGAAATTCAAGTAAAAATTATTCGAAAGAGGTGTTAATTTAATTTCAAATTCAGTCATTTGTTTTTTGATAGTTTTTAAGTGGCAAAAAATTCGACACCCGAGAGGCAGTACAAAACGCTTTAGCTGACTTGATCGCCTCCCGTCCGGCAGACTTCTACAGTAAAGCGATTAACAAACTGCCATCAAAATGGCAAAATGGTATAGATCATTTGGGCCAGTACTTAGATTAGCTGAAATAAAAAAAATAACAATTTTTTTATATTTTAAAATTCTCATACAAATCTCCAATTTCATAGGTAAAGACCTTTTAATACTAGTTCTAACCAAAATCTTATATTAGGTTATATTATTATAGTCCTTGTATTCGGACTTTTACCAATAAATCTTTACGGGTATTGTTCATAATATAGTTCTCAGTAAGTAGTTCCAGTCCTGTAGAAGCCCTTCCCCTCATTCCAGACCTATTTATGATTTCATCCGGTCCTATTACCAATTTACCGGGACCGGCCAACCGTGGCGGATAGTAGAACCTTAGTCAAGGATTGACCACATTGCGCTCAGGATATTGTTGGGGCTGCCATGGCGATGTAGCGCGTCAGGGATGTTTGCGGAAAGGCATATTGATGGTTTTGCGGCCATCATACGTAAAAGAAGCGCTTCCCTACTTGCTCGTCTCCGTGGTAGTACCAACACTATCTTGAGTTTATTCACAGATAGATCGGAGTCTCTTAGGCTGCGTCATTAAATGAAACTCCATAGTATTTAATGTAATTTGTGTATTGTGTATTATGTCTACTAACACTAGTTTTTAAGATCATTGTTACTAACACTATGGGCGATTGAAAATGAGATTCTATAGACTTAATACCGCGTTAGGTAACACCTAGATTTTACCAGGAATGTTTAAGTCCCGTGTAAAGGGGGCGACCCTATTGTCATCAACGGGGCGCAAATCTAGCATCTACCGAGAAAATCCTGATGGCAAAATCCAATAAAACTTAGCCCGACCCAGGAATCGAACCCAGACCTCATTGACCTCTTTGACCTCGCTCAGCAGTCGCGGTTGTGAGCACTAGACCAACAAGGCAGTCAAAGCCGTAAATATTACTAAACATGACACGTTCGTCGGACTATCTCGAAATAGCTCACAGAATTCATTAAGGCGCTGAGTTATACAAAATGATCTGCATAATGAAGGGACTTGCGATTAGGGTTCACATTCGTCTAGACTTATCTGACTTTCAGCCCTCTTTCTCTTTGGGACTTTATCCAATCATTTTCACTTTTTTTTATTTTTTTTTTGTGTCAGCAAGGAGGGGGGCGCAAGGGCTGACGCCCGTCGGGGCCGCGGATTTTTGTACTAGATAACGTGGCCTCGGCGCAAGGGCAAAGAAGGAACATGGGTTCGGTTTTTAGTCAGTAGAAGTCACTCCCCTTCTTGGGCATTTGATGATTTTCCACGCACCAAAAAAAAAAATGCAGCTTTTTCACCGTGTTAGGACACTTTTGACTTTCACAACCATTTGGACTTTGTTAGGACATTTCTGACTTTCGTCCCCTATCGGAATTTTTTTAGGCATTTTCATTTGGCTAGGCTTTTCAATTTCAGGGTATTCTTGATATTGAAAAATATAAAGTGACACATTAGCTTAATGGCCTGACTCTACAACCCCAATTAGATGATTTTGCCGCTGTAAAATGAGGATAAACCGAAAAAGTGGTGAACAAAGACGAGAATATTGACAAATATGTTCTCCAATAATTTGGATCTATTTAAAATTCGAGTGAATCCGTTTCTTCTAGGTAAGCATGCCCTAGGCCACATCGCCGCTTCACATCAGGCGAGTCAATACGGATTTAAGATTAAAAATCGATCTATCTATCTTATATATTATGTATCTATCTATCTATATAAATAAAAAGAGAAGTCCTGACTGACTGACTGATTGACTGACTGACTGACTCATCAACGCCCAGCCCAAACCCTTGAACCTACAAAGCTGAAATTTTGCTCAGAGGTTCCCTTATTAATGTAGACAAGGAATAAGGAAGGATTTTTCGAAATACAACCCCTAAGGGATTTAAATAGGGGATGAAAGTTTGTATGGAAAATCGTCATTTTCACGCGGGCGAAGCCGCTGGCAAAAGCTAGTATTAAATAAAAAGAGAAGTCCTGACTGACTGACTGACTCATCAACGCCCAGCCCGAACCCTTTGACCTAGAAAGCTGAAATTTTGCACAGAGGTTCCCTTTATAATGTAGACAAGGAATAAGGAAGGATTTTTCGAAATTCAACCCCTAAGGGAGTTAAATAGGGGATGAAAGTTTGTATGGATAATCGTCATTTTCACGCGGGCGAAGCCGCTGGCAAAAGCTAGTTAAAAATAAATGCTTTTCAGCGAATGTCAAAATGGTAACCCTACTTGAAACGGTCTTAACACCTCCGCATTTTCAGACTTGAATATAAATATACAATTTTATATATTTATGGTTTTTGTATTGACTATAAAAACGAAATAACATGTTATTGTAGAGGACACTAAAGTTTTTAAGAATGTAATAAAATTACATGATGTTAATTTATTTTAGGTTTTTGTCTCCGTAAAATAATAATCAAAACTATGAACTATGACTCGTTTTTTTTGTTTCAGTCTTGTAATATCAGTTTATCTCAACAATTTTCAGTAGATATGTTATTAAATAATTTAACAAAATAAACTTCAAACATGATTCTTATTGCATAGAGTCACGAAAACTTTATAAAAATCCTCAATGAGAATGACTATTCGAAACAAAATTTTATTTATTTTTATTACCTATCAATATTTCCTATTACACTCAGACACGAACGCTTTAAAAGATCCTTTTAAATCAAGTCAATTAAGTCGATAATCGCCTACATGGAACTTAAGACCTCTTTGGTAAAGGCCGTTTGGTCGGCGCCCGCGCAGCTTGGCAGTGCAACACCCGACGCAGAACGCGCGGCCGCGATGCGAGACCCAACGAACATTTTAAAAAACGAACACGAATCTCCATTTTCAAATTGAAAATTTAACATTCTTCTAACGTATTTTGTTTAAATCGAACGTGTGTTTTAAATTCAAAATTCGGAATAATGTGATAAAGTTTTTTTTTTCTTTTTTCTTCTTCATGTGGAATGTGGTAGTGTCCATGCACAAAAGAAGTGTTGTGTGATTTTTTTATTGTTTTTTTTAATGAGGTGTCAACCTCGGAGTTATTGTGTGGGATAAAAGTGTTTCAAAGGTAAGGATACTTACTTTTTTCATCGATACTTTGCGAAACATCTGGCCATTGATAATCGTGGGCTCAAAAAAACCTTCGGATTACTCGTAAGGTCAAACCGAATATGGCATGACGGATTGGCCTTTTTGTCTTAAGTTTATTATTACAATCAATGAATGTAATACTATAAAAAGATAATAACTTAACACCACTGTAATTTCATAGGATATTGGTATACCCGACTGTTTAAATTTTCAAAGACATGTTATACCCAACTGCTATAATTTTCTGGTTCTTCAAGACGGTTCTTTTCATGCATTTTGAATGCAAATGCTTATTAAAATGTAATAGCCCTGGTCATTGTAAGTAGTTGAAGGTTGGCGACGAGCAACCGGTTCTCATAACCAGTGTAAGGGTTACATTCTTATACAAATAGGACTGTGGTTAGGTTACAATATTGTGGAGGAAAAATGATAAATACTTTTGTACTTACCTACGCTCTCGCAAAATTTGTTGTAGACGATTGTTGGGAAAAGCCCATGATGACAGAAAAGTGAAGCTGTATTTTATATGGGTATGATCGAATAAAAAGTCTTTCCTCATGCTTTTCTGCGATGCTTTCCTGTGTCCACCGACTGGTAAAAATAGTTATTTCCGCCACCGCACTAAGGAGCATTTTGCTTTTTAAACCGGACAAAATTAATTAGCACTTTTATTTTATTGGAAATGAATAAAAAGAAGCAAGTGTACACAGAAAATCATTTATTTTATAAAATGTCAAAAAATATTTATATACACAAATTATTTAATTTTGATGCATGTTATTCTGAGTCATCTGAGTAAACATGTCTCGATGATTGGTCCTACTTCTGTAACCAGTTCTTCCGAGTCATCTACATCACATTTGATGTCGAATCTGCAAAAAAAAAACGACAAAGTTCTAAATTACTAAACATTTTTATTACCACTTTAAAAGTACATATTTTGGAGAGGTGGAATGATGTGGTAAATGTTTTTACTGTTTTGATGAGGTAAAACTCTATATTTTACCACAAAGGTATACCAATAGCTCGATCTAACTCGGTACTATTTCAAATGTATTAATTAATAAAAAAAAAACCACACGATTTTCACTTTTTTTGTCCCTCTATAGATGCTGGTTTAAAAATATAAAATAGTCAATCTTATTATAGATAACATACATTAAATTTAAGTACATACCTTGTTCATCAGACTCCATGGTTAAAACTTTCCACTATCCACTTCTAACCACTTTTTAAATCAAATGCAAGTTTGAAAACAATTGAACGAATCGTGAAAGTAGACGTGCGTACTAAACAATGACTAGTTTCCGACTACCAGAACGGAGCGCGTGGTGGGGAATGGGCCGAGGTAGGACCAGTGTATGATAGTACCATAACACAGGTGCAATAAAATGACAACTTAAATGGCATTTACAGAAATTTGTATTTTCACTTTTGTCCGGTTTAGAAGGCAAATTGCTCCTTAGTGCACCGTGAATAATTATTTTTAAATAATGTGCCGGTGTCCACCATTGGTGGACATTGGGATTGTTGGGAGGCATCGGTTTTTTCTGTAGCTGTTACTTTTCCTGGCCAATCATTATCAAGAATCTATAATGGAGTTCGTATTGGATACAGTTTAAGGTGTGCTTAAATTATCCTCATTCTTCATACCTACCTATAGCCTTTTGTAGTCTTTCAAATCGTCACCAGTCAGTGACTAACCGTGGTGACTTATACTCAGTTTTTCTCTATATTAGAAGAGTTCACTGCCTTTTTTTGGAGGCTGGGAAATCATCAAATGACGCCTCCCACTCTGGGCAGAGCGGTAGGGTGTGTCAGACTTCTACTGACTAAAAACCATCCATGTTCTTTTTTAGCCCTTTGTCCGAGCCAGCGGTATCTCTTTCGAACAACCCGCAGCCCCGATTCACTGCCTTTTTTTTTTTGGTGGGTGGAAAATCATCGAATAACCCCCCCCCCCCCCCCCCACTCTTGGGCAGAGCGAAGGGGAGTGTCAGACTTCTACTGACTAAAAACCAAACCCATGTTCCTTCTTCTTCGCCCTTGTGTCGGAGCCGCGGTAACCTTTCGATATCCACAGCCCCGACGGGCCGATTCACTGCCTTACGATAGGTGTCTAGACAAGTTACAGTGTACCTATTTCTGCAGCGGCCGTAATCGGGATGACATAAGCTTTTCAGTACTTAGGGCCTTATCATACTATCGGATTGCGAACGTCTTCAAAGCGGAGCGGGCGCGCAACGAATTCGATACGGACACACAACGAACACCGCGCATGCGCAGCGAATTGCGCGGGATCGCCGCGGACAGTGTATGTGTATTGTAGTGTGTAGTGTATCGTACAGCAATAATTTACTACACACACGCGACGAAAACGTAACGAATTCGCCATGCGTCTGCGACGTCTTCGCTGCGCAGCTGCGGCGTGTTCGCGACGCATTCGCTGCGCGTCCGCTCCGCCCCGCATCCGCTTCCAAACCGCTAGTGTGATAAGGCCCTAACAGCAGGCACTTCTGTCAATACTGTCAGTCCAAATAGATTTTAGACTTTCACATCGTCAATCATAATCCTCTGACTCTTATTCTATTTCATTAGGGGTCGGCGCAGTATGTAGGTACCCTTCTTTCATACTTCTCCAATACAGACCTACTCTTCATCTCATTAGATACAGGAAGTATTCTTGCCAGCATCCTTATCATTATTAACATCAATATCGCAGATAAAATCCGTAAAGCCTGAGGCTCTCATGCATTTTTCATCATAATATCATCATTCTAGAGCAGGTGTCCTTAAATATTCCGACTCAAACAACATTAATAGTGTTTTGTAAAGATTAAAAACAATCGATTTCTTTGTTTTGTTTTACATCATTGACGTTACCTCGCGTGAGTGGGCACCGAATTGTTGGCTCTTACATTCAAGTACCTTTGTACTAGGTTTTAATCACTTTATTAAGTCGGGAAGTGATTATACTAACTTTAAATTTGTATGACCAATCAAACCGGTGACTGAAAAGTTGTGTGGTGATCGGTTATCGTGGTATATGGACATGTGATGCGGAGGTATGAGGATTAATGTTGAAGATTAATGTAGCTGGCTATAAGAGTTAAGGAAGACTAAAGAAACGATGAACGGACCAGCGGCAAGAAAGGAGGTGACTGCTGAGATGACGAGTATTAGAGAAGTTTGGAAGAAGAAGACATGCTGTGCTGTGGAGAATAATGATGATGACGTATGACTTATCAGTGTCTTGCATGAACCAAGCATTGCAGGACAGGAGTCTGCCCTCAGCCTCTCTATAAAGAATGAGGATGGAGGATACGTCAGGCAATGTAATTCAGTTTTTGTACATAAGAGATAGACCACACAGAGTACATAATTATGAATAATAAACATTTGTTACTGAAATATGTAACATAACGCAATAACCTATAATACCGGATATACATACAAATGCATCAGAAACAGCTGTTAAAACAATTATAACAGAAACTATATTATTCTATATTGCATAATAAAATGTCGCCTTGAATAGAACACTGAATGAATTTGTTACGCTATACTTGAGTGGTCTCATTCTGCCAATCTGTTAGATTAGATCTATTCGAATAAAATTGAATTATAAATCCTTAATCCTCCTATATATTATACTAGCTGACCCGTGCCCACTTCGTTGGGCATAATTAGTCGAAAGTGTGCTAATTACGTTTCGAAAAATTCAATTTCGGGGACGTCCGCTGCGTAAGGAGCCGACCGCGCGACTGAGCCGCGCGGGTACCTACCTCTCAGATCAGATGTAAAAGGCCACGCCCCTTTCTCCCGAAGTGGGCACGAACGCGAACCGAATTAAACCCGAAACCATCCCGCGCCCGCCGCAGCTTTGCTTTTTTCTCCGATTCACTTTGCAAAACGGACTACCACGTAAAAGCCTTTTTATTTTTCGGTTTTTGATATACCCTATGACACTCAGCAATAATGTAGCTTTCTAATGGTGAAAGAATTTTTAAAATCGGTTCAGTAGATCCCGAGATTACCCCTTACAATTTAACAAATATACACACAAACTTTACCTCTTTATAATATTAGTATAGAAGTATAGATTAGTATAGAAGTATAGATTTACATCACATCTACATTGCCAGAAGAATTAGGCAGCAAGGGTGTTGTCCCTGTCGGGGCTACGGGTTTTTCAAAAGAGATACCGCGGCGTAGGATACTCAGGGCTACGAAGGAATATGGGTGGTTTTTAGTCAGTAGTAGCTTTTACAATTATTTTTATTAATGAATTACAATTTAATATTTATTACATTCCACTACACATCAATCAATTGAAGAATTATTGTAAAACTTTATGATCACCTTTTTTATACATTATTTTAAACGGTGATTCCCAGTATCCACCACTAGTGAACAAGTCGGTGGTGGAGGCTGGGAATCACCACTTTTTTAAACCCACCTAAACGTCAAACAGACTAAATAAAACATGCCGTTTCGCAATGATAAATGCCTTTAGCGAATATGGCATTAGTATGAAGTGGAACGAGTACTTGATCGGTAAGATAACATGGTTGCAATCTAATTTAGTACAAGTGAACGTTTTATATGAGTTTTTTGCTCTTTATATCATTTGTGCGAAAAACAAAAAGTATAGCCTAGCTTTTTCTCAATTATTTTGGGGTCGGCTTCCAAATAAACAGAAAACAGCTGAATACCAGTATTACTGGGTAATACGATACCCCATAATAAGACTAGTTCAGACTTTTGGGCCATTTACTAACTGTAATTACAATCTTTTAATCTGAAAGTCTTTACGAAAAGATAGCACAGCCAATTCTTTAATTTATTCCATAACTATTACATAGTTCTTGGTAATGTCTGTCTTTATTTCACTTGCCTCTGCTGTTGGAAAGTCAAATTTCATTTTTTCATTTACACACCTCCCCTCAGTTTCCATGTTCAAAGCACCTTCATGTTTTAAATGTAGGCATCCCTTTCCGATGTCCAGTGATTCCTTAACTGGTTCCAAATAAATTTATTTTTGCTTTATTCTATCTCGCCAGTATTTTCCCACGACTGGGCTAAAGACGGCCATCTTCCTTTTCGACCCGCTTATAGCGTCTGGTATTGTAGGTCAGACCAAACATCCTCAATAATTCAGCTTCCATTTTATCAATAACGCCATCTAAAATTACCCTCAGTGACTGTAGTTTGCGCCTTTTATTGAATTCCCAGGCTTTTATAACAATATGCGCAAGAGTTTGTAAGCAACACGCAACGCTTAAGTAACCGAGATGCGAACTAAACGGTGCGTTGCGACAACACATTACCTCTCGCGATGGGTCGCGTAAAAGTTGGTTTAATTCTTGAGAATTGACCAGATACAATCGTTTTAAGTATATGTTTGGAGGAAATCGGTATTTGGATCTACCTTTTTGTGCTTGCCCACTCAGACCAACCAAGACAGGACCAGAAATTCAGGACTCATTTCTGGGCTAGATTCTTATGTAGGGCAAAGTGTTTATTTTATTTTTTTTTGTAACAACCAGGCCTGTAACTTTTTGAGCGGTTGACACCAATGGGCTTTGCTCCCCTTTTTGTATGGGACTTTTACACATAACTCGCGAAATTTGGATGTACTATAGATCCAGTTCTACCTAAGACCTAACTCTTTGCGGTTTACCTTTATCCCATATTCCCATACACTATTCTGGGCCCGTTTGATCATCCGTTTCGAGTATAGGGGCTGACTGCTACCACGTGGTCCTCATTCCAGAAGTTTTTTGGTATATAAACACCTCCCCAGATCTATAAATTCAAAGGCACAAGCCGGCCATTTCAAAATTTAGCAAAATTATCCCCTAATTTAATTATAAACCAAAATCATTAGCTTATTTATCATAATTCTTGCCCTCATCCCAATTCATTTAGGGACTCTTCTTTGGGGGCATGTCTTCTTATTCCATTCTTCTCTGTTTCTCGTCATCTCATGAGACACCTCCTTTCTTACCTTATCATTCTTAACACAGTCCATCCATTGTTTCAGAATTATTAGCTTATTAGTCATTCTAAAATACCGAAAGGGTAGTACCCAAAGCAGTCAGCCGCTAGTTCCGGCAGTGACGCGCATGCGTCGGCGACCAGTGGGCGTGGCCTTGAATGCGCGCGCGCAGGCCGTCGACGTCTTATTACACTTCACTTGGTGCGAGCTGTGATCGGGGAGAATTATGAGGGTGTGGTGGCTCCCATCGGGGCTGAGGGTTGTTCGAAACAGATAGCGGTGCCTCGGCACAAGGGCTAAGAAGGAACATGGGTGGTTTTTAGTCAGTAGAAGTCTGACACTCCCTACCGCTCTGCCCAGAGCGGGAGGAGTCATTTGATGATTTCCCACACGCCAAAAAAAAAAAATGCTTGTGGTGGGGTCATAAGTGGTGGAACATGGCATTATGGTCTTTAGTGGTACCGAAAAACGTTGTACAAGATTCGATCAGTGACCGAATAAAATAATTTTACTCAGTATTTTATTGTTTAGTTAATAGTAATGTGTACTCATGGTAATAACCATCTAATCTGTAGTTCTGGATCCTCCAAAACTAATTGGTCTAGTCAAAATAGACGTTAGCAATAATTTTAATTAGCATAGAAATGAAATTGGTTGAAAAATGTCTTCCCATTTCTTTTTGAACGACAAAATATATCGGTTTGACTGAGGTTACTGAAAGAGAATGCTTTGTGGAATGAAGTCTACTGTACTACGTTACTCTACATAATGCTTAACTGCCGCACTCAGAGACGTTTAATGATTACTTAAGCCATCATTTAGTAAATATTTTGACACTCTAGTCAAGATTTTGTATGTCAAACCTTTACTAAGTGCCGACTTAAGTAATCATTAAATATATATCTGAGTACGGCAGTCAATCTATATATAAATAAAAAGAGAAGTCCTGACTGACTGACTGACTGACTCATCAACGTCCAGCCCAAACCTAGAAAGCTGAAATTTTGCACTGAGGTTCCCTTTATAATGTAGTCAAGGAATAAGGAAAGATTTTTCGAAATTCAACCCCTAAGGGAGTTAAATAGGGGATGAAAGTATGTATGGAAAATCACCATTTTCACGAGGGCAAAAGCTAGTAACCTATTAAAAATACGAAAAGTGAAACAAAACAGTAGGCACTACCGCCTCCATACTATTGTAACACCGCTATAATTTTCGAACAAAAACACCTGAACATCGATAGACAATATGTCGTAATATGTATAAGATGACGTAGAGACCGAACTACTACAAATGATTTGATAACTACCTCAGATATGAGGGATACAATTGCTCAACTCACCCTGAAACTGGAAAGTACGGAGAATGAATTAGAAAATGTATTGTTAGAAAACGCCGATCTACATAAACAGATAAACAAATTATCAACGGAAATCAACACCTTAAAGTCCCTGTGCCAATCTTCTGCCATTTTTCGAAATCCAGGTTCAATTACAAAGAAAAAGAAGCAATCCCTGCTACAGCAACACAATTTGAGTTCCTTACCATCATCGCCCTCATTGAAAGTAGAGACCAGTGAATATATACTTCGCCTGGAACAGGAATTATTAGTAATTCAAAAGAAATTACAGATTGCAGAACAGGAGATCGCATTACTAACAGAGCGTATTAACTCCTGTGAATCTATGAACCTGCATAATTGTGAAACTGCGGCGCAAGTGAGTAATTTTGCATATAAAAACTTGGCAGGCGCAACACTTAAAAATAGACTATCCATTATCAGCAGCAATTGCACACGAGGGACATTACCTTTAATCGAAGAAGTATTCTCTCGTCACTTTCAGTATTGTCATTATTTAGTACCTAACATCACGTCAACAGATTTCTTAGAGACCATTGAACACAAATTAAAAGACTACTCAATGAATGACTACTGCCTACTCTTCATCGGAGAAAATGATCTACAAAATGGTGATTATGTAAATATACTTCACAACTTAAACTGCTCGCTGAAAAATGTAACCCACACTAATATTGTTATCTGCACTCCGATTTACGTAAAAGGTGCATTAATACATAATTTTAAAGTGGAGTTATTCAATAACCTCCTTTTGTCAGACATAAAAAATAATGAATACGCATATTTTTTCGATAGCAATGCTACTCTATCGCACGAAATGTTTTCCTACAATACTGGGAAAGTAAATAAATACGGATGGAGAAACATATTTAACCAGATTATGAACAGGATAAGGTATGACTACAGATTAATCTTTCCTCGAGAAGGTTCGCCAATTACAAAGATCGTGACTCATAATAACAATTACCCTGCCAAGACTAGTACTACTGAGATTCCGATTGAGCAGGAGAAAATTAAGTCAAAGAGTGATCAGTTTTTTCTATTATAAACATTTTAACATTATGCACCAAAACATCGCAGGACTCCTGAATAAATCTGATATGTTGACACTGCATATCCAACAGTTAAGCACTGAAAAAAACATTGACATCGATGTATTGTGTATTACTGAACACTTTGTAACGTCCGGACTGGAATCGTTAATTAAAGTTCCTAATTTCAAGCTTGCAGCGTGTTATTCAAGATCCCATCAGAAGCGTGGGGGAGCGTGTATCCTTATCAGAAATAGATACGAATATAAGGAACTCCCTAATAAGTCTATCACAGGTGTATTTGAATATTGTGCAATAGAATTATCTCAACAGGGATTAATTGTTGTATGCATTTATAGACCTCCGAATATGACATGTATAAATTCTTTTATGGATAATTTGAATATCTTACTAAAGCAATTGTGTACCAAGTCCAGTAAAAAAATTGTTCTGTGCGGGGACTTTAACATTAACACACTAAAGAGAAATAACGTAGTATTGGACTTTGAAAATTTATTACTTACCTATAATCTTAAATTAGAATTCAGGGAACCGACTAGACCTAAAAGTGGCACTTGTCTAGATAATTTTGCTCATAATTCGAGACAAAAATGTGTGAGTGAAGTAATAGATTTTGCATTATCTGACCACTCCGCTCAGATTTTAAAAATACAGGTGAACAAAACATGCATACTAAAGTCTTGGCATATTCACAAACGTAACCTAAGTAAAGAAAATTTAGATTTATTTAAAAAACACCTTCAATGTCTGTCTTTTTCCGAAGTATTCGAAACAGACAACCCTAATGAGGCATACGATAAGTTTATTGACATATTTCGTTTATTTTATGATTTGTGCTTTCCAAAACAATTAATTAATATAAAATCTGAAAAAAAAGTAAAATGGATTTCGCGTGGAATAAGGATTTCTAGCAGGAAACAAAGAAACCTACTTTGGAAATATAGAAAAGCACCTTCCAGTGAAAGTAAAAATACATTTAAAAATTATTCCCGGAAACTAAAACAAATAATAAATCTCACTCAAAAAGCTCAGAATAATTACCTTATTAATTGTTCTCAAAATAAATCGAAGGTGTCTTGGCAGATAATTAATGATCACAATCGATTAAAAGAACCTATTTTACAAATAAATAAAGATAATAAGCCAGTGAAAAACCCTCAGAAAATTGCGGAGTCATTTAACAATTTCTTCGATGATCAGGTGCAGACTAGGAAGCGTTTGGGTAAAACAAGTAGCAATACTAATATTAGGAATTCGCTTTTCATGCCCCCAGTAGTTCCTCAAGATATTATACGCGTAATAAAACATTTGAAAAATAAAAAAAGTTTTGGTTACGACGAAGTTTCTACCGCGGCAGTAAAATATGTTTCTGATATTATAGCTAAACCGTTGAGTCATATAATAAATGAATGTATAAGCTCAGGCATATTTCCAGATCAGTTGAAAACTGTGGTCATAAAACCATTACATAAAAGAAACAATAAGGAAGATATGTCAAACTACAGACCAATTGCTTTGATTTCAGTATTTTCAAAGATTTTCGAAAAAATTCTATATGAATCTATTTACTCATTCGTAATCAAGAATAATATTCTATGCGAAGAGCAAAAGGGCTTTCGAAAAAATAAAAATATTAACATGGCAATATTTGATCTTTTAAAAGTAATCATGAATAATGTGGATAAAAAAAACCCTGTATGTGCAATTTTCACTGACATGACAAAGGCGTTCGATTTTGTAGAACATGACACCTTGTTGAATAAACTTGAAGATTATGGCATAAGAGGCAACGTACTAAACCTGATAAAGTCTTACCTCACTGATCGAAAACAGTACACAGAAATATCAAGAATATGCACTAAAACTAAGCGTGAACTCAAATATTTATCCTCTGGTAGGATAACTAAGTTTGGGGTTCCGCAAGGTAGTGTACTTGGGCCATTGTTATTCCTGCTGTACATTAACGATCTACCGAGTCAAATTCATCATCCAATGACATTATTTGCAGATGACAGCACAGCTTTAATTGAATGCACAGATAAAACGAAGTACGAAAAAGATATAAATAATACCCTTAAAACTATAATTGATTGGCTTAACAGGAATAATTTAGTAATAAATCTCAAAAAAAACACAAGTCATGCACTTCTATGAACGGCTAGAGCCTGATAATATGATTATTAAATATAACGACCAAAACGTTGATACTACTACAGTAACAAAATTCTTAGGAGTTCACATAGATAATAAACTGACATGGAAGCATCATGCTGAATACGTATGCAATAAATTAAGTACAACGGCATATGCACTCTATAGCTTATCAAAAAAAGTTAATTTGAATACATTAGTGACAGCATATCACGGTCTAGTGGCTTCCACACTAAGATTCGGTGTCATATTTTGGGGAAACTGCAGTGAAAGGGAAAGGATATTTAGAGCCCAAAAACGCTGTATGCGATCAATGACAGGTCTCAAAACGACAGAAAGCTGTCAACCTGTTTTTAAATCGCTAAAGATTCTGACATTGCCTTCGTTGTATGTTCTGGAAGTTGCCATGTTTGTCAAAACGAACAAGCACCTGTTTACGTCAGTAGCGGATAAACGTCAACGCTCAGGACCACTAAGGTCACAATATAAAAACCAACTTTACACAGGTGGTTACCAAACGTCTTTACTAAAAAACAATATTTTAATCATGGGTCCCATAATATATAATAAACTACCACTACATTTAAAAGATTTACCCACCAACGTTTTTAAAAAAAAGTTGACAAGACTGCTACTAGACAAGTGTTACTACACAATTAAAGACTTCATTAATGACACTTTCGGATAACGATGTTTATACTGCTATTTATATAATAGACCTAATTTGTTGACATTTACAATAGAAATTTCTGTAATTGTTAAACCTAATTTGTTGACATTGTTAGCTTGTTATTGAGATTTTTGTTTTTAAATTATACTTAAAATTAACTTATTGACATTTGGAATTATTATTATTATTATTTTTTGTATTTTATTGACATTTTGTTTTAATTCTCAATTTGATCTGACATTTGAATTTATTCGTTTTTTTTTTTTCATTTTATTGACTATTTGTTTTATTTCTCAATTAGTTAACATATTTTGTAATTGAATTTCTTAAGGACATTTTAAAACTTAATTTGTTGACATTGTAGTGTGGGTCTTAATCGAGTTTTTCTTTTTATTGTGTTTTTTTTTTAATTTAACTTTTTGACATTTATATGTTTTTTGTTTCTACAATAATCGGTTGTTATAGGATTAGCTTGTTGAAATTTGTAGTTTAATGTTTTGATTGTATTTTAATTATTTTTAATCCTGCCTAATAATTATATATTAACTAATGAATGTCACTAAAATAATGGAACGCTTTCTATGTTTGTTTAAATTTCTTGTTTGTTTAGTATAATATGTTTTTATGTTAAATAATTTTTGCATGCCGTAAGGCAAAATGTATCGGGACACTTACCAAAATACCATCATATCTGTATACCTACATTATTGGCAAATAAATGATTCTATTCTATTCTATTCTAAGATGCATCATGTGGGTGTATTGCTTAACTTAGCTATAATATAATCACCTGACTAGATGAGCGTAGGAATATCGGTTTATTACGGAAATTAGTTGACGTGACGTCTGACCTTTGCGATCGGGGGGAAGAGGCTGGCACAGGACCGTGGAGATTGGCACAAGAAAAGAGAGGCCAATTACCCAGCTGTGGGTAAGTTCGGGCTGTGGATGATGATGATGATGACGTCTGGCCGGGGAGAATGGCAGAAGAGAGATGATCGACAGATGATGACAGCCCCAATGGAGATTCAATAGGGACCAACTAGTGCATTATGTGAACTTTGGAAGCATTTTTGATGATTCATGACTTTAGACATCTAAAAATTCCTGATTTTGAGACAGTATTCCTGTGCCTTTAGTGAAAAAGGGTATAAGTCCGATTTCTCAATATGTATATTTTTAGAGATAAGTTAAATCTGTTTTCACCAGTTATTATTAATTAATTAATCATTTATTAAACAGATCATACCTACAATCCAATTTGTTAGTAATACGTACAAATCTTAACCCTTTATAGCCTTTTCAGTAGAGGCAGAGATTTAAGGCATATAATTCTCGTTTTGATCGATTTAAACAGTTAGGAAACAGAGCATGCAATAGTCGCAAACTTGCAATAATGATACTTGTAATGATCATCATGCTTGCTTAATGCGTTTTGGTGATTTCAGACTTCATCTTCACTTTTTCCTTACAGACTCACTTCTAGTGGCTGCAAGCGTGACTGCTGAGCATGCGATCCTGGGTTTGATTCCCGGGTCTGTCAAAGTGTTGTTTGGTTTTTCTGTTCCATTCACCCAAATTTCGCCATTTATGTTTAACTAGCGACCCGCCCCGGCTTTGCACGGGTTCAATGCTGATTCTAAATACATATAACCTTCCTCTTTAATCACTCATCAATCATCTATTAAAAAAAACCTGCATCAAAATCCGTTGCGTAGTTTTAAAGATTTAAGCATACAAAGGGACATAGGGACAGAGAAAGCCACTTTGTTTTATACTATGTAGTGATAGTGATTCACGTGTATTATGTCGCGAGCCTATTGCCATCAACCGGCACGATTCCTAGACTCCGTGGCTGCTACTGAGAAATTCCTGATGGATAAACCCAATAACACTTTGCTCGACCCGAGAATCGAATCCAGGACCTCAATATCTAGATTTATTGGTATATACTTTGATATACAGTTACAATGATTTATAAGAAGACCTTTTACAGCATTACTCATTCACAGTTTAGGGGTTTTTATAATTACGATTAATCACCATATAAACCAATGTTATTGAACCCAAGATTTATTATTGTCACTCCCAAAATTGTAACCCATTCGATGTTTTAATTATTTCTGATCGATTCTTGATTAAAACCCTCTGTATATGGTACTTAGCCATATTTAGAATTCAGTGAATCATTGTGTGGACGCGAAAAATGAGTTAGTTGAACATTTGATTCACTTTAATGACTTTTTTCACTTAACTTTTATAAATAATCTTTGGTGTTATAAATTTCAATTTATTGGTCTCTAAATAGGTTATTGAATTGTTGGTTATTGATGTTTAATCTATATAAATAAAAAGAGAAGTCCTGACTGACTGACTGACTGATTGACTGACTGACTCATCAACGCCCAGCCCAAACCCTTGGACCTAGAAAGCTGAAATTTTGCACAGAGGTTCCCTTTATAATGTAGACAAGGAATAAGGAAGGATTTTTCGAAATTCAACCCCTAAGTCAGTTAAATAGGGGATGAAAGTTTGTATGGAAAATCGTCATTTTCACGCGGGCGAAGCCGCTGGCAAAAGCTAGTCTAAAAATAAAATGATGCGTATGCCAAAATTTGAGGATAGTGCGTTGAGGACCTTTTTGATGTTTACCTATCTATTAAAAGGTATAAGAAACATATGCGAGAAGCGAATAAGCATTTTAAATTAAATTACATAGTTAATCATATAATGACCACGTAGATAGCATTACCCTTAATGATTAATTTATCACCACTTCTTGCGCCACGCCTATAAGCAATTAAGTAAGTTTTATATTGCCTGTAGTTACTCTTATATGGGTTATGAAATTGATAACATCTTGTGTGGCGGTCACTGACTTGAATGTAGTGCAAAGATCATCCCTTTTTAACCGAATACAGAAAAAAGGAGGATGTATGTATTCCACCAGCAGTTCACCGATTTATCTGCGTTAACTGGTCTGTTTTCAGGACTATATTTTTCATTTTATTTACTTGGTTTAATTGAGTTATTATAATAGAAATGTTGAATTTCACGGGTTACGCTGGCTCTTCCATCTTAATAAAATTTTTACCAGTAGAATTGTATTGAATGAGCGGAGCGGGGTTTACATTTTATTCAACTCTAGGCAAAACTTGCACAGGTAAGGAGAACCTGTTGTTTACCCACTACTGGGGAAAGGTCTCTCCCCATGATTTGCAGTTGTTTCAATCGAGGTCAATGTGGACCACTGGTCCAGATCGTCCCGCAATCTTTTACGAGGTCTGACGCGACGCCTTTTGGCTGTGTCAGTGCCCAAGAATGTTGTCATAGGAAAATCCAACTACACGTTTAACCGACTTTACAGTAAATCCATACACCTACGAAGAAGGCCAAATGCAACATTAGCATAATCAGCCTATAGTCACTATAGTGTTCCCACAGCTGGGACACCGGCCTCCTCTCTATGAGATGAAACGGGCTATATTCCATCACGCGGGACCATTGCGGGATGGTAGATGTCACATGCCTTCGAATTTTCTAGGACATGCCGGTTTCCTCATGATGTTTTCCTTCACCGTTTTGAGAGCAGTGGTTATGAAATTAATCAACAAACAAAGTAATCGTGACACCTACCCAAGAAGGCCAAATACACCATTACGTATCAATAATTACTAAAAGGCCTTTATCAGTAAACATGACACCTATTTCGACGTCACCATGTCCCCTCTAATGACAACGTGGGCAGCAGGGACCTCCTACGCGCCGTTTAGCTTAAAAACACGCAACCTTGACGCAATCTTTTGCTACACTTCTCTTTATATTTTGTGTTTTTTTATGTAATTTTGTATGGAAATATTGTTTGGTAATAGAAGGTCCTTACAAAGGATTGATAGATGGATGATAAAGCACTTAACTCAATTTTAACATAACATAACATCACGCCTGTTAACTCCGAAGGGATAGATACGAGGTGTACTAATTAGTAAATCCACATTTCACCGGTTATGTTTGAACCTCATGTAATAGAGGGCGAGGTTATTGCTATTAGCGTGCAAAATACGTGGCTGCTACTAATAAACTCCAGATGGGATAATTCAATAACACTTTGTCCGACCGGGGAATTGAACCCGGGAGCTCAAACTCAGCAGTTGAGCTTGCCACTAGACCGACGATGCAGTATTTCATGGGCTACCAGGCATATTTCCCAGTTCTCCAAAAAAACTCAACTAACACTTACTCGAACTGAATACTGAAAATACATACATGAACGCTAAAAACATAACACTCTTTTTTTTGGGGCAGTCGTGTAAGAAGATTTATTTTTATTTTTAATGAATGAAAATTCCTCCGTCCATGAGGGGCTCTAGTTCGGACATGAACTGATATGTATCACAAATATTACATAAAGCTACAAAACTATTTAACACCGGTACGAAGGCAAACATCGAGAGCACCCACGCTGAATACATAATAGACCTATGTGCCTTTACCTTCCTGCATATTGTGGTATATACGAGGGGTATAAACCGACTGTTATTTGAAGATCTTTTTCTGACTGGTTGTCATTCTTTCGGGTCACGAAATGACAACCAGTTTTATCAAGCGGCGTAAGCATATTCCCCAATACTATAAATTGGATTGTGGAGGTCGGAGAGGCAGTTGCTCCACGTAAAATACTTGTAGATGTTGTACAGCATCCAGTTAGATTGAAAGTCAAATATCGACGCTTTCCGCTACAAAGGGCGTAACTCCAAATCTCATACTTTTGGCAATGAGCAAAAAACAAAAAAAAAAATAACTTTCTTCAATAACTCTTTTGTTTTTATACTTATAAATTTGAGTTCTAGGAATAAAATTCTTAAATTTTGGCCGTCCTTTGCCTCATTTAATTACAATCGTCTACGATAGTTATTGACGAAGTTAGCATGGAGTTACACCCCTGAAAATGAAATAAAAATGTAGATACAACCCATAATTAAATGGCCTGGGACCAAACGTCTGCAGTAAAAACCAGTTAAGCACATGCAAGGGTAATGTTTGTAGTTGTAAAGACCATTTTTTTTTGCAAAATATGTAGATACACCCTGTTATTAATACTAATGCAATGAATATAAGATCAGTTTTATTAATAAGGATGAATATTATTAAATAAGTAAGGATATATTGGAGGTATTTTTAATATAAATCATAGTTAGTCGAGTCAAAATGAAATTAACGGTTTTAAAAATCAATTCATTTATTATTACTTGTAATAGGAACATTAAGCACTTCATTGAATCACAACTGGTAAGTTACAGGTCCCGTGAATCAATCTACAATCACACAACTTATTAACACGCCTGTACCCAATAAAAAGGATAAAATAAAAAGCTTTTCATCATCATCATCATCATTTCAGCCGAAAGACGTCCACTGCTGGACATAGGCCTCCCCTAAGTGTCGCCACATTGACCGGTCCCGTGCGTCTCGCATCCAGAGGATCCCCGCAACCTTCACCAGGTCATCGGTCCACCTAGTGGAAGGCCTTCCAACGCAACGTCTTCCGGTTCGCGGTCGCCACTCCAGAACTTTCCAGCCCCATCGGCCATCCGTTCTGCGAGCAATGTGCCCTGCCCACTGCCACTTAAGTTTGGCAATTCTTCGGGCTATGTCGGTAACTTTGGTTCTCATGCGGATGTCCTCATTTCTGATTCGATCACGCAACGAAACTCCGAGCATAGCCCTCTCCATTGCCCTTTGGGTGACTTTAAGCCTTCTGATGAGGCCCATTGTGAGCGACCACGTTTCGGTTCCGTATGTAATCACTGGCAACACACACTGGTCATAGACTTTCATCTTGAGACACTGCAGTAACTTGGACGAGATGATACTTCTCAGCTCCCCAAACGCTGCCCAGCCGAGTCGGATTCGATTCGATTGACCTCTTTCTCAAAGTGAAACCTGGGACAAACAGTCCAGTTAGGTAGGTCCACCTACCTAACTGGACTGTTTGTCCCAGGTAGACATAATCGTCTACAACTTCGAGTGTAGAGTCTTCGGTCTTTATAGGAGTGGGCAGGGTGGGTGTAACATGGGCATTCAACATGACCTTGGTTTTATCCATGTTCATTTTAAGATCCACTCTTTTGGAGGCTCTACTGAGGTCATCGAGCATTGCACTGAGGTCCTTCATGGTCTCAGCCATGACCACTATATCGTCGGCAAATCAAAGGTGAGTCATGTACTCGCCTTGATGTTGAAGCCTAGTCCTCTCCAGTCCAGAACCTTGACGACATCCTCCAGTACAGTGGTGAACAGCTTCGGAGATATGACGTCTTCCTGTCTCACAACTCACTGCAGAAGGATAGGTTCCGTGGTCTGGTCCTGAAGCTGGACTGATATGGTGGCATTTTTGTATAAACACTTCAACACTGCAGTACAGCCCAAGTTTCAATCGAATCGAAGACTTTCTCGTAGTCCACAAACGCTAAACAGAGAGGAAGATTATACTCTTCGGTCTTCTGTTTAACCTGCCGCAGCGTATGTATGTGGTCTACGGTGCTAAAGCCTTTTCGGGATCCGGCTTGTTCGGGAGGCTGAAAGTCGTCGAACCTGCGCGCGAGACGATTCGTAATGACTCTTGAAAACTACTTATAGACATAGCTCAGAAGTGAGATGGGCCTATAATTCTTAAGTCGGGCATTGTCGCCCTTCTTGAAGAAGAGTACCACCACACCTCTGCACCATGCCTGTGGCGTTTTTCCCTCGAGAATGACGGAATCGAACAGCCTTTAGGAGTTCGGCCGTAATTCCGTCATCACCCGGTGCCTTGTTGTTCTTAAGCTGTTTCAGAGCCATCCTAATCTCGTACAGGCTCACATCCGGGATGTCTTCGGTATAGTGTCGGGTCAGTCTAGCTCTGGGGTCTTTCGCTAAATCTTCAACTACTAGTTTGGAAATGCAGAGATTTTATTGTTTTTTTTTTGTTTGAGGCCCAAGTTTTTTGGAGTTTAACGACTAAAACGACTGCATAATAATAACAACAGATAACCATAAGTTACTTTTACATTAGATGAATCTACCTTTTCAAAACTATATCATTATCCATCAAGCCGTTTACACAACGCATTAAAGAAATAAACACCTTCGCAAACAAACATCCATTCTAAAGCCGTTTACGTTTCTTCTAAAACTAAATTATAATAAATACCTACCTCACTTAGGTCGTTAAACACAATATTTTGTCTTCATGACATTTAAACGTAGGGTGTAAAAACCATACTTTAATTGTGTTCTTAGTGAATTTTAGGGTGTATAAATCAAAAATATTGGTGTTTAGGTCGTAACACCAATATTTTGATAATACAACACTATTTTTAGTAACTTACAATTATACAACTAAAATATCGCAACAAACTTGACCGTGCAGACTTTCCAATGTGGTTTTACCACCCATACCTTGCAAATATGTAACTTATTTCCTATTTTCAACAAAAAAAAAAATTCAATTCAGATTATCACCGTATTATACGCTCTACGTTAAACGTTTATTAACCCCAAGTAGCACGTTAGTGTATTTTGGAACTTATTCTGCAACTGTAGGTAGCATTTAAGTGATGCAAGAGTGTACGGTATTACTTATAGATGCAAACAGCGCTCGAATTTGCATATGAGTAACTCTTATCACTAACAGTTGCTTTTGAGTGATTTTTGTTCCTGCTTTATAACTTATGGTGGCACTAGGCCGAATTTATTAGTTATAGACGCTTAAAGGTTTCAATTTTCAATCTTTCAGAACTCAAAGAAGCTTAAGACATCTTAAAATCTCCCATTAAGAACCGTACCTTAATAGGTGGTAATTTTTCCTTATTTGGCACCTTTAGTACTAAATAAGTAGTATATATAAGTTACTTATCACCTGTAGTGGCTCAAGAGTTATTATTGCAGCTCATTTGGAACCTAGTGTAATTTGCCTTTGTAAGGTCTAATATACTCTAATATGCCACTGTAACGCGTAGATCGATTCCAAAAGATGGTTCTTGAAAACCTTAAGCAACAATTTTCTCTCATTTAGAACCAATTAAGATCTTACAGTTCTACACTATCGCAGGTTCCGTACATATTAATAAATTTAAATAGAGTATGATTTGTATTTAGGTAAATTTCCTACATTTTAGGTACTTAATTGAATAGTTTATGAAACAGTTATGAAATCACTAGTTCGTTTTGTAATTTTTTTAATCTACTTACGTTATACACGGTGTAAATCACAGATTGGTAGGCAAGGCATGAGCAGCTACCCTTCTGAATGTCTCTTGTATAAATGAAAAATGAAAATTTGCAAACTATCAGTAGGAAATCAGGCATCGAAATAAAAAGTCGAGGATTCCAGCAACATTTACAATTAAATTAAATTTTACTTTATTTACCTTCCTAAATGGGTTTTGTACCCGTCTTGAGGATCCCCAATTCAACGCAAAGGCAACGAGACCTGTTAAGTGAAAATAATCACTACTAGGTACTAATAAGGGATTTTTGGACCTAGGAGCTCTATTATGGTAACAAATGAGTGTAAAAATGACCTGCAAGTTCTATTTCAAATCGCCATTTTTTAAAATGGAGTCCTTGAAAAGTATCTTGTTGAATGGTATTTTATTACAATAACATACAATAAAATGAGTTTTGATAACTGTTTCTGATGTAGTTTGACATTATACTTTTTGTTAAACCATAATGTTAGGTTTTTAACAACCAAATTTTTATGAAGTATTATCTTATTTATTTAATCACCGCATATTTTTTGCTAATTCTTGATTAGATCGAAGGCGCATCAAAATTTACTTAGTAAATATACCATGGTTTCACAATAAAAAACCATTTGCAAGGGCTCATGATGGTTATCCTGCGTTAAACACATAATTTTTGAATACTCGTAAAATAGATCACAAATAAAAGCTGCCATAAGTCTTAACACAAAGCCGTTGTTGTTTATCTCCACCGAAAATAAGAACTTGTTAAGATCTTATTTGTCACTCAACGAATGAACTGTATCGCTTTATCGTTCAATCATTCATTTACGGCGCGCAATTTGCACCGTTAGTTCCTAGTGCCACTCAGGATAACAATTCGAACTCATAAGCATCGCTTTTGAATCTATAAATAAGTTGCAATTTTTCTCCCTTTGGTAACATACAGGTTGCTTATCGGTTCTAACCACCTTTATAGAACTTAATCACGGTGGATTTTATTACTAAAGTTTCCAAAAATATTCTATATGCAAGCCTTTTGTCACAAAATGTGTTACTTGGGACGTTACGACAGAGACGTAAATGTTACCTACTGTAACCTTTGTGAGATACATCCTTTTTTACCGACATCAAGAGTTATCAGAATATTTTTTTGCAGGGCGTAAGTCACAATTTGTTTTGTTATTGTGTTTTACCCCGTTTTACATTCAAGAAAATATTTTTGTTTGTAGATACACCAAGTTTGATGTCGTAACGTAAAAGAAATGTGTTTTACGACTTGGTTTTTTTAAAGAGAGATGTTTAGCGTTAAGAAAATATTGGGTAGTAAAAACCATTTTTTTCACCGTAGCGCAATTTTGAATATACAGATAGAAAGAGCGTGAAAAACTAAATAAGACTGCATCAAAAAGTCAATTTGGCCAAAATGGTCTTTACGCCCTTTGTAGCGGAAAGCGTCGATATAATAGATTAAGTTATGCAGGAGAATGATGACGATGACGTTTTTCCAAAGATTCCGGGTAACTTTTCGCTAGCATGTGCCCCTAGCCCCCTATGCACACACATTTTTTTTATATAAATACAAAAGAACGGAACAAAAAAAAGTTAACAGCTTGCACGAAACATTTAAGGATCAAAATAATTTACTACAACATTTTTTTAATCCTTGTTGCAACACCTGCAACATAACAGTAAAAATGAGGTAGCCAATTTTTCATGACGGTAACACTTAACAAAAACAGAGAATCTAAATAAATAAATGTCGCCATATTGCGAAACTCATATAAGCGCGAATAATCTTGATTTTCTTAAAATGGCGGGACCAGTTTTACTCAATCACCTTGCCGACTTCGGACACTGACTATTAATTCTGTTTTATATATATTACTCAATTCTTGATAACTCCGCTGTTTATAGAGAAGGATATTTATTGCATTGTCTATGGATAGATAGAAGTCTCTTTTCTTGGAAGTTGTCTTTAGTTGACCATAGACAATCTCTTGTGGTCGGTTTGGCATCATTGTAGTAGTTTGCAATGTTGCACTGCTGGGACACTAGTCTCCTCTCTATGAGAGGAAATGGGCTATTATCAAACGGGTACTGGCTTTTAGAACACTATGAGACTACACTATTCCTTCACCTTTTTGAGAGCAGTGTCAATGCAATAAATTACACCATTAATGCACCAGCGTGGGTTCGAACCGACGGTATACTGCTCGTAAGTCGGGACAGCGACCACCACTGCTCTCTTCGAATACATCCAATAACTCACGCCCTTTTTCCGTGGAGGTAGGCAGAAACCACAGAACGCCACCTGCTACGAGTCTTATATACTCCTTTTGCCACGTCCTCATACATACATCTGGTCATACACGCACGCCGCTTCCGAGTACTACGCACCTGTCCTTTCTGAAGAACGTCACCAATAAGGTGAGTGTCTATCGGTCTCTCTTCGCAATCCGCACGTTATCAACTGCTTAGCCTTTTCTCAACCATGCTGGGGTCGGCTTCCAGTATAACCTGATGCAGCTGAATACCAGTATTTTACATGGAGCGACTGCCTATTTGACCTCCACAACCCAGTTAATACTGGCTATTATGATACCATTTGGTAAGACTAGTTGTCTGTCTGTTGTAAGACTGGTGGTCACCCATCCACAGACCAACCTAGGCAAGCGCGGCTTAACCTAAAGATCGACCCGAGTGGCAGTTATTATTAAGCCACGAGCTCTTCGCAATCTGCACGTAATCTGTCGTAATATGATCACAAGATATAATTACTCAACGATCCGTGTAAGATGCCCCTGATGTCTCAGTTTGGAGTCACAAGGGCAGGTGAGGGCGAGATATCGGTTGTGTAAGACTTGATACACCCACAGTTGGTCTTCATTGATATAATTATGCATTGATGTGAATTAGTCATTTATGTGTAATTTTTTATGTTGTAGCTTTGAAAAAGGAAAAGAGCTCTTGGAAGGATTTGGGGAAGGCCTTTGCCCAGAAGTGGGAAAGTACAGGCTGAAAAAAAAGAAAAAAAAAAAAAAAAAAAAAAAAGACTCACACAACCCATCCAGGGTTGTGTGAGGAATTATAGGAAAGTAAAATAAGTTAACTGCCTTTTTGGTCTAGTGGACGCAAGCGCGATTGCTGAGCACGTGGTTCTAGGTTCGATTGCCAGGTCAGGTAAAGTGTTATTCAGTTTTTCCATTATGTTATTCTTGTTGCAGCTACGGAGGATGGATTTGTGCCTAGTTGATGGTTATAGGCTCGCCCCCTATTACTGGGACTTAAACGTAACTAGCGAAATGTGGGGTCCATGTAAGATGCCCCTGATGCTCTCAGTTTGGAGTCACAAGGGCAGGTGAGGACGATATATCGGTTGTGCAAGACTTGATACACCCACATGGTTGGTCTTCATTTATGTATGGACTAGCTTTTGCCAGCGGCTTCGCCCGCGTGAAAATGTCGATTTTCCATACAAACTTTCATCCCCTATTTAACTCACTTAGGGGTAGAATTTCGAAAAATCCTTCCTTATTCCTTGTCTACATTATAAAAGGAACCTCTGTGCAAAATTGAGGTGGATTCGTCATGCGTGAGTTTTTTATGTTGTAGCTTCGAAAGATTGATGAATACAGAGGAAAGGTCAAAAATAAGATGGATGGATTGTGTGAAGAATAAAATGAAAGCAGAGGGACTACATAAACGATACTGTAACAACTGATAGGGAAGAACAGAAGAAAAAAATACGTGTTGCGTCAACATAAGTAAAATGTCACAAGGGTAGAAAGATGGCATTGAAAGCAACATGAAAGTCTGACTACCTGTCTTACCATGGGGTAATCATTTATCACCTAACTGGGTTTTTAGAGGTCAGATAGGCAATCGTTCTTGTTTTCAGCTGACATGATTTTATTTAGACTGGAAGCTGTCTCAACAGAGTCGGGCAAAGGCTTATATACAGAATGTATTTATAAGATCATCTTCTAAATTAAAACACCTACTCAGTCAATATGCTACAATTATATAACACTACCTACCTCGAACATCATTATCATTGCAAATTACATTAGGCCATTAAAAAAACCTTAACACAAAATCCACGCAAACCTCAACCTTATTCCACTTCGATAAGAGCCACCACCACCACCAGCACAAAAAACAAACTTACGACATACAGCTGGTCATCATTAAATTAGTCTCAATGGCCTTAAGGATAAGGGTGACGCGTGGTGTATTTATGTCGTGGTCGGTTCGGCCTCGTGTCGAGGTCGGTGGTAATCGGTCTTCTTCTAATATATTAATATAAGGCACAGCGGGTATTAAGTCTTGAAGTTAATGATTTTGCGATAATTTTAAATACCCTTGGATAGGTACCTACTGGTCATTGATGAGATCATAGAATCTAACAATAGAATAGGTACCTACATCGGTAGGCAAGGATTCTCAGATTTATCTGTTTATGTCGCCAGACTTAAGTGGCAATGGGCAGGGCACATTGCTCGTAGAACGGATGGCCGATGGGGCCGAAAAGTTCTGGAATGGCGACCGCGAACCGGAAGACGTTGCGTTGGAAGGCCTCCCACTAGGTGGACCGATGACCTGGTCAAGGTTGCAGGAACCCGCTGGATAGACGCACGGGACCGGTCAATGTAGCGACACCTGGGGGAGGCCTATGTCCAGCAGTGGACGTCTTTTGGCTGAAATGATGATGATGATGATCTGTTTATGTAGGTACAAATATAAACGTACCATCATAATCTGCCTGCCTTTTTCTAGTCATCTTGGGGTCAGCTTCCAGCCTAACGATTTCGAAAGCATTCATGAATAAGGTGGACCCCTTGTAATCCTTTAGCTACATTTGCCAACTACTCGTAATATAAAAAAAAACTCTAAGAAAAAAGAGTCTCTTTAAATATACCTATTTATGTATTTGTATCTAATATATGTATTTGTAATTGGCCATATTTTTAACCAACTCCTGTTAAACTATAACTCACTGTCTGTTGAGCTAAAGTTTTCCCAAAAAAGAAATAAATAAACTTTTTCCCATACATCTACCACACAAGGAAAACCTCAAAAATCCCTCACATTGTTGACATAATTATCACAGTTGTCTATTGACATTCCGTGCGTAAGCGCAGTGTAGGTCGTGCCTACGCTACAGTGCTACACAGCGGGTGATGTCATTCTGTGACGTCACAAGTTTAACCTGCGCCGAAGTCGATGAGCGCTATGTAGGTTGTATTGAGTGAGCGATGTTGAGAGAAAATTGATTTTTGAAGGAAAAAAGGGCTTTTGTGTAAGACACATTTAATATCAAAATTTTTCGGCCGATTAAGTTTTTTGACGCGATTTTTTAGTACTATAATAATTTATTAATATTCAATCAAAGCCGTGAAATGATAATGGTCTTTATTTCTTTTTAGGGTTCCGTACCTCAAAAGGAAAAAACGGAACCCTTATAGGATCACTTTGTTGTCCGTCTGTCTGTCTGTCTGTCTGTCAAGACCTTTTTTCTCAGGAACGCGTGGAGGTATCAAGCTGAAATTCATATCAAATACTCAAGTCTATGGTCTCTTGGAGCTGTGAAAAAATCAAACTTCTAAGTCAACGCGATCAAAAGATACTCCCGTTTATGCCGCAAATTTTCGACACTCGCAAGGGAATCAAAACCTACAGGGTACTTCCCGTGAACTCAGAATCTTGAAATTTGGTACGAAGCAACGTCTTATAGCATAGATAAAGGAATAATTACGAAAACCATAAATTTTTAGTTACATCAAGATACTCCCGTTTATGCCGCAAATTTTCGACACTCGCAAGGGAATCAAAACCTACAGGGTACTTCCCGTGAACTCAGAATCTTGAAATTTGGTACGAAGCAACGTCTTATAGCATAGATAAAGGAATAATTACGAAAACCATAAATTTTAGTTACATCACATAATATTTTTAGGGTTCCGTACCTCAAAAGGAAAAAACGGAACCCTTATAGGATCACTTTGTTGTCCGTCTGTCTGTCTGTCTGTCAAGACCTTTTTTCTCAGGAACGCGTGGAGGTATCAAGCTGAAATTCATATCAAATACTCAAGTCTATGGTCTCTTGGAGCTGTGAAAAAATCAAACTTCTAAGTCAACGCGATCAAAAGATACTCCCGTTTATGCCGCAAATTTTCGACACTCGCAAGGGAATCAAAACCTACAGGGTACTTCCCGTGAACTCAGAATCTTGAAATTTGGTACGAAGCAACGTCTTATAGCATAGATAAAGGAATAATTACGAAAACCATAAATTTTTAGTTACATCACATAATATATTTTTTTTACGGAACCCTCGGTGCGCGAGTCCGACTCGCACTTGGCCGGTTTTTTTTTTTACGGAACCCTCGGTGCGCGAGTCCGACTCGCACTTGGCCGGTTTTTTCTTTATAGTGGTGTTAGAGATCTTCTGGTATTAATACAGTTTCTCCCTTAGTCATTTAATAAGTTTATAATAAATCAAAAAACAGTATTACCATAATCGTTAAGTCATAGAATAAGCAGGAATGCGAATTTCACAAATCAATATAAATAAAAAGAGTCCAGTCCTGACTGACTGACTGACTCATCAACGCCCAGCCCAAACCCTTGGACCTAGAAAGCTGAAATTTTGCACAAACGTTCCCTTTATAATGTAGATAAGTAATAAGGAAGGATTTTTTGAAGTTCAACCCCTAAGGGATTTAATTACGGGATGAAAGTTTGTATGGAAAATCGTCATTGTCACGCGGGTGAAGCCGCTGGCAAAAGCTAGTATATAATAAAATAGCTACGTTTAATTGTCTGATTGCACTAAAGTATACCGAAGTACCGCCGAGTAGTATACCGAATTGAAAATTAAAATGTTTTGTGTTGCGCCAATCCCAAGTCACATGGGACAAAGGCAAGAAAATTATGATGTTTTCTCATAAACAAAAGAGAATTTATTACTGTTGAACCTTCAAATATAGTTCAAATAGAATTTCATGACAGCCCAAATAAAATTCTCACACATCATTATCCAATAAAACATTGAAGTTTCCTTATACGGTTTAAATACGCGATCGTGATTGTAGCTTCAATACAAAATTGCACATACCCATTCATGTGAAGATAATAGGCAAATGATTCGTCTAGTTTGTCTTGGAGTCAACCTTCAGTTAAGTCCTTTTGTTTTGACATAAATAGGACTTTAAAGGACATATTGTGTGCAGAGGATTTGTTTTGAATAGGACGTTGATGAATCGATGTACAACATCGATTGATGAATGACATCGTAATTTCATGTTCAATCTTACTACTACGACTATATAAATAATAAAGTCATGTAGGTATTGCATGAAACAGATAAATAAAATTAGTGTCTCTTCGGAATATCAAAATAACAGCTTTTTTAACCGACTTCTAAAAAGAAGGAGGTTCTCAATTCGGATGTTTTTTTTTTATGTTTGATCGGCATAACTCCGTCGCTTGATAACCGATTAGAAAAATTATATGTAGAAATGTAGTATGAAGAAAAATTTTATATTTTTGTTGGAAAGGGTATATGCTTCCCAAATGGTCCCATAATTTTTTTTATCGAAATCGGACAAGAGGTTTTTGAAAAATCAAAAAGCTCAAAAATAAAACCGTCCGTCGTTAACGAACCGACCACTAAAAAGTGAAAAATAAAAATAAAAGTCACCGACTTCAGAAACTGATTTTTCCTCTGAAGTGTAAATTTTTCACTTTTTTGTGTTTTATTTTTTGTTGAAGTCGGCCTGTTGGTCTAGTGGTTAGTGACCCTAACTGCTATGCCGGAGGTCGTGGGTACCACCCAGGACAAATGTTTGTGTGATGAGCACGATCATTTGTTCTGTGTCTGGGTGTAATTTATCTATAATAAGTATGTATTTAGAAATATATAAGTATGTTTATCAGTTGTCTAGTACCCATAACACAAGCTCTGCTTAGCTTGGGACTAGATGGCGTTGTGTGGTAGTTGTGGAATATTAGGAATATTATTATATTAGTTAACCGTGCCAAACCTGTCAGCTTTTCCATTAAAAATAACACCGCAAATTAACCAAAGACAACCAGAAATAATTAACACTATTTCAGCCGTCAAAACCAGGAAAGAATTGTATTCTTAACGTCTTCAAAGTCACTACATTATGTCATATTTTACAAGAAAACGCTAACCAAAGACAATATTGTTATGTCTCATTTTTCCGTCTGTCAGTTTTGACATATTATGTAAGCGCATAGACAAGTAGATATTGACGGCCATATCGTGACTCAGAATATGGCCTTTAGTTTGTAAAAACACCCACTAGGTAGGTTAATTTTGTATGTAGGTGTTGTTTGGAACCTTTTCTGTATGAGGCTTAAGTATTCTTATTGCAGGCCAAAGACTTATTTTACCCGTCGGGGCTGTGGATTATCGAAAGGATAACGCGGCTCCGACACAAGGGCGAAGAAGGAACATGGGTTTGGTTTTTAGTCAGTAGAAGTCTGACACTCCCCTTCGCTCTGCCCAAGAGCGGGGGGGGGTTATTCGATGATTTTCCACACACCAAAAAAGACTTATTTTATACGAAACTGGTTTTTAAACTGACTAGTAGTGCCAAGTAGATACTTAATGTGAGGTCCTGAGATAGATGTATAGTTAATGTGTTTTTTCGTTAGAATTTTCCCAGTTTACAGTCTCGCTAGTTAAGTGGTCACAATCGCGACTGTGTGCATGAGGTACTAGGTTCGATCCCCGGTTCAGGTAAAGTGTTATTGGGTATCCTTCAGGAATTACGTAGTAGCAGCCACGGAGTCTGATTTTGTGTCGTTGACAATAAGCTAGACGCCCAATACAAAGGACTTAAACATAACTGTCGAAATGTGGGTATACTTAAAGGTAGACCACTGCCTTACCCTTCGGATATTACAGGCTTGATGTTACCTATGTTATTATTATTCCCAGTAGCAATCTGAAGTCTGGATTCGTGCCCAGCTTAATCCCTTTATTCCAACAAATGACCTCAAAGTAGCATGCAAAATAAGGCTGCGTTTGTTATATAAAGGCTTCCCTTCTTAAAAAACAGTCGTGATATACATCCTAAATGACCCATCTATCATCGTCTATTTAACACAACATTGCACGTATGTATGTTAAACATTACATAAACCACTAAGGTAACAATTGACACGTATATAAGGTCACGAGTCGGAGGTCGAACTTAGAACCGACCAGTGTAGTGTGAGCCTTCTGTTGCTGAACATTAGTGTGTAGAATCATTAGCTGCCGACCAATTTAGCAAGAAGGTTTAGCATGAAAACTAAATAATGCAAGTGAATAGGGTAGTTGAATAGACAAATCTAATTAGTCCGTTAAGCCGCCTTTTGACTATGGGATGTAATATATATTACATCCCGAGCTATATATTACATCTCGCGATTGCTGTTCACACTGTAAGATGTATATTTTGGAACAGTACAGCTTCGGTCACCGCTGTGTCAACACGTTCTTTAATGAAAATTCACGTTCTTTATTTAAAATGGACAATATGGAGATTGTTTTGCTTGATTCCTACAATAGTTCTTCAGACGACGATGATGCTGTATTCGATTTACATGTATCATTATTAAGAAATAATAAAAGAAAATATAATAAACGTCGATTCTGGATACCGAATCATATTAAGCTTAGAGAAGATTGAAGTTTCGGCTTTTTAATGAACTCGATGAAGAAAAGTTACTACAGTTTCAATAAATCAAAATTTTTCGAACTTCATGCCATGATTACAATTTTATTTTACACTAGCTTTTGCCAGCGGCTTCGCCCGCGTGAAAATGTCGATTTTCCATACAAACTTTCATCCCCTATTTAACTCCCTTAGGGGTTGAATTTCGAAAAATCCTTCCTTATTCCTTGTCTACATTATAAAGGGAACCGCAAAATTTCAGATTTCTAGGTCCAAGGGTTTGGGCTGGGCGTTGATGGGTCAGTCAGTCAATCAGTCAGTCAGGACTTCTCTTTTTATTTATATTTATATAATATATACTTAGATTTTTTTTAAACGTTGCCCCACCATATAAATTTCACCTGTATCAACAAAATCAAATGTGAGTTATGTGAACACTTTCTATTTATAAAATGTTCAATAGGGGATCGGACAAAAAAAAAACTAATTAGTCCGTCAGATAGGTTTCCAAAAATTATTGGACACGTATTTTTTCTTTTTTCACGTAAACTTAAAATGAAGACGATACAGTGCTTCGAAAACTCGTGTGACGTCATATGATAGTACATTTTGACGACACAAGTGACGTTTCAAGCCCCACTCCAAGGTCTTTGGCGCGTTTTATCTTCGTAATTTTTTATTGATTTGATAAAACAAAAAATACGTATTCAATATTTTTCGATAATCTAACTTACGGACTAAACAGAATTATATTATTTTGACCCTGTCCGATCCCCTATTATGTATATAATCCGTGGTTAAGGATTTCGTAGGTCCTGTACTTCAAATAACTTTATTTAAATAAAGGTAAAATACTTTTATCTACGGTAACATAAAACCAAACATTCAAAACACGTGTTCAGTTTATTATTTACTAGTGACCCGCCCCGGCTTCGCACGGGTGCAAAAAAGGTATTAAAACCTTCCTCTTGAATCACTCTATCTATTAAAAAAAACCGCATCAAAATCCGTTGCGTAGTTTTAAAGATTTAAGCATACAAAGGGACATAGGGACAGAGAAAGCGACTTTGTTTTATACTATGTAGTGATTTTTCCCTTGCACTCGAACATCGTCATTCAAACTTAGAACGATGCAGGGGGGAGCGCGCTGTCCGGGGACGTGAGGTAAAATATACACCTTCAAATGACCTCTAAATATAGCTCAGTCGGTCGAAAAAATATTTTATAGTTTGGGATGTAATATATATTATAGCACAGTGTGAACGGTCACGTACAAAATGTATGCGAGCGATATTTAGAGGTCATTTGAAGGAATATTACATCCCATAGTGAAAAGGCGGCTTTATTAGATAGATTTTCAAAAAATATTGGACTCATATATTTTTTCTTTTTTCACTTACACAAACAATTAAGACGATACAGTGGTTTCAAAACTCGTGTGACGTCTTATTGGTAAGATATTTATGATCTTTTTAAGCGGCGCGTGACGTCACAAGTCAGTCCCCATTCAAATCTTTGACGCGTTTTATCTTCGTCAATTTTTATTGATTTGATAAAACAAAAAATACATATCCAATATTTTTCGATAATCTAAGTGACGGACTAAAGAGTATATGTTTAGTTAGGAAACATCCCTATGACGTTTTATTGTCGTTTAATCCGAAAAACTATTTCCATAGAATACGAAATACCTAAAAAACCTGAATGCGGGTACTTTTAACAACAAAATGACTGTTAAAGATCTGCAAAATAACAGTCGAGACAAACAGCCTTCCGTTGCCTAACATTAGTGTGTAGAATCTATGATTAGTTTTTAAATAGATGCGTAGTTACAAAACCTTGAATGTATTCGATGTCTTCCGGATTTTGACGATTTCGTTGGTGTTGAAAAAGTGACGGGTAATTATTGGAAATCTGTTTTTTTTTGCGAATTTTAAAGAATATGCGATCATGTCCTCCTAAGAGAAAGATAGTTTTGAATTGTAGATTTGATAGGAGGGACACCATTTTAAAGCAATCGCAAAATCCAGACTGCTCTGGGTCGTTGCCTCATAATATGAATTTCCTGGGAGAAACACATTGGTAAAGAATATCGTTGGTCTAACGGTTCCAAGCTGTACTGTTGAACCTGGGTTCGATTCCAAAGTTGAACAAACTGTTATTGGATTTCTCCCACAAGTATTTCTTAGCGGGGTCTGGTCCGGCAATAGGCGTCCCCTCTTCTTAGTGTGACGATGATAATTCAAATTAAGACGGTCCAAAATATATACACTTTAGTAGCCTCCATCAGCTTCTGTGATGTGCAAATAACAGGACAGGCAGGACACGATATCAAGAGACTTTCAACCAATAGGCTCCCAGATTGCATGGTACTTCAACAAAACTCTCCACTCCTCTACCTTTGGTTCAGAGTTTTCAGGCTTGATGTTATTTTTAATTCAATTAACACAAAACATACTCTTCGCTATTCAAAATAGTTTAACAAAACACTGCATCACTAATCCACAGTAGATTTATGTAGTAAATACAATAGCAACAAATTCTGTTCATTATCTTATTCACACATTCCGTGGTCGGACCTTGTAGCGGCTTCCTCGTGGGTGTTTCAAACGGCGCGAGTATTAGAATTGTATTGCACTAGCACTTGCCCGTAACTTTGCTTGAGTTACGAGACGTTTTAAATATATACAAGGTGGAAGGTAGACCGAGAGAAACAGTTACCACCTATTCAGAATATCGTTTTGAACGATGTAAGTACAGATGGTTTCACGATAAAGTTGAACATCAATAAAAACAAAGGTGACAGCTTTTGATGAGCCGTCTGTCATTTTTTTATGACAGTAATGTTTAATTTTTTGACGTGATAACGTCTTATAATTCGATGGCCGGCTGCACGCACGAAAAAAGATGACGCCATGCGTCGTTACCTCGCTCTGAGGCGTTCCATAGCAACGGCGTGTTAATTGTTTGTTTATAGCAATGTAAGTGCTGTATTTTCTTATGACGTTGTCACGTTCAAGTATCGCCAGTAAACCGACTTTACAGACAACCGATTTTTTTTTTCTCTTTTTATCATGTTCGGTTCGATAGTATAAACGTTGTTCATGTTCATGTTCGTGAGTACTTCAACAAGAACACATTTAACAAATCACTCATGGATTATGGAGCATTTTCCACTATTGATAGTGAAAGAATTTTCACAATCGGTACGGTAGTTCCGAAGATTACCCCTACAACCAAACTTACAAACATACAGACTTTACCTCCTTTATAATATGTATTACTTTACTGCAATTACAGTTATTAAAGATTGTAAGTTGTTTCGTCATCTTACGTGCAGATTTTATGGATTGTCATTCACTAGATATTTATAGGTGTTAGGTAATTGCGTACATTATTAATTTCCTTTCTCCTGTCCTGTTGGCTTTTGTTAGTTCTACACAATGAGCTTTCAATACATTGGCTCTTGAAATTACCAGTGATATATTTAGTGCTTTACCTCTCTCCTTTTATATTGGTTCATCTTCTTTTTTACGTGTCCATGAGTTCAAATTGTGTTAGACCAGTATGTAGCCACCTGCACAGCTTTATCATTCTTCTAGTAAGTCCTGAAAGGTGCAAGTAGTTGTGCAGGACAGGCCGAATAGGAGGTGGTGCATATCCTGCAGAGGGGCTCCGCTTTGGTAATTTGTTTGGGATGGATCGAGTATACCCCACTTACCAGATTATGTCTACAGCGGCCAACCTGGGATCGCAGTCGGTTAAGTGATTGGTGCGAACGATTTGGAATCGGTTTATATCGTGGTAAAATATGAGCCATTACAAGCCATTTCTGGATCTACACAAAGAATCTGGATTGACTACTGTTAACCTGTGTAATCCAACTTTTGGACTACGGTCTCCCCCATGACCTCCAAACCTTTCGATCCAGGGCCAATGTGGACCACTAGTCGTTGGTTCTGTCCACCTCGTCCCGCCATCTCCTGCAAGATCTACCGCATCGCCTTCTCGCTATGTCTGAGCTCCACAACGTGGTTATTTTGGCCCACAGCTCGTCGGGCATAGGGCAGACATGGCCAGCCTAGGCTCACTTCGGCATAGCGGCATTTTTATCTTAATAAAATCTGTCAATCTATGTTACACGTTTTTTCTAGTGCAGAGTTGAATCTCTTTCACAGGATTGAACAGATCCTGTCGGGGCTGCGGGTTGTTTGAAAGAGATACCGCGGCCTCGGCACAAAGGGCTAAGAAAGAACATGTTTTATTTTTGGTCAGTCTGGCACTCTTTACCGCTCTGCCCAGAGCGGGAGAAGTAATTTATTTGATGATTTCCCAACCTCCAAAAAATAAGGGATTGAATAGATGCAGTGTCTTATTATATTTAAGGCACCTTTGTGGAAGAGAAGCAAAATGTTTATTTATTAAATACTATCTCAGTGTGAAACTATAACCCAAATACCAAGAAGGGCGGAACGTTATGTCAAATATTTCGTTCTAATTAAAATCGTAAAGTTATATAAAGAATTTTCACTCGGAACTCGATGAATATTCGTGGTAAAGTATTTTGTAATTAGACGGATTACATCTTCTTCTTGCCTCTAATTTGTTTATTTTGTTATTACTAAGCTAAGTAATTCTAGTTTAAAATGCTCCGCATCTAAATTACCAAATTTTAAACCAAATTCCCAGATTTTCAAAAGAATACCCACATTTTCCAAAAAATACCCAGGTTTTGAAAACAATCCCCAGATTTTCAAAAAAGGACTCAGGTTATCAAAAGAATTCCCAGTTTATCATATTTGCTAAAAAAAAACATATTTTCAGAAAATAGAACCAGCCTGTAATTCACAGATTTTATTAGTTCATTAATAATTATTGTAAGTGCATCTTTTATAGCTACTCCAAATTATATTTATTATTTTAAGCTATTGGGTGCTTTTGTCCTTATTAGTAAGAACTCTCGTTTAAGCGCGATTCAAAATATTACTATAACTTCACTATGAAATCACGACAATAAAAACTTTTAATACTGATCTGATTCATCGCCCATACATTTACGGAACAGCCTCGATACCACCTACTCGAGACAAATATCAGCATACTACTTTTTATCTCCAAGGTCGGTTAACCAGTCATTTTCGCATTCTACCTATGGAAAACCACTTTATCTTTTACATATCAAAAAACCGTTACCACACTCTTATTTTTATACTACTAAGGTCGAAAGTTAAATGGTTTTAGGTTAAAAGAGTTGTAATACATAAGTTGGTGTTTGGGAAATGGTTTCACACTGGCCAAAACTCCATTGTGTTATGGGAATATTATGAAACGGACATTTTGTAATAAGAATGGTCTCAAACCTCTTTTTATTTAGACGTCTAGGTATGTTACGTGATAAATTATATAATAATCGCGACTGCTGTGCGGTCCTGAACAAAACCTAATAGGGATGTTTACTGACTAAAAAAAAATATGATTCTAATTAGTCCGTCTGTTAGATTATCGATAAATATTGGATAAGTATTTTTTGTTTTATCAAATCAATAAAAATTGACAAAGATAAAACGCATCAAAGATTTGATTGGGAGGTTGTGACGTCACTGCTCGCTATGAAATGTCATACTAATGTCTTAGAATATGACGTCACACGAGTTTTCAAAGCACTGTATCGTCTTCATTGTTTGTTTACGAAAAAAGAAAAAATATGTGTCCAATATTTTTTGGAAATCTATCTGACGGACTAATTAGATTTTTTTTAGTTAACATCCCTATTGGGGTTTTCCATTAGGAATTTCTCATTACCAGCCACGGAGTCTAGATTTATGCCCGGCTGATGGCGATAGGCTCGCCATATTACGTGGGACTAAAACATGACTTGGGAAATGTGGGTGTACTATTAGATACACCTCTGCCTTACCCTTTGGGGATTACAGGCGTGATGTTATGTTATGTGTTACGTTACATGATAAATGATATCACAATCAATTGTGGAAGTGGAAATTATGTTTTTTCCTACTCCTCCACTATTCTTTTCTGATTAATTTCGTTGCGGGATCCAAGACAGTTAAATCGCTTTTCTGGGACTTCGTCGAGCTTCATTGTCTCGGCGCTTTTCTTGTGGTCGCCACTGTTGATTCTGGCTAACAGGAGTTACAGTGGTTTGGGAATAGTGTGGCGGACTTGTCCCAATATTAATCACAATCAATCCTACTTTACATTTACAGATAAATTGAACATATTGTGATTGTTTTTTTGCTGTAATAAATGAGTTCATTGTATTCAGTATCTAGACGTGTTTATTTTTCAAATGTCTGTGGCTACTTTCAAGTTTCGTAATAAGTCAGACAGTTGCCAGACTTTGTGGGTATTTGCAATTGGCTCTCTTCAAATACTGTTTTTTATTACTAGCTGATGACCACGGCTTTGCCCGCGAGGAAACTATGCAATAAAACCTTCTTCGAAAATCTCTCCATTCCACTCTATCCATTGGTGAAAACAGCATGAAAATCGGTGCAGTAGTTTGTAAGTTTATGTACAGACAGACGCGGCGGAGAATTTAGTTTTAAAATATGTAGTGATCTAAGTGTATATATTTAAGTGTATAGGACTGTATGTATTTAAATGAACGTTCATAATTAATTGAGAGTTGGATATCGATCTCACTTTCCAGAACTTGGACATTGAAAAAAATCTTTGGAGTTTTTCCACTTTTCGTTGAAAAGTGAAAAAACTCCATATTTTTTGGAAATGTATATTGTAAAAGTAAAAAAAAGCAAAGGCATCTTCTGGGCACATTCGTCCATCATAGATCTCAACCATAGTTTTCCACTAGGCGTGACTTAGGTCAAAAAACAGGCCCATTTTGCACTAATCTAGCCTATACTAATTACCTGTGTAATTCATACGCTCTAAGAGTAAACACAACTTAAAATATCTACAATGTTATCCTCAAAACCAGTAGTCTTTCACAGAAAACACTTAGGTAATAATAGTTTTTGCCTCCAACTTTAGCGTTAAGCAGAAAATTGATCATCACACATAGCCATTACGTCATATTAAGAAACTGGTTTTTCCAATGAAATACGATGAGAACATACGCATATGTAACCGTTCCGGTATCTGTTTTATGTACTTGAAAGGTTAAGCAGAGATTGTTAGACAAATCATTGAAGATTGGTTTTTGAAAGATGAGTTTTCGGACTCAAACTTAGAATTCTTGAACCGGCGCTGTCTGTCTGTTTGACTGGTCTGGACTGGATAGATGACCAGTCAAACTGACAGCGCCGGTCAAGGTTTTGTATCCATATTCTGATTTATAAGAGTGTCCATGGAGTTTCTTGCCCGTTCTTTTCCATAGAAATATACGCTTTGGAATAGGCATTATGGAATGGGCAACTTTCATTGCAGCCAGAGTGTGTGATGCATAAAAGTGGACGAATCAGTAACGTTTACGAAAAATTATCAACAATGGGTCATATGTTTTCTTTATAAGTTTTTAAACTCACATGGTCACTGACACTACTATTAATATCATAAACGGGATATTTACCATGTTTGATTATTGTTTCGAGTTCCCGATATTTCGGAATAATCAAACATGGACAATAATCAAACATGGTAAATATCCCGTTTATGATACTAATAGTAATGTTTTCTGTACTTATTTTTTGTCTTCATTTTCATTAATTTGCATGTAAGCCCCTTTATGCAGGCAAATTCAGTTGCTAAGTAACCAATAACTTAATTGACAACACGATAACAGTAACTAAACAATGTCGCTAGCTATAAGTTGTATGTGCCAGGCTTACCGATGTGCATCGATATTGACCTTGTCCACACTTGTCGAGCTGCACTCATGCGGAGACGCACAACACGCTGTACTTGTAGCGTAACGCTTGCTCGGTGCAAATGTCAGGGATAGCAATGTTGATTTGATTAATCAATCGAATTATATCTATCTGATTTCTTGGGAACAGCTAAAGTGAGTTGCAGTAACTCTAGCTGGAACGCAAAGGGCGTAAGAAGGAACACGGGTGGGTTTTAGTCAGAAAGAGTCTGACACTCCCTTCCGCCCCAAGAGTAGGAGGAGTCATTTGATGATTTCCCATATATAGTTTAAAAAAAGGAAACAGTTAGGGTAGATTTAACAAAACATAATTGCCGAGCCTTTTCCCAATCTATGTTTGGGTTGGCTTCCAGTCTTACCATATGCAGCTGAATACCAGTAGTTTACATGGCCTATCTGATCTCCACAACCCAGTTAGTACTAGTTGAGTAAGACTGGTTGTCAGACTTTCAGGCCACTGACTACCTGTAACGACTGCCAAAGATCTATACAATAATACAAGTATGCCAGTCGGAACCATGCGCAACGGCTTCACGTGCTTTCCAAGGCACGGAGGATCCCTGACTATTAGTCAATTATTATCATCAACCTGCAACCAAATAAAGGTTACATCAATATCTTGAACCGTCACGATTGGAAGTCAATGGTTTCGTCGTGTTAACCTAGTGACCATTTGGAATTGCATTTGTCGCGGTAACACCTAATTAACTTATAATGAAATTAAATAATTCGATAATTTCGTTCTGAACTTGGTATGATTTTTTTAGAAGGAAGGTAAAAACTTAGTATAATCAGCCTGTCACAGCCTAAAAGCCAAGGCTGAGTGGGAGGACTCATTTGATGATTTAACACCCTCCAAAAAAATAAAAAAATGTATTCGACTTCCTCAATATGACAATGTCGCTGCCGAAAATTTTTGTTAAAAGTAAGTATTCATTTGAATTAAAAATGTATCAAAGTCGAAACCTGTTCTAATCTAAGATTTTAAACTGATGGTCACTAACACTACCTATTATTTATACTGAAAACATAAAAAATAAATAATAAGTAAATTTATTTATTTAATTTTAAAGAAAGCTTACAGACTAATACAATGTAAGTAAACATAGTATAAATAAAAAAAGAAAACAACTACAAAGTAAAGTCTAAAACAATGATAGTTACCTTGTCACTTTAAAATACTAAATAATACTATCTGCCTAAGTAAAGTCAACTGGTCACTAACACTATTATTTATAATGAAAACATAAAAAATAAATAATAAGTAAACATGGTAAATATCCCGTTTTCATTATAAATAATACTGTTGAAATCTTCCCTAAAGGCATGTCTGACATTCCAAGGCGTACAATTACTCAGTATGCCAATGTCACACGAGCAAGTATTTTTATCCTTACGATCTATTTCCTTGAGACTCTAATCTAATGTCAATGAATGTAGATCATACGTTTACTACGACAGTTTATGAGTAAAACTTATGTGTCCGCGACAGTGACCGCACCGTCCTGCCCCTGCAAGTATGGCTGTACACTGTGTGGTCCTATGGGTTTGATTCGGAGTTCCTTCAGGAGTTTTTCAGAAGAAATACTCATTTAATACTGTTAAAATACTAATATTTAGTTCCGACCGCTAAGACTGCAAGCTAAGCCGCCATACTTTGAAGAATGCTAGTCTTATCTTCTTAGTCACACTCTAGAAATGACAGCTGAGACCATAGAGCACAAAAACCATTTTTGCTATTTTGCTCCATGGCTGAGACCAACGGCTTAACGTATTTTCCGAGGCTCGGAGGAAACTTGGTACATGTAATATGGTCACCCTTTCTCAGTAACACCTACTACTATATACTTTTTTCCGTCTCTCACACCCGTCTAACTAGCCAGACCACTCAACAATGATACGTTATCATTCCTTCAGAAGTACATGTCCATAAAAGGCGATGGCATAACGGACGGGTACCACCGACCCACCGTCCCGTTATGTTACAAACGTGACCCATTGTGTTATGTCGACTGAGATGTTTGCTTTTGATCGTCATGGTGTGAGGGATTAGGAGGTAATTGGTTTATAGAGGTATCTAAAGGTATTTTGTAAATTTTACTAATAATACATAACATCAGGACACGTAGTTCCCCGAAGGGTTAGGTAAAGGTGTTCTATATCTGATCCACACTCAAATTTTACAAGTTATGTTTAAGTCCCAGTAGAAAGCGAGACTATTGCCATCATCCGGGCACAAGTCTAGATTCGACTCCGTGGTTACTACAGGATTCCTAGTGGATAACTCTAATAACACTTTGCCCGACCCGGGAATCGACCCCAGAACATCATACTCAACAGTCGCGCTTAACTAATTTACTTATAATTTTAAAATCTGGACTGCAACCGACATAAAACAAACTCTATCTTACACTAACTAAGGTATAACATTACATAAACACAGCATACCTCACAAACTTATAACGGGATCTGATCTATTAAAGGAGCTAATAAGAACGAGTGCACCAACCGTGGGGGCCGGTTGCCGAAAACGTTCGGTTGTTCTTGTGGTTACGTCATCACAACCTTGTGCAACCAGTCAACCAGACCAGGCGAGTTGTGGAGTAGTCGCGACCGGTACTGGTGGGGACAGAAGTGTTTGATATGTTATAGATTTCTGGGATGCAGCGTTAAATATTGTTTTAGTTGGTTTGTAGGATTGTGTACTTATAGGGACGGTAGTTTGGCAGAACTAAGTATATTTTGGAATTGGTTTAAAAAAGGTTGAAAAAGTCGATTCATGATGATTTCTTCCGAAAGACGCCTACTGCTGGACATAGACCTCCCCCGAGTGTCGTCACATTGACCGATGCCGTGTGTCTTACATCCAGTGGATCCCCGCAAACTTCACCAGGTTCATCGGTCCACTTAGCGGGATTGGATCGGAGGAATATCTTGAGCCAGTTGCATTTAAATACGCATGAAAAAGACTCCTGTGTTTTCCGAAGTCTTTGATTAAGGTCACACACCTCGGCAGCATCATAATAATCCATCCCAACAAATCCCTATCCTATTCACTGTTAGATAAATATTGTGCCACTAATATCTGATTCTCGGTCTGTTTTCATAGTATTTATCCGGTAACTATATGGGAAATTGAAAAGTGGTATCAAAACAAAAGCTTTCTTTAACACTTTTGTGTTCGACAAGCCCGCGCCGCACGCAGTCGGCACAAGCGCAGGCGCAGCTTTTCGAATCACTTTTCGTTACTTACGCCTAAATACGTAAAGAGCTTACAGAAGCGTCACTTCGTACAAATTCAGTTTTCTTAAACCTAGCGTGTAGGTCCAGTACTCTAGTAGGTCATAAAGGCAATTGAAAAGCGGGGGCCCAAAGCCTTTTTAAGGAAATTTCTAAACGCCTTCTTGACACTTTCTGTAACAAAAGGGCTGGCTTTTTCTTTAGTCACAGGCTCAATTTTATCTCTTGGACACGTCTTTACTTGCTGACAGCGTTGAGGAGGAGTGTTTCAATGCCCTTATACAGTTTGTTTTTAGTAGTGATGGTTGAATTATTACCGAGTGGGACTTCTGAGACTACTGTTGTATGTACATATATATAACGACAATGGGGCATGTTGCGTGCGCTGGACCCATTATTGTGTTTTAATATAAGTTTGGGCCATACTTTAATGGTTACTCTGTTGGTCTTGAAATTAAGCATGAAGACAAGAAAAAGTAATAAATGTTTTTGATAAAGTTTTTCAATGTGTCTTAAGCTTTGGAATGATCAACTACAGTATTTTTATAAGTTACTAGCTGATGCCCGCAGTTTCGCCCGCTTGGAAGTCGGTTATTTTGGCAAATTACCTTCCTCGAGAACCACTCTAACCATTAGAGAAAACAGCATGAAAATCGGTGCAGTAGTTTTTAAGTTCATCGCGAACAGACAGACAGAGGATTTTGTTTTATAATGTGCCTTTACCTAACTATATTGGGGTCGGCTTGCAGTGAAACCGGATGCAACTGAATACAAGTATTTTACATGGAGCAGACAGCCTAACTGATCTCCACAATTCAGTTTGTACTGGGTTATACGATACCCCTCGGTAAAGCTTTTTATTTCTTTTTATTTTAAAGCCATGAAGCAAAAATGCCACCCATATAAGCCACCATGACAGTATTATAACTGGTTTGGGAAAGGCTTACAGAGGTCAGCCGTAACACCCTACGGCGGAACACGAAATTCTCCAAGCCGTAAAGTCAGGACCGGTCGACCTAGTAAGGTCCGTATATGTCCAGATTTTTTTGACCACGTTATAAACCTGAGAAGAGCTTGTATGAGGTAATTGAGGACATACTTCAAGTTATTTTTTTGAGACTGCCATTTGCAATTTGTGAACAGAGGGACAATAATATTTTGGATTCAACTGACGATGTAGGTGACGCTGAGAAAGTTCTTGGAAATGAATGTGGATGGATGGCTATAAGAGTAGAGGATGACAAAAGAAACGATGGATGGACTGCGTTATGAATGATATGGCAAAAAAGGAGGTGTCTCATGAGATTTTGAGAAACAGAGAAGTATGGAGGGGGAACACATGCTGCGCCAACCCCAAATGAATTGAGATAAGGGCAAGGGATGATGATGAAGTGACACTGGAGCGATGTTGATATTTAAAAATAACATAACATCTTGCTTGTGACCCCCGAAAGGTTAGGTGTACCCATATTTCACGCGGCTTATGACAATAGACTCGCCTCCTAAAACTTGGGACCTAAAAACATAACTGGCGAAATTCGAGTACACTATTAGGTACACCTCTGCCTAACCCCTATAAGACTACAAGCATGATGTTATTATGCTGCAGAACACCATCTATCTTATAAAATTTGATGGTATTTTATCAAGAGCCACAGATCCTAAGGACATAACTCCACGTATTAGATTAGATTTAACGATCGTTCCGAGAATATCTCTTTGGAATCAAGAGAATGCATTCGCAGACAAAACCAGTTTCTTTTTACTTAGTAATGCCCTTTTTGTCTGCTTTTAATGGTGATGGTGGTATGTTACATGGAGTCTATGTTTGTGCCCGGTTGATAGCAAAGGCTCGCCCCCTATTGTGTGGGACTCAAACATAAATAGCGAAATATTGGTGTATCTTTAGAAGCAATTTTCACCTACTTTATTGGTTAAAGTAAACTAATATTTTGGAACACATAGGTAATTATTGTTATAAAGTAACCTATGAAGCTGGCTTCTGCTTGACCAGCCTATCCTATGGGTGCCTTGAATGTAAGGTCTAAATGTGCAGCTAGGGCTAAAAACTTACAAACTAAGCGTCTACACGCTAAGGGCAACCCCGGGGGGGACGGTAAGGAGATAGGCTGGAGCTAAGTGGAGTCGCTGGTAAATCAGTATCTATATACATATTTTCTAAGTCAAAATCTTGACAGATTTCGCAACGTCGACAGTGGCAGTGTAGAGGTCACTTTGATGTAGCTGCATGTTCTGGGGTTCAGAGGGCAAATGGAACATCTTGCGTAAGTAGAATTCGAGCTTGTCTGAGTTTAAAATCATGACCTATGTTTGACTTTTGCCGCCTTATTACAAAAGGTAGATAAACCTGGTTTAACTTAGACCTGGTTTATCTCGCATGCTGTCACTTTCTTTTGAATATCATTGAAGTGAGACGTCATGCGAGATAAACCAAGTCTAAGTTAAACCAGGTTTATCTACCTTTTGTAATAAGGCGGTTGGGGTCATTACAAGTAATTACAACTAGACCTCTAGTGCCTAATCTGTTTATTTAAATCCCGAGTTCGGTTAGCGCGTTGAATCGTCAACCTCTTCGATGTCTTCAGGACAAGATTGAAGTCAAGAGTAGACCCATTTAATGTACAAAAAAAAAGTACGGTTTAATTCCACAATTTGACTTTATTGTTTACCACAGCGTAATCAACCTGTTATTTTAATTTACTCAGTACCACTATTTAAAAACACATCAAGCGTTTTAAACACATATTTTACCTTGACTTTTCCTCAAAAATACAAAATTGCTTCTAATGTCGTAAGATAAATTAATGTCACTTTGACAAAAAACCTAAACGTGATTGAGACCACGCATTGAAACAATGCTGCTTACATTCTAAGAGAAGTACAAGCGTTACTGACAAAACGGCCAATGTATTACGTAATGGCTTTTGTATTGGAGATAAGAGATTCTGGGTACTGATTTGTATTCTGGTCAAATGGCAATGATGTAAAAAGTTCGGTTGCCGATCTAAATACCTAGAGATATGCACAATGGCCCAATCAAGAGGCTAACTGCGGATAAAAGCGCAGTTAAACTAAACTAAACCTAGAGATTTATGAGAATTATATTAATTTTATACTTTTAGAGGGTACTTATTGATGTTCCAGAACCGAAAATTCGAAGACATGTGCCATCTCCCAACACGCACCAGCCCCCCGTTGTAGATTGCCCATTCCCTCTCATATAGAGTAGAGGAGGCCTGTGACCCAGCAGTCGGAACAGTATAGACCGATTATACTATTTTCTTGCTTTTGGAGCCAGGTAAAGAGATAAATATAAAAATATAAACTGTAATACCCAAAAAATTAACAACTAGCTTTTGCCAGCGGCTTCGCCCTCGTGAAAATGACGATTTTCCATACAAACTTTCATCCCCTATTTAACTTAGGGGTTGAATTTCAAAAAATCCTACCTTATTCCTTGTCTACATTATAAAGGGAACCTGTGTGCAAAATTTTAGCTTTCTAGGTCCAAGAGTTTGGGCTGGGCGTTGATGAGTTAGTCAGTCGGTCAGGACTTCTCTTTTTATTTATAAAGATATCCGATCTAGAAGTCTTTTAAAGCTCTTTGATAACGGCCTACTGTACCCTCTCATTGAGAGGGTACAGTAGGCCGTTCTAGCCTATTAATGTTACTTAGAAAACTGTACCACTTTTAAACCGGCATGTAAGTGGTCATTAATCTCAGTAACGAGGCTGTATAAGTGTATACTGTGCGTACTGATCAACGAAAGTGTTACACTAGAGCCGCTTGCGCAACAGTCACAGTTACTGTGTCACAGGTAACGTGTATTTGACGATATCTGGCTTAAGATGATCGAGTTTAAAAGATACGTTCGTTGGCAATAACATAACATCACGCCTGTAATCCTCAAAGGGCTTGGGAGAGGTATATACCTGTTACTACAACCACATTACCGCCAGTTATGAAGTCCCATGTCATAGAAGGCAAGCATGTCTTAAGCAATAATATTGTCAATAGTCACAATATTATTACCTATTTCTCCTTTACTTATTTTTAGTGGTCAAGCAGGTATTTTTAAACATTCAATAAGGTTATGCTGGCCAAACCCATTGCTAGGGCCCTTAAAACATAGATTATTATTCATCATCATCATCAGCCTATAATGTTCCAACTGCAGTTACTCGTATTATATAATAACAAACCTTTATTATCGGCCAATGGAAAAAGTCCGGCTCATCCCGTCATCTCCTTATAGGCTGGCTGCTTTGTGGTTTCCTGGTATTTGATATAAAATTAGTGATCATTTTTGTCCATTGCCCCGCAGACATGAGTAAAATCACAGAATGCCCCCAAATCTTTGCAGTCATGCTTACCTCACACATGCCTTAATACCTAAGATACCGCAAAACCAACAAAAAACCCAAAACCCCATTGTTACTAACAGCAAAACAATACTTAAAATGGTGGTTTAAATTGATGTCTTCATGCCTATTAACTCTACAATGTCATGTTTTTGCTCACCGCATAAATTATGCGTCGTATTCGAACCCGGAACCGTGAGGTTCACCAAGCGTGACACAAGACGTACCTACACTTAAATTATGGCTAGACTCACTAATTAGATGTACAGTTTTCAAGAATATGTCGGTTGGAAGGCTTTGTGACAACGGTTAAGTGACTTTTAGAGCACAAAAAAGGAAATTAAAGAAAGAAAACATAATATTACATGGCTATGGGACATGACGTAGACCCAATGGCTTATTATCAAGCTTTTCAAGGCACGGGATTGTCGCCTCACCCACTTCCAAAATTCGGGCTTCTACTTATAATTTCATGATCGGGAAACCGACAAAATTTGGCACGACTCAGCAATCGAACCCTGGACTCCACCTTCTGCTGCTCGAGACCACGAGACCAATGAGCATTTGAACTACAATAAAATTGGATGGTAGCCCCAAAGTATGAGTTCAGAATAGGACATAATATTTAAGATCATTTTACATAGCTATTTAGATACATAGGTACATAAACTCACGCCCTTTTCCCATGGGGGTAGGCAGAAACCACAGAACGTCACCTGCTACGATCCCTATAAACTCCTTTTCACCATCATCATTATCATTTCAGCCAAAAGACGTCCACTGCTGGACATAGGCCTCCCCCAGGTGTCGCCACATTGACCGGTCCCGTGCATCCAGCGGGTCCCCGCAACCTTGACCAGGTCGTCGGTCCACCTAGTGGGAGGCCGTCCAACGCAACGTCTTCCGGTTCGCGGTCGCCATTCCAGAACTTTTCGGCCCCATCGGCCATCCGTTCTGCGAGCAATCTGCCCTGCCCATTGCCACTTAAGTCCTTTTGCCTCGTCCATATTCATTCAGCTATTTAGATATCTCAAAATAGAGCATGAAATCGAACTACAATCGTTAACACATAACTTATATACGTCCATGATGTAGATGACCTAGCTCAGTCGATATTGTAACAAAAGGCTAAGCCTATTTACCGAGCATATGTGCCTTTTTATGTATTTGTTGACGACACCAGCTACTGATAGTATTGCAAGGCTGTTCGAAATTACCTAGCTGTGCCATGTAGGTTTACTAGCTGGCTAAGGTCAGGCTAAGTAATTGTCTACGGTGTGTAGTGTCATGACTATGTTGTCATAGCATCCTTACGTTTTATCTTATTTATTATGGGATAATAAATAACTAAAACACAAGAACAACACACACATACACATAAGGTAACGTCTGACTATTGTCAGCTCGTGTTATCGTTTGTTTGTCGTAGCCAAAAAACAGTATTCTTTTGCTGAAAAAATCCTTTTTCAGCAAAAGAATACTGTTGCTGAAACACTTAACTGAATTGGTTCATTTGTACCTGAATATGAAAACTTAACTGAATTTGTTTAGTTACAGTTCAGACACTTTATTTTACTTTTCACTCGTTTGCAAATAAATAACAGCTACTTGGATCGATGTTCAGGATAAAATGCTGGTATTCATAGCTCCAATTAAATTGAAAACCAATCCGAACATAGTTCGAATAACCCTAGGCAGATGATAATTCTTTTATACATACCAAATAGACACAAATCGTCCTTTGGATACCCTCCAACCATTACATAAAGTTTCTTCACAATACTATTCCATTCCAAGTATTTCTTCAGTCAAGTGCCAACGCCTACAATCCTAGGTCCTAGTACTTATATCTAGGCAAGCTATATTATTCTAGACTTCGTCGTAGTGAATGTCCGAACTATGCAAGCCTTGCATAAGAGCACAGAGCTTTCTCCGGTTAAAACTGAGACGGAGTTTGTAACTGTTTAGATATATTGTAGGTTGGTTTTAGATTTACATTGGTAACCTTTGACCTGTACTGGTTTCAATAAAGTTTAGAAGTTACTAGCTGTTTCCCGCGGCTTCGCCCGCGTGGATGTCGCGTCGGTCAAATTATATATCGAAACCTTCTTCGAGAACCACTCTATCCATTGGGGAAACGGCATGAAAATTGGTGCAGTTAATATTATTTTTTTAATATGCGTGTTTTGTGTCTAAATAATATTTCAAAACTAATTTAAATAAAATAGCTAATATTATGAGCTTTTTTAAATATTAGTTTCATTCTTGCCCTATGTACTCATTTTGTTCGAATTACAATACAATTTGATAGAAATAGCCTGAGATATCACAAAATGATACTTTCTTATAGTTTTAGAAATGTATTTATGACTGCCTCGTTGGTCGAGTGATCTGCTGTGCATGAGGTCTCGGGTTTGATTACCTGGCCGGGCAAAGTATCAGGTTTTTCCATCAGAAATTTCTCAGAAGCAGCCACGGAGTCTAGATTTGTGCCTGATTTATGGCAATAAGCTCGCCCCCTATTACATGAGTCTTGAAATGTAGGTCTACTATTAGGTACACTTTATCTAACCCTTCAAGGCCTACAGGCGTGATGTTATGGTATGTTTTCTATGACATAGTAAATGAAGATGGGACATCAGCCAGTAATTAATACGCCACTTCCCCCGGAAGTGACAACTGTCAATCAAGCGAAATGTAACGTGTGCAGAAATATAATACCAACGTCCCCCGCCTCCGCCCCGTTACGGATGAGTCCCAGAGGAGTTGTAAACTAGGTTTAAAAACATGTCGCAACAACTGATACACATACCCACAAGTGTGTCCCAGTTAAAACTAACTACTTAATGAACAGCTGGATAATTTAGACCGTGTATAGTAGTTAAATAATTATATTATATACTTGTTTGATTACGATGTATGATTAGAAAGTATTTATAATAGAATTTTATATAGGGCAATAACTCAGCTAAATAAATAAAGTAATGTAGGTCTGTATGTACTTCCTATATTTTTTAAGGTAGTCAGTGGCCCTAAATTCCAACAAACGGTCTTACCAAGGGGTATCGTATTACCTAGTACTGATTGGGTTGTGGAGGTCAGTTAGGCAGGCGTTCCATGTAAAATACTGGTATTCAGCTGCGTCAGATTACACTGGAAGCTGACCCCAGCATAATTAGGAAAAGGCTAGGCAGATGATGCACTGCGCCAACCGTGTCGTTTGGTTGGGACGACACGGTTGGCGCAGTGGCTCGCAAGCAATGGACTGCCGCGCTGCGTGTCGCGGGTTCGATCCCCGCACGGAACAAATATTTGTAAGACCTACAGATAGTTGTTCCGGGTCTGGGTATTTGTGTATGTGAGTTTAAATGTTTGTGAACGCACCCACGATACAGGAGAAATTCCTAGTGTGGGGAAACGTTTTTTTTTTAAAAAATGATGATGATGTATTTTCTATGTTATGTACGGTATTTAATTGATAGAGTTTCAGTTAATCACGTGTCATAAGATCCTTTTATCACGAAACATCTTATTTTCCCCTTACGTCGAGTTGTTCGAGTAAAAAAGTGTTGACAGTGTTCCTTGCACTTGAACAGGTTGCTTTTAAAGGATGCGGAAGTCAGTGAGATGTCTCATCGACCGGTAGGACTTGTTTCAGTATCCATTATAGCTGGACCCAACTAGTTTTTTTAAAAGGATACCTGTCTATTTTTTTTTTTTAATAAATTGTCCCCACACTTGGAATTTCTCCTGTATCGTAGGTGCGTTTACAAGCATTCTTCTTATATAATCGTATTGCCTCGCTACTCAGGAGAGTGAGAGATAGTCGCAACAGCATCCTGAGAACTGTAGCGGAGAGAACTATAGCGCTCCAATCGTATTTTTTCTTGTGCAGAGGTCAATTGGTACTAACACTAGATAATAAGTTATTTAATATGTTACTAACACTCTATGGATCTTATTGTGTCCGAAATAAAAATAAATATAACCTGGTGTCAGAGTTTTATGCCACCCATGGACCTCTGATTTGGTTTAACATTTCATCGAGAAATATCTCTCAGACATGCTGGTTTCCTCACGATGTTTCTGCTATCAATACCACTTCTGAGTGAGCAAAACACACCTCTGCTGTCTCCTCGAAGAATAAAGTAATGATTTTATGTTATTCCTTTCACGTTCGACCAATCCCCGACTGACTGACTGCCTTTGGTGTAGTGGTCGCAAGCGTGACGTCTGTGCATGCGGTCCTGGGTTCGATTGCCAAGTTGGGCAAAGTGTTATTGAGTTTTTCCTTCAGGAATTTCTTGGTAGCAGCCACACTGCCACAGAGTCTGGATTTGTGCCCGAATAATGGCAATAACTGTCGAAATGTGGGTGTACTATAAGGTACACCTCTGCCCTTCGGGGATTTACAGTCGTAATGTTATGTTTTGTAAATCTAATAGGGCTTATCTACTAATCTCACTGGGACTGCCTATAATCGCAATTCATCAAAAACAACCTCTTGTAAGTGTATGTAAAACACACCTCTGCGACTCTTCGTGGAATACAGTCACGCATGATTTAATGCTATTCCTTTCACGTAGTCTTTGAGCGCTTAATATGTTGAGTAAATCATGAGCTTACGGTATTACATAAACTCACTATTCACATACATTCACAGGTCAAGTCTTGTAGATTATCGTAATAAGTTAATAATAATCCTTCCTTTTTTCTTGACCATAAGCGGCTTAAATCTCACGCAACCCTTTTCATTTGTTAACTACTCGTACATACTGCAGTTAGTATGGGCAGAAGCACCATTTTACTCAAAAGCAGTTTAGCAGCGTCAGGAATGCCCCCAGCAACACGCTTTTGGGATACCTAGGTTTCTTTGGAAATGTCGGGGTAGTGGACTAGTGTCGTACTACCTGCATAAAAATTATCCAATAAGTATGTTAATTCATCTTATTAAATACTGGCATTTCACCCGCAACTTCGTCCGCAAAAATTATGATAGCGCAGCTAATTTGCATGGTATAATATCTTCGTTTCCGATTACCCCCCACATGCACACTTACAAACAAAATTTTAACTCTATAAAATATGTGGATTATAAAGAGTAATACCAGATTTAATTCATGTCCGTTCAATAGTTCAAGTCTTGCATGAAAGAGTAACAAAAAATCATCCATCCACACAAACTTATGGTGACTAGGACTTCATAGAACAATCAGGATCCTTCTGAAAATCGTTATCTGCCTAGCCTTTTCCCACCTTTGTTGCGGTCGGCTTCTAAGCTAACCGCATGATACATCTTACCAGTATTTACATGGAGCGACTGCCTATTTGACCTCCACAACCCACTTAGTACTTAGCAATATAATACCCCTTGGTAAGAATGGTCCTTCTGCCACTTTTCCTGTCATATAGCCAACCTGACACCTAAGTGGCTCATTGCCAAACCGTTCGGTTACTTGTCCCATGCACTACAATACTTTTACTTGTACTTATGCAATATTATATTATTTGAACAAGTGGTACGGTGAATGTGCTATATTAAAGTAGTGTTACAGTTTTTGTGCAAATATATATAAAAGTGGGGCGTGTTTGTTTAACTGCAGAAGTAGGATATTATTTTAGGCTCTGTACTTATTTGGTTCTGTGTAAAAATGATGTAATGAGGATTTATTTTGTAATCGATAAATTGATAAACTCCATTTTGTTTTCCTAAAAAGTAATTCTGCCTCTACTTTTGTTTTCTTGTTGTTGTTTTAGTGGTCATAAGAACGACTGCCGAGCGGTTCGATTACCAGGGCGGGCAAAGAGCTGTTGGGTTTCTCCGTGAATAATTTCTCAGTAGCTGCCACGGAGACTGGATTTGTGCCCTGTTGATGGTAATAGGCTCGAACCCTTTTACATGGGCCTTTAACATAACTGGGGAAATGTGGGTGTACTATTAGGTACACCTCTGCCTAAACCTTTGGGGATAATACTTATTTGAAACTTTTTATATACTATACTAGCTGATGCCCGCGGCTTCACCCGCGTGGATGTCGTTCAAATTATATACTAAAACCTTCCTCTTGAATCACTCTATCTATTAAAAAAAACCGCATCAAAATCCGTTGCGTAGTTTTAAAGATTTAAGCATACAGACAAACAAACAAATAAATAACAAACAAACAAACAGACGCGACTTTGTTTTATACTATGTAAGGATGTCAATCTAGTATATAAAAGATTTTTTGGTAAGTGTAAAACTTACTGTAAGGCTGTCAGGGCTGGGGCCCGCAAGGGCCGACGCCCGTTGGGGCTGCCGATTATCGTAAGGCATAACGCGGCCTCGGCACAAGGGCGAAGAAAGAACATGGGTTTGGTTTTTAGTCAGTAGAAGTCTGACACTCCCCTTCGCTCTGCTGAGGGGGGGTTATTCGATGATTTTCCACCCACCCAAAAAAAAAAGGCTGTCAGGGCTGCGGATTGTTCGAAACAAAGGGCTAAGAAGGAACATGGGTGGTTTTTAGTCAGTAGAAGTCTGATACTCCCTACCGCGGGAGCGGGAGGAGTCATTTGATGATTTCTACTCACTCCCAGAGCGGGAGGGGTTACTTATTTAATGATTCCCAACCCCAAAAAAAAAGACACCTTCGATGTAGTGCTCAATGGCAGCTGCCCAATAGACCGCCTGGGTAGTCATAAAGTGATTATATATAGCTAGTCTAGCCGTCGTGGTACCTACAGTTCACTATCACGTCCAATATTAACACCAGTCACAAACATTGCGTATGCCCACGTTTTGTTTGCTGTTTCTACGCCATTGTCCTTGACTGTAAACGTGAGGTTTTTTGCATTTTATACCTATTTGCACAGATAATGAATGTACAAGTGGCAAATGCAATAGGACAGTGCCTTTTAATTTATCGACCGCCCTTGCCGAGTTTAGTCTGTGGATGGGTGATCACAAATTTACATACTGACTTTACTCCGTGCCTCTGCTGGAATTCTCCAGATCACGAGAGCTTCTGAAAAACCTTTACCACCACCGCATTGTTCATTTGAAAACGTCGTCGCAAACTACTCAATTCCGAATCTAAAAGGCTAAAATCTAGAAAAATCTTAGTATCCTGAATCAGACGTGCATTGCTCTTGACTCTTGGCCAAAATAGTATCAACTCAAACAACTTAAAAAGGTAATAATAACTTTTAATCATTGACAGACCCAAAAGCACAGATTTATTATCATGGTTCATGAACCAAATATTTGAGTAGATAGTTGTCCAAACTGTATCAGCCGTAATCGGCAAGGCTTTGTACCTTTCACTTAATGGCAATGTGATAACGTAACCGGCATAACATCACGACTGCAATCCCGGAAAGGTAAGGCAGAGGTGTACCCATCAGCACACCCTCATATCGTATCGCCAGCTATGTTTAAGTCCCATGTAATAGGGGGCGAGCCTATTGCCATTAAACGTTCACAAATCCAGCCTCCGTAGCTGCTACTGGGAAATTTCTTATGAAAAACCCAATAACACTTTTGCCTGATCTGGGAATCCAACCCCTGAACTTAAGAACAGTAATCATCAATTCAATCATCGTTTATTTGGTCAATCTCATATGCTTAGAGAGGTTTCGCATTACATTACATCCGATCCGATTCTAATCAGAGTCCGTGAAAATACAGCGGAGTAGTCGTAGAACTATTTCTATGGTAGTTTACGCACTAGATACGGTTTTTGTCATCCGATTTCTATCTGTTCTAGTGCGTAAACTACCATTTAAATAGTTCTACGACTACTCTGGACCGTATTTACACGGGTTCAGTTCGGATTCGGATCGGACGAAGTGCGAAACCGCTCTTAAACTTCAAAACTAACATTATAATGTATTAAAAGGCGTTGAAACGTTGACCAAACCGTATCAGCTGTGTAATCGGCAAGGCTGGGTCCTTTCACCCGCTGCGCTGGTAGCACCAATCTACCGCTCGCTGCAAGGGCCTGCCCGACCTTGTTATATAACTATTGTTATAGTTAATATTATATGATCGCTGTGTGATGTTGAGTTTTTTTTTGAGCCCAGAGGACACTATACTGGGACAAACTCGCTTTTGGCCGAGTTTTTCACGCGTCTTCTGCTCTTTCTGTAACACCTTAGTCCTATCAATCAGTATTAACAATGTATATTTCCTTGTTTCAGACTGAACCATGTGGCGACTTCTGCTCATGACAGTGCTGCTAGCGACCGCGCGTTCCAAGCAGGTTCCATCATCCACCGGTAAGTTTCCAATCGTCCACCACCTGGCTCATTGTCCACCATATTGTAGCAAGGTCCACTGCTTGATATATCTAGTAATAGGCCCCGCCTACTTGCGTCACTATACGATGCTATCATTAACACTTATAAGGGGATATTTACCTTGTTTATTATTTATTTAAGATCCGACAAAAAAATGCCAGTTGGTACAGTATCGTACAGTATCGATTTGTCTGCTCAATCACTTGGGTTTATGTGATCAAGATCATGTCTTCATGTCGGTAAGCATTGATTGATAGGTAGGACTCGTCACTTCTTTGATACCCCATTTGTTGCCTTATTTATAGGGATCTTGGGCTTATAATTGTACCTATATTAGGACATCAAAATGATACCGTGATATCATAGTCCGGAATTGATGAAAGGCAGTGATCAGATGATTAATAGCCATTCCTTCCTTATATATCACAAAACCAAAATAAGGCTTCAACGTCATTAGACGACCAATTTGACAAATGGGACTACCTAACTAGGAAATACCTTTGATAGCTATTTAATCAAATCTTCGCAAAAAAAACTACTAACCACGATATTTGGACAAAAAATATCCTTTATATCCTATTATATCTAAGACCGTTTACCTTTACCATATAAAAAGTCACCCATGTTTAGGGTTACCATCTAGCAGGATTTATTCGGATAGGTTTAACTTGTTGGCCTTTCATCAAGATTTTGTCAGGACTTGTCGTTTTCTCGGACTTTAAAATTACCTAAGGGATTTTTTTTGTTAATATAAGTTACAAGTTCCTACCACGGCTCAGCTCCTATTACATGAGCCTTAAACACTACAACACTAGCTTTTTTTTTTTCGTGGGTGGAAAATCATCGAATGACCCCCCCCCCCCCCGCTCTTGGGCAGAGCGAGGGGGAGTGTCAGACTTCTACTGACTAAAAACCGAACCCATGTTCCTTCTTTGCCCTTGCGCCGAGGCCACGTCATCTAGTACAAAAATCCGCGGCCCCGACGGGCATTACCTACTAGCTTAAGCTAAGCTAAAGCGAAGCTAAGGCGAAGCCGCTGGCAAAATTTTGCCAGCGGCTTCGCCCGCGTGAAAATGTCGATTTTCCATACAAACTTTCATCACTTATTTAACTCCCTTAGGGGTTGAATTTCGAAAAAAAAATCCTTGCCTACCTTGTAAAGGGAACCTCTGTGCAAAATTTCAGCTTTCTAGGTCCAAGGGTTTGGGCTGGGCGTTGATGAGTCAGTCAGTCAGTCAGGACTTCTCTTTTTATTTTATATAGATAGATAGATTTGGCAACGAGCTCCTCTTGTTTCCAAATGACAACTCTACCCAACATCATCATTCTCTGATCGCCCTTATCCCAATTCATTTGGGGTCGGCACAGCATGTCTTCTTCTTCCATACATCTCTGTTTCTCGTCATCTCATGAGACACCTCCTTGACAACCCTACCCATACTATACTTATTGGGTATAAAGTCGCGTTGTCCGGTGACTGGTCATTGACCCCGGCGTACGCGCATCCGACGCTACCAAGACGTTTTTATGCGAGACACCGACTTCAATGTATTTGTTTTGTCGTTTTAGATAGATTGGTAGGTGGATAAAATGCGGTTTTGGAAAGGTTGGGATAATGGTTGTAAGTGGTCATTTTATTGGGGGGGCAATCATTGCTCTGTGTTCTATGAAAGTTTGATCCGAATTTTTGATGCTGTAATTATCATTAGTTTTCTTGACCAAAACCTTCCTATACCAAATGTATTAAAAAATCCTAAATCGCACTAGTGATCACGAAGTTACGATGTAAAAAATATTTTTTTAAATACTACCGAATTGAAAACCTGAAAAAAATGTACCTAATTTCAAACTTATCGTACTCGTATAGTACAATATTCCTGTTTCGTTTCGTATTTTTTCGATATTCGTGGATATGTTTGGAAGTGTGAATCAAAAAAACCCGGTTTTCGCAAGCCAAGATCCCATTTTATAAGGATTGCGGAAGCCATACTACATCTAAGATAAGATGTAACCCATAATGGTCCTGTCGTTAGGCTCCAAGGACCAGTTCTTGTAGCAATCCTAAAAATGTCAGGATATGCCTCCTTCTCGTTATAATATCTCTACGGTAGGCTTATCCGCTAGAAGTGATAGCTAAGTTTTATTGGTCCTTCCTTGGTATATCTAGCATAGTGTACGATGTTTGCAAACTGGATTTTTTTATTTTTTTATTAGCCTATTTTGTCTCACTGCTGGGCAAAGTCCTCCCCCATTCCTTTCCATCTCTCCCGATGTTTTGCCTTCTCTGGCCAATCAGTAAGAAATGAGTCCAAATCGTATTATATAACGCAAACTGGATTATATAACGTAAAATTGTAACCTATGTCACATAGAAAGAAAGAAGAAAAGTTTAATACTCTAGAATATTGATTTTAAAAACAAATAGCGAGAAACCCATAGCAAACGAGATATTTGCACTAAATAGATTTATGTGACCTTAGATTTTTAATTGACGCGAACACCGTACTAAACCTATCACCCACCTATACACCTACCTACCCACCTATATACCTTTTGGTTTTGAGATAACTTTTAGGATGTCAAAATAAATACGAGTTTATACGAGTTTGTAGCTGGGTATCTCAAATTCCGAGGTGAAACTACTAATTTGACTTGACTAATAATGCCCCTTTCTAGTTTATTGTCCTTTTCCAAGATAGATAGCCACAACCTAGAAATGTCAGGATATGCCTCCTCCTCGTTATAGCTTTATATACGGTAGGTTTATCTGCTAAGAGAGGCAGTTAAGTTTTATTGGTCCTTCCGAGGTTTATCGAGTAAAGTAGGGTGTTGATATGGGTCGTTCGTCGTTTCGCACCACGAGCGGTTCGGACCGCGGTGTGAAACGCAGAAGAGCTCTGAAGAATAGGCTGTTTCGGACCGCGGTGTGAATCGACCATAGGAGAATTTGAATGGGTTTATTCGAACCGCGAATGAAACAAAAAGTTTTCTTAGTAATAATGCGTAAAGTACAGTCAGGCACAAAATAAAACAGCGATATAAGTTCTACGAGGTAGAACCAGCAGGACTCAAGTTTCTCATTCGTTCTATCACACATTTTAGGGAATAACTATAGCACAAACTACCAGGAGAATAGAAGTAGGCAGGAGGTACATATTGAAAACATTTTTTTGGAGTTGAAAAAAAAAGGACAGGTGTAAAGGCCTACAAACTACCAGGAGAATAGAAGAGGCAGGAGTTATTGAAAACATTTATTTTGGAAATAAAAAAAGGAAAAAAACGATAAAAGCAAATAATATTACCTATATTAATTAAGGAATAATTTAGATTTGATTTAAAGATTCCAATACCTCCTTCCTACTTCTGTTCTCCTGGTAGTTTGTGCCGTAGTTGTACCCTAATCTGTGTGATAGAACGAATCAGAAACTTGAGTCCCGCTGGTTTGACGATTTTGTAACATCCTTTATCGTAGAACTAGTGGGAAAAAAAAACTAGTTCTATCGTAGGCAAATCGTAGGACTGTGCAGTAGAACTAGTGGGAATTATCCGTTTTTTCTACTCGACTGTACATACAAACTTTGAAATTAGCTCGAATCTAAATATAGTGGTTCGAATCGCCCCATTCCTAAGAGCTATTGGTCGATTCACACCACTCGGCGCTCCAAGAACCGCCGTGGTGCAAAACAGCCCATTCTTAAGAGCTCTTCTGCGTTTCACACCGCGGTCCGAACCGCTCGTGGTGCGAAACGACGAACGACCCGTTGATATAGTGGAATCAGTCCATTAGGGGAGGCTTGTTTACGAATGTATTTGCAATTTAGATAGACACGTCTTTGTCTCAGACTATCTGATTTTGTTCAGAGATTTATCTGTAGGTAAACGAATTAGAGATTCTAATAAAAAAATTTAAGTGTTCTGGCTGGATCATACCTGGGAACCATCTAGTGCCGGAATTATTAGAGGTCAAAGTTCCAAATATTTCACACGTTTTTTACATTATATCCATAACCCATATAGTACTACTTCAGACCCATGATCACCTACGGGGCAGTGGTCTGGTGGCCCCGTACCAAATTAATCACAGCAATAAGCAAGCTGCAACGTATGCAAAGGCTCGCCTGCATGGCAATCACAGGCTGCATGAGGACAACCCCGACCGCAGCTCTCGAAGCCATACTGGGAATTCCGCCGCTCCACCTGTTCATTCAGCAGGAAGCAAGGAAGGAAGCTGCGAGGGACTTAACCCTGCAGAAGTACGGATCTTCACGGACGGATCCAAAACAGGTACTGGTACTGGAGCAGGGGTCTTCTCGGAGGATCTCAATAACACTGTCTTTCAGGCAGAATGCTTGGGTATCTCCCTGGCGGCATCTGCCATCTTGGCTCGGGAGGTAAAGGATCACTCCATCCGTATACTCTCAGACAGCATGGCAGTGCTGCTGGCATTAAGGAGCCCCACGGTCAATTCCGGGCTAATACACGAGTGCCATCAACGCCTGAACCAGGTTGGTAACCTCAATAATGTAACCATTCAATGGATTAAAGGACATAGCGGCTCCCGAGGCAATGATGCAGCGGACGAGCTCGCTCGAAGGGGCTCGAGCATGGAGGTGGTGGGACCAGAACCCATCGTGCCACTCCCGTTCGGCTATCTTCGCACGCTGGTAAGGAAACGTACCAAAGAACTTCACGCCAAGCTGTGGCTAGACCACGGCGAGTGCAGGCAGGCCAAGGAGGCGCTACCCGCCATCGACACCCGCCTCACCAAACAAGCGCTCCGGCTGACTAAACTGCAACTACGCACAGTGACGGCTGCCATCACTGGACACGGTACTTTTAATAAGCACCTCTTTGTTATAGGTGTCACAGATAGTCCTCTGTGTCGAGCCTGCATGGAGGAAGAAGAAACAGCCGCCCACGTGCTTCTGCACTGTCCGGGCGTTGACTGGTATAGGACCAAGTACTTCGGTGACCCAGGTACTCTCCGCGAGATTGCCAGTAACACCAAGGGACTGCTGGCTTTTCTCGGGGAGCTAGGGTGGATCGAGTGATATTCCCACCTGCACGCAAAATACGCGCATCGAACGTGGAGTTGCGGACACCAGCCCGTCGTACTTATACTTATATTAGTAACTTCATAGGATCCATCAGTACAATGATTTTAAACCTCAAAAAGATCGTTTCCCAGCAAATTTTTTTACGTAGAGTCACTTAGTTTGATGCACAGATTGCTTGGTTGATAGTTTCGTGAAGGCTCCGTTTACACACGGTTTCCGCACAAAATTTTCTTTCTCCATAAAAAAACCGTATCAGAATCACGTTCCGCTACCGCACATTAGATCCGTTATTTACTTACTTTCACAACACATATATCAGTTACATATAATTTGTAATGCTTTCTGCTTCGTAATTATTATGTGTGTTATAATTTGATGTAAACAATAGTTTTCTTAGTAAAGGAAAATTCACTTTATTTCGTGAGTTGTAGAGCTAAGAGTTGTATGTAGGTGATCGTGTTACATAGGTTATAATGTAATTGAGCGTTATGTGATCCAGTTTGCAAGTAATACTATGTAATTACAATTAATAATGTTTCTTCAAAGATATTTTTTTAACTGTAGCTGTTTCCGTTACCATTTTAAAAGAAAATGGTCGCTTTTTGTGACGTAATAGTCACATTTTTTTTTTAACTCAGCCCCTGACTTGAAAACGCTCGGGTAGTATTTCAGGTGAAGCCGCGTTTGCCTTCGTTGGTCCGTGAATGTGTGATCAACCATTACATAAATAGTTTTTTCCGTGCCTTGGAAAGCACATCAAACCGTTGGGCCCGGCTGTCTATAGGTACTTAGTCTGACAACCAGTCTTACAAAGAAGAATATAGTAAGAACTGGGTTATAGAAGTTAGATAAGGAGTCGCCTTATGTAAAATACTAATCTGAAATCTGCATTCAGTGAGACTGGAAACCGACCGCAACAAAGTTCGGCAAAGGCTTGGCAAATGATGATATAAGTTACGTTAAAAACTGATGCTTTTCGGCCTAAACAACATTTTTTTATTTTTTATTTTTTTATTTGATTTTGAACTTTTTTGTTTTTTCCCCAGAATTAGCAACGACAACGGTGGGTACAGCCACGGAAGCGGATACGACAGCATGGCCCGGCTCAGTAGCTCCCCTCGACACCCTGACAGTGGCGTGCGAGAAGGACAGCATGCATGTCGCCGTCACACTCGCCAACGCACACGGTAGTAATAGGTAAGAGAGAGATAGAGAGTAGTGGTTCCCTTTAGTTTGGAAGGAAGATGACCAGAAATTAATGGCCAGTCTGGTCAATAGTGATTTTGGTCTTCAGACTTAGAAATGGTAGGCACGATGACCAAATCTCGACGGATCACTCATGTATGGGAAATTCTATACAAAGCGAGGCCTAGTATTCAGTTATACCGGACGTGTATAGCTTGATGTTTGGCTGTGTATTAATGAAAATGCAAAAGAATTACGGAAAATACCCTTTGCTAAAATAATTTTAAAAAATGCTACCTATAAGGGTTCGATTTGTACATGGGAATTAATCTTACATAACACAACATGTTTGATTCTTATAAGAAGTTTAAGTTTATGAGTCGACAATCCCAAAACATTTTGCCATACATGCTTAGAATGTACCGACTCTAACTTATCCGCTAACGGCAATTTTCGCGAAACCATGTCTAATTCCTGTCAATGAATAGCACATACATTAGAATAACATGACTTTATTGTTCTCTAACATTTTAACTGTAAAATCGCTACTGTGGTTCACCAGCATTGTGTCTTGACAAAGACGGTTAAGATACTATAAATGTAAACGTAAAGAGGCAGTCATTACAGGTAGTCAGTCACCTGAAATTCTAGCACTCTTACAAAATAACTGACTCTAACTTATCCGCTAACGGCAATTTTCGCGAAACCATGTCTAATTCCTGTCAATGAATAGCACATACATTAGAATAACATGACTTTATTGTTCTCTAACATTTTAACTGTAAAATCGCTACTGTGGTTCACCAGCATTGTGTCTTGACAAAGACGGTTAAGATACTATAAATGTAAACGTAAAGAGGCAGTCATTACAGGTAGTCAGTCACCTGAAATTCTAGCACTCTTACAAAATAACCGACTCTAACTTATCCGCTAACGGCAATTTTCGCGAAACCATGTCTAATTCCTGTCAATGAATAGCACATACATTAGAATAACATGACTTTATTGTTCTCTAACATTTTAACTGTAAAATCGCTACTGTGGTTCACCAGCATTGTGTCTTGACAAAGACGGTTAAGATACTATAAATGTAAACGTAAAGAGGCAGTCATTACAGGTAGTCAGTCACCTGAAATTCTAGCACTCTTACAAAATAACTGGGTTGTGGAGGTCAGATAGGCAGTCGCTTCATGTAATACTGGAATTCAGCTGCATCTGGTTAGGACTAGACGGCGACAATAATAATATTAGGGTAGCCGTAATCTATCTATATATATATATACAAAAAAAAAATATGTTGGTTTGTGTACGCTTCAAAAACTCAAAAAGTTCTGCACCGATCGAGCTGAAATTTTAGAATGATATATAATCCGCATCAAGGATTGTTTTTACAGTATCCACGCGGGCGAAGCCGCGGGCATCAGCTAGTATTATCTATTAATATGTATTAATATTATATTATAATATTTAATATTATCGCCCTATCTATATATATTGATAGCGCCAATCTAATGGCTGAATTATCTTTTGACTAGTAGATAGCCATCGACACTAACTTTATTTTAAACTTGTTATGTATACTGTCCGGTCTATTTAATTGGCAGTTTATAAAAGTATTTGTGTCTACCCTAGTTTCCTAATATCTCCAAATTAGTTCATAATATTGTGCAAAACGTAGCCCAGCTTACAATTTGCATGTCAAACTCAGAAGATTTTTTCATTTTATTCATCTATTGTTCGTTACTCATTATAAGTAATTTACTGAGTACTTATAGTGACTGGTGTTTCAGAATAATTATTTGTGTAATCAAGGTTAGGTATGATAGCTGAAGTATGAATGAAAAGTAAATGGAATTGCAATTATGACTAGCTGTTCTTGCGTGGGTCTTGGATTTTCCACAACTTTAATAAGTAGGCATGACTACAGGGTAATTTAGTTTTATCTTCAAAGTGCCACTTTTTGTAATCAGTACCTACTTAAACATGTGCATTGTCTGGCCATCATTTATTTAGGTACAAAGACTTTGAATATAATTACAATAGGGACGAAGCCAATAAAATCATAGTCGAAATTATTGAAACCCAAGGCTTTGGCACGCGTCAATGGGACGAGACCAGATGGTATGACCATATTGCTGTGGAAGTTGGGTAGACCTTTGGTGTGGGATGCATCTTGTGTCGATAACCTCTCGCCTACCCATCTTCCTAGCACGGTAAGCTGCACTTGGGTGGCTGTTGCAATGATGAAAGCCTTCTGGGCATATTCCCTGATGACAGCAATGTGGCAAATTTTTTGACGGCCCGTAATTCTTTCTCTTTGGATACTTATTTTATTATGATAAAATTATAGACTTGTAAATGGTGGTTTGTAAATACTTAATAAAAAAACTTTTATTTTATTTCTAATACTATATCAGGCAAATCACACACACACACATCTGATACCATGGTGTCCTCTTCATCACCTACAAACTCTTATAATATCCCCTTCTCTTCCCCAGTATCTACGACTCGTTCAACGGCATCGTCTACCCAGCAGGACTGGGCAGCAACTCCTCGTGTCTCCGGGAGTACGTCTCAGAACGAGGGGATCTCCACTACACCCTGCCGCTAAGAGGGTGCAATACTATGTCCAATGATAACGTGAGTACTGTTACTATCATATTTTTAACCTACTTCAAAAAGGAGGAAGTTGTCAATTCATCGGAATCTTGCTGCCTCCGTGGTCGAGTGGTTTAGGCGTTGCCTTGTGACCCGGTGGTCGTGGGTTCGATTCCCACGGGAAGCATACTTTGTGAAGTTGTTTCCATTTTGGTTAGGACATTGCGGGCTTGAATCACCTGATTGTCTGATAAAAAGATGGTTCCGTGCTTCGGAAGGCACGTATAAGCCGGTGGTCCCGGCCGCCAAATGGCGGTCGTCAAACCATGTCACAGGCCCTTGCGGCGGTTTAGAAACTCTGACACTAGGGTGTGTGGGGTCTTTAGACCTTACTGCCACACGATAAGAAGAAGAAGATCGGACTCTTTTTAGTTAACATAATATCACGCTTGTAATCCCCGAAGGGTAAGGCAGAGGTGTACCTGGAGTGGTCGTAATCGCGACTGCTGAGCATGAGATCCCTGGTTCAATTTCCGGGTCGGGCAAATTGTTATTTGGTGTTTCAATCAGGAATTTCTTTGTAGTAGCCACGGCGCTGCGCCGTCAGGGGAATTGTGGTATTGTGTCCCCGTCGGGGCTGCGGGTTGTTCGAAAGAGATACCGTGGCCTCGGCACAAAGGGCTAATAAGGAACATGGGTGGTTTTTAGTCAGTAGAAGTCTGACACTCCCAACCGCTCTGCCCAGAGTGGAAGGAGTCATTTGATGATTTCTAACCATCCATAAAAAAGGGATAATGTGCCTGGTTAATGGATAGCCATTAACCAGGCACATTATCCCTTTTTTAGCTACACGTACACGTTACACGTTACGTACACGTACGTTTTTTTTTTTTTTTAGCTACACGTGTTATGTTATGATTCCTTTTTCTTGATTCCTTCCCATTTAGCCAGCATCAGAAAGAGTTTTTTAACTTTATCTATATTCTAAAGTGGTGATGAAATCGATACTCGACGTTTTTTTTAAAAAAAAATAGCAAATATTGCCCAATAGTTAGATACGAGTAGTATCACACTTTCAAATCGACTGTAAGTAAATGCATGTACTTCCAAAGCTTTTGCCTATTACACTGTCTACCTAGTACCTATTTAATTTGCATGTACACGTACGGATAGGATAACATTTTGATAGGCAGGCAAACGTCTGTTATTAATTCTCCCCGTCAATGTGTTTTTTTTTTGTTTTGGTCATATTGGAGGTCAATGAGGATTTTTTCTCACTTTTCGGTTAAGGATTTTTTTTTTGGTTTGGGTGAAATTGAGTGGGTTATCTTTAAATACAAGTTTTCATGTTATAACTTTTACTTTAAGTACTTCCATGACCTCTATATAACTAAATGCGTCCACCACCACAATATTTTAAGTGAGTTACATTGAGTCCTACCACAAAACATTTAGACTCTCCATTTCACCAAAATCACGCCAGAATCCCAGATCATTACAGACTGCTAAAGACTGGGCTCGCGAGGTGTATTATAGCTCATTCCCTCCCATGGAGAGTACGCCTGTGTCCCATCAGTGGGAACATTAAAAGCTGATGGTGATGAAATATAAACAGGAAAAGTGTTCATCTTTAGCCGTCTGTACCGTTCACTTGTCTATCTTCTTTGCCAACTGTACTAGTCATACAAACCTAGTAATTCGCGACGCTAAACCATTGTTCTGTCTGTATCACACCTACCTGCTAGGTTCTAAAGTGCATCCTACGCAGACCTTGGTTGTATAATAATTTAATTTGTGATGTCATTGTGTGAATAAAAGTATAATTTATGTGGCTACCGGTTTATTGTGTCTTGTTGGTAGTATATTGATGTGCTTGTGTCTGAGTTTGTCTGTATGAGTGATGAGTTATATTTTGCAACAATTCAACTAACTGTCACACTCAGACACGTGCAATGATTACTTAAGCCATCACTTAGTAAAGATTTTGGCAGAAGGGAGCCGTCCCTTCTGCCAAAATCTTTACTAAGTGATGGCTTAAGTAATCATTACGTAGCAATCAAAATCAAGAGTTAGCTGTTTTTTAAGCATAAGGTCCTGGGTTCGAATTCGAATCCATTGTCGGGCAAAGTGTTTTAGGGATTCCCATCAGAAATTTCTCAGCCACGGAGTCTGGATTTTTGTTCGATTATCTGCCTTATGCTTTGGTAGAACGAGCGTTTTTTGCGAATTCCCACTGGTATACCATTAGGTCACAGCTGCTTCCATATTGTCGAAATCAATGCAAATCAGAAAAGTAGTAGGTGTCTATTTCATCTACCACGCATGTAATATAAATTTTCACTTCAAAACCAACCAAAACTTATTTCAAAACACACTCGAGAGCACCAAAACATTTAATTAACACTATTGTCTCAATATCCGTGCCTCTTTAAGGCGCTGTACCACAGTAATAGCTATGCTACCTACGTGTATTTTTTTTTGGAGTGATAATACATCGTCAAATGACTCCTCCAACTCTGGGCGGAGCGGTAAGGAGTGTCAGACTTCTACTGACTAAAAAATAACCCATGTTCCTTCTTAGCCCTTTGTGTCGGGGACAGCGGTATTTCTTTCGAACAACCTGCAGCTCCGGCAAATGTGTAATTAGCTTCGCTTTGCACTTAAGTGTAGGAGGGATCCTGGGTATAGACCCAGGATCCCAAATCATAAATATCAATCAAGCATAGAACATAGGTTCTATGCTTGATTGATATTTATGATTTGGTTTCCGCACTTAGTCTCTTTCCGCCTTATGACAAAACGTAGTTAAACCTGGTTTAACTTAGACTTGGTTTATCTCGCATGACGTCTCACTTTAATTTAATATTCAAAAGAAAGTGTCAGCATGCGAGATAAACCAGGTCTAAGTTAAACCAGGTTTAACTACCTTTTGTAATAAGGCGGTTTAAGTACATGAGCCATGGCGGTCGTTACAACCAGCCCAGCCCACCTCCCTCGAGAAATAGATCAAATTACTAGTTTTCTCAGGACATCCTCAAAGGATCTTGGTGTTCCAACAGTTTCCCTGTGCATTTGGGTGACACCCCAGGGCGCTTGAGAAGTACATGTGTGATGTGCTACCGTTTCATCCACCACCATGCACGCTCTGCATAGAAAACTGTCAGTGATATCTAGAGAGTGAGGGATCTAGGGTCACAGTCAACTTACCTTATCGAGGTCACATGCATTCTTGAATACGTGATTCAATATAGATGTAACTAAACAAGTCTACCTCTTCGGTCTACTTGACGCAAGCGCTACTGCTGAGCTTGAAGGCCTGGATTCGATTCCCTTGTCGAGCAAAGTGATTTTGGGTTTTTGGGTTTTTTCCATCAGAAATTTTTCAGTAGCAGCCAAGGCATCAAGATTTATGCCTAATTGATGGCAATACGCTCACTCAGAGGTAAAGAAAGTAACTGTGAAATGATTAGTCAAGTTAATAGTCAACTGTGACAATACTATCAAACCTCTCCCTACTCCGTTGCAGTGGACGCTCAACTTAATAGCTTAGTCACACTTGTTGCGTAAGTTCAGGAAACGCGTTGTGCGCGTGAGTGTATGATAGGTATCTACGCGTGTCTGTCTGATGCGTGTAGGTAACGGCGGCGTCTTAATAATGTGTGGACTTTTTATCAGACTTGGCAATAGGGGATCGGACTGACTCAAAAAAATATTTATTCTATTTAGTCCGTCAGTTAGATTATCGAAAAATATTGGATAAGTACGTGTTTTTTGTTTTATCAAAACAATAAAAATTGACGAAGATAAAGTGCGTCAAAGATCATGGGCTTGAAACGTCAATTGAAGGTACAAAATGTACTATCATATGACGTCACACTAGTTTTCGAAGCACTGTATCGTCTTTATTTTTTGTTTACGTGAAAAAATAAAAAATACGTGGTTAATATTTTTTGGAAATCTATCTGACGGACTAATTAGTTTTTTTTTTTGTCCGATCCCCTATTGATGTAACTAGGCAGAAGAAAAAGCAAGGCAGTCTTCTTTCCGTCGGCGCTGCGGGCTGTTCGCAAGAGATACCGCGGCCTCGAGACAAAGAAGGAACTTGGGTGGTTTTTAGTCAGTAGAAGTCTGACACTCCCTACCGCTCTGGGCAGAGCAGTAGGATTCATTGGATGATTTCCCAAACAACAAAAAAATTAAAAAGGCAGTCTTTCTTTCTCGTGGAGCAGTGCCTAACCTCGTGTTAGAGTTTTTATGCCTAACTTGGCTCAGACAGACCAACAAGACAGTATAAATAATTGGCTTTATCTTTAACAATGGCTTCCCAACAAGAACAAATCTTCGGAAGTGTGGTCGCTCCACGAAGCCTTTGAAGCCCTCAGGAGTTTTCTGTTTCTGGGCGAAAAATGGCTGAGATTGTACACCCGTTGAACGGAATGAATGTCTAAGTGTGGTCAATTCAGTCTGCTTACATACACAGTCATACGACATAGACAATGCTGTATTTTAAACCGTATTGGCAAGTTTACAGGGTTTGGTAAGAATTATGATTAGGATCAACTTTAAGCACGAAACCCTTCAGAGACTGTAGAAGAACGGATCTTTTAACGCAATGTTTTACCAAAAACCTTACATGTGTACCTAGACATAGGCTTTAATTTAATTTTCATGGGGTTTTTAACTTTTGCTATTACCTCTTACCGGATGACAATCCAGACAGGATTTAAACCAGTGCAGCTGGCGACTTTCCTAATTACAAAAAAGGATTTTATATACACGCCCATAAAGTTTAAAACACCAAACGCCATCAAGGATCATTCAGAAGAAACAAACTCATTACATAAATCATCATTTACCTTCCTCTTCCAATCAAATATATTTCGCACCACGAAACATAAATTCTCATAGACACCATTACCATAGGAACAGGAAATTATAAACGTACACGAAGATAATAATTATAGTACGTATCTTGTTTATTGATTTCTTGTATGAGTGAATCACGATTCTTCTGCAAGGACGTATGTTGTACAGATGGCGAAATAGTTTAGTGAACGGGCTATTATAGCTAGCAAAAAAAGCTGTCTGATAAAGTTATTTACATACACATGCAGTAGTAAACTAAATAATAATGTATTATTTGAGAATATTTGTCGTAATGTGTCAGGATATTTGACTGATCATAATGAGTATATTAAAAGAAGTTTGAAAGTGGCGCCTGTTACAGAAAAAATTAAAGTCAGTCGACTATCTAGAAATGGACATTTGTGATAAGAAGTGATGAAACACATGTGACAAAAATAGTGATGGATATTAATATTGATGGATGGAAAAGGAGAGGAAGACCAAAGAAAAGATGGATGGATTGTGTGAGGAATGATATGAAAAAGATATGAATAAATGATGACATGACGTCGGACAAGGAAAGAAGGGAAGAAGAAAAAGTGATGCGCCGACCCCAAATAGAATGGGACAAGGGCAAGAAAATGATTATGATATCATCATCATCAGCCTATAATGTTCCCACTGCAGGGACTCAGGCCTCCTCTCTAGGAGAGGGATGGGCTATAATCCACCACGCGGGCCCAGTGCGGATTGGCAGATGTCACATGTCTTCGAATTATTATTATTGTCGTCGATTATGATACTTAACGTCAATATCATTGAGAAACTCGACTTTAATAGCCAGTATTATACAGTTATACGCGCGACTGAATAATTACTGAATACATATCCGTTTCGCGTACTGTACCTACATGACATCATAGTTTAGTCAGCGAGTGAGGTAACGCCACGACTATGTGTGTGAGGCTTTTAACATTATCAAGATAGCACGTTTTCCTTTAAAGGAAAATAATTGTTGTTTAACCTATAAGTAAGTGAAGATGAATTCCTTGGCAATTTTTTTATTATTTAAAAACCTTCCTTGATGGGTATGCAGTTTGACAGGGCTGAAGGTTGTTCGAAAAAGATACCGCGGCCTTGACATAAAGGACTCAGAAGGAACATGGCTGGTTTTTAGTCAGTAGATGTCTGACACTACCTATTGCTCCGTCCAGAGCGGGAGGAGTCATTCGATGATTTCACATGAGTCTCCAAAAAAAAAGGGTCTGCAGAGGTATACCTATACCTATTAGTAGATAGACTAACGTGTCATCAGTAGGGCTTTCAATACCGGTATTACGGGATCCCGTAATACCGTGATCCCGGACAAATATGGGCCATTTTCAATACCGGTATTGAAGCCCTCAATACCGGGATCACGGTATTGCAAGCATTACATGTATTATCGTAAATTAAATTCCATTTTTAAAATATAATAATGACACACGAAACATATAAAGAGACAGTGAGACAATGACTGCGATAATGAACAAGATATGACCATAGAAGAACCTTCTACTTCATTGAATTCGAGCAGTGGAAATGATATCGGGAGGCTGGAAATCGTCAAACCTGCGCGGTTTCGCTTCGTCTTCAAGGACCCACCAAGCAGACCCACCGGTGGGTCTCCGAATACTGATGTGTCTCCCAAGACCTACTGACTGGTAGGATCAGACCCACTAGTAAGTCTTGGGAGACACATCAGTATTCGGAGACCCACCAGTGGGTCTGCTTGGTGGGTCCTTGAAGACAAAGTGCGTTGACGATTTCCAGCCTCCCGAACGAACCAGATTCCGAAAAGGCTTTAGTATCGTAGACAGCATACCTACATACGCTGCGTGGTTATGTGGCTGGATGTCATACAAGAGACCGAAGAGTATAACCTGCATCTCTGATTAGCGGTTGTGGACTACGAGAAACCCTTTAATTCGACCGAGACTTGGGCCGTACTGCAGTGTCTCCAACGGTGGCAAAAACACCACCATGTCAGTTCGACTTCAGGACCAGACCTCGGAACCTTTTTTTGTGTGACAGGGAGACGTCATATCTCCGAAACTGTTCACCCTGCACTGGAGGATACCTTTAAGGTTCTGGATTGAAGAGACGTCAGTGAAATGCTCGATGACCGCAGTAGAGCTTCCGAAAGAGTGGGTCTTAAAATAAACATGGACAAAACCAAGGTCATGTTGACTGTCCACGTAACACCCTCACCTATCAAAATCGGAGACTCTACACTCGAAGTTGTGGACGAAGTCTACCTGGATCTAATGATGTAAAATAGGTCCAGTTCGACCAGTCAGTCAGTTCGAACTTCGAGAAAGAGTAGAAATCGTCGTGGTGGGCAGGGCACATTGCTCGCAGAACAGATGGCCAATGGGGCCTAAAAGTTTTGTAGTGGCAACCGCGAACAGAAAGACGTTGTGTTGGAAGGCGTCCAACAAGGTGGAACGATGACCTGGTGAAGGTTGCGGGGTCACGCTGAATGCGCCCATAGGACAGGCCACTGCGGCAACACCTGGGGGAGGCCTATACGCCCAGCAGTGGACGTCTTGGTTGAAATGATCATTAATGATGATGTGTGAAAATGAAGGCACGTCCATTCCTACGGCAGCTTAGAGATATTTACTGTCTGTAATACCTACGAATATTGATGCAGAGCGTGCTTTTTTTTCAGTAGGCTATTGTGTATGATGGCTAATAGCCAATTAAGCTATACTTACGTTTCTACAAATATTGATAGGTAGCTGCGGATGTTGAGTACATGATACATTTCAATAATAATAAAAATCGACTTTTTTGATATTTATTCTTTTCAAACGCTATGTGGAATGCCTTCCTACAAAAAGACTTGAGTTAAGTTTTGATTATGTTCCTACTTAGTCCTATCTAATTAAATAATCAACCAATACCAAATTGTTTTAAAGAGCGCTATTTATAAAAGTTATTTAAAACTAGCTGACCCGTGCCCACTTCGTTGGGCATAATTAGTCGAAAGTAAGCTAATTACGTTTCGAAAAATTCAATTTCGGGGACGTCCGCTGCGTAAGGAGCCGACCACGCGACTGAGCCGCGCGGGTACCTACCTCTCAGATCAGATGTAAAAGGCCACGTCCCTTTCTCCCGAAGCGGGCACGAACGCGAACCGAATTAAACCCGAAACCATCCCGCGCCCGCCGCTGCGTTGCTTTTTTCTCCGATTCTCTTTGCAAAACGGACTACCACGTAAAAGCCTTTTTATTATTTTTCGGTTTTTTATATAGCCTATGACACTCAGCAATAATGTGGCTTTCTATTGGTGAAAGAATTTTTAAAATCGGTTCAGTAGATCCCGAGATTACCCCATACAATTTAACAAATATACAAACAAACTTTACCTCTTTATAATATTAGTATAGAAGAAGTATAGATAAAAATAAAAACAAAAAACTCTGTTTTTACAAATAAAAACACATACTTTAAATGTTGGTATGTAATACCGGTATTAATACCGTGATCACGGTATTGACGTCCAATACCGGATCGATACCGGTATTGAAAACATCCGGTATTTTGAAAGCCCTAGTCATCAGCTAAGTTTTAGTTCTATGTGCGGTGACTTAGTGAAATGTATTTATAGAAAACAAATTGACACATTGTTTTCGGGATGTCCCGCTTTTGATAACACCAACCGATGCACCATAAACAAATGCGTTGAATGAACTACGTTTGACAAGACATAAAGATGTCACAATATATGTTTACCCTAAAAAAACGAAACAAAAAGTATAAAAAGCTAAATACATCAAGGAACAAACATTTCTGCTGGCCCTAAATAAATATAACATTTCTATTCAAAGTTGACTTGAACTATTATCTTTCGGCTATCGCAAAACAAAAGAGGGTGAGAAAAACAAACACAACATTGTTTTTTTTTCTTTTGGTTTTTTTATTGCCATCAGATATAAGGTTTATTACGTTTTCACTGCAGGCCTCCTGTAAGAAGAGGGCCTGGGGCATTATTCACAATGTGGGTAGACAATGTTACATACATATGTTTCCTCAAAATGTTAACCTTTACCGATTTCGGAAAGGTTTTCCCATACTTTATTTATTTTATTGGTTTTAGCTTACCTTCAAATAATCAGAATTAATATGTAGAAGAATTACAAATTTCCATTTACATTTTTTTGAAGTGAAAACTTCTTTAGCGGCGTTGAGCACTTTGGGAAATTGTTCTGTGATGGGTATAAAATCTTAAACTCGCGTCAGGAAAAGTGACCACGTGACCCTGATCGAAAATTCGTCAGGACACGTGACCACGTGACCCTGACCGAAAAAGCGTAAGACGGATGGAGAGTAGACAGCTATCCCCTCTCTACGGCGCGGCGAAAATGTATGCCTGGGCCTACTGTTTCGTTTAGGCAGCGCAGGGCGCTTAATAATAATAATAATTATTATTAATAATAATATAATTAATAATAATAATAATAAAATTATTAATAATAATAATATAATTAATAATAATAATAATAATAATAATAATGATGACAGCTGTCAAAATTGAAACAGCTATATCTCGGAAACTATCGACCTTAGACTAGTTGTGTGTAGGGACAATTGATAGGTCTCAATGAGATCTACATTTCGGATGACAGCTGTCAAAATTGAAACGGCTATATCTCGGAAACTATCGACCTTAGACTAGTTGTGTGTAGGGACAAGTGATAGGTCTCAATGAGATCTACATTTCAGATGACAGCTGTCAAAATTGAAACGGCTATATCTCGGAAACTATCGACCTTAGACTAGTTGTGTGTAGGGACAAGTGATAGGTCTCAATGAGATCTACATTTCGGATGACAGCTGTCAAAATTGAAACAGCTATATCTCGGAAACTATCGACCTTAGACTAGTTGTGTGTAGGGACAAGTGATAGGTCTCAATGAGATCTACATTTCGGATGACAGCTGTCAAAATTGAAACGGCTATATCTCGGAAACTATCGACCTAAGACTAGTTGTGTGTAGGGACAAGTGATAGGTCTCAATGAGATCTACATTTCGGATGACAGCTGTCAAAATTGAAACGGCTATATCTCGGAAACTATCGACCTTAGACTAGTTGTGTGTAGGGACAAGTGATAGGTCTCAATGAGATCTACATTTCAGATGACAGCTGTCAAAATTGAAACGGCTATATCTCGGAAACTATCGACCTTAGACTAGTTGTGTGTAGGGACAAGTGATAGGTCTCAATGAGATCTACATTTCGGATGACAGCTGTCAAAATTGAAACAGCTATATCTCGGAAACTATCGACCTTAGACTAGTTGTGTGTAGGGACAAGTGATAGATCTCAATGAGATCTACATTTCGGATGACAGCTGTCAAAATTGAAACGGCTATATCTCGGAAACTATCGATCTTAGACTAGTCGTGTGGGAGTTGGACATTTTGACCCTGAACGTTAACGATGTCGACTGTACAGTCAATAAAATACAAAAATAATTTATTTTGAACTAGACTGTACAATGTTTTTATGATGCTTAATCGGAGGCATGGGAAAAAATATTCCCGCTCCTCCTACCAATCGGAGTTCCGATCGGAGGACAGGGAAAGACAAAATAAATGGGTTAGCATAGTTATGGCGGAATAATTGAATTTTTAAATAATGAATTTGGTTTAACTATGTCGAATGATCGCAATCTTAGCACAACGAAATACAAAACTACTATTGATGCGGTCTTTATTAGACATTTAAATAGGTTCGAATCAAAACTGTTCGTTTCTTACTTCAGCTACCATAAACCTATCGTATCAGTTTTAGAGATTGGCGATGATAGTTCTGGTAATGATGATGGTGAAAAAGTCTTTGAAATTATGGATGAAAGTTGATTTTTCGGAGAGATAAACTTTTTAATGTAAAATAATTGTAATAGTTTTAAAGTGTTAAATTTTTAATGTAATATAAATTGTCATGTTTGTGTACGATAGCGCAATAAATCAATATTGTATTCTACCACATAAATGATAGTACTTTTATACTGTTAAAGCAATTGGTGCAAAATTATTCCCTAACCATTCCAAAATATCAAACATGCTCAACGTTAATAATCAAGTTTTCACTTCTGCCGGCACTCCCGGAGTGCAACCCGTCTTTTTTTTTTTTTTTTTTTTGTTCTTAATCATGCGATCAGTCGAAAGACTATGAGCAGATGTGTTGTAGGATCAATGGCGATTAGAGTTAATTCCCCATTAGGAATTTCTCTATAATTAAATATGGCTATCCAGTATATGCCGTCGTTTCAGCCTTCGCATTGACTCTGGAATCGTTAATTGTACGGCGAGTTGGTTTGGGTGATCCTTCAGCCTGGTTTTGTATTTGAGATTGGTGTTGTTAATTTCCTCTTTCACTGTGTTCATATGTAGGTTGTTGTGGATTTCGGGAATTTTTAGAAACCACGGTGCGTTGGATATCTGCTTGAGGATGTAGTTTTGACATCTTTGCATTATGCTAATACTGGAGTCACAAGCTGAACCCCATAATTGGACTCCATAGGTCCATATTGGCTTTAAAATTGTCTTGTAAATTAAGAGTTTATTGTCGAGAGACAATTTGGAGTTACGTCCAAGCATCCAATACAGTCGTTTGAATTTGAGGTTTATTTCATCCCTTTTAGTCTGTATGTGTTTTCTCCACGTAAGGCGACGGTCCAAGTGCATACCCAAATATTTTGCGTGGTTGGTTTGGGTCAGTTGGTTATTTCGGAGTGATACCGGCGGGCAAAAAGCCCAACCAAAGATGGACCTGGCGCTCTCCAACCGGAGAATACAAAAACGAAATAGACTATATATTATCAAATACACCCAATTTATGCCAAAATATAGAAGTCCTAAACCTAAACTATCCGTCAGATCACAGACCAATCAGAGTAACCCTGACCATCACAGAACAAAAGAAGAAACGCACAGGATATAACAACAAGGGACATTCACCATTGAAAACAGACATAGGAATATCGAACTATAAACAAGGCCTCTTGTCTCATCTACAAGATATAACTATGTGCCAAGGAAAAACATCAGTACAAGACTATTATAACAAACTAACAAATGCCATATCTCAGAGCTTACGTGACACACGAACGCCTAAAGAAACATCAAAAGGTACCCACAGAGTCTTAAAAGAACGTACGTTGGCACTCATCAGAAGAAGACAGGAGCTCCAACATACTAAGAAAAAAACTAGAGCTGAAAAAAATGAACTGTCAGCACTATACAAGCTAACAAGTAAGTACATAAGACACGACTATAAAACTTACAGATCGTTGACTTATGAGAAACACTTAAAACAAGCGGGAAGCTCAAAAAAAGCTCTTAAAGAATTAAAAACATACAAGCTCTGGATAGATAGTTTAAACCGGGAAGACAGGACAGTGAATGATCGTAGGGAAATTATAGGGGTAGCCACAGATTTCTACAAAGCTCTATATAGCGCCAAAGACAAAGGGTGCACAAACCATAGCTATGCTAATCCTACAAACATTATAGAGAGTGGAAATATAACACCAATATCCGAAAATGAAATCTTACAAGAGATAAAAAGACTAAAGACAGAAAAAAGCACAGGACCCGACAGAATTTCCAACGAAACCATTAAAGCTGCAAACGCGATACTGATTCCACCCTTAACATATTTATTTAATCAAATCTTAGTAACTGCCGAAATACCATCACAATGGCTAGAATCAGAAATTATTCTTATCTACAAAAAAGGAGATCCGAAAGACATTGCTAACTACAGACCTATAAGTTTACTCTCATGTATTTACAAATTGTTCTCTTCTATCATAAACAAAAGAATTAGCGTCACATTAGAATCAAAACAACCAATCGAGCAAGCAGGCTTTCGTAAGAAATTTTCAACCATCGATCACATACACACACTAGAATTAATAATAGAAAAATACAAGGAAAAGCAAAGAGCGCTCTACATCGCGTTCGTAGATTATAAAAAAGCTTTCGACACCGTGTCCCACTCCAGTATTTGGACTGCTCTACAGGCGCAAGACGTTGAACCAGAGTATATAGAAGTAATTAAAAATATTTACAAGAGAAGCACAGCCAAAATAAAACTAGAAGTTACTGGCCCTTCATTTCCCATCAAAAGAAGAGTGAAACAAGGAGACCCGTTGTCCCCAAAAATATTTATATCGATCCTAGAGTCAATAATAAGCAAACTTAACTGGGACAAAATAGGACTTAACATAAATGGCAAATATTTAAACCATCTACGCTTCGCAGATGACTTAGTACTACTTTCAGAATCCCACGTACATTTACAAACTATGCTTGACTCACTAAACGCAGCCAGTAATGAGGTGGGACTTGAAATGAATCTTTCAAAAACAATGGTCATGACAAACAGCACAAATGTCAAAATATTAATAGACAATGAAATTTTGAAATATACAGACAAATACATATACCTTGGGAAACAAATTGGCTTCGACAATAAACAAAATGAACAAGAGGTTGAACGCAGAGCACAAAATACTTGGAATAAGTACTGGTCCTTAAAAGAAATATTTAAAAGCAACATGCCAATTAATCTCAAAACAAAAGTATGGACTTCATGCCTCCTACCATGCCTCACCTACGCGTGTCAGACCTGGAAATATACTACGAAAGTAAAAAACAAAATAACTACTTGCCAACGCGCAATGGAACGAAGCATGCTGAATATTAATAAGCTCCAAAAAATTCGACACACTAAAATTAGACAAATAACCAAAGCCAAAGATGCTTTAAGCTTTGCTAAAAAACTTAAGTGGAAGTGGGCAGGACACGTAGCGAGGCTAACAGACGAGAGGTGGACCGGCAGGGTAACTAAATGGAAGGGCCCACAGGGTAAGCGCCTCAGAGGCAGACCTTACACGAGATGGGTAGACGAAATAGTCAAAATCGCTGGTCCCTGCTGGCCGCAAATAGCGCAACACAGAGACAAATGGATTTCTTTAGAGGAGGCCTTCACCTTCACCTGAGGAGGGGTTCTTGCAATTTATTAGTTTAACAATAGTTTTAAGATATAGATTGTAAAAAAACTAGCATATATTCATTTTTCTTTTTCCAAACAACTTTTTGATCTATTACTTACTAAGCTGTATATTTATAATGCAAGAAATAAAAGGCTTTTTATTTTATTTTATTTATTTATTTTACCGGCGGGCAGTCTTCTCTTCGCAGTGTGAAAGTTACTTGGACTGACTTTTGAGCACTGACATTTATTCTCCATTTCGTCAGCCACTTATCAATTTGGTTTAAGCTACGCTGGAGAACCATTGAGGCTTCTTTAGGGCATTTACTACGAGCCAGAATTGCCGTGTCATCTGCGAACGTGGCCACCGTTACTTCGTCGCTCTGAGGTAGGTCGTAAGTAAATATTGTGTAGAGGACTGGGCCCAAAACTGAACCCTGTGGCACCCCAGCAAGTATTGGGTGGAAAGAGGAGGTGCATTGATCTTCTTTTATTTGAAATATTCTATCAGCTAAGTATGATTTAATGAGAACGAGGTATGGGTATGGTAGGAGTGATTTTATTTTAAATAGCAAGCCCTTATGCCATACTCGATCAAATGCCTGCTGGACATCCAGAAATACTGACGAACAGTACTCTTTCTTTTCAAGTGCATCTCGGATGATTTTGCACACTCTGTGAACCTGTTCCACTGTAGCATGCTCCTTTCTGAACCCAAATTGGTGGTCTGGTATGATGAATCTATTCAGGAGCTCTGGGTGAAGTCTTTTGAGCAGAATCTTTTCGAATAGCTTTGAAGTTATTGGTAACAGGCTAATAGGTCTATAGGAAGTTATTTCATGACTTGGCTTTCCCGGTTTTTGTACCATTATTACCTGGGATACCTTCCACAAACTTGGGTAGTGACCAGTTCTTAAGATACCATTGAAAATCATGACAAGATAGATGATAGCCTTCCTTGGTAACTTCATGAGCACCTTTTTGTCAATCATATCGAAGCCAGGCGCTTTTTTGTCTTCCATGTGCTTGATCACACTCATAACCTCCCTCAAATTAGTGGGTTTGATCGGGAGATCCAACTGATAGTCTTGGATCAAGACATTCTCTATTTCTGATTCATCGGTTTCTGGATCAGGTTCGTTGGGTCTAAATACCTTGGCTAAATATTCCCCGAACGCGTCCGCTTTTTCTTGTTTTGATCTGGCCCATCTGTTGTTTTCGAGTTTTATCGGAGGTTTTGGAACGACCGGACGGCTGATTTTATCACAAGCTCTCCAAAGTGAGTAATTGGTGAAACTGGTCGCAGATAACGATTCCAAGTATGTTTCCATTGCAGTTTCCTTCTCTTTAGCTGTCGCTTCTTTTAAGGTTTTTGCAAATTTATTGAAGGCAGACTTGTCAGCGGGATGCCTACTGCAATGCCAAACCCTCCGAAGTCGTCTCTTTTCTAAAATAAGATTTTTTATTTCAGTCGATACTGCGTTTTGTCTAGGAGTTAGGTTTTGGCTTTCAGGGGTGCACCTCCAACATGCACCCTGTATTGTAGTCGTGAAAATCTTTACAGCCTCATCAACGTCGGCTTCATTCTTCAGAGCTATTTGCAGTTGCAATTCTTGAGTCACGATGTCCCGAAATGACTCCCAGTCGGTTCGTCTATTATAGAGATTGGGTCTTTTCTCTCTGTTCAGGATCATTGTGCTAACCGTCAAGATTACTGGGATGTGGTTAGAGGAGCCATCCAAACACGAGTCAATCCCGAAGAACATCCGCGACATCCCCTTAGTGATAAAGAAATCCAAGACATCTGGTAGCCTATTTGGATCCGTAGGCCAGTGTGTCGGTTCCGAAGTGGAGAAAGTAGTGAGAAGATGTTTATCAATGCACTTTTTCATTTACATAAGCAACTTACTTAGCAAAATTCTAGCTAGGGGTATCGTATTACCCAGTATTAACTGGGTTGTGGAGGTCAGATAGGCAGTCGCTACATGTAAAATACTGGTATTCAGCAGCATCCGATTAGACTGGAAGCCGACCCCAACATATCTATCTATCTATCTAAATAAAAATGAATTTCCGTTCGTTAGTCTCGCTAAAACTCGAGAACGGCTGAACCGAATAGGCTAATTTTGGTCTTGAAATATTTGTGGAAGCCCAGGGAAGGTTTAAACGGTGAGAAAGTGGTAGGTAGGTAGGCAGGGTAGTAGGTAGGGTAGTAGGCAGGGTTGTAGGTAGGGTAGTAGGTAGGGTAGTAGGTAGGGTAGTAGGTAGGGTAGTAGGTAGGGTAGTAGGTAGGGTAGTAGGTAGGGTAGTAGGTAGGGTAGTAGGTAGGGTAGTAGGTAGGGTAGTAGGTAGGTAGGGTAGGAAAAAGAGCATTGCAACGCATGCCGGTAACAGCTAGTAGTTAATAAAAACGGACATTTACGGAACCTTTACCTAATCCTACATAATACAAATAATGTTTATGTATTACTTATGTAAAATACATAATGTAAACGCGTGGATGATCAGAAGGTTGTACTCATTAGTCGCCGACGACTTGTAGAGGCCTCGTGTTGTATATTATATAATACTTATGTGTGTTTATGTACCTAAGGACCGTAACATCACATGGTTTTATGATGTCATGATTCTAAATATAATAATAGGAACTTCCCTAAAGTCTTTATGTATTTGTACTAATTAAACAATAGTGGTGAATGGGTATACTCAGCGTATAATTTTCCCACTGCTACGGCACAGGCCTCTCTCTATGAAAAGGAGTGGGCTATAATCCACGACACGGGTCCAGTGCGGGTTGGTAAATAATAATAATATTCCACAACTATCACACAACGCCATCTAGTCCCAAGCTAAGCAGAGCTTGTGTTATGGGTACTAGACAACTGATAAACATACTTATATATTTCTAAATACATACATATTATAGATAAATTACACCCAGACACAGAACAAATGATCGTGCTCATCACACAAACATTTGTCCTGGGTGGGAATCGAACCCACGACCTCCGGCATAGCAGTTAGGGTCACTAACCACTAGACCAACAGGCCAGTAAATGTCACATGTCTTCGAAATATTGGTTCTAGGACATACCTCACGATGATGATTTCTTTTGCCGGTTTGTGAGAAATGGTGATGAAATTAATGAGGCACAGTTGAAGGTCTACTTGGATGCGGAATCCCGACATATCTATGACACTATGTTTTATTTAGCCTGCGAGCTTATAACTAACTAAAAACCCCAAACACCATATTAAAATAAATCTTCTTCTCTTCTTCTAATTTCTGCACTTCTGAGAAATCCGTTATGGTATCACCAAAAACTTTTCGAAAGATATTAATTACATAGAACTGTATATTAGTCAAAATATTATGCAACTAAATTCAAAAAATCTTAATCGAGGTCAAAATCGCGAAATCGTGAGAATTTTTGAATGGCATTTACTTACTGATTTGTGGAAATTGATTTGTGTTGATTAATCACGGAAGTTACCATGTGCAAATTATCAAAAAAAGTAATAATTTTTTTTTCATTCAGAAACAAAATCAAAATATTTTATTTCACATAGGCCTACATAGATGAGACTTGGCTTTATAAAACGGCGAGAAAAGGTGCACAGTTTGGGTTGGTCGTTTCGTAAGGAGAACTACCGGCAAGAAAGTCCATGATTAATTACTCTTTTAAAATGATTTAGATTCACAATATTTCTATGTTACAGCATTCGTACTTTGGTATAGAGTGACTTGCGTTAAAAGGCGTAAAATGGACATTTCATAATACTCGTAGTTACTGCGTCTGTGACCATTTTACAAATTTTAACGCAATTCATATTATGATCCATTTAATGATCCATATAATGATAAATATAATGATCCATTTAATGATCCATATAATGATCCATATAATGATCCATATAGTGATCCATATAATGATTCATAATAATTATGATGAATTTGTGTGAATTGTGTGTGAATTGTGTGTGGTGTGTGGTGTGTGTGTGTTGGATAGCCCCAACATAAGTCGTAGGGTCCTAAAAAAACGTAAAACAATATAAAAGTTAACAAAAGACATAAAACAGGTAAATCATAATAAAATGGCGAATTCCTGGAAACAGTTAGCGCGTTGATGTCTTTTGTATGTAGTCCTGAGTATTTTCGGTCACGGACACACATTGGCCAATCCGGTCCGGATATAATAGTACACAAGTATGTGCACAGACCCGTCAGGGCTGCCATTTGTTCGAAAGAGATACCGCGACCTCGACACAAAGGTCTAAAACGGAACATGGGTGGTTTTTAGTCAGTAGAAGTCTGACACACCCTACCGCTCTGCCCATAGCGGGAGGAGTAATTTGATGATATCCCAAAACCCAAAAAAAAAATGTGTGGCTGACACACTCTCTGTTCCCTTGACTCTTTTGATTGATTGACTTGATTAAGTTTTGTTTTAATGATACATTTTTAAGTACTACCGTACTATTCAATACATCCATCAGCACAATATTTTCCGTAGAACGTGATTTTTCAAACAAAATATAATTTATAATAATACTTTCTTGCAATAATTTTCGCTTACAGTTACTTAGTTTAATATACAGAATGCCTGGTTGACGGTTTCTTGAATGGTCTAGCTAGACCAATAACGGACTGTGAAATATTGAAATCATCGGATCTTATTATAATAATAATTTAAAGTTGCATAAACGTAGAATATGAATAGCGAATAATCCATAAATCCTTTTAGAGGAAAACTGCAATAAAAATTTGACATTTCGTAAATGGAGCGAACAAGCTTATTGCGAAACTATGCAACATTAAAATAATATTATGCGAACTGTTTATTTTAGGTTAGTTACACCCACTGACAGTTACCTAAAATAAGACGTAATAACACGCTTGTATTTTCTGATGAACCTATCCTAGGTTGAACGGTATTTTCTTTTCTTTTTTTTAAACGTTTCCCCACACTAGGAATTTCTCATGTATCGTCAAATCCCAGACCCGGAGCAACTATCTATAGGCCATATATATAAATATTTGTCCTGTGCGAGTTTTGCCTAGGCTAAACTAGTTCTTCGTTCACGTTCAGGGTTAGCGTTTCCGTCAACAGGCCCACGTTCTTCCTTCTATTTTATTCAACTATATTAACGAGGACAAAGTACGGGGACAACGGGAAGTATTTTTAAATATTTAATTGAAGTACCGCTATCCCCGTAGGACGGGGACATGGCGTACGGGGGCAACGGGAATAAAGGCGGACGTATCGACCCCGCGACACGCTGCGCAGCAGTAAAAACGACTGTCAATCCGTCTAACTTAAGAGCATAGACGGGCTGCATTTTTCCATACAAATGTATTCCCCTATTCTCTTCCTGGATAATACCTCTAGAGTAATCGTTTTTATTTATAAAAATCCAGGTCTATTGAAGGCATACCCCTGTCATTTTTTTTTTTTCAAAAAATTTATAACAAAAATAAATATGACTTACCAAAAACCTAAAAAAATACCCCGTTTTTACCTACGTAATCAGATGACTACCAAAGAAAATTGAAAAGTTTTTAAAATAAAAACAAGTAATAGGGGCATAGATCTATTCTTCCTTTAAATTTTGATACCAAATATAATTTAATTGGCTTAGGTTTCGAGGAGAATACGAAACGTCGATCGGTCAAGGTTTTTTATAGGTAAAATCGTTCTGAGCTGCAGTTGTCTCTATCGCACTCACATATTGATACCGCCCGGTTGCTAGAGCGCAGCGCGACGGCAATAGTAATATATACGTATATTATACGCAGCCCGTCTACGCTCTTAACAGTTTGTTCCGCCACTTCTGCTTCCCAGCTAAAACACCAGGAAGTGTCGAAGGGTATTAGGGCGTATTGGAGAATGTCCCTTGTAAACTTTAAAGTTAAAAAAGTACTGATATTTAAGCCTAATTTGAATAAATTACTTGTGATTTCGCTTCATAAGTCCTATAGAAGGGGACGAGCATACTCACTGCTCTTAAAACATCTGAAATTGTTACAACAGCTAATTCAGTTAGTCATCATCATTCTTCTGCCCTTATCTCAATTGATTGGGGTTGATTAATCTATTGCATAGATTATATCGCGGGCCTTGAGCGTGGAGAGCGAATCCAGAATTTCCCTAACGAAAATATTAAGATTCAGTACTCAACCAGGTTGCTATGGTTACGGAAAATAACAAGGTTGTCAACTGAGGTTGTCAAATTAAATAATTGTTTGTCTCTTTGCTTTCTCCTTCTAAAATATTCTTACTCGTATAATTTGTGTACAAAGTGTTTTAAATATGAATAAACAAAGTGCATTTATTAATGAAGAAAGTCACGAAAAAATAGTGAAAGAAAATGAGTGAGGAGTGAGTACTCTATATACATTTCTTTTATTATTAGTACGCATATCATACGTTTTATTGGTTTTTGCATTACTATTCTGCGAATCGGTCTAAAACGATTCGTTTTCTTATAAAATATCTAAAATAAAATAAATAATTTTCATATTTTTCAATGTTATGACACTTACGTCAGGCTGTCAATACTTTTTCTTTTAAATTTTCTGTCATAGAGTTTCTTACTAGCTTAGTCTATGAAGGTTAGTTTTGATTTATAAATGTACATCGCGCAAAATTCGAAGATCAAACTCTTAATATCGTTATTTTTGTTCAAATTTTTTGAATGAATAATTATTTTGGTGTGTAATTACACTATTAATACCTAATTATTTATATCTATTATTGCATAAGTTGATAAAAAATGCTATGCAATAGATTTACCGCGGCAGTCTCCGAGTGCCACACGTTTTTTTTTTTTTCTTCTTCCATACTTCTCGTCTTGTCAGCAGTCGTCTAATTCAGTTAATGTTATTGCAATTTATAATCAATACATTGCACAATTTTGTAATAATGTTAATATTTATAAAAACAATCAAATACTTGACATCTATCTCCAAATTCACCAAAACAGTCAAATATCCGACAGTTATTTCCAACATGGCAGCTTAAGAACGCACGCTCCTAATAACTCCAAACCGCATTTACTTCACAAGGAACCAAAATAAACACAATAGCTAAACACCAACAAAATAACTACAAAAGAATAATACGGCATTCACTGGCAGATTATATATCAGCGGCCATTTACTCATATACTACAATCTTTTTGTAATTACTATATAGCTTTTGCCCGTGACTTCGTCCTCGTGGAAGAATTTATAATTTGTGATTCGCTCCTATTGGTCGTAGCGTAATGTTATTTAGCCTAAAACTTTTATTTTTTGGGTGGTTTGGGAAATTATCAAAAGTCTCTTCCCGTTCTGGGCAGAGTGGAAGAGAGTGTCAGACTTCTATTGACTAAAAACCACCCATGTTCCTTCTTAGCCCTGTGTCGAGGCCGCGGTATCTCTTTCGAACAACCCGCAGCCCCGACAAGGGTAGCCTAAAACCTTACTCGATAAATGGACTATCCAGCACAAAATTATTTTTTTCAATTTCAACCAGCATCGTTTAAACAAACAAACAAACTCTTCAGCTTCATAATATTAGTATCTTTGAGTAATTATTCAGTCATATTTATAAGCTTCTGTGACCGAAGCGACCTCCGACTTTACGTGGACGCTTGTTGTGAATAGATTGAAGAACTTGAATTTTAAAGACTGGTATTTTTGTGTGAGGTTTTTCCTCAACGTTGCGTATTTGAAAATCGTCATTCACTAAAATCACTGTTCACTAAAATAGCAGTGCTACTAGTATAGTGCTGAGGCTGTCGGACTGCCCAGTCATAGATTCTGAGTTTAATCCAAAGACCTCTGAATTTTCTGTAACATGTTCCTACTTATTATTTATTTATTTATTTATTTAGTACCTGGAGGACTTACAGCTAATAAAAACGAACAAAAAGAAGAAACCATAGTCACCAGAAAGCCAATTACAAGTCCTAATTGGAGTACAAGTCACATTATATAATTAACTTTCGCCAGCAGCTTTCCCATACAAATTTTCATCCCCTATTTAACTCCCTTAGGGGTTGAATTTTGAAAAATCCTTCCTTATTCCTTGTCTACATTATAAAGGGAACCTCTGTGCAAAATTTCAGCTTTCTAGGTCCAAGGGCTGGGCGTTGATGAGTCAGTCAGTCAGTCAGTCAGGACTTCTCTCTTTATTTATATAGATTAACTTTCGCCAGCGGCTTCACCCGCGTGAAAATGTCGATTTTCCATACAATCTTTGCCCCATTTTTCACCTTGAATTTTTAAAAAGCCTTCCTAAGTGGATGCCTACGTGATAAGAGGAATACGTGTGCGAAATTTTAAGTTAGTAGCGCTAAGAGTTTGGCCTGTGCGTTAATCCTCAGTCAGTCAGCTTTGCCTTTTATATATTATACTAGCGACCCGCCCGGCCTCGCACGAGTGCAAATGGATGTTATTATACATAACTAGCTGACCCGGCAAACGTTGTTTTGCCATATAAAAAAAAATAGGGGGATGAAAAATAGATGTTGGCCGATTCTCATAGATACCGGATAAGCACAAAAAAAACATCAAAATCGGTCAAGCCGTTTCGGAGGAGTATGGCAACGAAAACTGTGACACGAGAATTTTATATATTAGAATATACACCTTCCTCTTGAATCACTTTATCTATTAAAAAAACCGCATCAAAATCCGTTGCGTAGTTTTAAAGATTTAAGCATACAAAGGGACATAGGGACAGAGAAAGCGACTTTGTTTTATACTATGTAGTGATATAGATTATCACTTGCTTCGGTGAAGGAAAACATCGCGAGGAAACCAGCATGCCTCAGAGATATATCTCGGTGATATGTAAAGCCAAGTCATAGGTACATGGGCGTCATAAAAACTTTGACACCAGGTTGTCACAAACCACCCCGGCTGCGGGACTGTTCGTAAGAGATACCGCGGCCCCGGAACACAAAGGGATGAGAAGGAACATGGGTGGGTTTTAGTTAGTAGAAGTCTGACACTCCCTTCTGTTCCGTCCAGCACTCTGGACGGAACAGAAGGGGGTGCTTGAAGACTGGCCAGACAGGAAGGGTTATTTGAAAATTTTCAAACCGCCAAAAAAAAATAGAAGGTAAAAAAGAAAAAAGGTACTTCAAATCAGGCGCGTGCGATAAAGGCTCTTAGGCTTAGCCTACCTTACCAACTGAGCATTTCTTATAACGAATTAACTTAAAATTGTATTTATAACGTTTGTTTTACAGGCTTATTTTCAAATAATTATTATACCTAAATCAATAAATGTTACTTTTCTTTTTGCTGTCAATTATTCGTGGCCTATCCACCGTGGTGGACCACTGCACGCCACTGCTTCAAATACGTTTTTCGGCAGTAAAAAAATCAACACGAACGTCATTCTTATAAACAAGTAGAAAAAGCCTGAAAACCTTGAAATCATCAACAACTATTAACCTTAATATAAATCTTAAACAAGTTATAAACAAAAAAAAACTTGCTAATGAAGTCCACGTCTGCCTTTCGACTATTACATAAGAGATACATAAAAGAATCGGGGACGGCCATCTTGGCAGGATTCTGCAATCATTACGCCTCTTTAGTTGTTAAATTGTAATTTTATGTGGATCACCCTGCCAAAACAGGTGGCGTTATGTCGTGAAAAGTAGGTTGTATCTTCACGACTGTTATTTTACGGGTATGGAAGAATTGGCAAGGTAGGATATAACATATTAGTTGTATTTATTATATTTTTAGTTGCAGATCCAAAATCCAAAAGTGTACCAACACTACCAACCAATAAGACCCAGGTGTTGTTCGAAAGATTCGCTGTGGTCCTGGAATGTAAAAGGAACGCGGATGAGTTTTAGTCAGTACGAGTCTGACACTCCCCTCTGCTCGGCGGAAGGAGGAGGAGGAGGAGTCATTTGAGGATTTCGCATCTTCATAAAATAAAATAAAAAAACAGTGTATCAATAGGACACTCAACCCCGCTGAACAGGCTACATTGCTTATTTAATATTCAATCACGGCACGTGGTGTAGAGCTATTCTTTCAACTTTAGGAGTAGTTGGTGTGTTAGCTGGTTATAAAAATAGGTTTATAATGTTAAAATCACATTAAACCGGTTTCTCAAACTTATCACACGAGTCTAATTGAAGTTATAATTTCCACACACACAATGACCTATACAAATAAATAAAATAGTTTTATTTGTTTGTAATATCAAACAATATTATTGTGATGAATATTACAAATGAATTGCATAATTATGAAAAAGGAGTGAATGATAGTAGACGTTTTACACTAGACAGAGGGACTTGTTACCAAGTAGTAATAACTATTGGATTACGATTTTCTTCGTCTTGTTCCGTCTATCGGTCGTAATTATTTGAATGTCAGGGGGTCTAAAATTACTACTTTTACAGATCATAATATGAATTGCAAAACTAAAATTCGTAAAATGGGTTATTCATAATAGTAGGTATAGTCGACCAAGAAATTGGTTTACCACTCTAAGGTTGAATATCATTTGCACGTACAAAACATCAAGTGCTATAATCTGTCATTCCTGTTTATTTAAACTCAGAACGTAATCCTTAGCGAATAATTATGTTACTGGGAGATGTCATCAAAAGTGGTAAACCAATTTCTTGGTCGACTATACCTAACTGTGTCTGTGACCATTTTACGAATTTTTCGCAATTCATATTATGATCTGCTAACGTAGCCATTTTAGACCCCCTGCACCCAGCACACATTGCAATTTAATTCAGCCAATTCAACGCCCTCTAGGTATATCCACTACACAAAGAGCTATTAAGATATAACAACACTTTAAACTCACCTCATTTAAGTCCACTCACGCCTTTCGGACAACATACAAGGTCATGTAAAAGGCCACTAGTCTTTCTTCGCCATATTTAACAGAAACCTGCTCACATTTTGATGTTTCGAGTACATCTGTGATCAATTCATTATTATTTTACCTCAAGTTTTGCGGTATTAGGTATGTACTTTATTCTTATTGATGTAAGGCTTATTATACGAAAATTATTTACGAAAGGAGATGTAATGTGTCTTGTGTAATGTAATGTTATGTCAAAGATTCACCGAGTATGTCAGTTATATCAATTATTTTTGACATTTAAAATGATGCTTTGGGTTTTTGGGCCACTGTTTTCAATTGAGTTTCTTATACTTTATTTATTCATGCCCTTGGCTTTCTTCAGAAGAAAAGGTTTATTATCTCTTAAAAAAAATATCTGTAATCGCAGATAAAAACATATTTTCCAATGAAATAATTAATTGTTTGTATAAAACAACAATGTGTTTTTGTAATTTCGAAATTAATTTAATAGTAAAAGTTGATTATATTCATGGTTAATTTAACTTTTTAACTTTTATTACCCTCTGCCTAGCCTTTTATCAGCTATGTTGGGTAAGGTCCCAGTCTAACCGGACGCATCACAATTCATAACAAAATATTCCTTGGTAAGACTGCATGTCAGATATCGAAGTTAAGACTGTTAAGACCAGGCTTCCCGTCGGGGCTCCGGGTTGTTCGAAAGAGATACCGCGGCCTCGGCAAAAGAGCTAAGAACATGGGTGGTTTTTAGTCAGTAGAAGTCAGACACTTCCTTCCGCTCTGCCCAGAGCGGGAGGGGTTATTTTAGGATTTCGCAAACCAAAAATAAAAAAGACCACCTTTAGCGACTGTTAAGTAACGCTGCGCTGCAAACAAAATCGACAATGCGACAATCTAAAATTATTATTACGAGTACATGCATTCGCTAATCGAATCTAAACAGTAAAAGCTTGACATAATAATAATTACATTTACGTCTACGTGAATGCTTCTGTCGACAGACACTAAACTGTTAGATACGGTTTAACATGGGTTTAACTATTAAATTGTTAGTTTTACGAGTATTTTGTAAGATTTTATAATTGATCAATTGATTGGAACAAGTTTGAGGAGATGAAATGAGTTTAAAGTGACAGTATTGTACAGTATTTTGAACAATAAAATACTGTTTTGACTAAAAGTTCGATAGCAACTACTTAACAAATTAATTCAATAAATGTACAATAGAACAGAATTTATGTGAAATTGTCTGCCGAGTTAGTTAACGGTAACTTACTTCGATGAATTCTATTGCGTAAAAATCATCTTTAGGTACAGAAAAAATTACTAAAATTCAAGTAATTACTTTAACTTGACTATACGGGTGTTAAAGCTTCAGCGTCTTCTAATTTCACTGCATACCTTCACTCACAGTAGTTATCGGATAGATGATTAGAATCTTCTATAGAATCTAATCTAAAGTTATTACGGAGTTCAAAATTCTGAGATAATTCATCAACGTATGAGGTCATCAAACCTTTACCAAGCGTGACGATCTCAAAAAAATCCACAATTTATACTTTTTTTCAATATTACCATTACCTACCGATCATTATCAGCTCTTTATCTTAAAATCTACATAACTATCTACCGTCAAAGACCAAATAAAAAACTCTAAGTACCCTTTTAAGTTGAACTTCGAAATTACCATAAATGTCTAAGGTAGGGTCAGCGAAACACGCGGGCCCACCGAGTGAACACAATAGGGGGATGTGACGTCACTTCCTGTACAACCAGACTGTGCCGGCGCGCGCGCACGTTTTTGGGAAGGAAATGGTGACGGTTTCGAATTCTGAATTAGTGGGTATTTGAATTTGGATCACTGTTTACTTGATTTTGAAAGTGTAACTGTTCTTAATCTACGGCTAAGCCTTTTCCCAAATATGTTGAAGTCGGCTTGCAGAACTGTACCAGTCGTTACAGGTAGTCAGTGCACCGAAAGTCTGACAAACAGTCTTACCAAAGGATATCGAACTACCAAAGTTCCTAACTACCCAGTTTTAACTCAGATAGGCAGTCGCTCCATATGAAATACTGGTATTCAGCTGCATACGGTTAGATTGGAAGCCAACCCTAACATAGTTGAAAAAGGCTAGGCACATAATGATGGTGTGTTTCTTATCGCCAATTTGCGAGGGAGCCATCCAGGCTATTGTCAATGTTACCTTCTCCTCGATAACATTAACAGCCTTTTTTTGTTCGAATGACTCTTCCCGCTCTGAGCAGAGCGGTAGCGAGTGTCACACTTCTACTGACAAAAAACCACCCATGTTCCTTCTAAGCCCATTATGTCGAGGCCACGGTATCTCTTTCGAACAACCCGTAGCACATTAATAACAGCCTGAAATCTTATTTCTTGGATTTAAGCCACTTTGAAAAATTAAAACTGGACAGGGCAAAAACGCCTAGTTTACTATAAATATATATTTTCAATAATACAACAAACTAATCAGCAAGTAAAGTAGCTAACAAAATAACAATCGAGCGCAGCAAATGTATAATTATGGTGTTATAGGCCATGGTCCCCACGTTACACGCACTTTGTTGCAATCTGTGTTAGCTTAGCAGTTGCTACAGTGTCCGCCATACTTTATGTGTGTAGAATATTTAGCTTTAGATGTAGGTAGTTAATGCCTATTTTGGATTGCAAAGAACTAGTATTTTTTAAGGTTTTATGTGACTCGAATTCTAAGTCATTCGGCGGACTATGTGGTCAGACTTGGAGTTTCTATGACGGAAAGGAGAGGCAATCACTTTTTTTTTTAATTTTCTGTCTTTTCGTTCCGGCTAATCTCCGAAACGGCTGGACTGAACTTTTACTGACATAGCATTTTGTGACGGGACTTATAATGGCAGATATCTGATGTTATAAGGTTAACTAGTTTTGTTTAGGTAAACAGATGAGGGTTCCTTCCGTGCAAAACAACTAAAAACCAAAAAAAACTGTTTGAAATGGGGAAGTAATTATTTCACGTGGACGACGCGCGACGCAGCTAATTCATTATAAAGTTGTCTTGTCATTTATTTTATTCCGATTCTCTTTTATTCTATAAATATTATTCTTCTCTACCCTATTTTCTCTCTCCCCAGGAGGACGGCACCGTAGAATACTTCAACAACATTATAGTCCAGCCGCACCTCCGCCTGGTGACGGGCCAGGGTCGAGGGTACCACGTCAGATGTCGCTACCGTCGCCGGGACCTCACGCACTTCCATCTGTACCGGCCCAGGGCTGACAGGCTTACGAACTCGCTGAGTGATGATTTTAGCAGTGATCATGATAGCAGGTGTGTATCTAACGTTTTTTTAAGCTATAGGGGGAAACTGCTCTCAAAAACGGTGAAGGAAAACATCGTGAGGAAACCGGTATGTCTTGGAATCAAAAATTCAAAGATGTGACATATGCAAACCCGCACCGGGCACGCGTGGTAGAATATTTATTTATTTCAAGACTTTGGAAGACTTACAGCTAAATACAATAGTGATAAATAACAGTTTGATAATCAGACAGTCATTATATTATATCCCATTCCCTCTCAAAGAGAGGAGGCCTGTGTCCCAAGCAGTAGGCACAATATAGGCTGATGATAAGGGAAATTCTATGTAGTCAAAGGCAAAAAAAAGCATTTGTATTTTTTTAGGCAAACAAAATTTTATTTTACCCTCTTTAATTGTAGAATTCCATACATCCTCCCGCCTCCGATTACCTCATTGGTCTTATCGTGGCAAGCTCAACTGCTGAGCATGAGTACCTGGGTTCAATTCCCTGACTGGACAAAGTGTTTTTTTTTCCATCAGGAATTTCTCAGTAGCAGCCGGCGTAGTCCGGATTTGCCCGGTTGACGGTAATACGCTCGCTCCCCTTTACATGGGATTTACATTGAGCATAATATTTTCTATCACAACATAGTTTATAATAAAGTCGCTTTCTCTGTCCCTATGTCCCTTTGTATGCTTAAATCTTTAAAACTATGCAACGGATTTTGATGCGGTTTTTTTAGTGATTCAAGAGGAAGGTTTATATGTCTAATAACATCCATTTGGACCCGTGCGAAGCCGGGGCGGGTCGCTAGTACTGAATAAATCCTTTCTGATATGTTTCAGTGACGAATTCGACGAGGACTCAGGACTGTTACCTTCCGTATCGATGAAGATTTACAAGGGAGACCCCGAAGAAAAACAAGTAAGTAACAATTTTCAATTAAATTATATATCTGCCTGATTATTCTACAGTTTACTCAGAGTTTCAGATACTTTCCCATTCCATTTGCCGACCCCAAATATACTGGGATACGGCCAGGATGATGATGATGATGATGAGTCACAATTCAATAAAAAAAGAAAAATTAAAATCCAACTACGACAAAAAAAAAGACGCTGAAAAAGTATGAATCAAGATTTTCAGGATAGAACAAAAAGAAAAGCCGTAGTCACACGTTATAGGTATACCAACCTAAACACTTTAATACCGTGTGACTACGGCTTTTCTTTAAAACAAAATTATGACGGTTCTAACGATACCTCATAGCTCATATGACGAGTTTCGATAAGTAGATTAGAAGCTGAGGGAACAGATGAAGATACTCACATACATACAAACATACATATACTGATACATACGTACATACATAGGTACATAACCAGTCAAAATCATAACCCTCCTTTGGCTTTGCCGTAGTCGGATAAAAATAGACAGGTAATGAAATAGGTGTACTACCTTCTCTGTTTAATTACTTTATTTAGTAATTGATTTCAAGTTACAATCTTCGCCAAAAGCACAACTTTGATAGCTTATACCCTAGGAACATGACACTTTGAAAGATTTTGCATCATACAAAACGTGTTTGTAATGGTATAAACTATTGTTTAATTTGAGTTCCATATACAAATGGCCGATAAAATGGAGGAAGTTAGGTAGCTCATGCTTCATACAAAAATCTTTAAAACTTCCTTTTTAATCACCCATCGTATTTTTAGTAAGCTTCGAAATGTACACATAAAACCCTGAAGAGACCCGGTTTAATAGCTCTCCATACTTACAGCGCCCACGTTTGTTGTTTAACCAGTTTTTATTTATGCACAATGGAGCGAAGATAATGATCATATGCTATCAAAATGCATGCGCAGGCTACGGGATGTGGACTCGTTTGTTTTATTTTTGAGAAAAGTTTTGATTGGCGACTGAGACGTTTTTAGGGTTCCGTAGTCAACTAGGAACCCTTATAGTTTCGCCATGTCTGTCTGTCCGTCTGGCCGTCTGTCCGTCTGTCCGTCTGTCCGTCCTCGCTTAATCTCTGTGACCGTTAGCACTAGAAAGCTGAAATTTGGTACCAATATGTGTATCAATCACGCCGACAAAGTGGTAAAATAAAAATTGGAAAAAAATGTTTTATTAGGGTAGCCCCCTTATATGTAAAGTGGGAAGTGATTTTTTTTTTTAATTTCAACCCTAACGTGTGATATATTGTTGGAAAGGTATTTAAAAATGAATAGGGGTTTACTAAAAACATTTTTTGATAATGTCAATAATTTCGGAAATAATCGCTCCAAAAGTAAAAAACAATGTGTCCCCCCCCCCTCTAACTTTTGAACCATAAGTTTAGAAAATATGAAATAAATCTGAAAAGTAGAACTTTATAAGGACTTTCTAGGAAAATCATTTTGAACTTGAATGGAAACAACATATGGAAACAGCAGTTAACCAATATAGTTTGGTCCCTGAATCGTATGAGCGCCTATACAATCCAGAGGTCAAGTTTCATTGGCCTGTAGAAGAAATTGTATAAATATAGCATACCGTTTTGGTACGGAACCCTTAATGTGCGAGTCCGACTTGCACTTGGCCAGTTTTTTGTTTGTGATGGTAGAAGGAAAGATCATTAAAATTCCTCTCGGTATGTTGCTGTCTCAAGATTCGTGGTAATTTTATAATTTCTCTGATCTTTGAGCCCACTGAGCCTCAGGGCCTTTAGAACTCATGATCATGCCTTACATAATTTAGAGTCTAAGCCTGAAATAAACTTCCAGAGGGAAATTTCAAGGGCCTAGGGGTTTCTAAAATATCCCCAAATAGTAATGTATTTTACAAGACCACAAATATTTATAGTCTAGGAGCTAGACGATTTAAAAAAAATATGTCATTAAAAATATTACTTCTACGATCGATATAATTACTGTCTATATAATCACTAACTTAGAAGAATGTACTAATGTGTGTAAACTTAGATTTAAAAAAAAACTGTTGAGAAGTCATAATTCGCTCTAGATTTGCAGGAACAACAAAAAAAATTGTAAACAAAAATGACGGCGAATTAATGAATGTGTACAGTGTTGTGAATTTGTCTGTGACTCTAAACGATACTAATCCCCAACTCTTAAACTTCCAGGTGGCGTCAAACGTACGTATAGGAGACACCCTGAGCCTCGTAGTGTCTCTGGAGAAGCAGAGACAGTTCGGTCTACTGGTGTCCGAGTGTTCAGTGAGGGATGGCCTCGGGTGGGCTGAACAGAGTCTTATCGCTGATGATGGGTGAGTCTGACTATAATATGCTGGGATACGGGGTCTTCGAAAGCTTTTTAAATACTCCCTTTCTCTTTGATATATTGTTCAATTATTACAAAAAATAAAGGATCGTACTACATCAAATAAAGCGAATAAAGTTCATTTCATTTCATTTCAATAAAATTCAGAAGACACACACGAAAAAGATGTAGTAGGTATGCAAAATGAGACTAGGATTTTTTGCCTCCCACATTTAACCCACCTGGTCACCTAGGCATCTTCTGGGCACACTGGCACATCAAAGATCTCATCCATCGCTTTCCATCAAACGTAATCGAGGTCAAAGCAGGCCCATTTCGAAATAAAATAAAAAATATGTATTATCTTAGAAGTTCTCAGATATACTTGGCACTTCTAAACATTACTGTCCACAATATGGACCTCTCAGATACCTCCTGATTTATTACAATAACTACATCACCTTTACCTCCCCAGCTGCCCCCTAGACGGTGAGATCATGGGCCAGTTCCAGTACTCGTCAGACAGGCAGACGGCGCGCGTCTCCTTCCCTGCACACAAGTTCCCCTACACTGCCAGCGTGTACTATACCTGTGAAGTCAAGCTGTGTGACCTGAACCATCCTACGGACTGCGTAAGATTATTTACTATCTTTTTTTTTTGGTGGTTGGGAAATTATCAAATGACTCCTCCCGCTCGACGGAGCCGAAGTGAGCTTCAGACTTCGACTGACTAAAAACCACCCATGTTCCTTCTTAGCCCTTTGTGTTCCGGGACCGCGGTATCTCTTTCGAACAACCTGCAGCCCCGACGGGCTAACCACCATTTATAATCTTGTGCATTCTAATCTAACCAATTTTCATCCTTGTCTCTTCCACTACACGTTGGGCAAGTGTGAGCTAGATAGGCATAGTTTTCACAGTCTTTTAACGGTTTTTAAAATCGCGGGAACAAGCATCGTTATTAATGATGCTTGACAGTTAGCGCTTTTTTGACATGATGGTTATTAATGATGCTTGACAGTTGAGTGGTCATATGTGTAGCCTTTTCCTAACTATGTTGGGGTCGGCTTCCAGTCTAACCAGATGTAGTAGCCAGTATTTTACATTAAGCGACTGCCTATCTGACCTCCACAACCCAGTTAGTACCTACTGGGTAATACGATAGCCTTTGAGCCACTTTCGAACTACTGACATCCTGTAACGACGTGTCATAGATCTACAAATGGTAGCTGGCCCCAACGGCTTACCATACTTTCCGAGACACTTAGGGAACTCGGTATGTGAGTGATTTATAAACAAACAGAGGAGCAACTCTCGTATTATCCAGACCGCTCGCATTTTAATATCTCAGTTCAGTCAATCGAAATCAATGCTAATCTTCTATTATGTTTTTGCATGACTTACTCGTTAACTATGAGACACTTGTGGTTAAAATCGAACTCTGTTAAGTACTTACAAACCACAGTTAACATGAAAAACTTTATGGACAAAATACCAACTGTGCCTATGTAATGCCTACTTACATAAAGTATTCATTATCTTATTACATGCTGTAGACATCGTAATACAAAATGACTTCCTGCTTGTACAATAATTATGACTTGCAAGTCTGTAGTTAAGGCTGAGCATTTTGTAAGTTGACAACGTCGTAAACAAACAGCGGTAAACTATTTCTGTGTTATAATCTGTTGGCCAACAGTTTGGGAATATCGCTCTAAACAGAGACCTTTGAGAATACACTTAGTGGAATCCTGCGGCAGGGACATTGAATGAGACCAAGAGCTATGCAAACTTTTCGTTATAAAATCTATATGCGCTGTGCCTATAGTTTACAGAATATAACTAAAAACAACCTTTTTTGGTATGAAAAGTCCTCTTTTTCCTCTATTGAGATATATTTTATTTACCAACCTTTCGTAATTCTTTAGGTATGTCAATCATCATAATGTTCTCAATTTTTGCAATGTAACTTCTCTCATTTTTAATTCCACTTAAGATACCTGCCAACAATTAACACTCATTAGCAACGAATTCTCTCTGGAGATACCGACAAAGTTTTTTTTCTTAGCTACGAATGCGGCTCGTTGTGAGATGTTTAAAAATAAAAAAACAATAGAAAACCGCTTTCTTAGCAAAAAAAACTGATAATTATGTTACTTTTATACTTACTTCACTGACCAATAGCTTTATGTACTATGGCGGTCTTATGCGCCTGATCACCACTAAGCTCATTTTTGCTTGCACTCAAGAAATAGAATCGCTCGCTAGCCCGTGGCAGCGCCTCGGCACGATTTAGGCGAAAAAAAATTTAAATGATCAGGCGGAACTGTCTTCGATCGTACATACTTTACCAGGTACGGAGGGGTCTCAGTAAGTAAGAAATTACATCGGCTGTGGTTTCTGAACAGTCAGCTTGCCGTATTCTTGGTCCCCCTATGCACGCCACTGACTTTTTATAACTAGCTACTGTTTCCATTTTGATTGACAGGAACCCTGCTCACACAAGCGACGAGTGCGTCGTGATGATGAAGGGTCACCAGCGACGGTGGAGCTGTTCAAAGGACTATATGTGAACGAAGCTGATTCCCCTGACAACGATGAGGTTACTAGCGAGAAGGTGAGCTCGTTTTAAATTGTGATATAAAATGGTTCTGTACGTGATTTTGTTCGTTTAATTGATGGTGGCGGTCTCGACTTACGAACAGTAAGTGATAGGTTCGAACCCAAGCAGGCGCATGACTTGTAATTTATTTCATCACAGCTACTCTCAAAACGGTGGCATGTCTTAGAAGAAAAAAAAACTAAAACATGTGACATCTGCCAACCCGCACTGTGCCCGCGTGGTGGATTAGCCCTTCCCTCTCCCTAGAGAGGAAGCCTGAGTCCCTGCAGTGGAACATTATAGGCTGATGTTGATGATAAACTACTGTTTTAACCAAAATTATAGTATAGCAGTGGTAGTCTAGTGGTGTGACCGTTGGACTGCCATGCCTCCTTCCGTCTAGCCGTTTGTGCTCCTGGGCCGCGGTACCTCTTTGGAACAGTCCCACAGCGCTAGTAGGCATCGGCCCTTACTTTCTCTCTGGGTGCTCCTGTGTGGCCTTTTTGGCGCACTTCAAAATTAACATGTAAATTTAAGCATTAATTTTTTCCAATAAACCTTTCACCCATTCCAGAAGGAAGACGAAATCTGCATTTCCCAGCGAAACTTCGCGATCGGCATCTGCATAGCAGGAGTCATCCTGATGATATGCGTCATAGCAGCCATTGCCTTCATCTTGGCTCGAAGGAGGAATCCGAAGACCTACTCCAGAACCGGCAGCTCCTTATACAGTGGACCCTACACAAATACTGGGTACTCGCATACCAGTTAAAGTGATATTTGGTACAGTTTTTAATGCTTATGGTGTACACATGATGTTTTTGTGAAGATTAGAAAAATATTGTTATCAGAAAAAAAGGAGTTTTGATCGGTGAGAAAAAAATGCTCTCAAGCTCTTAGACTTTATTATAAAAAATAAGTTTTTGGGCAATGCAAATATGAAAATAAGAAATAGCTCCTGCAGCAGTCTTTATTTAAATAAAAAAATGCGAAGCTGTTTTATACCAATAAACTATACCTATGTGTATGTCATAAAGCTAAGTGCCATCTAAGTATTGGACATATTATATTTTTATATTAATTTACGCATTGGTTTCTAAAACATCGAATTTTACTAGAAAAACAAAATAAGGTGTAGAAATTGTACATTTATTTATCAATTTTTCGCCATTACGTTTTTAACGTTGCGCCTAAATTAAAATATATTTTTAATACTTAAATTGAAATTAGGAGGACATCGAAGAATTTGTCAGTGAGTGAAATATTAATAATATTTTTTTACAGTTGTGTTCATTTTCACAACGATTGAGTCATATTTTAGTACTTAGTATTTTAGTATATTTTACCACGTGTATTAAATTTACCATTACAATAAACTAGAAAGGAGTGCATCTGTGTCAAATAACCTACTTTTTAACAAACATCACTTTTATACACTCCAAGAAAAGTATAAATGTACTTAAAATAATGTAATAATGTGGTTTTAAAATGAAACAACACCTAAAATTGGCATTAGTGACAGTTAAAAAAGTTTAAAAAAAAATGGAGTTCTCGATATTTTGGAACGTTTTAAAACATTCGATTTAAAACTGATTTAATCACCATAATTTAAACGCGCTGACCTCAAGTAACATAATGGAAGAAAAAGATCTTGAATTTAAACATGTTTTAAAACCACATTTCTTATATTTATAATAATAAATTTGTGATAATTCGTTCGTTCGTATACGTCGTAAATCGATATTTTATATAAAACACTGTAATTTAAGAAATATACTGGTTGCCTTGCGTTACGTAATGAAGTAGAATAAATAAATGACAAAAGTCATATCTTAGGGTGTTGTAAAGGCCTGTGAGACTAGACTTTAAAAGTTTTTTTTTTTATATAAAGTATTTAAAACAGTTCCTTTAGGTTTTAGTAATCAGTTTATGGGAACTACATGTTTTTTACTAGCAATTCTGGCTTTTTATAAATTCTTTTACTTTTTTAAACAAAATTTTAATATTTTTCTATTATGACAAAAATATTATAAAATTACGCTTCTCTCGTGTTAATAAATATTAATTTCTAGTTAAAACAGGCCTTTATCTTTTCTATCGAGGTGGCGGGAATAGTTCTCTTCTACGCGGTTCACTAAAATTTTTAATTCACTGACTATAAACTTAACTGAAACATAGTTACTTATCTTAGTCGTGAATTAAAATTTTGAAAACAATTGGACAAGATGGATGCCATATTTTTTAAGGTTTTAATTTTAAGTTTCCTTTCTGCCAGTAATTCCGTCCAAACGGTGCTATTTTAATTTTTAATCTGGGCTTTTTTTAAGTTGCTTTTTGCTTGTTACTTGCGCCGTTGTCCATTGAGAAAAACTTATTTTTACGACTTAGAATTTCACCTCTAGTGATTAGTTAATTTTTTTAAACTGAATTTCATTTTATTACTCTTAATTACAGTTACATAGCATTATACAGTTTTCAGAAAAAATAAGTTTTTTTAAACTTCAAATTATTTTTAATTCTACTCAACTAGTGAGGCAGCACAAAGGTCGTAAAATAAAGGGTTGTGCACAATTTCAATGGGCAATGTTTTTTTTAGTTTTTTTTACTATGTATGTAAAGTAACAACGAATATAATCGATATACGTTTCATACTACCCCATTGTTAATGTTTTTTTAGTTATTTTTTTTCGACTAATTATAATATTATATTGTGTACTTAACTAGTTAATACAATGGGGTTCTGGAACGATACCGAGCGGTAAGACAGTGTACGAATTTTTTTTTAACAAATATACTGACTTGATAAGATTTTTGAGTTTTATTTTCCTACTATCACGCCTTGTAATCCCCGAAGGGTTAGGCAGCGATGTACCTAACTAGTACATACACATTCTACCAGTTGGTTGGTTGATGGCATTTATAAGGAGCGAGCCTAAAGCCATCAACCACTCAGTTGAAGGGTTAGGCAGAGGTGAAACCAATAGGGGATCCAACATAAAATTCAGAATCATATTTTTTTGAGTCAGTTGATCCCCTATTGTAGCACATCCACATTTCTGTAATAGGGGGCAAGACTTTCAACCGGGCTACGAAGTATTATAATATCTGTGACCGGGCACAGATCCAGATTCCTTGGCTGCTACTGATAAAATTCTGATAGAAAACCCCAATAACACTGTCCGAACCCAAGAAGCTCAGTAGTCAGTAGTAGTCTCTTGCATTCGTTGTTGCGGTGTGCGTCGCTGCGTGCTTTCGTGCTCTCAGTGTTCGTTGTTGCGGGCATTCGGTGGCGTGTGGTTCGGCGTGGTGGCTTTCGGAATGACGTATTGCACTCGTAGTATCGTTCGTTTTTTTTTCTGACATTCAAAAGTGCCTATGGCTTAATTGAAATAAATGTTTTGAGTTTTTTTTTTTGAGTCACTCACTAGACCAACGAGGCAGTTTTATTTACTTTTCCAAAATGATATTCTTTCCGTTGCTAACTGCGGTACTCAGATATATTTAATGATTACTTAAACCGTCACTTAGTAAAGATTTGACATACAAAACCTTCATTATACTGTCAAAACCTTTACTTGATGGCTTAAGTAATAGAGGATCGGACTGGGTCAAAATAATATGATTCTGTTTAGTCCGTAAGTTAGATTATCGAAAAATATTGAATACGTGTTTTTTGTTTTATCAAATCAATAAAAAATTACGGAGATAAAACGCGTCAAAGATCTTAGAGTGGGGCTTGAAACGTCACTTGTGTCGTCAAAATCAGTCAAAATGTACTATCTAATGACGTCACACGAGTTTTCGAAGCACTGTATCGTCTTCATTTTAAGTTTACGTGAAAAAAGAAAAAGTACGTGTCCAATAATTTTTGGAAATCTATCTGACGGACTAATTAGTTTTAATCTATTGCATAGATTCTATCGCGGGCCTTGAGTTGAGCGTGGAGAGCGAATCCAGAGATTTCCTAACAAAAATATTCAGTGTCAAGTTTAAGGGTTGCTATGGTTACGGAAAATAACGAGTCCCTATAATGCCCGTCACAGTAATGCACATACCAGCAATGCACGACATGACAATGTACAACATTGGAATTCAAAACACTTAGGCTGAGTTGCATCAAAAAAGTAGTTAAAGTTAAAGTTTGTGTCAAATGGCACGTCAAACAAACATCAAAACTTCAGTTTTGTATCGGTTATGCCAACAATGAGTTGCGCGATTTGACAAATAGTTAAATGACGTCATAACTTTAACGGTAACTGCAACCACTCACTTTCCGCTGGTTAGTGTTATAGTTTATGTTAAATTGTCTGTCAATTTTATTGTCAAACGCGTTGAATATAACCTTTAGAAATCATGTCCCTGCTCCAAGAAATACTCGCAGAAACCAGTTCTGATGACGAAAGCGATGAAAAGAAAAGTGTGATTACCTAGAGCCGATCGTTTTTCCACATGGAACGACGAATGTTTCTTGCCAAGATTTCGAGTCTCTAAAAACGTAGCTTGGTGGCTGACTATACGATTGCATTGCAAGGATATTCATTTTATGTAATTGTTCAACCAAAAAATAATAGGTACGTGCTATAGGTAGACAAAGCAATAAATATAATAGGTACTTACTTTGTTTGAATGTTTGCAAAAAAAATTTTGTAATAATTTTTCTATTAGATACCCCATATAGTACTGTCAAATTTGACAAAAACTTTAACTTTAACGACTTTTTTGGTGCAACTCAGCCTTACATTCCTATGTCGCGCGTTCTCGTGTCGTGCATTCCTGTGTTGGGCATTGCTGGTTCACGTTATGACATGTGTTTACGTCAGGCTGTCAATACTTTTTCTTTTAAATTTTCTGTCATAGAGTTTCTTACTAGCTTAGTTAGTTTAAGAAGGTTAGTTTTGATTTATATAATGTACTTACATCGCGCGAAATTCGAAGATCAGATATCGTTATTTTTGTTCAAATTTTTTGAATGAATAATTATTTTGGTGTGTAATTACACTATTAATACCTAATTATTTATACCTATTAATGCATAAGTTGATAAAAAATGCTATGCAATAGATTTACCGCGGCAGTCTCCGAGTGCCACACGTTTTTTTTTTGTCCGATCCCCTATTATTAAACGTCTCTGAGTCTGGCAGTTTAAGACTGATGGAAACAAAAAATAACTTTCAAGGTTAGTGTAAGGGAAGGAATGAAAATAAAAATACGAAATTCTCTAACTGTATGTATATATTCGCCATTCCAACAATCTCTCCGTGTACAATAATGTAGAAAATACATAAATACCATACCAATACATAATGGGATAAATAATTTACTTTACATGTGTATTTAGCCGATTAACAGTAATTATACTTAAACTATACATACAGTTTCATTGCATTACAACATTACATTATGATGTGCAAATATATGTATTTTGAAAACACCTTAAAATGTCAGTGCAATTACAAGAATTTTTAAATAGCAGGACCACTAATATTTCATCAAAGATAGTTCCATTTAAGACATTATTAATTTATTATTATTAAGAAGAGCGATACTTAATAAGTTTGTCATAAAAAATTAAACCAGAATGATAAGCATTCGAATTTTCGACCATAAATAATTCTGGCTTGGTAGGTATGAAAATGTCACTCTTGCAAAATTGGTGGCAATTGGGTCACAAATAAAAACTTAATCTACGCAAACCGTCAGTCTTAACGTAATCAATTAAAAAATAATAATTATGATAATTATTTACAAAATTAAAAAAAGGAATTTAACATACTAACAGAATTAAGCGCCACTTTTAAAGATAATCACAGAATTTTCAGGCATTTCAGTTTCATTTTCAATACTTTTCTTCTTTCAAAACTTAGTTTTTGTTAAAATAATATTATGTAAAGTAAGGTAAAGGATTAAAAGGTATATACTTACCTAAATATTTTCTTCTACTTAAAAATAAACACAAGACATGGAAAATACATTTGATATGTGCCATAAAATGCTCTTAGTAGTTATTTGTTGTATTGAATTGAGAACAAACTTTTCTGGTAAAAAAAATATCAAATTCTGTTATATTCAGGTATCTATCGGATAGTGCCTACTTTTTGAGTAATTTACAAACCCAATCAAAACGAAAGATTTTTCTTGTCCTTACACACAAGTGGTACAAAGGTATGGTCAAGATATTGGTCGTGCCAAATGGAATTATAGGAACTTACTTACTACATACATACATAAATTCACGCCTTTTTTCCCATAGGGATAGGCAGACACCACAGAACGCCACGAACTTACGTACTAGTGTAATTTTAAACCCTAAAAAAGCTCTATAAGTGTGATGTTTGACATAGTATATTAATGTGTGCACTTATTTGATTTTAAAATCATAACGAAGACATGCAGAATTGCGCTCAACGCCATCACACTAAGACTTCAATTTAAGCAAAGTTTAACATTGCGATTACTAAGCTCAAACTCTGATATACCACGCGATGAGAAAAATAGAAAGTTGAATGCAAAATTACACTCAACGTCATCGTACTAAAACTTAATTTTAACTGCCGTAATCAGAAATATTTAATGATTTCTTAAGCCGTCACTTAGTAATGATTTTGACACTTTGGTGAGGGTTTTGCATGTCAAAGTTTTACTAAGTCTTTAAACGCCTCTGAGTGCGGCATTAAATCTCAAAAACTGCGATAACTACGCTCATACACCACTAAGTTATACTCAGAACTTGCCCACAATCAGTACAACATAACAGCCCATAACGTTCCCACAGCTGGGACACAGGTCTGTGGGCTATAACCCAAGCAGGCCCACCCTTTCAAACTTCAGAATTTAACGTCAAAAGTCTCCTCAACGCCACCTTTACGGTCTATCATCGTCCATTTGGACTGTCATGAGGGAATCTTCGGGATGTATCTCTAGAACTGCTTCTGTACCATCGTTGAAAGGGAATGATACGCTGCCGTCTATTACTAGTCCTGGAAAAATAGAGAGGAATTGGTTAGATTGTGGACAATTAGGTAAAGAACTACATATAAGCAGCTTTGGTGGTCTAGTGGTAACCGTGACCGCTAAGTAAGAAGTTCTAGGGTTCGGGCAAATTGTTATTGTCATCAGGAATTGCTTAGTAGCAGCCACGGATTAGGGTTTTGTATCTCGTTGTTGACAATAGTATCACTTACTAGTAGATACACTTTTGCCTGACCTTTCGAAATTACATGCATGTAACATATTATGAATATGTTACATATACAGATTGTCTCCATGGAAAAGTAAGCGCCTCGTTCTAGATAAAAAAACGCGAAGATTACCGAAGAACATATTTTGTTTAATAAACGTATTATTATTACATTATTTTTCTGGTTCAACGCGATGATGATGGAACATTTACAAAATAAGTTTTTATTTTCTACTAAACTACTAATTTCAAGAAGTTATAGCTGATGACGTGTTCAGCGGCCGCGGCTAATGAGAACTAAAATTATGAGTTTAATCAATTATATTTATGTGATTAAAGGTCAGGTTATAAGTATGTCAGTAGTACTTCCTAGGACGACCTCATTCACCAAAATGTATAATCAGCTTTAGTGAGTCTTTTAAAGTTTGTGGGCCATCCACCACGTGGTCTAGTGTAGTATGACAACGTACCTGCATCAGTGCAATGCGACTTGACCTTGACCTCGCTCGCCCTGTCCCTGACCTTGAGACCGCGCGGTGTGGGCCACTCCTCGAACGTTATGTACTCACGGACAGAGTACGCTAGCTGGTCGGAATCTGGAGACGAAAGATTATAAGTTATTTATACAGCATTGCAATACAATGTGATACTCAGTATCTGGATTGATTAGAAAGGGTAGGCAGTCTGCCCGTGAAAAAAAACTGGTATTCAGGTGCGTTAGATTAGAAGCAAGCAAAAATTAGTGTGTCCTGTATTGGTTTGTGTGTGTCTGTTGGGTGCATGTGTGTCTGTAAGGGTGTGTGTGCTGGTTTTCTGTGTGTATGGGTGTGTGTGTCTGTATGTTGTGTGTGGGTGTGTGTGTTTGTATTGTGTGTCTGAGAGTGTGTGTTTGCATTGTATGAGTGGGTGTTTGTGTTGTGTGGGTGGGTGAGTGAGTTTAAGTGTAAGTATTTTATTACTCTTAGCAACTCTTTATAGATATCTTCGATAATACAAATTTTTCTTTGAAAAAAAAAAAACGCAAATTCTTACCTGCTGCAAACATAAGCTTCTGATTATAAGACTCGGTGACTTCCCTAGCCTTCTCCAGCGCCGTGTCGACCTGTACACCGAACTGTGTTGATAGTATCTTCATTAGCTCTTGCACTGATTGAGTTCGGAGGCAGTTTATACTGGAATTGAGAGAAATTTTGGTTTTAGAAATCAAAACCGACCCCATATTTCTAGACTATCATTTTATCCCGAGATCTATAATACACCAGCTTTTGCCAGCGGCTTCGCCCGCGTGAAAATGACGATTTTCCATACAAACTTTCATCCCCTATTTAACTCCCTTATGTGTTGAATTTCGATAAATCCTTCCTTATTCCTTGTCTACATTATAAAGGGAACCTCTGTGCAAAATTTCAGCTTTCTAGGTCCAAGCGTTTGGGCTGAGCGTTGATGAGTCAATCAGTCAGTCAGTCAGTCAGGACTTCTCTTTTTATTTATATAGTTTTTCGGCGAGTTTACCTACTACTCCGGTAAATATTGATAAGGTGTTGCTAAGTGTAATAATATCATGGTACATACCTAAAGTGCCAAGAAGTGCTTCCAGTGCCGGTAGTGACGCAGAGGCCGGAACTCTTCGTGTGCGACCATGCGCCGTTGTCTATCTGTAGCCGGAGTAGAGATACCCTGGATGTTACACTCTCGCCTATGAATACCTGGAACAATTCAATAGGGATATTAGTAAACGGGATAAAAAAATACTAGCGTCTGACGATTTTCTTAGCGTATTTGATAGCATAAAGTTCAGATGTGTATAGAAAAAATCAGCTACGTGAACCCCACTGCGTCATTAATAGATCATCAAGTGCTCAAGTAATAATCTGCCCCTGTAGCATGGCGAATCTATCTCTATTCTACCAAGAATACACAAAGATTTTTCCATACAATTTGACATGAAACCTACAATATGTCATTTTGTTCGATTCTTCCGTTGACAAAACCCGTTTCTTCTGTGGCCATGCTAAGCCGGCTGGTCAGAAGGATCAGGTGCAAGTTGGAAGGTGGGTCATTGTCTGTGGGCAGACAGCGTATACGCACTCGAGATCTGAGCTGTCTATGAACCCGGTTCTTCAGAAATAGTCTGATGATGCTATCTGGGTTTGAAGATCAGTGTTTAAACTTCTTGGCTGCGGGTTGTTGGAAAGAGATATCGCGGCCTCGACACAAAGGGTTAAGAAGGAACATGGGTGGTTTTTAGTCAGTAGAAGTCTGGCACACCCTACCGCTCTGCCCAAAGTGGGAGGAGTCATTTGATGATTTCCTACCCTAAAAAAAAGAAAGGATGATATTAAGATCTCACCTCATTTAACGCCAAGAACGGTAATAGTTTAGTAGCAAGCGTGGCACTCTGTCTCTCCCCGGCTGTCGCTCATTTGTTGTGAGTTTAGATAATGATAGAGGACAGTGAGGATAAAAGATCTCACCTCATTTAACTCCAAGAACGGTAATACTTTAGTAGCAAGCGTGGCACTCTGTCTCTCCCCGGCTGTCGCTCATTTGTTGTGAGTTTAGATAATGATAGAGGACAGTGAGGATAAAAGATCTAACCTCATTTAAAACCAAGAACGGTAATACTTTAGTAGCAAGCGTGGCACTCTGTCTCTCCCCGGCTGTCGCTCATTTGTTGTGAGTTTAGATAATGATATAGGACAGTGAGGATAAAAGATCTCACCTCATTTAACGCCAAGAACGGTAATAGTTTAGTAGCAAGCGTGGCACTCTGTCTCTCCCCGGCTGTCGCTCATTTGTTGTGAGTTTAGATAATGATAGAGGACAGCGAGGATAAAAGATCTCACCTCATTTAACGCCAAGAACGGTAATACTTTAGTAGCAAGCGTGGCACTCTCTGTCTCTCCCCGGCTGTCGCTCATTTGTTGTGAGTTTAGATAATGATATAGGACAGTGAGGATAAAAGATCTCACCTCATTTAACGCCAAGAACGGTAATACTTTAGTAGCAAGCGTAGCACTCTCTGTCTCTCCCCAGCTGTCGCTCATTTGTTGTGAGTTTAGATAATGATAGAAGACAGTGAGGATAAAAGATCTCACCTCATTTAACGCCAAGAACGGTAATACTTTAGTAGCGAGCGTGGCACTCTCTGTCTCTCCCCGGCTGTCGCTCATTTGTTGTGAGTTTAGATAATGATAGAGGACAGTGAGGATAAAAGATCTCACCTCATTTAACGCCAAGAACGGTAATACTTTAGTAGCAAGCTTGGCCCTCTCTGTCTCTCCCCTGCTGTCACTCATTTATTGTGAGTTTAGATTGTTAATATGATGATAGAGGACAGTGAGGATAAAAGATCTCACCTCATTTAACGCCAAGAACGGTAATACTTTAGTAGCAAGCGTGGCACTCTCTGTCTCTCCCCGGCTGTCGCTCATTTGTTGTGAGTTTAAGTTGTATGAGTCTGTCATTTCGTGCGTATTATGTACGGGTGGGTATCTGTGAACAAAATTATATTATAAGTTACTACAGGTCAAATTAATTGTGCCATCAAAATAAAAATAAACGCTGGGAAAGTGGCTGAGTTCTGGACAAAACAAAAAGAGAATAAAAATAATGCATATAAATGTGTGAGTTGGATTGGAGCTCACAATTTAGAAGAGACCGATGTTTATATTTGATACTTTTTTATTTATGTCAACAATATTTCGTAATAAAGGATGTTTTGGTCGAAAACGCAGAAACAACTTTGTTTGGATGGAAATAAATGAGTTCGATTCCCAGGGGCTGCAGTCTCTACACTAACAACGACGCTACGAATGTCGTTAAGTCGAAAAATCGAAAACTTTCTTTAATAGATTTTCAACCTTATGCTGTTGAAATAAAGCTGAAAATCTATTAACGAAATTTGACATCGATAAGACTTGGCGACAGATTTTTAACGATATTTAGTGTAGAGACTGCAGGCCCTGGTCGGATAAAGTGCTATTGGATTTTTCAATCAGGAATTTCTCACTAGCAGCCACGGAGTATGGATTCGAGCCCGGTTTATGAAATGTGAGTGTACTGCCTACCCTGCCTACCTCTTAGGGGATTACAGGCGTGATGTCCCAACAAAAAGTGGCATATTATTTAGAACACAGGACATTGAACTAACCTGCAATAATGTAGCGTGTGTAAGTCGATAGGTGTGATGGTCTCCAACAGTTTCGGCTCGCTGGTGATCGTGGTGCGTATCCTAGAGCGACGCATCCACCTGAATCTGCCCTGGAATCATTAAATACATATGTAGCGGTACTACAGCAACATCCGCCGAGACTAATCCAAATTATGTTGGGGTTAGCTTCTAGTCGAACCGGATTCAGCTAAATACCAGTATTTTACAAGGAGCGACTGGCCGCTGGCAATTGCCTATCTCCACAACCCAGTTAGTGCATAATGGGTAATACGATACCGTTTGGTAAGACTGGTTGTTAGACTTTCGGACCACTGCTGACTACCTGTAACGGCTATCCTTCATATATCCGGTCTTCATATAACCGTCTTCAGATAACCGGTCCTCATATAACCGGTCTTTATATAACCGGTCTTCATATAATGTGCTTTCCGAGGCACGGAGGAAACTGGGTATGTAATGGGTGGTCATCCATCCACGAGCCAATCAAGGCAAGGGCGGATTAACCAGGAGATCGACCTGAGCGTCGGATATTATTTAGCCACTAGATCCTTTTAGGTAACTGAGACAACTGTGACCTTTATTTTTTTGGGAAGGCGGGTGAGAAATAATCAAATGACTCCTCTCCCGCTCTGGGCAGAGCGGTAGGGAGTGTCAGATTTCTACTGACTAAAAACCACCCATGTTCCTTCTTAGCCCTTTGTGTCGAGGCTGCGGTATCTCTTTCTACCAAAACGCAGCCACGATGGGAGACAACTGTGATTACTGTGACTTAATACTAAGATTGTTTAGTATAAAGGTAGTATACCTCTTTTAGCGCCTGGAACGCACCCTTTACGTCGTTGGAACACCAAGTGGGCAGGCAGAGGCGTCCTACTGACTTCTTTGGTGAACTGTTGAAACCTATTACTGGTTTACTGTAAAACGAGAAAAGTTGAAGTTTAGTTTCATTGAATCTATATGAGAAGTCTGAGAGGAACAGTTTAGAAGTCAAAAAATATAATCTAAGGTAAAAATTATCGCCCCGACAAAACTAAATTCATAAGGATCAGTCCATAGCTGTACATAGACCTCCTTTATTGGCTTCACCGAGTCTGAGAGCTAGGCTTCTTACGCTTGCCGATTCGTGGAGTCCAGTCACATATTCTGACGATCATCGGTTTACCGGCTAGTATAGCTGGCCCATTGCCACTTCAGCATATTCTGTGAGCTATGTCGACAACCTTTTTGGATCACCTGGTTGCGAACCCTTAGAGATAATCCAAGCATAGCCCACAACATAGCACGCTGAGCGACCTTAAATTTATGGTCTCAGCCGTACCATGAGTGTCAGCGTTCCCACTCCGTAGAAAATTACCTTTAAATAAAATAGATAAACTTACTTGGCATCTCTAACTCTAGAAGCTGCTAGCAAGAAGGTACCGTCACCACCACATGGTACCACAACGTCGCACCAGTTTATTAAGTCTTCGTTGTAGGTTAGCCTGGAATATGAAAGGAAAACTGAAGATACTGGAAGATTAACATATCAAGTACCTAATTAAAAACAAGTGGATTTAGGATGCTTTTGCTTTTTTTATCCACTATTATCTCGATTTCATAACCGCAGTCTTTATAGCGATGCTTCCCGGCAGTTCCCGGTGTCCACCATCGGCTTGACAACCGTGGTGGACAGAGACTCAATTTTAAATATGAGAGTTAGTTAGCTAGTAACTGGAAAAAACTGTAAGTCTACCGCGTCGCGAGGTCTCTTATGAGGTAGCGGGACGAGCTGGACAGCCAACCAACGACCAGTGGTCCACATTGGCTCTGGATTGAAAGATTTGGAGGTCATGTACCTTTGCCCAGCAGTGGGGTAATGACAAAGGCTAACAGTAGTAGAAGTAACTGAAAAAGACACTGTACCTGCTAGCCATCTCAACCTTCATCCCCATATCCGTGAGGCTCTTGGCCACATTCTCCTCAAACGCCTTCTGCCTCTTGTGTACCTTCACCATGCTGTCGTAATCAGACCCTCGCTTCCGCAGCACCTTCTCCAACTCTTGTTCTGAACAGTTCTCGTGGGCGTGTCTGTAAGTTAAAGGAAATTTTGAGTTTAATGGGGTGGAGAGTAAAGGTGATCCGGCTCGAAGGACCAAGTTATTTTCGATCAAATTGTAGATGTTGGTCGGAGTGGCAGAAAATTGTGGTTGAAATCAAATGTCTTTAAAGAAACGGGGCTGCCAAGACATAGGTCTCGAGTTCGAGCCCAAGACCTCTCTCTTCGAATTAGTGTGCATTTATAGTTATTCGCTTCGGTGAAGGAAACCAGCATGTCTGAGATATATTTCTCGACGGCATGTAAAGCCCACGGGCGGCATAAAAGAGTTTTTGACACCAGGTTAGGCACTAACCACACGATGAAAAAGAAGAAGATACAAAATACAAGGACCAAAAACCGGATACCGCATATTATGTGACTTACGCCCAAATACTCAAACGTCACTCAATTATAAGTAACCGTCAAAACTCCTGCTATCTCTGTCACTCTGCGTTTAAGTAACAAAGACAGCACGAGATTTAAGTGCAACTTAAAATTGAGTGACGTTTGAGTATTTGGGCGTAAGCGAAGGTTAATGATGTTAGTTGAATAATCAACCTAATATAATTATAATCGTACAAAGTGAAAATAAATAATCAGTATGACGACTTTGATTAATTATGTTTATTTTGCAAATATGTTTTTACAAACACTTTTACCAGTATTTTTTTTTAAACTAGATGGAACCGGTGTTTCGTACCTGACTACACTGAGAAGAAACATCCGAAACAAACTCAGTCATAGTATCTTATAAGGTCCAGACATAATCTTGGTATACACACATGCAAATTAGTGTGTGAGATGGTCTTTTGAAGAAAGAACCACACAGATATGAGTAGACGTGTCCAGTCAGCGCAAGCATTTGTCAGTTATCGTGTACCTCGACTTATAACTCAAGGAGCTCAACGTCACGACAAACAATACCAAAGAAAGTACATTTCACTCACTGAAAACATGTTTCACACAAAGAAAAACCACTACGTATACAAAAGCAATCGTCATTTATACAAACACATACTGACATACTTAATAAAGATAAATTACACATGTACTCAACTTTCAATAAAACCCTAGTGAGTATTATTAGCCTATGTTTTATCTATTTCCCTTATCTTTCTATCTTCTATATAAATAAAGAGAGAAGTCCTGACTGACTGACTGACTGACTCATCAACGCCCAGCCCAAACCCTTGGACCTAGAAAGCTGAAATTTTGCACAGAGGTTCCCTGTATTATGTAGACAAGGAATAAGGAAGGATTTTTCGAAATTCAACCCCTAAGGGAGTAAAATAGGGGATGAAAGTTTGTATGAAAAATCGTCATTTTCACGCGGGCGAAGCCGCTGGCAAAAGCTAGTTTTATCTATTTCCCTTATCTTCTATTTTTATACTATATAAAGCTAAACTACCACTCACTGACTCACTCACTGACTGACATAATTGTTCTCCCAGATGGTGGATGGGGAGGTGGGTATATTTTGACAGATTCGTAAACAAGTAACTCTGGTGAGTATGGGAAAAGTCCGAAACCCCCCCTTTTTGCCCCCCCTCCCCCCCCTCCCTATCGTATCTCGGAAACTAAGAGACCGGTATTTTTTTTTTATTACGGATTCGTATAGAGGAGGCTCGGTAAAGTAAAAATCATTTTTTTAAGTGGCCCCCCTTGCCCCCCTTCTCCCCCCCTTTAGGCAAATCTCGAAAGTTAAGAGACTTGGAACGATTTTTTTTTCAGATTCATTTAGAGGGGCCTTTTCGTTAATCGAAATCATTTTTCGAGACTCCCCCCCTCACCCCCCCTTCAACCCCCCCCCCCTTTTCACCTTTTTTTTTTTTTTTCTTACATAAAACTATTGAGGGGCGTTGAAACCTGTCCGGTGGTGGTACAGCGGCAAAGCGAAGGGGGGAGCGGGCGAGCGAAGCGAGCCGGCGCCCCCCGTAGCGTAGGGACAATGTCATGATAGCTTTCCGGTGGTAGGTAGGTCCTGAGTGGAGCGAACCTGCGAGACCGAGTGGAGCGAAGGGGGGAGGTGGCGAGCGAAGCGAGCCGGCGACCTCCTTAGCGTAACGAAGGTTGAGTGGGTGAAGCGTAACTCAGGGGCGACGACAAGCAAACTTTAGGGTAATGTTTTTTTAGTGGTAGTAGGAGGTAATAGGTAAGTAGTAGGTAGGTAGTAGGTAGGTAGTAGGTAGGTAGTAGGTAGGTAGTAGGTAGGTAGTAGGTAGGTAGTAGGTAGGTGTAGGTAGGTAGGTAGGTGGTAGGTAGGTGAAGGTAGGTAGTAGGTAGGTAGTAGGTAGGTGTAGGTAGGTGTAGGTAGGTGTAGGTAGGTGTAGGTAGGTGTAGGTAGGTGTAGGTAGGTGTAGGTAGGTGTAGGTAGGTAGTAGGTAGTTGTAGGTAGGTAGTATTGGAACATTTTTTTTTTCAGATTCATTGAGAGGTGCAATGCGTTAGTCGAAATCACTTTTCAAAGCGCCCCCTCTCCCCCTCTTCACGCCCCGCGAGCTGCGCGCAGCTCGCGCACCCACGCAAATACTAGTTATACTATATAAAGCTTAATTACCACTGACTCATGTACCTATTGACAGAATTGTTCTCCCAGATGGTGGATGGGGAGGTGGGTATATTTTGACAGATTCGTAAACAAGTCACTCTCGTGAGTATGGGAAAAGTCCGAAACCCCCCCTTTTCCCCCCCCTTCTCCCCCCTCCCTATCGTATCTCGGAAACAAAGAGACTTGAAGTGCTTTTTTTTAGGGATTCGTATAGAGGAGGCTCGGTAAAGTAAAAATCATTTTTCAAAGTGGCCCCCCTTGCCCCCCTTCTCCCCCCCTTTAGGCGGATCTCGGAAATAAAGAGAATTAAGTGTTTTTTTTTAGGGATTCGTATAGAGGAGGCTTGAGGAAGTAAAAACCATTTTGAAAATTTGACCCCCTTGCCCCCCTCCATCCCCCCCTTTTCGGATCTCGGAAGTTAAGAGACTTGGAACATTTTTTTTTTTCAGATTCATTGAGAGGGGCATAGAGTTAGTTGAATCATTTTTTATATCTCCCCCCTCTCCCCCCTTTCACCCCCCCCCCCACTCTTCACCCCTTTTTTTTAAACTCGTGTTCTGTTTTGTTTACGGATTCGTATAGAGAAGGCTCGGGGAAGTAAAATGGTGCTACCGGTAAAGCGAAGGGGGGAGCGGGCGAGCGAAGCGAGCCCGCGACCCCCGTAGCGTAGGGATAATGTCATGATAGCTTTCCGGTGGTAGGTAGGTCCTGAGTGGAGCGAACCTGCGAGACCGAGTGGAGCGAAGGGGGGAGGTGGCGAGCGAAGCGAGCCGGCGACCTCCTTAGCGTAACGAAGGTTGAGTGGGTGAAGCGTAACTCAGGGGCGACGACATGCAAACTTTAGGGTAATGTTTTTTTAGTGGTAGTAGGAGGTAGTAGGTAGGTGGTAGGTAGGCAGGTGTAGGTAGGTAGGTATAGTTAGGTGTAGGTAGGTGTAGGTAGGTGTAGGTAGGTGTAGGTAGGTGTAGGTAGGTGTAGGTAGGTAGTAGGTAGGTGTAGGTAGGTAGGTGGTAGGTAGGTGTAGGTAGGTGTAGGTAGGTGTAGGTAGGTGTAGGTAGGTAGGTGGTAGGTAGGTGTAGGTAAGTGGTGGCATACGTGAGATTCATATAGAGGAGGCTCGGGGAAGTAAAATCCGTTTTTCAAATTTGTACCCCTTGCCCCCCTTCACCCCCCCTTTAGGCGGATCTCGGAAGTTAAGAAACTTTGAACATTTTTTTTTTCAGATTCATTGAAAGGGGCAATGCGTTAGTCGAAATCACTTTTCAAAGCTCCCCCTCTCCCCCTCTTCACGACCCGCGAGCTGCGCGCAGCTCGCGCACCCACGCAAATACTAGTTATACTATATAAAGCTAAACTACCACTCACTCACTGACTCACTGACTGACTGACAGAATTGTTCTCCCAGATGGTGGATGGGGAGGTGGGTATATTTTGACAGATTCGTAAACAAGTAACTCTGGTGAGTATGGGAAAAGTCCGAAACCCCCCCTTTTCCCCCCTCCCTATCGTATCTCGGAAACTAGGAGACCCGTATTTTTTTTTTTTTACTGATTCGTATAGAGGAGGCTCGGTAAAGTAAAAATCATTTTTCAAAGTGGCCCCCCTTGCCCCCCTTCTCCCCCCCTTTAGGCGAATCTCGAAAATAAAGAGAATTTTCGTGTTTTTTTTTAGGGATTCGTATAGAGGAGGCTTGGGGAAGTAAAAACTATTTTGAAAATTTGACCCCCTTGCCCCCCTCCATCCCCCCCCTTTCGGATCTCGGAAGTTAAGAGACTTGGAACATTTTTTTTTTCAGATTCATATAGAGGGGCATTGCGTTAGTCGAAATCATTTTTAGAAACTCCCCCCCTCTCCCCCCCCCTTCACCCCCCCCCCCCCCTCTTCACCCCTTTTTTCTGTTTTGTTTACAGATTCGTATAGGATAGGAGGCTCGGGGAAGTAAAATGGTGGTACCGGTAGAGCGAAGGGGGGAGCGGGCGAGCGAAGCGAGCCGGCGACCCCCGTAGCGTAGGGATAATGTCATGATAGCTTTCCGGTGGTAGGTAGGTCCTGAGTGGAGCGAACCTGCGAGACCGAGTGGAGCGAAGGGGGGAGGTGGCGAGCGAAGCGAGCCGGCGACCTCCTTAGCGTAACGAAGGTTGAGTGGGTGAAGCGTAACTCAGGGGCGACGACAAGCAAACTTTAGGGTAATGTTCTTTTAGTGGTAGTAGGAGGTAGTAGGTAGGTGGAAGGTAGTAGGTATGTGTAGGTAGGTGTAGGTAGGTAGGTGTAGGTAGGTAGGTGTAGGTAGGTAGTAGGTAGGTGTAGGTAGGTGTAGGTAGGTGTAGGTAGGTGTAGGTAGGTGTAGGTAGGTAGTAGGTAGGTGTAGGTAGGTAGTACCGCGAGCTGCATTGAAAATTTTTTTTTTCAGATTCATTGAGAGGTGCAATGCGTTAGTCGAAATCATTTTTCTAAGCTGCCCCTCTCCCCCTCTTCACGCCTCGCGAGCTGCGCGCAGCTCGCGCACCCACGCAAATACTAGTCTATTATATAAAGCTTAATTACCACTCACTCACTGACTGACAGAATTGATCTCCCAGATGGTGGATGGGGAGGTGGGTATATTTTTACAGATTCGTAAACAACTAACTCTCATGACTATGGGAAAAGTCCCAAACCCCCCCTTTTCCCCCCTCCCTATCGTATCTCGGAAACAAAGAGACTTGAAGTGTTTTTTTTTAGGGATGCGTATAGAGGAGGATCGGTAAAGTAAAAATCATTTTTCAAAGTGTCATTTTCTATTTTTAATCATTTTTTTTTCAGATTCATTGAGAGGGGCATAGAGTTAGTTGAATCATTTTTTATATCTCCCCCCTCTCCCCCCTTTCACCCCCCCCCCCACTCTTCACCCCTTTTTTTTAAACTCGTGTTCTGTTTTGTTTACGGATTCGTATAGAGAAGGCTCGGGGAAGTAAAATGGTGCTACCGGTAAAGCGAAGGGGGGAGCGGGCGAGCGAAGCGAGCCCGCGACCCCCGTAGCGTAGGGATAATGTCATGATAGCTTTCCGGTGGTAGGTAGGTCCTGAGTGGAGCGAACCTGCGAGACCGAGTGGAGCGAAGGGGGGAGGTGGCGAGCGAAGCGAGCCGGCGACCTCCTTAGCGTAACGAAGGTTGAGTGGGTGAAGCGTAACTCAGGGGCGACGACATGCAAACTTTAGGGTAATGTTTTTTTAGTGGTAGTAGGAGGTAGTAGGTAGGTGGTAGGTAGGCAGGTGTAGGTAGGTAGGTATAGTTAGGTGTAGGTAGGTGTAGGTAGGTGTAGGTAGGTGTAGGTAGGTGTAGGTAGGTGTAGGTAGGTAGTAGGTAGGTGTAGGTAGGTAGGTGGTAGGTAGGTGTAGGTAGGTGTAGGTAGGTGTAGGTAGGTGTAGGTAGGTAGGTGGTAGGTAGGTGTAGGTAAGTGGTGGCATACGTGAGATTCATATAGAGGAGGCTCGGGGAAGTAAAATCCGTTTTTCAAATTTGTACCCCTTGCCCCCCTTCACCCCCCCTTTAGGCGGATCTCGGAAGTTAAGAAACTTTGAACATTTTTTTTTTCAGATTCATTGAAAGGGGCAATGCGTTAGTCGAAATCACTTTTCAAAGCTCCCCCTCTCCCCCTCTTCACGACCCGCGAGCTGCGCGCAGCTCGCGCACCCACGCAAATACTAGTTATACTATATAAAGCTAAACTACCACTCACTCACTGACTCACTGACTGACTGACAGAATTGTTCTCCCAGATGGTGGATGGGGAGGTGGGTATATTTTGACAGATTCGTAAACAAGTAACTCTGGTGAGTATGGGAAAAGTCCGAAACCCCCCCTTTTCCCCCCCCTTCTCCCCCCTCCCTATCGTATCTCGGAAACTAGGAGACCCGTATTTTTTTTTTTTTACTGATTCGTATAGAGGAGGCTCGGTAAAGTAAAAATCATTTTTCAAAGTGGCCCCCCTTGCCCCCCTTCTCCCCCCCTTTAGGCGAATCTCGAAAATAAAGAGAATTTTCGTGTTTTTTTTTAGGGATTCGTATAGAGGAGGCTTGGGGAAGTAAAAACTATTTTGAAAATTTGACCCCCTTGCCCCCCTCCATCCCCCCCCTTTCGGATCTCGGAAGTTAAGAGACTTGGAACATTTTTTTTTTCAGATTCATATAGAGGGGCATTGCGTTAGTCGAAATCATTTTTAGAAACTCCCCCCCTCTCCCCCCCCCTTCACCCCCCCCCCCCCCCTCTTCACCCCTTTTTTCTGTTTTGTTTACAGATTCGTATAGGATAGGAGGCTCGGGGAAGTAAAATGGTGGTACCGGTAGAGCGAAGGGGGGAGCGGGCGAGCGAAGCGAGCCGGCGACCCCCGTAGCGTAGGGATAATGTCATGATAGCTTTCCGGTGGTAGGTAGGTCCTGAGTGGAGCGAACCTGCGAGACCGAGTGGAGCGAAGGGGGGAGGTGGCGAGCGAAGCGAGCCGGCGACCTCCTTAGCGTAACGAAGGTTGAGTGGGTGAAGCGTAACTCAGGGGCGACGACAAGCAAACTTTAGGGTAATGTTCTTTTAGTGGTAGTAGGAGGTAGTAGGTAGGTGGAAGGTAGTAGGTATGTGTAGGTAGGTGTAGGTAGGTAGGTGTAGGTAGGTAGTAGGTAGGTGTAGGTAGGTGTAGGTAGGTGTAGGTAGGTGTAGGTAGGTAGTAGGTAGGTGTAGGTAGGTAGTACCGCGAGCTGCATTGAAAATTTTTTTTTTCAGATTCATTGAGAGGTGCAATGCGTTAGTCGAAATCATTTTTCTAAGCTGCCCCTCTCCCCCTCTTCACGCCTCGCGAGCTGCGCGCAGCTCGCGCACCCACGCAAATACTAGTCTATTATATAAAGCTTAATTACCACTCACTCACTGACTGACAGAATTGATCTCCCAGATGGTGGATGGGGAGGTGGGTATATTTTTACAGATTCGTAAACAACTAACTCTCATGACTATGGGAAAAGTCCCAAACCCCCCCTTTTCCCCCCTCCCTATCGTATCTCGGAAACAAAGAGACTTGAAGTGTTTTTTTTTAGGGATGCGTATAGAGGAGGATCGGTAAAGTAAAAATCATTTTTCAAAGTGGCCCCCCTTGCCCCCCTTCTCCCCCCCGTTAGGCGGATCTCGGAAATAAAGAGAATTACGTGTTTTTTTTTTAGGGATTCGTATAGTGGAGGCTTGGGGAAGTAAAAACCATTTTGAAAATTTGACCCCCTTGCCCCCCTCCACCCCCCCTTTAGGCGAATCTCGGAAGTTAAGAGACTTGGAACATTTTTTTTTCAGATTCATTGAAAGGGGCATTGCGTTAGTCGAAATCATTTTTAGAAACTCCCCCCTCTCCCCCCCTTCACCCCCCCCCCCTTTTACCCCTTTTTTCTGTTTTGTTTACAGATTCGTATAGGATAGGAGGCTCGGGGAAGTAAAATGGTGCTACCGGTAAAGCGAAGGGGGGAGCGGGCGAGCGAAGCGAGCCCGCGACCCCCGTAGCGTAGGGATAATGTCATGATAGCTTTCCGGTGGTAGGTAGGTCCTGAGTGGAGCGAACCTGCGAGACCGAGTGGAGCGAAGGGGGGAGGTGGCGAGCGAAGCGAGCCGGCGACCTCCTTAGCGTAACGAAGGTTGAGTGGGTGAAGCGTAACTCAGGGGCGACGACAAGCAAACTTTAGGGTAATGTTTTTTTAGTGGTAGTAGGAGGTAGTAGGTAGGTAGGTAGTAGGTAGGTGTAGGTAGGTGTAGGCAGGTAGGTAGTAGGCAGGTGTAGGTAGGTAGTAGGTAGGTAATAGGTAGGTGTAGGTAGGTGTAGGTAGGTGTAGGTAGGTGTAGGTAGGTAGTACCGCGAGCTGCATTGGAACATTTTTTTTTTCAAATTCATTGAGAGGTGCAATGCGTTAGTCGAAATCATTTTTCAAAGCTCCCCCTCTCCCCCTCTTCACGCCCCGCGAGCTGCGCGCAGCTCGCGCACCCACGCAAATACTAGTTATACTATATAAAGCTAAATTACCACTCACTGACTCACTGATTGACATAATTGTTCTCCCAGATGGTGGATGGGGAGGTGGGTATATTTTGACAGATTCGTAAACAAGTAACTCTGGTGAGTATGGGAAAAGTCCCAAACCCCCCCTTTTTGCCCCCCCTCCCCCCCCTCCCTATCGTATCTCGGAAACTACGAGACCCGTATTTTTATTTTTTTACGGATTCGTATAGAGGAAGGTCAGTAACTTAAAAATCATTTTTCAAAGTGGCCCCCCTTTTCCCCCTTCTCCCCCCCTTTAGGCGAATCTCGAAAGTTAAGAGACTTGGAACGATTTTTTTTTCAGATTCATTTAGAGGGGGCCTTTGCGTTAATCGAAATCATTTTTCGAGACTCCCCCCTCACCCCCCCTTCAACCCCCCCCCCCCCTTTTTTCACCTTTTTTTTTTTTTTTTTTCTTACATAAAACTATTGAGGGGCGTTGAAATTTGTATACACTCCCCTCCCCAACCTCCCCTAAAATTAAAAGGGCTGTAACTTCATAACGGTTAGAGATAGCCATTAGGTGTTTGAACAAATATTATAGTAGGCGTCGAAACCTGTCCGGTGGTGGTACAGCGGTAAAGCGAAGGGGGGAGCGGGCGAGCGAAGCGAGCCGGCGACCCCCGTAGCGTAGGGATAATGTCACGATAGCTTTCCGGTGGTAGGTAGGTCCTGAGTGGAGCGAACCTGCGAGACCGAGTGGAGCGAAGGGGGGAGGTGGCGAGCGAAGCGAGCCGGCGACCTCCTTAGCGTAACGAAGGTTGAGTGGGTGAAGCGTAACTCAGGGGCGACTACAAACAAACTTTAGGTTAATGTTTTTTTAGTGGTAGTAGTAGGTAGGTAGTAGGTAGGTGTAGGTAGGTAGGTGTAGGTAGGTGTAGGTAGGTAGTAGGTAGGTAGTAGGTAGGTGTAGGTAGGTGGTAGGTAGGTGTAGGTAGGTGGTGGCATACGTGAGATTCATATAGAGGAGGCTCGGGGAAGTAAAAACCGTTTTTCAACTTTGAACCCCTTGCCCCCCTTCACCCCCCCTTTAGGCGGATCTCGGAAGTTAAGAGACTTTGAACATTTTTTTTTTCAGATTCATTGAAAGGGGCAATGCGTTAGTCGAAATCACTTTTCAAAGCTCCCCCTCTCCCCCTCTTCACGACCCGCGAGCTGCGCGCAGCTCGCGCACCCACGCAAATACTAGTCTATCTATATAAATAAAAAGAGAAGTCCTGACTGACTGACTGATTGACTGACTGACTGGCTCATCAACGCCCAGCCCAAACCCTTGAACCTACAAAGCTGAAATTTTGCTCAGAGGTTCCCTTATTAATGTAGACAAGGAATAAGGAAGGATTTTTCGAAATACAACCCCTAAGGGATTTAAATAGGGGATGAAAGTTTGTATGTAAAATCGTCATTTTCACGCGGGCGAAGCCGCTGGCAAAAGCTAGTCTATCTATATAAATAAAGAGAGAAGTCCTGACTGACTGACTGACTCATCAACGCCCAGCCCAAACCCTTGGAGCTAGAAAGCTGAAATTTTGCACAGAGGTTCCCTTTATAATGTAGACAAGGAATAAGGAAGGATTTTTTTCGAAATTCAACCCATATGGGAGTAAAATAGGGGATGAAAGTTTGTATGGAAAATCGTCATTTTCACGCGGGCGAAGCCTCTGGCAAAAGCTAGTCAGTCATATTTCCCATAACATAAGATCACGCCTGTAATCCCAAAGGATTAGGCAGAGGTGTATCGAATAGTACACCCACATTTTGCCAGTTATCTTTAAGTCCCATGTAATAGAGGGACTCCGGACACAGGTAGGCCGAAGCAAGGAACACCTGTTCAGGTAGAGATTCATAGATGACTCGGATTCATAGACACCCTGGAGTGTAAATGTGGTCTTGCCCCACAAACTATAAGACACTTGATATCGTGTCCTGTCTGTCCTGTTACTTGCACATCACAGGAGCTGATGGAGGCTACTGAAAGTGCAAAACTCGTCGCCAAATTTTAGACCGACTCAATTGGAATTGTCATCGACACGCTAAGAAGAATAGGGAAGAATAATATAAGGTCCCATTAAAATAGGTGGACAAAATTTTAGAAATCATTTAGACCACCAAAATAAGGACAATGGTAAAGAAAATAATAAGTAAAACGCATTTAAGTACCTACTGCTAAAGGACGAGTTTGTTCTAGAGTGCCGGCAATTTATTATTTTAAGTCAAAATAAAATCACTTTTACAGTGTTTTTTTTTTTTTGTTTAGATATCTTTGTTTAGGCGTACTGAACGCTGTGTTAAAATTTGTCCACCTATTTTAATTGGACCTTATATATTGCCAAAAACCGGGCAGAAATCCAGACTCCGTGGCTGCTGCTGGGAAACTCCTGATGGAAAACCCGACCCGGGAATGAAACCCTCATGGACAGCAGTCGCGCTTGCAACCACGAAGCAGTGAGTAGTTGAGTACTATTAGGCTGTTTTATCATTTTCTCTTATCAGTCATATCTAATTACAACGTAATAATGAAGTTTCATTATCACAGCGTAGCTTTGAGTGGGAATCCCGTATTTTGTTGTGAGTGTGCTGAGCGTCACTAAATGACTGATTTTTAACCGATTTCCAAGGAGGAGGTTCTCAATTCAATTGTTTCTTTTTTTTGTATGTACACTGATATCTCCGACAATTGTGGACCGATTTGCAATTTTTATTTATATTCGAAAGAGTATTCTCCCGAGGTGGTCTCATTGTGACCAAATCAGAATCTGATGATGGGATCCCAGGGAAATCGAGGGCAAGCCGCAAATGTTATTGTCATTTTTCAGATATTTGCTAAAGTTGTTCAAGTGTTTGAGTCTGATAATCATAATTTCATGTGGATGCGCTGATGATGGAAGGTCAACCACATCACGCCTGTAATTCTAGATGTGTTAGGCAGAAGCACCGAATGGTACACCCACATTTCGCCAGTTACGTTTAAGCCCCATGTAATAGGGGGCAAACACTAATATCACCTGATTTTTTTTATAATACATCACAATGAGAACGAACCCAATGTTTCGCGAGTGGGAACACAGTGTAAGAAACATGTTCTTCTAAAGTGAACAGCATGTGATCAATTGTCTTCAATTATATACCTATAATTAGGTACGTCTATCTTGGAACGTTTGTTTTTCCTGTTATAATGTTATTTTAGTACACAACGCGGTGTTTGAGGAACTCAGTCGGATTAGTTTGAAGTTACATAACAAATAAGTGAACGATAAAGGCGTCATTGTATTGTTTTATAAACTGCCATAATTATACAACATCACGCGTGTAATGTAAACCCCAAAGAGTTAGGGCTTATTTACGGAGACGCGGGGAGTCGCCGCGTCGCGTGGCTCGTTGTGCGCTTTTAAGAGGAAATGCGAGTGCTGTCTCTTTCTACTATCGCTGTCTCTCTCCGTCCTCCAGCCCTCAAATTCGTGCGATAAGGACAACTATAGAAAAAAGTTAGAATTCGAGGTTTGGCTCTCGTCTATTTCCTCCTCCAATATTGAACCAATTTAAAAGATATTTTAGACAATGAATAAGGAGGTTATATACTACGCCGCTATTTTTTCTTTTTTCGTTAATAGTTGTCAAATTTGTACACTAGGACTCTGTTAACAGCGATCTAAACAAGCAATTTTGAGCATTTTTTGAGGGTTCTAGTGCTTATAAAAATAATTTATCACCAAAAAGGAAAACATAGGGGCATAGAAATAGTTAATATTTATTATTCTGTAAAAAACCATTGCTCTAGGGTCATTAACCAAAAAGAAAACAGGCGAGAGCGTTTGTATGGAGAAAAGACCACTCGCGTTTCCTCTTAATTCCAACGTATGGCGATGTATGAGAGCGTAAACGTTTTCAAACGTCGATTTTACGAAAAGCGATTTTTCGCTCGTTAGCTTGAAATGCAGTGTTGCTTGCGGTGGACCCGCCTCTCCGTAAATGGTTAAAAACGCATGCGACGCATCTTTTGCACGCGTCGCGCAACGCACAGCGTCTCCGTAAACGAGCCCTTAGGCAGAGATTGGCCGTCCCATTAGAAGATCAAGTACGAGGCCACAACAGTCAGCCAGTTTGTCTCAGTAGAGAAGGGATATAAAGGAACGGAAGGCAGGGCCTACTTATCAGATATGAATTTAACCAACGAGGCAAAGAGAGTAGCGGCAGTCCCGACTTACAAGCAGTAAGTTGTACCTACAACCAAAAATTCGAAGATATGTGGCATCTTCCAACCCGCACTGGGCCCCCGTGGTGGATTATAGCCCATCACTCTTTTAGAGAGGAGGGGCAGAGTCCCAACAGTTGGAACATTACAGGCTGATTATGCTATGCTTATGCAACGAGGCAATGCATACTTGGATATATTATGATGGCAAAATCGCGTGAAAACATGTTTTTATCTCTCCCTTATCAAAATTCAGGTCGAAAGAAACAAAATGTAGGTCATATCTGTAAATTTTTGCATTACATAGATAATAAATTTTCCACTGATGCGACGTTTAAACATTGGGTTTTTTATGTACGTACCCAAAATATTTTTCAATCATTTTTGACAAATATATATGTAAGTATTTGCAAATGCCCAACGGAACGCACTAGACTCGACTAGACACTACGGACCTCATCATGAGGCTGCGGGTTGTTCGAAAGAGATACCGTGGCCTCGGCACAAGAGCTAAGAAGGAACATGGGTGGTTTTTATTCAGTAGAAGTCTGACACTTCGCTCATAGCGGGAGGGAAAATTTTAAAAAAAGAGGGACCTCATCATCCACACTTCCACAGCCTGAATTCACCCTACCCGTATATACCTCTCTTTTCTTTTGCCAAAACTCGTCCAAAAGGACATATAGGGCTCGTTTACGGAGACGCGGGGCGTTGCGCGGCGCGTGCAGAATGCATTTTTCGTGCTTTTTTATTAGTTTACTGAGAGACGAGTCCACAGCAAAAAACACTGCATTTTAATCAAACGAGCGAAAAATCGCTTCTCGTAAAATCAAGTTTTGAATTCGTTAACTTTTTCATACATTGCCATGTGTTTGAAATAAAAACGCTGCACGCGCCGCGCGACGCCCCGCCTGTACGTAAACATGCACTAATGGGTTAAGGTACTACTCGAGACTGACGTGCATGTATGACAAGATATACGAAAGAAGTGGATGGAGCAAAAGGCCAATTTTAAGAGGAAACGCGAGTGGTCTTTTCTCCATACAAACGCTCTCGCCTGTTTTCTTTTTGGTTAATGACCCTAGAGCAATGGTTTTTTACAGAATAATAAATATTAACTATTTCTATGCCCCTATGTTTTCCTTTTTGGTGATAAATTATTTTTATAAGCACTAGAACCCTCAAAAAATGCTCAAAATTGCTTGTTTAGATCGCTGTTAACAGAGTCCTAGTGTACAAATTTGACAACTATTAACGAAAAAAGAAAAACATAGCGGCGTAGTACATAACCTCCTTATTCATTGTCTAAAATATCTTTTAAATTGGTTCAATATTGGAGGAGGAAATAGGCGAGAGCCAAACCTCGAATTCTAACTTTTTTCTACAGTTGTCCTTATCGCACGAATTTGAGGGCAGGAGGACGGAGAGAGACAGCGATAGTAGAAAGAGACAGCACTCGCATTTCCTCTTAATACCATAGCAGGCGAGGTTCTGTAGTTCTACATTCCAAGAGAAAAAAACTTGAATACATGAATACATTATTATCCAAGTAAGCTACTTGTTGAAAGTGTCTTACTCTTGTAGTTAGGTTGAAAAAAATATTATTAGATAGTCTTAAAATAGCTCAGATAACGCTATTAATAATATGATTACTTATGTATTTTTCTACCAACAGTACAATAAATCTTGTTGATTTTATTTATGTACATTGTACAATAATAATTTCTACAAGACATCGGGTAGAACCGGTATAAAGACTGACATTTGCGATTGCCCTATCGTTGCAATAAGCAGGTTTATTCAGAAGTTTTTTGTTGCCTGCCACTCAAGTATTTTACTTCCAGCCTTTTTAATTATTACCCGACTACGGCGAAGCCAAACGGAAGGGTAATGATTTTGATAGTCTATGTATGTATGTATGTTCCACCGTAGCGCCTAAACTACTAAACGGATCTTAATAAATAAGGTGTCAATAGATTCGTAAGAATAGACCAGGTGACATAAGCTATATAAATTTTATTAATTCTTTTTAGGACGGAATTTAAATGTCAAAAACTTACCTCAAAACATATTAAATTGAGATTTAATCATAACACGTTTGGTATCAAATGAAAGGTCTTGGCGAGCACATTACAAACATGTATATGATATTATAGTTTTAGTCAATATATATACGTCTAGATTGCGGTCAATCAGTTCTCCCGGTCTAGTCTGTGTTATTTACTCGTATTATAAATAACAAACCAATATTTTATTCGTAGTCAAGTTTTAGATTTTTAAACTTACCACTAAACTACACACCACCACTCCACTCCACTAGACTAACTACCTCGTTAGTCTAGTGGTCGAAGCTCGACTGCTGAGTATGACGTCCTGGATTCAATTTCCGGGTCGCCCAAAGCACGGTAATATTATATTTATACTGCGCCCAAAGTGTTATTGGGATTTTCCATCAGGAATTTCTAAGTGGTAGTCTTTCGGATGGACCGCGAAAGTAACAAATAAGTCTATACTCGCTCGACTCCACATAAAAACTAGACTATCAACGATGTGCTTCCCGCGTATTCTTGCGTACCTATTTTGGTCACATTGCCCGTCGTCAACCAGATGACCTAGACAAATTAATCGTAGTGGGCAAGATCGAAGGAAAGAGACCCCGCGGCCGATCACCTAACCGTTGGTGTGACCAAGTTACTGCACTCACTGGACTCTCTGTTACAACTACTCTAAGGAAAGCCGAACATCGAGAGAAATGGAGACATATTGTACGAACTATGAAGGACTTTCATCAGGGACACGACCTTCAGTAATGAAGAACACGACTACAAAGAAGAGTCTTTCGGAGTCTGGATTTGTGCCAGGTTTATAGCAATAGGCTCGCCCCCTATTACATGGGATGGGAATGGACGGGTGCTATTAGGTACACCTCTGCCTAACCCTTTGGGGATTACAGGCGTGATGTTATGATACAAAAAAGTAACCAAACAAACTTACTTGCATATTTTATCAATGGGTTTTTTTACCATTAAAGTTTGAGTCTGCTCTTCTTCAATTTGCACATATTGCATAAAAGATAATAATTACATTATATTGTATAATACCAATAAAATTCCAACACATACTTTACTAAATATTTCCAGTTAGGGGCTTAGGGTACTTGACCCACTCCGACACCCGATAACTCGAACAATGACTGATAAATATATACAAGTTACATTAACGCAAATATATGAAACATTGCGTGATCAAAACTAATTATGTATTTCCATACATCTATATCTCTACTAATAGCGAAAGAGCTATTTACGAGAATCGTGGGTTCAAAAACTAGGCAGGCGTATTTCTTTGTATAATTTATTCATCACCACTGCTCTCAAAACGGAGAACGAAAACATCGCCATCGTCAGGAAACATGTCATGTCATGGCATGTCTTAGAACCAAAAATTCGAAGTAATGTGACATCTACCATCCCGCACTGTGCCCGTGTGGTGGATTATAGCCTATTTCCTCTCATAGAGAGGAGTCCTGTGTCCCAGCAGTGTGAATATTATAGACGTCTTTTTATACAAGTCTATATTATTATACAAGTATATATTATAGAAGTCTAAACCGAAGCTAATAATAATAGTAAACTAGCTTTTGCCAGCGGCTTCGCCCGCGTGAAAATGACGATTTTCCATACAAACTTTCATCCCCTATTTAACTCACTTATGGGTTGAATTTCGAAAAATCCTTTCTTATTCCTTGTCTACGTTATAAAGGGAACCTCTGTGCAAAATTTCAGCTTTCTAGGTGCAAGGGTTTGGGCTGGGCGTTGATCAGTCAGTCAGTCAGGACTTCTCTCTTCTATACTAATATTATAAAGCTGAAGAGTTTGTTTGTTTGTTTGTTTGAACGCGATAAACTCTGGAACTACTGGTTGGATTTGAAAAATTCTTTTTGTGTTGGATAGTTCATTTATCGAGGAAGGTTATAGGCTATATGCTATATAACATCACGCTACTACCAATAGGAGCGGAGCATAAATGAGAAATGTTGCAAAAACGGGAAAAGAACATTCCTTTCTGAGAGCTTCCGTTGCGTGCGCTGCGAAAACGGTTTAAGTTACGAGAATATCATGTATGAAGTAATTATTCGTCTTTAAAAGTTCTAAAAAAAAGTCCGCGACAGCATCTGTCTATCTTTTAAGATTGACTCACTGTAACCATTTTTTACTATTAAAATGTTAGGTTAAAAAGAATAATTTTTTGCGAAGCTTATTTAACCCATAAGGTATTAACCCATTGACCGCCACGCTCAAGTAAGACGACAAGCCAAAAAGTACCTTAAGTCGACAGACTTAGGGCACTTTTTTGCTTGTTCGGCTTGTCGTCTATACGTGACTGTGGCGCTAAAAAGGTTAATCTATATCTAAATAAATGTGTTCGTTAGAACGGAAATTTAATATAGAATATTTGTGCTCTTTACTCTATACAGTTTAAACAAATATCTTAGAAGATATCGCAATGTAAAAATACCCGCGCGGAAAAATAATTACGCGGGTTGCGTCGCAATGTAGGTACGGGGGATTCTGGCTGGCCTCCGGGAAATTCAAATTCAAACAAAATAATGTTTACAAGTACAGGGTGTTATCAACATCGTATAATTAACAGTAAGAGATATTTATAGTAATTCTCATTTTAGTATAATCTTAACTAATATTATAAAGAGGAAAGATAAAAATTTTTGTTTGTTACGATTAACTTAATAATTTTGGTTGGATAGTTGATTTATCGAGGAAAGTTATAAGTTATAATATAGAGACGCAGACAAAGTTGCGTGGGTCAGCTAGTTATTTATATATCTAATATATAAAATTCTCGTGTCACAGTTTTCGATGCCAAACTCCTCCGAAACGGCTTGACCGATTTTGATGAAATTTTTTGTGCGTATCCGGTATCTATGAGAATCGGCCAACATCTATTTTTCATCTTTTTTTTTTTTTTCTGAAATTTTTTATATGGCAAAACAACGTTTGCCGGGGTCAGCTAGTCTTCTAATATATAAAATTCTCGTGTCACAGTTTTCGATGCCAAACTCCTCCGAAACGGCTTGACCGATTTTGATGAATTTTTTTGTGCGTATCCGGTATCTATGAGAATCGGCCAACATCTATTTTTCATCTTTTTTTTTTTTTTTTCTGAAATTATTTATATGGCAAAACAACGTTTGCCGGGAACAGCTAGTATATATATAGATATTTATTAGACTTTGCACTGTTTTTAAGACTAAGATGAATGTTATTATTTATACAAATAAACAGCTCAGGCCACGTGTAAGAGTTTCCATTTTAGTCTTCTTCTTATCTAGTTGATGATTCAGAAGTTATATCCGTTTAAGTTATTTTAGCAGTACAGTACTTTACAGTAGAGATACTTAGTTCGGTGGAGTGAAATAATCATACGTACACAAGCTGTTTTTTTTCTTGAAATTATCAGAAAATGAATACGGTAGTAGTACAGAACTACAGACTTGGGCAATTTTGGTATTTTACCGGCAGTGGCAATATTGCCACCAGTCACATCACTATACAGACTATACATAGCACATTGAAGACTGCCTCGTTGGCCGACTGCTGTACGTGCATGAGGTCCTAGGTTCGATTCCCTGGTCGCGCAAAGTATTATTGGGTTTTTCGAAGTAGCAGCCGCGGAGACTGAAATTATGTTCGGTTGACGGCAATAGGCTCGTCCCCTGTTTCATAAGAGTTTAACATAACTGGCGTAATGTGGGACTGGGTGTACAAATGCGTACACCTCTGCCTAACCCTTCGGGGATTACAGGCGTGATGTTATAGACATAGACATCATACAATTTATGGCCATGTCCCATTTGTTTAATTTATTGTGGCTTGAACATTGCACAGATGTTTCCTAATATAACTCATGAAATACATAGCGAAAAAACTTGTTCGTCATCCCATATGTTTAGAGACAACGGAAAAAAATACAGAATATACCTACAAAGAAAGCTGATCTTTTTTATCATTTGGTTAGAGTCTGACCTGGGTGTCAGTTTTTATGCCGCCCATGGTTCTGACTTAGCTTTACATGCCGTCAAGAAGTAGGTCTCAGGCATGCTGGATTCCTCAAAATGTTTTCCTTCACCAAAGAAAGTAACAATAAATTATACAATACGCATGCATCCGAAAGCAGGTGCGTGTCTTGGGTTAGAATTCGAGACCTATGTCTTGGCAGTCTGACGGTCACAACACTAATAAAAACTAACACACACACCACACACACACACACACTAATACCACACACACACCAATACCACACACACACCAATACCACACACACACACACTAATTTAATTAGTGTTGTGACACTAATTTATAACTACTTTTTCTCTAACTAAAATAATTCAAAGGGTTTGAAAACTGGCGCGTTCGTGTTCCACACACACTTCAAAGATATGTCAGCAACACCGAAGGCTTCGTGTTGATCGAAAGAGATACCGCGGCCGCGTAACACAAAGGGCTAAGAACATGGGTGGTTTTAAGCTATTGCATAGCTTCTATCGCGGGCCTTGAGCGTGGAGAGCGAATCCAGAAATTCCGTAACGAAAATATTGTGATCAACCAGGTTGCTATGGTTACGGAAAATAACAAGGTTGTAAACTGAGGTTGTCAAATTAAATAATTGATAAAAAATGCTATGCAATAGCTTTACCGCGGCAGTCTCCGAGTGTCACACGTTTTTTAGTCAGTAAAAATCTGACACTCTTTCGCCCAGAGCGGTATGAGTCTTTTTATGATTTCCCACCTACAAAAAATAATTAAAGAAAAAACTAACTTCTCATATTCGTATCTGGTAACCTTGGAGACGATGAGGCATTTCTCCATGTTAAGCTTCGGTTCCTCTGTCGATGCTGCATTGCCTTTTCTCCTGGAAGCGCTGGGGACCAGCTCACGGAGCTCCTGTTTCTGTCTAAGACCTGGAATTGAGAAGAAATACTTGGGTTAGTTTCATCATCATCATCAGCCTATAATGTTCCCACTGCAGGGACTCAGGCCTCCTCTCTAGGAGAGGGATGGGGTATAATCGACTACGCGGGCCCAGTGCGGGTTGGTAGATGTCACATGTCTTCAAATTTTTGGTTCTAAGGCATGCCGGTTTCCTCACGATGTTATCCTTTACCGTTTTGAGAGCAGGTTAGTTTAATTTGAAAAAAAGTTTGGACTACCCCGCCTCCATTCTTTTCAAGACAGTTAAATTGTTTCTCCAGGACTTCGTAAAGTTTTTCTGATGATAGCCACTGTTGATTCCAGCTTTCAGGAGTTGCAGTGGTTTGGGAATAGTGTAGCGGGCTTGTAGCTATCGCTGAGAATGAAAATAAGGGTTCTGTGTACCCCGTCGGGGCTGTGGGCCCGTCGGGGCTGTGGATTAACGAAAGGATAACGCGGCTCCGACACAAGGGCGAAGAAGGAACATGGGTTTGGTTTTTAGTCAGTAGAAGTCTGACACTCCCCTTCGCTCTGCCCAAGAGCGGGGGGGGGGGGGGGGGGTTTATACGATGATTTTCCAACCACCAAAAAAAAAAAACCGGCCAAGTGCGAGTCGGACTCGCGCACCGAGGGTTCCGTAAAAAAAATATATTATGTGATGTAACTAAAAATTTATGGTTTTCGTAATTATTCCTTTATCTATGCTATAAGACGTTGCTTCGTACCAAATTTCAAGATTCTGAGTTCACGGGAAGTACCCTGTAGGTTTTGATTCCCTTGCGAGTGTCGAAAATAATAATAATAAATTTTATTGGAACAAAAACTCAGTTTACAAAAACTCTGTGTTCGAAAACAACTGCATTAGTATAAAACTGTGTCGCAGTCATTAACGCCCACCTCCAAAAAGTCGAGGCAAAAGCAAAGCTTTATTAGCTTTGCAAAATGAAAATAGGAATAACGACTAAGAATAAAATTATAAACTAAAAACTAAAAATAAATACTAAGAGATAAAACTTGAAATTACTCATTTACAATATTTCCACTACGTATTATATTTTTACATGAGACTGTGTGTGTATTGTATATGTTTTGTGTGTGGAGTGTATGTGTGTGTGTGTGTGTGTGTGTGTGTGTGTGAGGAGGTGTACGTTTGTGTAAGAGATGTGGGTTTGCGCATTTTATACATAAAGGATATCTTCATCATCAGACGAGAGTTCCATCAAGTTTTCACATACCTATGTTTCTACATCTTCATACGTGAGTGAGTGAAGCCAATCATCCATAACCCTTCGACATTCTCGTGCCGTCAGTGGATATATATTAAGCTTTTTATTTACGCGATTATACACAGTGGAACTAAGAAAGTGATACTGCCGCCGTACAACTTGAACTGTGGCAAATTCCACCTGGCAGACTCTGTCAGATCTTCGTTTTTGGCTAACGATATGAGGATCAAATGGAAGGTTTGAGTGTTTACGCAGCACCACGGCAAGAACAAATGCCTGTCTGACTGTTGGTAAATTGCATAGAGCGTACAGTTCGGAAGTTGGAAAACGAATCGGCTTGTGAGTCATGACTTTTAGCACAGCCCGCTGCGCCCTTTCCAAGCGGAGCATTAAACATTTCCCAGACCCACCCCAAGCTGTAATACAATATGTTAAGATGGAATGTGCCAGAGCGAAATATACAGTGCGTAGGGTTGTAAAATCAGCAGCAGCTCGCAGGTTTTTAAAAACATAAATTAATTTTCTGACCCTGGAAACCAGAGCCTCTATTTGTTCCTTCCACGTCAGCGTACTGTCTATTATAACACCCAAGTAAAAGTCGGTGACTTTTGTTTGTTTGATTTCATTTTTTTGCCACCGACTTCAGAAACTGATTATTCTCAAGTTTATTTTTCACTTTTTTGTGTTTTTTAGGGTTCCGTACCTCAAAAGGAAAAAACGGAACCCTTATAGGATCACTTTGTTGTCCGTCTGTCTGTCTGTCTGTCTGTCAAGACCTTTTTTCTCAGGAACGCGTGGAGGTATCAAGCTGAAATTCATATCAAATACTCAAGTCTATGGTCTCTTGGAGCTGTGAAAAAATCAAACTTCTAAGTCAACGCGATCAAAAGATACTCCCGTTTATGCCGCAAATTTTCGACACTCGCAAGGGAATCAAAACCTACAGGGTACTTCCCGTGAACTCAGAATCTTGAAATTTGGTACGAAGCAACGTCTTATAGCATAGATAAAGGAATAATTACGAAAACCATAAATTTTTAGTTACATCAAGATACTCCCGTTTATGCCGCAAATTTTCGACACTCGCAAGGGAATCAAAACCTACAGGGTACTTCCCGTGAACTCAGAATCTTGAAATTTGGTACGAAGCAACGTCTTATAGCATAGATAAAGGAATAATTACGAAAACCATAAATTTTTAGTTACATCACATAATATATTTTTTTTACGGAACCCTCGGTGCGCGAGTCCGACTCGCACTTGGCCGGTTTTTTTTTTTTAAACGGTTTTATTTTTTGTTAAAAAGTTTTTATTTTTCACTTTTTAGTGGTTCACAAATGTTCATGGGTCATAAAATAATGTGGACAATATAGTTTTTTTTATGACTTTTGTTGATTTTTCAAAAATCGCATGTCTGATTTCGATAAAAAAAATATGGGAGCATTTGGGAAGTATACCCTTTCCAACAAAAAAATAATTTTTCAAATCGGTTAGCAAGTGACGGAGTTATGCCCGAACAAACATAAAAAAAATATATATAAACATCCGAATTGAGAACCTCCTTCTTTTTTTAGAAGTCGGTTAAAAATGTGAGTGTAGGTACTCTTAGGTACACCTCTGCCTAACCCTTCAGGGATTACAGGCGTGATGATATGTTATGTGTCTCTAGTGAGATTACTAAAATTATGCAAATAAAATAAAGATAAATAAGAACAGAATGACCCGTTAACAAGTGACATAAATAACTTGAAATTGTCATAATAACAAACAACAGTAGTGAATGGAATATTTTGTGAGATAACCGCGTGAGTTATTATCACTTTTATCACCAAGGGCGTTTTCCTTTCCTTGAGATGGCCCGGTTTCTCTGTTGGACCCAGTTCGTGGGTAATGAATGGGTGCAATGTAGTCTACAAAGGTTATGTTGACTTAGTTATCGTTTACGATTGAGAGGCAAAAATGCGCGTGATAGCGTGTTACATAACATTACACAACATTAAGGCCGGGACTCCACCAAAGCGGAGACGAGCGGAGCGGAGAGATGTGCGAAAATCGACCAATCACATTAATTAAAATTTTCATCTGGTCTTTCGCTCTTCCTGTGATTGGTCGGATTTGGCACATCTCCTCTGCGCTTGGCACATCTCCGCTCCGCTTTGGTGGAGTCCCGCCCTAAGCCTGTAATCCCCCCGCCGGGGCTGCTGGTTGTTCGAAAGAGATACCGCGTCCCCGACACAAAGGGCTAAGAAGAAACATGGGTGGTTTTTAGTCAGTACAAGTCTGGCACTCCTTACCGCTCTGCCCAGAGCGAGGAGTCATTTGATGATTTCAAACCCTTAAAAAAAATGCCTATAATGTCTGAAGGCAGAGGTGAAGGTGTACCTCTTAGTACACCCACATTCGCCAGTTATGTAAGACCCATGTTATAGGGGGCGAGCCTATTGCCATCAACCGGGCACAAATATAGACTCCGTGGCTTCTGTGTTATGTGTAGGTACGGGCGGCACTTTATTTCAATTTAGTTTGTTTACTCTAATGCGTGAATGGAAAGTTTGTGTTTGTGGGTAACCGAAATGACTCAATCGTTTTAATAATTTTCCATTGCAACACACTAATTACACAACATAAATAAATATTTGTGTTTTGTACGGATTCGGGTGGGGCTGAAAAGTTTTAGAGTGGCGACTGCGAACCGAAAGACGTTGTCTTGGAAGGACTAGATGACCTGGTGAAAGTTGCGGGGATCAAACTCAAATTCATTGATCCGCTGGGTACGAGACGCATGACCGGTCACTGTGGCGACACTTGGAGGCCTATGTCCAGTAGTTGACGTCTTTCGGCTGAAAAATGATAATCCCCGCAACCATCACGGTCATCGGTCCACCTAATGGGAGGCTTTCCAATGATATTATAAATAAAAAGAGGTAGGTAGATATCGCATTAGCATTTAGCACGCACAAATTGTTGAGGACAAACTACGGCAATTGGTGCAGTTTAGTAACTAGCTATCTCTTTTTATCTTAAACGTTCCGTATTATCTATCCCTGTCGTAGAACGCAACGATATCTGGGGGCCAATTCTCGGTTTTAGAGATTTGACTGGCCTGTTGGTCTAGTGGTTAGTGACCCTAACTGCTATGCCGGAGGTCGTGGGTTCGATTCCCACCCAGGACAAATGTTTGTGTGATGAGCACGATCATTTGTTCTGTGTCTGGGTGTAAATTATCTATAATATGTATGTATTTAGAAATATATAAGTATGTTTATCAGTTGTCTAGTACCCATAACACAAGCTCTGCTTAGCTTGGGACTAGATGGCGTTGTGTGATAGTTGTGGAATATTATTATTATTATTATTATTTATCTCGAGTTCGAGTTCGTAAGTCTATCTCTATGTCTATCAAAAATATCTCTATCTCTACCAAAAAATTTCGAATTGAGCAGAATTCCGTATTCTCAGTCAAAATAGAAATAAATGTCACGAAAATGTCGATTCGAGTGAAGCTAATGTTACCATTACCACAGATAATATAATACTAGCGTCCATTACGAAGAATCGCGCGTTCCGTTTTAGGTAGCTATGAGTGAATGAATGATTTTGTTTTAAAACGCTGACTAAACCTAATTATTTAAGTATAAAAGAAAGAAAGAAAGGAAGAAAAAGTATTTATTAGTTTCACAAACAAACAAGTACTTAAACATAATTATTAGAAGGGCATTTCTCCACTAACTGGAAAATCACTGTCCCAAGCTAATTTTACGTTGTGAAACGTAATATTTCTCAGTTAATTGTATCAATAACGACATAGTATTACGTATTCTTGGAATGCAACTGCGTATTCAGCAATTTAATAATGTAATATTTGAGAAAATGAACCTCAAACACCTCAAAAAACAGTCCCCTGGTGCGTCCCTATTCCAGAATTACAAATCTTGTAACAAATATTTCTTTTTTTGCTGTTGATAACTGAATAAAAAATATCCAAATACATTACACATAACAGTAAGCTTCTAATACATAGCAATTATATTTTTACGATTGAAATTAAATCAAAATATCTATGTGCGAATGCTGTCCTCAAATTATTGAAACAGTCCCCTGTTAAAATTTGAACACCACGCTGAAGTCAAATTTTGTTTTAGCGTGATGCATTTAAATCGTGATACAGAAAGTAATCGATGTGAATTTTGTGCGGTTGTGGAGCTAAGCGAGAAACTGCCATTTTTTTAGTGCTATACGACAGCGTCTGTAGGTGAACTACACATCTTGACCGTTACGTAAACAGTCCCCTGGCTAGCTTATTTTATACTATTTTAAGAGTTAAAATTATGAAAATTTGTTAAAAAGAATTGATTATCTAGGATGTAACCACATCTGTTTGGTTAATCTGATATGTTTAAATGATTTTGTTTTATTAAGTATTCATGTAAAAAAAACAGTCCTCTGGTGAACAGTCCCCTGTCATTTTTTTAAATGAAAAAAAAATATATATTACGAATTACAATGAAAAATAAAGACTAATTACTTTAACAAACAAAATCCTTGTTAAAAACAAGTATTTTTTATTATAATGGGCCTGTTTTTCTGTACAAAAGTAGAGAAAAACAGTCCCCTGTCACGGTTTGCTTAGGACAGTCTTGTATGGACGATTTTCCAGTTAGTGGAGAAATGCCCAGAAACACTTAAAATTAGGACATAATTTATATATTAAATTTGAATAAGTCCCGTGCAAAGCCAAAGTAAAACGAAACGTTTAGTGTAAAAATAATCAGTTTGACAGCTGACTGTCTGTCAGTGACTAAGTGACTAATAGAATTATGAAGCAAACAATTATTTACCTTCGTTTTCGGGTCTATTTTAGTGGTATCCAGTTTATTACAGGAGCCAATAGATCTAAGTATTAGAACCCTTATTAAATCTTTATTTAGTCTGAAGTTTTTAATGACTTCTGTTCCGCTCAAGTCGTAAATATCGACGGCGGGATAGCTGTTGTCGCCGTGTATTGGCCAGTTGCTCGCCACTTTCCAACAACTCCGAGATAAAAATGCTAATAAACTCGTCCATCTTTCAGTGGTTTCAAGTCCAATCGTAGGTACACAAATATTACAGAGTCTGTTATCTGCGCGAAGGTCGTCGTTTCAAGAAAACACAATGCACAAATCAAAGAGTATAAATCGAATTTCCAGTATGAGATGCCAAGCCGTATTTTATTTAAAAACTAAAGAAAAGAAAACAGTGTACAATCCAAAACTCAACAAATTCACTCAGAAATGACGTATCTATATAATCGACATTACATCTCTACTGCTCAGAAGCACTCGAGATGAACTCGAACGTTAGCCTTCGACAAATGTCGAATTCGACATCCCCAGAATAGCAACTTTTAAAATTTCTCGAAAAAATGACGTCATTAGAAATTTTTCTCGAGTTCGACACCATCTCTAAAACCGAGAATTGGCCCCCTGAACGCCATTCAGTATGAACATGGCGTATCTTTCTTTATAATATCATTGGAGGCTTTCCAACGCAACGTCATTTGACTCGCCACTCCAGATTTTATCGGCCCTACAGGAGCTCTGGCACCTGCACACTTGACAATCGTATGACTGCATCAGTGAACGGAGTTCGCATAGCTGAATTTGGGGCCAAAATTTAAAGATTGGCCATCGACACGCTAAGAAAACTGTTACTTAAGTTTGGCAATTCTTCGGGCTACACCCTTTGCATAACAATCTGAAATCCCACAAAACCTCAAATATTTATGGAGAACATGGCTACAAAGTCGTAGTATATATATTATATTAGTTAATAGTAAAGTAGTCATATTTTAATACTTTACAAAACATCTACAATATTTTAATGATTCACAAGCAATATTCAACTTCCATGTTTTATCAAACGCTGTCTTAACGAACTACAAAAAAAACCTAAAATATAACAACAGCTTTATAACAATAACATTCTTGACTGATAATAATCATGACCCATATTCTTACAAAACAAAATCTTATCAGTTGTAAGTTTTTGCTGCGCAAATCTTTTCTTAATTTAGAATCTACTGCGTAATTCATAGTTATCTTTGAACACATTTCCTTAATGAAATTGTTTAAACAACACTGCAACGTCATAAGCATTTGTAAACACTTAGGAATTTGAGGACATCTGGAAATGCGTTGCGAGTTTTGTCACTCATTATGATAACTTGATCAGTTTGCAAAGAGGTCGCGATTCAAATAAATGACGGATCATCATCATCATTTCAACCCGTAATCACCCACTGTTGGGTACAGGCTTATGTCTTCTTCTGCCACTCTTCTCTGTTCTGTGCATCCCTAATCCATCATCATCAGCCTATAATGTTCCCACTGCAGGGACTCAGGCCTCCTCTCTAAGAGAAGGATGGGCTATAATCTACCACGCGGGCCCAGTGCGGATTAGTAGATGTCACATGTCTTCGAATATTTTGGTTCTAAGACATGCCGGTTTCCTGACGATGTTTTCCTTCACCGTTTTGAGAGCAGTGGTGATGAAATAAATTACACAAAGTAATGCGCCTGACAGGGTTCGAACCCACGACTGTTCGTAAGTCGGGGCGCCACCACTGGGCCACCACTGCACTCCGTAAGTCGGGGCCGCCAACACTGGGCCACCACTGCACTCATCCCTAATCCATGCGTTTTCCGAATGCTAACATTGTTCTTTACGTACCTACTCTCTTTGTTCTTCTTCTCTTAAAGACAAATATTGTCAAATTTCGTATGCCTTGGAGTTGGAGTATGCCAAAGGGCAATGGAACGCAGCATCCTGGGTATCAAAAGACAAGACAGGGTTCGAAACACTGCGTTTCAAAACGAGCATAGTGGACGTTGGCAAGATGGTTATGACCGCTGAGTTAAAGCCTCCGCACGATGGTTGCCGGAAGAGGGACGGTGCGCCACACAGAAAGAGTCCTGGGGAAGCTCGGCCTTTGTCTCATTTAAGTCCTGGAGGGCAGATCGTTTTGCACGATGTGTTAGAGAGAAGTTGTGGCATATCTCGCGTCGGAGCTTTCAAGTAATGCATACGCTTGCGGTTTTTGTTTCGAGATTCACAAAACAAATGCGAAGCGATATTCGAATGAAGAAACATAAATTGTCCCTCAAAAGGTGAGCAAAGCTCCAGCAGAGTAGGTAGATGACGATAATTCTTTCAATACCCCTTGGTAAGAGTAGTTGCCAGACTTTCGGGCCACTGATTAACTGTATTAACCGACACGTCCAACAGCTTAACGTGCTTTCCGAGGCATGGAGAAGACTCACTATGTAATATAATGAGTGGTCCTGGTCACCCATCCACTGACCGATCTAGACAAGCGCAGCTTAACGTAATGATCCCTTTTTTTAATGGAGAGTAGGAAGTCATCAAATGACTCCTCCCGATCTGGGCAGAGCGGTAGGGAGTGTCAGACTTCTACTGACTAAAAAAACACCCATGTTCCTTCCTAGACATTTGTGTCGACACCGCGGTATCTCTTTCGAACAACCCGCAGCACGTAATAATCCCTGGGCGGCTATTATTATTAAACCACGAGCTCCTTATTGGGTGCTTACTAGTTTTATATACGTTCTCCTCAACTTCCTAGCAATGAAGTTTATCAACTGGCGATATTACGTTTAACAGATCATCAAAGATCACCCTTTAGATAACTTGAGAACTTCCGTAAAAATATAATTGATAAGAGCATAGTGTTTATTATATTACTAACGCTATAAAGATCTATCATATCAGTCGATACTTACTAGATAAAATTACGCATAGGTCCAACATGGTCTATCGAGTCTCAAAACTCTACTTGGGAAAGAGCTCGTGCCTAAATAATAAGACGTGCGGAATCTCCAGGTAAAGTCGAGCTTAAATATGGTCCGTGAGTTGGTCCATAACGAGTTTCCTTCGTGCTTCGGAAAGTACGCTAAGAAGCTGGTCCAACTGTCATTTGTAGATTTTTGACAACCTGTTTTCCAAGGGGTATCATAATAAAATTATTAAACCTTATTAAACAGTAGTACAGCTGTGTTATGGAGGCAGTACGGGCTAGGCAGTCACTCCATACTGTTATTCAGATGCATCCGGTTAGACTGGAATCTGACCCCAACATAGTTGAGAAAAGGCAGGTGATGATGAAGGGACTTAAACATCATTTTGTGGAATGAAGGTGTACTATCAAATGAATGTAGGTGTCACAGAGACATGGTCCTTAACTGCTGGCCACAGAGACATGGTCCTTAACTGCTGGCCTCTTAGAGAAGCTCAGAGTCACGCAACGAGCCATGGAGAGAGCTATGCTCGGAGTTTCTTTGTGCAACAAAATCCGGAATGAGGAAATTCGCCGAAGAACCAGGGTCATCGACATAGCTCGCAGAATATGCAAGTTGAAGTGGCAATGGGCAGGCCACATCGCTCGAAGAACAGACAACCAATGGGGAAGAAAGATTCTCGAGTGGCGACCACGAACCGGAAGACGCAGCGTTGGCCTACCAACGCTGCGTCTCACGATGTCAACCGGTGGATGCAAACGGTAGGCTGCCGTTCTTTATGGCGTTCTATGGGGGAGGCCTTTATCCAGCAGTGGACGTCTAATGGCTGATGATGAGGTCTACTATAAAACACCTCTGTCTTATCCTCCTCTAAAAAACAGGCGTGAAGTTCCGCATGAATATTAATATGGTCAATGTAGTTCATATTACAATGTCGTGTGATTAATCCGCGAATCAATAAACTTTGCGTGTTATCTCATTATAAATGATAAGGCGATGACGTAGGAACTTCCAAATTATGTCTCATTTGATAACAGAGATAACAGAAATGTTTTGTAAGTAAATAAGAACATGTGACTGGATTTTTCTAGCACAATTTACTTTGGGTGAAATTTTTTGTTTGGCAAAAAAAAACACTTCACTACATAGTATAAAACAAAGTCGCTTTCTCTGTCCCTATGTCCCTTTGTATGCTTAAATCTATAAAACAACGCAACGGATTTTGATGCGGTTTTTTTTTAATAGATAGAGTGATTCAAGAGGAAGGTTTTAATATATTTTTACCACCCGTGCGAAGCCGGGGCGGGTCACTAGTTAAATATAAAATGTTGTCTTTAAATATGCTTTTCTTTCAAGACTGCCTCTTTGGTCTAGTGGTAGCAAGCACAACTGCTGAGCATGAGGTCTTGGGTTCGATTCCCAGGTCGGGCAAAGTGTTATTGGGTTTTTACATCAGGTATTGGGGGTGGGAAATCATCAAATGACTCCTCCCGCTCTGGGCAGATCGGTAGGGAGTGTCAGACATCTACTGACTAAAAACCACTCATGTTCCTTCTTAGCCCTTTATGTCGAGGCCGCGGTATCTCTTGCGAACAACCCGCAGCCCCGACGGGACCTCTGCCTCACCCTCATGTTATGCTCTAGAAAGAATTGGACCTCACTTTGAATTTGATTGATTTATCGCAACTTAAAATGAAAATTCAAACAACAGATTAACATACCAGGGCGGCTGATAAGTTCGCGGCCTATGGAACTTAACGATAAAGTATCATCTCGTTACTGATACCATTACTTGCGGCACTAATTGATAGTTTTAATAACACCTATTTGTTCAATTAGGTTCAATAACACTTAAACCCTAGAACAAGCAACAACACCATGTCGACCGCAACTGAAAATTCTCGCAATTTGGAGCACCGCGCAGTGATTAAATTCCTTGTAAAAAAAGGAAACTCGCAGAAAGACATTTTTGAAGAAATGTCATCGGTTCTTCAAGATTTCGGCTATCATATTCCATGGTAAAAAAATGGGCTCGGCTTTTTCAACAAGGTAGAGAGAGCTGTCAAGACGACCCCCACCCGAGCCGCCCTGTGACAGTAGTGACCGAAGAAAATGTTCAAAATGTTAAAAAAATTGTATTGGCCGATCGAAGAATAAAATTGTGGCAGATAGTTGAAGAGTTACAGATTAGTAAAAAGCGAATCGGAGAAATTTTACACCAAAATTTACACATGAAAAAAATTTGTGCGCGTTGGGTACCGCGAATGCTCACACCACTCGACAAACAACGACGACTGGCGAGTTGTAAAGATTTTTTGGAGTTGTGTCAGAACAATTTGGACGAAAGGACATTGCTCAAGTTTATATGAGGTTTGGTCCAAATTCCGCCCAGGAATGGGAGTACCTGCGCTGGGTTCCTGGCACTAAACTATGTCATTATACAAAATATTTTTAGAATCCATCCCGGGGTTCTACTTTTTTTACCTATTTACTCTGATGAATTTATTTTTTTCACATGGTGTTTTTTGATGCCTTTTGAAGATGTTTACACCTTTTAAGACCACAACTAAAGACATTTTGTATAAATGGACAGTTTTAATACTTATTCCGTATTGGAAGTGATAGAAAGGAACAAAAAAATCTGAAATGGCTTGTATTATTTATTTCTATTTCAATCATCATCATTTTCATCAATGTCTCGGTGTGTACTGTCTAAAAAGAGGGCAGAGGTCTGATAACAACTTGGTGCCTATATTTTTATTTTATTAAGCAGTGAAAAATGCCTAACGCATACCACACCGTCCGTCCGCTTCCGGAGAGACGGTTTGGTTATACGGGGCTTGTAAAAACACCGCCGTGAGCTTACTGTCGCCTTGGCGGATGAGCCCCGAGAACTGCTACGCATGATGTTCGCGAACCATCCAGCGTACCCTGCCTCCGGGCTCCAGAATCCTGTGGCGATGTCTGGGCTCACCTAAAACCGCCACTACTCATGAGCGCCGTGTAATGCGGAGATGACAGATACCCCGATCTATCACCCGCTGGCACCTCCTAGGGCGGTATCAGGTCGCCATGGCGGTTCCTTCACCACCCTGTCTTCCTGCGACTGATTGCGGAGGCGGTGGAGCGCGTCAGGGTGGAATGTCTCCCTGCCTTCCTCCCTGACGCTCTCCGCCGCCTCCATCTGCGAGATGACTTCCTCGCAGAAGGACGCCACTGCTTCCCATGCCTCCCTATTGTCAACCATGCCCTTGGCCACGGCCGGTAAAGCGCACGCGAGAGCACTGCGCTTCACCACCCATGCAGAGCAATGCTCAAGAGTGTGAAGCACCATGTCCTCGCTGCAGTCGCACTGGTGACACACGGGAGTCGCCTCCCGTCTGGCTACTTTGTGCAGGTATTTGCCAAAGCACCCATGCCCTGACAACACTTGCATTAGACGGAAGGTTAACGTCCCATATCACTTCCGTACCCACTCCTCCAGGAAAGGCTGGATAGCGCCCATGGTTCAGTGACCTGCACTAGGCGTCTCCTGCCTCACGCGCCATTTCCCCAGGGTATGGGTTTGGTCCTCCCTATAACATTTCATGACCACCTTCAGGCATAGGACATCCTGCCAATCTCCACCTGCAGGTCTGCGCCACACCGGTAGACTTCAGTGAGCACTTACGCCTCCGAATCCCACGAGGGTGTACCCATACCAGGGCTCCGTATAGCGCCGTCAAGCAAATCACCCCCGTTTACAGCCGTCTCAGACTACGTTCGGTCCACCCAGGTTCGACAAAAGCCGGCTGAGGGCTGACGCTGTGCCGATCAGATTCGGTGCAAGCTGCGCAAAGTGCTCGCCGAAGTATGTAACCAGGCCCAAGTATTTAATGCTTGCCCGCACCGGTATCGTTACGCAGCAGCAGTACGCAAGCCGGAAGCTGGCGTCGGACCACAAGAAATACCAGTGCCTCCATCTTCTCGAGAGCCACCTTGAGGCCCAGTGCCTCGATTTGTGTCAAGCGAGACTGCAAACGGCCAGAACTCTGTTTAAAAAAGCTAACAGACCATCGATTCCGACATTTTTGACATTTTTTATGTCAAAAAATGAACGTATAAAACTGTCCATTTACACAAATTGTCTTTAGTTGGGGTCCAAAAAGCGTAAAAATGTTAAAATACCGTCAAAAAATAAACATGTAAAAAAAATAATATCATCAAAATAAATCTGTAAAAAAAATAGGAACCCCAGGATGGATTTTAAAAATATTTAGTATAATGACATAGAGTAGTGCCAGGAACCCAGCGCAGGTACTCCCATTCCTGGGCAGCATTTGGACCAAAGTTGGGCAATCTCCTTTGTAACCGCATTGTGACAGAAGACGAAACCTGGATTCGTCAGTATGATCCGGAGTCCAAACAAGAGTCTATGCAGTGGATTAAAAAAGGAGAAAGACCACCAAAGAAGTTTAAAGTGGAAAAGTCGGCCTCTAAGATTATGGCGACCATTTTCTAGGATAGTGAGGGAATTTTATTAATTGATTACTTGCCTAAAGGAACTACTATAAATGGTCAATACTACGCCAATTTATTGGGTCAGGCACGTGAAGCAGTCGTACAGAAGAGACGTGGCAAGGTGGCGCGCGGAGTGTTGTTTCTGCAAGACAACGCGCCGGTTCACACCGCTCACGTTGCGAGGGATGCCTTAAAAGCCACTGGGTTCGCACAAATTGACCATCCCCCATATAGTCCGGACCTGGCTCTTAGTGACTTTTTCCTTTTTTCAAAATTGAAAAAGGAGTTACGGGGGCGAAGATTTTCGGATGACAATGAGATGAAGTCGGCCGTGGAGAGCCATTTTCAAGAGAAATCTTGAGAATATTATTTCAATAGTTTGAAGGCATTGTATTCACGATGTGAGAAGTGTATTTCACTTGAGGGGGATTATATTAAAAAATAAAAAATATAAAACTAAACTTTTCTTTTCAGACTTAAGGTACTTTTTTTGGGCTTGTCGTCTTACCTCTGCTCATTATGACGAAATCATAAAACGCCAATCATGTTCAGACCAATTACCGATTAAATGAAAAAGGCATAACAGATCACGACGTTATCACGACTCATGCAGATAGGGGCTGAGTAGATCGAGTAAAACGCGTGAACAAATAACACAGACTCGATTTTGTAACGTGTTTGCATGTTTGTTCCTCGATTTCTGCTAAATGGCTGAACCGATTGCAGTTCACATGGGTGGATTAGGTACATTTAAATGATCGCGGGAAAGACCGGCTTGAGACTCGCGCAGACAAGGGTATCATGCGACAACAGTGAGGAGACCTATAGTCCACAGTGATTAGAACCAGTCTGCCAATAATGATAACGAAGAATTGAGGTGGGCAGGGCACATTGCTCGCAGAACGGAGGGCCGATGGGGCCGAAAAGTTCTGGAATGACGACCGTGAACCGAAAGACATTGCGTTGGAAGGCCTCCCACTAGGTAGACCGATGACCTGGTGAAGGTAGCGGCGATCCGCTGCGAGACGCACGGGTCTGGTCAATGTAGCGACACTTGGGGGAGGCCTATGTCCAGTAGTGGACGCCTTTTGACTGAAATGATGATGAACACTATTGACCGGATCCGACATACCACTATCACTACATATTATAAAACAAAGAGAGTTACAACCCAGTTGGTACTGGGTAATACGATACTTCTAGGTAAAACTGGTTGTCAGACTTTCGGGCCAGTAAACTAGGATAGGTACATTAATGGGTGTTCCTGTTCAACCACCTCGCATTTTCAATTTTTTTCTTGTCTATGAGGCTGGCTTTTCCTAAACCTCTCATACATTCGTAAATTTATTTTAAACCTGATTTTTCACAAAAAAAAACTTTTCAGGTTTTTGAGCAGTGGGATGGCAAACATAGTCAATAATTAATAATAATAATAATAATATTCCACAACTATCACACAACGCCATCTAGTCCCAAGCTAAGCAGAGCTTGTGTTATGGGTACTAGACAACTGATAAACATACTTATATATTTCTAAATACATACATATTAAAGATAAATTACACCCAGACACAGAACAAATGATCGTGCTCATCACACAAATATTTGTCCTGGGTGGGAATCGAACCCACGACCTCCGGCATAGCAGTTAGGGTCACTAACCACCAGACCAACAGGCCAGTCCAGTACCAATTAGGTATATTATGTTATATGTACATAGCTAAATTATAAGTATTTCCTAGCAAATACGAAAAACCAACACGTTGTGCAACGCTTTATGTAATAGCGAGATAAAATCATAAACATGTTTATAGCGAAATAATATTATCATTATACATGACACTAAGAAGACTATAAATAATGTTAAAATAACATCAATATATCAATCTTGTGTATCGTTATCCGGTATTACGTAATTTTCACTAGATTTTCCTTTCCGGGGTCGTCGTACGAACCGACAGACCATTTTCTTTACAGGAAAAAATAATGAAAGAAAAATAACAAAGGAAGGAAAAAGATAAATATCAAAGGAAGAAGAAAGAAAAAGTAACTTGTTGGAAACATAACAATGCCTTTAATGCCAAGAGGTTCGGTATTTAAAGTCAAATGACAACACGAGGCCGACCTGACGCCGCGCCGATTTTCAGCTGCAGTATAAATCATCATCGCCTTTTTTTTATTTTGGTGGGTGGAAAATCATCAAATGACCCCCTCCCCCGCTCTTGGGCAGAGTGAAGGGGAGTGTCAGACTTCTACTGGCTAAAAACCGAACCCATGTTCCTTATTTGCCCTTGCGCCGAGGCCACGTCATCTCGTTCTATAATCCGTGGCCCCGACGGACGGGAATCATCATCGCCTCCGGCACTTATTTAAAGTGTGGTGTGAGTCAGTAGCATGTGTGACAACTTTTTTTTTTTTGAAATCATCAAATAACCCCTCTCGCTCTTGGGCAGAGCGAAAGGGAGTGTCAGACTTCTACTGACTAAAAATCACCCGTGTTCCTTCTTATAGCCCTATATGTCGAGGCCGCGGTAACTTGTGAACAGACACCTCACAGTGGAAGACATCCATGAGAATTTCAAAACGTACAAAAGGATGGATAGCAATTAGACTCACGCACATGCATTCGTCATCATTATTTCAGCCGAAAGTCGTCCACTGCTGGACATACGCCTCCCCTCAGGCATTCATTAGTCATAATTGCTCGTACGCATGTAGAAAATAAAATGAACAGCGTAGAGCGTCGCAATAACAATGTAATTGACAATAACAAGTCACACGAGTGTTTTCGAATGACTTGTGTTTTAACTAAGTAAATCAACTTCCTTCTAAATCAATATTTGCATGTCGTCATAATAAGAGGAGCTCGTGGCTAAAAATAAATAAGTCGATTTGCAAAGTAAGTCAAAAAAAAGTCAAAATTCATTTATTCAAACTAGGCTGATAATCAGCACTTTTCGAAGGTCAGGTAAGCTGTGCTTGCCCAAGGTTGGTATGTGGACGGGTCGTGATCATCTATGACGTACCGAGTTACCTCCGTGCCTTGGAAAGCATGTTAAGCTACTGGTTCCTAACTGTCTTTTGTAGGTCTTTGACAGTCGTTTCAGGTAGTCAGTGGCTCGAAAGTCTGAAAACTAGGCTTGCTAAGGGGTATCGTATTACTCAGTATTAACTGGGTTGTGGAGGTCAGGTAGGCAGTCATCATTTCAGCCCGTAATCACCCACTGTTGGGTATAGGCCTCCCCTTTCTTCTGCCAGTCTTCCCTGCTTTTTGCGTCTCTCATCCATCCATTTCCCGAGCTCCTGACGATATCGTCCACCCAACGCGCTTTAGGGCGACCCTGGTTTCTCACGCCCGACCTTGGCCACCATTCGGTCAGAATCTTACTCCATCGGCCATCTCGACATTTGGCTAGACGCGGCTAGCCAAATGTCCTGCCCAACTCCACTTTAGGCGTATCGCCCTGTCCCCGACGTCGAACACTTTCGTCCGACTCCGGATCTCGGTGTTGCGCACTCGGTCTAGTAGGGTTATGCCGAGCATAGTTCGCTCCATGGCCCTTTGTGCAACTCGTATTCGGTGCACAGTCTCCTTAGTGAGCGTCCATGTCTCGGCACAGGTAGGCAGTCGCTCCATATAAAATACTTGTAATTCAGCTGCATCCAGTTTAGACTTGAAGCCGAGCGCAACATAGTTGGGAATGGCTTAGGCAGAATACAAGGTAACAAAATAGGAAGAAGAACAGAATCATTTTTCTCTCCTGCTGAAAATAGACCTCCTGCCATCTCTGTCATCCTACGCTGGTCTGCACGAGTCTTTGGTAATACGGGTGAGTACTAGAAAGAAGACACCGCCAAATTATAATATTGAGTGGACCTCCCCGACTCCAATTTCTTCAAAAGGCACCAAAAGGCCGATCTCGCGTTTCTTACAATCAGTTCTTTCAATCTCTTCTTCTTATTGTGTGGGCAGTAAGGTCTAAAGACACCCTAGTGTCAGAGTTTCTAAACCGCCTCAAGGGCCTCTGACAAGGTTTGACGACCGCCATTTGGTGGCCGGGACCACCGGCTTATACGTGCCATCATCCGAAGCACCGTTGGAAGGAACCATCGTTGTTATCAGACAATCAGGTGATTCAAGCCTGCAAATCTGCAATGTCCTAGCCAAACTGGAAACAACTTTACAAAGTATGCTTCCCGTGGGAATCGAACCCACAACCACCGGGACACTAGGCAAATGCCTAAGGCCGGAGCGGCGGTGCGTGCAGCGTGCAGATGAATAATATTTTTTTTTAATTCCATTCAACTCCACGCTGCACGCTGCACGCCCCGCCCGCTCCGAATTTGCGGCCTAACCCACTCGACCACGGAGGCAGTTAGTTCGCAATATTCTGGCAGTATTCAGGAAGCTTTCCGTTTGCGACTTTGCGAATATCACGTGATGTAAAACGAAGATAAATTAATACATACCTATCGTACATGTAGAGACATAATAACAAAATTATTAACTAAAGAACGTGAGTGATAAGATTGATAAAAAGTGCGAACTTGAAGGTCATTAAATATTAAGAAACAAGGTCTTACAGAAGGTTATTAGTATTAATGTAATTGACGCAATCAGAGGACAATATTTTGAAGTAATTTCCGAGTTGGTAAGTATCTAGGCACTTATGTAAGCACACGTGGCTGTCTTAACATGCAACTCTACCTGTGCGTGCACTCAGAGACGTTTACTTAAGCCGTCACTTGTAAGTTTTTGTATGTCATATCTTTACTAAGTGACGGCTTAAGTAAACAATAAACATCTCTGAGTGCGGCAGTACCTAAGTCATTAGGATGGGCCACTCAGATGGGAAATCCTAGGAACAGATGAGATTAATGAAGAGAAGCTCGCAGAAATCTCTACCGTTCGGTAGAGATTTCTGCGAACTGGTGAGCTTCTGCAAGGCAACAGGAAGATTCGCGATGCCGACCACCAGTAACCCATGAAGGGGATCCACCAAAATGGGGAACTGGGCGAAATAATCCACAACGAAAGGACTGATCGCCCGTCTGGTGTCTGCCGGCGTCCCCGAAGATCAATAGAAATAGAAGTCATTAGGATTTACCTACCTATCCATTTTCCAGCAGTGTTCATTACTTGCCCATTCTTCTTTAAAGAGATCTAAGCTTTAGAATGGGCAACTAAAGTACATTCACAGTTATCATGCCTTGTGGCTGGGACTGTAGCTTCATTTTTTTTTATTTTGTACTAGCTTTTGTTCGCGACTTTATCCTCGTGGAATATTGCCTAAAGCCTTTCTCGATTAATGGACTATCCAAAACAATTTTTTTTTTTCAGTTCCAACCAGTAGTTCCTGAGATTAGCGCGTTCAACCAAACAAACTCTTCAGCTTTATTACATTAGCATAGATATTTTTAGTATAGATTTATTTCCAGCAGACTTCTCTTCCTGTCTTATTACATCCCTAAACAACGACGAGGATTTAAATAATGTTAATAGTTTCTTTGCTAACGTGGGCAGAAAGCTGGCGGAGCAATCCACCACTACAACAACCAATCCAATGTCACATGACTCTTCATTTAATGCTGCCTTAAACTCATTTGTCATGCTCCCTCCCGATGAAGAAGAGGTTTTTTCTCTCATTAATGGGTTAAAGGAAAATTGTGCCGTGGGAATCGACCATATATCTGGCAAGATCCTAAAGAGGTACATAAACTGTCTTACCTCTCCTATTACTCACATCTGCATGCTTGCTATATCGACAGGTGTATTCCCCAGAGCGTTTAAATTGGCGCTTATCAAACCGATACACAAGGGAGGGGGGAGAGACTGTGTCGATAACTACCGCCCTATCTCCATCTTACCGACTCTGTCCAAGATCCTGGAACGGCTTATAAACCGTCGACTAACAAATTACTTAGAGTCGAACAGTCTTCTGTCGCCTGCCCAATTTGGTTTTCGTTGCAATAAATCAACCAATGACGCAGTTCACGAACTTTTGCAATCTATTATTAATAAGCTAGATCAAAGAAGTAAATGCATAACACTGTTCCTGGATCTTGCAAAAGCATTCGACACAGTCTCTGTCCCTCACCTGTTGAGGAAGCTGGAAAAGCTTGGTGTAAGAGGTATCCCCTTGAAGCTAATGAGGAGCTACCTTTCAGAAAGAAGGCAAAGAGTCCAGATTGACCGTAGGCTGAGCAATGAGGCGCGTGTGGAATACGGGGTGCCTCAAGGCAGCATACTCGGTCCCTTGTTGTTTTTGGTGTATATCAATGACCTCTGCCAACTTCAGCTCCATGGTGCCAAAATTGTAACTTTCGCCGATGACACCGCCCTCTTTTTTTGCGGGCAGAACTGGGAGGATGTATTTCATACTGCTCAAAAAGGTTTTAACCAAGTCTGCGAATGGCTGCGATTAAACATATTAACTTTGAATGTTTCCAAAACGAAATACATCACGTTTGCTCACAGGTCAAATCAACTGCCTCCTCCTTATTTTGGTATTGCCTGTCATGCTTGTGTTCCGGGAACCTCCTTGTGCTCTTGTCCTACTCTCCAAAGAGTCAACGACATCAAATACCTTGGTATCGTTATAGATCAATTCCTGACCTTCAAACCACATATAACAGCCCTGGTAGCCCGTTTGCGTAAACTAATTTACATCTTCAAAACTCTTAGACACGCAGCAAACCGACGGGTTACTAAATTGGTCTACGATGCTTTATGTCAATCCCATAAAGACTACTGTATTACTTCCTGGGGTGGTGCCGCCAAGACTCACCTAATTGATGTTGAGAGGGCTCAGCGCGCTATTCTGAAAGTTGGTGCCGGGCTTCCTTATTTATTCCCTACGGTAGAACTTTTTAAGGAATGGGATGTGCTTACTGTGAGACAGTCCTTCATATTGCGTACAGTGCTAAAAAAACACTCCCTATTGCACTACAACCCGAATCTCCAAAAGGATAAGCGCCGAAGGGGCAGGGTATGCCAGACACAAGCCTTCAACTGTTCTCACTCCCATAACTTCTTCATGTTTCTCGGACCATACCTGTACAATAAACTAAACAACATTCTTAATATTTATCCTCTAGTAAAATATAAATGTAAAACCTCAGTCACTACTTATCTAAAAACCTTAGACTACAAAGACACAGAAAAACTGTTGATCCCACTCAGATAGACCATCTTCACTAACTATAACCATCCTCTATTAGATGCTGTTTTTACGTAATATTGCGACCAAACCACAATCATCTTTCAACCATGCTCACACCAAATTTTAATATACTATCAACCATTCTCGCAACACAGTCACTCATTCAACCTCCTACGCATACACTCCACATTTCATACTGTTCATACACACTCCAGCAGCTACACACACGCGTTCAATATTTCCACAACTTATTTAGTATTTTTATTTTGTTTGATTGTAATTTGCTCTTTTTGTATTGTTACAATTTTTTTTTTTCTGTGTTGTTAATGTAACTTTCTGCACTCTTCTTACTATGCAAAACCATTTTAATTGATGTAGTCAAAGCAGGAAAATGGCTGCGGGAGGGCCCTGGTGACTTGTAATTGTAATACAGGTTTTTTTAGAGACCTACGTCAAGCACCAGTCTCTCACAAAGTTAATTCCATGTTCATGCTCCATTGTATTGTAACCCTAGCATTAAGTAACTTGTGTGGAGAAAAATAAACTTTATATTATTATTATTATTATTTCGACAATTCAAAAGCGTCTGCAACTGGTTTACTTGAGATTAAATGCTTTGATTTTGATGAGATATTTAATTATTTTTTCACCTCTTTCAATGATTGACGTACTCGGCTGAAATCGTGACAGAATCTGGGCCTAATATTTTTGTTCTATCTACACTCCAAGAAGCTATGTTAAGAGTAAACAAATTAGGCAAAGTGATGTTAAAATTCAGTAAAAAATCCGGTTTTAAACCGTATTGGCAGTTCGACAAACAGGTTGTTGACCTAGGTCACTGACCCTACACATGTTTGTACTAGTTGTTATTTATTTTCGTAAAATTTTCGCCTATCTACTGACTGTCATACTGTGTATTGTATTGTGTTTGCATCACCCTAAGGTAGACTGCCGACTGGTTGAACATGCCCAAGGCAGTAAATAAAAAGACGACCCACTGACCAAAATTTTTGCCCCATAATAGAAATTGTTCTTGTATCGTGGGTGCGTTCACAGACATTTTTGGTTCTAAGACATGCCAGTTTCCCCACGATGTTTTCCTTATGTTCACAACTCACATAGGTACATGATACCCAAATACTAGTGCATAAAGTTTAAATAAATAAAGAACCTGTAAACCGGTTCAGTATGAAATCTGGTTCAGTCTGATTTGGGTATTCAGGTCATTTTGACTTGAGTTTTTCGTATCATATGATCTACCTAATTATCTACCAAGGACTACAATTGCGTTTTGGAAGAGGCTTGTAGCTATCAGGGGGGTAAATAGGTACCTACTTTTCCGGTTCGGTATCAGATTACAATTTCCAAGTAAGATTAAGTAAAGTCAATGAATCATGATTGCAATAACAATAACATAATAATCACTAATGACTTTGTGTTCATTATCTTTAAAGAATGCTCAAAAATCTGCAACCTGTTTTTATGAAAAAAAATACCTACTAATTTTGTGTTCCTCAAACAAATAATTGGTTTGAAAAAGTACTGACCTGTTTTACCTAATTAGAGCTTAGCTAATTAAAGTCGTTAAATATCTAATTATTTCATGAAATGTTGGTCACAAAATGCACAAGGTGCACTAAAAATACTAATTATAGGAGTATAGAAGGGAAGTGTCTGATGAGATAACAAGTATGTAATTAATAGAGAATTAAATTAAATCATCAACACTACTATCCTCTCATTGCAAACACCAAATCCATTAAATATTGTCTTATTTGACCAATCATGTAAATAATTACTCTCTCACACCAAATATGATAGCCAATTGAGAATTAATTGGCATTTTCCATTACACAGTGAATCAAGAAAACTGGGTCAGCAATGTTCCTCGTAGATTACAAATTGGCAAGCTGACAACAGTTATGAACAATGATGTACCCTAAATTGTTTCATCTATGTATGGGTTTGGATGATGCCAATGACCTTTGTAATTATTTTTGTATACTCCCGTACATGATTTCTTAGATTATATTTGAATTATTTAGTGATTATCCAAATTGGAAGGGAAACAAGTCATCATCATTGTGTTACCCTTATCCTAATTCATTTAGGGTCGGAGCAGCATGTCTTCTTCGTCCATACTTCTCTGTTTCTCATCATCTCATGAGACAGCACCTTTCTTACCATATCATTCTTAACACAGTCCATCCATCATTTCTTTGGTCTTCCTCGACTCGTAATCTATCTACATTCATATCCAAAACGTGTCAATGCTTACAATTTTTGGTAGACCTTTTTGAGTCGGCCAACATAGTTGATTTTATTACCAAGAAAACATAATGTACAGAATCAGACTTAACGTCAATGGCATTCTCTATCGGTCAGTTTAGATGATGAGGAGACAAACTGTAGTATGTACCCAATGTATTTACATTTGCACATGTCCAAAAGATTTCATGCGTACAACCAATGAGGCACGTATAACAGCAAATATTTCCACTCTGATATGATACGAAAGGAAAAAATACTAAGATAAACAAGTCTTAACACTTGTTATTTCAACGAAAAGCCTATAAAACATTTATAGAACGCTATCTATTAATAAAATAAACTTTAATGAATGTGACTAACTTGTAGAAATGTTCTTGTAAATGTTTACTTGAAAAGATAAAAAATTGTGATAAAGAGAAATATGTGAGTTTGCGGGTGGTACGCTGGGTTTTACCTTGTTGGTGATGAGTGGACGAGTAATAAAGAAGTATGGAAGAAGGAGACATGCTACGCTGACCCCAAATGTATATAATACGCTGACCGACAAGCCAAGAGGTACCTTAAGTCGACTTAGGGCACTTTTTTGCTTGTTCGGCTTGTCGTCTATACGTGACTGTGGAGCTCAAAAGGTTAAGGATTAGGACAACAGAATGATGATATTGGGCTTTACCTATCATGTGAATGTCAGATACCTGTGTTTGGTGAACGTTAAAATTCCCTGAGACAGGCAAAAACATTTTTTTTTTAATATTGTGTTGTTGTTTGTGTAATAATAAAAACCCACACCCTTCACCTTTCTCTAGCCAGTGTGACATATTATATTATAGAAACAATGGACGGACTGTGCGAAGGATGATGTAGCTAGTAAAGGTAATTGACGGAAACGGAGGTTACTGATGAAATGATAATAAGTCTTCCTCTTCATGTCACTCGCACACCATATTTTAAATTATTTTAGCCCAGAACTTTCTCACTTCTAGCACAACATCGGTGGCAATACATGATGAGCAATAGAGAAGTATGGGAGCAGAAAACATGATGCGCTAACTCCAAACAAATTAGGATAAGGGCAGGAGATTGATGCTATGTATAAATATTGTAATTCGACTTGTCAAGAAGAAGAGGGTCTACATCAGAACCAGAAAAACCACTAATTGAAAATTATTGTTGTTAATAAAGTCTAGAATGTTCTCAACTCTTCCATGCTCTTTTATAAAAGTTTTCTTTATCTAATTAAGTGTAGGTGAATAGCAATCAACAGCTTACGATATTGTTTATTCTGTTACCATATTTACTAGTCACATTATGCCACACTTTTTGCATAAAATAAATTGTTCGAGAAACAATAACATGCAAAAACTCTGTTGGTTTGAAACATAGAAGTTTAGTGTTTTTATGCCATGCAATTTAATAGCAACTAATCTTAGTGTGTGCAAAAAAAAGTTTTTACATAATTTACACGTAAGTATATGTTTCACAAAAGTTGGAATATTATTTTTGGTATTTTACAACATGTAAAATATGGTATTTTTATCAAAACCGGATAATTAATTACAAAAAGTACGTAAAACTAAATAAACAAAAAAAACTTACGTCTCAATCCCTTAGCAATGGACACTGTAAAATTATTCAAGACCGACATTTCAAAAAGTTCACTTTTTCGCAAATAAAAAGTTAGGTTACACTTATAATCTATTGATTCAACCAACCAGTTTATCTTTCAGTCCAATGAGCGAATCTCGATAGTAATAAACGTCTTTTATCTTTATCACACAGAAATCACTTTACTCGAAAACAAGCATACACAATCGCAATCAAAGCACTACTGAGTGACGTTTTCGCGAGTTTCTGTTATTAATTAAATGTAGAGGCGTGGCGATTAGATTAAATAGCCAGTTCTCGCTCTCGTGTAAACGAACGTTGATAAGTTATCGTGTTATTTTTAGATATCTCGTTGCTCCGCAATGGGGAAGAAAACTGTCAAATAGTTCCACGTAGAGGGCGCTGTGCGTTGGCTACAAACAAACTGTCTAACTCCATAGAAATTGAACAATATCTTAATATTTTGTGACTTTTTTCAATAATAAGGGTCGTTGTGTTGGCTTTGGATGCAAAGAAATAGGCGTTGTTAGATTTCCAAGAAATTTGCGCATGAAGAGAAAGTGGGAAAAGGCACTGAAACAAAAAAAAATCAAAACAAGTAATTTTTCGAGGTTATGTGGGAAACATTTCAACGAAACAGACTACGAGACCACTTCTAAGGCGGCAGGTTAGTACGATACCTATTATTAATTCTGACTTTTTATTAATAATTTGAATGTGTGGGAGAAACAAGGGTCGAACGTTGACTTGGTTTCTCCCACTTCAAGTCAACGTTCGCTCATGGGGGATTTAAGCCGCACTGATATATATGCCAAGTATTAACATTACCCAATATTGTTTCAGGCTTTCCACTCCAATGCAAAATTTTGAAGAAATCTGCTGTGCCCTCTATGTTTTGTTGGAATGAATCACAGAGTGTCACCTCAGCTTGAACTGATCGATTGCAATAGAGAAATGCAAGGCGTTGCTTATTATCAAGCCCTATAATATCAAACGAACCACTGCCATCTACCAGCTTTGATCTTATTCCAGACATGAACATAGAAGAATTGGTTCTTTTCAAATAACTATACATTTTGTAACATTTTAACAAATGATGTATTACCTTAGTTTGTTTATTATTAGATCATTAAAAAGCAAAAAGATAGTGAGTGAAGTTTATTTTACAACTTGTAGAACCATAATATTGCCCAGAAAACAGCTAAAAGTCGATAAAATGTTAAATCTATTGTAACTTTCGACAAGCTCCGTTTTCTTTACTTGTTGCGTTGCTCCTCGTTTTTTCAATTCCTCCTTCAACTGGGTGATACGCCAGGTAGCATACATTGTGCAGCGACAAATTGAGTTAAAAAACCCGCGCAAATACTTAAAAAATCGTCCACACAATGCAAACGTTTATTTATAAAAATTTGACATGTGTAGCCAAACACCAGCGCCATCTTGCGGCGAAGTTTCCAGGAAACAACCCCATTCATCGCAAATCAAGACAATCCCCGATCCCCGAATTGACTTTGAAGTTTGACAGAAGTCAAATCAGTTGACGTTGGTTGACGTTTGTTTGTTAGGCCGCGTTCCGTATTACAAAATAATCGCTCACAGCGCTCACGTCGATATTTTGCGTTCCGAATTAGATATCACGATTATGGCAGCTAAGACCTGTCATCAATTCGGAACGCTCGATATCGCGCTTACAGTGCTCACTCGTCACGTGATAACAAAAACATAACCTGCATGAGAGAAATTCGTCGCCCGTTAGGCTCGTCTTGTATATTTACTTGAATACTCATGGTTAAGAGACTCCAAAGAGATTTCAAAGAACTAATTGAATGTATTTGTGCGACTCCAGCCAGTGAACCTCAGCTGTGAACACACGCACACACCCAGCCTCACACACACACGCATCAGACATCTGTCACTTTTTACTTTGATTTTGACAGCGCTCACGGTGATATTTATTTGGGGCATGGTCGGTGTAAATCGATTACAGCGTAATTCGGAACGCACCCTTAGTTGTCACTGTCAGTCATGCGTTAAGTCCGTGACAGTGTTTGTGTCGTTCAGAAACAGTAAGTACCTCTGTTCCACGAACTATTTTTGTCTCAGTTTTATTAGTTTCATGGTTAGAAATCAGTTATTTATTTACATAACCTTAGAAGTTAGATCATTAGTCTGAGGTCAGTATATTCATGATCTTGCTTCAATTAATCCTATAATCGATAAGATACTGGTATGATACTGTATTATTTTGACGTCAAATGTGCCGCTTGTTCGCTTTAAGGCAGAAATTGTAGTCGTATTTTTTTTTTTAAACGTTGCCCCACACTAGGAATTTCTCCTGTATCGTGGGTGCGTTCACAAACATTTAAACTCACATACACAAATACCCAGACCCGGAACAACTATCTGTAGGTCTTACAAATATTTGTTCCGTGCGGGGATCGAACCCGCGACACGCAGCGCGGCAGTCCATTGCTTGAGCCACGGCGCCAACCGTGCCGTCAAAATTATTATTATTATATAATTATTATTACCTATCTGTATTGAAATGGTCTCTACGAAATTTTTGTGGAAATGAAAAAAAAAACGAAATGCCCACGAATATCTAACGACGTTCTTCAATACACTTTCGAAGAAATAAAATAATAGAACTAAAAATATTTTTGTCATGATTTACTTTAAGAGCGCTATTACAAACTCGAGTAACTTCGAAACGAGCGGCGACTGACGGTTCTTTCGCCTGTGTGCGTGATGTACGCTTCTTCATACACACACGTGCAGAGGCAGAGGTGCGTAACACGTTTCACTGCGGTTTACTTAGAATTGAATTGGGAAAAAATACAAGTTATGGAATGTTTTATTTTATGTGTGTGATAATGAAATACAAATATAAGTAACATAGAAATTTTTTAGTTTTCCATCATGGGTGTCGTTTATATGGTTTTCGGGGTCGCTGATTACGAAAATGAGGTCAAAATAAAAATCAAAGATGGCGCCGACGAAATTTTTTGGCTTTTCCGTCATGGGTGTCGTTTTCATGGTTTTTGGGGTCGCTGATTACAAAAATGAGGTCAAAATAAAAATCAAAGATGGCGCCGATGAAAATTTTTGGCTTTTCCGTCATGGGTATAGTTTTCATGGTTTTTGGGGTCGCTGATTACGAAAATGAAGTCAAAATAAAAATCCAAGATGGCGCCGACAAAAATTTGTTTTTTCCGTCATGGGTATCGTTTTCATGGTTTTTGGGGTCGCTGATTACGAAAATGAGGTCAAAATAAAAATCCAAGATGGCGCCGACAAAAATTTGTTTTTTCCGTCATGGGTGTCGTTTTCATGGTTTTTGGGGTAGCTGATTACGAAAATGAGGAAAATGTAAAACATAGCGATGGTCATAGGTTGACAGCTCGTAACCCACACTTTTTCACAAAATGAGTTTTATACACCAAAAATTTTTAAATTAAACGCCGAATCTTTCCATTGCTAACTCGTAATTTACAAAAAATGTCATTCGAACAATTTATGCCACAATTGACAACTCACAGTTAACAGGTATCAACTTGCCCTCACTAGCGCGCGAGTTACGAGATGTCAACGCAAATACAGTTCGCAAGAATTAACTGACAGAGTAAGATTACGGCGCAAGTTTTAATTATTTTAAAATAGTTTTATGTCTAATTAGCACTTTAAATACGTCTATTTATTTCCTAAAAGGTATATTGGTAATTCTTTTTATTTTATTTTACGTAAAATGATCAATAAAACCTCACTAATGAAATTTTAAGCCATTCTATCATCCGTACCTTAATGTAGGTAATACAATGAATAAGAACTATTGAGTTAATCAACATTTCAACAATATTTAAGGTAATACCTACTCGTAATCATAATAAAACCATATTTAATAAGTAGTAGTTAGGTGTGGAATATGGGAGACGTCATATCTCCGAAGCTGTTCACTGCTGTACTGGAGCATATCTTCAAGGTTCTGGACTGGAGAGGACTAGGCATCAACGTCAATGGCGAGTACATCACTCACCTTCTGTTTGCCGATGATAGGTATAGTTGCATGGCTGAGACCATGGAGGACCTCAGTACAATGCTCAATGAACTCAGTAGAGCTTCCGAAAAAGTGGGTCTTAAAATGAACATGGACAAAATCAAGTTCTGTTGAATGCCCAAGTAACATTAACATTAAGATCGAAGACTACACTCGAAGTTGTAGACGACTATGTCTACCTGGGACAAACGGTCCAGTTAGGTAGGTCTAACTTTGAGAAAGAGCAGAGAGAGTCGATGGACTCCGACTCGGCTGGGCAGCGTTGAAGTAGCGGGGAAGCTGAGTCTTCTCGTCCAACTTACCGCAGTGTCTCAAGACGAAAGTCTATGGCCAGTGTGTGTTACCAAAGATTACATACGAGACCGAATGATCGCTTACAATGGGCCTCATCAGAAGGCTTAAAGTCACCCAAAGGACAATGAAGAAGGCTATGCTCGAAGTTTCCTTGCGTGATCGAATCAGAAATGAAGACATCCGCATGAGAACCAAGGTTACAGACGTAGCCCGAAGAATTGCCAAACTTAAGTGGCAGTGGGCAGGGCACATTGCTCGCAGACCGGATGGCCAATGGGGCCAGAAAGTGCTGGAGTGGCGACCGTGAACTGGAAGACGTTGCGTTGGAAGGCCTCCCACTAGGTGGACCGATGACCTGGTGAAGGTTGCTGGGATCCGCTGAATGCAAGACGCACGGGACCGGTCAATGTGGCGACACTTAGGGGAGGCCTATGTCCAGCAGTGGACGTCTTTCGGCTGTCGTGACTGCCTCGTTGGTCCAGTGGTCGCAAGCACGACTGCTGAGCATGTTGGCTTTCTCCATCAGGAATTTATCCGTAACAGTCACGGAGTCTGGATTTATGATGATCGCAATAGGCTCGCCTCCTATTACACGGGACTTAAAAAACATAACTGGCGAAATGTGGGTGTTCTATTAGACGAACACCTTTGCCTAACCCTTCGGGGATTACAGGCGTTATGTTATCTCTCTTTTTACGATAATTTGTCGCACATAATCTAATGAAACATTGTTTTTTTTTAAATTGACACTACGTAAGTAACTGTTGACTGCTCGTAACACGTAAATAGTGAGGATTTTTTAACATTGTTTACTCGTAACTGTTTTATTATTGATTATTTAGTAAAAAACCTATGTGGTGATTACATTTTTTTAATTATATCAATAAATAATTCGATTACCTACCAACTACTTTTTTGTTTTATTTTATTTCAACTTATTTTCGAAATTATACAGTTTTTTCTCTCTCCTGTAAAATTTGACATAATGCAGTTACGTGCTGTCAACCTATGACCATCGATAGGTAAGTATTACAGATAGTCTTAGTTAAAATGAGCACTATGTTTTGCCAATTTAAGGCGTACAAAATTACATTAACATTAAATTAATTAGGTATAATTTAAAGTAGCATGTCAACAGATCACAATAAAAATAATTCAAAATAATATATATGTCAAGTACAATAAGAAATAAAAATAAAATAAAACATATGTCAGTAAATAGGTCATCACAATTTGAAATAAATACAAAATTAACACAGTCAATAAAATCATAAATGACTAACCAGCAAGTCGGAATCATCATACCTCCGTTTATCCGAAGTAAACTCAGTGATGGAGTAGTAACATCTATCTAATAAAAATTTAAATAGAGACCTCTTAAAGGAACCTAGACTCTCTTTATTTCTTATAGCTGCTGGTATATTGTTGTATATTTTTGGGGCCATTCCTAGCACACTTTTTCCGAAAAATGCGGTTTTATGAGAATTAACATGAATGGTATTCTGATAACGTTGAGAACGTAGTTTTTCATATAAATGTAGGTTACAGCGAACAAACACTCCCATTTCATATATGTACATAGACGGTAGAGTCAGCAGACCAAGTTCCTCAAACAATGGTTTGCAGCTATCAATTGATTGTAGCTTGGTAAACGATCGCAAGCATTTCTTCTGAGCTTTAAAAGCAATGTCTCTGTCAGTGGAGTTGCCCCAGAATATGATTCCATACCTAATGCTAGAAGCAACATAAGCTATTTGTACTGTAAGGCGGTTTACCGTTTTCGAAAGTTTGTACAAAGCAAACGCAAATTGACTTAGCTTCTTAGATAAAGTGTCGATATGGTGTTTCCAAGTCAAATGATTGTCTATATACAGGCCCAGAAATTTTGTGATGTCACTTTCAGAGATTGCCACGTTTTCATATTGTATATTTAGTTTCGGTTTATTTGTTCGTTGATTAAATGTCATTATTTTAGTTTTGTCAAGATTTATTTTAAGATTATTACTAACTAACCAGTTTCCGTCATGGGTGTCGTTTTTATGGTTTTTGGGGTCGCTGATTACGAAAATGAGGTCAAAATGAAAATCCAAGATGGCGCCGACGAAAATTTTTGGTTCTTCCGTCATGGGTATCGTTTTCATGGTTTTCGGGGTCGCTGATTACGAAAATGAGGTCAAAATAAAAATCCAAGATGGCGCCGACGAAAATTTTTGGTTTTTCCGTCATGGGTGTCGTTTTCATGGTTTTTGGGGTCGCTGATTATGAAAATAAGGTCAAAATAAAAATCCAAGATGGCGCCGACGAAAATTTTTGGTTTTTCCGTCATGGGTGTCATTTTCATGATTTTTGGGGTCGCTGATTACGAAAATGAGGTCAAAATGAAAATCCAAGATGGCGCCGACGAAAATTTTTGGGATTTTCCGTCATGGGAGGTCAAAATAAAAATCCAAGATGGCGCCGACGAAAGTTTTTAGTTTTTCCGTCATGGGTGTCGTTATCATGGTTTTTGGGGTCGCTGATTACGAAAATGAGGTCAAAATAAAATTCAAAGATGGCGCCGACGAAAATTTTTGGCTTTTCCGTCATGGGTGTCGTTTTCATGGTTTTTGGGGTCGCTGATTATGAAAATGAGGTCAAAATGAAAATCCAAGATGGCGCCGACGAAAATTTTTGGTTTTTCCGTCATGGGTGTCGTTTTCATGGCTTTTGGGGTCGCTAATTACGAAAATGAGGTCAAAATGAAAATCCAAGATGGCGCCGACGAAAATTTTTAGTTTTTCCGTCATGGGTGTCGTTTTCATGGTTTTTGGGGTCGCTGATTACGAAAATGAGGTCAAAATGAGGTCAGTGGGTCGTCATAGGGGCGGTTTTTTTTTAGGAGTTGGAGTATACGCTTAGGGGCACTATGAGCAGCAAAGAAAACAGAAGAAAAAAAATTAGTTTAAATAATTTTCGGGACTTGCTAAATTTTCCTGTTTTTTTTTTTTTTCAAAAATGCCTCATTTTTTTTTTGTTTCGTGTTGTCCTTGACCATAGAAATTATTTAGGTTCTGCGAACCATGGTCCTACGACAAACCGTTTCATAGTTATGGTCCTACGAATTTTACTTCGTTTCATCTAGAATGCTTATTTCCAAAATGGCAGCTCGGATGAAAACTTTTTCAGGAAAAGAATTGTGGTTCTAGTCGACAGCTATGAGATGATATAAAAAAACCGCGACAAAGTGAGAGAAAAAGAAAAATTAAGTGTCGGTCGATCTTTCACCTTGTGTATCCTTAGGGGCACAGAATTTAGTAAAATATTCAGAAGTTTTTTTTTTTTTTTTCAGGATTTCGGCTATTTTTCTTATTAACCTGGTCCATAGAAACCATTTAAGCTCCGAGACGCATTATGGTCCTACGACGCACCGTTTCCGAGTTATGGTCCTACGAATTTTCCGTCGGTGCGTCGTAGGACCATGTGTCTCGTGTGTCAAGGTGAAAAATCGACATACAGAAAATTTTTGCAAATATTTCTTTTCTCTCTCTTTGTAGCGGTTTTTTTACACCATCTCATAGTTTTTAACTAGAGCAACAATTCTTTTCCAGAAAAGGTTTTCATCCGAGCTACCATTTTGGAAATATAGAGCGTTCTAGATAAAACGAAGTAAAATTCGTAGAACCATAACTCGGAAACGGTGCGTCGTAGGACCATGTGTCTCGGAACTTAAATGGTTTCAATGGACCAGGTTAACAAGATGCTGCAATAAAAATAGCTAAAATCTTGAAAAAAAAAAACTTCTGAAAATTTTACTGTTTTGCCCCGAAAAATTTTGCAAATATTTATTTTCTCTCTCTTTGTCGCGGTTTTTTTACACCATCTCATAGTTTTTAACTAGAGCAACAATTCTTTTCCAAAAAAGGTTTTCATCCGAGCTACCATTTTGGAAATATAGAGCATTCTAGATGAAACGAAGTTAAATTCGTAGGACCGAAACTCTGAAACGGTGCGTCGTAGGACCATGGTTCTCAAAACCTAAATAATTTCTATGGTCAAGGTCAACACGAAACAAAAAAAAAATGAGGCATTTTTGAAAAAAAAGAAAAACAGGAAAATTTACCAAGTCCCGAAATTATTTTTGAACAATTTTTTTTTTGTGTTTTCTTTGCTGCTCATAGTGCCCCTAAGCGTATACTCCAACTCCTAAAAATCCGCCCCTATGACGACCCACTGACCTCATTTTGACCTCATTTTCGTAATCAGCGACCCCAAAAACCATGAAAACGACACCCATGACTGCAAAACTAAAAAAAATCCTAGCCGCTATCTTGGATTTTAATTTTGACCTCATTTTCGTAATCAGCGACTCAAATTTTGTCGGCGCCATCTTGGATTTTCATTTTGACTTCATTTTCGTAATCAGCTACCCCAAAAACCATGAAAACGATACCCATGACGGAAAAAACGAAAATTTTTGTCGGCGCCATCTTTGATTTTTATTTTGACCTTATTTTCGTAATCAGCGACCCCAAAAACCATGAAAACGATACCCATGACGGAAAAAACAAAAATTTTTGTCGGCGCCATCTTGGATTTTCATTTTGACTTCATTTTCGTAATCAGCTACCCCAAAAACCATGAAAACGATACCCATGACGGAAAAAACAAAAATTTTTGTCGGCGCCATCTTGGATTTTCATTTTGACTTCATTTTCGTAATCAGCTACCCCAAAAACCATGAAAACGATACCCATGACGGAAAAAACAAAAATTTTTGTCGGCGCCATCTTGAATTTTCATTTTGACTTCATTTTCGTAATCAGCTACCCCAAAAACCATGAAAACGATACCCATTTTTTTTTTTTTTTTTTTTTTTTTTATTATAAATGGGCTTGCTCTTGACTTCAATCTTGCCCTAAGGGCATAGATGATGTCGACGATGGAACGAGCTTACCCAGTAGAAGCCTGTTTACTCGCGACTTAAACAGATTAGGGTTATATGAACTCGGAAAAACCGACGCAGGCAGGGAATTCCACTCCTTGGCTGTGCGCATAATAAAGGACCCAGCAAAGCGTTTCGTTCGAATGTGTGGAATGTCGACTAGGTATCGGTGGTACCCTTTTTTTTTTTTTTTTTTTTGGTGGGTGGAAAATCATCGAATGACCCCCCCCGCTCTTGGGCAGAGCGAAGGGGAGTGTCAGACTTCTACTGACTAAAAACCGAACCCATGTTCCTTCTTTGCCCTTGCGCCGAGGCCACGTAATCTAGTACTAAATACCGCGGCCCCGACGGGCGTCGGCCCTTGCGGGCCCCTCCTTGCTGACATCTCTTTGAGGCGCGCGTGGAACACGAACGCGCCGCCGACACGGTCTGTTGCCGTCATGACGACGGCCGGACGGCGAGCTAGCCCATTACTCACCGTCCACAGGCCCGCGTCTACGGTGGCCGGAAGCCATCACGTGGCCCCCGACGCCCGGAGCGCCTTCCGCGCCTTCCGCGGCGGCTGGGACGTTGAGAGGATCGCTCCCTCTCTCGTTCCGCCACCTCCTTCGCTAGCATCACTGCTTCGCAGAAGGAGGCGACGGCGTCCCATTCCTCCTCGCCCCGGACCATGGCTTGCACCAGGGCCGGACGCGAGAGGTCACCGCCGCCGATCGCCGCTACGAGAACACGGCGGGGCTCCGCCCAAGCAGGGCACACCTCCACAGTGTGCTCCACCGTGTCCTCCGGTCGATCCTCGCAGTGGAAGCATCCGGGCGTTTCCTCCCGCCTAATTCGGTGCAGGTACCTCCCGAAACATCCGTGTCCGGTGAGGACCTGCGTCAGACGGAAGGTGAGGGCGCCGTGGCTCCTCTCTAGCCACTCCTCAAAGAGGGGACTTACCGCCACTATCGTGGCGTGCCCTGCACGGGGTTGCGACAGTCGCTGTCTCCATACCGCCATGAGATCGCACCGGAGGTCTGTCCGCCGCGCAGCAATGTGCCGCGGCAGCAGAGTGGCCCCCCGGTGTAGCGCCTCCGCGCGCCACTCGTGTAGGCGCGCGAGGACTATCGCCTCCAGATCCCACGGCGGCAATCCGGCAAGGAGATTCGCCGCCTCGCGGGAGATCGTGCGGTACCCGCGGACTAGCCTTACGGCCATGACCTTTTGGGGCGCGTTCAGGTAGTGGACGGCCCGCTTCCTCACGGCACGTGCCCACACCGGGGCCCCATAAAGGGCCATGGACCGCACGATCCCCGCATACAGCCTACGGCAGGAGGCGTTTGGCCCCCCCAGATTGGGCAAGAGCCACCTAAAGGCAGCCGCGGCCCGCTCCAGTCTGGGAGCCAAACGTCGGAAGTGCTCCACGAAGTTCCACCGGCTGTCGAGGACGAGTCCGAGGTACTTTATAGTACACTCGACGCCGATGGGAACCCCTCCCACCGTTAGCTGGGATCCCGACGGTGGCACATTCCCACGCCCATGGAAGCACATGGCCTCGGACTTGTGAAGCGCCACCTCGAGACCCAGCTGCCGGATCCTCTCCACGAATCGGTGGTACCCTGCAGTACGTCTAGTCTCCCGATGGAAGAAGGGAGATGGTGGGATCAGCTCGTGGAGCTCTTGCGCACACTCCCCGAAGTACAGCCTGTAGAAGACCGACAGACATGCTACCTTGCGACGGTGGGCCAGGCTATGTAGCTTGTTAACCAGCTTTTCGTCACCAATTAGCCTCCTGGCTCTGCGCTCTACAGAGTCAAGTGTGGCAAGCTGGTATTTGGCTGAGCCATCCCAAAGGTGACAGCAATACTCCATGCCAGACCGGACTTGAGCTTTATATAATACTGAAAGCTGTCCAGGCTTGAAGTACCGCTTAACCTTGTTTAGGATGCCCAGCTTTTTCGCCGCAGTTTGAGCTTTCGACTCGATGTAGGCGCCGAAGTTCAGGTTCGCGCTCAACTTCGTGCCAAGAAGCTCGAGACTGTCAGTAACTTGTACAGACGCACTCCGGAAAGTAGGGGCCAGATTAAACGGACTCCTTTTGGCGGTGAACAGACACACTTGCGTTTTGGTGGCGTTGAAATCTACCAGATTCTCGTCACCCCACTCGGAGACAAGTCTTAAGGCTGAATTCGTTCGCTCTACCATGGCCTCTCTTAATGAACGTACTTCATCACCACTGGCTTTTGCGCTGGATGTATAACTCTCCATGACAGTGCTGTCATCTGCGTACCCAACAATACCAGGGACAAGGAGGTCATTGATGTGCAGCAGGAAAAGTGTCGCGGAGAGAACAGACCCCTGAGGAACTCCGGCATCGATAGCCATAAGGTCAGAGGAGCAGCCATCAATGACCACTCGGATCGACCGTTCACTCAGGAAGTCAGAAATCCAGCAGCAAAAGTCAGCGGGAATGCCGTATGCCGGAAGTTTGCTCAACAAACTTGCGTGCCAAACCCTGTCGAAAGCCTTCGAGATGTCCAGCGACACGGCAAGGGCCCATGACGGAAAAAACAAAAATTTTTGTCGGCGCCATCTTTGATTTTTATTTTGACCTCATTTTCGTAATCAGCGACCCCAAAAACCATGAAAACGATACCCATGACGGAAAAAACAAAAATTTTTGTCGGCGCCATCTTGGATTTTTATTTTGACCTCATTTTCGTAATCAGTGACCCCAAAAACCATGAAAACGACACCCATGACGAAAAACCAAAAATTTTCGTCGGCGCCATCTTGGATTTTTATTTTGACCTCATTTTCGTAATCAGCGACCCCAAAAACCATGAAAACGATACCCATGACGGAAAAAACAAAAATTTTTGTCGGCGCCATCTTGGATTTTCATTTTGACTTCATTTTCGTAATCAGCTACCCCAAAAACCATGAAAACGATACCCATGACGGAAAAAACGAAAATTTTTGTCGGCGCCATCTTTGATTTTTATTTTGACCTTATTTTCGTAATCAGCGACCCCAAAAACCATGAAAACGACACCCATGACTGAAAAACAAAAATTTCCTAGCCGCCATCTTGGATTTTAATTTTGACCTCATTTTCGTAATCAGCGACCCCAAAAACCATGAAAACGATACCCATGACGGAAAAAACAAAAATTTTTGTCGGCGCCATCTTGGATTTTCATTTTGACTTCATTTTCGTAATCAGCGACCCCAAAAACCATGAAAACGACACCCATGACGAAAAATCCAAAAATTTTCGTCAGCGCCATCTTGGATTTTTATTTTGACCTCATTTTCGTAATCAGCGACCCCAAAAACCATGAAAACGACACCCATCACGGAATAACCAAAAATTTTCCTAGCCGCCATCTTGGATTTTCATTTTGACCTCATTTTCGTAATCAGCGACCCCAAAAACCATCAAAACGACACCCATGACGGAAACACCTAAAATTTTCCCAGCCGCCGTCTTGGATTTGTTTTTTCTCGAAAGATTCATAAAAGTGAATATTTCAAACATTCGAAAGATTCCCCATTATTTCTAAAATAAAGATTTCTATGATTTTTTATCGACCAGTAAAGTATCATTTACGAATAAACTTTATAGTAAGGTTGCGCAAAGCGTTCCTTTCCAACATAGAACATGACTACAATTTTATTTTATCATAATAAATTTCAAGAATACTTACGTTTAAACTGTTGACAACCTCTGGTCTACCTGTATTCGTATACGTAACCCACACTAAGGCGCGCGGGAGCGCGAGCGACATAGGTCCATCCTCCACGAGCCCTCAGGCGTTACTGAGCATATGGCGGCCGTACATCCTTTCCTTACATAGTATAAAACAAAGTCGCGTCTGTTTGTTTGTTTGTTTGTCTGTATGCTTAAATCTTTAAAACTACGCAACGGATTTTGATGCGGTTTTTTTTAATAGATAGAGTGATTCAAGAGGAAGGTTTTAATACCTTTTTTGTACCCGTGCGAAGCCGGGGCGGGTCACTAGTCTAGTAATAAGGCATTATTTTGGAAAATCGTAATAAAAAAATGAGACGGCGTAAAATTCCAAAAAAATATAATTAGGGAAGGTAAAGTGTTGTACTATAAGTATGTCTATTTTTTTTTTGTTAATATTATCTTTATCCTATGTTTAAACCATATTTAAAACGCATAAATTTTAGCTCAGTATAGCTTTTGAATATCCTTTTTTTTTGCTGCGATTCCATTTATATCTCAATTCTAATCAGGACAAAAACTTCAGGACTATATAACCAGTATTTTGACATTTTTTTCAGATTTTTCTGTGTTGCCAATTTGTCACAAGTAGCAGGGAAAAACCAGATGTTTTACGTTTGCTCGAAATTGGGTGTCGGAAAATTGCTATTTCTCGAAATATTAACATTTAAAACGAAATTCTAATCAGGACACAAACTAAAACAAAGTCAGATTTATAATTTTTCATTGAAATATTATGCCTTTATCTATAAATAAGACGTGTCCAGGACTTGTAAAAGTACGTATTTTCGGCAAATCGCCCAAAGTTTGTGACAGCGCTCTTAATTTTTCGCCTCTTGATCTGAGTTTTTCGCGATTTGCTTTCGCTATGTTGAAGGAGAAGCAAAGGTATGAAGTTGCATAACAGCCTTCAAAGAAATCCTATAATTATGTAAAAAAATATGGTCACTTCACAATAATAATGGATGTTTGTATGGGAAAATTTAAATAATAATAAAATAATAATAATAATATTCCACAACTATCACACAACGCCATCTAGTCCCAAGCTAAGCAGAGCTTGTGTTATGGGTACTAGACAACTGATAAACATACTTATATATTTCTAAATACATACATATTATAGATAAATTACACCCAGACACAGAACAAATGATCGTACTCATCACACAAACATTTGTCCTGGGTGGGAATCGAACCCACGACCTCCGGCATAGCAGTTAGGGTCACTAACCACTAGACCAACAGGCCAGTCAAATGATCAATATCTTTGAAACTACGCAAAGTTTCTCCGTCACAAATTCAGGTTATCATTATCGTCCCCGTCACAACATTTTGATAACATTTTGAAGGTCGTAGATCATCAGGAAGCGGAGATACACGTGTCCAGCCAGCCTGAGTTCAAGATGGCTGGACACAAGTATACAAAGTTTTCATTGATATCTCGTAAACCCTTACATGTGACGCCATAAATCAAAACGTTATCACTGTCACACATTGCGTCACCAAGTATTAGTAAAGATACCATATTCGAAAACGCTCCCGATAAGTGGGATTCGGAAGTGCCAGCCAAAAGTTTTTTACGTAAATTCAAGATGGCTGGACACAGTTTTTTGCATTTTTCTACTATACCACTGTACGTATCACAAAACTTTTAGCTTGATGCCTGTCACATATTTATGTGACGCCCGTTGATATGCAAAAAGTCGTCAAAATCACTTCCGTTATCGAGATTGAGAGACCAGCGAAAAGTGGTTTTTCAAGCTGGCTGGACACGCTTTCGATCGATTATCTAAGATTCTGTAGCGTCACCTATTCTGAAATAAGGGTGTTTAGCCGTCACAAAATGCGAGCCGTTTTGAAGTTTTGTCCAGCCGACCAGAGCCACATAATTTATGAACTGTTGTCAATCTAAGACCCCTTGTTCCACATCTTTACCCGGGTGCAGCGGAATCCAAAAATAAGGAAATGTTTTAGCCTGCGAAGTTTTCTAAACGCGTGACACATTAGGCGAAATTCCAACCGAGAATGCGTGTGGATGCGCGAGCTTCCGCGCGAGCGTCATATTTCGAGCTCGGTGACTGGAAGCGGATGTGCGCGGAGTAGCGCTAGCGCCATATGTTCTGTGAGTAGCGCGCAGTCGCGTCCCTGCGCGCTATTTTTCGCATGTAGCCGCTTCAATGCTCCTCAGGAATGAATTGTCCTGTTATTTGATTTTAGAAATTATTTGAATGAGTACAATGTCGATAATAGTTTGACACTTAAAAATGCTCCACGATGCGCTCCGCCATATGTGCGCCGGCCCTAGGCAGTAGGTACTCTTATGTCAGCAAACTGATTTCTCGCTTCTTTATGCAGCTTTACGCTGCTTTATTGCTATAAAGCAATTAAAAACTTGTTTGAGTTACTAGAAAGTTTAAAAGTAAGTAAAATAAAACCACCGATAACTGGGTACTTGTATATTAGTTCCATTATAAAATAGCTAATCAACGATACAAGCAATAAATAACAAATTCAACAACACTATTCGCTTGACTCACATTATTTACAATATTATGAGAATTCTTCACATACCATACACTCTTTAGTTTTTATTTTTTCTTTTCCCGCCATTTCCCGGTAACAAAGGAGGTTTGATACTCATCATATTGTCAAATTTGTGATTAGAATAGGAATTTTATCAACAACATAGTTTTTGCATTTGTAAAATGGTTACTTTTATAGGCTCTGTTCCTGTTTAATATTCATTGAAAAATAAATAAAAGTCACATTTTATGGTAGCCTTTTTTTCGATAAAAATATGCTATGCTGTGCCGTGTAAAAAAATTAATCATTTTTTATTCCATATAAAAATTTAGCCATTTTACAAATATCACAGTTACCTATTTCTAATGCGTGCAAAAATTTGTATTATCAATTATAAGAATCGTTTAAGTTATTTTTCATTTTGATATAATTATGACTAATTTACAAAATATAAAGACTCCATGGATAAAATCTATTTTACACTACAAATACAACGCCAAAAATGTTAATTTAGGAATGTCTAGGGTTTAAACAAACATTAATCTAATATAAATAGGTTTTTACGAACTCAAAAAACTCTCACTTCATGGGCAAATCACATCTAAACATCCCTTAGAGCATAGAGGAAAAGTTTCTAAAAGTTCATGAATTACAAACATTTTAAATTATCTTAAAAATGTCATTATCTGTGCCGTGTTTAACATTTTACTCATAGAAATAACGGTCATTCGAAAATTAAATTTCACATGGTGTTGCCATCATTAATAAAATCTTTAAAACGACCCCAAGATAGAGGTATATTTTAAGATGCAAAACAACTTTTGAACACTCTAAAATCCAAACTTACAGAATTTCCTTACGTTTTCGTAACGTGACGAAATAGTTAATATACGTCACAATTTTGACAGACAAGTTGACGTTTGACAACTTTTAGTATAAATGCAACCATCATCTTTGATTTTGAAAAGCAAATTAGTATTTTGACTAGAAAAAAAGCATTTTGAGTATACGCTTCTATAGAAAGTAGCTGGTAACTTCGAATTTAGCGGTATTAAGTTGGCAGACTTGTCGAGCTGTCACGGTAATAAAAAGTGCGTAAAGGACAGGTGACTTTTTGTATCGTTCCATCTCGCTTTCTCTTATGACCGCGGCCGCCACAAACGTTTACGAATGCTGTACTAGTGAATTATAAGATCTTCGCTAGAAAGTTGCATGTAATTTACTTACATACGTCTGCTGTGCGAAAGGGAGTGGCCCCAATTCTCAAGACGGGCCCCAGCGGTACTTTTATGCGAAGATCTAAATTACCGCTATATCCAAAGTTACTGCTAACAGAAAATTTTGTTAGTACTGTTAAAAAGTAAATGGAATCGTTTGCACAGGAAACACAATATTAAATGTAAACAAAAAGAAATTTATAAACAAAACCCTTACCAAATTACAGAAAAAAAAAAGAATAAATCTTTTAAAAACTGTACAAATGTTTTTAAAAAAGAATTTATTTTATTAACTAAACTTTTACTCGTTAATTAAATTATTATAGTTTTGCATATTGACAGTCAAAAATATCTGAGATTTTAAGGCCTGCATGGACAATTTTCTGTTTAAAAAAAAATTGGTACGAGGCATTCAGATATTATTGTGCAAAATTACAGTTTTTTGACCAACGATTTGCAATAAATAAGGCCATTTATTTAAGTTGAATTTATCAATAAACGCCATACCTTTGCGAGATCTACGGCCCAAATGTTAAAACTATCACGTTTTTCTCTATGTCACGAATGTTTGGCGTTTTCGCGCGCTATGGCTGTCATTAGGCGCCATTTTGAATTTGACTTTCTTTGACATTCGTGGCCTATAAATTGCGCTGTACGCACGCATAATAAGGTCCTATTATGCGTGCGTACAGCGCAATTTATAGGCCAATTTATATATTCGTTGTTCATATTAGTATTGTTTTTGTTGTTCTTAAATGTGTGGAAGTTGGAAGGCATTATTATTACCAGAGACGTAATTAGTTTAGGTTATGGATGCATTATAATGAAAGAAATGTCATGTTTGAAATTTCAACTTTTTTGCTGCAATGAACTGGACTATTTCTCAAAGGATTGGCCTACAATCGCACTAGATAGCGAAAAGTGGAAGAAGGGAGAGAGGCCTATGCAGTGGGGCAATAGAGAAATATAACTTACCTACTAGTAATAACTTTCATGCAAGTCTACTTTGATGAAGAAATGAATCCTTAATTTGGCACATTGTCTTTATTGCTTTATGGAAATACGTGTACTTAATAGTATTTCGTATACAATTATTTATGAAAAGCAGCTGCATCTGTTTAGAGTAGTTGGGAAAAACCAGGCAGATGATATTTAAACAATTATTTATAAGTTTATAACTGGCAAATGAAACGTTATAAAGCTGGAATTCCATGATTTTCCACCCGTAACATAACTAAATACGTCTCTGGTTAGTTGTTAGTGAAATAATAAATTAAATTAATCCTACTTATATTTAAGTACCAGCCAACATCAACGCAATAAATTATGTCGGATTAACGCTATGAAGATTCGAGTACTTATAAAATATAATTATAATAATAATAAAAAAAAAATATCATTGAGTCGGACAAATACATTCGGAAGATCGTTTCGGAGCTTTTCATTGTGACAACTGCATTTTATAACATAACATCACGCCTGTAATCCCAGAAGGTTTAGGCAGAGTTGTACCTAATAGTACACCCACATTGCACCAGTTATGTTTAAGTCCCATGTAATAGGGGGCGAGCCTATTGCCATCAACCGTGCACAAATCCAGACAGATCTTATGACAGTAAAATGACTTTTGTTGTAAACATAACAAATATAACGCAACGGACTTTTTCGAGAATATTTCATGATGTATTAGACCAACTCAATGATTGAAAGACGTCTTTGAATACAACTTCTAATGGATAGAAATAGTGACTGGGTTGTGGAGGTCAGATAGGCGCGCGATCGCTTCATGTAAAATACTGGTATTCAGCTGCATCCGGTTAGACCGGAAGCTGACTCCAACATAGTTGGAAAAAGGCTCGGCAGATGATGAGAAATTCGTGACCAGAAACGAACTGTTACTAGTTTAGACGACAAAAAAAATCTAATTAGTCCGTCAGATAGATAACAAAAAACTATGGAACACATATTTTTTTTCACGTAAACAAAAAAATGAAGACGATACAGTACTCGAAAACTCGTGTGACGTCACATTCGGTACATATTTTACCTTAAAGTGACGTCACAAGCTCCCACTTCATCTTTGACGCGTTTTATCTTCGTCAACTTTTATTAATTTGATAAAACAAAAAACATGTATCCAATATTTTTCGATAATCACTGATGGACTAAACAGAATCATATTTTTTTTATAGTCAGTCGTCATCCCTATTCTTTTTTTCTTCTTCAAGTATATCTAACCGTCTGTCTGTCTATCCCATTAGCAGTGTATTCAAAGTGTTTTTTATTATAATAGTAATAGCACAATATATATTTATTTATTAGGAAAGAAACGATCGATTCTTGGCATAATGTCTAACACATTCGTTGCTTCGTGGTTTATACCTTACTTACTTATTTTACATAGCATCACGCATTTAATCCCCGAAGGTAAGGTAGAGATGTACCCATTAGTACAGTAACGTTTAAGTCCCATGTAATATATTACTTATTTTAGCGCTATTTAATCCTTGTCAGTGTAAATTATAATTTATTGTAATCGGAATTTAATGTCAAATAAAAATGAATGAATTATTGCTATTTATTACTACTATATTATGTCGTTAGATGCTAAAATTGATTGCCCTTCCCAATTTAAATACATTTACAGCCTTTCTCACAACTTTTGCTTTAGTTGTTAATCCAAAATAACCAAAAATCGATTGTTTTTTTCATTCACAATCATGACACATCCTTGACATTAAAACGCGTTCTCTATATCTACGTAACGCCTAAACCAATAATGATGCAGCTACAATGAGACTATAGATGGTATCTAAACTTTCTATGATGAATCAATCAATGGGGCAGTTCGAATTCTACGGTTTTCTTTATCTGTCTTTGTTTTGCCAAAATGATCCAACCCACATATTGTTATACATAACATCAGCATCAACCTAATAGTAAACCCACATATCGCCTGTTATGTTTAAGTCTCATGTGCTAGAGGGTGAGGCTATTGCCATCAAACGGGCACCAATCCACAGACCTCCATGTAAAATACTCGTATTCAGCTGCATCTGGTTAGACTGAAAGCTGATCCCAACATGGTTGGGAAAAAGCTAGGCAGATGATGATGATGATGTTCCTTAAAACAGTTTTAAAGTCAATCAGCTTATAACAGATGTGAGTTGGTACACTTTGGCAAAACCAAGCACTTTATAAATCTATTTTATCGTTCAAAATAAAATGAATAATAATAATTTATTAGTTTACAAGGCACGTAAATTGCTATTTTTAAACTTATTATATTTTTTGTTTGTAAAAAGCTTATTCTCTTGTTTTTCGTTGGATATATTGGGACGGATGACTATTTTATTGATAACTAGCTTTTCCCGGCATGCGTTGCAATGCTCTTTTTCCTACCCTACCTACCCTACCTACCCTACCTACCCTACCTACCTACTACCTATTGCCTTTTTTTTTTTTTTTTTTTTTTTTTTTTTAAGTATCCTATGTCCTTCTCCTGGTTCTTATCTACCTCCCTACCAATTTTCATCTAAATCCGTCCAGCCGTTCTTGAGTTATAAATGGTGTAACTAACACGACTTTCTTTTATATATATAGATTATTTATTTTCTATTGGAAGATATAAGATGTATTATATTATAAAAACGAATTATTAATAATAAAAGATTATATGGAAGTCAAGATGGCAGTGGTAATGTGTTATTTCAAGAAACGAACACGGAGCTGATTTCACTAATAAAACTGATCGCGATTAGCACATCTGAACCGAATTTAAGAGCAGTACTGTCAATATTTCATAGCAATTATCACACTGTCAGCTCGTAAACACGATTAGTTGTATTGTGAACTCCGCCCTAAGAAGTTTAAAACGTAATTTTACAAATCGTAAAGTTATGTTTTGCACAATATATAAAAGATAAATATACATAACATTCAATAAATTATCTTTTTTATATTTATAGTATCTATAAAACTTCATAAAATTAGTATTTCATAATTATTTTGTACTTGTTTTCTCATACCCAAGAAAACATTTACTTTTCATGTATAATTATTTAAAGAATATTAATATAATCTATTGACCTTCAAAAAAAAAAAAAATTATTTCATTATTTTAATCAAGTTTCGATAAATAAGAATATTCAGCCTATTATGTAGAATAGAAGTAGAAGACATGCTGCCCTGACCCCAAATGAATTGGGATAAGGGCAAGAGAAAGATGATGATGAATGTTCCCACAGCTGGGACACAGACCTCCTCCCTGTGAGAGCGAATGGGCCCAGTGTGGGTTGGTAGATGTCACATGTCTTCGAATGTTTGATTCTAGGACATGCCGCTTTTCTCACGATATTTTTTTTTATTTTTCGTGGATATTAAAATAGTGTTAAAATTCTAGTCATCCGTCCCAATAATTATAGAGTTTTTATACACAACACCAAAAAATGACAATATGTTAACAAATTTATTGTCAGTCGTCAAAACCAAGGACCAATCGAGATCGACTATCGTCTTGATCGAGTCAACGAGATTTATAGTATTACTAGACCGCGGCTTCCCCTGCTTTGAGGTCAGAAATTAACCCTCGGGAATATACTACAGGGATAAAAGTTATCCAATGACATGGGATAAAAAATATCCTATGTCACGGGACAAAAGATATCCCATCATAACCAAGGTTCAATCTCGTTTGCTAGACCAAGACTTCGATAAACAAAACATAATGAATAAAATAAATAATTTAAATAAAACTGTATACCCATTCCGCCACTCGTTTGATAGTTACAATGGTGTGTTTGACGGGAAAAATACACTTTATATTCAAGGCATTATGGTTTATATTGCAACACTTTTCGAAAATCCAATTTTGACTTAGAATTACCTTAGTTTTAATTTTTGGTGCCTACTGAAATCGGTGCATTCCTTTTGAACTCACATGAAAACACTAGTATTTATTTTTAGCCGGAAACATCCATTTTTATTTATTGAAATGTGGTACAGAATAAACCATAAAACTGAAAAACTTTCTCTATTAGACAAAATATAGAAAAAAAAACTGCGTTCCCAACATTTTTCTGGTACACGCTGTATAAACGTTGCTTAAACCATACTTTGACTAAGACATGTCCCTGTCTCTTTCTAACACTTATAGTTCGACAGTTGAGCAATAGGGCAGAAATAAGTCTTAACCAATGTATGTATGTGCTAAGTAACGTTTATAGATCGCAGCCTAACAACCAAAGACAATTCTTTAACCTCTTCTGAAATCCGAGGCTTTCGTCCAAACGATTTGTAAATATATTTTGAAATATATCCAGTCTTGCTACCAAAACTTTTGAAATTATACTCGAGCCAAAAACTCGAAACACAAGCAAGCATAAAGCTGTACCGTTATCGATAAAACTCCACATAGTAATTACAAAATTATCGATAAAACACTGCGTTTCACTAAGCTTAAGGTACGAAACAGAGCGTAAATGAAGTGCTGTCTCGCTCACACACATGTCATTTCTGGCCTAAGTATAGTATTACCAATCCTAGAACACGAAGTATCCACTCAAAATTGAACCTTACAGATCCTAGAGCATGAAGAAACCACTCAAAACTGAACCCTAAAACCTCGAAATAAGGTCTAGTATAGTTGAGACCACATCAAGCAAAACAGCCAATACACAACCACACAAAATGAAACCTTAAAGCCGTTGTTATAAGGTCTAATTTCCCGTCAAACACACTAAAGTTACCTCGCGCACCGCCAGTGTCCGTATATATTAATGTTCTAAATTGACAATGTCACTCAGTCTTCTTTCTTTTCTTGCTGGGATTTCGGCGACCCTTCGGCTGAAGGGGGCCGATCCGATTCGATTTCTTCGGTTTCTGGAAAGATATGGGTATATCTTGAGATAGCATAATAATAATAATAATAATAATAATATTCCACAACTATCACACAACGCCATCTAGTCCCAAGCTAAGCAGAGCTTGTGTTATGGGTACTAGACAACTGATAAACATACTTATATATTTCTAAATACATACATATTATAGATAAATTACTAATAATATCATAACATAACACCTCGTCTGATACCCCCGCAAGGTTAGGACAGAGTTGTAACAATTTTTTTTTGATGTTGGGAAATCATAAAACTACTCCTCCCGCTCTTGGCAGAGCGGTAGAAAGTGCAACTTTTACTGACTAAAAACCACCCATGTTCCTTCTTAGCCATTTGTGTCGAGGCCGCGGTATCTCTTTCGAACAGCCCGCAGCCCCGACGGGAACAATAAAGTCAATGTATGGTCTATCTAGGACCAACCCTCCCTGCAATGCCACTTGCCTTTTCTAACCACTTGCCTTTTGACCGCCACAGTCAAGTAAGACGACAAGCCAAAAAGTACCTTAAATCGAGAGGAACTTTTTTGCGTGTTCGGCTTGTCGTCTATACGTGACTGTGGCGCTCAAAAGTTTAAATAAATAAATAAAGGGCTGTGTTCTAATTTTGGTGTATAATAATATTACTCTTAACCTTACTGCTACTGACGTAGATTTATTTCATTGTTCTCTCAGTGAGTTCACAAATATTGCAATGTTTGTGATTAGTTACAATATTTTATTTAAATTATTATTGTGTACACTATCACATTAGGTAATACCCTGTTAAGATAATTGTAAGATGGAAAATAAATAAAAAAATATAAAGAGGTAAAATATGTTTGTAATTTTGTATATATCTCTGGAACTAATGATCCCATTCTGAAAACTCTTTCACTGGCAGAAAGGTACATTATTCGTGGGTACTATAGGCTAAAACTTATATTTATATCATTTATATTCGCCGAGCTATCACAATTTTTGCGGACGATGTCGCGGGCGAAGTGCTAGTTGAGTATATTCCATCTATTCAATAAAACTAAGTACTAACCTGGCTTCACAGTAGCGTCTCCTGTATGCTTATCATCATCACTATCACTGGCTGAGCTGGCCAGAGACGAATCATCACCGCTACCTGTGATGAACAATTATGTGTAATGGAGGGGGGTTATTTGGGATATCACTGTTATATGTTATGGTTTATGAACTTATGGTATATAATACACATAGACGATAAGTACTATAATTATTTACAGTGTCGTACGATACGATTTTTAGACATCAGTATAATATGTGTGATACGTATACTGATGTCTAAAAAAGTTTGTCTGTGCCATATTTATAACCGATTTCTGTATAGCCGGTATCAGAAAGTCAGGGTATATTTAAGAATGTATTTTTGAAACATGGTATATATTATCATCCGGCACATGGATACCAAGTTCTATATTTATTTTTAATGGTCATATATACTGCTTATGTCTACACATACTGCAACAAAAATTCCAAGCGATTACCCATTTTTTTACTTCTATATCTACGGAAAGTCGGAAAATGACACATTGAAGAGATTAGGAGTATGGAGCTACCCATTGGTATACAGTTGTGGTAAAAAGTTCGCCGATTCAGGCGACTTCTCTGTCTTCAGAAAAAAAATTCTACTAGTGTCGAAAAAATTGATCTACAAATGCAGATTATTCTAACCTGCATGCATTGGATCTGACTCGACGCTGCAAGCAAAGCAAAGCTCGCCTGGGCAGAGATAATTCATAATTATTTTCTATCAGTCTACACTATTAATATTATAAAGAGGTAAATTTTGTAGGCATTCTTTCACTAATGGCAAGCCACAGTATCCCTGACTGCCATAACATAACCCCAAAAGGCTAAGCAGGGGTGTACCTAATAAGGACACCCATATTTCACCGGTTATTTTTAAGTCCCGTTTAATAGGGAGCGAGTCTCATAGGCATTAAACATATTTCCTTCGGAACGCGAGCGAAGCCACAGGCTAAAGTATACGTTAAAAAGACTGATAGAATAGAATTTATTTATTTTCAGGTAACAAGGAGCCATAGATAAATTAAATATACTGATGTTCTAACAGAGTGAATTTATACAAAATGACTGGGGAGTACTGGGGACACACAATGAAATGCAAGGAAAACAATCCATGTTTTATGGTAACAACTATATCACATCCTATAAACAGTATCCTCGACCCAAGAGGATCCCAGTGTGGAGCCCCTCTGCAGGATATGCTCCACCTCTTTTCCTGACCGTTCTGCAGAAGCACCTGCACCTTCTAGGATTTAAACGAAGCTAACGATAGGGCCGCGCTGGTGGCTACTTACTGGTCAAATATAAGGTCCCATTAAAATAGATGGACGAACTTAACACAGCGTTCAGTACGTCTGTCTAACCAAAGATGCCCAAGCAAACAAAAATATCAAGGTGTTTTTATTTTGACCTAAAAATTGGGTAACCGACATTTTTTGTGCGTTTTCTCTGTTTATTATTTAACCAATATCCTAATTTTTGGTGGTCTAAATGATTTCAAAAACGTTGTCCATCTATTGTAATGGAACATTATATAAAGTACGTTCATCTATATTTGAAAAGAAGAACAGAAAACCCTTACCTCGCATAGAATGATTCTGTATAGCCGGCAATGGTCTGGCGGCTAGCAGGGGCGCTGCCGGCCTCTGCTTGCGAGCGGGGTTGAAGCGGCCGCAGTAAGCGCACACGTACGATACGTAGTCGAATTCCTCTGCCATCGCCATTCCTGGAGAAGAATAGAGTTGGTTGTAAATGAACGATTTTTTTTTTTTAAGGAAAACTGGTTGCTTGTAAATGAACGATTTTTTTATTGAAAGGAAAACTGAATCGCTGGAGAGACAAGATGTGTTTTCAACACAAATAGGGATTCTCTAAGGTACTTTTACGCAAAAATGTCTATATTTCTGTGAATACAGTAAAGTGTGCCGGCAAATAATACTTATTTATTTAACTTATTCACAGGCCAGATTAACTAGCTACTAGCTACATCATATTGAATATCCATGTTAGTGCAAACAAAACAAACACAGGATATCACACAACTAGAGGGTGTTTCATGCCACACGGAAAATATTGGATTAGACAAATGTCTTAATCTTTGTCTTTAGGATCATAATTATTTATACCTATCCTATACAGTTACTACTACCGAGAAATTCCTGAAGGAAAAAACCTAATACAATTTGCCCGACGTGCTTGCGATCACTAAACGAAAAATAAAAGGTATCTCAGAATAATTTAATTCTGAACCAGAAAAATTAGCGACCTTTTCCATAGAACTCTTTGAATGAGCCTGTTCAATAAATATCTACTGCAAAACTTCATTTTCACGCGACACCATGTTGCTGTATTTTATTTTGTAAATAACACCTTTGCTGTAAAGAACTTAAAGCACCTTTTAGATAGTTAAACTTACCGTTATGAGATGAGCACTCGGAACATATAAGCGCCATGCGATGGTTGGGGCCGTCCTTTAGCAGGAAATCCACCACTTTATCCAAAGCTGAGCGGTTCCTTTCGGGAAGTGGGCGCGGTAGTTGGTCGGACTGGAAAATAAATCATAACAAACATAAAATCGCACCTGTAATCCCAAGAAACGATGGATGAACTGTGTAATAGATGATATGGGATTATCACTAGATGAAAACCTATGGAGATGAACCAGCCAGTAACTCCTAGGTCCAAAAAAGGAGGTGACTGCTAAGATGACGAGCAATAGAGAAGTATGGAAGAAGACATGCTGTGTCGACTCAAACTCAAATATTTTATTTCAATTAAGCCATTACAGGCACTTTTGAATGTCAGAAGGACGGAAGAAGAACGAAACTACGAGTGCAATACGTCATTCCGACGACCCCAAAATGAATTGGAATAAAGGCAAGAGAATTATGATGAATACTATACTCCATTTACTATAAGATTAGAATTTTAAGTTAACCGTTTTTACAGTCCGTTCAACCGATTGTAAACTCTATTACGTTGACAGCAAGACAAAATGCAGCTGCAGTAAACAGTCGGTATTGTAACATTATTTTTGCTTTTAATGCCATCCTTATGCCTACGGTATAGAAGTCAAAATCGGTTGAACGAACTGTAAAAACGGTCAACTTAAAATTCTAATCTTAAAGTAAATGGAGTATAAATAACAGGAAACGAGAACGCCGTAGGCCAGGAAGGAGATGGCAGGATGAGCTGGACTCTTTCTTAAAAGATTGGTCTACAATCGCACTAGATTGTGAAAACTGGGACAGCATAACATGACATAACATAACACCTGTAATTCTCAAAAGGATAGACAGAGGTGTACCCATCAGCACACTAACGTTTCGCCAGTCATTAAGTCCCATGTAATAGGCGGACTCCGTGGCTTGTACTGAGAAATTTCAGATCGGAAAACCACTTAAAACTTTGCGCAACCTGGAAATCGAACCCAGGACCTCATGCTCAAGTCGCGACTGCGACCACTCGACCAATATGGGCTTATATTATTACTAGCTTTTGCCCACGGCTTCGCCCGCGTGGATGTCGGTTCAACTACAAAAGTGACGATTTTCCATACAAACTTTCATCCCCCTTTTCACCCCTTTAAAGGTTAAATTTCCAAAAACCCCTTCTTAGTGCTCCCCTACATTATAATAGGAAGCCGTGTGCAAAATTTCACATTCCTAGCCCCTGTAGTTTCGGCTGTACGTTGATATGTCAGTCAGTCAGTTCTCCTTTTATATATACAGAAGATAGATTAATCTATATAAATAAAGAGAGAAGTCCTGACTGACTGACTCATCAACGCCCAGCCCAAACCCTTGGACCTAGTAAGCTGAAATTTTGCACAGAGGTTCCCTTTATAATGTAGACAAGGAATAAGGAAGGATTTTTCGATATTCAACTCCTAAGGGAGCTAAATAGGGGATGAAAGTTTGTATGGAAAATCGACATTTTCACGCGGGCGAAGCCGCTGGCAAAAGCTAGTATTATATTAAAAAAAGCTTCTCGAAACATCTTCTTCCATCTAACATCTGAAAGGTAACATGCATCGACAACATAAAAGTAAACCACTCACCCTGAGCCTAGCCCCCTTATATCCGGTAGTAGGCGTGTTGTTAACCGCCACCAGCATCCGGTTGTTGTTGATGGGGGTCGACGTCATCGTCATCGCTAGTTGTCTCTGGCGTATCTGGCCTGGGGTCGCTGATGATTTTTATGTGAATATTTTTATTAGTGAACATTTTTTTAGAAAAGCGACAGTTGATGGTCAAAATATTGATGCAATGATGCCTTGATATTATAATTTTCACATATACACACATAACAGGAGGAACTCGTGGCTTAATAAGAACTGCCACTCGGGTCGATCTTTAGGTAAAGCTGTGCTTGCCTAGGTCGGTCTGTGGATGGGTGACCGCCCGACATACCGAGTTTCCTCTTAGCTGTTGGTCCCGGCTGCCATGTATATAGATCTTTGGCAGTCGTTACAGGTAGTCAGTGACCTGAAATTCTGACATCCAGTCTTACCAAAGGGTATTGTATTACCTAGTATTAACTGGGTTGTGGAGGTCAGATAGACAGTCGCTCCATGTAAAATACTGGTATTCAGCTGCATCCAGTTGGACTGGAAGCCGACCCCAATATAGTTGGGAAAAGGCTAGGCAGATGATGACACATATAACATCACGCCTGTAATCCCCGGAGGGTTAGGCAGAGGTGTATCTAATAGTACACCCACATTTCACCAGTTATGTTTAAGTCCCATGTAATAGGGGGCGAGCCTATTGCCATTTACCGAGACAAAGTAGTATTAGTTTACAGCTATGCAGTTTATTTAGTTAAATTATTTTTGATGTGGATATGAAGTTTTTTTTACGAAGATACAGCCTTAGAACTTTCTATAGACACTAGCTAGATGAATGAGAGTTTAAACATTTATGATAGGTCTTTTATTTTTGTTTTTTTGATGATTTGAGGAAAGGCACATACAAGAACTGGTGCCAATGCTTTAATTTATGCTGGACGTGCTCAATAAAAAAAACAAAAACCTCTACAGTGAAGTGGTGCAGGGTACAATAACTTGCTTATTCAGACTGGAAACATGCTTCTTGGCGTTTTTAAGGATACTTGTATCAGGCAGTTATTCTATATTAAACCACATTCTACTATTTCATGGGATAAAGAAATGACCATATATGAGCATTGTGTGAAATAATCTGTTTTCGCTTTTAAATAAAGTGTGGATAATATGAATTGCACCTGATACCTCTAAAAAGGGTATCAAGCTTCACAGTCGAATCATTTCCAGAGGTATCCAAATTCTAAGGGTACGGGGTAAGTACCTAAATGTGCATAACTATAAAAACACAGGATTTTTAAAAGTGGATGCAAGCAACGTACTAAGTTTTTTTTTGACGGTGACTTGTTGGGTACGTTTTCATTAATTTGTCGTATATACCCAACCGTGGCGTTGATAAGGCTGGAAAAATAACCCTCACCAAAAACAACTAAGAAGGTATATATACAAAGGACGGTCTACCTGGGAGCGGCGTGCTAGGGGAATTACCGGGAACGTTGATCGACGGTACGAACGGCTTCAGCGCTTTCGACTGCTCGTCCGGTGTACCGTACTTGTCTAGGATTTCTTTTGCTACCTGGAATTTGTAAGATTATTTATTATTTTTTATCGTTGATAGAGAAACTTCAACAAAAGACTCAGAGATATAAGAGTTTTCTTTCATATTCTTCTTCAGAAGGTTGGCTGATCAAGAAACTTGTACACACGGTGCCACATCAAGCTATACACACAAAGTAATAGGGGGCGGCCTTATCGTCATATACCGGGTACAAATTTAGATCCTGGGATTACTACTGAGAAATTACTGACGGAAAAACTTTGCACGACCTAAGAATAAACCCAGGACCTCATACTCAACACTCGCGCTTGCTACCACTAGATCAACGTGGCAATCTGTAGTGATTAGTTAAACAAAATTGAAAAGCCAATGGCATCCAATGTCAAGGTTTGAATGGTCGGTTTATTCATTGAGCAGGTTCATGGCATTAGTAGCCTAAAGAGTAATCGATCTATTCGCCGTTTTAAATTACAAACAGAATGAAATCATCGTTGAAATGGTATCTGATCTACCTTATTTACTCTGGTTATGCATGTGCACCCGATGTTAAAACTACTCCGATAAGAAACAGCTGAACTCGGAGGTCATATAGTCTCTTTAGGATCCAGAGATACTGTTGGTCAACTCACATGAAAAACCATGGAGATTAGTGTCTGAGATGTTCTTTAGAAGAAGGAACCACACAGTTTTGAGTGGACTTGTTCAGTCAGTGCAAATATTAGTCTATTGAGCCACTTACCTTATACGTCTCCGTATTCATAACTTCTTCTAAAATCTTCTTTTTCTCGTCTCTCATCTTGCTTAGTTTGAGCCTATTCTTGTTAAGGGACCAGTTGTAGTACCAAGATATAGCTGACCTTAAAAATACTACTCTGAAAAACAATAAGAGGATGTTTTACTTCTTCTGGTATTTTTTTGGATATTTTCTTGATTTTCGTAACTCTACACTCAAGGGGAGATTAATAAAACCATGGTTGGATCTGCTGTCTTGTGTGGATCACAATGTTGAGCCACAAAATGTATGACTGAAAGGCAATATAACAGAAAAATTGAAAGGAAGTCCTCTATCTTGGTAAGGACATGTCATGAGGAGGGATGAAACGCATGTGACAAAAAATGTGATGGATTTGTTGGAGAGGGAAAGGAAGGCTAAAGAAAAGATGGATGGATTGTGTGAGGAATGTTATGAAAGGAGTAAATGATGCCATGACGGCCATGACGTCTGAGAGGGTAGAATGTAAGACGGAAACGTGTTGCGCCGACCCCAATTAGAATGGGACAAAGGCAGGAAGATGATAATGATAGACTCGGATAAAATATTGTGTCATAATTTTGTAAGTGACATTAAAACCTAGTGTTATATTGTTCCAAGAGTGGATTTTTTATTTTATTTTATTAGACTAGCAATGTTTAAAAAAAAGAAATACTCACAAAATAGGCAGAACCAACAAGGGCGACGCATAAAGCAGTGAGTACATCCAGTGCTGGCTCTTCCCCACATACATATAATAGTACAGTATAGCGAACAGCACATACAATCCTACAGAGTACGCCATAATGTACCCTATGACCCTTTTGTGGGTCTGTTCCTTGTATTGGCCATCTCTTTCGATGCTTTTGATGTCCGTTTCGAGTCGGTCAAGGACTTCAATCGTTGTTTTCTTGCGCTGTGGAAAGAGATACCAGGATTTAGAGAATAAACACACACATAACACCGCGGGCCGCGCCGCGGTGGGCATCATAAAACAAGATATTTTCAGGCGAATTTCGACCTTAAATCTCGATGTGGAGTCCTTAGACCTTTGGGTTTTACTATTAGACATATTCGTGGAAAAAATAATGATCCTAAAGAGCATGATCCTTAGATATCCACTCGTGATGGACCACCGCCGTGAGAGAAACACTATGTCACATTGAATTTTACAATATACCTTCATCGGCAAACCAATACAGACCACCTCGGCGCAGACGCACAAGGACGCCTGACCCCATTGACTTATATATTACTGCGTAAGGAGTGGGCGGACCGCATGATAAAATGACGCCTCGAATTTGGTCCCAAATAGGTCTTGACTAAACCGAAGTTTTAAAGAAAATGAAAATGTTTTTTTTATTTTTTTTATTAACATTTTAATGAAAGCTTTATTTAATTTCTTTATAACTCGATAATACCACGCCACGCCACTCATACAAGGTTACGTTTACGAGCAGCCTGATTAGTTCTTATAGATGACGTTAGTGTTTCTCTTTATGGGGAACGCATCGAGCAAAATGTTCGGACGACCGTATCTTTAGTTTTTATATCAATGCCTGACCCCCAATAGATTAGAAATAGTACAGATCCATTATCATAAAGAAAGCAGATCATCATCATCATCATTTCAGCCGAATAACGTCCAGTACTGGACATAGACCTCCCTCAATTGTCGCGACATTAACCAGTCCCATGCGTCACGCATCCAGCGTATCTCCCGCAACCTACACCAAGGATCATTGGTCCACCCATTAGGAGGACTTCCAACGCAACGTCAGAAGCAGATATTCTTTATAAATACGTTTGAATTGAAAACCATCAAAAATAATAATGCCTCAACAGTACATCTGTTGCCAAATCTCTCATTACCTACTAATACATTATCAGTTGTGTTAGGCCGACCAAAATAACTATATACAGTTACTAATCATACGACTTGGCATGAGATCTGACAATGGATTGTACGTTAAATATGCCTTCTTGGTTGGACCAACTGGTCACCTAAAGGCCATACTATCAGCGATAACGATCCATCATCTGCTTAGCCTTTTCCCAACTATGTTGTGGTTGGCTTCCAGTCTAACTAGATGCAGCTGAATACCAGTATTTTACATGGAGCGACTGCCTATCTAACCACCACAACCCAATAAGTATTGGGTACATTGAAAAGACTGGTTGTCTGATTTACGAGTCACCTCTACTACCTTTCAAGACTGTCACAGATCTACAAATAAAAGCCGGAAACAACCACCTAACGTGCTTTCCGAAGCATGGAGGAAATTCGGTATTTAATGGGTGGTCAACATTCACAGATCAATTTAGGCAAGCGCGGCTTTACCTGAAGATCGACTGTAATTATTTAACCACGAGCTCCTCATGATGACGAATATAGACATTAAGAAACAAGGGCAAGTTTACTGATAAATAATGGATCTTCTAAATAGACCTCTATAGGTATTATGAAATAGAGGTCTATTTCCAAGACCTAACGTGTTGTCGTGATTGAAACCGATAACGACTTACCCGCCACGCTTGATAAGCAGATTGTTGATAAGAACAACGATATCGTTAATAGGATAATTTTACCGTTTGGATTTATAATAGAACTAACTAAGGTAACGGTCATGAAACCCTGTTTGATAAAAATCATAAGTTTCATTGAAAAAAAAAAACAAATCCAGCAGTGAAAAAAAAAAGTTCGTTGGTTGAAAAAAAACGAAATCAAACAAAAAAATATTACTGACTTCAGAAGCTGAATTTCTTCTGAACTTTATTTTTCACGTTTTAATGTTTTTGAAGTTGGTTAATTTAAAAAAAAAATTCGTATTAAAAGTCCTGACTGCAATACTAGCACTACTATTTGACCTGTCATGTCAGCTTAAAACGGCGACAAAACCAGGAAACTCACTTCAATCTTCATGCCATCATCATCATTATCTACCTGTTTTTTCCCAACTATGTTATGGTCGGCTACCTATCTAATCGGATGCATTTTAATATGAGTATTTTACATGGAACAATTGCTCTCTGACCTCCACAATCCAATAACTAAAAACTAACCTTATCCAAAAAAATAATCTGTGACATTCTTAGATATTCAAAAATCTTGATTACCCGAATCCGCAGTACCATTTTCACTTCCTACAATTCAAGGACGTTTTAAAATAAAAGTTCGATCTTCAATTGACGTCAACCACTCGAAAAGACTAGAAATAAAATTGACGCTGTGAAACAGTACTAAATTCTGATTTTATAACTAGACTTTACAGCGTTTTAGATCATAACTCCTGATCAAAATACTGCTATAAAAATGTGGGACACGTTTCTTCAATAAAGTATAATATTAAAATCTTTGGATATTACTTTTCATACAACGTACGATCTTGGAATTGTTAAGATGAATTTGTATGCTGATGATCAGTTGTCGTGGTATGGGCATGTGATGCGGAGGAATGAGGAAAATATCGTGTAGAAAGTTGAGTATGAAGAGTAGAGGAAGGCCTAAGAAACGATAGATGGACTGTGTCAGTCAAGCATGAAGGAGGCAAGGAAGGACTGAAGGTGTCTGGTGAGATGACGAGTAGAGAATTAAAGAAGAAGAAGACATGCTGCGCCGATGCCAAATGAATTGGGATAAGGGTAAGAGAACGATGAGTGATTCTGTACTGTGAAGACTCTTAGGGACATTATTGTTTTAATCCAATCTTTGACAGACGGCACATAACCGAAATGCTCGACAGCCAATAGCAGTCTTACCAACGTGTATCGTGTGGCGTGTGACTCAATTCTGGGTTGTGGAGGCATTCGTTAACAGTAAAATACTGATACTCTGCTGTATATGGTTAGACTGGAAGCCGACCCCAACAAAAGAAGTGAATGATTTTGTGGGTCTTCACAACATCATTTGCCTAGCATTGACAAAGTCGTTGAAAAGATATTCCAAATGCCAGTAGAGCAGCTGTTAATTGAGTAGGTGGGCAAACAGGCTCACGGCGCCCACTTTATAGAAAGTGGATAGACCGAAATTAGCGTAGGTTTTGACAATCTAGACTGAAGTTGAATCTTAGAACAATTTCGGAACTAATAAACAATTAAGCATAGGCAATGATGCGGAGGAATGAGGGAAATGTCGTGAAGAAAGTTTTGAGGCGGGGTTGCAGTAATTTTAAGATTTTTGAACCTATAAAAATCGAACTAAATACGAGTTTTTTAATTTATCAAACATCACTCTAAATCACAATTTCAAACGTGTACTGCTATCACGTATGCATCATGAATTTATATAAAAGTTATATCAATAGATAGAACTTTTTATTTTGAAGTAAATGTTGAAAACATATTGTATAATTTCTTTATAGTTTTTCTCCAAGAAGCAAAAAACAGTCAAAATTTAGGCATTATATCGCTCGCGCGGCAGGGCGGGGGGCGAGGTCGTGCGTACATAAAAACAAAGTACTGCAACCTCGCCTTAAGTTGTGGATGAGTATAAGGCCGCAAATTCGGAGAGGCGGGGCGTGCAGCGTGCACGCTCGAGTTGAATGGAATTTTTAAAAATTTCAATCAACTCGAGCGTGCACGCTGCACGGAATTTTTACCCGACTGCGCAAAGCAAAGAAGGGTTATGTGTTTATCAGTCTATGTATGTATGTATGTATGTTTGTTCCTATGTGGCATTGTAGAGGCCAAACGCCTTGGCCGATTTTGATGATCCGTACGTCAATCGAATCGTCTTGACCTCGCGAGTGTCACTAAAAACATTACAGTAAACAATACTTACTATAGTAACAACTAGTCGCCATATTGTCAAAATGAAAAAAAAAAAAAACGACTCACCATGTCAAGTGGGGTATCGTTGAATAGGCATTTGAAAATGAATATTAGGTTTCCTTTATCATTTTTCATTTTATAAAACCGTTTAGGATATATAACGGTTTAAAGTTATTAGAACAAACAATATCGCATTTCTGACTTATAACCGGATTTTTTTACGTGTACGGAATGAATATAAAATCGAATCGAAATCTACCGTCTTATAACAGTTATAACGAAGTTAATGAAAACTGACTAAAAAGTGTGAAATAAAAAAATGTAGTTAGAAAACTAAAAAACCCGACTGAAAAAACGGAAAAGCAAAAAACAAGCACATTTTAAATTAAACAAAACTTGGAAGCAGGCGGGGTTCATTTGAATATTAAATTATGAAATGAAAATAGAATGGACCCCGCCTGCTTACAAGTTTTGTTTAATTTAAAATGTGCTTGTTTTTTGCTTTTCCGTTTTTTCAGTCGGGTTTTTTAGTTTTCTAACTACATTTTTTTTTAAAAATTTCATTCAACTCGAGCGTGCACGCTGCACGCCCCGCCTCTCCGAATTTGCGGCCTAAGAGTAGAGGAAGACCAAAAGGTGATAATTATGGCAAGTAAGGAGGTGTCTGATAAGATGACGAGTAATAGGAACGTAAGGAAGAAAAAGACAAAGGGCCGACCCCAAATAAATTGAAATAAAGGGAAGAAAATAATGAAGCATTCAGGCATAGAACTCACCAAATAACAACCGAAACAAAACTGAGGCCCAAAATACTACTTATGCTACTGAGGTGCTATTCCTCTTTCCCGCTTTACCTCTAACTACTTGGTAACAGATAGCAATAAGTACTACTATACTTACTTATGGCTATAAATTCACAATCTGTGCCAACCACAAAACGAAGAAACGGCAAATTAAGGTCCATCATTGTTCATGAAACCGCGAGGATGCGTTAGCGCAGAATTATTAGTCAGCATGCATAGTAATTAATACTAATTGCTGATTCTACTGCATCATGTGCTGTTTGAGAATAATTAGGTTGGTAGGTAAACGGTTAATAAGGTGTCTGAGGCTTGTTTTATCATCTTCCTCATTTATTTTCCTGAATACTGCTCACGGATAGTTTTGTCCACATGTTTCCATATTGCAGTTATGTTTTTATGACAAAGAGGCAAAAATCTCCACACAATGGTTGATGGAAGATGGACGGCGGCGCCGATGCCGGCTCAGAAAGAGGCTGGTTCGAGGAGGCGCAGGAAAAGAGCTCTTGAAAGGAAATAGGGGAAGCCTTGGCATAGTTCGCAGTGGGACAGTTTAATAAATAATATACAAAGAAGCTGTTTCAACTTCTAGACATAACCTTTAGGTCCTGAACTGACAGTCTGACACCATACCGATGACGGAAAATGTAGTGTATTGACATAGCTGTTACCCTGTATTTCTTGGGAAAGAGGTCCAGTACCAATAGTAGAAACATCAAAGGCTAATTTATGCCACAGAGGAGTCTTCAGTCAAGGTGGAAAACGGTGAAAACACGTTGTAAGTGAATATAGGGAAGTTACAGGACCATTATTGGTACCATCATTACAATATCCAAAAATATGCACACCTGATTTTAGAAGAAAAATAAACTTTGCCAAACTGTGTCAGTTTTTATAATAACTGCGATGAATTCAGACGTAATTTATGTCTGAATTCATGTTAATTTCTTCAGTTACGAAGGTAATAAAAAAAAGTTGTTAGATCGTACGAGTCTTAAAAAATTGCTGCAAAAAAGTGTATTAAGAACTGTCGTAAATTTGGTTTAGGCGCAAAATGCCAAATTCGCAAAATGGCAACAGAGTCGCAAAAGGACAAATTCTCAAAATGGACAATTCTCAAAAAGCCAAATTCTCAGAATGGCAAATTCTCAAAATGGCAAAGTCTCAAAATGGACAATTCTCAAAAAGCCTAATTCTCAGAAAGGCAAATTCTCAAAATGGCAAATTCTCAAAATGGCAAATTTTCTACAATTGGCAGTATTCCAATAAAATATAGATTTCTTGGTTATTACGGTCTAACTAGATAGAACAACAGAAATTGCATTGGCGGGTAGAACCTTTAGATTGGCTTTTTATTACTCACTAATAAATTGTTATTTTGAGGAATATTATAAAAGTGAGGGTAGGTAGGTATAATATAATCGGTAGTGAAAAATTGTTGGTACTTGATTTTTTCTTTTGATTGGTCGCAACTCGGTGAAGTGAAGACAGTGTTTTTCTTGGTACACACGGCTACACATCAAGCTATACAAAACCAGTTAATCTTGGCCTCACTTTACTAGATCTTTTCGCACAATGAACGATCAGATTTTACTGGTTTTGTATAGCTTGATGTGTAGCCGTGTGTACTAACACAGAGTACAGACAGAGATAAGCTTTATGCATTTTAAACCCCAATCTGCGGAATAATTCCTAGTGGGCTGAATTTTTGTAACTATACCTTTATTAAGGTATTGTAATGAAGGTGTGAAAAATCGACATTGATATCGTGTCGGCCAAAGGATTTATCAAGGTCAAAAGGTTACGAAAATCAGTTTTTCCGCAAATATTTCGCAACCAATTGATCGGTCAATAGCGCGAAATAATAATAATAAATAGAGTAAATGAGAATAATGTAGCAATAGAGTTAATGCGTATAATTAGGTACGTTTATATTGTATTTTATTATATATTCCCAATAGTAGAAAATTTGCCGAAAACCGAAAGGCACTTGTTCTACCCGCCATTGCAATTTCTGTTGTTCTATCTAGTTAGACCGTAATAACCAAGAAATCTATTTTTTATAGGAATACTTACAGTTGTAGAAAATTTGCCATTTTGAGATTTTGCCATTTTGAGAATTTGCCATTCTGAGAATTAGGCTTTTTGAGAATTGTCCATTTTGAGAATTTGCCATTTTGAGAATTTGCCATTCTGAGAATTTGGCTTTTTGAGAATTGTCCATTTTGAGAATTTGTCCTTTTGCGACTCTGTTGCCATTTTGAGAATTTGGCATTTTGCGCCTAAACCCTCAATTTGAATAATGACCCTGAAAGAAAGTGACCACTTTTCTTTGCTCACTTCTTTAGTGCAAAAATATACCTAACGCTTTGACTTGAGAGTCTTTCAAGACGGTTAACTGCGCATTGGGAAGACGACATAGTTGTCAGGGAAAAACCTGGATGAGGCTGACAAAGGACCGTGGCGGTTGGCACAAGAAAAGAGATGTCTATTCCAAGCTGTGGGTGAATTCAGGCTGTGGATGATGATGCGCTTGTGACTAGACCAACGAAGAAGTGGATAGACCAACGAACTTAAAAATGAGCAAACTAAATGCAGAAGGAAGAAAACCAGGAATTGTACGTAACTTGGGAAGTGAGGCGGGTGAGGCCTACGTCCAACAGTGGACTGCCTTAGACATTGAAAACTATCAAATTGTGTATTTACTACAAAATTTCAATTTCGTTGCGGACTACCAAAACACGTTCACTTTCCTTGAAAGTTTGAAGTTGACGATAATTAGAGCATGTCTAACGCGTACTGCTTTTCACGCAAATATAAACCTTATTCGGATCAAAATAAAACTGAAAACAGAACGTCCAAATCATTACTTTTAGACGTTTTTAAGCTCCAGTGGTGATAAACAATTTAGTACTTTACATTTTATAAAAATAAAGTTGAAAGTGACATGAGCTAAGTAACGTAAAGATCGTAGTTCTGTAACCTCATACCAAAGACGAAGAAAGTGAATGTTATTTTTGTTCGAATTTAGTCTATTGATTATGAAAGGCCTAAGCCGGCTGAATGCGATGGACTCTTTTTCTTTTTGGTCTGCAACGCTGATAGGAAAGCGGCAAACAGATTGATAAGAAATGCACCGAACATAGAAGAGTGGCAGAAGAAAGGGGAGGCCTATTATGCAACAGTGGCTGATTCCAGGCTGAAATGATGATGATGAAAATGTCGCCACATTGGTCAACAGAATACCATACGTGGCTCTATTCGAAATCATGCAAAAACAAAAGATTTCAAACGACTGTACATTCTTTTATCTAACGCATCTGGCATTGAAAACATCAGTCTGTAACACGATAACATCACAGGTACGTAGACTAAGAAGTACTTCTAACCATCTTAGTAATCCACACCTCTATGAGATCACAAATCACGAACTGACTCATAAAAATAAACCTAGTTTGGAGTTGCATTGTTTGAGAATAATATGTATTATGTCATCATCATCTGCGTAGCGTTTTACACCCTACTATGTTGGGGTCGGCTTCCAGTCCAACAGGTTTTTTTTTATATATTAAATGGGCTTACTCTTGACTTTAATCTTGCCCTAAGGGCAGAGATGAGGTCGACGATGGAACGAGCTTACCCAGAAGAAGCCTATTTACTCGCGACTTAAATAGATTGGGGTTATATGAACTCGGGAAGACCGACGCAGGCAGGGTGTTCCACTCCTTGGCTGTACGAATAATGAAAGATTTAGCAAAACGCTTCGTACGAATGTGTGGAACATCGACAAGGACCTATGGGTGAAAACCTGCAGTACGCATTCTCGATGGAAGAAGAGAGATGGTGGAATAAGCTCGTGGAGCTCTTGCGCACACTCTCCGAGGTACAGTCTGTAGAAGACCGACAGACATGCAACTTTGCGCCGGTGGGCCAGGCTATGTAGCTTGGCAACCAGCTGAGCGTCACCAATTAGCCTCAGGATGCAGCTGAATGCCAGTATTTTACATGGAGAGACTGCCCCTTGGTAAGACTGGTTGGTAGACTTTCGGACCACTGACTATATCGCACGACTGTCAAAGATCTTTCCGAGGCACGGAGGAAACTCAATATGTAATGGGCGGTCACCCAGTCACAGACCAACCTACGCAAGCGTGGTTTAACCCGTTGGTCCGAGCGACACAACGATTGGATTGGATCAAGCAACAAGAACCCCATAGTTTTAAAATGTCTATTAGTTTTTTTTATGGCTTTTATGGATTTGCAATAACGCTGTACAAGGCGTTGAACTGATAAATCAAGTTCTGGGCCAATTTTATTTAGATTGCCTTCGACACGTTAAGACGATAAGACTTACTGCTTCTCGCATACTGCGGTTTTCCGATTCTATTAGGTGACATCCTAAAGCTGCGTCTACGCTAGGCGAGCCCATCACGAGCCGAGCACGAACTGAGCACGAGCCGAACACAATTCGTCAAGTGTGGACCGACTAACAAGCCTCGAACGAGCGCGCTGCGAGCATTTCGTTCGTACTCGGTTGTGCTCCGCCAATTGTTAGTTTTTTGGCGGACACAAAGGGATTTGTTTGACTACGTTCGAGGACAGTGATCGTTGTACGTCCACAGTCCACAGTTTAAGAAGATTTTTTCGGGACATCTTGCATCTACTGGAAAGGAGCAATTGGGAGAGGCTTTATATCCTTGTCTACCAGTGGTCTGCGATGGACTGAGAGAAGGCAGAAGACACGGTGTTTTGGCTTATGTCCAGCAGTGGACTGATAAATGGCTACAGGCAAGAAATAAAAGAGCATGAGGTTAGAGGATGTCTATCTTAGATTTGTAGAAAAGCACTGAGAAAGGATTTTCTGGAAGCTATATGCGAAATCAATAAATGACTCCTTCCGATCTGGGTGGAACAGAACGGAGTGTCTGACTCCCTTATCCCTTGATGTCCCTTAGCGTTCCAGGTGAATCTTTAGAACAAATTCGGCAACGGAAGCTATAGGTACCCCTGGGTCCAAACGAAGTTGCAGGCAACGGATAATCAAGGGGACCCCAACCAAAGTATAATTTTTTGGTGTTTATGTTCCGTATCAATAAAATCACCAAACTGAATGGAGTGTGCGTAAATCGATAAGATAAATTATTTACAAATCCAACGTTCAAGGTTATCTAGGCCGCGATAAAAATCAAAGCTGTAAGGTACTGAAAAGACGCCACATAATCTACTGGAGATGGTACCGCAAATGAAGTGCTTACTGGTGAATCAGGTTTTGAATCGGTGGCCATTATTTTTTATGACCATAATATCAGACAACAAATGTCCACTGCTGGAAAAAGGGTTGAGGATTGGTTTGGTTCCTAAAGACGTGGCCACGCAGTCTGTTCCAGAGAGAGAAAATCATGAGTTCAATGTCCCAGCGGGGTAATTTCGGTTCTTTCTGTTCCGTGGGTAATTTCGTAACATTATTTTGATTTATAAGAGTGTCCATGGAGTTTCTTGTCTCTTTCTTTTCTTCTCCATAAAGATCTACGCTTTGGAATGGGCAACTGCAGTTCTTTCACTACCTTATTACGCCTTGTGACTGTAGCTATAGCTTCGATTTCTTTGTTTTTCTGACATTCAAAAGTGCCTGTAATGGTCTAATTGAAATAAATGCTTTGAGTTTGACCTCTAGAGCAGGTTTCGTCAATGGCTGAAAATGTTGGACATATACCTGGTCTCATCAGCGTATTCTACAAAACATATTAGGTATATAATTCAGTTTGAAAGGCGATTAGTCAAATAGATTAAAGAGACAGACGTCGGGAGGCCTTATATGGACAAACATCGATATTTTGGTAATGTCCTTCGAAAAGGTCAAGGTCGCACTCATAACCGAGGCGCGTGTATGGACATGGACTAATTAAAAGAAGTAGGTGGGCTAAGTAAAGTAAGACCAAAGAAACGATGGATGGGCTGTGTAAAGGATGATATGGCTAGAAAGGAATTGTCTCATGAGATGACGAGTAGGTATTAGAGCAGTATGGAAAAAAAAGATAGGTAATCTGCGCCAATTCCAAAATGAAATGGGCACGAGAATGAAAAGGTGTAGCGCCATTGCGGTCTTCCGTCTACCGCCCCATCATCATTCTCGTTCCCTTATCCCGATTCCGAGCAGATTCTCTTCTTCCATTCTTCTCTATTACCTACTATTTAGTGTTAATTTTTTTGTTGAAACCGTTGTGTAATTTTAATAATAATTGATTTCACTATTATAATCATTCGACATTTCTGTTACATTGACATTCATTAACATTTTTTTTATTTGAATTTTTATTGTTATTTTTAATGAATATTTTGTTAAATGATTATAATTCTTAATAAGTAATTATTACTAATAAAGTTGGGACCAATGTGAATGTGGTATTTGTGTCTTTCTCAGCCTCATGTTGACTAATAAATGTATGCTTTATTGTTAAAACCAATGTTCGACACAAATGTAATTTGTTGTAGAATAAAAATAAATAAAAAAACTCGTCATCTCAGAAGGCCCCACTTTTCTTGCCATATCATCGTTCACACAGTCTATCCGGTAATTCTTTGGTCTTCCCCTACTGTTTTAGCTTTCACCATGCATTCATGCTGTCTACTGTCATAGGATAGATTTTAAGTAAAGTCAACAGAGATAAGTAGGTTTGCAGCCATAGTTTGCAGTAACTTCTACATCGTTTTGAATCTTGCTATCACACTGTATATTGCTTGCATAGGGCAAACATGTTAGTACAAAAAAAAAATACGAATGAAAGAAAAAAACGGTGTCCTGCCTATTCGCCGAAAATTGTTTCCCAAATTTTCACTTGCCAACCAACGTTTCGCCGATGTTTCACTTTGACAACTAACGATTACCAAATTTTTGTTTGACAACGTTTCATTTGGTAGAATTATTGTAAAGCCGATTATTATAAAGACACAAAACGTTTGGGACATTTATCATTTGGCAAACATTTTACTAGGCAACACAACTATTAGACGAATGACGTTTTGTCAGTGTTACAGTTTCCTTTTCATACATTGATATATTGATAAAAAAATTACGACTTTTTTCATACATTTTTTATTTAAGAATATCAAAAATAACATTAAATTTTTAAATTGGCAGCAATGCAGAGCAATAGTTTTTCCTCTGAATATGTAGTTTTGTGTTCGAGAAATCTTTGGTTACGATAGGTTAGGTTAGGTTATAACAAACAACGGCAGAAGCAAATTGCTTTTGTAAAAGGAAACGTTAAGATAAGTTAGGTCACATTAAAGGTTAGGTTAGGTTAGGTTATGACAAACAACGCACGAGCCGAGCGAGCGAAGCGAGCGTGCCGCGGCAGCGGCCGGCGATGTGCCAGAAGCGAATCGCTTTTGTAAAAGGAAACGTTAAGTTAGGTTAGGTCACATTAAAGATAAAGAAAAAAAAATAATAACAATAACTACCTGTATATAATTTGTCCCAAATGAAAATGGCATCCTTGTAAATAAATTTCTTCAAAATTTGATCGCAGACTCAGTATTGCAGCTTTTTCGAAATCTAACACACATACTTTAGGTGCAAAATTAATACCGTGCTAATAAATTTGGTAAACAATAAACAACTAAATGAATATTACGCAAAGTAAAACATTCTGCTACTTGAAAGTTGGCCTTTTAAAAAGTGTCATAATGAAAAGCAAACCAAACGTACAGTTGGTAACTGTGAGGTTGGGAAATAAAAAAATATATTATGATAAGTTGGCAAATGATTATTCGGCGAAATAAAATTCTGCGAAACGTTGGTTGGCAAGTGAAAATTTGGGAAACAATTTTCGGCGAAAAGGCAGAGAACCGAAAAAAACGCGTTTGGCCGACCCAATTTAACATGGCACGAAGGCAGGAAGCCCCAAAACCCCTTTGTCAACTAGTATACTTATGTAAAAGAGTCAAATTGAGTCCTGACCCACGAAAGGTCAGGTGTGCCGGTTGCAAGTACTACACTCGCAACCGGTGAGCGTGTATGACAAGATGTATGAACGTGGACGAGGCAAAAGGAGTAGGTAGGTATGTACCTAAGGATCATAGCTTAGCTGCAGGTGCCAGATGACGTTCTATAGTTTCTACCGATCCCCATGAAAAGAGGCGTGAATTTATACAGTATACATAATTATGTGATGATAAATGCCCATGTTATTATCGATTTAATTTAAACACATTCAAGGATACGTTCAAATCGCTTATGAAAACAATGCATAATAAACATACCGTCAACAATACGACATTGTTTCACTCTCATATTTATTTAGTCTTGAATATTGATAAACATGGCGTATGATAGGTACTTCAAGTCTGAGCTTCAAGTTTTATGCAATTTATGATAGATATCATTTATTTTCAGAAACCAATTCTTTTTTTCAAATTCTAAACCGAGATAAAAAAAAGAATTTTGAAAATCGGTCCACAATTGACGCAGTTATGCGCGGACATACCTACATAAAAAAATGATTTACACGAATAGAGAACCTCCTCCTTTTTGTGAAAGTCGGTTAAAAATGCGTAAAGTAAGTAAATTATGGAGCAAAGACAGAAGGTAACCCGCGAATTAAAAATTTTATTGCGTTTGTTGCAATTTCCAGGTCAGAGTCAGGTTGTCATGTTAATCAAAATATGATTTGCACATACGTTATGTAGTTACATTATTATAATAATTTAAAATTTTAAATCATCAATACATTCTACTTTAACATGCATGAACAGAGAATGCTCTGTTCATGCTTTTAATAATTATGGTTGCGGTTTTCGCGGGTTAGCCTGGCATTTCCACCTTAAATACCACATTCGAATCCAGAAAAACAAAACTACCCACAAGAACGCGCCTTTCTTTTACAAACAATTAATTTGTAGACAAAAGAAAAGCCCTTAAGACGATGACAATAGCTATTGACTTCTGATGTTTCAGTATTTTTGGACACGCCCACAATTTTTCCGATACCCTAGCGCCATACTACCAAGTAAGAAACAAATAGTCCAGGATCCGCGGTCCATTTTTGCACTTGATTACTATCAAGGTAATTTTGATGAGACGGCGAGACGCCCAACAATTTCCTGCACGAAACTCTCGAATTCTCGATTGTGGTAAGTAATAGGGGTAGCAGGGATAAAATATGTTGGTTTGATGATTCTCAAAAGTGTTAAGTACAAACACTTTTGAGAATCATCAGCTGGGTTTTTTTTGTTAAATCTGATGATAATTATCTAAATTATTTGAAAAAATATTTGTCCTACAAAATGTATGGTTTGATCAAAGAGTCCCCTTCCTTCCTTCCAATATGTATCGATAACGAAGTCATTAAAAATGATTACTTACTAACTGGGTTTTGGGGATTGGATATTTTCTATTAAACCCACTCTTTACAAGTTGCCTACAAGATTCTAAAAATTATATTAAGTGTTTGGCACTTACTCCACGCACCATCAATACTCCTGTACATCATAAACAACAGGCTAATACACTTTCTGGAGCCACAAATTCCAGAAGAGCAAGCAGGTTTTGTTAAAGGCAAAGACACGCGGGAACAAATCCTGAACGTTCGCCAAATTATAGAGAAAAGTCGGGAATTTAACAGCCCTGTATTGATATGTTTCATAGATTATACCAAAGCATTTGATTGCGTGGAGTGGGGCAAGCTGTGGGGGGTTCTTAAAGACATGGGAACGCCTCAACATCTTATTGACATAGTCCGATGCCTCTACCTACACATCAACAACCGCTCTTTCGTCAAAATAGACATCGACTGTTCAAATGCGTTAGGCAGGGATGCATCCTCTCACCTCTGCTCTTCAATATGTACGAAGAGTAATATCATTCAAGACTCTTTAGGGCTGGGACAAGGGGTTTACTGTTGGTGGAAAGTGGATTTCCAATCTGAGGTACACTGATGACACCGTTCTCCTTGCTACAACATTTGGCAACATGAAAGAGATACGGCACAGATTGGAAGTGGAAAGTGGCAAAGTAGGGTTTGCAATAAATAGGCAGAAAACCAAGCTTATGGTGGTACATCGTGCGGGAAACCTATCGGGCGCCTATAACATCTAAGGCATCTATACTGTGGACAGCTTCGATTAACTGGGCTCCAATATAAGTAATGAAGGTAGCTGCGTCACAGAAATAAAACGGCGGATAGCCATGGCTAAAGATGCTATATTACGCCCCCGGAACATCTGGGAAAAACGTGGTATAAGTTTTAAAACGAAGGCCCGTTTGGTCAGAGCACTAGTTTTCCTGATTTTCCTCCATAGAGTTAATAATAATAATATTTATTTATTTTCAGGCTACTTTGGCCCATAGATAAATACCTTACAGACTAACATACATACGATATAATTGACAGCTTGTGTTAGTAAACAAAACCTTAAAACTATATTAGTATCACTACAGTTGCACTACGTCACTGTGCGATCATGTGGCACTTGCCCGCGGAAGCGTCGAAACACCACCCCCTGCGGCCAAAAGTCCTCTTCCAAGACGAGGTGCAGGTAGCATGTCGGTACTCGCACCACAAACGCCTTAAAGTTGACGTTGCGGCGCGACTCGAGCAGCTGCACTCTCGCCACGTACTTGATCTTCTGGCGCACGTACTCCACGATGTCCTCCGTCGTAGTGGTGTAATGTAGACGGGAGAGGTACAAAGGAGTGTTCGGCTTTGCAGCACGAATATGCACATTGGGCTCCCATGGAGCCGTGCCGCAGCGGTTCTTGATGGTTCGCTGACGGCGCTTCCTCCTCAACACCGTCACGAAACCATCATCAGCCTGGATCGGTTCCTTTTCAGGCACAGGCTTCTCGGAAGGAGCATTTTTCCCCACAAGTTAAGACATGGACAATCCAAACAAGAGTAAGACAGAGGATAGACGCATTCGAAATGTGGTGTTTTAGGCGGATTCTCCGAATTCCATGGACGGCCAAACGCACAAATGTGTCTATCCTTTACCAACTCGATATCAAGACTCGATTGTCAACAGTTTGCCTACAGCGTATTTTGTCTTATTTCGGCCACATAATGCAAAGAGGAGATAGCAGCCTTGAAAAGCTGGTCATTGTTGGCAATACCGAAGGCAAGCGACCGCGAGGCCGGTCGCCATTTTACAAATTTGGAAGTGTCTGTCTTCCAAACGATTGGCTTTGAGAAAAAATTGTTTGTGGAACCTCAATGTCATTTTTAAAGACCTGTCTAATGTCTATAGACACCCCACACGTAGGTATAGGTTTGATGAAAAAAAAAAATAGTTTCAGTTCCATGTATGGGGCGACCCCCTAAATCCTTTTTTTTATTTTTGTATAAAAATCGTAAAGCGGTTCACAGAATACTTGTAGAGTTTCAACTGTGTAGTCTCAATAGTTTCAGAATGAAGTGGCTGTGACATACGGGTGGACAGACGGAGAAACAGACATGACGAATATATAAGGGTTCCGTTTTTTGCCATTCGGCTACGGACCCCTGGTTTGTAGTAATTTTTGATGAGCTCGTTATCAATACATGTTGGATTTAGATAATGATCATCAGATAAAAATAAAATAGTTAGTAATAGATTTTTGAAAATCATCAAATAAATAATTATAATAATATATAATCAATATATATTTTATCCCTGCTGCCCCTATTACCTACCACAATCGAGAGTTTTCGTATAGGGTAATGTTGGCTCACGGAAAATTAGCTTGATAGTAATCAAGTGAAAAAATGTACCGTGGATCCTGGACTAACATTGTGACGCGGTCAATAATAATTTATAGATGAACGGATAGCTGTCAGTGGGGCGCAAAGTGACATACGTCCGTCTAGCACCGCGCCTAAGCGCTCACTGTCGGATTGCATACGTAAGAAAGAGAGCGCGATGACGCAACGCTCTAACTTCTTACAAACCATATAATGATTAATTATAAAATAATAATTTATTAAATAATCAAAAATTAAAAACAACCAAATTTTGTATTTAAATATGATACGTTATTGTTATAAATTTTACCAACGTACGTTCATCAGTAATACAGATATTTTTGTTGGAAGATCATTTTAAGAGGTTAGTTTACCATTTTTTTGTATCGAGAAAACTTTTCAAAAACGTGTTTTGAAAACAACGAAATTATCAGAAATATGTTCAAGATTAACATATATTTTTTCCGCCGTGTCAAACTGTATAGATTTGGCTAAAAAATTGTTCAATACAAGCCTATTTGGCTCTTGTCAGCGCCTTAAAGTTGAACTTTACTACTAAGGGGCTCCAAAAAGGTTTTCACACTTCTCGGAGATAAATTGTGAATATTATGTCATTTCTATTATTCATGACTGTTGTTAAAGTTTAAGAGGACCATAAATCTTGTTGTAATTAATGTTTCATCATTTTTAACAGAATAACAATAAAATTAAGTTTTTTGACCCTTTTGCTACTGCTACCTTGTTATTTCCAGTGCAATTCATTACATTTGTCTACAATATTTTATAGAGGAAAGATTTGTATAATCGTAATGAATAAACTCAGAAACTACTGGGCGGATTTCAAAAATTCTTTACCGAGTTACATAACCGAGGAGTGACATAGGCTATATTTATTACAAGTTTAATTATAAATGTCTACCTGTGCAAAGTCAGGTCAGGCAGGTAGTGTAAAATAAAATACACAACAAAATAATATGTCAAAAAATTAAAATTACCTACATGGTTAAAATCTGTAAATATATTTAAGGTCAACTTAGTATTGTTATAGTAATCTAAGACCCGAAAAAAGTGAATGGAAGTAATATGATACTAGGTGTAATGTGGTGGAGGTTAGTTTTGAAACTAATACATAGACACATAATATTGTATTGTTTGTGAGTTAAATATATATCTTAAAACAAAGTACACCATGAACCTTGAAAACATAACACTATTTTTGGCAGTCCTGCTAAAATAGATAATATATTCTGTAGCTATCATTATCCTGTCCTTACCCCTATTCATTTGGGGTCAGCGCAGCAACTAACGTAACTACTAAGTAACTTCTTCTCTCAAACCTTTTTTAATACTAGTCATACGGGACCGAAACATGGTCGCTCACAATGGGCCTCATCAGATAGCTCAAAGTCACCCAAAGGGCAATGGAGAGGGCTATGCTCGGAGTTTCCTTGCGTGATCGAATCAGAAATGAGGACATCCGATGAGAACTAAGGTTACCGACGTAGCCCGCAGAATCGCCAGACTTAAGTGGCAATGGGCAGGGCACATTGCTGGCAGAACGGATGGCCGATGGGGCCGAAAAGTTTTGGAATGGTGACCCCAAGACGGAGCATTGGAAGGCCTCCCACTAGGTGGACCGATGACCTGGTCAAGGTTGCGGGGACCAGCTGGATGAGAGACGCACGGTACCGGTCAATGTGACGACACCTGGGGGAGGCCTATGTCCAGCAGTGGACGTCTTTTGGCTGAAATGATGATGATGAATGATGACTAGTCATCTCATCAGTCACCTTCATTCAGTGCTTCCAATATTATTTTAATTGTTTTTTCATTCCAAACCTTGGTTGACGGCTTTCATATTATAATCATTTTCATTGAAATAAAGTGAAAACAACTAATGAATATTTCTATTATAATTTTACAAGTCATAAATATGATTATGTAAATAATATATTCTTACACACAATACACAAACCTTACAATATTTTAATTACACATGAAAGATAAGGCATGTCTAATGAATTTTTCACCAATGCTCACAGTAGTGATTAACAACTAAACTGCTACACGGAGTGCAGTAGACCGAAAGACCGACCCAAAGGTGGCGGTGTCTTGGATGGCTTCCTCATTCATTGGCAAGAAGAGACGAAACACCAAGAGAAGTGGACGGAATGGGGAATTCGGACTAACAAAATAAATTACAACTTTACATTTATGTTTCTTTAAGGCCCAATTTATAGCAAAATAACCGGTTGCCAGTAAACAGCAACAAATCTAGGCACTTTGAATAGGAATGCTACTAAGAAATTCCATGTAGAAAATCCAATAACATTATTTGTTTTGACAATAAAAGAATTACAATAAAAATTAAACTACGTTTTCAAATTATCCACTGCAGAAGGTTTATTATCCATTGCATATTTAATTATTAATTTCATTATTTTAATAAGACTACAAAAGATAAATGTCAGGCAATGATAATGAACCTTTTGTTTATATAATATGAATGCTCTATTAATATCAATTTTATCAGTGATGAAGTATCTTACTATTTATTAAAATGTTTTTTTTTTGTGTTTTAAAATAATTAGTAGTTCAAACTGATACTAAATTATTATGGTTTTAATTTAATTTAAATATGAGTAAATGTAAATGAAAGTTGCAGGAATGAATTAAACCTAGGGAGTTATTGAAGCAATTCAATTTATCTTTAAGACATTTCATGGGTGCATTCATTATTTACACCTATTTTTAGTCTATTAAATTTTTAATAGGATGCATTTCGAAGTTCCTCAGATATACTAAGTAGTTTCAAAGTCGTTTAAAAGTTATATTATGATTTTTGAAAGTGTTAAATTTAAATTATTTAGGACTGGCATATTACCAACATTTGATGCCCATTGGAGAGTTCCATGAGGACCCCCATGATCACTAGACCACGTCTATAAGCTTGACTAGTCAGCCTAGTCTATGAAACTTTCAAAAATATAAACCGAAACGAAAGAGAAAGGATGGCACAAAATAATGAAGAAGAAACGTGCCCAGGAACATTCAGATGCCTGATTAGACCCATTTATAAAACCCTCAGGTCATGGTCATACATTTGAGTTGCCGCCAAAAGAATATTCCAAACGTTTCGAAATAGTTTTGGCTCTATTACAAAACATATGCAAAAATCAATCAAAGTCAATATACTTACGCGAAATCTTGATATGATCAGACCCATTTTCTTGACTTTATAACTTCAAATATCAAGTCAATTTAATGTAGAACACTTTTAACTCTTAACACAGCCTTGTTTTAGCGTTTTTAGAAGCTAAAAATAAGTTTGGCATAACCTGGTGATGATGACGAATGTATTATAACCTATAACGCCGATAGGGGAACATTAGAAAAATATAAGAGCTAATTAATCGGCAGTATGTTATAATATCAAATCACATATCCACTAGTTATTTTCGATTCAATATCATTTGCAAAATCCACCGCAAGAACTTCTGAACAAATAAAATTCAAGAAAAAAACATTTACTTTCAACAACCATCCACAGATAAAATATTGTCGCGTTCGCGTTATGACATTAGCGTTGTTCGTTTGTCAAGGAGAAAGTAAAGGAATACAAAAAAAAAAAACAAAATTGAAACATCAGAGATTTGTCGTCCGATAATACGGTAGGACTTGGGATGATCATATATTTTTTTCTATCATCGATTAACGTTGCTTGTTCTAACTTGATTTATAAACTACGCCTCTCACAATCCAATTGTTGGAATTATAATTACTTCATCATTCCAACTCCAAGCAAGCCTAACAGTAAATCATTTTAGATATTTGGAAAAATCTATATTTCTGCTCATGACGATAATAAATCTAGCGTGAAGATATTTTAATATTTCTCAAGTTGGTAGTGCTGAAGTAATATATAAATCGTGGAACAGAGCGTGGAAAATGTTACCAGCACTCGGTTTGGGAAACTACTATGGAAAAATAAATTAGAAAATAATAGGTACTCGAAAAAGTTTTTAATTAATACTGGAATTATGGAATATTACTTTTAACATTAAAAACGTATCTTAAACATATGATTAGGTACATTTAGGTTCTAGCAAATTTTCCAGTCTGGTGTGTAGTAGCATTCCAGTTGTGTAACATCAGCGGATTCTTGAACTGATACGGTCGATTCGGTCTGCCTAATCTGCCTTCCGTCGGAATCAACACACCGGCAAATACCTCGACGACATTGTATATTTCTAAAGTTACCGTTCTTACAACATATTGGCTTCTCAGGCACGTCACCCATTACGATGGAGGTTTGAGCGCATTCTGCAAGAATTAGGACTAGATTAGTACAGAAACAAACCAGCCTGAAGTAAAAAAAATCTTAGCGACTGCAGATATGTCACATTATTCTAAGGTCATGTGAGTTTTTTTTTAAATCCACTATACTACCGCTAGAAGCACTGTTTTTAATAAATAGGTATCGGACACTATAATAGAGACAGATGTTTGCTTCACCGCAGGTGAGAAAAACTATTGGTGCGTTAATACGGGAAAGCCTACCTATTCGTTTTTGATCTTATCAAGGTTTATTTATCCCAAGTTCATAAAATAAATAACTTACTACAATCCATATCTTCAGCTTCAGTTGATGTTGCGTTCACTCCATAATTTTCAATTTGAACACCTCTCTCGTCAACACAGATTTTTCTGTTAAAAGGAAACATGTTGTGGTCAGTTTTGGTTTAAAATCAGTTTGTTTTCACAGTGGTTTTAAGCCATACTAGAGGTTTTTCTAGTAGGTATTATATTATCTAGCTAGTCGGGCTTCCTGGTCCGGGGAACTGTTTTTTTGGTGGGTGGGAAACTATCAAATGACAGCTCTGGGCCGAACGTAAGGGAGTGTCAAAATTCTTACTGACTAAAAACCACCCATGTTCTTCTAAGACCTTTGTGTCCGTGGCCGCGGTATCTGTTTCGAACAATCCGCACCCCCCGGGGTTTGGCCCTAGAAACTTGCATTTTGTTGTCCTATTTTTAGTAAATCATAAATGCGGCCGCCAACGCAACTTCTGAGCATGAGACCCTTTTTTTTGCGGGTTGGGAAATCATCGAATAACCCCTCCCGCTCTGGGCAGAGCGATAGCGAGTGTCAGACTTCACACTGACTAAAAACCACCCATGTTCCTTCTTAGCCCTTGTGCCGAGGCCGCGGTATCTCTTTCGAACAACCCGCAATTTTTTATTTTTTTTTAATAGGTTTGTAGGTGCACGTCTATTGATAACGTTAAATTACCATGTACTTAGTAAGGGATGAAAAAACCTTAAAACACTTTGCTTGACTTAGGAACTGATCTTAACCTTAAGGCTACTTGCTCAGCAGTCATGCTTAAGACCACTAAACTTAATGAAGTAGCTAAGTGCCAGAAATAGTTTGGTCACTAAACTATGCTAAAGCTAGAATCAACCGTGACTACCACCAGAAAAGAGACGTGACAATGAAGCTCCACGAAGTCCCAGAGAAACAAATTTAACTGTCTTGGTTCCGCAACGAAATTATTTAGAACATAAGTAATAGCGGAGGAGTATGAAAAATATAATTTCTACTACACTCAGTCAATTTATCTCATAAGGCTGTTCAAAATAAACCCTCAAAGACAGTAGAAAATAATAGGGTCACACTGTCACACATACTTCCCATCCCTAGTAACTCTGGTTCTCCCATACGTCCCATCAGGTAGGCACTCCTCAACTTTTTCAGTGAAGTAGTCCAAAATGTACCCCTCCTCCTCACTCTTGATGATCAGTTCTGCCTTCAGCAACATTTCTTGTATGCAAGGGGTTGTGAAGTTGTAAGGGGGTTCACCTTCTGAATACTGTGGGTAGAGATCTGTGTCTTCATCATCTGAAAATAATTGAAGAAACTTTAATAGCAGAACTTAGTCCCCCATTTTTTAGGTTTTGGATGGTTTGTGTTTCACTTCCTCCTAAAAAGAGTACCAGTAGCTGAGTACATATTTACCCAAAAGGCAGTTTTTGCTATTGCAAGTTATTCTGCCAGGGCTGGTCTTTTTGCGAGGAGGTGATGCATGCAAAGGAGGCAGCGGAGAGGGAAAGAGAGCATGCCTCTCACTGAACCCGCCCCAGAAGGGTAGCCGGGCGTCGAAGGGCGCTTAACGATCTCCGGCCACCGTAAGGTGGGGCCTGCGGGTGGCAAAGTTAGGGCTGAGATGTCACCCGACCAGCCAGGCCCAAAGAAGTGGCGCGCAGTGGACTCTGTGCGCTTTCATAGAGAACGTGCGGTTGCTGGCCGCACTTGGTGATGAGGCCCGCCCGAAAGGTGGGCTGATACCAGTCGGGGGTGTGCGCGAATGTACTTGTATCTCCCGGGCCCCCGACACATGGTATTAGTAGGAACAGTGGGTTTTTAGTACTTTTTAGTCGGTTAGAGTCCGACATAACCCCCGCCTCACCCCAGGCGGAGGGTATCCATGAGGATTTTCCAACTCAAAAAAAAAAAAAGGGCTGGTCCCTTAAAAAAATCCTGCTATCTTCCAACTATTTTTTTTACCGGATGATCTTCTGGGTGCACTGTTAGGTACATCTCTGCTCTACCCTTCGGGAATTACAGGCGTGGTGTTCTATTTTTCTCAGCAGTGGGTACATTATATTATAGGCTACTTAGTCTTATGATTATAACCAAAATACGGAGAAGGAAAACATCGTGAGGAAACCGGCATGTCTTAGAACCAAAAAATTCAAAGTCATGTGATTTCTAGCAATCCGCACTGGGCCCGCATGGTGGATTATAGCCCATACCTCTCCTAGAGAGGAGGCCTGAGTCCCTGCAGTGGGAACATTATAGGCTGATGATGATGATGGATCAAAATACTTACAGCAAGGCAACTCAGTAATGTTTCTCCTCTCAAGATCGACCACAGTACTGTCGCTATGTTCAATGATCCCAGTCAGGATATTGACGCAATAGCATTTGTTGGCGATGCACTGGATCGGGTGGAAGTTGCCATCGGAGGTGCAGCGAGGACCGATCACCGGGCGTTGAACACCAGGGCTTATTGATGTCTTGATCCGCTCGTGGAAACGAGAGCAACCTGGAATTGGGAGAAGCAGAATTAAAATATACATATCCTAGATATGTTTTTTGTTAGACGTGTGATAAAGCTGCATGATTATAAATACTGTAACTGTGATAATCATATTATTTGTGACATTCTAAAACCCAAATATGAACAAGCTTGCTTAGTAGACCAGTGGTACGCCTGCTAGAGCTGCGGGTTGTTTGAAAGATACCGCGGCCCCGGAACACAAAGGACTAAGAAGGAACATGGGTGGTTTAATCAGTAGAAGTCTGACACTATTTTCCGCTCTGCCTAGAGCAACAGGGTTATTTGATGGTTTCCCACCTGGGAAAAAGAATGGTGCGAATACAAAGGTCAGGTCATAATTATGATGACTAGAATATTATAGAAACTTCTCATACTGACCACAACGCATATTTCGCTCAGTAATGGCTCCAAGGTTTCGGACTTCACCGAAAATTCTCTCGCCTTCTTCCGACCGGCAAAAACATCTGGAATTTGAAAAACAAAATTAACTTTAGAGGAGAAAGAAGGTGTCTGATGAGAAGACGAGTAATACAGAAGTATGGAAGCAGAACACATGCTGTGCCCACCAAATAAATTGGTATAAGCGTAAGATTATGACGATGATTAAGTTTAGAGGATGTGCTAAAAGTCTTTATTTTGAAAGAATATAACAAACAAGCCAGGCTGTCTCCCCTGTCGGGCTGTCGCTACTCTGATGGTTCGACCAGGGAGGAAAACACGCTAAACCATTGGCCACGGCTGCAATTTCTAGATCTTTAACAGTCGATACAGTCCGCGACCCGTAGGTCTCGTCAACCAATCTTACCCAGGGGTATCGTATTACCCAGTACTAGTATTGGATTGTGGAAGTCTGATAGCAGTCGCTCCGTGTTAACGATCCTACTGTCCTTTCAAAGAATACAGTTAACGCGATGCAATAATGAGTCCACTCTAAGAGCACCATAGCCACTTAGTAATACTTACGTTTGTGCAGGAACACATTCATACGGCGAATATTTCCCCTTGCCATCACAATGTGGTCTCTGTTCTAGGGCTCCTATGGTTCCGCTCAGCTCTCTTGCGTCGTACTCGTCTTGGGCAGTGTGGCACTCTGATGACACTAGAAGTTAAGTTAAGAAATTGTGTTGTTTAGGATTCTGCATGGGTAAACCAAAGGAACGTGGAGATGGCGTAAGGAATGAGATGCCTATACCCAGTAGTGAGTTTATTCTGACTGTGGAAGATGATGATGAAGGTTCCCAGACATTTATATCATAAGATTTCCGGAGACAACTCTGGATCCTCATCTAGTATTAGGAAGAAGTAGGTAAACTTTGTAAGAAGCCTGGAAGAGCTCCTCGTTCATGGCGGTACTTTACAAGGGCGTAGCATTTGCGCAGAAGTGGGACAGAGCAGGCTGGAAAATAGGGTTGTAAGTTTGGATTCAGGAGGAAATCTTCGGAACTGCTGGTCCGATTTTGAAAATTGTTTTACTTATAAAAAGCAACATTTCAAAACGCTCCAAGGCACCACAACGCGTAAAGCCAAAGAAGAAAGGAAGAAAAAAACATTGCACCGACCCCAAGTAGAATAGGATGATGATGAGGGAGAGCGAAACCGCGGGCAAAACTCAAATTTTTGCAATCAACCTTGACCTTCAGCGATCAAGTTGAAAATCGATAAAAGAAATTTGACAGTAGCTTGATGTGCTGGTTGCTGTATCTCTAAAAGCTTACTTACATCTAGTACAACTTTCCCACCCGTCATCGTCCGCGGTGCAGGTCAGTCCATCACCACATCTTCCCACCGTGGTGCCCATACCGGGTCCACCTCTAGTGCAGTGCTCGCCTTCACCTGAAAATTGGAGACAAAGAGCTTGAAATTGGTCTTATAAATGAGATCAGAGCGTTGTTGTTGGTTAGCAGTCATAATCTAGGGGTGTGTAGGTAACTGTCGGACTGCCAAGTCATCATAGGTCTCACTCAAGTGCGTATTGTTTAATGATCATCTGTTTCGGTGAAGGAAAACATCGTGAGGAAACCAGTAAGCGTGAGAGGTCTTTCGCGACGGCATGTAAATCCAAGTTGGAGGCTCGCAATCGCATTGTTTCTAAAGCTGTGATTGTTGTGATAAGCTGGTTATCAAGCTACATAGCCTGGTCCACCGTCGCAAAGTCGCATGTCTGTCGGTCTTCTACAGACTGTACTTCGGAGAGTGTGCGCAAGAGCTCCACGAGCTGATCCCACCATCTCCCTTCTTCCATCGGGAGACTAGACGTACTGCAGGGTATCACCGATACCTAGTCGACATTCCACACATTCGAACGAAGCGCTTTTCTGGGTCCTTTATTATGCGCACAGCCAAGGAGTGGAATTCCTTGCCTGCGTCGGTTTTTCCGAGTTCATATAACCCTAATCTGTTTAAGTCGCGAGTAAACAGGCTTCTATCTGGGTAAGCTCGTTCCATCGTCGACATCATCTCTGCCCTTTTTTTTTGGTGGGTGGAAAATCATCGAATAACCCCCCCCCCGCTCTTGGGCAGAGCGAAGGGGAGTGTCAGACTTCTACTGACTAAAAACCAAACCCATGTTACTTCTTCGCCCTTGTGTCGGAGCCGCGTTATCCTTTCGACAAGCCAAAGCCCCGACGGGCATCATCTCTGCCCTTAGGGCAAGATTGAAGTCAAGAGCAAGCCCATTTATAATAAAAAAAAAAAAAAAACAGGTGCACAAAAAAGTTATTTTGGATTTTGAAAGAAGCAGTAGTAATTTCGAGTCATCATGCAACAGTCGCATAGCGTTGGGGAGGGTTGACTCACCCTCCTAGGCTGCGTTAGCATTCTATGATTTTGACGCAGTACCATTCCTATGACTTCTAGCCGTCATCCCTTACCATAGATCACTAGTTGCATAGTCGGGGAGGGTAGTCTCAAACCCTTGTGTATATTGTTGACGCTGAACCATACTTATGAAGTCTAGCCATCATCTCCTTCCATAGAACCTCAGTGGCTCTATGTAGCATTTTTGGGGGTATGAGGAACAGGGTGTAAAGTTCCTCTTCCCCCGTTGAAAATGGAGGATCCTCCGACCGGACGGGTGTTGTGTCCGGTGGGCTAACTGCCCGACATATGTAAGTCGGGAACTCCTATATACGCTTATGTCGCGGATAATGTTGATAGCGCGATGTAGGAATTTCTGTCGATCTTTGTTAGTACGCAGGTGTTGCGATAGATGTCGCTAGTCGCCACACATTGTTGACGTTGACTATGAAGTCTCATCATCATCCCTTACCAAAGAACGGCATACAGAAGTCACAGCAGTTGCATAGCGTAGGGGAGGGTAGAGTCAGCCCCGTGTGAGTAGCATTGTTGACGCTGCAGTGAATGGGAGGCTCCGCACAACCCTCGTCGAAGCGGTAAGTCTGGGAAAAGAGATTTTATCATATATCGCCTGTAATTCCCAAAGAGTACCTAAGGCAGAAGGGATCCTTAAAGTAGACCCACATTTCGCCAGTTATTTGTAATAGGGGGCGATACTATCGCCATCAACCACAAATCCAGACTCCGTGGCTTCTACGGGGAAATTCCTGATGGTAAATCCCAAAAACACTTTGCTCGATCCGGGAATCGAACCAAAGGCGTCATGCTTAGCAGTCGCGCTTGTGAGCACTAGACCAACGACGGCAGTTCTGATGAAGACCTTGATTAGAATAAAGGAGTCCTCCTCTAATGACAATATTACCGAGATATCACTTTTCGAAAACTAGGCAGTTTAGGAGATCCTTCATTTTCTATGAGGAATGAAGATCTTTACACTCCGTTGAACTTTAGATCCCTTAACTGCCAGATTGTGGGTTTCTGGGAATAAATTTCACCAACCTAAGTTGAAATGGTAATAAATTAATATTTTTTAGGGTTTCACTCGGGGGCCCGCAAGGGCCGACGCCTGTCGGGGGCTACGGGTTGTTGGAAAGAGATACCGCGGCCTCGATGCCTTTGTCTAAGAAGGAACATGGGTGGTTTCTAGTCAGTAGAAATCTGTACTTCCTACCGCTCTGCCCAGAGCGGGAGGAGGGAGGAGTCATATTTTGATGATTTCCAACACCCCAAAGAAAAAAAGGTCCTTCCTACCACCTACAACCTTTCTCTTTATAAGATTGTGCCAAGCTCCTGTTTTTTCTGATGTCTTTAAAAGTAAAAAAAAAAAGTATTTAGGTATGATTATGATTACAATGAAAGCGTGCAATACTTTGTGTTCTGATGAATCAGTCACAATTTTTAATTATTAAGATTTGACAGCTCATTTCAATGGAATCCGGATGACAAAAACGTATGCACTAACTAAGCAAATAGATTGACGTGTGACGTAAACAGTAAGGTATTGTTCGTTCCCCTACTCTCAAAGCATTCCCTTTCTGGGAATGCTTTGAGAAACCTTCAGAAATCTCGACTTCTTTCTAATTTCTTGGTTGAAACCTATAATTTCATAAAACAACAAGTTTTAATGTGTTTTTTTCACCAACAAGACGCCACAATTAGGTTTTAAGTTGTACTTACTCTACAAAATCCTTGTTGACACAAAATATCATTGTCTGCTACCACAAAACTCAACGAAACGAGGAAAAGAAAACAAAAGAATTGTCTTGAATTGTCAGCCATTTTGAACGTGGGCAAACATAGCACTGATTTGTATTGTATGTTTAATGTGGCATTTGTTATCTAAAATGATATTATTTATTGTAATTATCGGCAATATTATCATTGGGCATCGTAGGAAGTTATGACGATGTTGATAAGGATTTGGTATCGTTACGGTTAATGTCCTGTTTGGGGAAGACAGAAGCTGTATGGTTCACGTACAGGGAAATTGCTAACGCCCCGACCCACTTTTTTCGCTGCTCGATTAATTTACTTTTATCATTTCACTAGCTGTTGCCAGCGGCTTCACCCGCTACAACTCGAAAATTATCACACGGGAAGATAAAATTGGGATAAAAACTATCATGTGTTAATCCAGGTTATAAACAGTTATCTGTGTATTTTGCGTGAAGGAGTAACATACACACTCACACAGTCACACACTCAATTACATGGGTGTATGTGCTACGGGGCACCAGTTTGAGCCGATAGGGCCACCATAGTCCCCAGTCTAAGTACCCCCTCTGGTACAGAAGTCCGCTAATAAAAGTTATTAAAGAAAAATCCAAATTCCACGCTAAATTTAAAAAATATGGTAACGATTCAGACTACCAATCTTGTGTAATATTACGGCAACGTGCAAAAGATTTAGAGAAGTTCATGTTTGAGGATGACATGGCCAATGTAGAATCCGCTATTCGTAACAACCCTCGAGCCTTCTGGAGTTACGTAAAATCAAAACAAAACAACTCCTACCCTTCAGTGCTGTGGTTTGGAGACCGGTCCTCTAGCAATGGTGAAGTTTGCGACTTCTTTGGCGAGTATTTTATGTCAAACTTTCGTGAATCCACCAGCTCTGAGAATAGTGCGAAATACCATTGTACCAGTGAGCGGACTGATTACAGTCCACACGATATTGCCGCTATCGAGGTTTGTGAGGACGAGGTTATGAAACTGCTAAAGCACTTGGACATAAATAAATCTGCAGGTCCGGACAAGCTCCCTCCGGTTTTCATAGTAAACTGTGCTGCGAGCCTCTCGGTTCCTCTCACAATATTATTCAGACGTTCTCTGAATACCGGGGTTATGCCCGGTAGCGTATTTCCATATCCGTGTTCACTGTGAGGCAGTACTGCCTTGAAACACGCACGGGTTTGTCGCGCTAACTGCCTTTACAAACTCGTGTTCAATTCAGAGTAAGTACGCGTCCTCCAATCGCGCACGGATTTGCAAGGAGCATGCGCCTTGATTAAGCACCACAAAATCCGTGTTTGTTTGCATTTTTGTGTTTAATTAAGGCTTGTGTTTAAACGCCTACCAGAAAAGAACCTATTTTTTTCGACTTCATCTCATTCATCATTCATCTCCATGACGCGCGCTCGCTTCGCTCGCATATTAAATAACACTAATATCTTCTGTCCCCGAAGTGCCGGGCCTCCGCCGGCCTCCTTCGTCGGCCTACGGCCCGGTGCCCATGCCGCCCATAAAGGATACTGTCGCGAGACGATCGTTTTATAATTGTGGTTAATTGATTTGGTGAGCATTTATCCATTTTGGTAGTTCATGCACCATCGCCTTGAACACGTGTTTAGAAGAACAGTTGGCCTTGCAAACCCGTGCGCGATTGGAGGACGCGCACTCTGAATTGAACACGAGTTTATAAAGGCAGTTAGCGCGACAAACCCGTGCGTGTTTCATGGCAGTACTGCCTCCTAATAAACACGGAAATGGATATACGCTGCCCGGTATATGGAAATCGGCTTATATTACCCCTATTCACAAAAAGGGACCGAGAAACTGCGTGGACAACTATAGACCGAATCCAAGTTATGCGTGTTTGCTAAAGTATTAGAAAAAATTGTGTACAGGCAAGTTTACTCCGCTCTTAGGCTCAGTTTTAGCGAACACCAGCATGGATTCTTGGGTGGTCGGTCAACAACTACTAACCTTGTTCTCTGTAGTGACTTCCTGTCAGAGGCTATGTCTAATCGGTCCCAAGTCGACGTCATTTTCACAGACTATGCCAAATGTTTCGACAGAATTGATCACGTTGTTCTCATGCGTAAACTTCTGTCGATGGGCATTAGGAGTAATCTTTTCCGTTGGTTTAAGTCGTATGTGGAGGACAGGTGTCAAACTTAGTGCTGAATGTGTATTCATCAAGATTAATGCGTATTCATCAAGATTAATGCGTATCCCATCTGGAGTACCTCAAGGATCTTTATTGGGGCCGCTCTTATTTAATTTATTCGTCAATGATATTGATGCCTGCTTCCTTCACTCTAAAATACTTTTATACGCGGATGACATGAAAATTATGGCTAAGATATCCACCTTATCAGATGCTCAATCATTGCAGGAGGATCTAGATAGGTTTCAGCACTACTGTATCAGTAACAAGCTCCATTTAAATGTCTCCAAGTGTTACGTGTGCTCCTTCACTAGGAAGCCCGCACCTATCATGTTCGACTATAAACTTTTAGACAGATCCCTAGCTAGGGTTTTAACACAGTCAAAGACTTGGGAGTAGTATATTTGATTCAAAATTATTATTTCATCAACATGTGGATCAAATATAATTAACAAAGCATCAAAATCACTAGGGTTCATTTTGAGAGTCTCGTCCGAGTTCAGGAGCATCAAAACCATTAAAATTCTCTATTGTACTTTTGTTCGCAGTCATCTCGAGTATGCCTCTCAAGTTTGGAATCCCAATTACAACTTATACAAATTAATCGATTGGAAGGTATACAAAGAAAATTTATGAAGTATATTCAATTCCGGTCTAAAACTTATTCTCCTACGCTGTAAAAGATTCCATCTACTTTCTCTTTCTGAACGTAGAAGAATTGCGGATTTGGCGTTGTTATTTAGAATCGCTAACGGTTTCACCGAGCTTCCCGAACTGCTGAGCAAAATTGGACTGCGAATTCCTTCTGCTTTTCGGAGCAGTACCTGCCTATTGCATACTCCTGTGGTAGGAACAAAATACAGACGGAGCTCATACTTAATAAGAGCGGGCAAGTGGTCGTGCTAGTGCTCAGGCAAGTGCTCGCTCCAGTGCTCAGGCAAGTGCTCGTTCCAGTGCTCAGGCAAGTGCTCGCTCCAGTGCTCAGGCAAGTGCTCGCTCCAGTGCTCAGGCAAGTGCTCGCTCCAGTGCTCAGGCAAGTGCTCAGGCAAGTGCTCGCTCCAGTGCTCAGGCAAGTGCTCGGGCTAGTGCTCGGGCTAGTGCTCGGGCTAGTGCTCAGGCAAGTGCTTGTGCTAGTGCTCAGGCAAGTGCTTGCTCCAGTGCTACGGCAAGTGCTCGTGCTGGTGCTCGCTTCAGTGCTACGGCAAGTGCTCACTGTCTCCTGCCTACTGATATGAACTATGAAGGGAAGTGGAAATTATGTTTTTTCCTACTCCTCCGCTATTATTTTCTGATTAATTTCGTTGCGGGATCAAAGACAATTAAATCGTTTCTCTGGGACTTCGTCGAGCTTCATTGTCTCGGCGCTTTTCTTGTGGTCGCCACTGTTGATTCTGGCTAACAGGAAGTTACAGTGGTTTGGGAATAGTGTCGACCATTGCTGAGCTACCGGCAATATCAAACAGTTTGAAATTCAAGGAAAGGAAACACTTTATTTTATCAAAATCATTTGATAATAAATTCATAGATATCTTATCAAAACATAGACTATTATCAAAAAATTGGGTTAACATAGAAAATAACTCTACCAACATTTATTTAGTGACAAAAATATTTATTTGTATATTGCTTTATCAATCGTCCATCATGGCAATGACCTGAGGGTCTACTAGACAACCCGTCGGGGCTGCGGGTTGTTCGAAAGAGATACCGCGGCCTCGACACAAGGGCTAAGTAGGAACATGGGTGGTTTTAGTCAGTAGAAGTCTGACACTCCCTTCTGCTCTGCCCAGAGCGGGAGGGAGGAGTAATTTGATGATTTCCCAACCCTCTAGGCCTAGACAAGTGACAATAGTGTGTGCGTGTAGTAGGCCCGCACACACTTCACCTCAGTCCGGGCCTGCGCGCGCCGGGCTGCGTATAATATACGTATATATAACTATTGCCGTCGCGCTGCGCTCTAGCAACCGGGCGGTATCAATATGTGAGTGCGATGCGATAGAGACAACTGCAGCTCAGAACGATTTTACCTATAAAAAACCTTGACCGATCGACGTTTCGTATTCTCCTGTTTTCTCCTCAAAACCTAAGCCAATTAAATTATATTTGGTATCATCTAAAGGAAGAATAGATCTATGCCCCTATTACTTGTTTTTATTTTAAAAACTTTTCAATTTTCTTTGGTTGTCATCTGATTACGTAGGTAAAAACGGGGTATTTTTTTAGGTTTTTGGTAAGTCATATTTATTTTTGTAATAAATTTTTTGAAAAAAAAAAATGACAGGGGCATGCCTTCAATAGACCTGGATTTTTATAAATAAAAACGATTACTCTAGAGGCATTATCCAGGAAGAGAATAGGGGAATACATTTGTATGGAAAAATGCAGCCCGTCTATGCTCTTAAATAAATAAATAAAAGCCTTTTATTTCTTGCATTCCATAGTACAATTTCATTTACAGTGTGCATATAGAATAGATTCGAAATAAATAAATTAAAATTAATGTGATTATGATTAATAGCAAATATTTAGAATGTAATAATAATATATTCAAATCCATTTCATTTTTGTAGTTTCTAATAATGTAGTAATTAATAATTAATTACTACATTACTGACTGGCCTGTTGGTCTAGTGGTTAGTGACCCTAACTGCTATGCCGGGGGTCGTGGGTTCGATTCCCACCCAGGACAAATGTTTGTGTGATGAGCACGATCATTTGTTCGGTGTCTGAGTGTAATTTATCTATAATATGTATGTATTTAGAAATATATAAGTATGTTTATCAGTTGTCTAGTACCCATAACACAAGCTCTGCTTAGCTTGGGACTAGATGGCGTTGTGTGATAGTTGTGGAATATTATTATTATTAATTTAATGTTTTTTTAGCAAGAACCCTCTCCATGAAACGTAAAGGCCTCCTCCAGAGAAGACCAGTGCTCTCTATTCTCTGCCGCTCGTAAAGTCGTAACCAATGAGTACCTGCTACTTTTGTAATATCGTCTACCCATCTATTATCGCTTAGCCTCGCTACGTGACCAGCCCATCGCCATTTGAGCTTTTGTGAGTAATTGAGAGCGTCAATGGCTTGGGTTTTCTGTCTTATATGAGTGTGGCGAATCTTTTGGATTTTCCTTATTTTCATAATGCTCCTCTCCATACTCCTTTGGCTGGATATAATTTTGTTTTTTACTTTTCTGGTAAATTTTCAAGTTTGGCAGGCGTATGTTAATGAGGGCAGTAGGCAGGTGTTCATGACTTTCGTTTTCATTCGTATGGTCATTTTACTTTTGAGTATCTCTTTGAAGCTCCAGAACTTTTTCCATGACATGTGATGTTGACTCTTCTCTCTACTTCTTGTTCGTTATTTCCTTGGCTAAATGAAATTTGCTTTCCCAGGTAAATGTAGGCGTTTACATATGTTAGGGGTGATTTTTCCAGGTAGGTATATTGGTCTTTCAGTATGGTTCGTCATGACATTAGTTTTTGTTAGGTTAATTTCCAAGCCCACTTTACGACTTTCTTGGTATAGATCGTTTATCATTTCTTGTAGTTGGTTTGTATTTTCTGAGAGCAGGACTATGTCGTCAGCAAATCTCAAATGACTCAAGTAACGTCCTTTTATATTTATGCCAACTTTTTCCCAATTTAGTTTGCCAATGATGGCCTGTAGCACCGCTATGAAGATAGTTGGCGAGAGTGGGTCTCCCTGCCGTACACCTCTGCCTATTTGTATGGGTGGTCCTGTAGTCTCCAGCTTCACTCTACTAGTACTGTTATCATAGCGCGCTTACCTCACGAAAAAACTGAACGCTCCCTGCGCTACCACACGCTCAGTGAAGTACGCGCAGGCCTCATTTTTGTCAAAATCGTCGTCGTGTAAACAACGTTTCCCAGTGAAGAACTATTTATCAAATTGCAGGCAGGGATTTATATAGACTTATCACTTATCGATCTTCGATCTTTAGGTTAAGCCGTGCATGCCTAGGTTTGTCTGTGAATGGTAGACCACCCATTACATATCGAGTTTCCTCCGTGCCTCGGAAAGCACGTTAAGTCGTTGATCCCGGCTGCCATAGTAAAGTTTGTGGCAGTCGCTAGTCGTTACGTCCACTGATACTCAGTGGCTCAAAAGTCTGAAATGATATAACCAGACCAACAGACTAAGGTACATCGCCACAGACTCTGCGACATCGCATCACCCAGTACTAACTGGGTTGTGGAGGTCAGATAGGCAGTCTCTCCATGTAAAATACAGGTATTCAGCACTGGTGTGTGTTTGGCCAACAATACGGCAAGTCCATAAAGTGTCATGAAGAGCAGTAGGTTATAAGGGCAAGCCAAGCTTTTAGGTTTGCATGAAGATGATTTCGAAGGCCTCCCACTAGGTGGACCGGTGACCTGGTGAAGGTTGCGGGGACCGCTGGATGCGAGACGCACGGGACCGGTCAATGTGGCGACACCTGAGGGAAGCCTATGTCCAGCAATGGACGTCTTTTGGCTGAAATGATGATGATAATGATGAAGATGATTTGACAATTTGTTGACAAACCGACCTCATTTTCCAAAACCTCCTCATAACAGGTGAGTATATTTAATCGCGTTATCTATCTCTTATCATCTGTGATAAGGACAAGAATGTTCTAACCACACAATGTGCAATACTTACAAGAAGAAACTGTTTGAAATGGGATCATTTTTATGGAGGAGAATTATGAATTTAGGTTAGGTAACTTTTGGGTTTTTACCCGACTACGGCGAAGCCAAAAGGAAGGGTAATGATTTTGGCAGTCTATGTATGTATGTATATATGTATGTATGTATGTATGTTCCACCGTAGCGTCTAAACTACTGAACGGATTTTAATAAATTAGGTGTCAATAGATTCGTAAGAATAGCCCGGGTGACATAGGCTATATAAATTTTATAAATTCTTTTTATGACGGAATTTAAATGTCAAAAACTTACCTCAAAAAATATTAAATTGAGATAATCATAGCAAGTTTGGTATCAAATGAAAGGTCTTGGCGAGCACACTACAAATATGTATTATATTATAGTTTAAGTACACGCAAAAATAAAATTCAAATAAAAAAATTAAGCTCAAAAATCTAAAACCCGACTACTATCAAAATCGCGGTCTTAAAAGTAGAAAACAAGAAAATATTCTTGTCTGATATTCTTCGTAGTCGCATGCCACCTTGCTAATGGCAATTAGCAGCTGACTTCTGTATCAATGAGAACGCCATGAAGGAGCATCAGGTATCAGTGGCATGCGACTACGAAGAATATCAGACAAGAATTATTTTCTTGTTTTCTACTTTTAAGACCGCGATTTTGATAGTAGTCGGGTTTTAGATTTTTGAGCTTAATTTTTTTATATCTTGACGATTTTTTGCTGTTGTTTTTAGTGACTCGTTTGTTAATATTTTAGAAGAATCTAGAGCATCAGACGCCAGCACATCGAGCTACGTCTAGGTATTACATTAGGTCCAAGTATGATTGGGAAAATTTTACAGTTTCAGGTAGTAGCTTGATGTATTGGTATCTGTACTATGAATGCACCATTTTTATAAAAATTAAACGATGTGCTTATAATAAGTACCTTTTAATCACTATCTTGCACTTATCCTAATTTATTTGGGGTTGGCGCAGTATAGAATCTATTTTCCCTCCAGACCCCTCTATCTCGTATAATGACGAGATAGAGGGGTTTGGAGGGAAAATACTACCACTAGTAGACACCTCCTTTATTATTGATTTAATTTTCAAGTAACGTAACGACAATAATATTTTGGAACCCATATTATCATCAAATACCTACGTCATATCTCAATATTGCATTTGTTATTTCACGAGAAATTCACGTTTGATCTTTTCCAACAAATACATATTATTGCTCGTGCCTAAACGCCTCTGTCTAACCCTTCCGAGATTACAGGCGTGATGTTCTATCTGTGCAAAGACGTGGTTCACGTCATACCAAACTCTGTTGACATTTCATGTATGATTGTATTTGGTGTTGACACAGTTTTGATAAGTTCCACTGAGAGACGCGACTATCATAAAGATAGTAATATACCTGACACTATCAGTGTTTAAATAAGTATTTAGTCATTAACTTTATTATATTTAGATATAAAATTGCGTGGTTTAATTGTACGTACTTACCTACATCTGCAAGATGGCAGGTGTTTTCTATCTTGACAGTATGTATATGTGTAGTTATAATTAAGTCTTGTATTATTTTTGAGGTGTTTTTTCCTGTTGGTTTTAATTACTTATTACATTCTAGACGCGACCATTAGACACTATTATTTTCTATCCATCTATGACACAAATGAAGAACTATTATCAACATTCAGAATCACGCTGTAAAAGTTATCCGTGATATATAGAATCACCCGACAACAACCGTCTGACAGTAGCCCACCAGAAATTTCGCACTCTGGTCGTAGGATCCTCGATTTTCTATGGCAGATGAAGAACTTTACACCTTGTTCTTCATACGCGCAAAAGGGAGTAGTTCTAATCTTCTGAAATTCTGTAGAAACATTTTAAAATTCAAAATCTCACAAAACAAGAAATAATGTAACACATTATAAGTACAGTCAGGAGCGATGACAATTTATGACGTACCTATTCACTTCACGCCAAAGTTCAAACGTGAATTTCTGGTGAAGTGAAATAACTATTGCAACTTCGAGATATGACCTACCTACATAATGATATTATGGGTTCCAAGTTCCTTTCAATATACATGGTGGTGGTGGTACATATTAGTGCTGCTGACTGTACAATATCATAAAATATAAACGTGCCTAAATAATTATCTTATTATTAGAATAAATTGTATAGAATCGGTCAATCATCAAGGATAAGTTGAAAATAAAAATTAAGGCGTGTGAATGATGATATTGACATTATTATCATCATACTTACTCATTAATAAACGGACTTTGATAAAACATCACAAAAGAAAAAAAAAGCAAATGTAGATAACTTACCTACAGGTTTTTTGTCAATGGGGAACTAATCTTACCTTATTGGCTAAATAGATACAGAAATCAGAAATATATGTGGTGAAAGGTGGAAGGGACATACAGTACATCATTTAGAACCTCCCCACATAGAAATTTCACATCGATACAATTTAAAAAAAAAAAACTGTTTCCTAAAAAAGTGAAATACTTACCAATGAAAATAATGAAGATACACTTTAATGCAATAGACACCAATAATAAACAATAAAAAAACAGCCAAGCCTACAAATAAGTGAGAAAGAAAAAAAAAAACAGCACATTCTTATTCAAAACAAAAAAAAATGTTAAAATTCCGACATCTTCCTACTCTTCTGTCCTCTTCTCTTCTTGTCGAGCCAGCAACCGTTCATAAAGAGAGCAACTCCATGACAGTGTGTTTACTGGCAATACTGTCGACGGATAGCTCTCTTCATTAACAGATTATAGGCATCTTCTCTTCTTATTTCTTCTTTTGTTCGTTCTTGTCCTTTTCTTTGTAACCTGGTCTGATTGTCTCCTGCCCACCGTAGGTACCTGTAAGCTCTAGGACTTAAGCTAAAAGAGGCATATATAATTATTATAACGTAACAAGAAACATTAACATACTATCAGGCTACTTTGGATCATAGATATATATATATCATACCTTACAGACTAACATACATTATACAATTTGTGTGACTAAAAATAAAACCTACCACTAACATTAATTATACAATATTTAAATAACGCAAAAAAAAAACAAAAAGACAGTGATAAGGATTCATCATCATTTCAGCCAAAAGACGTCCACTGCTGAACATAGGCCTCCCCCAGGCGTCGCCACATTGACCGGTCCCGTGCGTCTCTCATCCAGCGGGTTCCTGCAACCTTGACCAGGTCATCGGTCCACCTAGTGGGAGGCCTTCCAACGCAACGTCTTCCGGTTCGCGGTCGCCATTCCAGAACTTTTCGGCCCCATCGGCCATCCGTTCTGCGAGCAATGTGCCCTGCCCATTGCCACTTAAGTCTGGCTATTCTTCGGGCTACGTCGGTAACCTTGGTTCTCAATAAAAAATTAAAAAGAACTAAACATTATGGGTTGTTGAAGAACTGATTACAAAGCGTCTTCTTCAACTTCGCACAACTATCCAGGAACTTTACCACTAACTCTTACTTATAGCAGCTGTTGTTATTACTCCAATCTAATGAGAAATAGACGCCTTAAGGACGTAAACTAACCTAACTTTCTAGTAACGGAGGTATTGGAGGTCAAAGTTCCTAATTTTTCACAAGTTATTTTTTAGATTCCAGTTTTTTTTTTAGATAATTATTACTTTCCTTACCTCCTTGACCTGTATATTATTCAAAATTGAGTATTACCGTAAAACGTGATTTTTGAACCCCAAAAGAAACGTCGTTTCCCAGCAATACTCGTAATCCAGCAGTCCAATTTACCCAAACACTGGAAGCTCTTTTATGTACACTTCAACCCACCTTCCTTCAAAACCGAACCTCCATAGACTAGTACATTTCGCGTCAACACAATATCGCCGATGACAAATGGAGTTCAACAAGGAGGTGCTAAGTGGCCTAGCACGCCTGGCTGTTTGTCAGCTAGAGCTACTGTTTGAGTTTCATTGTTGCGTTCTTATTGGTGTAACGGGATTTCAGGGTTGGTAGACGATGCTACGGATATTTTGGAGTTCGAGTATTGAATGGAATCTAATCTAGTCAAATTATTAGGTAGCAAGTAAAAAACCTTTACTTGGCAGTCGGGTAAAAACAATACGAACTCATAAATAATTTGACTAGTAGGTATGTATAGTCCAAGTCAGTTACATTTACAATCAATGTATCCTCAGCCTTCAGCCAGCCAGTCAACCAAATTCCTGAGACTTCTGTGGTAGCATCTCCCGCGTAATAAGTCTTTCTTCTGAAGTCCAGATGGTAACTTTTTGTAAACGTTAAAATGATATACTTATCCATGTGAAGGATGGTCTAAGGAACGTCTTCTTGTATAATTATACTTAACTAGCTGACCCCGGCAAACGTTGTTTTGCCATATAAAAAATTTCAGAAAAAAAAAAAAAGATGAAAAATAGATGTTGGCCGATTCTCATAGATACCCGATACGCACAAAAAATTTCATCAAAATCGGTCAAGCCGTTTCGGAGGAGTTTGGCATCGAAAACTGTGACACGAGAATTTTATATATTAGATGTACAGTCTGATTTTGAACTTAACCATCAACTTTTAAGGTTCAGAATCATTTGGATAAAGAAATATTTGACATTTTGGCGCTGGTAACTGTTCTTGACTGTAGGTACTGGATGTTTAACGATATACATTTTTTTCATTCGTACTGATTTCATTTCTGGACTACTTTTCCGATTCCTTCCTTACCTTACCTAAATACATTTTTGAATTTTGCCAGCCCTGACTGTATCTCTCCGTTACAATAAGTAACCTTTTCTTAGTCCACTTGATTATTTGTCAAAACATATCTTGTTCCCACAAGATAGTTTTGTATTTTTTTACCTCTGCTCCTTACATGTAGACTAGCTACCGTTTAAAATTACTTTGAATTCAACGTAGATTTTTGCTTAATTATTTTAATTGATTATATCCCCGGGATAGGCCTTTGTGAGTTCGGTCACTGTCCCATGGGATCGAAATACCAGGATAAAAAGTTTACATGTAATCAATAATCCCAGTTTTAATATAGGTATGTCATCCATAGATATCTACGCTTTGGAATTAACAACTACAGTACTTTCACAGTTATTATGCCTTGTGACTCGGATCATCTTCATTTTATTGTGTGATTGAGTAACAAAACCAGTTTATGTGGATCTCTCATTGAGACCTATTCAAAGCGAGGTGATGTTATACTGGAAATGATTAGCTTGATGTCGCCGCTTGTACCTAATCACCAATGATGTTCTTACTTATGTACATAAAATATGAAAGGAATGTTCTCTATTACAACTTACAACAGACTCGACTTGCAAACAAAGACGTTAAAACAATCGAATATAAATTAACTACATGACTGACAGTCCTCTATTATAGTCTATTAAAAGATTATGGCATGGTTGACACTAATAAAGATGGTAGAAGAGTTGAGTTATTCAAAAACAATTAAAATTAAATTATTTTTATTAATTTGAACATATTACTTCGGTTCTACTTTGACCAAGGGGACGATGAAGTAACTCAGTATATATGAAATGACGACAGGTCACTCGAACAACTAACGACCCACGGATGCCCCTCAAGTTAAAGGGGAAATTATACAAGTCCGTGATTTGACCTGTCGCACTGTATGGATCGGAATGCTGGGCTGTGAAGAAGATGGATGAAAAAAGAGATGAGAATTTTGAGGTGGATGCGTGGTTTGTGGTAATAAGAAGACAAAAGTTAAAAAAAAAAATTAAAGATGCGCCGGTTACAGAGAATGGGAATCGACTGTCTTGGTTAGGACTGTTAGGAGTATGGACATGTTCTGAGGAGTGATGAATCTCATGTGACTAAAAGAGTGATGAACATAAATATGGATAGAGAGGGAGAGGAAGCCCAAGAAAACAATGGATGAATTGTGTGTGGAATGACATGAAAGAGAATGGAAGAAAAATACGTATTGCGCCGACCCCAAGAATGTGAGAGAATGGAAGGATGATCATGACCGTAATGCAATAATTATAACTTGAACCTTCGCATTGATTCGCATGTTATATGCAGACAGACTTGAAAACGCTGTATTTTACGTTTATGGATGAGTAAGGAAACAGCTGGTTCTAGTAAATTCAAGGCCTCGTCTGCCAGTCATCTCATTAAGATTCAAATAGATAATTAATTAACACCAATGGAATGGAAATAATCTGTTTCTAGAATACTATCTTTCGGAGAGCTTTATACTTTTTTAGTACCAAGGTAAAAGCTTTAGAGATCTTGTAATGAATTGAATTGAACGTAGAAGATGTTTAAGTTAGTACATAAAAAGATCGTGCTCTATGACAAAATTCATAAAACATGTGTAAATATAAAATACATAGCTCAATAAACGACAATTTTTAAGTGTACTATCAACCACACTTGCATTAAACAATTCGACATAGACAGCGTTTTATTTCTTGCATATAAGGTCGGTTATCGTAGTTCGAGTAGACTTTAGAGATGCGGGTGACCATAGACGAGTGGAGGCGTCAATTATCGCAGCACGCATAGAAGTGCCAAGTGGGGTCTCACGCAAAGCTAATTTGATTGGCGTGGTTGGCCAAGAAGAACCGTTGCTTCGAGGTTACTTTACGATATTGGGTGTAGTTTAGACGACAGACATCTGACAATGCCTATTATTTTTATGAGCCTGCTGCCCGCTGCAGGGCAAAGGCCTCAATTCTGTCTTTACACAGTTTCTTGCAATTCGAGCATAACTTAAAAAAAAAACGCAATGGAATCGTATAACATTTAAAGGAATGGACTAGGAGTTCGTAACTACTTTTTTAGTAGCTAGTTCACCGTTTTATTCTAAGACAAGGTTTTATTATATAGAATAGTGGACCGCTAGATAAATACTACTAAATTCTACTAGATACCATGGCCATATCTATCTAAACCTTCATGAAGTTATTTTGTACTAATGGTTGCATTCATTTTCATAAGAAATATCTTGCTGTGTTACTTTTCCGCTACGAGAAGAAAATCAGTTAAGACTTCAATTAAGACTTTAACTTGATTCCATTTGTATTTCCTTTTCCTTAGATTTAGATTTGAGTAGGTAACCATTTCTCCATAAAATAAGATTGTATTAGATAGGTACTATACTGATTGAAGCGACAAGATGCAAGAATTTTAAAGAAAGCGACAAACTAACGCATCTAACCAAAAATCTCCTAACCATCTTTGAAACAATCAGTAAACAACTCATAGACTCACTTCTAAACGGTAGTCTTGAACTAAAAAGCATATTTCATTCATTGTAACGCAAATTACTTGAAGACCCGACGCGCCGCCATCTTGGTTTTGCGCCATTTGCATTCCATTTGTTCAAATTCATTGTCCAACGACGGCTAACGTTTTGTCAGGCAAAAGAAAGGTACGTAATGCCTTATGCAACTATATGTGACCTATTTTAAAAGATATTTTAGTTTCTAATACATTTTCTTGTGGAACTAATTTAATTAGTTGGACAGTTATTTTTTGTTCTTTATTTTTGCCGCTGCACTGCTACCGAATAGCAGCGCAATTCTAATTACAAAATCGAACGATTTATTAAAATTAAACGTTGCATTTTGAGTTTATCTCTAGTTATTTGAAAACCTCCATCCATTAACTCGGTAAGCAACCGCTAGTACTGTGCATACTTGACATTTAGTCCTCACCGTGCCGAGACTGCATAAGCCTCAAAACAACAATGCTTGACATTTAGACCTCCCCCAGCCCCACCCTGAGGTATACATAAGCCTCACAGAACACTGCTGGACATTTAAGCGTCCCCCATTCCGAGGCTATACCTACGCCTTAAGACATCACTGTCGGACATTTAAGAGGAAAATGCGAGTGCTGTCTCTTTCTACTATCACTGTCTCTCTCCGTCCTCCTGCCCTCAAATTCGTGCGATAAGGACAACTAAAGAAAAAAGTTAGAATTCGAGGTTTGGCTCTCGCCTATTTCCTCCTCCAATATTGAACCAATTTAAAAGATATTTTAGACAATGAATAAGGAGGTTATATACTACGCCGCTTTTTTTTTCTTTTTTCGTTAATAGTTGTCAAATTTGTACACTAGGACTCTGTTAACAGCGATCTAAACAAGCAATTTTGAGCATTTTTTGAGGGTTCTAGTGCTTATAAAAATAATTTATCACCAAAAAGGAAAACATAGGGGCATAGAAATAGTTAATATTTATTATTCTGTAAAAAACCATTGCTCTAGGGTCATTAACCAAAAAGAAAACAGGCGAGAGCGTTTGTATGGAGAAAAGACCACTCGCTCGCGTTTCCTCTTAAGCCTCCCGCTACGCGATGCCGCACTTAATCTTTAACATATCCGTATGCGACATTGAGGCCTCTCCTGCCTCTAACCTGTACATAACCCTCTTGGTACTACTACTGGACATTTAGGCTTTCCCATCCCGAAGTTGCACGTAAGCCTTAAGACATTACTGCTGGACACTTAGGCGTCCCCTTCTCGAGACTGTACCTACATAAGCGTCAGGACGCTACTACTCGACGTTTTGGCCTCCCCCACTCCGAGGATGCACATAAACCTTAAGACATGACTGCTGGATATTTAGGCGTTACTCGATTCCGTGGCAGCACATAATAAAGCCTTAAGACACTACTGCTGGACATTAATTTATGCTTCCCCCGTCTAGAATCAATAGCTGGGCATTATAAGATGGAGCAGTAAGGCAGATGGCAGGTATGGCCCAAGTTTAAGACAACTTCTAGGTCTTTGCCCAGTTGCATGTACTGGTCGACCCTTAGGTAAGTTTACACTTAAGTAGGTTATTCTAGCCTTCCAAGACCTACAAAGTGTTCATCGTAAAATGTACGCTAATATAATTTTAACTAAGTCACGCCTGCACGATAACGCATATCAGTGTTAATGGAAGATACATTGTACCTACTTATTCGTTGTTCAGAATTTACAGGGTGGAAATTCCTCACTTTTTTACACAGAACTAAAATAAAATGTACCGTTTGACATATCGATGCATATTTTCCTCTTCGAGCTGCACACTTAGGTATAGTAGTCATACTGTAACGTCGTTGAAGAAATTTTATCGCGTTAATACCTCATCACGCAACGTCGCGTGGTAGTGCCTTACTATCATCATCAGCCTATATAATGTTCCCACTGCAGGAACTCAGGCCTCCTCTCTAGGAGAAGGATGGGCTATAATTCGCCACGCGGCCTTACTATAGGGAAGGGTAAATTACATTTTTTTTAATTTTGACTATCTAGATAAGTTCAGCACTGCTTAGCAATCGACGTGTTAAGAAAGAGTGATTGTCGCATCAAGAGGTTTTGATTCTTTCATAAACTCCTTCTTATCTTCTTTTAACCAACTTCCAAAAAGGTGGAGGTTCTCTATTTGTGTATATTTTTTTACAGTTTTGTTGCTAAGACAGCTTAGATCACCTTCCTCATTTCACATTACTAATATTTGATACAAAATAAATTAAAAAGAAACAAAAAGTCTGACTTGCGTCTGTTACCATTTCGAGTTCATATTTAAACAGCTGATGAGCGCCCACACACAACAATAGACCCTGTGCGTAACTTAATAAGGTTTTAAATAAAAGAAGCAGGTGTTATTTGAAGAGTCACAGACATGATTCAGACGAGACTGCTGTTCAAATAATAAATGTTTCATTAAGGAATGAAGGAGGTAGGAAGGCATGAGTGATTCAGAATTTGTGGACTTTTTAAACTAAAGTCGTAGAAAACCGGTAGATGCAAGCGGCAGGTTGCCGGTCAATGTGGCGACCTTAAGACGCAGTCAACGGGGGAACCGTAAAAACGACCTGTTTTTCGTCGCAGAGTTAGCCGTATTGCTACTTATTACAATTCCAAAAAAAATACAGTGTATAGTCAAATGTATAGGTAAAAGACTTATGCAAAAATATTTTCTAAAAGTAATCAAGAACCTCGAAAAAAAAAAATCACAAAATCACAAAAAAATCACACGAAAAAACTTTTTCGTCTCGAAATGCTCAATATTTTGAGTGACAACTGTTATTTATTTTTTTACTATCAGAAAGGAAATTTAACCAACTAAAGACATATGTAAAAATATTTTAACATTACAGCGTATTTTTTTTTTAAATAAATTAAATCTGCGAACTATCGTTCATTTTGGCAGTCACGAGCATCAAACGCGTCGCCATTTTCAACCTTATTTGTTTAGGCGATGAGTTAAGCGCGCGCTCAAGGTCGCGGGCAGGTGATGTCGCCTTAAGAGGAAATGCGAGTGCTGTCTCTTTCTACTATCGCTGTCTCTCTCCGTCCTCCTGCCCTCAAATTCGTACGATAAGGACAACTATAGAAAAAAGTTAGAATTCGAGGTTTGGCTCTCGCCTATTTCCTCCTCCAATATTGAACCAATTTAAAAGATATTTTAGACAATGAATAAGGAGGTTATATACTACGCCGCTATGTTTTTCTTTTTTCGTTAATAGTTGTCAAATTTGTACACTAGGACTCCGTTAACAGCGATCTAAACAAGCAATTTTGAGCATTTTTTGAGGGTTCTAGTGCTTATAAAAATAATTTATCACCAAAAAGGAAAACATAGGGGCATAGAAATAGTTAATATTTATTATTCTGTAAAAAACCATTGCTCTAGGGTCATTAACCAAAAAGAAAACAGGCGAGAGCGTTTGTATGGAGAAAAGACCACTCGCGTTTCCTCTTAAGGAAGGCCTATGTCCAGCAGTGGACGTCTTGCTGCTAAAATGATGATGATGAGCATGATTGTTTACCAAAGAGATGACGTACTGTAATACCTAGTTACACCAAATCATACCCTACCAGTATATGGAGTAGAAGAGATACCGACGCGAAAACGGTTCTGAGAACTTCTACGAAAGAACTTCTGAGAACTTCTACGAAAGAACTTCTGAGAAATTCTCAGAACATCATCTGAGCAACCAGAAATTTTAATGCCTCATGCGACTGTATCACTAAGTCCTTCAATAAACACAGAATCCTTTTGATAGCATAACATATCTAGATTCCTTTTTTCGCTTGACCTGCTTTTGTTCCTCCTTTGCTTCTCCTGGGGGAGGCCTATGTCCAGCAGTGGACGTCTTTTGGCTGAAATGATGATGCTTTTGTTAAACTTAGCATCACGCCTGTAATCCCCTCAGGATTAGGCAGAGGTGTACCCATTAGTTCACCCACTTGTCGTCAGTTATCTTTAAGTCCCACGTAATATGGGGTGCCAATTTTATTGCTATCAACCGGACACAGAACCAGACTCCATGGCTGCTTGTCTCCATAAGTAAATCGAGAGTTACCGTGTTGCTAGGGTAAAAATACGGTGTTTCTCGACCAAATTACGGTGTATTTACTAAAAGTATACCGTGTAATTTTTCAAAGAAAAATATTACAACATTAATATGAAATGAATCAAAACACTATATTTTGCTCTTTAAATAAGTAAAAAAAAAAAAACATTAGTTTGCCTGAAATCAACACAGTTTTTCTCATTTCTATTCCTTTTTACCCGACTGCAAGGAAAGGGATAATATTGTTTTGGTTAGAAGTTTGTTTTGGTTTGTTTCTTTCGATCCCAGGCAGTGTTGCCTTTACAAAATTGTTAATTTGACTGACGTGAAATTCGCTGCAGGACTTTTAGGCAGTACACGGTGAAATATATACAATAAATTAGTTCATAATGGTAATACGGTGATTTATGACACGGTAATACATTATTACCTTGACCGTAGATAACGACTTTGATTACGGTGCATCTACGGTAATTACCGTGTGTATGGAGACACTAGTGACAAATTCCTAATGGAAAGACCCAATAACACTTTGCCTGACCTGGGAATCGAACCCACGACCTCATTTACAGTAGTCGCACTTATAACCACTAGACCAACGAGGCAGGCTTTTGTTATCACTGTAAACTTTCTTCATCGTGACAGCAGATATATGACGGGGACCACACAAATATCTAGGCTACTAAAATTCTTCTTCTTATCGTGTGGGCAGTAAGGTCTATCGACCCCACACACCCTAGTGTCAGAGTTTCTAAACCGCCGCAAGGGCCTCTGACATGGTTTGACGACCACCATTTGGCAGCCGGGACCACCGGCTTAGACAATGCAAAATAAGAACTACGGACTACTAACCCGCCAATAAACCGACCACATTTTGAATACTCAATAAAGCTTGTGTACAAAATCAATTACTAGACTTATGCAAACCACAGTCCACATGTTATGTTACAAAATAACTTCAAATATATTTACAAATCCAAGACTGGCGCCATAGTTGTATCATTTAGGTAGGCGACCATTGCATCATCATCTGCCGAGCCTTTTCCCAACTATGTTGCGGTCAGCTTCCAGTCTAACCGGATGCAGGCTGAACGCCGTACCTATAAGATCAACTAGTTCTTAAATTAGCTATAAGCTAAATTGTAAAGAAACTAGGACAACCGAGGACCTTTTCAGTAAGCCAGTGCTACAATGCTGCTTGTACTCGAATATGAAATTCCACAAAAAAAATATTTTGGTCTTTAACAGCGGGTGCAATCTGCTAAAGAAAAAGTAATACAAATAATGTAATAACTATATTAATATAGATAATAAGATAAAGCAAAATGTTGTGAGGAAGGTTTTGAATGAATATGGATGGGTATACGAGTAGAGGAAGACCAAAGAAACGATGGATAGACTGTTAAGAATGATATGGTAAGAAAGGTGCAGTCTCATGAGATGACAGAAACAGAGAAGTATGGACGAAGAAGAGAAAGCTGCACCGACCCCAAGGAATTGGCAAGAGAATGATGATGGGTCTCAAATGAGTGGGATCCATTTACTAAAGAATCATATCTGACAAAAAAGAAAGAAGACTTGTCTATGAAAACACCGTGGTACCTAGGTATAATTAAGTTAACTATTAGCCACCATTAATGATAATGTGGCTCGACTATAACGTTACTAATAAACATAATGATAAACTATAGATAAGTACTAAATTAACTATTAGTTTTATGTAGGTGCCTCATTGTGTAGACTGGTGGTATGTACCTACATTACTACTAAATACTTATTTTCTTTCTTTAATATCAGAGTTTTTATGACGCATACGAGCCTCTGACTTGAAATCAAATCAAACATTATTTGCAATGAATGTAGGTTACATTAAAAATATCTCTCAGGCCCGTTGGTCTCCTCTAGATGTTTTCCTTCACCGAAGCGAGAGATTTATAATTGTTCAATGCGCACAAGAATCAGAAAAATCAGAGATGCGTGTCTTAGTTTCGAACTTGAGACCTTTGACTTGGCAGTCAAACACTACTGGCACTGCTCTCCATTGTATACTTAGCTCTGTATTCTTCTTTCTTATCGTGTGGGCAGTAAGGACTAACGACCCTACAGCGGGTTTTGGTAACTGAATAGCTTAGCAAGGAGGAGGATCAAAGTAACTAAAACAACGAACTTGAGTGACAGGTACAGACGTTGCTTGCTGGTGCAGATGACGAACAGAGTAGGGATTGTGTATCGACAAACATGACATGTAGACATGGTAGTTCATCCTTACTAAATCCACTCGTTCAGCTGCTGAAAATCTACCAAGACATGAATTACCATGTCTGACTTGAGATTACAGCAAGAACAACCACTCAGGTGGATGTATTAATTTCTATTACACTGGAGTATAAATGTAGTGATGTTCCACAAACAATGGGTTCATTATAGGAACGTTCGGACACTACTGAAGACGCCAAAGTAGTGATGGCTCAGTTCTGGGCCGATACAATTTAGATTAAGATCGACTAGCGTTATTAGGACCCCCTGGAACGGAGCACTTTGGGGAAAGCCTCGGTCCAGAAGTGGACTGCAATCTGAGTTGATTAAAGTGACAATCGGTAGGACATACAGTTCGACAACGACTGAAAGGTGGAAGACGTAGGGCTCCCATAAGGTCGAGAAGGCCTGAAAAGTGTATGACAAACTATAGGACCGATTCATGGGACATTTCTTGGGGGAGGCCTATGACAAACTTTGATCATCTATCAGCTAAATGACGATTGAAATGATAAGAAAATTAATTCACAGTGTCCAGATATGCACAATGCACTAAACAGACTTGTACGAATTCTCGCAGATGTCCTTGCAACCAAAATAATGTCACAATGCCTTTAAAATCTAGGCAATAAACACTCTGAGTAGTAAATGCTACCACTTGTATGGATATCTATCACGTTCTTGTTATCAGTCGATAAGATCTTGATTAGGTCTCTTATCAGCAACGGTTTGTGATCGAAATTGATGCTAGACTGCCCTACAGTAAGTTGGCTTTAAGAAAGATTTTTTCTCTTACTAAATGGAGGAAGTGTCGGGATTTTAGGGTGGAAAGGGTTGCGGCGACTTCAAGTAACAATAGGACCAGTTTAAAAAGATAATGAAGACAATCCCCACGCCTGTAATTCCCAAAGGGTTAGGTATAGATGTATCCATAGTAATAGGAAGCCAGCCGATGAGCGATGATGATGTAGAGTGAGGGAAATATACTTACGTTCTGGGGAAAAGCTGAATTTCTTATGCCTATCCCCAGCCCCGCCTTCAATGACAAATTAAGAAATGGCAAAAGTGTTAAGATAATGAAAAATTAAAAGAAATACTGCTGCAGGGCTTTACATCTAAAAGGACTTATTCTAAGGATTTAATTATCTGTAAGTACTAACTTTTTAAAACTATAAGAGGTTGTAGCACTTCCAGCTTCTTTCTATTCTTGCAACTTTTGGTCAAAAAAATCTCTTTTAAAATCCTTAAATAATTAAACTACCTTGATTGTCACTTGACATAACATCACGCTGCACCCTCCGAAGAGCTAGACAGAGTTATCTACTCTAACGAGTATTGCTATAACGACGTAGAGAATTGTGTGACAAACAAAATCTTGGAAGATGAAGAAAAGATTCTCCTACTCTCTCCCTAAAATAACCTGTGACTAAAGGGTCATACTCAGAAAAAGTGTACATTTGGTGTCTTTTCTTGTCCCGCAACTTCATATTTACGTAAATATTTAGTATTATGATATATTTTCTTTTATCCCCCCTTTTTGTTATATTAGTCTAATTCTACGATGATTTCTCTGGTATTTTCAATTAAATTTACAATATAAGATTACATTTTTTGACTGTCAAAACATTGATAAAAATATCGCCATACATTTTTTTGGTGTCCCAATGACGATTACACATTTTCAGAGATGAATTGTTACGAATTTTCATCGCTTTTTTTACCATTGACTGTGGTTATATTATTCTTGATGTATCAAGTAACTAAATAAGACCAATTTTATCCGTAAATCATATACAGAAGGATTTATTTTAATTAAACAAATGTTGTCCCAAAATTATGAAGTTTCGTTACTCAGGGTTAGTAACGCGTGATAAAATTTGAAACGCAATGACTTAAGGTGGTTTAGATAGTTTTTTTCTAATCTGGCAACGTTATTACTTACGTCAAAATCACTGTCACGGCAGCCATCTAGTTTTCGCCGCAGTCGTGAAGTCAAGACGTTTAGCAAGTGAAAATTTACAAAAAATACCTCAGGGTGATAAACGACTATTATTTTGGTAAGTTTAATGTTTTTTGTTTACTTACCATGTTTTCTTCATATCTTTTGTATTATCTAAAAGAATACACTCAGTGCTTGCGTGGTAAAACCGTGGTTTACGTAAAAACATTTTTAGAGGTTATAATTTCTCAGATTTTATTATCATTTTCGTTATATTGCGTAAAATTGCGTTACGTTACGAAACTGAGAAATTGTTAAGCTTAGTTCACAAAAACTAAAAGTGCATATCTATATACCTGTGTATTAATACACAGGTATAGTTGCCGGCAGGTTTTTTAATGGAATTTAATTAAATAATTACCAATGTTTATGATACTTTTATTTTTATTAATCTAAATAAGACTGATAAGCCAAATATAATCAGGTGTTTTATTCGCCCAATCCATGTGCACCATACCTTATGACATCAGTTTCGTGACGGAGATTCTCAGTATCGTTACCTATCAGTTTAGTTACAAATTCAAAATGTACACTTTTTCTGAGTATGACCCTATTACGTAACCAAAGACAAATCTAGAAAGGGAAATAAGTATAAGCATGCCACCATAAATTTAACCACTTAAAACTAACCAAACAGTGTTATATTCAAAGATAAGATATCTTTCGTTTACTGCTCATAATCTAAGATACGAAGTTTTTATTTGTAGGCAACTGGCAATGTGACCCCGTGGGTAGAAGACAAATATTTGTTTTTTTTTTAACGTTAATTGAGGTGATAAGGTGATAACGCGGAGAGTTTAGTTTTTGATATTCTAGTTTATGGTTTTAGTTTTTTAATTTACTATGACTGCGTACTCTTCAGCTGAAAAACTAGAGATATTTTATTTAATCAAGTGGTTCTATGTTAAATATTTATTAAATACTTACCCCGTTAACCCGTTAACTTACCCCGTTCGCAATAATTAACTAGATTTTATCTTAGTTATTTAACTGTTTGTAACTTAATTATTACCTATATTTTATTCTAACTAGGTACCTATGCAATTTATTTCGTTTAAATTGTTGAGTTGCGATTTACTTAGGTGAACTTATTTTATCGTTGAGATTTTTAGATTGTTAAAAGGAGAAAATAAACGAAAGAAATAATTCTCAAAAAAAACTTATTAAATTATCGAAAATAATTGCTTAAAACTTTTTTAAATGACTAACGCCTAGCTGGTTATTCATTTAAACTGCAACTTAATTTAAGAAAGCCTTCAAAAAGATATTTTAAGATATTTAAAAAAATAAAAATGTCTCTTACCCATACTGAAAAACTTCCACTGCGAGATTCCCCCTCAACTGAACCGCCATCTTGAATCACATGTTTATCTCATTAGTTGGTCCATCGTTACGACGCCCTGCCGACTGTCATGTGACCAATCACAGGCCAGAAAACGTTAATTGTTATCTACAGCGTGATAAAACAATCCAATCGAATCGCTCTATCAAATAATATTTTGTAACAATCGTAATAAGCATATTTCCCGCTCAAAAGTGACTGAAACACTATTCTAACCACTCAATTGACTTCCAATTAAAGAAAAAAACACGTTAAAAACTCAAAATTACAAAAGTAAAATACCGTAATTATTCTAATTGTTAATTTAGGAGCGTTTAACTTTTAAACTGAACTAATTTTAGTGATGATTAAAGTTAAAAGTATCGTGAACTGATTTTGGTAAGTAGCACTGATGGCGGCAAGCATAAAATGGCGTCGGTGCTTACATGTCGAGTGTTTTATACAAGTGTACCTGTTACGTCATACCTTTGGCTAGGACACGGTGATAAGGCGCGTTCAGATGGGCGACTGTTTAATAAGCTTTTTTGTAGATGTTCATGATGCAGAGTGATAATTTTGGCTGATTCTTGGTTGTGAATGGGTTTACTTGCCTGCATGATTTGCGATGTGATTAGAAGGTATGAGGAATGTAAGTACTGAAAAAATCAAATAGTAATACAAGAATAGAGCAAACAATATGATAAAAATATTAAAAAGCATTTGTTTTTTAGAGTGGCTTTCGTGCCTTTTAATTTGTCGTCTGCCTTCTTGTGGTATTTATTTAATCGCATAATTCCGAACTTTAACTTACCTTCGTGCCTCGGAAAACACATGGAGACATGTATGGAGTTGGTGATCCCAGCTGTCTTTTGCAGACCTGACAGAGAATGACATGGTTGGCATAGATTATCATGGCCAGAGTGATCAGACAGGCTGTGGTTCTATGCAAAATACTGGTATATAATCCGATGCCTGCGGTTCGACTGGAAGCTGCTACACCAGCCAGCATGGTCAAGAAAAAAAAGAAAAAAGTTTTACAGACGCCACTACATTCTACCCGAAACTGTCTTCCCAATCAACCTTGAACTTGAATACAACTGCAGCCAGTCATGGGGAGCCTAGTAGGTACTGGGATATCAGGAGTATCAGTATTTCTTTTTGCTGGTATTGGTCGGTCTAAAATTGAGTCATCGATTCGAGATAAAGTTTCTTTTTTTTTGTACAATATGAACGACGACAGGGCAGAATGGAAGAAAAAACGCATTGTGGCTGACCTCAAATGACATGGGATAAGGTCAGTAAGATGATGAACAATTTAGTCACTTACTGCACTATACAAACATTCCACTCACCCCATATGAACACAGCTTTACATATTTCTTATCGGGAAAACGGGTACATGCTGTAGGAAACTAAGTTTTAGTGACTTTCAATTTTCTTTCCATTGTTGTCGGGTTCCAAAGCTTGAGTTTTACTACAATATAACTTATAACATAGCTGCCTGAGTATTTGCATAGACTTATGTAATGCGTCTTGCAAATCGTGTTAGTTGTTATTGAGACGGTCTCGACTTCTCGAGAGAAAATGGCGGGGACAAGAATGTTAGGCTAGATTTTTGAAGCGAATGAGAACTTGGTAGGTTTTCAGTATTTAACAGAATTTAGTAGTTAGCAGGTAGTTTTTTTTTAAATAGGTACTTTTAGAAATGTCAATGATTTGTTAAATATTTTATGGGCCTACTCTTGACTTCAATCTTTTTCTGACGAGAGAGGTGATGTCGAAGATGAAAAGAGCTAGCCCAAAATAAGCCAGCTAACTAGCGACTTAATAGCAAACACTTTTTTCTGAAGTTAGGACGTCTAGGAACAACTTTCCTTGTAATGTAAAAAGTTAAGCGAGTTTTAAGACGATGACAATAGCTATTGACTTCTGATGTTTCAGTGTTTTTGGACACGCCCACAATTTTTCCGATACCCTAGCGCCATACTACCAAGTAAGAAACAAATAGTCCAGGATCCGCGGTCCATTTTTGCACTTGATTACTATCAAGCTAATTTTGATGAGACGGCGAGACGCCCAACAATTTCCTGCACGAAACTCTCGAATTCTCGATTGTGGTAAGTAATAGGGGGTAGCAGGGATAAAATATGTTGGTTTGATGATTCTCAAAAGTGTTAAGTACAAACACTTTTGAGAATCATCAGCTGGGTTTTTTTTGTTAAATCTGATGATAATTATCTAAATTATTTGAAAAAATATTTGTCCTACAAAATGTATGGTTTGATCAAAGAGTCCCCTTCCTTCCTTCCAATATGTATCGATAACGAAGTCATTAAAAATGATTACTTACTAACTGGGTTTTGGGGATTGAATATTTTCTATTAAACCCACTCTTTACAAGTTGCCTACAAGATTCTAAAAATTATATTAAGTGTTTGGCACTTACTCCACGCACCATCAATACTCCTGTACATCATAAACAACAGGCTAATACACTTTCTGGAGCCACAAATTCCAGAAGAGCAAGCAGGTTTTGTTAAAGGCAAAGACACGCGGGAACAAATCCTGAACGTTCGCCAAATTATAGAGAAAAGTCGGGAATTTAACAGCCCTGTATTGATATGTTTCATAGATTATACCAAAGCATTTGATTGCGTGGAGTGGGGCAAGCTGTGGGGGGTTCTTAAAGACATGGGAACGCCTCAACATCTTATTGACATAGTCCGATGCCTCTACCTACACATCAACAACCGCTCTTTCGTCAAAATAGACACCGACTGTTCAAATGCGTTAGGCAGGGATGCATCCTCTCACCTCTGCTCTTCAATATGTACGAAGAGTAATATCATTCAAGACTCTTTAGGGCTGGGACAAGGGGTTTACTGTTGGTGGAAAGTGGATTTCCAATCTGAGGTACACTGATAACACCGTTCTCCTTGCTACAACATTTGGCAACATGAAAGAGATACGGCACAGATTGGAAGTGGAAAGTGGCAAAGTAGGGTTTGCAATAAATAGGCAGAAAACCAAGCTTATGGTGGTAGATCGTGCGGGAAACCTATCGGGCGCCTATAACATCTAAGGCATCTATACTGTGGACAGCTTCGATTAACTGGGCTCCAATATAAGTAATGAAGGTAGCTGCGTCACAGAAATAAAACGGCGGATAGCCATGGCTAAAGATGCTATATTACGCCCCCGGAACATCTGGGAAAAACGTGGTATAAGTTTTAAAACGAAGGCCCGTTTGGTCAGAGCACTAGTTTTCCTGATTTTCCTCCATAGAGTTAATAATAATAATAATAATATTTATTTATTTTCAGGCTACTTTGGCCCATAGATAAATACCTTACAGACTAACATACATACGATATAATTGACAGCTTGTGTTAGTAAACAAAACCTTAAAACTATATTAGTATCACTACAGTTGCACTACGTCACTGTGCGATCATGTGGCACTTGCCCGCGGAAGCGTCGAAACACCACCCCCTGCGGCCAAAAGTCCTCTTCCAAGACGAGGTGCAGGTAGCATGTCGGTACTCGCACCACAAACGCCTTAAAGTTGACGTTGCGGCGCGACTCGAGCAGCTGCACTCTCCCCACGTACTTGATCTTCTGGCGCACGTACTCCACGATGTCCTCCGTCGTAGTGGTGTAATGTAGACGGGAGAGGTACAAAGGAGTGTTCGGCTTTGCGGCACGAATATGCACATTGGGCTCCGATGGAGCCGTGCCGCAGCGGTTCTTGATGGTTCGCTGACGGCGCTTCCTCCTCAACACCGTCACGAAACCATCATCAGCCTGGATCGGTTCCTTTTCAGGCACAGGCTTCTCGGAAGGAGCATTTTTCCCCACAAGTTAAGACATGGACAATCCAAACAAGAGTAAGACAGAGGATAGACGCATTCGAAATGTGGTGTTTTAGGCGGATTCTCCGAATTCCATGGACGGCCAAACGCACAAATGTGTCTATCCTTTACCAACTCGATATCAAGACTCGATGGTCAACAGTTTGCCTACAGCGTATTTTGTCTTATTTCGGCCACATAATGCAAAGAGGAGATAGCAGCCTTGAAAAGCTGGTCATTGTTGGCAATACCGAAGGCAAGCGACCGCGAGGCCTGTCGCCATTTTACAAATATGGAAGTGTCTGTCTTCCAAACGATTGGCTTTGAGAAAAAATTGCTTGTGGAACCTCAATGTCATTTTTAAAGACCTGTCTAATGACTATAGACACCCACACGTAGGTATAGGTTTGATGAAAAAAAAAATATAGTTTCAGTTCCATGTATGGGGCGACCCCCTAAATCCTTTTTTTTATTTTTGTATAAAAATCGTAAAGCGGTTCACAGAATACTTGTAGAGTTTCAACTGTGTAGTCTCAATAGTTTCCGAATGAAGTGGCTGTGACATACGGGTGGACAGACGGACAAACAGACATGACGAATATATAAGGGTTCCGTTTTTTGCCATTCGACTACGGACCCCTAAAAAACAGCTGGTTTGTAGTAATTTTTGATGAGCTCGTTATCAATACATGTTGGATTTAGATAATGATCATCAGATAAAAATAAAATAGTTAGTAATAGATTTTTGAAAATCATCAAATAAATAATTATAATAATATATAATCAATATATATTTTATCCCTGCTGCTGCCCCTATTACCTACCACAATCGAGAGTTTTCGTATAGGGTAATGTTGGCTCACGGAAAATTAGCTTGATAGTAATCAGTGAAAAAATGTACCGTGGATCCTGGACTAACATTGTGACGCGGTCAATAATAATTTATAGATGAACGGATAGCTGTCAGTGGGGCGCAAAGTGACATACGTCCGTCTAGCACCGCGCCTAAGCGCTCACTGTCGGATTGCATACGTAAGAAAGAGAGCGCGATGACGCAACGCTCGAACTTCTTACAAACCATATAATGATTAATTATAAAATAATAATTTATTAAATAATCAAAAATTAAAAACAACCAAATTTTGTATCGTTATTGTTATAAATTTTAACAACGTACGTTCATCAGTAATACAGATATTTTTGTTGGAAGATCATTTTAAGAGGTTAGTTTACCATTTTTTTGTATCGAGAAAACTTTTCAAAAACGTGTTTTGAAAACAACGAAATTATCAGAAATATGTTCAAGATTAACATATATTTTTTCCGCCGTGTCAAACTGTATAGATTTGGCTAAAAAATTGTTCAATACAAGCCTATTTGGCTCTTGTCAGCGCCTTAAACAATCCTGCGAGACTCTGGAAAATATGTCTATCTAGAACTAGTTGAATTTTATGCCTTGTACACACGGCTACACATCAAGCTATACAAAACCAGTTAATCTTGGCCGCACTTTACTAGATCTTTTCGCACAATGAACGATCAGATTATACTGGTTTTGTATATAATAGCTTGATGTGTAGCCGTGTGTACCTAATTAATGAATAATGACTGATTCATTGATCTAGTTGGTCTACTGAGCACGAGGTCCTGGGTTCGATTCCCGCTTCGTTAAAACTGTTTTTGGGTGTTTCCATCAGGAATTTCTCGTCCTCAGAATCTTGTCCGACTCCGGCGGCACTGCTATACTGAGAATTAACAATTTATAGTCTCGTCCACATCATCATCTATTTAGTCTTTTCCCAACTATGTTGGGGTCGGCTTCCAGTCTAACCGGATGCAGCTGAATACCAGTATTTTACATGGAGCGACTGCCTATTTGACCTCCACAACCCAGTTAATACTAGGTAATACAATACCCTTTGGTAAGACTGGATGTCAGAATTTCAGGTCACTGACTACCCGTAACGACTGCCAAAGATCTATTATATATGGCAGCCGGGACCAACAGCTTAACGTGCTTTCCGAGGCACGGAGGAAACTCGGTATGTCGGGCGGTCACCCATCCACAGACCGACCTAGGCAAGCACAGCTTTACCTAAAGATCGACCTGAGTGGCAGTTCTTATTAAGCCACGAGCTCGTTATAGTCTCGTCCACATGAGACTTAAAAACATTACTGGTGAAATATGGGTGCACTGTTTGTTAGGTACACCTCTAGGTACCTAACCCTTCCGAAATTACAACGTGAAGTCATGCTTAGTTGTTTATAACTAATTAAATCAATCAAACTAATCGAGAAGTCAGAAAATACCTTGAATTTTATTCGAAGAAAGTTGAAGGAAAACATTTGACAAACTTCTTAAAAAACAGTAGCGGGTCGTTTGTGGTTCCTTATTCAAATAAAACCGTTGTCTTCAAAACCACATGTTTAGCACTTTCCGTAGGTGACGTGACGTGTCCGCGCGACTTCCGGTCGGGAGCAGCTAAACAAACTTCACGCTTGAGACTGGCGAAGCAGACAGACATGTATTCCAATAATGGTTGGTATTTGAACTTATCTGAGTTAGTGTAGTGACTTACAATCGTTACACGATTTATTGTTTGTTTTATAGACCACAACGGTAGGTACCAGTAACTAGGTTTTCGTTTAATTGAAGTTCGGAAGTACTTCTTAAAATCGGACTAAATTGCTAATAATCAAATCTCTTAGACTGTTTTGTATGTATTATAATATTTATTAGTTTATTATATTCTGTCTGTTTCTATAATAATATGTATTAGTATGATATACCTATTTATGTAAGTATATCAATTTATATAACAAAATAGTTTTCTCCTTATTTTTTTTTGTACTCTATCACAGTGCTGTCTTATTTGACCCTAAGGTTGACTGGTAGAGAATGCCTTGTGGCATTAAGTCCGCCTATGTACCGCTATTGTACATGAAGTTTAAATAAATAAATAAATAAAAAACATCATCGTCATCCCTAACCTTTTTCCATTAAGTTAGCGTCGGCTTTCAGTTCAAGTAGATGCGGTTGAATACCAGTACCTATTTTACGTGGAGCGACTGCTTATCAGACCTACACACACACAACCCAGTTAGTAATGCGCAACACAAAGCGGTAGGGAGTACTGTACTTCTGACTAAAAACCACCCATGTTCCTTCGTAACCCTTGGGCCGAGGCTGCGGTATCTCTTTTGAACAACCCGCAGCCCCGACGGGACCCGCAGCCCCGACGGGACCCGCAGCCCCGACAGGACTCGCAGCCCCGACGGTACCCGCAGCCCCGACGGGACCCGCAGCCCCGACAGGACTCGCAGCCCCGACGGGACCCGCAGCCCCGACGGGAACACGATACCTCTTGGTTAGACATGTTGTAAGACTTTCGATCGTAACAACTGTCAAAGATGTACAATTGACAGCATGTACCAACGGTTTAACGTAATTTCCGACACACGGAGATAACTCGATGTCATGCATGGCTGCGGTCACTCATTCACGGACCAACCTTGGCAAGCGCGGCTCATCTGAAGTTCGACCCGAGCGGCTGTTATTATTTATCCTCGCACGAGCTCCTCCATAAATCTTGGCAAAGTAAAAACTAAAACTACAACAGTTTTGGCGGCATGGCTTAGCGATCGGCTGATTTGCGCTGCATGGTTCGACTCCCGCACATGGAACAACCGAGTCTGGCTGTTTGTATATTATGTGAATTTTAATGTTTTTTAAAGTGAGGTCTCACGTTTGTCCAGGTTTATTTAGGCCCCAATGGGGTCTTAATAACAGGTGAGGGCAGTGGCAGTGGGAGACCCCATGTACAGATATTAAAATAGGGTTAGTGTTAACCCACCTAAAGGGTTTGGTAAAGGTTTTGTGAAATAATGGCACTCCCATTATTTAACATGTGATCACATGAGTTCATTAAACTGTAACTATCGGTTAAAAGCTATAATCTGATATCTTTGCTTATCAACGAAAGTAAGGGAATTGGGTGATAGTGGCTTTCGCAGAAGATTATACAGTTAGCCTGACACAATCAGGATTCATTGATTCACTTGATTCATTGTCCAAGGTGCGCCACATTCATACGATTGTGGCACACCTTGGACACCTTCGACAATCAGCTGAAATTGATGAGTAGCTGATACTGATACTGTTAGCCTGTATCATCCAACTGCAGGGCAAAGACCTCTCCCATGACTTCCAGTTATTTCGATCTAAGGCCAATGTGGACCATGGTCCCGGTCTTGTCCAGATCGTCTCGCCATCTTCTACGAGGTCAGGGCTCCAGAAAGTGGCTATTTTGGCCCACAGATCATGCATGGGACGTGCCCAGTCCAGTCCCACTTAAGATTAACGGCTTTATGAGCAGTAGTTTGTGTTTTGGAGCGCAGTTTTGTGTTGCGTAGCAGTGTTGAGTAGCAGATTGTTCAAAATTATATCAGCAAAAAACTCTTAGCATGCCTTGCAAGCCTATAATTATCCCACTGCTGGAACACAGGCCTCTATGAAAGGGAATGAGCTATTATCCACTGCGAGATTTGGTAGAGGTCACAAATGTCTTCGAATTTCGATTCTAGGATATATGCCGGTTTCCTCACGATGTTTTCCTTCACCGTTTTGAAACCAGTTGTAATGAAATAAATTACACAATGCGCCTGCCTGGGTTCGAACCTACAACTTACTGCTCGTTAATCAGGGTACCGCTGGTCTCACTGGACCAGAGCCGCTCTCCAAAAGTTCCTGCTAATTAAACAATTTTACCTTTGAAATTCAAAGCATTTATTTCAATTTTCAGACACTTTTGCATTGTGTGATGACGAAAAAACTACAAGTCGTCTGCAAAGAGATGGTAGGTAACGTGAAGTTTATTCATACCCTTAGTAACGGCGTCAATAAAAATGCGTTGAGAAAAAGAAGAGGAGCAAGTCCGCCACCCTGAGGTACTCCCGTAGTAAGATCGCACCATCCAGAAGAAACCTTATTCAAGTCCGACTGTACGCGACCCAGAATATACGAATTGAACCAGGCCATCACAGGCAGCGATGTGATTGTGTTTAGAGAGGGAAGTATGCTGAAGAAATCAAAATCAACTGAATCAAAAGCATTGCTAGCATCCAATTGGGTCCCGAATTCCCGAAATCTTCGATGGATTAGGCACTTGTGATTTACAAGTGCCTTTTAAAAGGGGCAGAGCTGAACAAATCTACTGATGAATTCCTGATGGAAAAACCCTATGGAAAACCGAATAATCCTTGTCACCAGTAGACCAACGAAGTAGTTCTGTCATACATAAGGCTGGAAAATTTAAATAGGACTGGGCATCTCATGTTTGTCGGATAACGGGGAAGCTAGATGCAAGCGCAAATCAGAAGCCCAGAGACAACTAGACTAGGGTCATGGCAGACTGAGTAGAAGATAGCAGGAAGCCTTTTTTTTGGAGGGTGTGTATTCAATATTCATCAAATGGCTCCTTCTGCTCTAGGTGGAGCGGAAGGGAGTGCCAGACTTCACTGACTAAAAACCACCCATGTTCATTTTTAGCCCTTAGTTTCCTCATTAATTGGCGAGGAGAGACACAACAATCGCCAAAGTATTAGGCAGAGGTGTACCTATAGAATACCCACATTTCGCCACTTATGTTTAAGCTCCATGTAATAGAACGCGAGGATGGTAAAATCTAGACTCCGTGGCTCCTAGCCACGGAGTCTAGATTTTACCATCCTCGCGAGAAATTCATTATTGAAAAACCTAATAATACTTTACCCGATCCAGGACCTCATGCTCAGCAGATAAGACCTAAGAATAACCATAAGACCAACGACTCGATTCGATTCAGTCAGAGTGGTACAGACGGTACAGTCAGGTAAAAAAAACTTAGTAAAAGTTGTAGGTAAGTCATCATTCTCTTGTCCTTATCCCAATTTATTTGAGGTCGGCGCAGCATGTCTTCTTCTTCCATACTTCCCTATATCTCGACATCTCAGCAGTTACCTCGTTCCTAGCCATATCATCCTTCACGGCGTTCATCCAGGCGTGTCGATGGCAATCTAAATATTGTGTCGGCCTAGAAGTGAGCTATTAGTTTGGCGCTTTGGCGTTTGGCCCATTATTTGAGGAACTGTACCACTTTTACACTCCAGCTGAGTCATTAATATGACTCACCTCAGCAGGTTTTCCTTGCTGCGACCAGCCTGGGTCCAGAGTCTATTTAAAGACTTCTAGGACGGCTATGGCAACTCATGTCCAGGTGGAAGATTTTCAGCAGGAGGAACGAATGGGCCCAGCAGTGGTGGCGACCCCGACTTATTAATAGTAAGTCGTGGGTTCGACGAACCCATGCAGGCGCATTACTTTGTGTAATTTATTTCATCACCGCTCCTCTCAAAACGGTGAAGGAAAACATCGTGATAAACCGATATGTCTCAGATCCAAAAAACTCTAAGACATGTAACATCTACCATCCCTCTCAAGGCCTGAGTCCCTTGCAGTGGGAACATTATAGACTGATGATGATGATGAATTGTAATATTTCCCCGGCACAATTTAACTACAGTTCAGCCTCCCTATATTGTCCCCATTTCTTATCTGCGTATCTTATATCTCTTGAGATACTGCTCCAAAGTAAACTAGCCAAGTTTGCTCAGCATCTAGAATGAACCTTCTTTTGATAGCACTATACACGCAATACTAAACCTTATCTTTTGTGTGTAGAACTTAAAATTCCACAAAACTTATATTGAAATCTAAAAGCATGTGGTTTTGAACCTTGGAACAGAGGAGTAAGGTTGAAAATAGCTGTATAGCACGTTAAAAAGGTGCGTATGGAATGATGCAGTATAAAGATAATGAATAAAATCAGTGTAGACTGTAGATGATTAAAATATTGTTGTCGTAAATTCGTGACTGTGATTTAATTTGTGAAATATTACGGTTTTAATTTTTAGGGTGCTGTCAGATGATAGGGGCTTGTGACTAAGCTTTAAGAGCCACACGAGCTCGGTGTGCCCGAAAAAACAAAAGATTTTTTTGCCAAGTGGAAGGAGCAAAGGAGGCCTTTGCCCTGCAGTAGGGCAATATACCTATAGACTAATAGCAACAATAATATTCAGCTGCATCCGGTTACACTGAATGACTGAAAGTCGTCCTCAACTGAAAAAGGCAAGGCAAATGATGATATACGATGGCCACAGTGCCAACCGATGTACCGAATACTTTTGTTTGTTTTGATTTCATTTTTTTGCCACTGACTTCAGAAACTGATTTTTCTTCTAAAGTTTATTTTGCACATTTTTGTTTTTTTTAGTCGGTTTTATTTTTTGTTAAAATTTTTTCACTTTTTAGTGGTTCACATGTTCATGGGTCAATGTGGACAATGTAGTTTTTTTTTGAGTTTTGTTGATTTTTCAAAAACCGCTTGTCCAATTTCGATAAAAAAAAATAGGTACTTATGGGACCATTTCGGAAGTATAAAAAACCCTTTCCAATAAAAAAGAATTTTTCAAATCGGTTAGCAAGTGACGGAGTTATGCCCGAACAAACATAAATTAAACAAAAATTAAAGAAAATACAAACATCCGAATTGAGAACCTCCTTCTTTTTTAGAAGTCGGTTAAAAATTCACGCCCTTTCTCATGGGGGTAGGCAGACCACTACTCACTCGTCACTACTCGTCAGCATTGAACATGACAATCAATGACCTGCACATTCCGAAAAACGTACGAAAAAATAGTGGAAAAAAAAGGGGAAAAAGGAGGATTTCGCAGGCAACCCTAGCGCTTTCACATTAAGTTCTTTTAAAACAACTAGATGGCGTTGGCGTCGGCTGCGGCTAGAGCGGCGCAGATAGATTATTATACTTATTGAAGCAAACACATTGAAGTTTGAGTTTCTGCATTATCATTTAAGAAAAAAGATGCTCACTTCTGGTAAAAAGACGACCCAACATCACGTTCGATTTAAAAGGATAATAAAGAACCGCGAGATTTTTGTTTTTAGTCTCAGCTGTTTTGAGGTTATTAGATTACTTTGAAATTCCTATTCGTTAAAACTCGCTGCCCACCCCGACACTCGAAGTCGTGAAGTAAACCATGCACAAAAGTTTTTTAATTATTTGACAACTTTATATAACTGCCATCTATCGAAAAGATCTTAAACTAATATGATACCATTAAGTACTTTTACATGTTTATAAACAAAGCATTGTTAACTAATACAATTTTTTGAATAATTTATCAAATAACATTCTATTGACCCTACTATCATTATTGAAAACTAATTCTTAAGATACTATGTAATAAAAAGTAAGTCTTTTTGGTAGCATTTCTTTTTAATGTTACCATTAAAGTTTTTTTTTGGTAGATTTTCAAAATTGCGAAGTGCGAATGCGTAGCAGTGGGAGTACATCATAGTATAATGTACTCTGTGGAGTACATCTCAGGATAAAATGCAGGAAATAGGCTGTAAAATGATAGCCGTAATGTAATGTTAAGATCTATTTGGTGACTGCATTTCAACATATTAGTGGCATGGGGTCGCAAGAGGAGACAAAATATTTTTTTTTCGTTCGCTGTGCTACATCATTAAAAATTGTAAAGAGTAATAATAATAATAATAATATTCCACAACTATCACACAACGCCATCTAGTCCCAAGCTAAGCAGAGCTTGTGTTATGGGTACTAGACAACTGATAAACATACTTATATATTTCTAAATACATACATATTATAGATAAATTACAAAATAATTACATTAGAGTAGAACTTTCAGCCTGCGCGTGTTCCCGAGTTCATATAACCCCAATCTATTTAAGTCGCGTATAATTAATAAGCTTCTTCTGGGCTAGCTCGATCCATCGTCGACCTCATCTCTGCCCTTAGTACTACAAGATTGGGGTCAAGTCAAGAGTAGAACAATCTCACATTTAAAAAAATACTTTTATTTATTATTATACTGACTACATTTAGATTCGATAATTTTCTACCGCAGCAGTTTTTCAGTTTCCGCTAATGGTAACTCTCAAGCTGTCAAGCCGAAAGTGTCATCTCTATTAGCTCTAGTTTCTTCTGATTTCTTCTTTCATTCGCAGTAGTCAGCGGGTGCATGTACGTAAATCAAAATTAAATAACTTCTACATAAATATCGTGTAAAAACTACCGAAATACCAAGTAACATACAACAAAAATATATTGAACGGTGTGTGTCAAAAAATTACGCGAGTGTTCTTCTGCATATTCAAATATTCATAGGTTATGTAAAGGGACTTTACGAAAGTGCATAATTTTTGTGATTTTTGAATTAGCTATTTGTTTTTACAGCTCACACTGGTTTTGCCACCATGAGAACGACACAAATTGCCCAGTACGCTTTAAGGCTCACATATTCGCAGGTATGTCTTTTTTTATTCTTAATTTTTCTTTCAGGTACCCGAAAGTCCCTAATATTTTTTTTATATGATGCTGTCACTTTTTGTCTAACCCTGGTCAGTGGTCAGTGGGTCGTCTTATGGGCGGATTTACCCCTAAGACGACCCACTGACTCATGATGTTGAAGGAAACTTATTTACTTATATTTTTTACCCTTTTATCAGGAGTAACATTATTTGTTTGACAATTTGTCTCAACTTCTAGTTATACTCATAATTTCTCTGTAGATACTGTGTTTTTTAAATGATAAAGGAGGTGTTAACTATGGCTAGATCTCCTTGACTGTCTCTATTTTTCACCCAATGCTGGGTACTTACAAGATTCCATGCCAATGCTACTGTTAAATATACCTGACCAAATATTTCACCATTTCCACTGATTCATCATCTTTGGTATAGACCAAAGATGATGATTGTCTAGAACTGTGTGTATTAAGCCATTTGTAACAAGCGGTTGTTGTAATGATCAAAAAAATACTGGGGGAATACCCTCAATTTAAAAATAATAGGGTAAGTATTCCCTATTCTCTAGAAACTTTGAGTTTCTGAACAAGGGTTGGCATTTGAAATACGCATCCCGAATTTGGAGTTGGTAAGGGTTGTATTTTAAGGAGGATGTTTGCCCCTTTCAATTGACACCCCTTTCAGAGTGAGGAGACTCGTGATTTTCTTTAAATTAGCGTTTGAAGTTACGTGCAACGGAACATGTTTTTTCATCATTATAGGAAAAATAAATAATCTGTGATAATCTGTGAACGTGAAACGGAACGTTTTCCGCCATTTTGTTATGAATGGTGACCGAGTTGACGTTTGTCATAATATAAAATTAAAATAATTTTCGTTTTATTTTTATGCCCAACCATTTTCTATCACTATACAGTGACACAAGCAGTAACCACTCGACCATGACTCTCACTTGGTACTGGTCTGCCCTACCCCTAGAGCAAGCCAGAGCCGCGTAGGCAAACTTGGTTGCAAGAGCGAGCGAAGCGAGCTCGGGACTTGGGGCACCCCGACTCGGACAGGTTAGGTTAGAAGGGGATGGCGGGGTCGAATGAGCGAGCGAAGCGAGCGAATAGACCCCGCCATCCCCTTCGTGGTTATTTTTTTTGTAAACCACCCAGAAGTAGGAGCCCCGCGAAGCGGGGCTCCGTTGACTGGGCCAGTAATGGGTTCGGTTCCAAAAAATTGTTTTTCTTAAGAATGGTGCGTCGCCTTTACATGGGAGTGGTGCCAGGGCACGGTGGGCACCACCCCTCACCCTTCCCCTGTCAAATGACACAAAAATTTTACCCGTTTCGCGTTTTAGCGCTATTCTAACCTCAAAATTTAAAAGTTAAATAAAAAAAAAACTACGCATCTCCTCACTTGGGGGGTTGAAGGGGGGGTACGGGGGACCCCCCCCCCCCTCCCCCCCCCCAACCCCAGCTCTTATATATGGATGCGTATTTCAAATGCAACCCCCTGAACAATTTTACAAGTACTAAAACTTCAATTTCTCAAACCAAAAACCCACTGACTATCAGTAATTTATCTAAAAAAGATAGTATAACAACCAAACATAATATCTACTGTAATCAATTAATGGTGATAAAAAATGGTTGCTAGCATTTCAATGAATATTGGAGTTAAATAAAAACATTTCCAATGAAGAAAAGATTGCGAGTTTTAACAAAAGAAGTTTTTACAAACAGAACAAACTGAATGATTGAATACATGAAAGCTGTGATATCCTTTTATTTTATTTTTATTTTATTTTTATTTTTATTAATAGGAACAGCAAACAGTTACTAAATAAGGACTTACAACTAATTTAACATAGTAACAATTTGGTCATAAAGTAACCCACAACGCTGTTCACAAGTAGGCGTAGAATTTTGGGTAATAATAGAACTAATCGCTAGGAATATTGATAGCAGCACGTGTGACAATTAACTTTTAGATGATAAAATAACGACTAATAAAAAAAAGAAAAAATAATTTGTTTAAAATTAAAGATAACAGAAATATACAATATTAAGTTATATTTAGTAGGGAATGGCGAATGAGGTTTTTAAATTTACTTATTGTGCAATTGAAAATATCTATGTTTACAAAGGTACTGTTGTATGTGTCAACCATACGGCGGATAGGTGAGCGTAGGCCAGAGTTAGTTCGGCAAGTGTTTAGAGCGAAAAGTGTACCCGCGCGTACCTGCCGCCTGTGGATGGTTCGAGGTACAGCATAGCAGATCAGATCCTTGTTTTATTATAACTGTGTCTGTCTTGCACAATATTATTCATTCAGGGGCTAATTGGCCACTGTGGTATATGCAATAATTCAGAGTATCCCACATTTCTAAAATTGTATCATATTTCAGTTTTTTTTAAATTTATTTTGCGAACCTCCAGTCTGTTGAATTCACTGCTGGCTTCTCTGTTCCCTGATCATTATAATCTAGATCTTATCAAAGTTGAGTGAATTGGCTTCTTATAGTCAAGCATGCTTCTACTCTAGGACCCCATCATTGCTTCACATCAATCAAGTTGTTAGCTAACTACACCAAAAATATATTTATAAAAAAAGAAACCAATTACTTCAACCATCTCAGTAAATGAACTCGGTAGGTAATGAAGTGTTAAAAATGCATGTTTCTTGGCTTGTTATTTTGCATTAACATGCACATGGAAACAATGAGTTTTAATTCTTCCGATTTTAGTATTGTTCTGGTCATAATGTCTTTGTTCTTTTTACAAAAGAACTGTCTGTTCTGTCTGCGTCATTTATTTCAAGATTTTGCTAATATTTTTTGGAAGGTGTTTTTCAAACATTTTATGGAAGGTCTCTTATTTAATTATCCTCAAATTGTAGTATTCTCTCTTCTACCCCTTGTGTTATTAAAGAGATCACAGCTACTCCTTATCATGAATGACCATGAACATAAATTATCCATTACTAGCTAGATTGTGGAGGTCATTTAGGCTCTCGATCCATGCAAAATACAGGAATTCAACCACATTTGGTTAGACTGGAAAATAAACCTAAAATATTAGGCAAAAGCATCATCTCCCTAGATGATGACTTCCAGACCTCCTACCTAAGATCAAATAAGCAGCCCCTCCAACTAAAATTCTGATATTCAGCTGCATCCTTTTATACTGGAAGCCTACCTCAACATAGTTTGGAAAAATCACAGCTCCTTTGTTTTATCTATGTTCGTTCATTTCCTCATAGACGCCAATGGATGTGTCATCCATCAATTGATGAACACTTGAAAGTTCATTTCATTGTAGTCATTTGTTTGTAGTATTATAGTCTGTATTTATTGCATACGATACATTCTAAGGTCACAAGGTCAGATCTATTTTCATTGTAATTTTATTGTAACTAGTATTGTTTCAGCATATTCATTTGATACTGTAAACAATATGAACTCAGTGAATACTTTTATGAAATTGAACATTTTGTGTTAATATGCATTTCCTAGTTTACCTATTGTTAATATAGGAATACTACTTTACATTTCAAATTGAATTTAGAAGGCTAGTGCTCAAAAGTCTAGTATCTCACTAAGGGTTTCTACAGGGTAGTGTTCTTGGGCTGATCCAGTTTAGTCTAAGTAGTTAGTAGAATGATGGCTTTTTATACTTTATTAATATTAAAATAAAAGCACGCTAGTTCCTTTTTCTCAAATAACAAATAGTCCTTCTAGTACTTAGCTCTTATACCAATTTTATTGTACTCGGGGCAGCATATGTGCACCGTTCATAGCCATATCAGCTTTGAGACAATCCATCTATTGTTTAGTTGCTTTTCACCTAGGTTTAGTTTAGTTTAGTTTAACGGGGCTTTTATCCGCACTTAGCCTCTTGATTGGGCCATTGTGCGTGATGTTTTTAAAAATACCTACTCCAACCAACATAGGTCGTCCCAGAATTGCAGCAGCCTTGCCAGACTGCTGCAGGCTTCCGGGAGAGTTAATGGGGATCGTAGAGTTTGTGCCCGGTGATCTGCTACGCTCCTGCACTCTAGGAGTACGTGCCGTGGCGTTTCTTCCGCTTCCATGCATCCTCTGCACTGTGGGCTGTCTGTTACACCTATGTTATGTAGATGTTTGTTTAGGGAACAGTGACCCGTTAAAATTCCTATGATTTTACGGAGTTTGTCCCTTTTAAGTTTGATGAGATTGCGACTAAACTTCATTGATGCCTCCGGAACTGCATCTTTTGTTTGCCTGCATCCTTCACTGTTTCTCCATTCGGTGAGGTGTTTTTCTGTGGTTCTTGAACGCAGCCATGTTTTTATTTGGGCCTGAGGTATGGGCAGTAGTGGTTCCGGTCCAAATACTATATTGCTTGAGCCTCTCTTGGCCAGCTCATCTGCTGCGTCATTACCCAGCGAGTTGCTATGTCCTTTTATCCATTGCAGGGTTACACTATTTGTGGTTGCAATGGATTGGAGTGCATTGTGGCATTCCAGTATTAGGACAGAGGTAATTGTGTTGTTTTTTAGGGCTTGAAGCACCGATGCACTGTCTGAGATGATCTTTATTTTAAGATCACTGACGTCTCTGGCTGCAACTGCTTGTGCCGCTCTGGTGATACCGATACATTCGGCTTGGAAGATTGTGTTTAATTTATCTAGGGTATTTGATATTGAAATGTTTAGATCATTCGAGAAGACGCCGGCTCCAGTACCGTGTGAGGTCTTGGAGCCGTCCGTATATATCCTAACTTCATTGATGCCAGAGCTATCTACTGCTTCTGCAGTGAGTTGGATGTCGTAACTTCTATCGAACACATGGTGGCATGAAGCTTTATCCATGGGCGCCTCAAGGAGTGGTATTTCCTTCAGAATCCCATGCAAAACTTTTGAGTGTGTTGTTTCTGTATTTACTTTCCACAGTCCGTTTGATCTTAGTCTTAAAGCGGTTGCCTGAGCTTCCTCCTGTATGACCAGATCCAGAGGTCTTAAATTTAAAAGATACTCTAACGCTGCTGATGGAGTTGTTCTCATGCATCCAGTAGCTGCTACACTAGCTAAGCGTTGCAGACTCTGGAGTTTCGTTTTCACCGTGGTCAGCTGAGTTCTGGGCCACCATACAACTGATCCGTAGGTAATAGAAGGTCTGATAACTGATGTGTATAGCCAGAGTGTGATCTTTGGGTTAAGACCCCATCTCTTACCAACTAGTCTTCTACACTGATTAAAAGCTATACAGGCCTTCTTTGTTTTAGCCTCTAGGTGACTCGCCCAGTTCAATTTGTTATCAAGAATTATGCCCAGATATTTCACTTGCGTTGATAGGGAGAGTCTTGTGTTGAAAAGCTTTGGTAGTTGTAATTCTGGTAACTTCCTTTTGTTGGTAAAAAGGATAAGTTCTGTTTTCTTGGGGTTTACTGAAAGTTCGTGTTCTTCACACCATTCCTCTACTATCTGCAGAGCAGAGCGCATCACTTTGCATAGCATATCTTCAGCATTCCCGTTTATCAGTATAGCCAGGTCGTCTGCATAACCAATAGTAGTGTATCCTCTGTCATTCAGTTTCTTTATGAGGCTGTCCACTACTATGTTCCAGAGAAGTGGAGATAGAACGCCTCCTTGGGGGCATCCTCTTACTACCTTGGCTCTTGTGGTAGTATTTCCCACTATCTGAACCGCCCTTTTGCTGACCAGTTCAGTGATCCAGTTTCTTATTACTGGTTTTACACTAAATTTTTGCAGGGCGTGGTTAATGCTGTTGTGTATTGTTTTATCAAAAGCTCCTTCGATGTCTATGAAGGCCGCAAGTGTTGAGTTTTTATTGGTTATAGCCGTTTCTATTTTGTGCACTACCATGTGTAATGCCGACTCTGTTGATCTGCCTTTCCTGTACGCATGTTGTTGGGGATGCAGTGGTTTGCTTTTTAAAGCTCCATCCCGTAAGTGTCGATCTACCAGTCTTTCCAGTGTTTTCAGAAGAAAAGATGTTAGACTGATGGGCCTGAAAGATTTGGCTTGTGTGTAGTCCTCTTTTCCTGGTTTAGGTAGGAAGACTACTTTTGCCTCTCTCCAAAGTGTGGGGATATATTTGAAAGCTATACAGGCCCGGTAGATTGGTATTAGGTGCTTGGTTACCTGTTTTAGTTGCCATTGTAGTAGGGCCGGGAATATTCCGTCCAGCCCTGCGGATTTGAAAGGCTTGAAACTCCTTAGAGCCCATTCTATTCTATCAGCGGTTACGAGCTTTTTGGCCACATCCCATTCGCTGGTTGTTGGTGCGCTGTGGTGGTCAGTAGGCCACTCTAAGTTGGATGTGATTTGGCATCCGGGAAAATGTGTCTCCAGCAGTACTGCGCTGGTTTCCTCGTCCGAGGTTGTATAGGTGCCGTCGTCTTTTTTAAGGGAGCCCAAAAGGTTGAGATCACCCTTAGCAAGAACTTTCTTAATTCTTCCGGCTTGGTTTGTTGAGTTTATACTACTACAGAAATTACGCCAGGCCTCTGTCCTTCGATACCTGATCCGTTTTTTGTAGTGTTTCTGCGCTGTTTTATACTTGTCCCAGTCCTCGGTGGTCCTGGAATTTTTCGCTTGGTTGAAGAGTTTCCTAAGGCCCTTGCGCAATCTCTCTAGTTCTGGCCCCCACCATGAACTCTTGTCAAGGCTTTTAGGAGTTATAATTGGACATGCCAGTTCGTATCCGCTCAAAAGAGTGTCGGTTAGGAACTGTACGCCGCGTTCTATATCGTTCGTACTGAGTAATTCATCAGGTGTTCGTGCATCACTTAGTGCCTCGTTTGTTAAATTGGTATACCTAGTTATATCTGTTTTTCGGGGGTTACGATATGGAACAGGGTTTGTTATCTTATGCCGTAAATTGAAACACACTCGGCGGTGATCTGCGAACGATGGTTCGCTCGACACGTGCCATCCCTCAACAAGATTTGCCGCCGCGTGTGTAGCTAGAGTAATATCTATAATAGTTTGGTACCTAGAGCTTACAAAAGTGGGTTCCGCACCCCTATTCATAATGTTTAGGTTTGTTTGGAATAAAAATTCGGTTAGTAACTCACCCCTTCTGTTTGCATTCTTACTTCCCCATAGCGGATGATGTGCGTTGCAGTCAGCCGAGATGATGAGTTCCCAGTTCGATGCCTCGCAGTGCCGCACCAGTTCGACGAGTTCACTTGGTGGAATGTCACCGTCGCTCGGCATGTACACTGAGGCCAGGACTAGGATGGTTTGTGTTTCTGTCACAAGTTTCACAGCGGTGAGATCTCTGGAACAGAATTGGTTAAGCAGTGTGGCTGCTATGGTTTTGGGAATATAAATACAGGTTCTAGGTTTGTCAACTACCGTGTTCAGCATTAACTTACCACCGATGTTGTTTAGACCGCAGATTCTGTTGTTTCTTATCCAGGGTTCCTGGATAAGGGCGACGGTCTCGTTGTTTGCCTCCAGCACTCTGCGTAAGGTCGCCGCCGCTATTTGTTTATGCTGGAGGTTGGTCTGTATGACGTTAAGGGTAGAGCTATGGGCTGAGCAGGACATCTTCGTCGCTGGTATGCCCGCCGCTCTGCGACGACGAGTTCAGGTCTCCCCCGCTCGTACCCTGTCGGGGAGCCGAGGTGGACGGCGTCGAGGCTGTTGCCCCACTCGTCGCTGCTGGTTCCGCTTTCGCCGTAGTCGCCTCGTCCGGTGTGAAAAAGCGGATGTACCCACTTCCCGACATGTGTGCTACACGTCGGTCACGGTTGAGGATTACCTGCTTTTGGTCTTCGGGGATGCCCAGGGTCAGGTGGACTACCTTCTCCCCGTCTTCTGGTTCTTCGGGTTTGTCATCCACCGTCATGCCGTACAGCTGCCAGGACTCGACTTTGTACCACGGGTTCTGGGCGCTAAGGACCCTGTGCAGTGTGGCAGTCTCCGTGATACGGGTGTGGATGAGAAGCCCTGCCTTTATCTTCTTTTTCATCTCTGATTGTCTAATGACAGCCAGAGTGGTGTCAGGAATAGGTGATGGGATGTTTTTTACTGACCTTTCTAACCAGCTGAGAGCGTTTGCGTCCTCACACCACATCGCTAGGGCCCCGTCCATGAGGAAAGGGCGACCGCGGAAAGATGGGGCCGGCATGCTCGGAGACTGCAGAGACAGAGCGGCTTGCAGAATGCTGGCATCAATAGCCACCTGCAGCTGCTTGGCCTGGCTGGTCGAGAGGTCCCTAGGTGGAACGGTAACAACTGCTACCATCAGATGCGATTGTGTCGCATCCGCGTAACTTACCGTCCGCTTCGCTCCGGTTTTCGCGCGCTTGGCATCCCCTCTAGGAGTCTGGGTTTCATCAAGGCGAGGACGCTTCGAAGAAGCGTGCCCGTCCAGACTTACCCCTCCCCCAGACTGTTCCTGCTCAGGAGCAGTGGGAGCCGCCGCAGCTGGCCGCCGTGCGCGATGACCCCTCCGGCTGCGCCTCATTTTCTGCTGGCCAGACGGTTTTTTTTTTTTTTTTTTTTTTTTTTTTCACCTAGGTACTCTTAGGGCTCAAACATTCCTCTTACCAAAGCAGTGTTCGCCTTTTGTAACAAACTACATAATATCAAACAGTCCCTGAACAGTTGCCATAAAATGCACCATCCAAAAAGAAAAAAACTAACTACATAAATTGCTACCTACTTCTAAAAATGGACCCCGGAACCGCCATTCAATTACCAGCCTATCTATAAATAGCCCACTTTGTAATTTGTATGGATGCTGTCGCACATGTGCACTTGTGCCGTTAAGGCACATGTGTACCGACGTGATTTGTCACGTTCACGGCAATTACATTAGCGCAATCCGATCTATGACACGCGGGCAAGTTGTTAGTTCAAAAGGAACGTGATTTGATACCTTTATAAACGTTTGAACTCATGTTACATAGATATGACTGTCGTCGGAAGCATGATTAGCTTTCTCCGGTTTATAAAAACCTGATCAAATTTTTCCTATATTTTGCTGTAGTTGACAAATCGAGATCTCAAATCGTTATCATCTTCCTAGCCCTTCCCCAATTAGGTTGAGGTTTTCCGAATACCAGCATTTTATAAGAAACCAACTGTCGGTCATACCTCCAATACTATGTTACTGAATAACACATTAAAACTCAGGAAGCACTGTTCCTAATATTACGATGAAAAGGTCACAGACAATTTCATAATGGGAACAAAGCTCGAGAGTCTCGAAAGCCATTTAGAGTAAATTCAGTAACATCCAAAAATAGCAGCATTTAAACTATTTTTAGCTTACAGCGTGACCTGCTGATTCATTACAATTTTTTACTGGAGATATTACATAAATAACTAATAAAGGTCACAAGATATCATGCATTATAGCAGTGATTTTATAAGTGCAAAGTCTCTTATCGTAGGTCAAAGGTGTTGCTAATCCCGAAGAAGTTATCTTAGACATGACAAGGACTGATGTAGGTATATTTCGTTCTATTGGCTGTTCAGATTTTTCATTAGATCTTTTAATATAAGCTGGGGATCCATCAATTAACCCAGCCTTTTGCTGTCCCCTTCTGGACATAAGCCTCTCCCTAGCTGTGAAGCAACACTCTGTCCTCTGCCTTCCACATCCAGTCTGATCCAGTCAAACTTTTCATGTCCTGCGGAGTTGGTTAGTCTTCTTAGGATCTATATAACCTGTCCTTTGTAGAATTCTAGAGCTTTCTATCATAAAAAACCCGTTTAGCTATTTAGGCGTGAGAAATTAAAGTTTCGCATAAAATTATAATTTTCTCGTTATCCACATAGTAACAGTTGACTTACTTTCCGGAGGTACTAGAAATATAGAAATACCTCGAATTTGACGTTTAACGGTACAGTCCCACAGTTCTAAAGATACTTCGTAATGATCGTAAACTAATAATGTTTGGAGGACAGCCAAGAACGTTTTACACCTAAAATTCTTGTCGTTTGAATCATTAGGAAATACCGGTCATTCATGATTTTTACAATGATTACAAAATATGGCGCTAGACTTAGAAATTTGAAGTAAATATTATCGACTGTAGCAACAGGTAAACCTATTGACTAGCTTATATAATTTATGTTTATTGTCCATGTTGAAGAATTCACAAAATATTTTTCCTTAAAGGAAAACCGAAACGAAACGCCTTACCGATTAAAAATTCGGAATCAAGTCCGTATAAACAGATATACATAGGTGGTCTGAACAAAGGTAAAGGTATCTTAACTCTCAATATAGAGACAGTTCCTAAAAATTTACAAAGATGCTATTATCCACTGATTCATCCGTTGTTAATAATAGGTTTCCTCTATTTGTTGATTAATGAGCCCATGGTTTACTTTTCCTCCTTCCTACTCTATTTTAGCCATAAATAAAAGACAACTCTATTAGTAATAAACTAATAAGTTAAGTTCATCCCGCCATCTCCTTCTACTTATCTTCATTATCAAACAACAAAAAGTCACCTATATGGCACATAGATCTGGAACAAGTAGGTACTCTCCCTTGTAAGAACCTCCCTTACTACCATAAAAAAATGGAGAACTGTCTCAGTTGCCTTTACAAAATCCAAAACCTTTAATACAGGAATTAATTCGATACAAAATGTAATCCTTTTAACAACTACCAGCCACCTTTAATAATAATGAACGTAAATGCTTTTTGCTTTAAAGTTCGTCGACGTTCCAAGGTCGTCTGCATTCTAAAACGTGTTGCTAGGCTCTGTTTCGTGAGTGAGAGGAACTGCTTAGCGACTGTAGACTATGGAGTTGTAATGTGTAGACCTTAGCACTCTGTGATTTTCGTGGTTGAGACTGGTTCAAAGTGCTTTCGGGACTTCGGTTCTTAGTAAGAAGTCCTGGCGACTTCCCCCGTCAGAATATGTACTATCTTTTGCCCGCGGCCCGCGTGTAAATGATGATTTTCCATACAAACTTTTATCACCTTTTTAACTCCTTTAGGGGTTGAATTTCGAAAAATCCTTAAATTTAGGTAGGTGCAGTTTTCATTTTTTTTCTTTCTTCGGATTGTATTGTTTTCCAAAGTTATTTGAACTCTTCTTTGTTCCAGTAGCTCTACGTCAAAGTCTTTGTTTCAAAGTCCAACATACATCCTCGTTTCTCTCGGAATTTGATGTATCATATTTTGCTATCTTTTTCACTGATAGTAATTCAAATCGCGTAGGCTTTCTTTATTATAATCTATAATCGGCCTACAATACTACACTATCAGGTCATTGTCCTTAAAAAAGTTCGCAAACTTGTCTTTCTATGTATAAAACTTGTATTTTTAAAAGAATACCATCATAGTACATCACATAGGTAACCTTATATTGATTAACTGTTACATAACATTACAATAATCGATAAAATAGCTGTAAAGGCCGCAATGACGTTTAAAAACGTCAGCTGCAGTTTCCCGCGTATTTCTGACGTATGCTTTTGAACGTGGAAAACGATAGTACCACTTTATGAATAACTAGCGGACGTCCCGCGGTTTTACTCGCGTAGTTCCCGTTCCCGTGGGAATACAGGGATAAAAATTAGCCTATGTTACTCGTGGATAATGTAGCTTTCGAATGGTGAAAGAATTTTTTAAAACGGTCCAGTAGTTTTTAAGCCTATTCATTACAACCAAACTAACAAAGTTTTCCTCTTTATAATATTAGTGTAGATGAAATGATGCGTCATCATCTCATGGTGCAGTATATGGTCGACTTCCCCCGATACTGAGAAATGCATCATGACGATGACATCTGTGACGACGTTCAAATGTAACAGGATACACCCAGATACCTTTTATAATGTTACCCAAAAAAATAGATAAAAAAATGAAGTGCCTGTTTGTAATGTCCAACTAACAGTTTTTTACTGCATGCAGATGAAAATACTTTAAACAAAAATATTTTTTTCTATTTTTGTCTGCACTGTCTTTTTACTAGCCGATAGCTGATATAAACATACTATCTAAGTTAGCTTTTATTATAGAATAAGAAGTATGGTTCCGTGCAAAAAATGTCAATCCCTGGATAACAAAATTTGATTTAACCCGCGGGTGCTCGCGCATGGGTCGAAAAGACCCAGTACTCTAGTTTTTGTGCCATAACTGTTTTTGTATTAGATCATTCGTGTCGTCGCTCTATGTACCTTCAAGTAGCCTCACAGGCTATCTGCACACCCCACCTCAGCCAGTCCCCGTGCGGCATTTGGAAATTACGGATGTTTAAAGTGAGTATGGGTCGTTTCGACCCTTGTGCGACGTAATGCGTTAGTGTATTTTTTATTACAAAAATATTATTTTGATTTTATTTCTTCGTTGATATGTCGTCAAATCGTTTGAATTACAAGAGAATAGCAGATATATTAGAAGGGGGAGATTTTGAACGTGTAATTTTGGCAGAAATTGAAGAAAATTTGGATATTGATAAATTTTCAGGCTCAGAAACTTCATTGTCCTCAACGAGTTTATCTTCAACATTCTGACAGTCTGAATTGTTGCACTATTGAGAAGATTGTTGATATTTATGATAATTAAAATGATTTTTTTAATGTTTTAGATTAAATAAAAAAAGTTAAAGTTGTTTTTTAGTTCATACATCGTAAAAAGTTAGATTTAGCAGTGATCTCTTGAATTTGGTGATTTATATTATTGTTTTTCTCTAAATAATGAACATTTATTATTTTTAAGTTTGTTTTGTTACCCTCTTTCTAAATAATTAACAAATAATTCCGAAATTTAATTAAGTTATTAAAAACAATACATTCAAAATCTGGGTCTTTTCGACCCTCGCGCGACTGTTCATGAAATAAAAGGAGACGCGAGTACCGGCGGGTTAAATAAGGCAGTAATATTTTCTAAAAATTTCACGCAAACGAAGGTCACGACTAGTCACGAGCAACAGCTAAAACTAAATAAGCTTCATTTTAAGCCGGAATAACGTTAGAATCCATACAAGTTGACTGTAATTAAGCCACCAAGTTCAAGTGGCATTTAATCGGACCTAAACACGTTTTGCATTACACAATTTCTTTGTTAACGAACGGTATACAATGTGACTCAGATTTCGAAAGATGTTTCCTTTTGAATGAAGGAGGAAAACCTTTCGCAACGTATTTGATTTCAAAAGCCTGTATTGACTACGAACACCTGGGTAAAGATGTCCACCAAGAGACACTTGGAAACTAGGAAGTCCTCTCCGATAGGTATTTTTTTTTAAATTTGACAATCTGTCTATCGGAGATTGTTTCTTCTAAGAGTAAGCAACGCTGACCTCATCTTGTTTGCAAAACATATCATTTCCTTAAAACTCACGAAAATTTACCGTCTGTGATCTCTTTATCAAAGTCTACCGTCCTGTTCCCTATTATGTTAAGGTTCACATCCAGCCTTCATCTCAGCATTCACCCCCTATCAGGCCATAACATTTATCTCGGAACCATCCATCCTCGTTTTGGACTTCCCATTTTCTACCCAAATGCCATCATTGAGTAGCCAAGCATCATTACTGATCTTCCAGCTACAAAAAGTAAGAGCAAAATTTCAAAATCTTTTAATCGCACCTAAAGATTACAAAACCATAAAACAAAGAATGTTGGCGCCACGGTCATTTCCTGATTCCTGATCAGAAAATATAAACAGTATTTCCTTCTTCCGATATTCATATCAGCCAACTGCGTAGTAATTTAGCGTTTAGATATACAACATCTATAGGAGAATGTATAAACGACCTTGTCTCCAAAAAATATAGCCGTAAATCCTCTACAAACATGTATAATTTTGCAAACGAAAACATGTTTGCATTTTGGCACAGGAATTGTTTTCAATTACAAGTTTTTTTGGATCATTAATTCAGATTTTTTTTGTGAGAAAGATGTACCTAAGTAAAATCTGTCAACTTCAGAAGATAGAACCGGTTGTGATAGCTCAGTTTTAATTGGCTTGCATTTATATTTGGCATCCTCTATTTTTTGTTTTTTTTTTGCTAACGCTGCATTTTAAACTAACGAGCGAGAAATTGCTTCTCGTTAAATCGACGTTCGAAATCGTTAACTTTTTCATACATTACCATGTGTTTGAATTAAAAACGCAGCACGCGCCGCGCGATGCCCCGCCTACGCCTGTACGCAAACATGCACTAATATCTCAGTAGCATCCCGAAGTCTGAGTCTGTCCTCGACCTATGGCAATATGCCTTCAACATAATAAGCGAAACTAGCCCCTAAAGATTGCAGGTGTAATATTATGATGTTTGTGTTATAGATCCGCTGTTTCCGTTTTTCAGCAGGATTTTTTTCATATCATTGAAATAGGCTGTTGATTCGCACTATGTTCAAACGCTAGCACATCAAGCTCAAGGCTGATTGAGAAGAATTGACAGCTTTGAGGTAGCTTTATGTGTGCGTCTGTACTCTGTACTATGGTCCCCTCCTTGTTCATACAACTGCAAAAGAACAATGTCCAATTCGTTCATTCATCCATTACTATTGTTTTGCTCAACAATTAAACCACAATTGAAAAGAATTGATGCAACATTAAACGTGTCAGCTGTTCCATGTGCGCATTCGCTTTTAAAACAGTCTGTGGACGTCATTGCAAAACAGACATTATTTTTGTTCTAAAACTGTCTGCGTAGCAAAAAAGAAATGCGTAATTTGCAGCTCCCAGGATTGCTAAAAGTAACTGTTGTCTTTATTCTGGGCTGGGACCAATGCTTTTGCGTACTCGAGCCACCAATCCGGATTCTGACTAGAAGCTAAGCTTATTTCGAAATGTACATAGAGATCGGAACCTTTTTTAGGGTTGTATTTTAATTAACCCTAAATCATCACTTACAGGTTATCCTTGTCTAGAGACTTAAGTGTATTCATAAAGCAGTCATCAGACCGGCCCTCTCTATTGAAGGGAGTAGGGTATAATTTTTTATTTTTTTATTGATGCCATCATTAATGCATAAAAATAATTATGCCTTTTCCATGTCGGTAACTAGAAACCTCAACGGCATGCTACGATCCTATAGTCGTTTTACTTTGTCCAACATACCCAATGCCTAATAAGAAGACGATGCGTAGTTGCGTACTACATTTAAACACACTTTAACAAACTCGAAGACTGACTGAGTGACAGACATCAACAAAATTAATTCTGGCACCGCTCCCATCTTTATCATTGACAAGTACAAAGACCACATAATAACACTCGCATGTTATTGTAACAATAAAAACCAAAACACCATTTGAAGTATATTTCTGGCGACAATCTGGACAAAAAAATTCTTTAGTTTACGCGAATCCGGTAACCTTCCCGAACTTTGCGACTGCCGAGTTATTTTAAATACTGTTCAAAGACCGGAGACTTATCAAATAATGATTGATGATGTGCCTACAGCTGATAGTGATGCCAAATCGCCTTTAACGCTTGTTGAGGCTAAGGAAGCTAAACTGGTGATAGATAGACCAGTTATATTGTCCGTAGAACCTGTGAGCTTTGGTGGTAGACATCAAGCTATTGTCTTAAGGAGACTGCGAATCGTTATACGTAAATTAGAACGCCCTCAGGCTGTGTATAGGTTGACTGGTAGTAGCAGCATGTAAGATGCGAGTGAGCGACGATTGAATTAAGTAGTGTGTCCTGTTCAACTAGTCTAAAAACAAAAAGTTTAGAAGGCTAGATGAAGATAGAGCGGCTTAGCAAAGTCGCAGATAGAATCTACATGAGATTGGTCGAACAGAACGACGTGTGATTGCAAACTCCTCCCGTTCAGTACGGTTTTTTAGTTATCCTGGATTGTCCCACTCCTGGGCAAAAGCCATCCCTCATTCGGTCCATTTCTCATGACGGTGTGCTTCTTCTCGCCAATTCACGAGGAACCCATCCAAGGCGTCCCGCCATCTTCTCCTCGGTCTGCCGTGACTCTAGCTGTCACAAGACTCCAGTCTAGCGGCACATTCGGCAGTTGTGTCCAGGTCTCGCAGCTTTATAAGCAACGACAGCAATTTGCGTTCTGGAGCGCACTGTTATAAACTAATGAATCATGATAGTGTTACTTACTACGCAACGTTGTATAAGTACATGAATCAACATCGCTAGTGTCACTAAAATAGCTCCACATCCATTAAACAGGGAGGCGTGTTAACCAACGTGACGCACAATTTGCGATGTGACGCTAAATTAGCTTACATTTGTGCCATTATCAAGGTCTACCTTAATTGTGTAGCTTAGTGGGACAGTTCTTTAAGTGATATGTGATTAATACTAAATTGATCTATTTCTTCAAAGTAATCCTCGCTACTAGAGACAAAGTATCCTTAATTTTATTCTAATGTAACTATTCCAATGTAGATACTTCTTTTCAACCTTTAATCTCCTTCTTCGTCTAAAATTTTAGTTATTCTCAACTCCGTCATTTTAATTTTAACCCTACTGATCCAATTTCTTACCTGCCTTAAAAAAATGCTGGTTTTTTTTGTGCTAATGGTATTAGCACAAAAAACGAGATTTTTTTCAGAATTATATCTGCAGTTCAATTTGTCTTCTACGTATAATGTTCTCAGCTAACTTGTGTCAAAATAAAGTATTAGACACATTTTTCCTCATTTACACTGACACCAATCCCCAAATATATGCAAATCATTCCAACTATTCAAGAATTCTACGCACAAAGTCGCTTTTAAAATCACGCGTAATAGTAACACGGATAACAAATTAACTGAGAGAAGAGACACTTTGTTTACTGCCAATATAATAGCTAAAGATAGCAGGAGTCAATGAAACGATACTGCGCGCGAGTTGATAACACTAAGATTGATCGGACAATTTACTATCTGATGTAGACGAAGATGAAAAGATTGCAGAATTAGAAGAAATATCTGGAGTAGCTGTACATGAAGATGAAAAATTTGCAGAGAATAGAATTGTGTTTATTTTAGATGTAGTTGTAAAAAATTATGAAATAGTACATTTACGCAGGAGATGATATTAAACAAAGATTGAAAGGATATGACTAACATTATACGATGAAGAAACAATAATACGAGAAAAAATAGTTTGAAGATAAATTTTGATACAGATTTGCATATCTTTAAAGATAGTTAAGCCAGTTGCATTACCCAATATTACTTATAAAAATAATAGTGTAGTACCGACTTGTTTTGGCAAAATATTATCAACGTTAATCGTGATTGACTCATCTCGATTTTAAAGCTGAAAATAAACCTCAAATTATTGACAGCAAGGAAAATTTATATTATTCGAATACAAAACTGATAAATTTGGTTTGTTTTGGTCACTGAAGATCATTTCACAATGGATAGATGCCAAAGTACTTACGTTCTTGATAATACGCAAAAAATATCAAGTTTTAAATCTCCGGACAGGACAGCAAAATGAAGATGATAATTTATAAAATAAATCAAACTAATAACTGCAGAAGAAAAACTAGTAATATACCAAGGGATCGTTGTCATGACAACTTCAATTATTTTCACGGTAGTACACTACGTACATAGACCGTGCCAAATTCAAGTGCTTATTCCACTAAAAGAGTTAATTTTGAGATTTCTATAAAGAAAATGGATTGTAGTAAGCGCTTTTATCTACTAACACCATTTCACGATAAAAATCCTAGTAGCAATAGTAACAAAAATAAACAACGTTTAAAATCCCATGCTGATGACGCAAAACTGTAAACGTCACTAAATTGAATTAACAACGTAAGTACGTACGTAACCCAAATCCACCAACTTGCATTGGGCCCGCGTGGTTACGTCCGACTTCCTGTAACAGAGAGGAGGCATGTGTCCCAGCAGTGGGAACTTATAAGACTAATGCTACGTATGCTATGTTTCCACAATTTGCAACTGCACGAATAAAGGATACTAGCAACAAATGAAAGCAAACGTTGCTAAGGTAACCGAAGATTGAAGAGAAGACAGACCAAAATCTTCTTCAAATTATCAAACGTTAAAAATGAAAAACAACAGAAAACATATTTTAAAACAATAGGTATTTCAGAACCATTTTCCGAATCCCACGGTACTGACGTAAACCTGAAAACGTCACTCAATTGAGTTGGCAACCGACTACGTAACCCAAAAACTATTTCCAGAATATTCAAAGCCTTGAACTACACTTCAAACTTTAGCACCTACAGTCTCTTTGCGGCCGCCTAGCAAAATTCCTTCCTTATCTCTTGATAAAGAAAGAAATTTAGGTATAGTTTCAATTTTTCAAAAGATATATCGTTGATTACGCAAGCATTTGCCCTTATCAGAGTCTTCAATCAGCCTGTGAAGTGTGCGATAAGACTTGGCGCCCTGTAGTCAACCAGATTATTTTTATATCTGACAATCTGCCAAGTCTTTGTGTGGTTTGTTTTGTTACATTTACTGTGTATTTCTAGTTGCACATTAATTGATTTTTTTCACTGTCTTTTCATTTGATTGTCTTTGCTTCCACCAAAGCGTAGTAGTGCATCGTCGTCTTGTATCTCCTGTAATTGGTTGAATCGTACTTATCCTACACGTCCCCCTTCTTCTGCAATTTGGTAGAAACCGGACCTTAGTCGATTGGCATTCTTCATCAATCAAATATAATATCCCCAATGGTTATTTCAATTCTTACTACTACTAGATCAGACTCTTGGCACCCCAGCTTGTTTATTATGTAGCTTTTTCTACTTCTTCGGATTTTATTGCCTATATTTTGGTTTATTTTATAGATTGTCTATTTACATTAGCCTCAGAAAGATTTAAAGTATTCTATTGGCAAAATAGCAGTTTTTAAATCTTTAGAATACTTTAAATCTTTAAACACGGCTACATTGACTAATACTTCTTCAATTTTATTGCTGTACTGTATCTTGACATACAATTTAGTATTTATACTTGTAGTAACATTTCAGTAAACTTTGTTAGCATTACAAACATAAACTCCTCTGTTAATATCACCAACAAAATCAATAGTAGTTTTATCTTCAACAGCTTTATCAATAGTAGGAAAAACCGAAAGTGCCCTGAAATTACTTGTATTGTACTGAAACCGGATAAATATTATCAGATAACTGCTTATCGGAAAGTTCGATGGACACAACGTTACAAGTAGACGTACTAGATACAGTATTTATCGAATTAGCACTAAATTATAGCTAGTAGGCAATTATCTACTATTTATCATTGTTATAATCTTGTGGCTCGTGGCATTCCTAAATGACGTTGACCAAAGCCAGCAGACCAAAGCGAGTGAAAACCGGATTGTCTTCAGGTAGATTGAATTCCCATGTATTCAGGACTAGGTTTCTATAATATGAATGGATAAAGAAGCAAGGTCACGGTCATGTAAGGTCGATGTTGGTTTATGTATATTGTATGGGCTTTGAATGGTTCTCTAAGTGTCGGGTCCGTACGCAAAATACGCGCTTTGGACATGGAGTTGCGGAATACGCCCGATGGCCTCACGCTAGCACCTCAAACAGACATTTTTTTCCAATCATCCTTGAACCTGCTATTTTAGCGATGAAGTTGAAAGTCTATTAAAGAATTCTGACAGATTGTAGTAACTTTATGTGGTGGCGTCAGTGCAATACAAATTGTTAGTTTCATGTAGACACGTTTTTACGAGAAACCAAACAAAGATTAGATCAGATCAGACTAGCATGGGAAAAGTAAGGAGGAAACTCGAATGACAAACAGATTTTGATAAGGCCGGGGAACCCCCATACAGCCATGATATTTATTTCTTAAGAACATGAATCATGATTCCTGAAAATTGTTCTTTGGGAACATTGCCAAAACGTTTCCAATTATGGAAAGTTAGATTAATAAATTCTCTTGAAGCAACTGGTGTTCAAAACCTGCTTGGGATAGTCTTTATAATATTTTATGTCATTATATCTAGTATTTTGTTCACATTTTGTCGAAACAAATAAATGTCTGCGCCGCTATACCGCATTGCAGGAATCCTACATCACTTTCGTTCATTTTGCATTCCACATGTTTTTGATGGTACTCAGTAACAAGTCCCCCCAAAGGCCTAAACTTAGTTGAGAACAGGTTAGATGATGATACTATTTAATATACTGTTTGACATAATATTCTGTACTAATTATGTACTCGTTCTTTGCACCGTATTTGGAACCCGGAAATCAATCGCACACGATTCGCTGTAACTACGTCACGATCAAGGTCTTCACGTAGTAGTGATCTTTAACATTATCACCTAGTTCGTTGAACTCGCTTAGTATTCCAGCAGGGGTATTCAAATGTTCATTGTGTGGAAATAGTAGTTTTATTGGCAGGTGGAATATTTTTCTTTGGAGAGGAAGACCAAAGAAAAGATAGATGGAATGTGTGAGGAGTGATATGAAGAAAAAAGGAATAAATGTTAACGTGACGACTGACAAGACAGAATGGAAGAAGAAAAAATCGCGTTGCGGTGACCCCAAATGACATGGATAAGGTCAATAAGATGATGGATTTGTTTTCTTTTCGAGAAAGACATTAGTCGTTGGTCTAGTAGTCGCAAGCGCGCCTGCTTGATGTCCTAGTCCTAGTAGCATGTCTTCTTTATTACTCGTCATCTCCACAGTCTCCTCCTTTCTAGCCATAATATCATCCTCCCTTCATACGAATGCGTTAGTTACCACGGTAATATTTATTCTTTTGATAAATTCTTACGGTCTTGGGAAATCTTTATTTAGCTACAATAGGGGATCGGACAAAAAAAAACTAATTAGTCCGTCAGATAGATTTCCAAAAATTATTGGACACGTATTTTTTCTTTTTTCACGTAAACTTAAAATGAAGACGATACAGTGCTTCGAAAACTCGTGTGACGTCATATGATAGTACATTTTGACGACACAAGTGACGTTTCAAGCCCCACTCCAAGATCTTTGACGCGTTTTATCTTCGTATTTTTTTATTGATTTGATAAAACAAAAAACACGTATTCAATATTTTTCGATAATCTAACTTACGGACTAAACAGAATCATATTATTTTGACCCAGTCCGATCCCCTATTGGAGTGGAGATGAACTAAATAGTGAAGATTCAGAAATAATTGTAAGTGTTTGGATGTCATCCAGAGAATTCGTTGTTATTTTAGATTATGGCGTCGAATTCGGATATTTTATGTTATTCTCTTGAGATTTTTGTTTGTTTGAGTCGAGATGTTTGTTTGTTTTTATGTTCTATTAATGCTGGTTGGGGGAAACAGCTGATGCATTTCTTTAGCTGTATTTCTCAATTTATGACAATTCTTTTTTCTCAACCCAAAATCTGATCGGAATAAATCTGATGTATCTTAATCTATCGCCATATTAAAATTGGTAATTTCGTTCTATTTTGATATGGGCCTGATGTGATGAGGAGGGACGATCCACGAAATCGAAGAGTGATGAATATGAATGTTGATGGATGATTGGATGGAAAGGGAAACGAAGACCAAGGAAGCGGTGGATGGATTGTAAGAGGAATTATATAAAAGAAGGAGTACATGATAGATAGCGTGCCGGTTGACGAAGAAGAATACGCGTTACGCCGCGCCGCGTGCCGACCCCAAGTAACGTGGGAAAAGGCGGGAAGAAGATGACTTCCGCTACATTCTAACTCCATTAGAGACTGCAAGTAATTAATTATTATAATCAAAGTTCAACTATAAAACCTTATCAAAGCCATCGTAATTAATATCGGAGGTCTAAAACGTTATGTCCTGAGTTTGACCCCGGACGTTACTAAGCTATTTCTAGCTCAGATTAGTTGCTAGGTCAAATTAATAGCATTCATCATCGGCCTAGATTTTCTCAACTATGTTTGGATTGAATTAGTCTTGCTGCAGCTGAATATGAGTATTTTACAAGGAGCTACTCTCTATCCGATGTCCTAAATCGTGTGACTAGGTACCAAGAGGCATATACAATACAACTTATTAGCAGATTTTTAGGCCTCATATGAAATGCATTATCAACCCATAAATTAGAAATCAATAGAATCGGACTTGACGTTGGCGTGTTTGGAGCCAATTATTGTAGTTCTGTTAGCAATGCCATTTCCCTTGTCTCTTCAATTTTTTCTACTGATGTGTCAACAAGGAAATTGTTACCAGCAATGACAACTACAGAAGCATTTGTTGCAGTAATAAGATTTTAATGTCATGCTGCAGTATTCCTCACATAACACATACATCTGAGGACACTTCATAATTCTTTGCTTTATCGGCTTTCATGAGAAGTGCAATTTATTAATACCGTTGTATCGTATGTCATCGTTTTATTGCACGTAACACAGAAAATATATTCCCATTGTAATCATTGTTTATTCCTTTTTTTCATTAATAAATAAGGAGTTTTAGAAAGGTCTTATTCGGAAACCTAAAGTCATCAATTTCTTGTACGTCAAAACTTTCTTACACTGCTCTGCGTAAATGAATAATTAGGTTCACAGATTAACTTATTCTTACATTTTTGGTGCCATTCTGATAATAAAGATAAGAAATGTCTGGTTTTAGTAATTACTGTAATAAAAATGATAAGTGCAAAGCTGAGATTTTGCGCAGCAGTGAATTGTACTTTATTGGTAACAAAAGTGTATTTTATTGGTTTAATTCTAATTTAGTTAAATATTAGGGTCGGCTTCCATTCTTACCGGATGCAGCTGAATAGGTCAGTAATTTACATGAAGCATCTGCCTATCTGACCTCGGTTCGTACTGAGTAAAACGATATCCCTATTCTGACTGTGTCAGGGCTCCACAATATTTTGGCCCACAGCTCGTCGGGCATACGGCTGACATGGCCAGCCCAGTCCCACTTAAGCTTAGACCAGTGGTTTACTTAGAGATTATGGGGCAGGCCTTTGTCCAGCAGTGGGCAACAGTAACAGTAAATACACAGGGTGATTCAATGTTATCATACTTCACAACGTCAAACTGTTAATGATTACATTAATTATGTTATTATTATACTACCTATTGTTTATATTGTATTGTAATGCATTTAAACTTCCGATACCCCCGGTTTTATGAGAAATGATAAACATACTAATATGTCAATGCCGAAGTCCATAATAATATAATTATCGTACTTTTATTGCGGAGAGAGAAAAGGTGAATGGAGGTCAACTGTCATCAGGTCATCCTTTTATTTTGTATTTTGTGTGTACATAAATAAATAAATAATAATAATAAATAGGTAGTTAGTCTAGAATTGGGACGGCCAATATGGGCACGCCTGTTGGAAAAAAAGATCTAGACAATCCATTCAGAGTAACTACATTACATGAGGTCATTAACCAATTAAATAAATTATAGAATGTAGACGTCACTTATTAAATAAAATTACTTACTTACTAATTAATATCTGGGACTATGCCTCACAATATTCAGGTTGCACCTTGTAATTTGGCCTAATTGAAACAAATTATTTTAGAATTAAATTATTAGAGATAATAATTCTTCTTCTTCTTCCTGCCCTTATCCCATGTCGATAATAGTTATGACCCCTAAAAACATTTTTTTTTTTGCTTTAGCATTTTAAGATATTTATCTGGTGTAAATTTTTGCTAGCTAATTTAGTTTGATCCCCTAACAGAAAATACGAGTGTTCTCTGTCCTTGACCTACATAATATACTATACATTTACTAATTAGCTACCGTACTCTGTCTTTGCCAAATACGTTATGTAACGTAATGTAGGTATGTATGCAAGTTACAACTTGTGATCGCTACGCTCTCATAGATAAAAATGCAAAATATCAATTTTGTTTTTGAATATCAAGTCAATTTGATTTTTGCTTCTAGGAATTGCCGGTTTCCTCACGGTGTTTTGCTTCACTGTTTTAACCATCTTCCTGCCTTTGTCCCATGTTCCTTTCATTTCTTTTTTTTTGGTGGGTGGAAAATCATCAAATGCACCGCATAAAATTTGATGATTTCCATCACACCCCCCACCCCCCACCCCCGCTCTTGGGCAGAGCGAAGGGGGGTGTCAGACTTCTACTGACTAAAAACCGAACCCATGTTCCTTCTTTGCCCTTGTGCCGAGGCCACGTCATCTAGTACTAAAATCCGCGTGTCCCATGTTCCTTGAGGTCGTCGCAACACGCTTTTTTCTTCCATTCTCCTCTGTCAACCGTCGCGCTAACATTTCCTCCTTTTCCTTTCATATTATTCCTCACACAATCCATCCATCGTTTTCTTGGTCTTCCTTTCCCTCTCCATCCATCAACATTTATCACTCACTCTTGATCACTCTCTCTCTCTCTCTCTCTCTCTCTCTCTCTTTTGATCACTTTTTTAGTGTTCTTTAGTTTTCGTGGTCTGCCTCTCACTGTCTGTAGCAGTAATATTGAAGTAACAAGCAACATACTAGCAGTTACCTTGTTCTAAGCTAGTTAAAAGTGGATTTATCTAAACTAACTAAAAATCTGTTCATGTAACCTTCACATTAAGACGGCAAACTTGTCCCCCAATAACACTATATAATGAGGAAGTCCCTCAGGCTGACAATGCCAGATACTTGGGTATGCACCTTGATAGAAGACTCACCTGGAGAAAGCATATCTGGACCAAGCGTAAACAGCTGGATACGAAAGTCAGATCAATGTACTGGCTAATAGGTCGCAAATCGAACCTCTCACGAGAAAGCAAGATAGCTATTTACAAGACCATCCTTAAACCAATCTGGACTTACGGAATCCAGCTGTGGGGTACTGCTAGCAATAGCAACATAGAGATTCTCGAAAGATTTCAAAGCAAAACATTGAGAGCCATGCTAGACATACCCTACTATGTGAGGAACAAATACATACACGAGGACCTAAAGATCACCACCGTCAAACAAGAGATCGCTAGATATAGCGAAAACTATCAGACGAGAATATCAACTCACGTCAATGAGCTGGCATCAAAACTAGTGGGCACAGGAAGTATCACACACTCCAGATTGAAACGGCATAGTGTCCCTACACTTACCGTGAGATTTGGTGATACAAGATGAAAGAGATTCATAGGAATCCCTTCTGCTGACAGGACAAGAATCAAGATACCTCATCTGAATGGCTTATTGTGTTGACACAGATTGCCAAGTTGCAGAAATCATTGAAAAAAAAAAAATCTAAACTAACTAAAGGATGAGCAATGTACACTTGTACTGTGACTAAGCCATGGTCATTTGAGACGTTGAGATGTCTTTGTGTCTTTAGATCTATAGTACTTCTTGTTATATCAGTAGCAGTCTGTTTCTTTACGGAGTATTAACGAAATTGGTTATTGAGTGTTCTCTTAAGAATGTATGAAAGCAGAATCAAAGTGGTGACGAAATCGTAATCATGTAAATTTTCCCGTAACATTTGCAAAAATGGAACTATCTGCACCTTTTATGGCGCCTGTTGAAGTTATCCTTTTACCATTCATTCCAAAAGCAAAGACGATCAGTTTCAGTAGACAGGGCGGAAGGGACACGGACGCTAAAACGGGTATCACATCTCAGTACAAAATTCCTTTTTCATCTAAATTACCCATGAAAAAAATTTTGAAGCCTTCCACCTTGTATTTAGGAACGATAATTTTCTAATATGAGTAAAATACCTCCAATTTACCATATTATGTGTTTGTGAATTAGCTTCTGACATTGAATTTCGCAACGATGACATTGCGACTAGATTTTGAATGTTTTTAATACGGGACGACCTCTTAAGTGACCTATCCGATTCGATCTACATCTTTCAAAATAAAAAATACGATTTTGATTCATTTTTGCCAAGGTGGTCAATAGCAACATGTATCTAGAATCCCCTTCTTTGGTAAGCAATTCAAATGATTAGAACAAAAACATAATCTTCAAGCCGTAGCGCCATTTGGCAGAACTACAAGTCTTGCGAATATAAATAGCAGGACAAATCATATGACTTCCACCTACGGCCGTCGCAAGTATTTGCGGTATGTTTACTTTTGTCTGTATAGTGCGTAGACGCATATTTGGATATTTATATTACGGTCACATGTCTCAAGAAAGCTCATCCGTTCAGCTCAGAATCACCCTCTGTTGGGTATGTATAGGCCCCCTCTTCTGTCACTCCACTCTGTTCTGTGCTTCCCTCATCCATCCGTTTCCCACAACTAGAAATATCTTCAACCTAACGCACTTTTAGTCAAGGGAGCGTATTTTTTGCAATGTCTAAAGTTGCAGTTAGGTCTGGAGTGTCAGTCGTAGATATTTTACAGTCCTCACGGGAAGCCCGAAAGCCTGAGAATCAGTCTTGCCAAGGAGACATATGCTAGACAGTAACATAGTTGTTAAGATCAGATATGCAGTCGTAGCAAATACTGGTGTTCAGCTATCAAACATTGACAAAACAGAAAATTGAAGCGTATGCAAGGTTCAAAGACCTAAATTAAAACCATTTTAACAAATGAAATGTAGTATAAAGCAGTAATATAATTCCCTGCCACTATGAAATATCATTTATAGATAACGCTAAAGTAATGTGTAAAGCTCTTCAGATAATCTCACAACAATGTTTTTCTACTGTCTATCGATATCTGTACTTAATTAGGTTAAGCCTGATAAAATTGCTATTTGGCTAAACCAAATAGCGGATAATTATGTCGATTGAGTCTACAATACAAGTGAACTTTGAATGAATGAATTGGCAACATCATTATCTTGCCCTTATCCAAAGACATTCAAATATTTACGAGTGAAAGATAGGCCAGGAGTCCAGGACGAAGAAAAAATGTAATACAATACTTGTTGGACAGTAACAAGTTGCTCTGTCTTATGTTACACGCCAACTTGCCAAAATCGTTTAATTTTTTTTCCTATGTTAGCTCTTTGCCTTTAGCCCAATTTATTTGTGGTCGGCGCAATATGTCTTCTTCTGCTAAACTTCTCAATTAATTGTCACCTCAGCAGTTAAGGACGCATTTACGATTGATAAGTCAAATCATTACTTTTTTAAACAAAAGTATGTTTATTAAATACAATGCTTTGTATTTTTAAAATGTTTTTGCTACTTATTGTAGGTAGATGTGCAAGGTACAATTCTTAACTATAAATATAATTTTAGATATGTCCAGTTTCTCAATAAATGTACCGAAGTGAAAAATTTTTACTTCGGTACATTTATTGAGAAACTGGACATATCTAAAATTATATTTATAGATAAGAATTGTACCTTGCACATCTACCTACAATAAGTAGCAAAAACATTTTAAAAATACAAAGCATTGTATTTAATAAACATACTTTTGTTTAAAAAAGTAATGATTTGACTTATCAATCGTAAATGCGTCCTTAACTCTTTAGCCATAATTACCTATCATATGCACACAGTCTGGACAAAAATTGATATTTTTGTCTCTATGGAGTTGAGAATATTGATCTATGAGGTCTTATACATTAGTAAAAAAGGTGTTCGTATTGATGAGTATGAGACGGCATTATATTATTCCCTAACATGCACTTTAACATAAATGTCATTGATTCTGGTAGTGGCGCCCGACGTGGGCCAGTGTTGAAATTTTCCAGTAGGTAGTTCAAAAATTGTTTCTATTTTACAAACATAACTTTCAATCAGTACCATAACGTAATAATTCTCTCCTCCTTTTATTAAGTCACAATTAACAAAAGTTGAACATTCCGTATGTTAGGCGTCCCACACAATTCTGCGAATATTTTTGCACATGCGTACTGCTACCAGTCTAGCTAACTGACCTTTTGAAAGGCCATCTGTGGAAGGCCGTGTCCTTCTGAAGCGTGGCCTTTATCAAGGACGCCCACGGCCAGACACATCGATCCATACTCTTGAAACTGTTTTATTCACTACTCTACATGAATGAGATGTTGCTAAAATAACTTAAATTCAATTTTTGCGCAGAAATTTTGATGCGTGGAAACAGCGGATTTTGGACACACCATTTTTAATGCAACAGTTACGTATTTGTTGGCACATTAATAACGTTATACATTTGCCAATTCAAATTAATGAAATCTGAAATAATTATGCATTTAAGCATTTTGTCTTCCACCTGACCTGGATTGTCCTCGATTGTTTCCATGGTCCCACTTTTCAGCAGTTTCTCACATTTTTGGCGTCATTAATTACTTGAAAACTTACTTACCTATTTCTCTTTTTGTTACAGCCCGCGAACCGTGAGAAGATGATGTCGAGGTCTGCAATATTCCTCGCCGCCCTTGGCCTCGGCTTGTCCACATTCAGCGTCCGCCAAATGATCCTACACCAAACCAGACGATTCTAGATCCCGTACCCAGACTAACCTAGGCTAAGGCCAGAACTCACCAAACATGTTAGATACTAAAGAAAAATCTTTCGTGTACATACCCCAACGCATTTTCTAACAAAAAATAGACGATTATATTTTTTTTATTAGCGAGAATGCGTGGGAATTCCAATTTTGGGTTCTGGCAAAAAAAAATCGTAAAGAATTATGTTATCATTGTGTGAGAGAAAAAAAAATGTAATTTATTCTTTTTTTTTCATTCTTTTTTTCTCTGAAAGAATGTGTAGTACATTTTAGACATAGGAAGTAAGTTAATTTCCGTGCGATTTATTGAGTATTGAGTTAGTATGATTGTGAGATATGTGTTTCGCGAATGTCTTTGTGATGGAAACCAAATAAAAATAGACAGTAAAATTATGGCATTTTATTTTCCCCTTATCTTTTAATTTAATGCAGGCGGCGGTGTTCAATTGTTCTCTAATTTTAAATTTTAATCACCATGAAAATAACCTGAAAATGATGATCAAATAGCCAAATTAGTGGCAATAACCCGCCGCTTCTAAAATACATAGTACGCATAGGTGTTAGTTAGTTAGTAGTAGTTCAAAAGCTTTTAGATAGATTATAATATTATGTCGACTTTTAAAAGTGTACCTGTTTTGTTTTTATTGTCATTTAAACAGAAATAATAAAAGACAAAATACAAACTTGTGCTGTTTTATTCTGATGTAACTTTACGGGCTTATCACGATTACCTAAGAGTTTTTATAACAGAAAGAGCATGGAAAAATGCAACTTCATGCTGTTAGGTGTAATATACGATTATTTTTTGCGTTACCAAAATTAAAATCCCTGATTATGGGGCCGTGCCTGTATCAGTCACTCTGGTAATCTGGTTACTACTAAATAAAAAAAACAACCGACTTCAAAAACACCAAAAAGAGAAAAATAAACTTCAGAAGAAAAATCAGCTTCTGAAGTCGGTGACATTGTTTGTTTGATTTTATTTTTTTGCCACCGACTTCAGAAGCTGATTTTTCTTCTGAGGTTAATTTTTCTCTTTTTGGTGTTTTTGAAGTCTGTTGTTTTTTTTGCAAAAAAGTTTTTTTTTATTTTTTCATTTTTAGTTGTAATAGGTACCTATAATTATTATATCTTATACAAATATTTACTATGCATTTAACATTCAACTAAGAAACCTAACCCTTAACCTTCAAAATTCCCCTATTTTTGCTTTCAACTCTTAACCGTTGAGGAGTAGTATACCTTCCATTGGTTTAGGCGCAGAACGTCAGAAACGCAAAATGACAGATTAGCAAATGGTCAGAAACGCATAATGCCAGGTGTCGCAAAATGACAAGATCTGAAAAAGACAGATTCGCAAAATGACAGATTTGCAGAAAGACAGATTAGCAAATGGTCAGAAACGCAAAATGACAAGATCTGAAAAAGACAGTTTCGCAGAATGACAGATTCGCAGAATGCCAGATTCGCAGAATGCCAGATTTGGCGCGAGGACTTAGAAAATTTTCGTGAAAAATAGTTTTTTTTTTTCGGAAATTCCTCTTTTTTTCAGTTTCAGGTTGACCTTGACCATATAAATTATTTGGGTTCTGAGAACCATGGTCCTACGACGCACCGTTTCTGAGTTATGGCCCTACGAATTTTACTTCGTTTTATATATTTCCAAAATTGTAGCTCGGATGAAAATCTTTTATGGAAAAATTTTTTTGCTTTAGTCGAACACTATGAGATGGTGAAAAAAAACCCGCAAAAAAAGAGAGAAAAAAAAATTGAAAAAAAATTCTAAGTGTCGGTCGATCTTTTAACTTTTGTATCGGGCGCAGGACTTGGTAAAATTTTCAGGTTTTATTTTTTCAGATTTCAGCTATTTTTATTACAGCATCTCATTAACCTTGTCCATAGAAACAATTTAAGTTCTGAGAACCATGGTCCTACGACGCACCATTTTGGAAATAAAGAGTGTTCTAGATAAAACGAACTAAAATTCGTAGGACCATAACTCGGAAACGGTGCGTCGTAGGACCATGGTTCTCAGAACCTAAATAAGTTCTATGGTCAAGGTCAACTCAAAACTGCAACAGAAAAATCAGATTTCCAAAAAAAAAAAAAAACATGAAAATTGACTGTTGAAAATGAATTTTTTTAACCGACTTCTAAAAAAAGAAGAAGGTTCTCAATTCGGACGTTTGTATTTTTTTTTTTTTTATGTTTGTTCGGGCATAACTCCGTCACTTGCTTACCGATTTGAAAAAATCTTTTTTGTTGGAAAGGGTACCTATACTTCCGAAATGGTCCCATATTTTTTTTTATCGAAATCGGACAAGCGGTTTTTGAAAAATCAACAAAACTCAAAAAAAAACTACATTGTCCACATTAAGACTCGTGAACATGACATGTGAACTTACATAATTATGAAAATATGAACCACTAAAAAGTGAAAAATAAAAAGTCGGTGACTTTTGTTTGTTTGATTTCATGTTTTTGCCACCGACTTCAGAAGCTGATTTTTCTTCTAAAGTTTATTTTTCACGTGTTTTTTTTGAAGGCGGTTTTATTTTTTGTTAAAAATTTTGTTTTTACCAATTTTTAATTTTTGAATTTTCTTTGCTGCTCATAGTGCCTCTAAGCGTATACCCCGACTCCTAAAAATCCGAAGAAGTAACATGGGTGGTTTTTAGTCAGTAGAAGTCTGACACTCCCTTTCGCTCTGCCCAAAAGCGGGGGTCGGGGGTCATTTGATGATATTTCACCAACAGGGAAAAAAAAAGGTTTACACTTACACCACAAAAAAAACTTTTCTGACGTTTTGCATATCTGTCATATAGCGAACCTGACATTTTGCGAATCTGTCTTTTTGCGAACCTGTCATTTTGCGTTTCTGTCTTTTCGCGAACCTGACATTTTGCGTTTCTGTCTTTTCGCGAACCTGACATTTTGCGTTTCTGTCATTTTGCGTTTCTGACCATTTGAGAAAAAAATCTCACACCTGACAATTTGCTAATCTGGCATTTTGCGTTTCTGACATTCTGCGCCTAAACCCTTCCATTATCAGCTCATCAACATGAATAAAAGTGATGACTGCTACATGCGAATACTTGAATAGCGCCAGAAAAAGCACGAAACATGTAATACGTGTCTTTGAAATTCATATAACAACTAAAAAAATGTGTATTTTACACATCTGCATACCCCCTCAGAGCATACAGGCGTGATGTTACGTCATGATAATGGTATATTCAATAAACATCCAAGCGATTCCAGCAATTACGATAGATTTGCCGTCTATTTTTGAAGAGTACCATTGTATATCTCCGAAGATCAGCACCAGATCTTCACCAAAAAAAAATGGGACCACCACAGGAGTATACTTTTTCAAATAAAAAAAGAATTTTGAGAATCGGTCCACAAACGGGGGAGAAATCAGGTAACATACATAAAAAAAAAAAATACATACACACGAACATAGTAACCTCCTTTTTTGAAGTCGGTTAAAAACGGTTTAGGCGCAGAACGTCAGAAACGCAAAATGACAGATTTTCAGAACACAACTTTGTCACAAATACTCTGACGATCTCGATCTCCACTCGATAACTGAAAATTGTGATTGTGACCCTTTCAAGATGCTATTTTAGAGTACCTATGCTGTCCACACAGTACGAGGTGCCAAGTTATGTGGCATTAGAAACACCAGCATCGCCTCGTGCTTGGGTAATGTGTGTTGTACTGGTATTTTTTAAACTGAGAACAAAGCTATAGTTTTTCGATGTAAGTAATGAAATATCACAGTAACAATGCGTCGATTTAACAATGCGTCGCAGTATAGTGATATCGAAGAAATAATATTCGATTATGCGTTTGTCGCACTAAAGTAGGTAGGCATCCCTTTTACGAGGGTTAATAGTATGAGAAAAAGGATAATATACATACTGAATAGCTCGAATTGTAGCTGATCTCTGTAGTTGTTATAAGGTTGACCTTTTTCAAGGAAGACAAACGAATTTTCTCCTCAGAACACCTCACATGCATTGTCAATTTTCGTGGTGATAGATGGCGCCACGGTCGCAGTTTTGGTACAATTGCTGGAGAAGGATCATCTGTAAGTAGGTACATAATGGCTGAAGATAATGAAAAAGGAAGCCCGGAGCTGAGGACTGACAGCACTGCAGCAGCGTCACACTACGGGGTTTGTAGTACCAAATTAATACAGACTTTTCCAGTCACTGTAATTTATTACCTCAGTGATAGTTCAAATTTTGGCCACAAGTCAAAGATCCATGTAAACACAGCTTACATAATATTCATGTAGCATATTAAAAATTAGGCAGCTCAGAATAAAACAAAACAAATAATTAACAACATTATATTCGAACTAATAAACAAATTATACATATCATTCAAAAGAAAAAACAACAAAAAAATGCTTATATTAATACAAAGTGTACTATAAATGCTCTGAAAAATACAAATATTACCACTGTTAATAAAAAAGTGATTTTAAACATAAAAAGTAATGATTATTCAATAATACATGTATTAACTATAGACATGTTTGTTAGGCAATGAATAGAAACATGATTAACAAGTAGCTTTCTTAACCGTTTAGTTTTTATAATCACTTGGCTACTGTGGGTTTTTATGAAAACAACACAAATAACATCACGCGTGTAGTTCCCGAACGGTTAGGTTAGAAGTGTACTTACCTAATCATATTTTGCCAATTACATTTAACTCCTATGTAATGGGGCGAGCTTATCGCCATCAAACGGGACCAGACTCCATCGCTGCTACTTACAAATTTCTGATGGAAAAATTCAATAACACTTTGCCTGAACTGAGAATCGATCCCAGGACCTCATGCTCAAATGCTACATGAAATAAACAAATTGAGGGCAAATATAAAACGATCTCCTATTAGTAGGTTAGGTACAATAACCATTTCAGAAAACAACTACTTAAGTATTTGACTTACCTACTACTTATAATGATGGCTGTAAAAATATCAACGAAGTCGAAAGGCAATTTGTTCTCCCTGTCAGAGCACATTCTTTTTGTTCTAAAGCATACCTTCTAGTTATGGAAATATTGGTTTTTTTTATACAAGTTTTTAATGTTATAACTTTATATACCTCCATGACCCCCGTACTATAAGGCAGTATAAGGGGTGTAAAATGTATGTAAGGGGTGTAAACCAACCAAGCATTCTGTACAACAAACTAAATAAATACCCCTACGCAAAATTTTTTGCTGGGAAACGACTTTTTTTTTGGGTCCATAATCACATTTTACGGTAAAACTCAATGTAGCACTTATACTAAGAGTTTCTTAGTTTTTGATCTACAGAAAGCTTGGTTGATGGTAAAGGGTCCGTTTACACCTTAGGAACTTAGAACTATGAAGGAAGTAGGAAGCAGTCTTCCTGTGTTTTAATACCAATACATTAATGAAAAGTTAGTAATTAATAAACTTAATTTACACGGTAGTACAATCAACAGCATAATAAGTAACCTAAGTAGGCAGTACCTCCTTTACACACGTTTCTATAATTAAGCCAAAAACGAAAAGTTTTATCTAAATAGGATTATTTCGATTTATAACAACAAAACTCGTATAAGTGTACAAGTATTTATATAAAACTATATTTTTTTATTAATGATAATTTAACAGTGATGGGCTTGTTCCGGAAACTACGACGAAATTCGAATTGGCGTATTACAATACGCCAATTCGAATTACAGATTACGACAATTCGTGTTTCGTGTGAGTTTTAGATATGTTAGTTATTTTGTATAACAACAATGAATTATCTTAATTTAACACGTGTTTTAGTGATTTCAATAACATTACAATTATTCTAAGATGTCATGAAAAAAATCATACGGATTTAGAAAAATGTCACTAATAAATATTTTAACAGAATTAGTTACTTATAATAGGTAATGTGTTACTAATGCTTGACCCTATTTACATAAACCGGACACAAATCCCGAATTCGTGGCTGCTACTGAGAAATTCCTGAAGGAAAAACCCAATTACAATTTGCCCGTGATCCGTGAATCGACCCAGAACCTCATACTCGGCAGTTGCGCTTGCAACATTATACCTATTTATTATATTTTGCAATACACCCCTATTTATTTAACTCTAAAATTGCATAACCCATAAAGAAAGGCATTCCCTTACCAGAGCATTCACCTGTAATGCTACAATCTAAGATTCGAGTTTAGTACAGAAACAAGTATTTTTTGTGGTCTCTAGCCTAAGCATGATTGCAAGTCGCCTGGACTGTGTGGATGTGGGTCGCTGTTGTGCAATTATTCTAGGGTTGTCGCAGCAACGATCCACCGTTATTTGTTGTGTTGTTAGATTTTATCAGTGTATATTAATAGCAGATTAGTAGTGTTAGCATAGTCGTAAGTTTTACTAACAGTGTTTGAGTCATAGACACTCGAATAAAAATAAATTCTATTCTTATTTTATTTTTACAAATTGTATCGTTTCAGAGGTGCACTGTAATGTTTAGCTCTACTCAAACACTGATGTAATACTCAAATCTGAACGGTTACATTACTAGTAAAAGCTGCCGTTAGGTAGCGCCCGAAAATAACTAAATATTTGAATAAAAGTCTACTAAATTAATTAAATACTGCGGCCGTGTAGGAAAGTGTATTTTATTGTTGAACTTTCCTTTAAGGCCACTTGAACTTTGAACAGCTCAACGAATATCTGTGATACTAGATAAGTTTTTTGTGCACTTTAATTACAAGATTAGATAGCAAAAATATAACTTAATTTGCCTACATAATAATCTACTTTTTACCTCACATATCGGTCGTCCTTGTGCTTACAATTTAACATAATATACAATCTCTTACTTTTCTTATGACTTACATATTTAATACCTTACTAAACTTACCTAATTATTAATTTAACTAAGTACCGAAAGATGTTTGTAAATAATTATTCACTACCCTACCAGTCGCCAAATAAAACTACAAACTACATTCTAAGAGCATTTTTTAAAAGCAGTTAATATTCAAATCGGTCTCGGAACTTGCTTATTTACGACAGTGAGTTGTATTTTAAGGGTCAATGTATTTTCTGGGAATTATACATGAACAGTTTGATCATTTTGCACTCAGTGCACTCAGGTTTAGCCGGATTCTTTATATTCATAAAACGCTTTTGTAGAACTTGGTGTTGGTCGTTGTGCCCTTTTTGCTTAATGACAAGCATTCCAGAAATATATAATAAAATCGAGCTTTATATAATATATGTAGTATAATTTAAAAAAATGTTGGAGTAGATGATTGTAAATCCAGTAAATACACAACATTATAATATGCATGTGGCAATAACTATGTAAGACAATAGAGATTTATTTTAACAATGGAATTAATATGTATGTGTGGGTGGACTTTTATTTAACCAAATCTATTATTAGTTATGAAATATCGTTATCTTTCCGATTAGTTATTGGAAGCCACTGATTTTATTGATATTCCTGTACTGTATAATATCTGAAGAAATATCACTAAACTTAATAATTACTTACTTACAAGTATTAATAAAATTACCTATTAACAAAATTATTCATAGATAAAAACGCATTGTATGTACATTTTTTTAAATTTAAATCTACTTAGATTAATTAATAACTACAATTATTTTAAAGGTTGACTCTGACTTAAAATAACATTAAGTCGTATGAACTATCAAACTTCAATTATAATTCTAATTTCTAATAAATTAGACAATACATTCATAACTAAGTCCAAGAAATCCTATTAAAGGAGCTTGCATTTTATTTTATAGCCCACACCTTAAGTTGATTTTAAGTAAATGCAGGCTATTGCTTACAAATAACTATTTAGCTAATAGAACGTGAAACTGAAAGAATTAGAAGTATTAACAAATTGCAACGAAATTAAGCTCTTCAGTAATTCCACAAATGATTAACTTCAAAAGCTAGTTTACAGAAGTTAAAGTAAAAACGCAGCTAAAGTTTATAATACGGCGGAAATATCCGTCAATAGTGGCAGTAAGTAGATCTTAGCAATGAACATCATACAAGTAGCATTTAATATTGGATTCTAAGCACCATAAAAATAAAGCTTAGTTAAAAAATTACGGCCTAAAGAGCTTTTTATGATATGACACAACACTAATTTACAAGTAGCGTATGCAGAAAGACGCCGAGAAGCCACCAAATGATCTACTTAATATCCTTGTATTTATTGCGATTTTCTCTTCCATTCTACACAGTTTTTTTCACCATTAGAAGATTTACCAACACTGAAACTAACCACTGAACACCAAAAGACATTGCCACCAAACCACAAAACGAAAAAAACAGCAGAAAATTGTCATCTAATTCAAGTAACTACTAGGAGGACAGGGGTTTCAAGGACTAGTGAACGAAGTCGATATGTCCTTGAAAACTTGACGCTATGGTCTCTTAAAGTATTGCTCGTCGACCCGTTTAGCGAGAGCTACTAAGGACTCATGTTTGCGAACGGTATCTGCTAGTTTACGGCAAGGAAGCCGAGTTGTGATGATGGTGAAGACGTGGCCGAAGACTAGGGCGTCTAGCTCGGTTGGCCTGTGGAGGAAATAAGAACAAATTAGTCGGTAATTAAAAAGGATTATCTGAGAAGTTGCCTATAAGTGAACTAAAAGTAAGGTGTGCTGCACTATTGGTCGGCTTGATCCGGTTAGCGAAGCGGCAAAATATACATTAGGTTTTTCCGCCGAATCAGGCCGTCATGAAAACGTGTGTAGCACGTCTTAGGCGGCGCTCAGTTTGGACGCGTTTTCGTACGAATTTTACTCGTGCGTACACGCACGAACGATCCTAAGTCTAACCTACCAAGTACTATGGGAGCTGGGAGCGCACATACTGGATGCGAGTTAGTCGTACGTATAATTGGTCTAATTTATATCGTACGTAAACGTACGATACAAATTCGTGTCCAAAGTGAGCGCGGCCTTAGGTTTACGTTATTATTAATTTTTAACATGGTTTAATTAAGTGAATCTAAGTTGCTGCTACAGTAGTCAAGTATAATATGACGAAACATACTCTACTTATTCTTGAGTTTACACACGCTAGTGACTAGACAATCTTCAATTAAACCATTTACTTATTTAACTATCTATACTAAAACTGTTTGATGATGCAGTCAAACTAATCTAGGTACAACTTGATTCTACAAAAAACTTAAGAACATGTAAAACTTACATAATGCTATGAATTGCCATTCCGCATAAATAAAACAAATAATAAGACAGACACAATAAATTTAATCGAAAACATAAAAAAAAACAAAGCTAACTGAAACGCATTTTATGTCTTAAATGTTAAGGATTTTGTTTTGCGCACAGCCCACAATTAAACGATAATGTCTTCAATCTAAGCAGAATAAGACTAAATTAAACTGATACATATTTTAAACTCAATAAATGTCAGTTTCACACGTATGGGATAATGTTTTTTCAAAGAACAATACACCAAAAATTCAGACTACGCCATTTCGTCTTCAAAAAATGTGGCAGTCGAAATGGCGTACTCTTCCATATCATAATCCTAGAAACTAGTCAATGTCAACGACATTGCCGTAATTATACGCCGCGTTTCGTCGGCGCAAATAATTGAGTAGCTTCTCAACGCTTATTTCCTCACTCTTTGGCGTTTTTATCGTCGACTCCGAATCTGTAATGTTGGTAAAATTATGTAAGAACGAAATGGCGTAGTGATACGAAATTACGGTGTATACTGCACTGCCACGTGCCTTTTTATTGTACCATAAAGAATATACTTTTTTTTGCGAAATTGAGTCTTTATCTGTAGTTAATATTCTTCATAACGTGTCGAGGGCAATCTAAATTGTGTCAGCCCTGAAATGAGCTACTCTTGGCACTTTCGGCAGCGTAAGTAATAAAACAAAAAATAAACCTGTATAAGTAGGCGAAAGAGCTACAAGCGACTTTTCCGAGGCGTTGTCGTTATAATCCTGTTGTTCTTTTTCGCAATTGTCACTTATAGTCACTTCTACTACGTTGTTCTTGTTGTTGTATAAAGACGTGTTGCTGGCACAAGAGAAAAAACACATGAAAAAAAAATACGGTGTAAGCAACTAAGCATCACCTTTGCCAAATATTGATTTTTAGACAAAAAAACTTCTGTCCTAAATATAGCACACTGTTTGAGCTCCTATAGCCTGTGATACAGGATAATTCTAGTACAGGTTTAAGATTCATACTGTTATTTTAACTTTCTGAATAAAGATTTATTATTTTATTTTTATTGGGGTCGGCTTCCAGACTAACCACCAGATGCAGCTCAATACCAGTATTTTACATGGAGCGACTGCCTATCTGACCTCTATAGTCCAGTTAGTATTGAGTAATATGCTACCCCTTGGTAAGACTGGATGTCAAGACTTTCAGGCTACTGACTACCTGCAACGACTGCCAAAGATCTTCTAATGCCAGCCGGGACCAACGGCTTGATGTGCTTTCCGAGGCCCGGAGGAAACTTGGTACGGTTAGTAACAGAAGCACCAGAAGTAGCTTAACATTTCGGAATTTTAATTATTTGATGTACAGGACTTTAACTATTATTTTTAATGCTTAAGAATATTATTCTTTAAAATATTCCATACTCTTCAATAACTTGTTAGTAACGAGTAATATCTAAACAAGGTTTTGTAAAAAAAAACTGCTTTGAAACTTTGAGTTGAAATCTTCGTCTGATGCTGACTGTACGTAATGGGCAATCCACGGATCGACCTAGGCAACCACTACTTGACCCGAAGATCGACCCGAGAGACTGTAATTATTTAGTCACGAGCCCCTCTACTAAAAGAAATTACATAAGTTCAAAAACTCAGAAAATTACCTGCCACGTTCGCCCACCAAAGTCTTTTGCGAAGCCGTCTTCTCTTTCAAAACCGTTACATTTCCATGATGTATATCATGCATACTACAATATACATCATCTTCATCATCATTTAAAGCGTGTAAAACATCATCGTGGCACATTCCCAATGAAGTTTCGGTCTCCGTCAAATCATTTTCCTCAATCGTGTCCAAATACTCACTGGCTTTCGATTCGACAGAAAAATATTTCGATTCGAAAGGATACGGTATGACTTCGAACGGATCGCTTTTATCGCTATCAAAATCGAGTTTGTCTACAGAATAGTCTACGGTTAGTTCTTCGACCTTTTTGATGATTTCTTCGACTATAGCGGTCATAGAGTTGTAGAGTTCTTGGTTTATGATGACGTCATCAATTTCTTGGCCTGGGTACTGGCAAGTTACGACGCCTTCTTTGGTTGTCATTATAATTATTTCTTTTGAAGCAAAGGGTTTGAAGCCTGTGACGAAAGATTTGTCTTGTAGTCGATTAATTTAAACCAACCTAAAATTATTACTTTGACCAACAGACCAAGTGAAAGGTGATGGGGAGGCATCTTGACGGCACGGATGGCGCAGTAGCTGAGCGATTGACTGATGTGCTGAGTGTCGCGGGTTCGACACCCGCACGGAACAAGTATTTGTATCTATGGTGTGGCCACAGCGACATCTATCGCAACACATGCGGACTAATAGGCAATTCCTACATCGCGCTATAAACTTTATCCGCGACATTAGCCTATATAAATAGAGAATCCCGACTTACATATTTATGTCGGGCAGTTAGCCCACCAGATACAACACCGGTCTGGTCGGAGGATCCTCTATCTTCTATGGGGGATGAGAACTTTACACCCTGTCCATCATACCCATAAAATAAGTATATGAATTTAAGTGTTTGTACGCACCCACGTTACAGGAGATATTCCTTCCATGGGGCAACATGTTTAGGGATGTGAACCCATAAGGATGCGTGGAGTGCGGGAAAGAGATGGTATCTCTTATGAAAGGTTCATAATAATAATACAAGCCTATTATTGACCCACTACTGGGGAAAGGCCTCTTCTTAAATTGAGAAGAGAAAAAGAGGGAAATCCAGGTTTCCTTACGATATTTCTCTTCAACGAAAACGGACGAACGAACTTAGAAAGGCCACATTAGACTTGCCCGCATTTGGTCCCCGACAACGGAACGGAATGGGCGTGGTCTAACGTCTAGGAAACTCTAGCTAGGCCATCACGACTGTGTCGATGTAAAGGTTTACAACAAACAAATACTACGAAAAATAAACGCCAAAAACTTACCAAAAACATCCCGATTATTATTACTAGTACGAATACTATCTTTGCTCGGTATTCTCATGCTCATCCTAGACCGCTGCATTCTGGTGCTTCGCTCAGACATCGTGCGTTCAGGAGACAGTCGGCTGCGCGATATTTGGAACGCTTGCGTTACTAGGTAGTTTTCTTGAGGCTGGGAGGGGAGGGGGAAATGGAAAGTTTAAGGTGGATTCTTCAGGGTAGCCTTAGGTAGCCCAGGTATCCAAATGACTTCCTTGAGTGATGATTTGATGAAAAAAGGCATTCAAGGAAGTTATATGAACTGAGAGGGTTATTTTAATACCCTATATTGGTATTGGTGATTTTAATCATTATTACTCTGTAAAGTTATATTTGTTACTATTTTATTTAACAAAAAACCAAACAACACACAACAAACATAGTTTAGAAAAGGCTAGGCAGATGATGAGGTATCGTGATCCATCAATATTTTTTTATGTGACTAAAAGAGTAATCATCTGCCTAGCCTTTTCCCAACTATGTTGGGGTCGGCTTCCAGTCTAACCGAATGCAGCTGAATATCAGTATTTTACATGGAGCGAATGCCTATCTGACCTCCACAACCCAGTTAATACTGGGTAATACGATACCCTCGGGTAAGACTGGTTGTCAGACTTTCAGGTCGCTGACTACCTGTAACGAATGCCAAAGATCTATGTATGACAGCCGGGACCAACAGCTTAACGTGCTTCAGAGGCACGGAGGAAACTCGGTAATGTAATGTAATGGGCGGTCACCCATCCACAGACCAACCTATGCAAGTGCGGTTTAACCTAAAGATCGACCCGAATGGCAGCTATTATTAAACCACAAGCTCCACAGCGATACATCTACACTTTAAAGACTCAACACCACATACCGTCATAACCATCTTCGTCAAATTGATACACCTGAGCACAAGTTTAAGTAAAGAGGCCGTGATTCTCTTGATGAGAGTCCCGGCCTTCGAACCGAAGCCCATTAGTATAGCTCGCATGTGACCACATACTAGCGCGTCTAGGGGAGTGGGGCTAGGGAGGGAAAGGGGGGAATTAGGGATAGGAATTACTAAAATAGGGGGGAGGATTGTACACGGTGTAACAGAAAAAGTATATAAGTATGTCATAATTATATAATCTCAGGCAAGCTGATTTCCTCGCGATGTTTTCTTTCACCGAAGTTGACCGAAGCAAGTTTTTTTCTTTCACAAAAATCAGAGGTGCTCGTACTTGAAACCTGACTTGATGATTAATATTAAGAGCGTTAAAAAAACCCTTAGCTAACCCGGTAGACACTTGTTCTTCTAGATAGTAATTATATTCTCGTTACAAAGATAATTTTGTTTGCAAGGCAGCAACGTCGGCGCACCTTTGCAAATTCGTTAACAATATAATAGGTAACTCGGATGAGTCAGTGTTTATGCAGAATGGCAAGTAAGTTTTACATTCGAAATATGTTCTTAAATTCCTAAATTAGATTATTATAAAATATTGAAATCTACTCACGTAGTCCCGAAGAAGTAATCTCTATCGCCTAACCGTTGACTAAGCGAGTTACAACATTGTTCCACCTGAAAAAAATATAAATTATTTATTATTAGTCTATTTTGTTGAGAGGAGGCCTTTGCCCAGCAGTGGATCAGTAATTGACGGCACGGTTGGCGCAGTGCCTGAGCGACTGACCGCTGCGTTGCGTGTCGAGGGTTCGATTACCGCACGGATCAAATTATTTGTATGACCTACAGATAATTAACTCGTGAGGAAACCTAGGGGATCGGACAAAAAAAAACTAATTAGTCCATCAGATAGATTTCCAAAAATTATTGGACACGTATTTTTTCTTTTTTCACGTAAACTTAAAATGAAGACGATACAGTGCTCCGAAAACTCGTGTGACGTCATATGACAGTACAATTTGACGACACAAGTGACGTTTCTATAATAAGTTGCCCAAAAATGTAAAGGAAGCAAAAACTTTTATTTCATTTAAACATAAATTAAAAATGTATTTGATTAATAAAGCCTACTATTCAATTCATGATTATTTAAATGATAAATGTAATTAATTAATGAATTTATAATGTTATCTATGTGTAAAATGACAATTGTTTATTATTATTGACATCCCATTTGCTCGTGTTTTGTTTTAGATTTTTATTTTGATGTATGATCCAATTTTGCACACCTGTTAGGGTAGGATATGGTTTAAAGGTCTATTATTTTTATTTTTTCATCCATATGTGTACCCATATTTCATGCAATAAATGATTTGAATTTGAATTTCAAGTTTCAAGCCCCACTCCAAGATCTTTGACGCGTTTTATCTTCGTAATTTTTTATTGATTTGATAAAACAAAAAACACGTATTCAATATTTTTCGATAATCTAACTTACGGACTAAACAGAATCATATTATTTTGACCCAGTCCGATCCCCTATTCAAAGACATGTGACATCTGGTGGCGTTCTGTGGTTACAGCCTACCCCCATGGGAAAAGGGCGTGATTTTATGTATGTATGTGACATCTACCAATCCGCACTGGGCCCGCATGGTGGATTATAGCCCATTCCCACTCATAGATAGGAGTCCTGTAGGTATCCCAGCAGTGGGACCATTATAGGCTGATTATGAAAATATACTCACATCAGCCAACACCTGGTCCAGAGTCTTATCATACCAGTGCAGCGCTTTCAGCCGCTTGATGACAGCGTTCCGCTTAGCCCTGGTCTGAAGCCAGCCTAGTGGCCAAGGGTACACTGATGAGTTGCGAACCTTCGTCACCGCGTTGAAGGTTTCGTTGTCTACCCAGGATATGTAGAGCTGAAAAATTTAAGATTAGTTACTGTAGGTGTTATATTAATTTAGTGAATGTGTATCAGTGATTGTAATTTATACCTTATGATAATTGTGGAATTGGTTTATTTATTACTTAATTTTATTTTATTATTTTTGGAAAACTTACAGGTAGACACAATAGTTTGGTTGAATTTAAATAATATGACCAATTACAGGCTTGAATCAAATGTTTTGCTCGCCTTTCTCAGGTAGCTGGGGTGGATCGAATAATATTCCCACCTGTATGCAAACGCGCTTGGACGTGGAGTTGCGTACACAAGCCCGATAAACTATACTAGCGGACGTCCCGCGGTTTCACCCGCGTAGTTCCCGTTTCCGTGAGAATACAGGGATAAAAAGTAGCCTATGACACTCAGCAATAATGTGGCTTTCTATTGGTGAAAGAATTTTTTAAATCAATATTTTTTTTATTTTATTTTAAATCAATAATTATTTTTTTTAGATCCCGAGATTACCCCTTACAATTTAACAAATATATAAACACACAAACTTTACCTCTTTATTTATAATATTAGTATAGACTAACATGTTTTGTTGAGAGATTAAATCAAGAAACACCAAAGACATAATAGTGTTCAAAATAATGAATAAACATAATTGTATTGTCACCAAAATCCAAAGTGTATACAAAATTTCAGATTAATCGGTTGACAGGAAGAGGGTGAAATTTGAATTACTAAATTTGATCCAAGAATAAAACAAACGGGGTGAGCTAAATAAAACCGTTTAAAAACAAGTATGCGAGTCGGACTCGCGCATGAATGAAGAATTAATTCCGTACCATTGTAGGAGGGGAGTCCCATTTAATTATTAATTTCATTATTATTTGTTGATGTAGCGGCAATAGAAATACATATTCTCTGAGAATTTTAACTGTCTACCTATTACGGATCATGAGGTAAAGACCGCTGACAGACCTGCCGTACTCAACACTACTATACCCACCTCAGCATTAACCAGCACGTTAGTAATGAGACTCATGTAGGCCCTCATCTCTGCCTTTTCCTCAGTGCTGAGTCTCCCGCAAAGGGACACGCCCTTGTTCGCAGCGAACTGGACGATGGGCTCCAATTCTGATACTACGAAGGCTCCACATTTGATGAAGGGAACTCGCCCTGATGGAGACATGAATTCGGCGTTCCATCGCATTTCTACTTCGAACGGGAGGTTGCACATCTGTGGAATATGGTGTAATTAGTATGGATTTATTAGTCTACAGACGACAGCAGATCAAGTTACTCGAAGCTTCGAAGCGAATGAACCTTGAAACATGAATGCTTTAGCAAGTTGAAAATCTATTTAAAAAAACTTGAAAGTTTGTAGTTATAGCTTGATGTGCGGTAGCCTGTATTTAGCCATTGGTGTATCGTGTATTTACACCAGTAGCAATACTGTGTTGTGGAGGAGCTCGTGGCTTACTGAGAACTGCCACTCAGGTCGATCTTTAGGTAAAGCTGTGCTTGCCTAGGTCGGTCGGTGGATGGGTGACCGCCCGACATACCGAGTTTCCTCCGTGCCTCGGAAAGCACGTTAAGCTGTTGGTCCCGGCTGCCATTTATATATAGATCTTTGGCAGTCGTTACAGATAGTCAGTGACCTGAAATTCTGACATCCAGTCTTACCAAAGGGTATTGTATTACCTAGTATTAACTGGGTTGTGGAGGTCAGATAGGCAGTCGCTCCATGTAAAATACTGGTATTCAGCTGCATCCGGTTAGACTGGAAGCCGACCCCAATATAGTTGGGAAAAGGCTAGGCAGATGATGGAGCAATACTGTGTTCGTGACTTCTGGTTCACGCCCGAAATTAATAATGTTGACCAAAACCATGTTCGGCAATTTTTGATTTGTGTTTCGCTCTTTTAAACACTCAGTTAGGTAAACTTAGTCATTGTTTAGTAAAACACACAAGATTGGTATTGTTATGGGCGTAATAGCTATACTTGCCCTCAAAGGTACATCTAAGCTAAATAAAAAATAAAAAAATTGAAACTATTTATTACATTAAGCATTCAAATAATACAGCAACAATAACGCTCAATCTTTGGCACAAGATTATGTGCGCTATTGGTTAAATAATATTAATTAATTAAAATAATATTAAATGGGTTACTCGCTAACAGTCTTTTGTCAGGAAGTGGGTCCACACATATGCCCTTCCTCTGTTATATAGATACCATCGGTGAAGTATGATTTTAATATATTTTTTATTTGTCGAGTCTTTTTGTTTTCTAGCTTCTGAGCTGTTTCCTTTGGCAAATTGTTTAGTATGCTTGGAAGAGCATATGTCCAAACCCTCCTCCCGTATTCATTGTTGACTTTAGGCAGTTTATACAAAGGCAAGTACGACAGGTTACGAACAAAATTAGGTCTACTTATTTTCCTTAACTTACTCATGTTGCGTTCACAGTAATCAGAGGCCACAGCATATTTAACTTTATCGTATACATTCATCACTTTACAATGTTGGAATAGCTTATCATAATCAGGTTTAAATTTGAGTTTAATTTTATATGGTACCACTGTCTAAATAGATTAAGAGTTTTGTATACTGAGCTATAGATATGTTTTAAGTAGTAGCTAAAGTAGCTAGCTATACATTATGCATATTGACAGTCCACTAAGTTGAAACCAGTAGCGAATAAACCTGCATACTAAATACACGTCGTTTTCTTCAAAAATCCCGGCAATCAAAAATCAACCTTATTAGTTCAACATTTTGGTCCGTATTCGAGCCGGATCGTGTTAGTGAGCATCGAGCCCTGCCGGCCCGCGAGAACAAAAGAATATTACCTGAGTGCGATAAGGAGTCGTCGGGAGACACGTGTTGCTAAAAAACATTTTGTAATGTGCAAACGAGTTATTATGTACAGTAGATACTGATTGACAACAAACTGTTACTTGTTTATAAGGACTTTGTGAGTTTTGGTGCAAATCATAATAACAGTACATTGAGTGAGTGTTCAAGAGATTTTAAATAACAAACTGTTACTTTGTGAGAAATTATTACCTAAAACAAGTGACTGATCGGTGTGTTGTTTGCTGAGACTGCTGTGCGAGTTTATTTGTTACAACAATGGAGGCACTTTTTTCGTTACAAGATGAGTTGTTCGACAATTTGATGAAAGCTGAGAGAAATTTTAAGAAAACGCCGAAAGACAGAATTAAACGTCAATACTTAGAAACGAGATTGGAATTGTTAGAACAACTATTTAAAGATTTTAAAGACGGACACAAGGAGGTAATTGCAAAAGCGAAAAATAAGAAAGACGCAGATTATTTTACAGAAGGAAAATATGAGACTTTTGAGGAGCTGTATGTACAGTATAAATCAAGTTTACGAGAAGCTTTACAACAGTTTTTACCGCCAGTTACCGGGTTTTCTAACCCAGCGGTTGCCAATAACGAGAACATAAATCATTGCAGTGATGTAAAACTACCTCGCATACAATTACCTACTTTTGGGGGTAAATATGAAGAGTGGCCAACTTTTTATGACATGTTTTCCTCATTGATACATAATAATAAAAACATTTCATCGGTACAGAAATTACATTACCTCAAGTCCAATTTGAGTGGAGAAGCATTAAATCTATTATGTAATTTTTCGACGACTGATGCAAATTATGAAGAAGCGTGGAAGCAGTTAGTGCGGCGATACAATAATAAGCGTTATAACTGCAACGCTATTATGAGAACTTTGTTTGGCACAAAGAAAATTCAAACCGAGTCAGCCAATGCAATTAGGAGTTTGTTGGATACGACATCTACCTGTCTTAAATCTTTGGAAAACTTAGGCATTAGTACTGAATCCAGTTACGCTGACGCGTCTGTCGTTCACTTAGTCGTTTCGAAACTGGACACGGAATCGGTCAAACAGTGGGAACAGCAGATAAATATGATGAGTGATGACTTGCCCACTTGGACACAATTGAGAGATTATTTGGAGTTCCGATTCAGGACGTTAGAAATGATAGATACGAACGGGAATCGCGCCGCGCAACAAGCTAAGCCTGCAGCTAAGTCAAAATCTTTTCACGCATCAGTAGAGAAGGAGAAAGAGAACAAGTCTAAGGCCAAACAAGAGTGTCCGATGTGTCATGAAATTCATTATCTCAATCAGTGCAAGCGTTTCAGCGTTATGACACCTAAGGAAAGGCAGAACTTTGTTCAAACAAGTAAATTATGTTTTAATTGCCTGGCACCGACTCATGCAGCAATTAAGTGTCGTCAGTCATTCAGCTGTAAGAAATGTGGGAGAAGACATCACACGTTGTTACATTTTGAGAGAGAGAACCAGGAGCCAGCCAGTAGCCTGGAGCAGGCAGCTCCCGTGCCACCGAGTGAACCACAACAGGAGAGAGCGAGTACATCACGAGGTGACACAACCATAACTGCTACATTTTCTAGAGGAGAGCTACAACCAAACAGCGTGCTACTTGCGACAGCTAAGGTTAAGGTAATCCGTTCTAACGGTTTTAAACAAATAATTCGTGCTTTACTGGACCAAGGGTCACAGGCATCTTTTGTATCTGAGTCAACTGTGCAATTATTAGGTCTTGTACGCAAACCAGTAAGCGGCTGGGTGTCGGGGCTGGGAGATGGTCGTATGAGGATAAAAAACACGGTTTCACTTCGCCTGGAATCGCGTCATAATCCAGCTAGTTACATCCTAGTTAACGCTTATGTGTTGCATTCCTTAACGTCACTACTTCCTTCAACTAACGTGTGCACTTCTTCTTGGGTAGAAATTGACAATCTTCCTTTAGCTGATCCTACGTACGCGACGCCAGGTAAGATCGACATTTTGCTAGGTGCAGAGGTTTACAGCGAAATATTGCTTGATGGTGTTATGAAGCATCCTGATTGTAGTTTAATAGCACAAAATACGGTGTTTGGATGGATTTTGTCAGGAAAAATATCAAAGGGGTCTCGCACGTTAGCAAGGGATAATCTCATTAGCATGCATGTACAGGTAAAGGAGGATGAGTTACTTAAAAGGTTTTGGGAGATGGAAGATGAGCCTAATTTAATAAAGAAAGAGATGACTAATAGCGAGAAAGCATGTGAGGATTTGTTTGAGTTAACTACAGTGAGAGATAATGAAGGGAGATTTATAGTGAGATTACCTTTTGCAACAGACAATCCTAAGTGCCAATATGGTAATACGGAAGAGAGAGCAGTGAAGAGGTTAGAATATTTAGAGAAAAAGCTATCGAAAGATTCAAATTTGAGAGAAGAATATAATAAGGTTATGAGTGAGTATTTGAGTATGAACCACATGAGACTGGTTTCTGAGAGTGAGTTACAAGAGTCTAAAGCTGTGTATCTTCCTCACCATGCTGTGGTGAGAGAAGACAAACACACTACTAAAGTGAGAGTTGTCTTTGACGCTTCTAGCAAAGGTGACAACAATATATCACTAAATGATGAGCTTCTTGTTGGACCAAGATTACAACAAGACTTAAGGCACATCTTGATGAGATGGCGTCATTATAAAGTCTGTATCGTAGCCGATATAGTGAAAATGTATCGGATGGTAAGAGTGGCAGACAAGGACACAGATTTCCAGAGAGTTGTCTGGAGATTTGATCCGTCGGAGCCTATGCAACGTTACAAATTGTTACGTTTAACGTTCGGTACAGCATGCGCGCCATATCTAGCAGTCAAGGTATTGCACAGACTTGCTGAGTTAGAACAGAAGAAGTATCCATTGGCGGCGAGAATAACAAAACAATGCTATTACATGGATGATTTAATGAGCGGGTGTGACACGGTAAATGAGGCAATTAAAATTTATGAGGAGATGAATGAGTTAATGAGGAGTGGTGGTTTTGAGTTACAGAAATGGAATAGCAATAGTGACAAGTTTTTAGAGCAGATTGGGAAAACTGAATTGAGTGAAAGGCAAGCTATTAAGTTAAATGATCTAATCAAAGTGTTAGGTTTGAGTTGGAATAGGAAGAATGATAATTTTGAATACGTAGTAAACTTACCTGAACCTAAGGATTTAGTCACTAAAAGACAAGTCTTATCTGAAGTAGCGAGATTGTATGACCCTTTAGGCTGGATTGCCCCAGTGATAGTTAATGCTAAGATTTTAATTCAGAAACTGTGGAAATCTGGTCTTGGATGGGATGAGAGTTTGACTAATGAATTACATGGTGAGTGGCTAAAATACAGAGAAGAGCTAACAGGTTTAAAAAATCTTAAGGTACCTAGGTGGGTAAATTTTACACAAGAATGCAAGAGAGAGTTACACGTATTTTCAGATTCTTCTAAATCAGCTTTTGCAGCAGCAGTTTACATACGAGTGATTGATAGTTCAAATCGAGTGCATGTACATTTACTGTCCGCAAAGACTCGAGTTGCCCCAATCGTGAAGGAGATTTCTATACCCCGACTTGAATTGTGCGGTGCCACCTTAGCAGCCAAGCTTATATGTGAAGTATCACAAGTTTTGGAGATACCAAAGGAACATCTCTATGGGTGGACCGACTCCACCATAGTGCTAGCATGGCTCAAAGGAGGCTCAAGTCGCTGGGCAACATTTGTTAGCAACAGAGTGTCCACTATATTAAATATTATGGATTACCACCAGTGGAGTCATGTCTCATCAGAGACAAACCCTGCGGACTGTGCTTCGCGTGGTCTGCAGCCCAAGGATTTGAGTGAGCATACATTGTGGTGGAGAGGACCGAACTGGTTGTCTGAAACTACAGTACTCACAGAGTGTAAATTAATTGAAGACACACACGAAGAGGAACGAATCCAATCTTTATCCGTTTTATCTGACGTTGAAGAATTTGTTTGGTTAAAATATTCATCTTTAAATAAACTATTAAAAGTTGTATCCTATTGTAGACGAGTTTTGAATTATAAGGTAAATAAAGATAATAGATCTATACTGTCCAAATATATCACACCAAGTGAAATGAATGAGACTTTATTAGCATGCATTAAACAAGTACAAGAGCGCGAGTTTTTATTTGAAATAAAACGGTTAAAGACTGGAGGAAGTGTGCCTAAAAAGAGTAAGTTAAGATCTCTTTGTCCCTTTTTGGACCAAAAGGGGATACTAAGAGTAAGTGGACGCATAGCACAATCGGACGCGTGTTATGACACGAAGCACCCAATAATTATGCCTGGTAACCATCATTTTACCAAAGTTTTAATTGCGGATGCTCATGCAAAAACATTGCACGGTGGTCCACAGGCTATGTTAAATTATCTGAGAACCAAGTACTGGATCTTACGTGGTAAGGAACGCGTTAAAAAATATTTTAGAGAGTGCACTATTTGTTTGAGATACTCCACAAGGAAGACTACTCCTCTAATGGGCCTGCTTCCAGAGGCAAGGTTAAAACCCAGTAAACCATTCAAATCTACTGGTGTGGATTACTGTGGTCCTGTTTTTATTAGATTTTCGCCAGGCCGAGGAGCTAAGTCTTATAAAAGTTATATTTGCATATTCGTGTGTATGGTTACACGAGCAGTCCATTTAGAAGCAGTAACTGATATGACTGCCAAGGGGTTTATTGCGGCGTTTAGACGTTTTACTGCTCGTAGAGGCCATTGTCAAGACTTATACAGTGACAATGGTACTAATTTTGTTGGCGCCGATAAGCAAATGCGAGACATGTTTAATAGTGCCCAATCTTCTCTTCCTGGAGAATTATCCGAGCTACTTTCTTTAGAAAGAACCACCTGGCATTATATTCCTCCCCACTCGCCTAACTTTGGTGGGCTGTGGGAATCCTCGGTGCGCGGTACTAAGACCCATTTGAAAAAGGTAGTAGGAAATACTACACTCACATACGAAGAAATGTCGACTGTCCTGGCGCAAGTGGAGGCGTGTTTAAACTCGAGACCAATTTCCTTGTTGAGTGATGACCCAAATGACCCTTTGCCCTTGACACCAGGTCACTTCTTGGTAGGCGAACCATTGTTGAATATTGCAGATGAGGATTACACTAATTGTAATGTTGTTGGTTTGGATAGATGGCGATTAACGCAAAAAATTGTAACTGATTTTTGGAATAGGTGGTATAAAGAATACCTAGTTAATTTAAATCAAAGGTATAAATGGACCACTAAACGTGATGAACCAGAAATAGGCGATATTGTTGTTATAAAGGAAGATAATGTACCGCCAGCTAAATGGTTACTTGGTAAAATTATCAAAAAATATCCTGGACCAGATAATGTAACCCGAGTTGTATCTGTAAGGTGTAAAACCGGTGAATATAAGCGTCCAATGAGCAAAATATGTATTTTAACTAAATGAAATCTGTTTATAGTTTCCTGCTATATATTGTTTATCATTTAAGAACTTAGTTAAAATCGATTTAAATTGTTTTCAAATTCAGAGTTTATTTTACCTACTTATCCAAATGAAGTTTAAAAAAGCGAATGTATTTCTGTTATAATATTGTACTATGATGAGTTATCCCAAACCTACTCTTTACCTGCATCATTAAGTTCAGTTGAACTATGTGCTAATGACCTACTTATAAAACCTGTTTGTTATCAATGTGTCAGATACTTGAATACGCCTGTCTTGAAACGTAGTATTCTGCGTTCATTGAATGTTTACTTATCCTAAGTATCAGTATGTAATAAGAACGTTATAGGTTGTTCTGTTAATCATTGATTTGTTTTGTTTTTTTTTATTAAGATTTTGAAAGAAATGTTTTGGTTTGAGATTGTATTTACACTTTTTATTTATGTTTAGTTTTTTTTTCCATTGTTTAAGTTTAAGTGTAGTTAAAGAACTATGTTCTTTGGCGGGCGGAATGTCTAAATAGATTAAGAGTTTTGTATACTGAGCTATAGATATGTTTTAAGTAGTAGCTAAAGTAGCTAGCTATACATTATGCATATTGACAGTCCACTAAGTTGAAACCAGTAGCGAATAAACCTGCATACTAAATACACGTCGTTTTCTTCAAAAATCCCGGCAATCAAAAATCAACCTTATTAGTTCAACAACCACTATCTTTAAGGCTCCTTCCACGAAATCATCTCATTTTGATCAATTTTGATCGGTTGGTGTGGGAAATCTATGAAGAATTTGAAGCTTCCTTTTGGCTATTATAAGAGACGAGTTCTTTTTCTGGCGGACAGTGGACAAGAATTTTCAAAATAATGTTTATATTAATGGCAATCACCCGTATTCAAAAGCCCTTTTCCGCAAAAATACCGATCGAGTTACGTTTGGCTTAGCCGAACATAACACTACAAACGATTCTAAACATTAAAAAAAATATAAATAACATCACCATATGGTCTACTGGAGTACCAAGGAGTCACATTTTCGACTTCAATACAAAAAATAGCAGAAAAAAAATGTTAAAACATCGCAATTTTTACAAAATGTCTCGACAAATAAGATTTTTTTTCTATACCTTAGAATCACTTTAGAGAAAATTCAAAAACTACGTATTAATTTTAAGGTAACCTTCTAATAGAATCGTATTTTTATTTTATCAATAATCTATAATTTCATTTCGTAAATTGAATCCAAAGTTAACTATATTATCGACCGCGCAAACTCTATCTCGCCAGTACGAATCGGCCACTGCCAGAGGACGGACGTATCGCTTTGTGTCACAAACGCTCCCGTGTAGTTCGTAAACATATTTTCGAGATTGTAAGCCGATTGCCACAATTTGATACACTTATTAATTTTGATCAAACATGTTTTTTTTTTGCTAATTTGTAAAGATTTCTAAAAAATTTTTCATCTTCAGATCGAAGTCGAATTTCACGATCGATTGTTGTTGTCGATTGTACTTCGATATATATTTTTAACCGACCTCCAAAAAAGAGGAGGTTCTATATTCGTGTTTGTATGTCTGCGAATATCTCCGTCAATTGTGGACTGATTTTCAAAATTCTTTTTGTCTTGGGAAGGGTATACTCCCGAGGTGGTCACATTGTCACCAAGTCAGTTTCTGATGATGGGAACTCTGAGAAATTGAGGGCAACCCTCGAATATCATAGGCGCACTTAACGTTTTCCATACATTTTCAGAAGCTGTTCAAGTATTTGCGTCTGATAATCATAATTTCATGTGGCTGCGCTGATGACGGAAGGTGCAACTCCTCAACGGTCAGGACTTGAAAGAAAATTCCTTCAAAATTATACGTACTTATGGATCGATAGTTGTATTCTTTCAGGCTATTAGGTTGAACTGATGATAGACGGTAAATCTCATTAACCGACTTAAAAAAAAGGAGGTTCTCAATTCGTCGGCTAGGAAAATTTTAGGTTTTTCCGTCATGGGTGAATGGGTGTCGTTTTCATGGTTTTTGGGGTCGCTGATTACGAAAATGAGGTCGAAATGAAAATTCAAGATGGCGGCCAGGAAAATTTTTGGTTTTTCCGTCATGGGTGTCGTTTTCATGGTTTTCGGGGTTGCTGATTACGAAAATGAAGCCAAAATGAAAATCCAAGATGGCGGCCAGTAAAATTTTTGGTTTTTCCGTCATGGGTGTCGTTTTCATTGTTTTTGAGGTCGCTGATTACAAAAATGAGACCAAAATGAAAATCCAAGACGGCGCCGACGAAAATTTTTTGATTTTTCCGTCATGGGTGTCGTTTTCATGGTTTTTGGGGTCGCTGATTACGAAAATGAGGTCAAAATGAAAATCCAAGATAGCAGCTAGGAATTTTTTTAGTTTTTCCGTCATGGGTGTCGTTTTCATGGTTTTTGGGGTCGCTGATTACGAAAATGAGGTCAAAATGAAAATCAAGATAGCGCCGACGAAAATTTTTGGTTTTTCCGTCATGGGTGTCGTTTTCATGGTTCTTGGGGTCGCTGATTACGAAAATGAAGCCAAAATGAAAATTCAAGATGGCGGTTAGGATTTTTTTTGGTTTTTCCGTCATTGGTGTCGTTTTCATGGTTTTTGGGGTCACTGATTACGAAAATGAAGCCAAAATGAAAATTCAAGATGGCGGTTAGGATTTTTTTTGGTTTTTCCGTCATTGGTGTCGTTTTCATGGTTTTTGGGTCACTGATTACGAAAATGAAGCCAAAATGAAAATCAAGATGGCGCCGACGAAAATCTTTGGTTTTTCCGTCATGGGTGTCGTTTTCATGGTTTTCGGGTTCGCTGATTACGAAAATTGAAAACTGAGTACACTACACACCCCTGATTACGCATTGCATATTCGCCAATTATGTGCTTTAGCGTATTTTCAATCAGAACAAGTTATAAACGCTTTTGACGAACTGGTCGAATCTCAGTTTTATATTGTGCTTTCTGGCCTCCTCCGACAAGTCATTGATTATTCTCAATGACTTGTCGGAGGAGGAGCTCATCACCCATTGTTACGGACGCCAAACTTATAGAATCTTAATCAATAATAAACTAGATTAAGTAGATTAGCTATATATTGAATGCCTAGAATAAGTATATAATAAGTATATAAGAGACTTCAATAATTAAAGCTAAACGAGTGTAATGTAACTTAACTTAAGAATAAACAGTAAAAGTTAGCTAATAGTAATGTAAACAGAACCCTAAAATCAGTCTAACTTCAATTCTTTAAGTTCTATAAATGTATAACATAAGTTTTACTTAACGAACCTATGTATTTTAAAGTCTGTCGAGAATAGGCACGAAAGTTATGGAAAATTCCACTCGTACTATGACAAAGTCCCACATTAAAAATTTAATAATGTTTGTGATTGGGCAATTTAAAAGGCTGTATTCTAATCCAATAAGAATGCCTTAATTTTATCCAATAGGAATCTGGCCTATCGAGAGATCACTTTAATCCTGGCGTTTCTATTGGATATTTGCGCGGGAAACGCCATGCACCTTGCCGCTAGCTGCGTCAAGGTGTAATAGGATATAAGACGCAAGGTTTTGTACTGCGATTACAGTCGACAGTGATCTCTCCTACTAGTAACATCTCTAAGTGTAAATAAGTACTAAGTAAGTTAAATAAATCCTTTATTTTTCTATTCTATATAAAACAGTGTTTTTATTCTTGTGTGAGGCCACAGTTTGGTCTCGTGGTGTCTCCTTGTCCACGTAAATACAAATCATACAGTCCACTACGGACATTCTACGATCATTCCAGTCTTTAGGCTGAGTCTAGTGAAATAGATTTCAGAGTCCCTAACACCCATCTATATGGAAGTTTTTGGATGAACTTCGTCGGCAGCAAAGCCCGACAGAGCTGAAACTGGAGCAAATTTTGTCTCGTGGATCACACCCAACTAGTCGGCCAAGATATAGGCAAACATCAGCAAGATTGAAAGATTACTTACCGGCCATTGCTCATAATTTTGAATTCCAACAAATATGATTAAAAAAATACATTAAAAAAAATACGAAACAAACAAAATGATTAAACGTAAAAAACTAAAATGCATAAAAATTTAAAAGAAATAATCATATCTATCTGGGGTCAAAGTCTACATACTGCTGAATACTGCATACTGCCAATGACCTTTTTTTTTTTACAAAATAAGCCAGCATTCCTTCAGGCGTGATCGAGATTCTTGACCTCGAAAGCACAAAACCTAACAAAAAATCAAATGTTTTTTTTTTCCTTCATCACGTATAATAATTTGGTAATTGTGTATAAAAATCAATTAAAAAAACCATAAAAAAAACAAAATCTAACAAAAAATCAAATATTTTTTTCCCTTCATCACGTATAATACTTAAAATCTGATTTGAACATTGTGTATAAAAATCAATGAAAAAAAACAACCAAACAAAAACGCTGGGTATCAGTCCACCTCCATGTGGTGCCCGGTGGAAACGTGATAACGGCTAACGGACTATTTGAATGACAATGCCTATAATTCCATTCTTTTCCTGTTCATGTTATTTTACATTTTGTCTAGTATAACTGATTAATATTTATTTTGATTTCATGTTTAACAAACCCATCTTATGTATTACTAAATTTTGAGCTCATTTTCGTAATCAGCGACCCCGAAAACCATGAAAACGACACCCATGACGGAAAAACTAAAATTTCGTCAGCGCCATCGTGGATTTTCATTTTGACTTTATTTTCGTAGTTGATGACCCCGAAAACCATGAAAACGACACCCATGACGGAAAAACTAAAAATTTCGTCAGCACCATCGTGGATTTTCATTTTGACCTCATTTTCGTAATCAGCGACCCCAAAAACTATGAAAACGACACCAATGACGGAAAACACAAAAAAAAATTCCTGACCGCCATCTTGAATTTTCATTTGGACCTCATTTTTGTAATCAGCTACCCCAAAAACCATGAAAACGACACCCATGACGGAAAAACCAAAAAATTTCCTGACCGCCATCTTGGATTTTCATTTTGACCTCATTTTCGTAATCAGCGACCCCTATAGCCATGAAAACGACACCCATGACGGAAAAACTAAAAATTTCGTCAGCGCCATCTTGGATTTTCATTTTGACCTCATTTTCGTAATCAGCGACCCCTATAGCCATGAAAACGACACCCATGACGGAAAAACTAAAAATTTCGTCAGCGCCATCTTGGATTTTCATTTTGACCTCATTTTCGTAATCAGCGACCCCAATAACCATGAAAACGACACCCAGGACGGAAAAACCAAAAAAAATCCTGACCGCCATCTTGGATTTTCATTTTGACCTCATTTTTGTAATCAGCTACCCCAAAAACCATGAAAACGACACCCATGACGGAAAAACCAAAAAATTTCCTGACCGCCATCTTGGATTTTCATTTTGACCTCATTTTTGTAATCAGCTACCCCAAAAACCATGAAAACGACACCCATGACGGAAAAACCAAAAAAATTCCTGACCGCCATCTTGGATTTTCATTTTGACCTCATTTTCGTAATCAGCGACCCCTATAGCCATGAAAACGACACCCATGACGGAAAAACTAAAAATTTCGTCAGCGCCATCTTGGATTTTCATTTTGACCTCATTTTCGTAATCAGCGACCCCAATAACCATGAAAACGACACCCAGGACGGAAAAACCAAAAAAAATCCTGACCGCCATCTTGGATTTTCATTTTGACCTCATTTTCGTAATCAGCAACCCCAAAAACCATGAAAACGACACCCATGACGGAGAAACCTAAAATTTTCCTAGCCGACGAATTGAGAACCTCCTTTTTTTTAAGTCGGTTAATGAGATTTACCGTCTATCATCAGTTCAACCTAATAGCCTGAAAGAATACAACTATCGGTCCATAAGTACGTATAATTTTGAAGGAATTTTCTTTCAAGTCCTGACCGTTGAGGAGTTGCACCTTCCGTCATCAGCGCAGCCACATGAAATTATGATTATCAGACGCAAATACTTGAACAGCTTCTGTAGATGTATGGAAAACGTTATGTGCGCCTTTGATATTCGAGGGTTGCCCTCAATTTCTCAGAGTTCCCATCATCAGAAACTGACTTGGTGACAATGGGACCACCTTGGGAATATACCTTTTCAAACAAAAAAAATAATTTTGAAAATCTGTCCTCACTTGTCGGAGATATGCGCGGATACACATAAAAAAAAACATACGAATAGAGAACCTACTTCCTTTTTAGAAGTCGGTTAAAAAGAGACGGAAACATTATTTATTTTTGACGTGTTAAAGTGCTTTCACAACCAATTTACAACAAATATTAAAATCTGTGATTAAAATAGATATCATAATTTTTGATTTTTATTCATTTAACACCAAATTGAACCATTTTTATGTTTAACGATATACTGTACCTATACACAACACACATTCCAGACTTTTTTCAAAGCCGTACGCGTGTACTTACTTACTATAAAATTATGTCACCTAAAATAATAATCGTCTAAATGATCAAATTTTTCAACCGTAGTTCAACGCTCGAAATGCCCGTGTGTGCGTTCGTCGGTGTTATCGCTGCACACAAACATAGCATCGCACCGAAATTGCCTAAAGTTCCGCAAGTCTTGTCTGTACAAGGCCTCTTAAGGACGCGTTTACGAATTCTCGCGGTTCAATTTTAGGTATTGAGGCTTACTCTACACGTGCACTGGTCACACACACAGCGACAAGCTCGCCGCGGCGGAATTATGAGCGAAGTGACACGACTTGATTCTTGAGTCTTTTGTTTATTTTTTGCCGAGTAGTTTTTTACGTTACTGTGATAATATTATGTTTTTAAAAAGTTTGTACTGTGAAATGGAACAATATAATAGTAGATTGTATCATAAGGGAGCAAAATAATATTTTTACGGCGAGGGCGTTTTTTTGAATCCAGAGCGAAGTGAGGGATTCTAGAGTAGAATCCCGAACGTAGTGAGGGATTCTTTAGTAGAATCCTGAACGTAGCGAGGGATTCAAAGTACGTCGCCCGAGACCAAAATATATTTTGCATCCGAGTGATACACTCGACTTTTCATCACCCTCTACGAGAAAATAAAAGGCGCCTCATATTTTATTCTAATATTATTATTTAATAAAAATAGAGTGACGACACGTTTAAATCCATCAGACATATTAATTACGAATATGTGTCCAGTTTTACGTCCTTATTAAGACAACACGTTACTAAACAACCTTCTACTCCATATTAAGAAATTCGCCTTGCCTTGCCTTTAATATTTCTCTCGGGATTTCGTAGGGATTAAGTTTTGTATGACGTTATTAGCTTCTATTTTTATTAATTCAGGAGTTAATGCACTATCACTTTCAGAACTCGACGTAGAACTCATCTTTTTTGCACAAAATACAACAAAGTCCGTGCCGATTATTAGAACAGGGAAGTAAATCGCGCGCTTTTGTTTTTTTTTTTATTTAGTTACCGCGCCTCCTCGCACCGTACAGCCAACACTTACAGCCAGTAAAATACAATTTTCGTTCGATTTCAATGAACGATTCATGTTCTAAATTCAAATCTCATTACTGCCCGCTAAAAAGTCTAATGGAGAAAAGAGCTACTTTGCTCGCACTTATAGAGGAACAAAACGACACTTTTCGAATTGAAGGGATGAAAAAGTAGATACTACTGGACAATGGACATTGGTCGGTTGGTAAGCCGAGTAATAATAAATAATTAATAATAATAATAAATAAATAATAATAATAAATAAATAATATTGAGCTAGGTATGCCGTGTTTGGGCTCGTTTTGTTAGTTACTTTGAGATCTTACCTCCGGACTCCATGGAGTGACCTGAAGGTATACTTTGAAGACTTTTACTGGAACTAATAAACGAGTTGAGCTAGGTATGCCGTGTTTGGGCTCGTTTTGTTAGTTACTTTGAGATCTTACCTCCGGACTCAATGGAGTGACCTGAAGGTATACTTTGGAGACTTTTACTGGAACTAATAAACGAGTTGAGCTAGGTATGCCTTGTTTGGGCTCGTTTTGTTAGTTACTTTGAGATCTTACCTCCAGACTCCATGGAGTGACCTGAAGGTATACTTTGGAGATTTTTACTGGAACTAATAAACGAGTTGAGCTAGGTATGCCGTGTTTGGGCTCGTTTTGTTAGTTACTTTGAGATCTTACCTCCGGACTCAATGGAGTGACCTGAAGGTATACTTTGGAGACTTTTACTGGAACTAATAAACGAGTTGAGCTAGGTATGCCTTGTTTGGGCTCGTTTTGTTAGTTACTTTGAGATCTTACCTCCGGACTCCATGGAGTGACCTGAAGGTATACTTTGGAGATTTTTACTGGAACTAATAAACAAGTTGAGCTAGGTATGCCGTGTTTGGGCTCGTTTTGTTAGTTACTTTGAGATCTTACCTCCGGACTCAATGGAGTGACCTGAAGGTATACTTTGGAGACTTTTACTGGAACTAATAAACGAGTTGAGCTAGGTATGCCGTGTTTGGGCCCGTTTTGTTAGTTACTTTGAGATCTTACCTCCGGACTCAATGGAGTGACCTGAAGGTATACTTTGGAGACTTTTACTGGAACTAATAAACGAGTTGAGCTAGGTATGCCGTGTTTGGGCTCGTTTTGTTAGTTACTTTGAGATCTTACCTCCGGACTCAATGGAGTGACCTGAAGGTATACTTTGGAGACTTTTACTGGAACTAATAAACGAGTTGAGCTAGGTATGCCGTGTTTGGGCCCGTTTTGTTAGTTACTTTGAGATCTTACCTCCGGACTCAATGGAGTGACCTGAAGGTATACTTTGGAGACTTTTACTGGAACTAATAAACGAGTTGAGCTAGGTATGCCGTGTTTGGGCTCGTTTTGTTAGTTACTTTAAGATCTTACCTCCGGACTCAATGGAGTGACCTGAAGGTATACTTTGGAGACTTTTACTGGAACTAATAAACGAGTTGAGCTAGGTATGCCTTGTTTGGGCTCGTTTTGTTAGTTACTTTGAGATCTTACCTCCAGACTCCATGGAGTGACCTGAAGGTATACTTTGGAGATTTTTACTGGAACTAATAAACGAGTTGAGCTAGGTATGCCGTGTTTGGGCTCGTTTTGTTAGTTACTTTGAGATCTTACCTCCGGACTCAATGGAGTGACCTGAAGGTATACTTTGGAGACTTTTACTGGAACTAATAAACGAGTTGAGCTAGGTATGCCGTGTTTGGGCCCGTTTTGTTAGTTACTTTGAGATCTTACCTCCGGACTCAATGGAGTGACCTGAAGGTATACTTTGGAGACTTTTACTGGAACTAATAAACGAGTTGAGCTAGGTATGCCGTGTTTGGGCTCGTTTTGTTAGTTACTTTGAGATCTTACCTCCGGACTCAATGGAGTGACCTGAAGGTATACTTTGGAGACTTTTACTGGAACTAATAAACGAGTTGAGCTAGGTATGCCTTGTTTGGGCTCGTTTTGTTAGTTACTTTGAGATCTTACCTCCAGACTCCATGGAGTGACCTGAAGGTATACTTGGTACACGACTGGCCTGTTGGTCTAGTGGTTAGTGACCCTAACTGCTATGCCGGAGGTCGTGGGTTCGATTCCCACCCAGGACAAATGTTTGTGTGATGAGCACGATCATTTGTTCTGTGTCTGGGTGTAATTTATCTATAATATGTATGTATTTAGAAATATATAAGTATGTTTATCAGTTGTCTAGTACCCATAACACAAGCTCTGCTTAGCTTGGGACTAGATGGCGTTGTGTGATAGTTGTGGAATATTATTATCTGAACTTTTACGCGACTTAATGGCCACTGAGCTTTACTCTGTAAAGTAAGCATAACTTCACGCTTGTTATTACTTGAAGGTGGATTTTTTTACGAACGACACCCATGACGGAAAAACATTTTCCTGGCGCCATCTTGGATTTTTATTTTGACCTCATTTTCGTAATCAGCGACCCCAAGAACCATGAAAACGACACCCATGACGGAAAAACCAAAAAATCCACCTTCAAGTAATAACAAGCGTGATGTTATGCTTACTTTACAGAGTAAAGCTCAGTGGCCATTAAGTCGCGTAAAAGTTCAGTCGCGCAAGTGTCTATTCCCGCATCTGTCCTAAAGTATACCTTCAGGTCACTCCATGGAGTCCGGAGGTAAGATCTCAAAGTAACTAAAACAAAACGAGCCCAAACACGGCATACCTAGCTCAACTCGTTTATTAGTTCCAGTAAAAGTCTTCAAAGTATACCTTCAGGTCACTCCATGGAGTCCGGAGGTAAGATCTCAAAGTAACTAACAAAACGAGCCTAAACACGGCATACCTAGCTCAACTCGTTTATTAGTTCCAGTAAAAGTCTCCAAAGTATACCTTCAGGTCACTCCATTGAGTCCGGAGGTAAGACCTCAAAGTAACTAACAAAACGAGCCCAAACACGGCATACCTAACTCAACTCGTTTATTAGTTCCAGTAAAAGTCTTCAAAGTATACCTTCAGGTCACTCCATGGAGTCCGGAGGTAAGATCTCAAAGTAACTAACAAAACGAGCCCAAACACGGCATACCTAGCTCAACTCGTTTATTAGTTCCAGTAAAAGTCTCCAAAGTATACCTTCAGGTCACTCCATTGAGTCCGGAGGAAAGATCTCAAGTAACTAACAAAACGAGCCCAAACACGGCATACCTAGCTCAACTCGTTTATTAGTTCCAGTAAAAGTCTTCAAAGTATACCTTCAGGTCACTCCATGGAGTCCGGAGGTAAGATCTCAAAGTAACTAACAAAACGAGCCCAAACACGGCATACCTAGCTCAACTCGTTTATTAGTTCCAGTAAAAGTCTTCAAAGTATACCTTAAGGTCACTCCATGGAGTCCGGAGGTAAGATCTCAAAGTAACTAACAAAACGAGCCCAAACACGGCATACCTAGCTCAACTCGTTTATTAGTTCCAGTAAAAGTCTTCAAAGTATACCTTCAGGTCACTCCATGGAGTCCGGAGGTAAGATCTCAAAGTAACTAACAAAACGAGCCCAAACACGGCATACCTAGCTCAACTCGTTTATTAGTTCCAGTAAAAGTCTTCAAAGTATACCTTCAGGTCACTCCATGGAGTCCGGAGGTAAGATCTCAAAGTAACTAACAAAACGAGCCCAAACACGGCATACCTAGCTCAACTCGTTTATTAGTTCCAGTAAAAGTCTTCAAAGTATACCTTCAGGTCACTCCATGGAGTCCGGAGGTAAGATCTCAAAGTAACTAACTAAACGAGCCCAAACACGGCATACCTAGCTCAACTCGTTGATTAGTTCCAGTAAAAGTCTCCAAAGTATACCTTCAGGTCACTCCATGGAGTCCGGAGGTAAGATCTCAGAGTAACTATGATATGTTTATACGTTGAAGGTAGGAGCGCGGAGATAATGAAACGAGTGTCTTCCTTGATAGCTAGTTTATTACTGATTTTGGAAGGGTTGCATTGACACATTTATACTGTATATCTATGTGTGCGTGCGCGCATACACATCATTCCTCCACACTAATTATGAAACCTGTTGACAAATAAACAGCATAATTTTAAAGCTTGTTGTAACAACTAAAACTTGTTTTTACATATTTATCTCTACTAGTAAAATACAGAATAGTCAACGTCTTTCCTATTACGCCGAGAATGTGCACGTGGCTCATGCATGACCGCTGAGTCCTGCGCAGCGGCTGAGGCTTGAAGAGCCTGGTTCTCTGATGACTGCCGTGCATTTTCTCGGTTCACAACATCCGTTAAAACCTGGTCCCTGTCAGCTTCAACGCTAGTTGCAGCCGCAGTACTCGCTTCTGTCTCCACCGGTTTCTCTGAAACTACACGCTCAACGATACTGACTGTATTCGAATCAACAGCCGGGTTGGGCATTATTGGTGAAGTAAACGGAACCGGAGAAGTCGAAGAAGTCGAAGGATTACGAACAGATTGACATTCATCACAATCAATGGTTTTTTTACATTTCAACAATTGATCTAGATGCCTAATGCAAGCAACACCCAAGTCTTCTACTAATACATTAAACATTCTTTTTCCTATCACTTTGTTGATTAATCCCATCTTCCATGTCTCTTTTCTACCACTGTACCACCGGACCCATACCCTGTCACCGGCTTCGAATGACCTAGTGCGACCTTCATTCCCCCCTGAGGGTATTTTACGCAATTCTTTCTTTTTAGGTAGTATTAAGTCAAGTCGTGATTTCAAATCCCTGCCAAACATTAATTTTGCGGGTGATTTTCCAGTAGTACAGTGATCTGTGTTTCTATATTCAAATAAATAACCTAATAATTTGTCGTAAACTACATTTTGTGCTGTACTTTCACTTAATATATTCTTCAACATTTTTTTACACGTCCTCACTGAATTTTCAGCTTGACCGTTGCTGCAGGGATGGTAAATCGGTGACGTCATGTAGATAATACCATTATTGGAACAGAACACATTAAATTCCTTGCAATTTATTTTCACGTCATTATCTGAGACTAATGTACCCGGCAATCCAAACACAGAAAAAATTTGCTTTAATTTTTTGATTAAAGATGCTGTGGTAAGGTCATTTCCCATAAAAATACACTCTAACCATTTAGAGTACGCATCAATTACTACTAAATAAGTCTGTTGCCGTATAGATAAATAGTCTATATGTATTCGTTCCCACGGTGCCGCTGCGCTCGGCCACGGCGCTGGCGCTGCCCGTGGCGGAGCGGGCCGCACGCTCACGCACTGCTCGCACGAGCCGATCCACCTCTCAATATCCTCATCTATACCGGGCCACCACATCCTAGCGCGCGCATTGCATTTCGTTTTAACAATGCCTAAATGCGTACTATGTAGCTCGTGCAACATTCTTTCACGCAATGTCGTAGGAATAACTACCTTGTGTCCTCGCATCAAAATTCCATTTTCATATTGCAAATCTGTGCGACATAGAAAAAATGGACGTATAGACTCGCAAACTATTTTACGGGGCCAACCTACATTTGTATACTTTACTACTGTTTGTAAAGTTTTATCGTTACAAGTAGCATTCTTTAAGTCTGTAAACAAAACAGCTGGCGCGGACGTACTATCTAGGAAGTTAAGCGAGCAGTATGCGTCATATTGGCCATCTTCCTCGCACTCTGTGTTGGTTGTGGGTGCACGGGAAAAATAATCAGCGACTAAGTTGTTCTCGCTCGATATATATTGAACTATATAGTTGTATGCAGATAATATAATAGCGTATCTTTGCAAACGTAACGCCGTGGTAATTGATATACCCGTTTTACTATTGAATATTGACACTAAGGGACGGTGATCCGTTTTTAACACAAATGGATCACTTCTACCGTATAGGTATTGGTGAAAGTGTTTGACCCCAAAAATGATTGCCGTCGCTTCCTTCTGGATTTGGCTATAGTTGCGTTCACTCGCCGAGAGCGATCGCGACGCGTATGCCAGCGGTCGCTCGCGGCCATCGCTTTCCCGTTGGGACAGAACCGCTCCGAGGCCGTGCGGACCCGCGTCCACTGTCAGCACTAGCTGTGCGCTCGGCTCGAAATGTGCCAGCACGCGCTCGGAGGCGAGCTCAGCGCACACGCGGCGCATCGCGCGCTGCTGTCGCGAACCCCACTCCCACCGTGTGCCACCGCGCAGCAACTCATGAAGCGGGCTCATGATGCTTGACGCGTTTGGGATAAAGTTTCTGTAGTAGTTGACTACTCCAAGAAACCGTTTCACTTCTGTTACGTTCGTCGGTACCGGGCCGTTCAATATAGCTTTTACTTTATCAGGGTTAGTACGTAATCCGTTCTTATCGATAACATAACCTAAGTACGTTACGCTATCCTTAAAAAAAGCGCATTTGTTTTTCTGAAGTCGCAACCCGGCTTCACTCAACCTGCTTAAAACCTGGGCCAACCTCGCCATGTGAAGCGCTTTCGTTGGCGCAGTCAAACAAATATCGTCTAACCATACACTGACCCCTTCGATACCAGACAGCAGTACTTCCATTGCCTTTTGAAACAAGGCTGGAGCATTCGCGAGGCCGTACACTAGGCGGGTATATTTAAATAATCCTTTCGGAGTGTTAATTGTTGTTAACTTTTGGGAGTCTTCAGAGAGAATGAACTGATTATACGCATTTTTTAAATCTATTTTCGTATAATGTTCACCGCCCCCTAGTTTCGCAAATACTTCCTCGATTCTAGGTAATGGATACTTATCTATTATAAGATCCTGGTTTAGTGTGACTGAATAGTCACCTGCAATCTTAACCGTTCCGTCTTCTTTAAGAACTGGTACTATAGGTGTCGCGTATTGTGACGTTGAAACAGGTACTAGTATACCTAAACCGACTAATCTATTTAGTTCTGATTCTACTTTATCTTTTAATGCGAATGGTATTGGTCGGGCCTTAAAAAATTTTGGTACCGAATTTTCTTTGAGTTGTAAATGAACTTTAAATTTATTAAATGAACCAAGTTCGTCCTTCCATAAATTAGGATACTGTTCCAGTAATGTATTAACATCGTCGTCTTGACTTATTTTATAAATATTTGTTAAAATTAAACCGAAGGCGGACATAAAATCGCGACCAAGCAGGGGTGGACCATTTGAATCTACTACAAATATTTTTATGTTGTTTTTGATGTTATTATACTCAACAGTAGCTTCGAAATACCCCAACGGCGAAATTTTATGTCCGTTATACAAACACATTTTCATTTCGCATTTACTTAATTTGTAATGCGCGAACAATTCAGTATACAATCTTTTTGACATAACTGAAACCCCCGATCCTGAATCTAACTCCATAGTTACAGTTACATTACCCAGCTTAATTTTTAAATTTAACGGTTTATCAGTTACGTACCTTATATTGAAATTATTACATTCGTCACAACTGCCGACCGAGTTACCCTCACTGTCTTCACCACCGATATTATTTACGCGTACACGACCGTTTTTATGGTTTTTTCCACACACTTTTTTCAAATGACCTACTTTTCCACATTTTTGGCACTTGTAATTTTTGTAGCGACACTTGTCCTTATCGTGATTCTTTAACCCGCACACCGAACAACGAAAGTCTTCGCCACGTTGGCCACGATCGTAGCTTGACGTCGATGCGCGCCTGTCTCGCGAGCCAGCGCTCGCGCTGCTTGAGCCGCTGCCGGCGCCGCCGCCATTGCTCGACCGCTTCCATCCACCTTTGCATGATACATTGTTCACTGCTTCCTCTTTGATGGAAATGGCCTGCGAACTACTGCACAACAAAGCCCTTGCCTCCTTAGCACACGCAGACTGCTCCGCTAATTCGATTGCCCGCGACAACGTGAGTGTCGACGGGTTTTGCTCGAACAGCTTGTCACGTTCTGGGCCTGCACTCAGGCCGAGGACGAAACGATCCCTTAAGTTCGTCTCGAGAGCGGTGCCGAAGTCGCAATAAGTCGCCAAACCTCTTAATCGCGCCGCCCATTCTCTAACGGATTCTTCTGATGATCTGCTGGCACCAAAAAATTTCGCCTTGTCCACAAATGAGCAAGTTTTCGCCTTGAAATGACCGTCGAGTAATTTTACTAGATCTTCATAACTTAACGTTTCCAACTCCTTTGGAAAAGATAAGTTCAGTACTAGACGATACGTCTCCTCCGTAAGGTGGCACAGTAAAATTCCACTCTTCAGCTCGTCCTTAACGCCGTTGATCTTCAAAAACTGCGATAATTTACTCTTGTAAATTTGCCATTCACTAGTTTTATGGTCAAATGAAGATATATTTCCGAGAAACGTATTCATTTTTAATACGTGTACTGTGTAGGTACTCGTTCTTACACCTCGTCGCCAATGATATGTTTATACGTTGAAGGTAGGAGCGCGGAGATAATGAAACGAGTGTCTTCCTTGATAGCTAGTTTATTACTGATTTTGGAAGGGTTGCATTGACACATTTATACTGTATATCTATGTGTGCGTGCGCGCATACACATCAAACTAACAAAACGAGCCCAAACACGGCATACCTAGCTCAACTCGTTTATTAGTTCCAGTAAAAGTCTCCAAAGTATACCTTCAGGTCACTCCATTGAGTCCGGAGGAAAGATCTCAAGTAACTAACAAAACGAGCCCAAACACGGCATACCTAGCTCAACTCGTTTATTAGTTCCAGTAAAAGTCTTCAAAGTATACCTTCAGGTCACTCCATGGAGTCCGGAGGTAAGATCTCAAAGTAACTAACAAAACGAGCCCAAACACGGCATACCTAGCTCAACTCGTTTATTAGTTCCAGTAAAAGTCTTCAAAGTATACCTTCAGGTCACTCCATGGAGTCCGGAGGTAAGATCTCAAAGTAACTAACAAAACGAGCCCAAACACGGCATACCTAGCTCAACTCGTTTATTAGTTCCAGTAAAAGTCTTCAAAGTATACCTTCAGGTCACTCCATGGAGTCCGGAGGTAAGATCTCAAAGTAACTAACAAAACGAGCCCAAACACGGCATACCTAGCTCAACTCGTTTATTAGTTCCAGTAAAAGTCTTCAAAGTATACCTTCAGGTCACTCCATGGAGTCCGGAGGTAAGATCTCAAAGTAACTAACTAAACGAGCCCAAACACGGCATACCTAGCTCAACTCGTTTATTAGTTCCAGTATATCATGAGGTCACTCCATCAAGTTCGAAACGAAATTCGAATTATTATAATCCCTTTCTACCCGACTGTGGCGAATCCCAAAGGGAGCGTTATGTGATTTTACTTCTAAAAAAAAACGATGACTAAAATCTTGGTTGTCCGTAGTGCCTACAAAATACGTAAAGTATCATGTTTGGTCAGTCAAATATTTTGTGTACGTACAGCGATCTTTTTCAACACGAATTTCTGGTAAAATCCGACATAGGTCCACTCACGACGGCGGCCGAGCGCAGACTAAATTTTGCATTTCAATTATCCCGAGAGCAAAATGTATGAAGAAATTGACAAGTGTTTTTATTGTAGGTAATAATTTGAAAAATACAATGTTTTAAATACAAAAAAAATATCGGAACATCTAAAGGACTATATGTACCGCAATTCATTATAATTTTGGAGTTATAATATGCTGTAAATCTACCTAAAATGGTACCTATTCGGACCCTACTTTTTTACATTTTCTGCGATTATTGTGATGGGAAAAACGTATTTGTGCGAAATTTTTGTATGAAGTCATACAATTCTTTTGATGGCAATCTGGAGATGAATAAATTATCTTTAAATTAAGACCATGATATCTTCACATTTGTGATTGCTTATACGTTAAAATGGTACCTAAAAACCACTTACATTTGTAGAAAATGAGAACGCGTCCTTAACAATCGTATTTGTAAATTATAATTTTTTTGAAGGTAAGTTTTGTAAGTTCTTCCATAACTGGTTATGCCATAGTTGATAACAGCGTCGGCCAATGCCATATACAACAATCTTAATGTCTTATAAGGTAATTTGTGCTTCAATATGCATAATTTTGACATGATGGCTCTCAGCTTAGTGCATACAGACTCCACATGTGGACCCCAATTAAATTTATGATCAATCTTAAGACCTAAATATACATGTTCTTTTACGTTTTCAATCGGCTTACAGTCACATACGTCCGAGCACTGGTGCATGCAATGGTGTTTATGAGCTACGATTCGTGGTGTTCCTTGAGATTTTAAGTACGGTGAATGAATGTGCATGAGTTTCGTTTTTTGAAAGTTGATCGTTAGGCCAACGTCATGTGCCCATTTACATAGTAGGTCAAACTCAGTTTGCATCATTTTCTCCGCCGTACTTAGATCCCTATGGGCTGTGATAAGACATGTATCGTCAGCAAATTGGTAGACGGAGGCATGCCGGAATAAGTTACACATATCGTTAACGTATAAAAGGTACTCAGTCGGACCGAGAATCGAACCTTGGGCCGTTCCATGATGTGTCGGGATTTTGTCGCTGAGCGCCCCCGCCACACTGACCACATTATACCTCTGCCTGTGGTAATCTTTGAACCACTCCAGCATTGGACCCCGTATACCATTTTGCTGCATTTTAGTGTAAAGTACCTCATAATTTAACGTATCAAAAGCTTTGCTAAAATCTATCATAATTGTTATTATATGTTTTTTATTGTTAAGGTGCTCGTTGATTTCATCTGTAAACTGTGATAGTAATTGTGTCGTACTTTTATTTCTTTGAAATCCAAACTGTTTTTCGTGAATTATGCCATTGCAAATGCATTTTGCCTTTAGTGCCGCGTATTCAATAAGGGGAGTTTTCATGAACTCTTCCAGTGTTTAAATAAGCTTGTTAGGAAATGTTTAGTTTCAGTGGCTAATCATTGCTAAACTTTCAACAGCGCCTATGAATAAACCCCACAGGTATCGCAAGACCTCTCGAGAATACGACCGACTTCGCGTCACGAGTCTGGCAAAATTGATCAAATGCTTATAAATTAAGTTTGTCAGCAATTCCTTACCTTCAAGAAAGCCTGTACAGCAAGGCAGCTGGCATTGTCTGGCAGCAGTATTTGCTCCACCTCGTAAGGCTGGAACAACTTCACGTTGTCCGGCCATGGTTCTTGAGCTGGAAGGTGGTTTTGAAGATATTAGGTCTGTATTGTGATGGGGGGGGGGGGGGGGAGATGAGCTGCTAATGTTTGGGAACTTTTTGAACGTCATTTCAAACATTGTCATGTTTTTTTATTTTACATCTTTTATAAATAAATAAATAATTTTAATGAGCCTTTATACCAAATTGAATGTATGTATTTATGAGCAGTTTTGAACAAGCCACTAGAGTCAGAAACAGTTCAATTTTGAATTTAATACTTCTAGGCCAAGTTTCAAGTTATATCTAAGGCATTCAAAAAGTTACCCAACTAAAAGGCAAACAAAAATGTAATAAAACAACAAAATATCCAGTTGTGTGTGGATTTGTTAATATGTATTATCTAGTTAAGTTACTAAGTCAAACACACTTGTTTATTTTACAGTGAACCTAGAAACAATTATTTTATGAAAACGTGAAAAGTAGCTTCACAGCTGACAGTACACACGGCTACACATCTAGCTATACAAAACCAGTATAATCTGATTGTTCATTGTGCGAAAAGATCTAGTAAAGTGAGGCCAAGATTAACTGGTTTTGTATAGCTTGATGTGTAGCCGTGTGTACATTAAATTATTATATCAACAACAAGAATTTAAATAATGTGTGTTCGTTTAGGTTAGGGTAATGTTTTTTTTGTGAGACAATGCCGCCACACTATGCCCAAACGACTGTAACACCTGACAGCCAGAATCAACAGTGGCGACCACCTGAAGAGCACAGAGACAAAGAAGCTCGACGAAGTCCCAGAGAAACGATTTAACTGTCTTGGATCCCGCAAAAAATTAAAGCATTATAGCCTAAGTGACTTCCAGTCTAACCCGATGCAGCTGAATACCATTTTACATAGAGCGGCAGCCTCTGTGACCTTCGCAGCCCAGTTAATACTTGGTAATACAACACCCCTTTTTTTTCTTTGGGGGTGGGAAATCATCAAATGTCTCCTCCCACTCTGAAAGTGTCAGACTTCTACTGACTGAAAACCAGCCATGTTCCTTCTTAGCCCTTTGTGGTGAGGCCGCGGTATCCTTAGTAAAACTGTTTGCCAGACTTTCAGGCCACTAACTACCTGTAACAACTGCCAATAGGGGATCGGACATAAAAAAACGAATTAGTCCGTCAGATAGATTTCCAAAAATTATTGGCCACGTATTTTTTCTTTTTTCACGTAAACAAAAAATGAAGACGATACAGTGCTTCGAAAACTCGTGTGACGTCATATGATAGTACATTTTGTATCTACAAGTGACCTTTCAAGCCCCACTCCATGATCTTTGACGCGTTTTATCTTCGTCATCTTTTATTGATTTGATAAAACAAAAAACACGTATTCAATATTTTTCGATAATCTAACTTACGGACTAAACAGAATCATATTATTTTGACCCAGTCCGATCCCCTATTGCCCATCTGAACTAAGACGAACTACTGACTGAAATATGATCAATGGTAATCACTCTTGTTTTTAAAACTAACTCCATGGCTAACCTTTTAAAATAACAGTTGTGACATATAAACCACTGCCAAGGACGACTAGACCATTGGTCATAAATATTAATATACTCACACTATTGCCAAGTAGTTAGAACAAACTAGAAACTTACACAATTGCTATAAGATTAAAGATGATATCATGACAATAAAATGATGGTGATATCAGCCTGTGTAATAGAACTTGACATCTATCAATCAATCTAATCTTTGGACTTACTGATCTGATCAATTGAATCTACATTATCCACAAGTGTTTTCATCATCATCATCATCATCATCATCAGCCTATATTGTTCCCACTGCAGGGACTCAGGCCGTCTCTCTTAGAGAGGAAAAGGCTATAATCCACCAAGCGTGCCCAATTCGGGTTTGTAGATGTCACGTGTGTTTGATTTTTTTGGTTCTAAGACAAATGCTGGATTCCTCACAATGTTTTCCTTCACCGTTTTGAGAGCAAGTGTTTTAGGCTACATTTAAAATGTTCCTGTGGATTAATATCCCCGTATAATGGGAGGGAAGCCACGAGCAAAAGATAGTTTGTAATAACACAAATAGTTAAACCCTGATTTCAGATAAGATTATATTAATATCCTTTACTGAATAAGTTCTAGTTGAAAATCTGGGTAAATACTAATAATATCCATTATATCATATCAATGTGTAGATCCGTGTTTTCCCCATCTCCGTGGTTCTTTAACCCCTTTTGGGTGTGTTATCAAACTATAGACAATCATGTTACATAAGGTTAAATTAATGTTTAATAGCTGGAAAGGTAACAATTTTCTAGTCTAAATAATTATTAGTGTAGTAAGGACTGAAACGGGGTAATGTTTGTATTATGTCACATTCGAAACTGGAGTGAAGACATTGCAAAGTGAGGTTATGTACGAAAAACTTAAAAAAACATCGACAATAAATAAAAAACAAGACTTGCAAGTTAATTTGTGGTTGTAAAACGCGCCACATTTATACACCACACTCTTTCTAATAGAAAAATCACTCTAAACCACACATCTAAGATATTTTACCAAATTCAAAGGGTTCATCAATTCTTAGTTTCATAGCTGTTCGTGTTACACTGTGTCCGAAAGTCCCAAATGACGCAACACCAGTATTATACCACTATTTAAATCACTGCGGTGCTAAAATTAAATAGTTGTGTCAAACAAAACAATATCAATTTAGCAAACAAAAATTATGTAACTTCTTAACGTTCTAACTAGTTACAATATTTCTATAAACTTACCGTTAAGCTGAGTGATTATGGAATCCGTAATTTGGAATTCCGGCATGTTATTAAAGTTATTACACTAAGCAATGAGTAAATAAAATAATATTTTATCGAAAACACAAATAAATATTCACAAAAATTCAATCTGGATTTCAGCTTTCACGTTTAGCTGACAGGCGACAGCTGTCACTTGCGGTTTTGGTGTTACCAGAATGGGTTCAACTTTTACTATAGATACAACTTTTTGGTAGAATGTACAGTTTACTACCAAACACTTTTTTATATCCATTTTGGGTGACATCGTTGACGTTTCGTGGCTGGCGTGGCGACGTTGTATGTCTATGATAAACATGAAGAAATAGATAAATATGGAGGCCACACTTAGAACAAAAGTTTGAGTCAAATACCTACGATTCTCTATCTCACTCTCTGTGGGCTTACCTCTCTTTCTAAGGTGGACGATAGTATTGCTATCTCGTTATTAAAATCTCCTTATTCATTTTTAAAAAGAGTCACCACACAAATGTAATCAGAAGTTAAATACTGTCAAATAATGTGCTAATAAATAAAAAGCTAAACTAAAATTACTGAAATTAAAATTCCAAAATAGTATGTCACGAATGCTTGACAAGGTTGGCGAATCAGTGAATTATTTTCCCATTTCCTAAGGATGTGGTAATGTGGCAACATTGGCCCCACATGTCAACATAAATCGTACCAATATGGCGGTTGTTTACTTTGCGGTTCACAGTTTCGTTTGAGATATTTGCCTGTAATCAAAGTTATAATTGAGAAAACGGTGCAAACTTGTGTAGTGCGTGGTTGTGGTAGTACGTGGTGTCCAGGAGGTGATATAAGATTTCACGCGTAAGTGTTTAAATCGGGATTTTTGACACTGAATAATTGTAAACATATTTCTGCATATTTCTTTGTATTTTCAATTAATTACTTCATAAAAGCTTGACCTATGATTTAGTCAATGATAACTTAGATAACTATGTAAAGACCAAACAGTTTTACATTGAATTTCATGGACTTTCTGCAATTTTATTTGTTTTTGTTTTTATGGAGTCATACTGAAGTAGTGTGACCATATTGGGGATATATCTGGGACTTTCCGTGGGACCTTCATTAATTATATAGTCATTATCATACTCGCTTTATTACATTTTATTACTTTTTTCACACACCGTGTTATTTCTGTTAGTTCTTTGAAATAACATAACATTTTCGTAAATTTTTAACAGTAGTCAAATAGCCAATTACTATTTAAATAATACAGTAAATGTAATGAATAATAAAAAAATATGTTCTGATTTCACACTCTTCTGGTTTTAGGTCAACAGCGAAGCCCAGGTCTCTACGAAGATTGATAGGGGCGTACAGGTGTAAATAAAATCAACTGAAGAAAAAATACTGCAGAATAAATCTAAGATTCTTAAGCAAAGAGTTTTACGACAGACTAAAAAAATCAGGACATGTCTTCGTAATATAATAAAATGATTTTAATTTAGAAAGTGTTTTTGTTTCTTTTTGAGGTTTTATACATTTATATGTATTACCGTTCCTATTATAGCCCCGTATTTAGATGAAAATACATAATATTAAAAATTCCACAGTGGTAAAAAACCTTAACACTGACTTACCCAGAAATCTTTAAAAAAAATCATCTTATATGTATCATTTTCATAAGTCTACAAAATAAAAGAAACATCTAATTTCTTTTTTGTGATTTCATGATTTTATAGTAAGAGTTGTACGGGCAAAAATCTCTCCCAAATCCTTCCAGATTCATTATCTTGAGCCACCCCACCAGCCCTTGCGGTAGGCAACCACCGTGGTCGTGTCACCACCTCTTCTGTCATTATGATTTACTAGCTTTTGCCAGCGGCTTCGCCCACGTGAAAATGGCGATTTTCCATACAAACTTTCATCCCCTATTTAACTCCCTTAGGGGTTGAATTTCAAAAAATCCTTCCTTATTCCTTGTCTAGATTATAAAGGGAACGTCTGTGCAAAATTTCAGCTTTCTAGGTCCAAGGGTTTGGGCTGGGCGTTGATGAGTCAGTCTGTCAGGACTTCTCTTTTTATTTGTATAGATAGATAGATAGAAGATCATTAATTTCGTATTGCTACAGGAACTAAAGTTGTATACTGGCCATGGTCTATATTCTATTTCTGTGCGAAATTACGTAAGACTTTTTTGCGTGATTGAAAATGACAAACTGCCAAAAAAAATCAGGAACTTTCACACTGTAAGCAAACAGCTTCTTTCGTAATTTATCATTGACATCTTTCATCAATAGAAGTGAACAGAGATGTGGATATATTAATTTAATCAAACACAAGTTATGAAAAGGAACGACGTAATGGCCTAGGTAAAATAAAATAAAGGTTACCCTACTTAGAAAGAGAGGGTCAGCCCACAGAGAGCGAGATAGCGATGCATAAGTTTTGCTTCAAGTAGGTATTCGAAGTGTGGTCTCCATATTTATCTATAACTTCATGATGATAAATGGTAAACGAAAATGATTTTTAAAGCCTCAAAAATTATGTGTGGAACAGCGCAAACTTGAGCTATGCTGGTATTCTGCCGTGCTATGCACAAAACAGTATTTTTTCAATACATAAAACAGCCAAATATACTAAAAAAAAACAAGACCTAATGTATTGTGTGTAAAACTTAAAACCAATGCTCGAAACTGGCTTTCTTCAAGATGCCAGGAGATGTCAAGAGCTTTGTTGTACTGCTCTTTCGTGTGCTCTTGTAACATTTTCACTATATTATTAACTTTATTTAGTCATTGAGTAAATATAGCTTCTTGTTCAAACTACTATGATGACACGTAAAAAAAAAACAAGAGTGGTCATTTATCATTTATTGGCTTTACAGTAGGTAGTAAGAAGTATGTACATACTTCTTACTACCTACTGTAAAGCCAATAAATGATAAATGACCACTCTTGTTTTTTTTTTACGTGTTCTAACATTTCTGCTATCTGCTACAACAGAGCTAGAACTGCTAGTTACATTTTAAGAGGCCTTACCCATTTGAATAAGTTTGGTAATGTTATCACCGACACACGCAACATTGTTATTAAGTAAATTAATTCCAAAAGCAAATTCTTCGTCATCGAAAAAGTCAAAGGGATGTTCAGGAGTCTCTGATTTAGCATTTACAGAAATATTTGATTTTGAGTCTATTATATCGAGGTATTTATCTAAAATTGTTTCTCCTCTGTTAGGGGATGATGATCGAGTCGTTGCAAGAGATCTCGATGATCTTGAGGTCCAGTCTCCAGAAACTGCGTTTCGTGAATCTACAACGTTAGAGACACTCATTTCGGAATTTTTCAGCGTTCAGTTAGCATAAAATAAATTAATAAGAAAATTAATGAAAACGTTTGTTGTCACAATATTCTTGACATTTTGTACCTACTTAAATTATATTTTTTTTTAGTTGGATTATTTTTATTCCTATTCTACTCTTTGGTTTGATGAAAATGAAACAGGCAAACTTTTTATCAGATGAGGAAGTGTGGCTGCACCTGCACCTCCCTAGAGTAAATTATGTGTTCTGTGGGCTGCACCAGAAAAATTATTTATCACTTTGCCTGTGCTTTGCCTAAAGCTGCGTACAGACCGGCCAAACGAACGCCAACGATGGATATTTATCGTTCGCTGGCGTTTACCTAAGGGTAAGGCTTTACCAAAACCTTGGTAAACCTAAACCTACTTAACGTTTAGGTTTACCTACCCCTTACCCTAAGCCCCTAAGCCGTCCAGATTGCAGCAACGAAGGTCAACGAAACCCGTTCGTTGGCGTTCGTTTGGCCGGTCTGTACAGGGCTATAAACACTGAATGCTAATGTGACGTTGTGTTTGATTTTGAAAATCAGAAAAAAGGAATCAGAAAATAGTTTTATTACCATGCAATTAGTAACTACTTAAATTTTTCTTAAATTCTTACCCAGAGCTAGCAACACTGGTAATCTGTCATTTTGTTCTGTGATTTTGTTGTAATTCACGTTTACGTTTATTTAAGTGTTCGTACGAAAATACTCGATAAAATAATAATTTAGAATCTAAACAGACAAATAAATATGGCTGACGTGTTAGATATCGAGAACTCGGAGGAATTTGAAGTAGACGAGGATGGTGAACGTAAGTAATTTGTGAATGTTTTGATGCCTAGCTTCTAATTAGCATTTTACAGTTATTTCGGCTTATTAACCGTCTAGTAGGTTTCCCTTGTCAATTTAAGACATTGTCGTCATTACTCATGCTATGTTTGCTGTAATTACCAACCAATTATAAAAATTTATTTTTTAGGTTAATAAATTGACTTTCTAGTTGAACGAACTGTATTTAGGCTTGTTATTCCGATAAGCCTGCCATTTATATGTTCTATTTAAACTTATGCATATATTTTGCTTATATTTCAGTAGTACTTGATATGTTTTTCAGAGGGAATCGCTCGTTTGAAAGAGAAGGCGCGAAAACGTAAAGGAAGAGGTTTCGGTGGTGAAGCCGGTGGTAGAGACGCCGCTGAGAGAGGCAACAGGGGCAGGTAAGCGGGAAAATAGATTTCCAATTCCAAGGTTATTAAACTATGTAAACAACAATTTAGGCAGGAGTTTGACCATACAAACTTGTTGTTGGTTCAGCCATTTCTTTCCTGCTGTTTTTGTATGTATGTCCTCAAGACTCAATAAATTGGTCAGTGGGTCATCTTAGGGGCGGTTCTATTAAATCATTCACCAACTTACAGCAGTCATCTTCTATCTTAGCCAAATACTAAAACCTTCTTCTTTCTATGTTGTAGATATGACAGCCTGGCTCCTGAAGGTGATGGCAACACTCCCGGTCCACAACGCTCAGTGGAAGGCTGGATCTTGTTTGTCAGTAACGTACATGAAGAGGCACAGGAAGAGGATATACAGGTAAAGATAGTTTTTGTTGCACTTACCAAGTATTAGCCTATTCTATCTAAAACATAACATCACATCTTGTAATCCTTGAAAGGTTATCCGGGTACACGTCCCCCTAACCTTTCAAGGATTTCCACGTATCACCAGTTATGTTTAAGCCCCATGTAATAGACGGCACAGTTGGCAGTGGCTGAGCGTCTGCTGTGCTGTGTCGCGAGGTTGATCCCTGCAAGGAACAAATATTAATTTGTATGTCCTACAGATTAAGTTTAAATGTTGGAAAACGTACCCACGATACAGGAGAAATTCCTAGTGTGAGGTGTAATGTTTTTAAAAAAAAAATAGGGGCAAGCCTATTGCCAAACCCCAGTCACAATTTTGCGACCGCAACTGTGAAAATCCTGGTGGATACTGGTGACAGTTAGGGGAGGCCTTCAGCAGTGGACCTCTATCAGTTAAAATGATGATTACATATTTTACCTTGCCAAAACAGAAAATCAAAATGAAAGAAAACTTTTATTTCTTTCCAGAACCAATTCTCAGAGTTTGGCGAGATCAAGAACATCCACTTGAACCTGGACAGACGCACCGGTTTCCTCAAAGGTTACGCTCTTGTGGAGTACGAGACTTACAAGCAGGCTGCTGTGAGTATAGATGTTTTAAGACTAGGGTATTATTATTTTAATTAACCCTGACGCAAGTGAAACATCACGTTCAACGCGTCTTGTCTCTTTTTGGTTCTAAGTTCCCGTTTGCTTAGAAAAATGTGTACAATTAATGTTGTTTTATTTTTTAATTTGCTACATAGTTTGCATGTTTTAAGAGATCAACTTAATAATAACAGCCACATAAGTTGATCTTTTGGTTGCATAGGTTGGTCTATGGATGGGTGACACCCATTTGTCCTCCATCCTGTCTCATTTCATTCGTCGTCGTCGAGTCTCGTTTCGTCCGTTGTATCATACCCCCGTGCCTCGGAAAGCACGTTAAGCCGTTGGTCCTGCGCCTGATCTCTCTCCGGTCGTGTCGGATTGTCATCCCATCGAATCATGGCAATAAGGAACAGAGAGTGCACTAATCTCCTCTTAGATAGCCGTGACCGAAATAGGTCTGGAGGAATATATAAACCGACTCCAATCAATATCAAGTCATTTATTCAAAATAAGCTGATAATCAGCACTTTTCGAACGTCAATTTTTTTTTTTTTTTTTTTTTAAAAACGTTGCTCCACACTAGGAATTACTCCTGTATCGTGGGTGCATTCACAAACATATAAACTCACATACACAAATACCCAGACTCGAAACAACTATCTGCAGGTCATACAAATATTTGTTCCATGCGGGGATCGAACCCGCGACACGCAGCGCAGCAGTCCAATCGCTTAGCCACTGCGCCAACCGTGCCGTCAAATTTACAAGAGACCCCCAAAATACCCACCCTTTGACACTCATTATTATGAGCCCATGTTGTCCCACTGCAGGGCAAAGGCCTCCCTTCCTTCTTTCCACTTTTCGCGATCCAGTGCGATGTTAGACCAATCCCTTGAGAAAGAGTCCAGCTCATCCCGCCATCTCCTTCTGGGCCTGCCGCGTTGTCGTTTCCTGCCTTTTGGTATCCACTGAGTGGTAATTTTTGCCCATTGCTCGTCCGACATGCGACAGATGTGACCAGCCCAGTTCCATTTTAAACTCGCAGCTGTAAGACCAACATCAGCTATTTGGGTTTTAGAGCGAATTATAGTGTTTTTGATGCGGTCCGTAAGTTTGACACCCTCGTTATACTTCGCTCCATAGCTCGTTGGCAGACCCCAAGTGCGGACTTCTGACGTTTCGTAAGCGACCATGTTTGCGCTCCGTACTCCGTAGGTGAGGGTGGGGAGAATGCACATGTCCATGAGCTTTCGCTTGAGTGAAAGAGGGAGAGATCCCTTCATTAAATGTTTCATCGACCAGTATTTGACACTTCCTAGTATTTTAGCTAGGAAGAAGAAGTGGCGGAACAAACTCCCTAGCACACATCTCTCTGTTAGGTTAGAAGAACCAGACTCAATATAATAGTGAGGTGTAAGTTAGTTTAATCTAGTTAGGAAAAGGCTAGCAGATGATGATGACTTGGTTGGTATGTCTCTGTGGTAAATAAATATTTTCTCCTTCCTCTGCAGAGTGCACGCGAAGCCCTAGACGGCGCCGATATCCTGGGCCAGCCGATATCAGTGGACTGGTGCTTCGTGAAAGGACCTTCCAAGGTGCACAAGAAGAGGCGATAGGATCTAGTTATTAATATAAGCTGTACTTATAGACATTGTTTTTTATTTTATTTGGTGTGAGTGTGAGATTCTTATTCTTTGTGCAGATGCCAGTATATCAAGCTACCTGAAACTCACAATTTCCCTATCAACATTCAACGTAATGCTTTAGCGATGACGTAGACTTAGCTTGGTATGCCTAGTCTGTACACAGAAATTGTTGAACAAACTAGAAATTGTTAGGATCTACATTGAACTTATTGGTGATCTTCAGAATGGTCAGGGTCGTAGTATTTGGCGGGTGTGTATGAACAGATACGACACCGTATTCACAGTGTTTTTAAGTCTTAGCCGCTTCTGATGTTGGTATCACTACATAGTATAAAACTAAAGTCGCTTTCTCTGTCCCTATGTCCCTTTGTATGCTTAAATCTTTAAAACTACGCAACGGATTTTGATGCGGTTTTTTTAATAGATAGTGATTCAAGAGGAAGGTTTTAATACCTTTTTTGCACCCGTGCGAAGCCGGGGCGGGGCACTAGTATGTGAATAAATTTGAGTGTGCTGTGGATTGTACAAGTCGTACAACTCACATGTGTGACTAGCTAGGTCTTCAGTGAATAAAGGTGTGATTAATGTGTGCATTCCTTGAGTGAGACTTGTTCGTCACGACACGTAAATAATACGTTGTATAAACGTAGGTAGCCTGTGTAGACTAGAAAAAGTATGTCATTATTACACTTCTATACTAATATTATAAAGAGGTAAAGTTTGTGTATTTGTTAAATTGTAAGGGGTAATCTCGGGCCCGACGGGGCTGTGGCTTGTCGAAAGGATAACGCGGCTTCGACGCAAGGGTGAAGAAGGAACATGGGTTTGGTTTTTAGTCAGTAGAAGTCTGACACTCCCCTTCGCTCTGCCCAAGAGCGGGGGGGTTATTCGATGATTTTCCACCCACCAAAAAAAAAAAAAAAAAAAGGTAATCTCGGGATCTACTGAACCGATTTTAAAAATTCTTTCACCAATAGAAAGCCACATTATTGCTGAGTGTCATAGGCTACATTTTATCCCTGTATTCCCACGGGAACGGGATCTACGCGGGTGAAACCGCGGGACGTCCGCTAGTCGATAATAATACCAGTCATCCCATTGAGTGTTTTCCGACATCATCTGCCTAGCCTTTTATTTTTTCCATCTGTCCAACCGGATACAGCTGAATATCACAATTTTTTTAATATTTTGATAAAGAATGTGTGGTTAGAAATTGTGTTGAAAAACAATGTTTGTAAGTAACTGTATTTATATCAGAACAGCGTTATGTATCGCACTTTGTCTTACTACTGATTTAAGTATTTAAAAAGTGCTTAATATTATTTACTACAATTCGGCAATTATTTTTGACAAATCTAAAGTATGATTTAGTAATAACTTGGGTGGCGGGAACAATAAGTTACCAATCATTTGTATTTATTTGACATTAAAAATAAAGTGCTTTGCGTAACTCTGAATTATATCTAGATGTAATGTTCTCTAATATAAGCTTTTATTTCTACAATGCGTGTTTTATTTCGTGCATACATAGCCATAGCCCCATCGAGTTGTTAGGAAAATATGGAACCTATGCTCAAAGTTTTTAACTGTCTGACCTACGAATCATTTTGGTGGACAGGCAAAAATGGACGAAATGTGATACGGATTACACAATGCACTGCCTACACCGTTTTTTTTTTGGAGCGTCGGAAATCATCAAATGAATCATCCCGCTCGACGCTCTGGGCAGAGGCCTAGAGCGTCGAGCGGTAGGGAGTGTCAGACATGCATGTACTAACTAAAAACCAGCCATGTACCTTTTTACCCGACTGCGGCGAAGCCCAAAAGGAGGGTTATGTGTTTGACGTGTAAGTATGTATTTATGTATGTCCGTTTCTTTTTACACGACTGCCCCAAAAAAAAGAGTTATGTTTTTACCCAAGTAACACATTTTGTGACAAAAGGCTTGCATATAGAATATTTTTGGAAACTTTAGTAATAAAATCCACCGTGATTAAGTTCTATAAAGGTGGTTAGAACCGATAAGCAACCTGTATGTTACCAAAGGGAGAAAAATTGCAACTTATTTATAGATGCAAAAGCGATGCATAAGAGTTCGAATTGTTATCCTGAGAGGCACTAGGAACTAACGGTGCAAATTGCGCGCCGTAAATCAATGATTGAACGATAAAGCGATACAGTTCATTCGTTGAGTGACAAATAAGATCCTAACAAGTTCTTATTTTCGGTGGAGATAAACAACAACGGCTTTGTGTTATGGCAGCTTTTATTTGTAATCTATTTTGCGAGTATTCAAAAATTATGTATTTAACGCAGGATAACCATCATGAGCCCTTGCAAATGGTTTTTTATTGTGAAACCATGGTATATTTACTAAGTAAATTTTGATGCGCCTTCGATCTAATCAAGAATTAGCAAAAAATATGCGGTGATCAAATAAATAAGATAATACTTCATAAAAATTTGGTTGTTAAAAACCTAACATTATGGTTTAACAAAAAGTATAATGTCAAACTACATCAGAAACAGTTATCAAAACTCATTTTATTGTATGTTATTGTAATAAAATACCATTCAACAAGATACTTTTCAAGGACTCCATTTTTAAAAATGGCGATTTGAAATAGAACTTGCAGGTCATTTTTACACTCATTTGTTACCATAATAGAGCTCCTAGGTCCAAAAATCCCTTATTAGTACCTAGTAGTGATTATTTTCACTTAACAGGTCTCGTTGCCTTTGCGTTGAATTGGGGATCCTCAAGACGGGTACAAAACCCATTTAGGAAGGTAAATAAAGTAAAATTTAATTTAATTGTAAATGTTGGCTGGAATCCTCGACTTTTATTTCGATGCCTGATTTCCTACTGATAGTTTGCGAATTTTCATTTTTAATTTATACAAGAGACATTCAGAAGGGTAGCTGATCATGCCTTGCCTACCAATCTGTGATTTACACCGTGTATAACGTAAGTAGATTAAAAAAAATACGAAGTGAATTATTGATTTCATAACTGTTTCATAAACTATTCAATTAAGTACCTAAAATGTAGGAAATTGACTTAAATACAAATCATACTCTATTTAAATTTATTAATATGTACGGAACCTGCGATAGTGTTAAAACTGTAAGATCTTAATTGGTTCTAAATAAGAGAAAATTGTTGCTTAAGGTTTTCAAGAACCATCTTTTGGAACCGATCTACGCGTTACAGTAGCATATTAGAGTATATTAGACCTTACAAAGGCAAATTACACTAGGTTCCAAATGAGCTGCAATAATAACTCTTGAGCCACTACAAGTGATAAGTAACTTACATATACTACTTATTTAGTATTAAAGGTGCCAAATAAGGAAAAATTACCACCTATTAAGGTACGGTTCTTAATGGGAGATTTTAAGATGTCTTAAGCTTCTTCGAGTTCTAAAAGATTGAAAATTGAAACCTATATGTGTCTATAACTAATAAATTCGGCCTAGTGCCACCATAAGTTATAAAGCAGGAACAAAAATCACTCAAAAGCAACTGTTAGTGATAAGAGTTACTCATATGCAAATTCGAGCGCTGTTTGCATCTATAAGTAATACCGTACACTCTTGCACCACTTAAATGCTACCTACAGTTGCAGAATAAGTTCCAAAATACACTAACGTGCTACTTGGGTAGCGTTCATGTACGTATTTATGTTTGTTAGCTCTGTGTCGACGCGGCGGTATCTCTTTCGAACAACCCGCAGCCCCGACGGGACTGCCTACACCCTTGGGGTCTAGAAGCGTGATAAAAAAACCAACTATAAAAGCATAGCACAAACCAAAAGCTGAGGTCTGTATTCGACAGTCGGTCGAACAAGTCTACCAAAAACGGTAAAAAATAAAACACTAAAAAAATTATAAAACCATATTTATTACAATATCAGAATTTACTTCATGTGTATCATATGCGCGAGCGACCAATCATGCTTCAGTTCGGCGAGGTCTTCAATACGTACTCCAGCGCTGGTCACCACGCCCAACTGGTAGCGTTGGAAGGCGCGCGCGTCACGGTAGAACAGGACTTCCATGCATTTGCGGACTAGGGCCCTGAAGGAAAAGAAGTATTTTGAATCGTCTGAACTTAAATCTGGGAGAGCAGCGGTGGCCCAGTGGTGTCGGCCCCGACTTACGAACAGTAGGTCGTGGGTTCGAACCCAGGCAGGCGAATTACTTTGTGTAATTTATTTCAACACCGCCGCTGCTCTCAAAACGGTGAAGGAAAACATCGTGAGGAAACCGGCATGTCTTAGAACCAAAAAATTCGAAGACATGTGACATCTGCCAACCCGCACTGGGCCCGCGTGGTGGATTATAGCCCATCCCTCTCCTAAAGAGGAGGCCTGAGTCCCTGCAGTGGGAGCATTATAGGCTGATGATGAACTTAAATCTGGTAGGTACCGGAAGCGGATATAATGTTTATCCTATTCGACCGTTATTCTTTTCTGGCCTTATTCACAAACACTTCGATTCGATTCACGAAAGTGAGCGAGATAGATATATAATCAAATAGAAGTGTAAGTGAATAAGGGGCCAGAAAAGATTTGCTCAGATCAATTTCGTTACGGGACGGGAAGACAGTTAAATTGTTTCTCCTGGACTTAGTCGAGCTTCATTGTCTTGGCGCTTTTCTGATGGTTGCCACTGTTGATTCTGGCTTTCAGGAGTTACAGTGGTTTGGGAATAGTGTGGCGGTCTAGATTTCGATGTCTAAAAGAAAGTTTCGTCAAAGTGCTTCCTGACGAAACCATGGACGAATAACAAGCAAATTCTTTCTAAATCTAAATCAGATAGGTATTTATCCTTGTAAATGACTGATATTCAGCTGTATCTTGTAACAGTTGTAACCCTAGGTCATAGCTGATGACTTACTTGGCACCTTCCTCATCTAGGGCTCCCTTGCTGTTAGCCTCGCGTATGAGCGGAGTGGCCATGTAGGCGCCGAGGCCGGTCGCGATGGCGGCGTCTTCGTAGGCTGTTCCAAGCTTGTCGACGGCGCCTAGGAAGGGTTCGCCGTCCTGTTGAGGAAATATTGTTTTCATATTGGTAGATTAGAAGAATACTGGCTATACAGGGTGTAAGGGACAGTCTTCCACATGCATATGGGATGAATTCAGTAAACACGCAACGTATCGTAACCGTGACAAAACTAACGTAGGAAATGGCAAGCGCGCCGAGGAGTTCGATGAACTCTGTAGGCATGAAGTGACGTGACACACAACTGCTGATTTAAGGCGTCGTTCATTTAGCCCGTCGGAAATAGACAGAAAATCATTCTAAATTCGCAAAGCGTGATGTAGTTCTGCATTTTTGGTATGTTGTATGGGTGTGTTAGGGTAGTTTAAATTAAAAAATGCAACTTCGAAAACCTTGTGGAAAATGAGAAAATCGAGAAAATTTTCGAAATTTGTGGTGTTTTTATGGTATTTGCCTTGCATGGCCAAAACTATGCATTTTTTGCGAACGATGTTGTCTACAAGTATAAACTGTATTCAATAACCTACAATTTGAGTCCTATTTTGGCTCTATTGACCCTATAGAAGCTGAGCTAGAACACTTGAAAGATGACCAATTTTTCTCGAAAATAGCTTTTTCTCGATTTTTTTGACATATTTCGTAAGATATTCGCAAAACTGCTTGTTTTACAGAAAAGAATAACCAAAAATATTTTTAAGTACTTATTAAGCATTTATAAGAGCCCAAAATGAAGTCTGTAAGACTAACAGGTCACTCACAATCTCAAAACAATGAAATAGTTAAAATGGGTTTTAGAGGCAAATATTAGAATTATTGTTTCTGTCGTTTGTTAACACCCATACTCTGATGTGTAGATCACCAATTCACCATTCAAGCTAACATTGGTTGTCTCAATGATACCATTCAATGATCGAAACAAAGAACGTCTCATTCAATATATCTGCACTGCATTATCTCAGAAAGGGATTGAAACGAGGATAGCAAAGGAAGACGCTGACCGTGACATCATTTTAAGGGCGTTAGAAAAGACCAAGACCAACGCCCGAGTGATCGTAGTGGGAGAGGATGCTGTAGACATGCTTGTTCTCCTCTGTGGTTTGGGTACTGATGTCAAGAACTTGCGCTTTCAGAAACGTGGGCGCAATAGAAACGAGGCCGGGTGCGTTCAATATACCACTAACGCGTTCAACCGAGGAGAAGTTGAAATGCCCAATAAAATGGAACTGTTTATCCACGCTTTCACGGGATGTGATACCACGTCTGCTCTTTTTTGGCAAGGAAAACAGAAATTGTGGGGTCTATTTCAGAAAAGGCAGGACCTTGTAGACTTGGCTACCATTTTCCTTCAGCCAGATGCAACGCAGGAAAATATTGCGGAAGCTGGTGAAAAGTGTCTGGTAGCTCTATACGGAGGCGTTGCGAGTACTCAGACACTGCATGACCTGAGATTCACGTTGTTTGTGAAAACAGCGGCAAATGCAAAAACGAATCTCGCACGTTTGCCACCTACTACCGAAGCTTCCGCTTTTCATGCCTTTCGCACCTACCACCAAGTGCAAAAGTGGCTGGGGGTAGAAAAGGATCCCACCAAGTGGGGCTGGGAAATCAGCACCCGTGGCCTAATCCCGATCACAACAAACAAAGAGCCAGCTCCAGCCCAGCTTCTAAAAATGATAGCCTGCAAATGCAAAAAGGAATGTAGAGGGGCATGCAGCTGCTTAAAAGCTGGGCTGAAATGCTCAGCTCTTTGTTTGAATTGTGGAGGGAAGTCGTGCAACAACATAGCATCCATTGGGGATGACTCAGAGGAAGACGAAAAAGAAGTTCTTCCTCAGAATAATGAAGAGGAACACGAACAAGAGGAAGACCATGAACGCGTTCTTTTTGATCTTCCCCATCATCACAAGGAACAGGAATCCCAACCCCGGAAAAAACGAAGATTGACTATGAACAATTCATAGTCCTATTTAGTTGTTGTTGTTGTTGTTTGTTGTTGTGTTGTGTTGTTGTGTGTTGTTGTTTGTGTTGTTTGTGTGTTGTTTAGTTTTTGTAGTATTTTTTGTTCGTAGCCTTTTTTACCCGACTGCGGCGAAGCCCAAAAGGAGGGGTTATGTGTTTGACGTGTATGTATGTATGTTTCTTTGTTCCCTCATAACTCATAAACGAATGAACCGATTTGAATGGAATATACGTCGTTAGATTCGTCTTGATGGCGCGAGTGTTATAGGCTACATTAAAATTAAAAAACAAAGAAAAATTGCGGATTTTGGGGGCCATATCGCGGAGTTCAAAAATATTTTTTTTTCCAATATCATTGTGTAGGGTATCAAAATAAAGTGTTTTAATAGTAGTTTATGCGACTGTGCATAATGAAGGGCATTACAACACAAGTGTGGGTTTAAGAAACGAGCCGAAGGCGAGTTTCTTAATAGCATCACACGAGTGTTGTAATGCCTAATTATGTATAGTTGCATACACTAATTTATCTACCCGAATATCATATAAGGGCTCTAATGATGGGCTCAGGAACCATAGGGAAATGACCAGCATTGTTACCAGTGTAATGCAATAAAAATAAACAGGTTATTAGTTGCATTCGTCGCTGCATTTACGATATCTGGAGGAGTGTTCATGTTCATTTCTGAGTCACTATCACTCATTTTCGACAGAAATAAAGAACTTATCAGAAAATTTGTCTACTCAATGAAAGGGAATACAAAGCTAACGAACAAATGACACCTCGAAATGGCGGCGTTTCGGATATCTGTATTTTTTTTTTTAATCATAGGCAAACGAACAAAGTCACTATTCTTGTGTCACTCGAAATCAAAATGTCGTGCGATTTATAATTAAAATCATACTGAATTGGGGTTTCGTATCGATAGGTATCTGTTTTAATGTAGATACTAGAATAGCACACTCACTTGAATTTGACACCTGTTCCAAATTTAAACTCATAACCTACTGAAAACAGTAGGTTATGAGTTTAAATTTGGAACAGGTGTCAAATTGAGAGCTCATTACAGTTCTGTTAATTTCTGCTGGTTGGTAATGCTGGTCATTGCCTATGGTTTTTGAACGCATTAGAGAGGGTTTATGATATTTGGGTAGATAAAAGGAGATTACGAAAATATATAACACTTATATGTTTAAAAGAAATTCAAAGTGAGAAATCCTATAAACAAGCACAAAAGTTAAATCATTTGCGAAGAATTTTACGCGACCAACGAAAAAACAAACACAAAGGAACTAAAAAGTTGGAAATAAAAAAAGTACCTAGTTAAAAAACTAAAAAACCCGACTGAAAAAACTGAAAAGCAAAAAACAAGCACATTTTAAATTAAACAAAACTTGGAAGCAGGCGGGGTTCATTTGAATATTTAATTTGAAAAGAAAAAAGAAAATAGAATGGACACCGCCTGCTTCCAAGTTTTGTTTAATTTAAAATGTGCTTGTTTTTTGCTTTTCAGTTTTTTCAGTCGGGTTTTTTTTACATTCAAATTACAATTACAAATTATTTGGGTTTTCGCGTTTTATTAAGATTAAGAGTGAACTGTAGGTCTCACAGACCTCGTTTTAGGCAGTGATGGTAGCTAAATACAGGGTGTCCCGTAAATAATGGATCAAACATAACGGGTAGGTAGCTTACCTAATTTCCAACAACTAATTTGAATATTAAAAAAAAAACCGTTACAGTAACCAAGATATTTTTTTTTTCGAATTTTACCATTTTGTCTTCCAGAATTAAGTTTTTTTAATGCTGTTGCTGCAAATGATGACATTTTTAGGTATGATTTTTATCTAACATTTCTGAATAGCTTACTAATGTTATAAGATACTATTTTTTTGAATACCGTTTTATTTGCCTTAGAAAAAAAATCTTGAGTTGAAAACTTTTTTCTTTACGATGTTAGGACCAAAATTGAAAAATTTCTCCTGTAAAAAAAATGTATGAAACTGAAGAAGACCATTATTTTAAAAATAGGTAAAAAAACTTTTTAAGTTAAACGGTTTTATGTTAAACATACATTGCAGATAAATGTACTAAAAACCAAAAAATAATAAAATAGATACAGTCGTGGGAAAAAACCGTGGGGCACGTCAATTGTAACTTCCGCAGCACGACAGTTCCGAATTGACGTGCCCCACGGTTTTTTCCCACGACTGTATCTATTTTATTATTTTTTGGTTTTTAGTACATTTATCTGCAATGTATGTTTAACATAAAACCGTTTAACTTAAAAAGTTTTTTTACCTATTTTATTTTTTTTCTAGTTTTTAGCCGCCATCTTGGATTTTATTTTTATATAGTTTAATGTATTCTGCTTGTTGAGCCCTTTCATTTGATACCCATATTGATGGGATTAATAAAACATAAATTATCCGCCATTTTGTAGCGGCGGCCATCTTGAATTTATAATGATAATGAATAAACATAATTGTATTGTCACCAAAATCCAAAGTGTATACAAAATTTCAGATTAATCGGTTGACAGGAAGAGGGTGAAATTTGAATTACTAAATTTGATCCAAGAATAAAACAAACGGGGTGAGCTAAATAAAACCGTTTAAAAACTTGTACAGTTAATAAGGTTTGCAAATTGGTATAAAATTTCCGTCTAGTCCTTATCGTTACAAAGATATTGATAAGAATGTGATGAAGAAGACAGAAAATAAATTAAATTGGTACTATCAATTTTTTTCCTTTTCGTTATGGCTTATGCTTGAATGCTTGTAAATAATGGATCAAACGTAACGGGTAGGTAGCTTACCTAATTTCCAACAACTAATTTGAATATTAAAAAAAAAACCCGTTACAGTAACCAAGGCATTATTTTTTTTTTCGAATTTTACCATTTTGTCTTCCAGAATTAAGTTTTTTAATGCTGTTGCTGCAAATGATGACATTTTTAGGTATGATTTTTATTTAACATTTCTGAATAGCTTACTAATGATATAAGATACCATTTTTTTGAATACCGTTTTATTTGCATTAGAAAAAAAATCTTGAGTTAAAAAGTTTTTTCTTTACGATGTTAGGACCAAAATTGAAAAAAATCTCCTGTAAAAAAAAATTAACTACCTGCTTCGATTACAAGCATAACTACCTTAACTACCCGCTTCGATTACAAGCATTCAAGCATAAGCCATAACGAAAAGGAAAAAATTGGATAGTACCAATTTAATTTATTTTCTGTCTTCTTCATCACATTCATAGCAATATCTTTGTAACGATAAGGACTAGACGGAAGTTTTATACCAATTTGCAAACCTTATTAAATGTACAAGTTTTTAAAATAATGGTTTTCTTCGGTGTCATACATTTTTTTTTACAGGAGAAATTTTTCAATTTTGATTCTAACATCGTAAAGAAAAAACTTTTCAACTCAAGATTTTTTTTCTAAAGCAAATAAAACGGTATTCAAAAAAATGGTATCTTATAACATTAGTAAGCTATTCAGAAATGTTAGATAAAAATCATACCTAAAAATGTCATCATTTGCAGCAACAGCATTAAAAAAACTTAATTCTGGAAGACAAAATGGTAAAATTCGAAAAAAAAAAATATCTTGGTTACTGTAACGGTTTTTTTTTAATATTCAAATTAGTTGTTGGAAATTAGGTAAGCTACCTACCCGTTACGTTTGATCCATTATTTACGGGACACCCTGTATGTACTTAAAAATATTTTTGGTTATTCTTTTCTGTAAAACAAGCAGTTTTGCGAATATCTTACGAAATATGTCAAAAAATCGAGAAAAAGCTATTTTCGAGAAAAATTGGTCATCTTTCAAGTGTTCTAGCTCAGCTTCTATAGGGTCAATAGTACTCAATAGAGCCAAAATAGGACTCAAATTGTAGGTTATTGAATACAGTTTATACTTGTAGACAACATCGTTCGCAAAAAATGCATAGTTTTGGCCATGCAAGGCAAATACCATAAAAACACCACAAATTTTGAAAATTTTCTCGATTTTCTCATTTTCCACAAGGTTTTCGAAGTTGCATTTTTTAATTTAAACTACTCTAACACACCCATACAACATACCAAAAATGCAGAACTACATCACGCTTTGCGAATTTATTGTCTATTTCCGACGGGCTAATTAGAGTATTTCAACATCCACTGTTGGCTACGGCTATCAAAAGTTCAACATCCATTGGTTTTGTGATAGCCGTATTATTTACATAAGTAAATGAAGCGCTGCTTAAGGAGAATGTAATTTTGCATTGAAATAGGGTATTAATGGCACAGAGCAAGAGTTTTCTTAAGGGTATTCTTGTTGAAAATGAGAAGATTACACGGATAAATTCATGGTTCAAATGAAGAAATTCTCATTCATTATCTCACCTGCATACCAGCAACAACATAGTTGCTCCACAAGGGGTCCATCTTGCTGCGCTTGTTGTACAGCACACGGGTCAGCCAGCAGTGCATGGAACGCGGCTTCAGCAGCAGACCATCTCCGATGCATTGTTCGTCAATACTGGGGAAAATGAGAAGGCAATTTGATTATTGGAGTTGTGTAGTTATATTAGCTCTTTTAAATAAAAAATTGAGGACTTCTAGATAAGGTGTAGCAGTGTTGGTCGTATGGCGACAACCTCGTCGCCGGATGTCGCAGTGCCCAGAATGTTGTTTAGCAATCTAGGCAGAATATCGATGAGGCTGGCATGGGACCGTGGCATGAGCAGGAAGAGCCCTTTACCCAGCAGTTGGTGAAGTCTGGCAGTGGATGATGATGCTGTATTACTTCCATGTTAGGTTAGTTACCGCAGTCTTTTGCTTTTCAAATCAATTTTATATTGTAGTGTTGGACCAAGTAATTAGCCAGTGAATTACTGTTTCTTTCTAGTTATCTATGAGATTAGCAAATAGGTGTTTCCACTCAAGAAAATGCTGCTAAGATTATACAAAGTCGCATGTCCAACCTTCACCTTTTCAGTCTATAATCACCCACTGATGAAGCTACTTGATATCCAACCAGGCTTCATCAATATTGAAAACTTGAAAAAAACTCTTACAACAAATAACTAAAGCCCTAAATTCATTTGTAGAGAGAAATTGGAAGCTCTGCCATCCAAACAATATTGTATTTTTCTGTGCCTCTAATTCTATAATTTCTTGCAAAGATAAACTTATCAGACTAATTAACCCTCCTTTTGGACCTTGCCGCAGTCGGGTAAAAAATAATAGGAATAACTCAACTTACATTTTCTGTTCAATAATATCCTTCAAGTACTGATAATCAGCATAGTCTCCTCCATTACCGAGCAGGATCAGATCGTTAACCTTGGTGATACGGGGACAGTCACGGAACCTGGCCAGACTGCCGTATGAACCGAGGGTGTCAGCTGCGACGACACAGCCTTTGTCAAACTTGACGCCGATTACTGTTGTGGTTGTTGTAATGGGGGTGGCAGAGCTGAAAGAAGAAGGTTAGGTAAGTTGGTTTATGATGGTAATGATTTCATTGTTATAGCTGGTACTCTGTACCATGTCAGTTGCTCCATGTTAAATACTGGTATTCAGCTGCATCTGCGTAGATTTGAAGCCGATTCAACATGGTTGGAAAAAAGGCTGTGCAGATGCTGATGTGTTCTCTAGACTGTTTTCAATCCGATTGTCAGAGTCTACTGCTGCTGCTGAACAGAGGCCTCTCCTAATCTGTGCTACCAAACTCTGCCTCAGAATAATCATGACTACTTTCAATTCTATAATTGCTTTAGCTGTTCAATAAGGTCTCGTGTGTTAAAACTATTTTAATTATTATTATGATCAAGCCAAAGTAGTTCAAATATAGGAGACAGAGACAGTTTTCATCACATCTAAAAGTATAGAAGAAGGCCTCAGACTAGTTAAGACATTGTAGTGACTATATTTCATGATTGGTAGGTTAAAATTATAGGTATGAAGAAAACGAAAGATGACTTAGGACTTTGAACATAGCAAGTCATTTTTTCAACTTGAGACGTATGTAGGCTGATGGAAACCATAATGTAACCTGCAAGGTATACAAATACAAGAAATCAGATTGCATTTTACTTACTGAGCTTTAAATTCCTGTACAGGGTGAGTAGTAGGTCCGAATCCTGATGAGTTTCCAGGGAAGTTGTAGAAGGCACCAGGGGCTGGACCGTTCTGCCAGAAGGGCGCCGGGTTCATCATATCGCCCATAAATGCCATTATTACAGTAAAATCTAAGTTTTTCTACTACTAAAATACTTTTTGTAACAAAATAATGATCCTCACTCAATGACAAGCCGCAACGAATTTGACGGAAAATGACAAACAGTTTTTGGTTACGTTTCTTTACATTATTGCTGATTTATTTTATCATGACAAAATTTTCGAGAATTTGTTTTATTTTCATTATATTTATTAAAATAAACTGTATTAATTGTTTTTAAAACTCAAAAAAACAAGTGAGTGGGTTTCCATTCAGTTGCACTCCACTCCATGTCCATGAAAGGAATTAACGTTGAATGGAACGCAAAGAATCGTTTAGAAACACAGATTTTCTATTATTTAGAAATGAAACTAACATGATCTTGTTTTCGGCTTGATTTTAATAACAAATTAAAGTAAAGTCCAACCACTTACCTCTGTGTCTTATTTTTTACATAATTATGAAAATTTGGTCATATTAAGAAGTTAAATTATCTTAATATCTTGGCATTTGAACAAATATTCCGCAACTTGATGCTAACTTCATATGAGTTGCCGGCGTTCGGTTTCTGAACGAATTACTACTTGTGATGTGTTGCTAAATTCGCGTTCTTTCAATTTCCTCTCAAAAAATTGACACAACAAAATGTCTAAAAGAGGTTCGTGAAATTGTAAAATATCCATTTTAATCGTGTTATTTAGTGTTAAAATCAACTAGAAAGCATGTGTGAAGCGAAACTAGTATCATATTTGATTAGAAGCCACGTATATTTCCGATATTCACTTTGTATTTCGTGAGTAGAAGTGTTGTGATGAAAAATGTATGAAGTGTGGTTTTCTGTTTTAAGGACGTGGTGGTTCCGCGGGAGCGAAGTTCCGCATCTCCTTGGGTCTCCCAGTAGGAGCCGTCATCAACTGCGCAGACAACACAGGTGGGCACGAGTTTGTTTTATAAAACTAACATAACCTCTAATGGCACGTTTGACTGAACACTGATGATGATATTTTCGGACGCACTATGTGTGTTGAATACGATGATTTCTTCCTTGGCTGTGTCTGAAGTTGTTCAGTCTAACATGAAACAAAACAAATAGGTAACCTTACTTTCAAACCCACTCCTGGACAAAATAGTCTTGTCACTAAAAATTGGCGTCAAGACAAGTTGAGAAGTGGTTCTACTGGTTCTAGCATCATAAGTTCCAATTATTTATTGTCTTTCAGAGGTTAGAGTGACGCCTTTACCAAAAACATGACATTGACCTCAAAAACATGATTGTTTAGCCATGGCTTGATGTTCTCATAACTGTAAACTGACCATTTTGTCTAACTATCACAACCACCTTGGTAATATTTGAAGGTTAGATTTAAAAAAGGCTAGAACAAGAACATGGTCATGTGATAATAATATCAAAACAAAAAGAATGAGGTTAGGACTAGATTAGCTAGAATGATAGCCTTATCATGAAATAACTAAGGTTAAAAGGACAAGTTTATTCATGAAAAACCTGAAAACTGAGGTGCCTATAACTAGAATAAATTCCTATTAATTTACTACATTGCCTAAAAAAATACCAAACAAAAAACACTTCATTTTTTTTCCAACTCAATTAACTTAAATATCCTTCAAACTTTTCCAGGAGCAAAGAACCTCTATGTGATTGCTGTGCAAGGTATCAAGGGTCGCCTGAACAGGCTTCCCGCAGCCGGATCTGGAGACATGATCGTCGCCACCGTCAAGAAAGGCAAACCTGAACTAAGGAAAAAGGTATGATCTATCAATTGTTGGAATCTAGAATGATTTTAGAGGCATGGAACAATCTTGTGAGTAAAGCATGGAGAAATCTTGGATTGTTGAATAGATGGTCAAATCAAGAAGTTTAGTACTAGATCTTAGAGTAAGAACTGACAGACTGCATTTAGTTTGCTAGTACATTTCAAGCATGCAGTGGGTATGAATCACATTTAGAATGTGCTTCTACAACTAAACAACATGTTTGATTCATAGAAGCTCAAGTGTTAATTGCACCCTAAGAGATAACAAGTAATCAACCTTGGTACTACATAAAACAATTTCTAAATAAATTGTTTGAGAAATCAAAGCAGTACCTATTCATCTATTTAATCAATACACAAGAATTTATACTAAACGGAGTAAGAATCATCAAAGAAAGCAAACTAAGAATTGTAACTTTTGTATGTTCTATCTTCAAGCAATAACAGATAAAAATCATATTGTAAATAATTACTCTTATTCAAGAAATCACTTAAGACTTGTATTCAAGCACAACAAAAACATTATTTAGACTTCTTTATATCTAACTGCAGTCCGTTTGTTTTCTATTCTTTGATCTAGCTAGTTGATTTGATTTCTATAAAAAAATATACATCTGAGTGATGATGATGCCATCTAGCCGATTTTGGCCACAGCGGCTGCATTCGATGGCTTTCTAGCGTGATTGTGCTGCTCCGAAATGGCTAGCATGTCCAAGAGTGTCAATACATTATCTACAACAAGCTCCTAAGAAAGGAAAGTCGTAGAAATGGTATAAAATGGAATTACTATGATGATACACCATAGGGTTTCGCTAATATATACTTTCTGAACTGTAACACAGTTTGTTGATATGCCTTGGCTGACTGAGTGATTCCATTATTACTAAATAATAACAAATTAAGATAGATCTAACCTTAGTTTCTTACTAATACAGTTTTGGGTTTTTTGTATTTTTTTTTTTTTTTTTACAACTATCACACAACGCCATCTAGTCCCAAGCTAAGCAGAGCTTGTGTTATGGGTACTAGACAACTGATAAACATACTTATATATTTCTAAATACATACATATCCTTACATAGTATAAAACAAAGTCGCGTCTGTTTGTTTGTTTGTTTGTTTGTTTGTCTGTATGCTTAAATCTTTAAAACTACTCAACGGATTTTGATGCGGTTTTTCTTAGTAGATAGAGTGATTCAAGAGGAAGGTTTTAGTATATAATTTGAACGACATCCACGCGGGTGAAGCCGCGGGCATCAGCTAGTTATAGATAAATTACACCCAGACACAGAACAAATGATCGTGCTCATCACACAAACATTTGTCCTGGGTGGGAATCGAACCCACGACCTCCGGCATAGCAGTTAGGGTCACTAACCACTAGACTAACAGGCCAGTCAATAGGGTCATAGTCAGGTTATATCCTGGATGTGACTGACGCGATTAGCGACGAAGGTAGTCCAGCGCGAGGAGGGCGAACGTAACCATGATAAAACGATGGTATATATTATATATACATAATAATGTAACAGGCATGTGTTTGTGTGAACCTGAAATTAAATAGCAATAAGTAACCTAGACCATCTTGCCTGAGAGATATTTTTAAGCATGTAAAGTCAATTCCCTCTGAATTGACTTTCATGCATAAAAATACACGATAAAGAAGTTACCTATTATTATGAGAACTTTTCTATTACCTGAAATGGTTACTCAATTTCAAACAGTATACTATACAATTAGTTGAATCTGTGATAAAAACGATATAAAAGTCAACTGAAGTAGGAAACATTCCCCGACACATACTCCAATTTTAAGCAAAATACATAAAAATTTCTTCATAAAAAACACTAATTCATTTACCATATTTTCCCAGGTAATGCCGGCAGTGGTGATCAGACAACGAAAACCATTTAGGAGGCGGGACGGGGTGTTCATATACTTTGAAGACAATGCGGGGGTCATAGTGAACAACAAAGGCGAAATGAAAGGCTCCGCCATTACTGGACCTGTCGCGAAGGAGTGCGCAGATTTGTGGCCCCGTATCGCGTCCAATGCTAGTTCCATAGCTTGAAATAATATACGGTTAAGATAATTTTGTTTTTTTATTGTTTACTATCCCCTAACCTTAAATTATATAAGTATTGATAATTTAGAAAATGTTAAGCAGAATAATCAGTATTCCCAGTATTCATCAGTATTGACCAGGCGCCTTCTGTGCCTGGACATTGATAGGCTGTGTCTGGTGGCGGGGGGACCATCACTGGACACTTGTTCACTGAATAAACACTTCGACACCCTAGGAATCCCTGACAGTCCCCTGTGCAGGGCATGCATGGAGGCAGAGAGGAAACGGGTGGCGCATGTGCTCCTTGAGTGCACAGGCGTTACTAAGATCTCTTGCGGATATCCTGAGAAGATCGCGAAGTCTGATCTGCTTCTGGAGGGAGGTGGGCTGGTTGGAGAAATCGGCTACCATGGCTCACGCACAATGGTCCACTTCAAGGTGCGGAAACCTAAACGACAGTAACCTATAAGATCAGTATTCCCGCTAGTGGAGAACTCTGTTGCTATGCTAGAAAGTAAACGAAACTGCTCGTAATACCGAGAGTCATAGGTACTCATTAGAATGGCTGATACTCAATAGCAATCATTACACTAGAGAAAAAAAATTACCACATTGAGTTTTATAGTCTGAACCTAATAGTAGTGCAATATAAGCACACGTTTTCGAGGAAGTGTAAGTATTAATTAAATACAATAATAGCCCAACATGTTAAAAGTTGGGTCTGTACTCTTAGTAAAGTTTCGCACTCAGATTTGTAAGGCAGCAGGGGTCGGCTTCCCGCATTTACTGAAAAACACGAATGCGAATATTCGTGTCTGCAGTAATACTGCAGGCAGGCTAGCGATAAAGAAAGAAAATAACGGCAATGATATTAGTGACGTACAGACACGCTTGACTTGAGTTGACAGTAGATAGGCGCACGCTATACAAAACCTAATTAAGCTGATCTCTTATTCTACGGGAAGCGCATACAAAGCGAGGTCAGGTTATACTGGATGATTATAGCTGTGTGTACCATCTTTTCTTACAGCCGTAGCCGAGGAGTCTTCGTACATTTATTGACTGAGTCTGGTACTCATCACCACTACAGGCACCTATCCTTCAGCTGTTATTCAAACGCAAATTTTATAGCGATATCGAGCCAAAGCACGCCAAAGTGACCCCACTGCATCTTTTAGGTTGGGCCCCTCAGTGTACACTTACTGCTGACAAAGAAAATGGTCGCGGAAAATTTAATTTTAGGCCCTCGACCAAATTTTCCTTAGATTCAGAGAATGGCACTCACCCTCATGACAAACTATCCGTATTGTAAAAAATATTCTGGTTCAAACCGATTTTATCCAAAAAAATGTGGAACGCTTCACGATTTTGCGTGTCATCCTTGCGCAGGGGCCATGCTAATCTTCTCTGTATCGTTCCAATTTTAGTATATGTACTGCCGAAGCAAGTACAACAGTAGTGCACAAAATTTTGTTCCTAAGCGTCCGAAGAGAAAAACTTTGATACCGCGATTTAGAACTAATTGAAATATTTATTATATTATTCACAACACTTATGTGCAACTTACTTTTAGTTATCACGCAACTAATCAGAATTGTTTAAATTGTATACAATGTGTAAATAATCAACGTTATCAGTGATAAATTTGGTAAATTCTATGTTTTTAAGATTATGAAGTAACCTCAGCGCCATCTATGTTTTGCACTCACCCTAAAGTTTACCAATGAACCCAAACCCAACTTTTGAATAAATGACGTCATATTATTCAGAGTTGCATAACCTTTTTCATTAACTTCGAGGCATGCAAAATGCTACTACAAACCTAATGCTTTAGTCAAAAAGTTGAAAATCTATTAAAAAAGCTTGATGTGCTATCGTCTGTACCTATGTTTGTCGACACGGTAAGTTCCTATTAATTATTGATCTGAGGTTGGCGCAGTGACTGAGCGATTGACTGCGCTGAGTGTAACGGGTTCGATCCCCGCACGGAACAAATATTTTTATGGCCTACATATACATAGTTGTTCCGTATCCGGCTATTTGTGTAAGTATGTGAGTTTGAATGTTTGTAACTCATTCAATACGGTCGGGGCACGGTAAAAAATTTCAGTAAACCACAGTCCAATTTGTACTAACTAATGAATAAAATTGCCCTAACACTGAGCTGCTAAAGTCAAATTGTAACCATGCTTTGACATGTACACGTATGTTACTATTACTGCTGGCAAGAATGTAACGAAATGAATACATCATCATCTGCCTAACATTTTCCCAACTATGTTGGAGTCGGCTTACAGTCTGGATGCAGCTGACTTACATGGAGCATGCCTGCCTGTCTGAATAATGCCTTCGTCTATTGGCAAGGATGTAACGAAATAAATACATGCGAGTTTAAAAACTTCCATCTATTCACCGATTTTCGATATCTTTGGGTTGGGTTGGTCATAGACAAATAATGCACTGAGGTGATTTGTGAGTGTGTCCACTGTCCAGTAATCCAGTTGTCAGTCTGCAGCCGATCCTCAAAATTTTATCCGACGTCCTTATCAGATAAGACTATATTATAATAGAACTATCTACTAGTGAACCGAGAACCGAACCTGCGACCTGCACTGGAGCGCAGTGGGAATTTCATCAATATTTTATGTATGCGTACGTTACCTTCATGCGGCGTCCTAATTGGCAACGGTCGTACGATGCGTTTTTGTCGCACGACGAGATTAAACACTAATTTCGACTTTAAAATATATATTTTTGCTTAAAACCGATAGTTTTAAACATTTTTAAGTTTTTGCGCGATCACTTGCAAGCTCTATTAGGACACACTAAAGAAATTAGTGTGCAATTAGGACGCCGCCCCACAGAGAACCAGAGTTGTCGACGTAGCTGACCGAATAAATGTTAGCGTCAAGATGAAGGGACCAAGCATTTTGTTAGATTATTATGTATTTGAGAAGGTTAAGTTAAGTTTTATTATTTATTTATTTATTTAGGTAGCTAAAATTATAGTAAAGGTAGGAAATAGTAGATTATTGGTATTATTTTTTCATATATGTATGACAGGCATTGGAGACTTGGTCCCTTCATCTTGACGCTACCGAATAAATAAGCTGAAGTGGCAATAGGCCGGCCATAATAGTGACAAGCCCCAGTATTCAAAAATGCTTCGATTTGACAAATCGTATGTCTATCATTTTGTAACCGACTTCCAAAAAGGAGGAGGTTCTCTATTCGTGTGTATGTATTTGGCATTACTAGAGCGAGCGAAATGGACAAACGACTTTCCGAATCTAAATCGAATTGAGGCGTTTTTGAATACCGGGCCAAGGTGCGCCTCTACTGCCTATACCCTGAGCCTACAATGAGGCTGTAGTGAGCTAAGGAGGAATAATCAAATAAAACCAATTCATTTTAATAAAATAGTCCGGTATAATATTAAGTACTATAGTACAAATACACGTTTTTTTTGCGTCAATACTTTCTACGGCTCCTGTTATAAGAATAAAATAGGCAATTCTTTTTTAAAACATATTGTGTTTGCGAAAATAAAGTTATATAATATTCAAAATACCACGAAAATCAAAGAATTACAATACCTACTTAGGTAGGTATTGTAATTCTTTAATAATGTTAATTTTACTTATAGGTAAAATTAACATGGCCTTGTAGGTGATAAGATATAAATATCATCCTATAATCATGTGAAATTTTAAACATTTTTTTTTTAACCCTGAATAGGTAATCTCACTCAAATCCAGTCTGTCCCCTTGCTGCCCTCCCCTCCCGCCCGTAGACCGTACCCCAGCGGGGATGCCCTTAGCGATTAGTCACTGTCTATAAGTTATTTACCCCTGGCTGGAAGGGATTTGCCCGGTTAAGGCGACATTAGCTGCCCGCGACCTTGAGCGCGCGTTTAACTCATCGCCTAAACAAATAAGGTTGAAAATGGCGATGCGTTTGATGCTCGTGACTGCCAAAATCAACGATAGTTCGCAGATTTAATTTATTAAAAAAAAAAAATACGCTGTAATGTTAAAATATTTTTACATATGTCTTTAGTTGGTTAAATTTCCTTTCTGATAGTAAAAAAAAAAATAACAGTTGTCACTCAAAATATTGAGCATTTCGAGACGAAAAAGTTTTTTCGTGTGATTTTTTTGTGATTTTGTGATTTTTTTTTTCGAGGTTCTTGTTTACTTTTAGAAAACATTTTTGCATAAGTCTTTTACCTATACATTTGACTATACACTGTATTTTTTTTTGGAATTGTAATAAGTAGCAATACGGCTAACTCTGCGACGAAAAACAGGTCGTTTTTACGATGCCCCTTTAGCCGCGCCTTAAGCAGAAGCCAGTCTCCTAGACTGAACTGCGAGATGCACTACATTTTTTTTTTTAAATTTAGTTTGGTATATAATGCTTTCGTTTTTACGTGGTAACACAATCAAACCCGGTATTGGTAAAAAATATTGTTTACGACACACATATTTTATGTGTGTGTGTGTTCACAGCTGAGGTTCACTGGCTGGAGTAGCACAAATACATTCAATTAGTTCTTTGAAATCTCTTTGGAGTCTCATAACCATGAGTATTCAAGTAAATATACAAGACGAGCCTAACGGGCGACGAATTTCTCTCATGCAGGTTATGTTTTTGTTATCGAGTGACGAGTGAGCACTGTAAATGCGTTTACGAGCGTTCCGAATTGATGACAGCTCTTAGCTGTCATAATCGTGATATCTAAATCGGAACGCAAAATATAGACGTGAGCGCTGTGAGCGATTATTTTGTAATACGGAACGCGGCCTTAGTCGTTTTCTCGCCGGCGGTCGGACCACTGCCTAAGTACGAAACACGAAAAAATACATTGTAATTGCCCTTTATCGCGAAGAATCGTGATGTTTTTCACGGAAAGGAAGGTCAAAGAAAAGATGATGCTGTGGCGTCTACCAGGGGAGAATGTAAGTAGAAAACGTGTTGTGCCGACCCCAAATAGAATGGTAGGTACAAGGGCAGGAAAATGATGTTTTTCACGTGATTACCATTGCTTAAAAATGAGTTTTTTTCTTTTTAGACGCGTCATCGGCAGCTTTTGCAACCCCTTGCTACCTTATGCATATCAGACTTTCTTAGTTTCTTATCTTTCCTTGCACTATATATTGTTCTGAACTTTTGATAAATACCTATTGAAAAATATTTAACAATAAATTCTTTTAGATCCATGTTTTCAGGGTGGATTTTATTTGTAACAGTTTAACCTTTTAACGCCACAGTCACGTATAGACGACAAGCCGAACAAGCAAAAAAGTGCCCTAAGTCTGTCGACTTAAGGTACTTTTTGGCTTGTCGTCTTACTTGACCGTGGCGGTCAATGGGTTAAAAAGGAAATAAGTACTAATACAAAACTTGTATAAGGTCCTTATTTCCTTGGCTAATATTATTAGTATTTCCGTGTTAAAATTATGGGGTATTATGTTAAATTTATGCGTTTTCCGCGGCCAGTTTTGCTGCTTGAGCTTTCTTCATTTTCAGACGCCGTTGGCTGCGTTTCTTTGCTAGAGGCACACTGCCTACTAGCTTTCCTGATTTCTGGAGGGCTATTAGTTTTGCTGATTTGCTCTGTGAACAATAAATTCATAGGTTAATAATATAACATCACATAATTATTTGAAGGGCAGTCATTGAAGCGGGCCTGTGGACGGTGAGTAATGGCTCGCCGTCCGTCCGTCTTTTGACGACGACAGGCCGTGTCCACGCGCGCCTCTAACAGACAGATGGCCGTCGAGGCTGCGGGTTGTTCGCAAGAGATACCGCGGTCTCGACATAAAGGGCTAAGAAGGAACATGGGTGGTTTTTAGTCAGTAGAAGCCTGACACTCTCTATAGTCATTGTAAATAGATCCAGGCGTGCTCAATTCCTCAGCGGCTCACCTGGCTTCGAAGTCGGTTTGTAGTCTTCTAGGTAGGCCATGGTAGTTGGTGACCCGCTAGGAGCTTTTCTGCATGCTCAGCATAGTGAGCCAGGGGGAGATCTGAGGAGCTACAGCTTTTTTTGAGCTTTACCAACCTTATTATTAACTAGCTTTTGCCAGCGGCTTCGCCCGCATGAAAATGACGATTTTCCATACAAACTTTTATCCCCTATTTAACTCACTTATGGGTTGAATTTCATAAACATTCCTTGTCTACATTATAAAGGGAACCTCTGTGCAAAATTTCAGCTTTCTAGGTCCAAGGGTTTGGGCTGGGCGTTGATGAGTCAGTCAGTCATAGATAGATATATCTTAAAACAAACCTTTGCCTGATCCTTTGTAACTTTTCCTTTCGGTGGAGCCGTATACAAAACATTTATCCTCTTCTTACCAAGCATTGAATGATGCTTCGACAATGCAAACTGAAAACAAACAATTTGTTATAAAAAAAAACATAACATCACACCTCCATTCATGGGTAGGTAGGCAGTCACTCCATGTAAATCACTGGTATAAATACCGGCACGGTTCTTGAGCGCTCGGCGAAACAGTGGGGATCGCTGTACGCATCGTACACTTTATGACAAATAAAACACACACCCGTTTATTAATTATTATTGGTCGTGAGGTAAGTGCAGCAGGAGTAAAGAACAAATCCCGAGTGACGGCTATGACGCGATGCGCTACGGGACAATCACTGCACTTTCCCCGCCCCGCGTCTCACTTCATACCACCAAAGGGACCCAATAACTCACTTTTGCGTCAGCGCTCAAGAATCGTGCCGATGATAATATTCAACTGTATCAGGTTAGACTGGAAGCCGGCCCCAACATATTTGGGAATGGGCTAGACAGATAGATGATGATATGGTTGAAACCTGATCTGTTCTAACATTGAGTCATGCTATTGAAGCGACTGTCGGAAATCTGTTTATGTTGCAGATTAATAAAAAGACTTATAGATACAAGAGCGTGCAAAATTTTCTCATCCCGCCTCGGAGATGTTTTAAATTTTCTTTTCTACTAAAAAATCTTGTATACACATGAATCATCTTATCAGTCTCTTGGGCACATTACCAGCTGACAGCATTCGGAAGGACTGTTTTGATACCTGATTTGATTTTATAGTTTGTTGTTAGTTTATTTGTCCGTTTTTCATTTTGGGGGGAATGAGGAACAGGTGTTGTGTCCGGCGGGCAGTTAGCCCGCCGGACACAACACCCGTCCGGTCGGAGGATCCTCCCTTTTTAACGGGGATGAGAAACTTTACACCCTGTTCCTCATTCCCCCCAAACTGGTGACCCCGACGTGATGTCATTGGTCACCCCGGCGTTCTCGAATTGCGCCTCAAATTGATCTCCGTTTAACCTGTTATAATAACTGTTCTTCCGTATTTCGTGTGTGTCTAAACTGTAATCTGTGTTGTGACAATCGTGACTGTAAACTATCATCTCTGTACTCCTTCTTGTGCTTTGTGTTGTGTATGTGGACTTTGCTCAAATAGACTGTGAGTACCTAAGGCAGTGACTTTTATTACCATCCTGCCTACCACACACCCTAACACATCTCTAAACATTAATATAATTATGCCATGTATCCACTGACTTTATGTAATAAATAGGTACATCTTAATGTTGATACATACCTCATAGCTAGGTTCATTGCTAAGTTCTAAATAAGCGATGGCACTCTTCTTGCCTTCCATCGCCTTCGGTATACGGACGTCTACAATCTGCTCGTTCATCTCCTTGAAATGGTCTTTTATCTGCAACAATAGGCAAATAACAACTAAAATATAAGTAACTCACAAACGAAGGGACACTTCATATCCCCATCGGGGCTGCGGGTTGTTTGAAAGAGATACAGTGGCCTCGACACAAAGGGCTAGGAAGGAACATGGGTGGTTTTTAGTCAGTAGAAGTCTGACACTGCCTATCGCTCTGCCCAGAGCGGGAGGAGTCATTTGACGATTTCCCACACCCCAAAAAAAATGGGGCACTTGGGGGTCTTTTGTTAAGCTATTGCATAGCTTCTATCGCGGGCCTTGAGCGTGGAGAGCGAATCCAGAAATTCCCTAACGAAAATATTCAAGATTCAGTATTCAACCAGGGCCCCAAGTCTGCTAGTCAATAGTGTCAGAATGGTCGATCATTGATCTCATAATGGTTGATTGATGACAAGCCAAAAAGTACCTTATGCGTATCGACTTAAGGTACTTTTTGGCTTGTCGTAAATCAACCATTATGAGATCAATGATCGACCATTCTGACACTATTGAATAGCAGACTCGGGGCCCAGGTTGCTATGGTTACGGAAAATAACAAGGTTGTCAACTGAGGTTGTCAAATTAAATAATTAATTATTTGCTGTTGATAAAAATGCTATGCAATAGCTTTACCGCGGCAGTCTCCGAGTGCCACATTTAGTTTTTTGTTCACTACAGGAACTGAAGGACACTACCGAAAGCGCCAAACTAGTAGCTCAGTTCTGAGCCGATACAATTTAAGTTGCCATCGATACGCTAAGAAAGAAGATAAATAAACACACGTAATTTTTCTGAGCCGTACGCATCGCATTTGCTAAAAAATATAGGATAGGATGGGTGCGCGGGACGGACGGTCCCGTGCACCTATTCTATCCTATACCTATTTTTTTAACGATGGAAAATCATCATACCCATCCGTGCGTCATCCGCCGCGATGATAAAATCACAACCTTGGTAACTGGCCCTAGCGGACCCCTTCTTCGATGCTGACTTCTCTTTGAAGTTTGCGTGGAACACAAAGCGCCATCCACCTGTGCCTGGTTCTGATCAGAAATAATGAATGCGATTCGGCGCGTAGGCGCGGGCCCGCTGGCGCTGAGCGTTGGGCGACTCCAGAACAAGGGTTCTGCATCGTAAGCGCCGAATCGCATTCATTATTTCTGTTCTGCATTCGCCACATGCACCTGCGCCTTACACACCGAATTAAATGACGTCATACGAACGTTTTGTGTAAAAACAGTTTATTCTCACCTTATCCTTATCAACACCAAGCGGCAAGTTCCCCAAAAACACAATATATCTCTTTGGACCTCGAACTTTTTGTTCCACCATATCTTTCTTCTCTTTCACTACTTTCTCCTTCCGTTCCGGAGACTCCCCGTCTACTTTCTTCTGCCATTCCGGAGATTCCCCATCTACTATCTTCTTTTTTTTATGCTTTTTGGGCTTCACTGCTTCTTTATCCTGGCTAGCAGTTAGTTTTTGTTGTTTTAAAGCAGTTTTTAGCAGGTTGTAGAGTATACGGATACGTCTTAATTCTGCGTCGGTGAGTTGTGACGAGTTGGTCACGATTGATTGAATTTTATTGTGTATTATTTCTGGTTCTAGTACGTTGGACGTGCCTTGTAGTGATTCTTTTACAGCTTGACGGATGCGGCCTGAAATGAATAGGTATTGGAAATTATCTTGAGTTGGATATATTCTTTGATCTTGACCACAAAAGAGGTTACATTAACAAACCTTTTTTTCTTTGCTAAGAATCCCCAAAGGGTTAGGTAGAGGTGACCCACACATGGTCAGTTATTTTGAAGTCCCATGTAATAGGGGCGAACCTATTGTCATTTTGTAGCACAAATGCAGTCTGCATGGCTGCTACAGAGAAATAACCCAATAACAGTTTGCCAGACCTAGGTAACGGACCGGACGGTACCCAAGACCTCATGCACAGTAGGCACACTTGCTACCAGGAGAACAACAAGGCAGAAGAACTTTTAAAACTTGCTACGTTTAATTCTCATTTTCAGTAAAATTAGTATTTCACAGGATATTACAAAAAATTAATACAAAGCAGCTTCGCAGTAAAAATACATACCTTTCTGATTATTAGTCATCTGCACTTTCAAGAATTGACTAATCAGGTCTTGATTCTTCAATAACGGATATTTATCAGTAACCTCGAAATCCACAACTTTCGGCTCAGCCTTAAGTTTAGTTCCAGCAGATTTAGGAGGTTTTGTTCCAGCAGATTTAGGAGGTTTTGTTCCAGCAGATTTAGGAGGCTTTGCGGGGGAAATGGGTGTCATGTGTGTTGTGATAGGTATAGTTTCAGATTTTTCTAACTTCTTCAATTTAGGATCTGTGGTAGGGATAGTCAGTCCGGATTTCCTTTTACGCTTTTGCTTGGTTGGCGAAGCTTGTTTCGTTAATGTCTGCATTTTCTATAAGTTGCTTTAATACTGTAATATAAAGGTACCGGTGAATTATACAAAAACTGCAGAAGAAACTTTTTTCAAACATTATAATATCATACCTAGTCAAAAACTCTTTCGTAACACTACTAAAGGTATAAAACTCGTTTAGTTGTAAGGGTTGTGTGACCCCGTTGGGGCTGCAGGTTGTTCGAAACAGATACTGTGGCCTCGATATAAAGGGCTTAGGAGGAACATGGGTTGTTTTTAGTCAGTAGAAGTCTGACACTCTGCCACTACCGCTCTGCCCAGAGCGGGAGGAGTCATTTGATGATTTCCCATACTAAAAAAAAAAGGTTTTTGTATGCTCACTCTCGAGTTTGACGTGTCGCACAACTGGAGAGAAAGTATCATCATAATCTATGTCATACCTCTGGTTGAAACCCCGAGAAAAAAGCAGACAAGCTTTATACCTTCCATGAAAGCTTATTACACGACTGCCCCAAAAAAAGAGTGTTATGTTTTTTCAATATCATAATCATCATACACATAGGCCTATCTTTTTTGTATCACCCTACAATATGCCTAGCCAAGTGCCAAGCTGACTTAGATCAGGCTAAATATGTATTAAAAATATTTTTATTTTCAAATAAGCAGATTTATTGTTCTTTGAGTAGAATTTCACGTAGCTAAACATTATATTGATAACCTCTTTATTATTCACATGTATTTGTTTACACTTTTGAGGTTATATTTTTTATTGCAATCATTCTACTTGAAATACCAATATTCGACATCGTAAATACATAAGAAACTGTAATTAATTAAACATATGATTAAATAACAATAGAAAATTAAATTCAAGCATGTTCTTTTCATTCAGTGACACGTGCGAGAGCTTAAATTGAAAAGTTTGAAAATATGAAAAGAAATTGACCAATATACCTGGGTAATCAATAAACAAACGTTGTTTTATTATATGTACGGAAGAAATTCTCCTATTTCATTGTACTTTCCGTAAGAACTTGCAAATTTTGAACTGCTTTTGTAATTTGTTTTGCTAATTTGACAATTCAATTTCAATTATTTTTAAACGTCATTAACCTGTCACGTATTATTTTCGTTCAGAAACAGGCATAACAGTAACACTCACGTGCGTGTGTGCTCACGTTGGGTAAAGAGGTCATTGTAGCCTCACAGAAATTACAATAAATTTTCTTTTTGCCACATTAATGGGGTATAATATTATAGTTGCTCGCCTGTTACAGAGAATGAGAAAACCAATCCTCCAATATAATATAATTAGACACAGTAACCAACACAAAAAACAACCAAAAATCTTTCCTACCACGTTGCGATTATATTGGCGATAGTACCACTCACAGCTTTAAAATTATCTGATAACAACGCTGAAATCCCCGACAGGTTAGACAGAAGTTTCTACATGATCTGTAGTAGTATTTGCTTCACTGAAGGAAAACATCGTGAGGACAGAGGAAACCACAATGCCAGACATAATAGGGGATCGGACAAAAAAAAACTAATTAGTCCGTCAGATCGATTTCCAAAAATTATTGAACACCTATTTTTTCTTTTTTCACAATAATCATATTTTTTTGAATCAGTCCGATCCCCTATTCTTGACTGCATGTAAAGCCAAGTTCATGGGCGCCATAAACGCTCTGAAACCACACGAAGAAGACGAAGTACACCCCCATATTAATTCACCAGTATGTTTAAATCCCATAAAATAGGTGGCGCTTCAATTCTACACAGTAACGGTAACCGCACACAAATCCTGAGCAAACCAAGCCCGAGGCTGCTACTGAGAAATTCCTGATGGATAAATTCTTTAAAACTTTGCCCAACCTAGAAATCAAACTAAGAATGTCATATTTAACAGTCTCACTGACGGCCACTAGACCTACGAAGCCGGTCCATCTTAAAATACCAGTCAAATATTTACTGCAATTAAAAAACCGTAACATTTCTTACATATTTTGAAAGGTGACAGTTACTGTTATGCATCTAAATGGCGTTCGAAATGTAATAATATTAGTATGATGAGTCATTTGGCTTCGAATATTTAAGATAAACAGAATATTATGCAAATTTTACTGACAAACATGCGATGAAGGTAGTTTTATTGATGTTATGATTCACAGATATATAATAACGGCCTCTGGGATACACCTTTAGGTTAAGGCGTGCCTCTCGCGTCCGGCCCTGGTGCAAGCCATGGTCGGGGGCGAAGAGGAATGGGACGCCGTCGCCTCCTTCTGCGAAGCAGTGATGCTAGCGAAGGAGGTGGCGGAACGTGAGAGGGAAAGAATCTCTCGTCCCACTTCCCAGCCGCCGCGGGAGACGCTCCGGGCGTCGGGGGCCACGTGATGACGTGATGGCTTCCGGCCACCGTAGACGCGGGCCTGTGGACGGTGAGTAATGGGCTAGAGCGACGTCCCACAGTGTGGGAATCTTGCAATCTAGGGGGATTTAATTCCAAATTGAATTAAATAAAGATACAAGTTAAAAAATATTATTGATTGGTATTCAAATAATTAAAAATACCTAAATACTGGAAGAAAATAAAGGTCTATGAAAAACCTATCACCTACCTACCACCTACCTACTATCACTAAAAAAACATATCCCTAAAGTTTGCTTGTCGTCGCCCCTGAGTTACGCTTCACCCACTCAACCTTCGTTACGCTACCCAAGCAACATGCTCACGTGATAAATGACGATAAACTGACGTCATCTTTCAAACAATGACGTCCTTCGTCATATATGACGTAATAAGATGACGTGATTCGGAGCTTTATGTCGTCGTTTGCTTTTTAAGACGTCATCAAGTAACGTGATTCGGAGCTATATGTCGTCGTTTGCTTTTTAAGACGTCATCAAATAACGTGATTCGGAGCCCACCCACTTGATATCTAGTAGCGCCACTGCTCGATAGATGGCGCTGTACGCTGACGTCACGTTTCTGAATCGCGGTGTTAAGATTCTCCGCGAGCGAATGACTACCCCTGCTTTACTTAGATGTGTTATCGCTTCTCGGCCTTTTGGCTAAGATCAAAGTGTCTTTTTATATATCTGTTCTTTTTAGCTTAATATCTTAAAGCTCCCTCACTGGATCATTCTCCTGCCCTTATCCCAATTTATTTGGGGTCGGCGCAACATGTCTTCTTCTTCCATACTTCCCTATTTCTCGTCATTTCATCAGTCACCTCCTTTCTAGGGACCAGTATTATTAATCTGATTTTTGTAAGCTGACGGGATGTTTGGGGCTCGCTCCACTCCCGTCGGGGGTCGGCCCGGCCTCGGTACCACTCTAATTTAGCCATTTATGACGTGATTATCACGACGACGCGACGACATGGTAGACGTTATAATTGACGTCGAAATCACGTAAACTGATCACGTCATTAATGACGCACTAATTTGTGACATCCTCACGTCAAAATTTACGTCTATAATGACGTGATGCGACGTCTTTCGATGCCTTAAAATTCACGTCATTATTCACGTGAGCATGTTGCTTGGGTAAGGAGGTCGCCGGCGAGCGAATGTAGCGTAGAAAGTGCTACGCCGTAGCGCGTCCTGTTTTGTTATTTTAGTCTAATTGAAAGACAATTTCTGGCTGAAGAAGGGGCTGGATTTTGATATTATTCTCTTCAACATTCAACCTTAGCTGTATAGGCACCATGTATTTTCTAAAAAGGTTCTCAGTAGATTCATTTTAAGAACCAAATTGTTGTTAATATGATTTTTGTTGTGCTCCATCACAACCACACATAATTAACAGTGACAGTTCCTTTACTCCACTGGCCAAGGCCTCAATCGAGCCGAAATGTCGACCGAAAGAAGTCGAAAGGCATAACGCGGCCTCGGCACAAGGGCGAAGAAGGAACATGGGTTGGTTTTTAGTCAGTAGAAGTCTGACACTCCCCTTCGCTCTGCCCAAGAGCGGGGGGAGGGAGGGGGGGTTAATTGATGATATTCCACCAACCAAAAAAAGGCGTGCTTGCCTACGTTGGTCCTTGGTTGGGTGCCCAGTTGCCCACCCTTTGAATACTGAGTTTCCTCCGTGCCTCGGAAAGCACGTTTAGAAGTTGGTGCCATAAAAAGATCTTTGGCTGTCGATACAGGTAGTAGTGGCCTGTAAGTCTGGCAGCCAGTCTTACTAAAGAGCCGTAGGTATTCGGTATTACCCAGTACTTTTGTGGAAGTCATATAGGCAGTCACTCCATGTAAAATACTAGTATTCAGCCGCATCCAGTGAGACTGGAAGCGGACCCAAACTAACTTGGGAAAAGCCTAGCCAGATGATGATGAGTCATTCTGTTTCGAATATTTAAGATAAACAGAATGTTATCCAAGTTTTGCTGACAAATGCGATGAAAGTAGTTTTGTTGATGTTATGAGTCAACGAGAACGAACGCGAAATTGATCATCACACATTGCTTGGAGATGCAGTTTTCCTCTCTTTATTTCCTTGATTCTTAATCATCTTTAAAAGTAGGTAAGTAAGAAAGTAGGTCGCAACTCGCAATATACCTACAGCCCTCGCCAAACTTTGTGGCCGCCCTGAATATAGTCGCGAGTCCGAACTTGCACATGGTACAGTCGAGTGGGAATACGTAATCAACTAACATTTTTAATACTTATTATATTACTAGCTTTTGCCCGCGACTTCGTTCGCGTGGAGTAGTGACTTCCGGCAGATTTTTGGTTTTACCCACATAGTTCCCTATCTCGCGAAAAAAAAAAAAAACTATCCTGTGTCCTTTCTCAAGTTCCAAACTATGTCTGTGTCCCGCTACCTGATTTTGTGTTCTGCGCAATGCGAGAGCCTAGTTTCGGGACGGTCACAAAGTTTGGCGCGAGCTGTACTTGCATCTTGTCCCATATTACCAAAATATTGTGGTTGGCGCCACCCGTTTTTTCTTCCATTCTCTCCCGTCAGCGCTATCCTCTTTTTTCATCCCATACACATTCCATTCACCTTCATCATCTGCCTAGATTTTGTCTGACATGGGTTGGTTTCAGTCTAATCAGAAGAATAGGGGGTCTAACTGCGTATGTGATCATTAAGGAAAATAGATCGAATTTCATAGTAAAATAATTATGAATTGAATTAAAATTCGTAATATTATGAAAGGTCCATTTTACGCTTTTTAACGCAATTTATTATGATGATCTGCTAAAGTGACCATTTAAGACATACCTTTTTTTTTTTTTGGTGAGTTGAAAATCATCGAATAACCCCCCCCCCCCCCCGCTTTTGGGCAGAGCGAAGGGGAGTGTCAGACTTCTACTGACTAAAAACCAAACCCATGTTCCTTCTTCGCCCTTGTGTCGGAGCCGCGTTATAACCTTTCGATAATCCACAGCCCTGACGGGATTTAAGACATCCTGGCGTCTAAAATGGCCACTTTAGCTGATCAAAACATGAATTGCGTTTAGAATGAACCTTTCATAACTGTAACTGCGTCTGTGACCACTTTACGAATTTTAACGCAATTCATATTATGATCTGATAAGGTGGTCATTTTAGACGCCCTACCCGTGTAGTGTTAAATAATGAATCACGAACCCCTTCTCTCTGTATCCATCGATATATTTATGTAGATTCATAACTCATAATGTGTTTATTATACACAGGAGTTAGCAGTACAAGTCGTAATTTGACCCAATTTATTTATTATACCAATCTAACTAATGTTCAAAAACTCAACAGCAAACCAGCATTGTGCTTTGCAGTGCCCTGACAGGGTTCATGTACAAAAACCGACAGTATTGTAAAATGTGTGATGTGCATGAGAGCAAATAAATAAATAAATAATAATATATACCGTATATTACGACTTGTACTGCTAACCCCTTAGAAGTAAGTTCGCAATAACGTGTATAATTAGATTACCGGTCCAATTGTTTTTTTTTCGCAGATTTGTTTCCGGTCCTTATTTTAATTCTAAATAGTTAAATAAGAAGGCAGAATAACTAATACGAATAAAAAAACATAATTAGTCTTATTAAAATGAAATTAATTGTCTTGTTTTCGTCTTATAAATAAAAAAACTTTTTTCAAAAAAATCGGTGAACATACATAAAAAATGTGTATTGTACACATCTGCATACCCCCCTCAGAGCATACAGGCGTGATGTTACGTCATGATAATGTTTGTTCAATAAACTTCCAAGCGATTCCAGCAATTACGACAGATTTGCCGTCTATTTTTGAAGAGTTCCATTGTATATCTCCGAAGACCAGCACCAGATTTTCACCAAATTAAAATGAGACCACCTCAGGAGTATACTCTTTCAAATAAAAAAAGAATTTTGAGAATCGGTCCACAAATGGGGGAGAAATCAGGTAACATACATAAAAAAAAAATACATTCACACGAACATAGAACCTCCTCCTTTTTTGAAGTCGGTTTAAAACTTAATTTACTTGTAAACTTTAATGAGGTATTTGGTGTGACAGAAAGAGGTCGCAAGCTAACCTCGTTGACTTTTATCATCGGTTTCATGTTACTTACGGATAAAAGTTGTAAAAAATACATTACGGTGGATGAGCAGTTATGTTTGTATAACTTTCCTTTAATATTAAAAGGTTCAGTATTACTAGAGATATTTTTATTATTTACTAGCTGATGCCCGCTGCTTCGCCCGCGTCAAATTATAAAACCTTCCTCGAGAACCACTCTAAGTATTGGTGAAAACAATATGGAAATCGGTGCAGAAGTTTTTGAGTTTATCGCGAAAGACACACGCGGGTTTAATAATATGTAGTGAAGTGATGATTCAAATATCCATCATCATGAGCTGTGATATCGCAATTTGTATCTATGCCGTTTTACTGGCTACTATTATCTATGTAGCTGCTGGTATAGCAGTCGGCACGTAAGTTGAAACAAAATGGCGGTCGTTCGCGAAGTTACAATCATGAAAATAAGTCGACTCTGAGACCCGATAATGTATTACAGATTGCATCCCGTAAGTTGAATTATGATCTTGAATGCTCAGTTGCACATTTTCCTTCGAATCTCACTCTATTTTTGTCATATTTTTAACCGACTTCCCAAAAGGAGGAGGGTTCTCAATTCGATTGGTATGTTTTTTTTTTTTTACTTACCTATGTGGACGACCGCCATTTTGTTTCAACTTACGTGCCGACTGCTATAGCTAATTTGTTTAAATCGAAGATACACTAGACCATCGAGGCAGGCATCTTCGTCGTTGGTTTAAAATATGTTATTGTCATAAACATTTTTTTTCTGGTTAATGGCACTTTCCAGTATTCGGCCGAATAGTGGAAAGTGCATTTTTTTTTATAGTGCAAGTTAAAACGAGCTTACAACAAAGAATCGATTATCTAACAGTGCTTAGCTAGGACACGCCCCCCCCCCCCCCCCGACTCGGTGACGGCTTAAGTTTAAAGTTAGTATTCAATTAACACGTTTCTGGTAATTTATTTTATTAAAGGACTGGACTTAGACCAATCTTCTTTCTCTTTCTTGGTCGTGTGGTTAGTGCCCATAGTGCCTAACCTACACCAGATTAGGCTAGAGTTTTATACCGGCCATGGGCCTCTGGCTTGGCTTTACATGCCGTCGAGAAATGTCTATCAGGCATGCTAGTGGTGGGGACCAATCTTTGATCTAAGATAGGTATTATGATGATGATGATGCCATCTAGCCGGTTTCGGCCACAGCGACTGCATTCGCTGACTTTCTTTAGATTGTCAAGTGCTTTGTTGTGCTGCGGGCTGTGGGCTCTTAAGCCTTTCCATTTTATGGATTTGGTTCTTTCCGTTATTGGACGTTTTTGAAAGAGTTTAAGGTGTGTTCATATGCTTATAAATATGAACACACCTTAAACTCTTTTTTATTATATTCCCATTCATAAACGAGAGTAGTTTCTGATGATAGTCAAAAGCTCTTTTTTTTTCTAAAAATCAATCAAATTTTAGGATGTCGTCATTCTTTTAAGGGTTTCACCTAGTTGTAGACTGCATATATCTAGCTAGAGTAGCTAGTTCTAGTTCCCACGACAAGATTTTTTTGCGGCAATGACCGGTAAGGCGCTTTCGGATCTTCTGCTATAACTTTCCGGAAGAGGCGGTGTCCACTTACCATTATGCTTTTCCTCTATAGCCTATTCCGTTATTAGGCCTAATTAGCAGCTAGCTCGCCATCCGTCTGTCTTATGACGACGACAGGCCGTGTCGACGGCGCGTTCGTATTCCACGCGCGTGTTATATCTTTTTAATTATTTTTGTAATTTTAGCACTGTTTTTAATTGTTCAAGTATATAAAATTGAAATTTCCTTGATTCAGACCAAAATAACGTAGCAACGTCGGCTGTCAGATGTCAAGTGACAATGACGTAGGGCGACGTTGAGTCAAGTATATTGTTGATTTAATAATCACCGAAAATATCTTAAAAACAAAGGTTCTAATTTCAAATAAACCTAATTTACATTATTCAAATGATATATTATATCCCGACGTATTTTATAGAAGTAGCTTTTATTGTAGCTTAAAAGACTTGGTTTCCGAACCACAAATACTATTGTGGTATTTGGAATAGTTAAGTCAAGTTAAATGTTTATTTATTATAAATTGCCAATAAAATACATAGTTATTAATAAAAGATACTTATAATGTTTCCTACATTTTATCTTGAAATTTTAATAAATTAAATAGTTTCAATCAATTCTCAGAACTATCGGTTGATATTCATATTTTATCCGATAGTCATAAAGATTACAAATAAAAACGTATTATATTGCTAAATTAACTTCAGACGTTTTAAAATAGTTTCACTACATAGGATTTGCTAATTATTAATTATGTTATTAGTTATTTAGCTATAATGTATAACCATTTGCCATTGGTGTATTATGGCGGTAGTCGTTGATTAACTTTTTAAGATTGGACGGTTATAAAAGTGAAAGGACCGGCAATTCAGGTTGAGTTACGCTGCAACTGTTGAAGGGTAAAGACAGACCCAAAGTAGTATATAAATTGTGTATAGAAAGGATTAAGTTTACATATTGTGGCCTAGTTGTGAAGATACCAAATGTGTAAAAGCTGAAACCTATTTGTATTACTCTAAAGGATCTACAATGTTCATGTAAGTTAATTGATATTATGCTATGAATATTACTGATGACTATGTGTTAGAAATATGTACTATAATATGGTTCATATTGATTGTTGTTTATGTAAACTGATAAATTGCTGTAATTTGAGACAGTCCAAGACAATGTCAGGTTGTCTTTGCTTATTACTTTAAAATATGTTCCCGTGGAGTTTCTTGTCCATTCTTCTCCACGAAGACTAGGAACCTAGCGAATGGAATCGAGTTTTATGTAGTTGACAAGACCAAAAGAAATAAAATGAATAGTCTTGTCTTTTGTGCTTTTACTTCATAAAACCCCTGTTCCCAACACACATTTCTTTAGAGGTACTTTCGAACACAGTAAATAACTAGTAATCATCCTGACAAGTTTAATAATTATTGGATATTAATACATATACATATAGATTTACATACACTTCCTAACATCAGAAGTGGGACAGTCTCTGGCTCTCTGATATAATTTCTAATGGTCTTCCTGTTTTATTTTCATGATCAATGCTGGAGCTGCTGCTGGTGTGATGATGAAAGCTGTGACGCCGATAGCTCACCGCCTCGACTTGGCTATGATGAGAACGTCGACAGCACGTACTCCGACAGCGAGATTGAGAAGCTGCTGGAACCACTTGGCAGCCAAGCCATGGCTTAAATCAAGCAGCAGTACGAATTCGCTAATGTCGGTAAAGGCCTTTAGAGGCTTTGTTTTATTTTAATTTATTTATTCTCTAATAACGTAGTGATAAAAGATCCTAGAAACTGTAAAAATAAAACTAGAATAATTTAGGAAATTGTTATTCAAAGTTAAGCTTCTTTCTAAAAGTTTTTAATGTACTTACCAGACATCCAAAACTTGTGATGAAAATATTTATAAATTTTTCGTAATGCAAAGCATTACCCTGGCTTGGTTAGTACCCCCAAATTCATGCAGATTGTTAGTTTTCACGAAACAACCAATAATACAATAAAAGATAAATAAGTATCTCATCTTCAATTCAATTAATGAGATTATGGGATTGGAGATATTCAAATATCTGACGTTATTTTTGAACCTCGTCTTGTAAATAGTATTAATGACAATGTCAATATTTGTTTCCTTGATAATTCTGGTTCTCGCAAAATAAATATTGTGAATATAATGTATAAACGTTACGTAGTATGAAGTTTGAAACTACAATAAAATTCTAATACGATCTAAATAGATAAGATTGAATCATATAACGAGGGTAGATTTTTTTTTCTCTCGAAACGTATTTATGGGTCAGTCGGTCTAACTGAGTTAATCAATACAAAAGACTTGTTGATTCATACGAAAACATGTTTAAAAAAAAACTAATACCATTATATTAGCTAATGTATTAACAACTTTATTATTCTTCAATGCTCAGGGGTTTCCTCATCAAGAAAAAACAATAATTCACTTGCTGATAATTTAAATTAAACAATAAAAAAAAAACGTGTTTATGAAAACGCAGAAATTAACGTACAACTAATTTGAGAATAAACGATTACAATAACAACACAAATGTCTAGTAGCTAATAACCAGCCAAGCAAACACTGACACAAACCAAAAGTGGGTTCCATTTTTTTTACTAGATGTGGCAATACATGGCAAAATACTAATTAAGTTGTATTACTAATTGAGTATTTTTATTATTTAATATTACCAATGTGATAATTATTCATTTAAATGATTACCTATTTGTTTAAACTTGATTAAGTAGGTTAAACCCTTCGGGGATTACAAGGCGTGAAATTAATCTAAAAATTTAAGATAATATGTTAAAATAATAATAATCTGTATTTATTATGGTAATAATAGTACAAAATGGTAAACTAGATTCGCAATGATATTGTCAGATTGACCGAGCGGTGACTGTTTGGTGTTGTAAATGAGATTTGTATGATTCAATGGTTAGAGTATACTATCTAATACGATCTGGGTACATTTTACAAAATGGAAGTCAAAGAAACAGTACACGATAAAGTCATAGATGAAAGGTAAAAAAAAAAAAAAAAAAAAATTGCTATTCTAGTGTGGTGAATAAATAGATACCTAGATGAAAACATTGCTGTTGAGAATTCTATGTGGACATAAATTTTGATGTGTTATTCAAAATGAAACAATAATTATTGTAAATTCTAAGGACAAGCTACGATTTAGGCCAGGTGAAATGGTCTATGAGAATGCTATTGTTGAAGACGCTATTTAAGTCTCTAAATTTTTTATAACAACTATTGCACCTGGTTAATCAAATGATTAAATGACTTATAACTCATGACTTACAAAAAAAAAGGGGGTGGCTGTGCCTTATAAAAAAAATGTGGCTGTGCCTTATAAAAAATTAAAAAGGTGGCTGTGCCTGTGGCTTATAAAAAAAGGTGACTGTGCCTGTGGCTGTGCCTTATAAAAAAAAGGTGGCTGTGCCTGTGCCTTATAAAAAAAAGGTGGCTGTGCCTGTCGCTGTGCCAATAATATACCATTTTAAAACCAAAGAATTTGATTGCCAGAAATGTACTTCAAGGACCAGGTACATAGCAAAATGACCATGTTATATCTTATTGAAAAATGTATAAAGATAAATAACTCTTTATTTTTTTATGTTTTGTGATTGATGAATTGTTTTATCAAAAAATGTACTTCGAGAACGAAGTACATATCAGAATGGCCGTGTTATATCTTTTTAATTATTTTTGTAATTTTAGCACTGTTTTTAATTGTTCAAGTATATAAAATTGAAATTTCCTTGATTCAGACCAAAATAACGTAGCAACGTCGGCTGTCAGATGTCAAGTGACAATGACGTAGGGCGACGTTGAGTCAAGTATATTGTTGATTTAATAATCACCGAAAATATCTTAAAAACAAAGGTTCTAATTTCAAATAAACCTAATTTACATTATTCAAATGATATATTATATCCCGACGTATTTTATAGAAGTAGCTTTTATTGTAGCTTAAAAGACTTGGTTTCCGAACCACAAATACTATTGTGGTATTTGGAATAGTTAAGTCAAGTTAAATGTTTATTTATTATAAATTGCCAATAAAATACATAGTTATTAATAAAAGATACTTATAATGTTTCCTACATTTTATCTTGAAATTTTAATAAATTAAATAGTTTCAATCAATTCTCAGAACTATCGGTTGATATTCATATTTTATCCGATAGTCATAAAGATTACAAATAAAAACGTATTATATTGCTAAATTAACTTCAGACGTTTTAAAATAGTTTCACTACATAGGATTTGCTAATTATTAATTATGTTATTAGTTATTTAGCTATAATGTATAACCATTTGCCATTGGTGTATTATGGCGGTAGTCGTTGATTAACTTTTTAAGATTGGACGGTTATAAAAGTGAAAGGACCGGCAATTCAGGTTGAGTTACGCTGCAACTGTTGAAGGGTAAAGACAGACCCAAAGTAGTATATAAATTGTGTATAGAAAGGATTAAGTTTACATATTGTGGCCTAGTTGTGAAGATACCAAATGTGTAAAAGCTGAAACCTATTTGTATTACTCTAAAGGATCTACAATGTTCATGTAAGTTAATTGATATTATGCTATGAATATTACTGATGACTATGTGTTAGAAATATGTACTATAATATGGTTCATATTGATTGTTGTTTATGTAAACTGATAAATTGCTGTAATTTGAGACAGTCCAAGACAATGTCAGGTTGTCTTTGCTTATTACTTTAAAATATGTTCCCGTGGAGTTTCTTGTCCATTCTTCTCCACGAAGACTAGGAACCTAGCGAATGGAATCGAGTTTGATGTAGTTGACAAGACCAAAAGAAATAAAATGAATAGTCTTGTCTTTTGTGCTTTTACTTCATAAAACCCCTGTTCCCAACACACATTTCTTTAGAGGTACTTTCGAACACAGTAAATAACTAGTAATCATCCTGACAAGTTTAATAATTATTGGATATTAATACATATACATATAGATTTACATACACTTCCTAACACGCGCCTCAAAGAGATGTCAGCCTATGCAATGGGAAGGGGCCTGCACCCGTCGGGGCTGCGGGTTGTTCGAAAGAGATACCGAGGCCTCGACACAAAAGGCTAAGAAGGAACATGGGTGGTTTTTAGTCAGCAGAAGTCTGACACTCCCTACCGCTCTGCTCAGAGTGGGAGTCATTTGATAATTTCTCACACTCCAATAAAAAGGCCTAATTAGCAAAGCTTGACTTCACTTAGAACAAAGAATCTATTATCACGAAGCCGTGCTTAACCAGGTCATCGGCTGGTCTAAACTCGGACTGCCATTCAGACCAGTTCGCACTGGGTTATATGGTGGCTCTTGGTACTGGTTGAAAGACTTTCGGGTATTTACTTCCTGTCAGAAGACATCAGCAGGGTTACGGACATAGCCCGAAGAATTGCCAAAGTTAAGTGGCAGTGGGCAGGGCACTTTGCTCACAGAACGAATGGCCGGCTGGCGTGGCGACCGCGAACCGGAAGACGTGCGTTAGAAGGCCTCCCTAGGTGGACCGATGACCTAATGAAGGTTGCGGGGGCCCGCTGGATGGGGGACGCACGGGACCCGTCAATGTGGCATGTGTATCAGGACGTTCGGCCAGTCGAGATAGGGAGACCTGGGCGAGGCCTTTGTCCAGCATCTTTTGTTTATGTTTGAAATGATGACTAAGTACCTGTCACGACAGCACGACTGTTAAAGATCTCAACCCAGACCCGTTACTTGGGACTGAACTATTAATGTATGACTACTTTTGTTAGCTTGGGTCTTACCTGTTACAACAAATGTATGTGATAATCAATGAATAAATAAATAAATAAATAAATAAATAAATAAATAAATAAATATAATTATGGCAGCCGGGACCAATGGCTTATGGCGAGGTTGCAGTACTTTGTTATTATGTAGTATGTACGCACGACCTCGCCCCCCGCCCTGCCGCGCGAGCGATATAATGCCTAAATTTTGACTGTTTTTTGCTTCTTGGAGAAAAACTATAAAGAAATTATACAATCTGTTTTCACCGTTTACTTCAGAATAAAAAGTTCTATCTGCTGATATAACTTTCATATAAATTCATGATGAAATGTCTTAGCAGTACACGTTTGAAATTGTGATTTAGAGTCATGTTTGATAAAAAAAAGTATCGAGCCGATCATTCTAAATCGCATTTCTATCTTTACGATTTACTAGAGAGTATGTTCAATTTTTATGTAATGATTTTTATTTATTAAAAAACTCGTATTTAGTTCGATTTTTATAGGTTCAAAAATCTTAAAATTACTGCAACCCCGCCTTAACGTGCTTTCTGAGACACGGCGGAAACTAGGTATGTAATGGGTGGGCACCCATCCACAGACCATCCTAGCCAAGCACGGCTTAACCTGAAGATTGAGCGGTTGTTATAATATATTATCTAGTCACGAGCTCTTCCTTTATTTATCCTATACATGCCATGCACTAAATCTAATATACTCGTATCTGCGGCCTTACTTTCTGTTATCTATGATAACGTCTTAAAGCAGTTCTTATTCCAGTGTGGAAACGTGACAGAACTATACAGGGTGTCTAGCGCCATCTCTTTTTCTCACTGGAATAAGAACTGTTTTAAGACGTCAGGGTAGGCCTTTCACAAAGCAGCGAGGATGTATCTAGATAAAAGCGTATTGTTTGATTTTCAAGTCTAAACTCAGTAGCGAGAGCTTAGTTTTATAGGCGTTTGATTGTTTGCAATGAAACAATGATCTTACTTTTCATTACACGTGAAATACGTAAACTACTATTAATATTGTAACGACCGTATAACTATTTTTCGTCCCAAATAACTATAATAAGTGTATGGTCTTTTACATAATTATTTCTCTACTAGCTGATGCCCGCGGCTTCGTACGCGTGGATGTCGGTTATCACCGACAAAACCGTGTCGGTTAATATTGTTACTAACACAGTGGACCTTTGTAGCCTGATTTATAAATAAATTATTATTATTATCACGACCAAAAGTAATCTTTTCATTCCCCCTTTCAATCCTTTTTCGCATTAAAAGGGCGCCAGACTACCTGTGTAACCAATTTCATTTAATACGGCTTAGTAGTTTTAGCGTGAAAGCGCGACAGACAGAGTTACTTTCGCAATTTTATTCTAATATTAAGTAAGGATTGTATCTCGTCATCTCGGCAATCTCCTCCTTTCTAGCGATATCACCCTTCACACAGTTCATCCATCGTTTCTTTGGTCTTCTACTCTTCTGTGCTTATAGCCATTTATACTCAAAATTTTCCTCATTTATTTTTATTCTTTCAAGATTTCCACTCAGCTCATTAAAAACTTTAGACCTGTTTTCCTCGAAGGGTTACACAGAGACATCTACATTTCGCCACTTGCATGTTTACATTACACCTGTATTGTCCAAAGGGAGGCCTATGTCTAGCAGTGGACGTCTTTTGGCTGAAATGATGATGATGATGACCCAAAGAGATAATTCATGAACATTATCAAAAAAAAAGAGAGACGGTCTACATCCACGCATAATGTGGACGAAGACCATTCTTGCATCTCGTGTTTACAATGAACGTAATCCTATATAATTATAAAGTCATGTTTATAGGGACCAGTTGCAATAACTCCGTTTATCATCTCTACATCACTATCACTACATATCATGTGTAAAATGAAAATATAAAGAGGTGAGATCCTGGTGTCCTGAAACACAGGCCATGAGCCTAGCTTAAGCACCAGTCTCCCTGAATATATACTTATCTGAATTGTGTATCAAGTCGAAAAAATAATAATTATATATATAAACTGCCCGCCTGCGTCGGTTTTCCCGAGTTCATATAACCCCAATCTATTTAAGTTGCGAGTAAATAGGCTTCTTCTGGGTAAGCTCGTTCCATCGTCGACCTCTGTTTTCACCAATGGATAGAGTGGTTCTCGAGGAAGGTTTTAGTTTTTTTCTAAATTCAACCCAGGGAGTTTGTACTAGATTACGTGGCCTCGGCGCAAGGGCAAAGAAGGAACATGGGTTCGGTTTTTAGTCAGTAGAAGTCTGACACTCCCCTTCGCTCTGCCCAAGAGCGGGGGGGGGGGGGGGTCATTCGATGATTTTCCACCCACCAAAAAAAAAAAAAAAGGGAGTTAAATAGGGGAGGAAAGTTTGTTGGGATATATGTCGACATACACGCGAGCGAAGCCGCGGGCAAAAGCTAGTTGTACATAAAATACAGACTGAAAATAAATTGCTGCTGAGAAAATCCTATTCCTAAAGTGCGTTAATAGTTTGCTTGACCCAATTCATCGACCCGTTACCCAGGATCCCAAGATAAATACCAATTATGACTGTATCTATGACTATGATGCATCTTATGTCCGCTCTGCGAAAGATGCGAGATACTTATGTATATTTTCTAATGGATTATGCTGGTGTCTTTTTTACTCTATACTAAGAAAACTGCAGAACGTCAGATAGGCAGTCGCTCCATGTATTAAACTGGTATTCAGCAGCACCCGATTAGACTGGAAGTCGACCCCAACATAGTTGGGAAAAGCCTAGGCAGATGATGAAGACTAAGAAAACGGCAGAAGCTATGAAGCTTTTAAAACCACATGGACTTCCAACTGATTAGGGTTTACCCATATCGATATAAGCTTTCTTTCTTATCCAAAGCTAAGCGAAAAAAAATACAAAAAACTGACCGGAATCGGTGCAACCGAGCGAAAACTAACTGTTGGAAAGTAATTTACATGCTGTGTTGCCAGTTGCAGTGGTTAAACCTCCATGGAGGTTGATAAATATTTTTTTATTTGGTGTGCAAGACTTTTCTGTTATTAAACCTCTTTGGTGTGGTTTGAGAAGACTTTTTCGTGCAAAAGCTTGACGTGGAACCGGCGTTTTGATCTTTGAAACAGCCAGTAGAAAGCTCTTTATTAGATGTGGCCTAGAAATAGGTGTAGCCATATTGAACTTGTTTCCGGCCATTTTTTCTCGTACAAATTGGTATGAACTAGAAATCTCCAATGTAACTGGGTAAGTGTCTCTATGGCAACGCTGTTTACATGGCCCGACAAGAGGACAAGCGCTGTGCACTAAGACAGTTCGTTCAGTGAGACCGCAGTCGCGTAGCGGTCAAGGCTGATGCGGCGAACGCCTGTGCCTTACACACACCCAACAAAAAAAGTTACAATAAAAAGCGCGCGCACGCGAAACTGTCAAAGTTATTTTTTAATATTTAAAAAGTTACGCTATTTATTGCCGGATTATTTTTTTTGAAACAAAGAAAGCTTGAAACGGATTTCTTGAGTTGTTAATCGGCGGTTTTAGTACGGATAACTGTTAAATCCTAAGTGCCGGTGGATAATGAGTTCGCTGTGATTGTGAGAGTTCGTCTTGGTGATCGTTAAACAGGTGAATATAAAAAATTGATTTCAATGCACCGTTGCGTCTGATGACCCTTATAATTTGTAGTTATTGGCCATAATTTTGTCGCTTTTATAACCAGAGCGATCGACATAAATATTCATTTGTTTTTTTGCGTGATTCGAATTACAATTCGAATTTCAAACGATAGTTTTTACTTTTTAAGAATGAACTCATTAGAGGCTATGGTTGAAAGAATTTGCCGTTTTTTTTTCTTGTTTTATCAGTGAGCGGTCGAGACGATCGGGAATAACGGCCCTGCAATCATAGGTTGTTGCTCTTCCTATTACTGCCGTCCGTACTTGAGAAATAAAATCAACTCGTTTATCGCAGGAAAGCCTCTTGACCGTAGCTAACTACTGCTTGTGCTAGGAAACGCGTTTTGAAACTATAAATCACTTTTTATCCTTACACTTGTATGGCAAATGGGATTTACATTCCGGTCCCTTCATTTTAAAGCTGGAATTAAATAATAGAAAATGTTTCAATTTAGTATTAGCATTGTTTTTATTTAAATGCAACCAGAGACAATAAATTGTGTCCAACATTACCTACATTTCCCCGAAACTTTTTTTTGACCAAAGTAATAAAGTTACTCAGCCTGCTATCTTTTTCAAGGACAAAGAATTCGAAATGTGTTATCTGTTAAGGTGACGTCTCAACATGCCGTTGTTGTGAATGTGGGTCAGTGAAATGAACGAAACACGGTCCCGTACGGAATCCGAACCGAGTCGCCGATGACCGATTTTGTTCCACGACGAGAAACTATGACATTCTTTTTTTATTATTACTCTATACTAACTTAATAATATTGTCTATGCTACTTTCTTTTTTTGAATCAATGGTTTTTTTTGTTGTTTCGTGATTGATCGGTTAGTTGTTATTGGCCAGTATTTATAAGGAAATTAAATTGTCAATAAAAACACGGTTAAGCTTTCACGGATTGGTTTTAAAATTGACTCGACCTAAATGATGAGTACAATGACTCATTTGACCACCTACAGCTTGTTAGTTTGCCTAAAAAAATGAGGATTTAAATATAGTTGTTTCTATTCTCATTTTTTCCATCTTCAACGTAAACAACAATTAAAATCTAATTGAAGAACAAAAAAATAAAACAAACGCTTCCTACAATTTAGAATTCGCGCCAAACAGCCTTTAAAATTCGAATCGTAACAGAACTCAAATCGAACTTTAAAAAAAAAATCGAGACCACGATACTTAATTATACAGCCAGGTAATAATAATATGAGTGTGAAGGTTTTATTCCGTTTGCAAGAATTCAATTGACTTTCTTAAGATAAGCGAAGATAGCAGGTTTTTGAGGTCGTTAACACCAGGTTGAGTCTTTCCTTGCTGGAGTATGGACTTGGGTGCATATAGGATTTTAAAAGTGGCCATATAAAGTTTACTTTTGTACAGGTTTTAGGGAAATGAGGTTTTATTACTTTGATGTGACAGGAAACAACGCCATTTTTATTATGTTTGGCGTAGGTATCAGCTGTAGAAAGATTTATCTGTTTTATAAATGTTTTCTGAAAATCTTGATGCGCATATTACTTTGTTTTTAAGTTCCTCTTTCTGATTGCTATCTTAACTTTTATCGGAACACTGAAGGCGATCTTTTATACTGACCTCATTAGCAAAAACTGCCAGTTTCCTTATTTTAAAATTCGGCTTGCAAACTCTTCTTTTTTTGTTCATTCAACCTAACGCCCTAACTTATTCTGTAACTTATAACAGCCTTAAAAAACGCACTTGCCTTCATATTTTAGTTTTTTGAATAATTTAGGGCGCGATTGAACATACAAGTTATCATCATCACCGTCTGCGTAGTCGTTTCCCAACTATGTGAGGTTCGGCTTTCAGTCTTCGGACCCGGCTGAATGGCTACCAGTATTTTTTGTATTATGGCAACTGTCTATCTGACCTTCACAACTGAGTTTCTAGAGTTTCTACCAAGTTATGGGCACGACTAGCTTTCAAACTTTCGTGATACTTGTTACGACTATATATCTACAAATTGTAGCTGGGAGTAACGGCTTAATAAATAAATAAAATAAAAATAGCCTTTATTTACTCTGACCTTTTCACAATTTGTAACATAATTAAACATAAACTATACTAACTTTATTTTATTGACTAACAATTACTTTTCTTTAAGTATATCTTAACATTTAAAATCAGTTACCGGGTCAGGCAGGCTATCTTGCGACATAGGCCTCCTCAAGTTCCCTCCACATTTGCCTGTCCATTGCTGTCCTTCTCCAAAAAAGACGTAGAGGAAGGCAGAAAAAAAGATGGGAAGACGATCGGCCTAAGGGTTGGAGAAGGACAGCAATGAACGGCTTAATACTATAGTGTTTTCCGAGGCAAGGGTCCCGGTGGAATGTTATGGATGGTCGCCCATCCATGGATCCTCGTAAGCAAGCTGTTATTATTAAACCAAAAGCCCCTTCTTATACCAACCGTTCCCAGACTATTTATTTTTAGCCACGTTGGTGTAATAGTTGTCGCAAGCGCGACTACTCAACCAGAGGTTCTCGGTTCGATTCCTTGGTCGGGCAAAGTGTGACTGAGTTTCTCCAACAGAAATTTCTTAGTAGCAGCCACTGTGGATTTTGTGCCTGGTTGATGGCTATCGGTTCACCCTATTACATGGGACTTAAACATAACTGGCGAAATGTGGGTGTATACTATGTCTATTAGGTTCACATCTGCCTGACCCTTCTGGCATTACAGGCGTGATGTTTATGTGTTGTCTATATCCCATTTTATCCATATTGTGAAATACAGTAACACAATTTCATTGAACATCTACTAAAATCCAGTAGATTTCTTTTTTCATTGGCATTATTTCATCCATTATGTATCTGCCCGCATATTGCCACATTTTATAGGTGAAATCGAGCTGCTTTATGTAATAACTTACTGATATTACCTGCATATTGTTTTATGTTGCGGGATGCACTAGTGAGTTCAGTCGCCAACGAGTCCAGGGTATTGGGCATTTTACTAAGGCGCAAAAACCAAAAACACTGGGCACGTGTTGTATATTGTGGCTCACTCCCTCTCATACTTTATAGGAGGCCTGCGTCCCAGCAGTGGGAACATTTCAGGCTGATTTTGATGCAATGCGGTTTATCAAGAGTTCCAAGGTTCAGAAAGTACTTGGAAGACAATCTGTCATCGGAGTCTACTCTGGTGACAGATTGGCCGAAGCAAGGAAAACCTGTTCAGGTAGAAGTTCATAGATGCTTCTGCCCGCTTTTTTTGCGGATGGGATCATCATCAAATTACCCCCTCCCGCTCTGGGCAGAGCAGAAGGAAGTGTCAGCCTTGTACTGGCTTAAATCTTTCCATGTTCCGTCTTAGTCCTTTGTGTTTGGGACCCCGGCAGTGGACTCTGCCCTGGAGTCGTGTAATGCCCCACGAATGATGGGACACTTGTTATTGTATCACAGGAGCTACTGCTGGAGCTCATGGACGCTACTGAAAGTACCAAACTTTTCTTCAAATTTTGGGCTGACTCTATGTAAATTATCATCGACACGCTAAGAATATTAGTGTAATTGTTTCTACAGAACAATCAGAGCGCATCGGTACCGTAGGCTGATTACAATCTTTGTGAGAGATTGTTTTAAAGGGTATCAGATCATTGAGATGGGTCATCTTTTGCCTTTAACTTCTTTGTATCGAAATTAATAAGGACTCCCCGTTATGACAGTGATACCTGATACACCCAGCACCTGCGTTTTCAACCCAAGGTAGAATACCCTGCCCGTCGGGGCCGCGGATTTTTGTACTAGATGACGTGGCCTCGGCGCAAGGGCAAAGAAGGAACATGGGTTCGGTTTTTAGTCAGTAGAAGTCTGACACTCCCCTTCGCTCTGCCCAAGAGCGGGGGGGGGGGTCATTTGATGATTTTCCACCCACCAAAAAAAAAAGGGTAGAATACCCTCTTGGGCTGCGGGACTGTTAGAAAGAGATACCGCGGCCCTGGAACACAAGAAAGGGTTAAGAAGGGTTTTAGTCACTACAAGCCACAAAGCAAGGAAGGGAGTGGCACTCCCTTTCGCTCCACCCAAAGCGGGAATTTTACCCTTTGGGAAATCATCATTGATGATCATTTCATGATTTCCCAAAGGATAAAATTCTCTCACAGGATAATCATGACATCACAGTATCATCATAGCATCGATGCGTCTTTGGAGCTCTTGTATGAAACAGTTGATAACGAATAAAATGATGATGAAAGGCTCGTGATTAAAAAGTGACAGCCATTTGGATCCATCTTCAGGTTAATCCGCGCTTGCCTATAAGGCCATCCACTACTTACCCATGTATCTCCGTACCTTGGAAAGCATGTTAAGCCGTTGATTCCAGCTGTAACTTGTAGATCTTTGGCAGTCGTTACTGGTAGTTAGTGACCTGAGTGTGACAACCAGTCTTAGGGTCTTAGGGTCCTCCAGATATGTGCTATGCAGCTATGCTGCGAAGATGTAATAACTAAGCTGTGAAAATATGTGATCGTTTCTACTGATGCTAAGCTATGTAGCTGTGCGAGTAAGATATGCTATGAAGATGCGCCGCCGCAAAGTAGCTACGCGACGAAGATGCGCAGCTAAAGTTATGTTTCGATAGTAGGGAAGGGGCACATAGCACACCTCCATAGCATGCATCCATAGCACACATAATATATAGCACGCATCCATAGCACACATCCATAGCACGCATCTTTCCATAAAGAAAACATATAGCTTAGTTGAGTCCGATTCCACCAGTGCTAAGCTATGTGCACCAATGAATATGACTGGTGGATATCAAAGCATCCATAGCAACGTAGCATAGCACATCTCTGGTGGAAAATCAGCCTTAGAAAGGAGTATAGTATTACTTAATACTATACTATTGGTCAGATAGAGAGTCGATTAAACCTATCTCGGTTTCGATGTGTATATGTATAGAGCTATACTATTGTTGCCAAGTCTGCCCCCAGAAATACACTTTCTTTTTTTTCTCTGAACACTTTATTCTCATCTTTGTTTCGCCCACTGAGGTACAAAAAATTCGCCACAATTTCCTTACAAATTACGTGTGAAACAATTACATCCAATCAAGTGATACAATCAGCATTTCGGCCGAGCCCCCGACCGGACATACAAACGTATATCTCTTGCATATAAACATACTCATTAGAATACAATGGATTTTAGCAGTAACTCATATTTTGTAGGAGCACTTTAAAGTAACTGTAATTATGTTATTTTGTATGGCGTTTATGTAGGATACGAGTACTTAGATTTTGATTGAGAGATTGTGTACCTACTTTAGTAATTGGGTCCATTGGCGGTAACATCTCTGATACCTAATAGGACAGTAACCGGACAATAAAGAAGAAGACATATGATCAAAGACATCCTCATCAACACTAAAAAAGTCCAAAAGAAGTTTACTTTTGGAAATCGGTGACTTTGTTTGTTTCGTTCTTTTCTTTAGTGTTTCTTTGGAAGTCCAAAATGTCTCATCCTAGTATTCTTTAATGTAGTCAGTAAATCTAGCTGTTCAAGAAATCTCACCGGATGAATCACATTTTATTGAAAACTTAACTAAATAAACAATCAAACATTATCTTCGACGAAATCTCAAATCATAAATCATGATCTGATCATTCTGATCGGTCGTTGAACTAACCTAAAAATGTCGACAAAGGAAAATCTGTCTTGACTTCAGTTATTATAATTCAATCTCGTGTGACTGTGTTAAATAAGATATTGAATATTTTATCGAACTTCCGATCAATATCTCAATTTGAAATCATTAGTGTCATGTACTGTTTAAGTAGAAACATGGTTTTTGGTCTAGTGGTCGCAAGCGTGACTGCTGAGCATGACTCATGAGGTACTAGGTTCGATTGCCGTGTCGAGCGAAGTAATTTTGGGTATTTTAATCTAATAGGAATCGTCGAAAGTATTCGATAATTGCTTTCATCATCTAACTAAATAGACCAAAAGTAGTTAGAAAATTTTTATTGTGTTTTTTCATGTGTAGAATTTCTCAGTCAGCCTCTGAAAATGGATTTGTGCCCGGTTCATGGCAATAGGCTCGCCCCCTATTACATGGGACTTAAATATAACCGGCGAAATGTGGGTGTGGGTGTGCTTGTTGGTACACCTCTGCCTAACCCTTCGGGAATTACAGACGTGATGTTATGTTATGTTATCTATCCCCATAACATCGAACCAAATAAATACAATCATAACCACGAAGGTCGAAGGCATCGGCAAAAACTGCTTCAGATGACGAAGCTAAAACATATCTAAAAACTATTAAATATAACAATGTATGCGTTGTTTCTTTTTACTGTAACGTTCAAACTTCAAGGCTTATCATCAGACTGGTCTGCTCCTAATTATCTTGGGACTTCCATCTTATGAATAACGCAAAAAGTATTTATAACTGCCTCCGTGGTCGAGTGGTTTAGGCGTTTGCCTTGTGACCCGGTGGAAGCATACTTTGTGAAGTTGTTTACAGTTTGGTTAGGACATTGCAGGCTTGAATCACCTGATTGTCTGATAAAAAGATGGTTCCGTGCTTCGGAAGGCACGTAAAAGCCGGTGGTCCCGGCCGCCAAATGGCGGTCGTCAAACCATGTCAGAGGCCCTTGCGGCGGGCGGTTTAGAAACTCTGACACTGGGGTCGTTAGACCTAGACTGCCCACACGATAAGAAGAAGAAGAGCCTCCACCATTCATCATAATATCATATTTCTGAATTTATATTATCTATTCTAAGAAAATGCACACCATCGAGGGAAGTGGAAGAAATATCCATTTCTTCCTTGCTCAGAAGAGGAACAATACGGGCTGGGTCCACAAGGGCCGATGCCTGTCGGGGCTGCGGATTGTTCGAAAGAGAGACCGCGGCCTCGGACACAAAGGGCTAAGAAAGAACATGGGTGGTTTTTAGGCAGTAGAAGTCTGACACTTCCTATCGCTCCGCCCAGAGCGAAAGGAGTAATTTGATGACTTTTAACCCTCCAAAAAAAATGCGTCCTCCATTCATCATTTGCCTAGCCGTTTTCCAATTATGATAGAATCGGCTTCCAGGAGTGCTTACCAAGTGGATGGGTGATTACCCTATATATACAGAGTTTATAGATCTTTGTCAGTCGTTACAGGTAGTCAGTGGCTCGAAAGACTGACAAGTCTTATCAACGTGTTTCATATTACCTAGTACTAGTTTGTGGAGGTCAGATAGGCAGTCGCTCCATGTAAAACCTGAATCCGGTAAGACTGGAAATCGGCTCCAATATAGCAAGAAAAAGGCTTGGCAGATGCTGGTAATAGGGAGCCATGAAGTAGTTCAGTCGGTCGATACCCTGATCCAGTCAAGAACCTCGACACTTACGGAATGTCGTATATCGGTTAAAAGTCCTTTTTGGAAACCTACCTTGTGACTGGAATTCGTCAAACTTTCTCTGTTACACTTATTTTGTGTCTCGACAGGTTTCTGAAAAAGGAGCTGTTGCCATATCTGTTTTTGTCCAGTCTTAAGAAACCACTTTCTTCTCACATTTCCAAGATAAATGTTGTTGATAGTTTTGGTAAATTTAAAGCTTTTGCACTGCATCAGATTTTGAGTTTCATTCGAATTATATTTTAGTTCTTATTCCGCTTAGCATATATAGATTATAGATTTTATATACGTAGATTTTTATATAGATTGTACATGACATAATATAACAAGATAACGTAATGGATAGAACAAATTACAGTTATCAGAACTGGAGCTTTAAAATGGCGACTTTAGCAGATCATAATATGAATTGCGTTAAAAAGCATAAAATAGACCTTTCGGCTGTGTCGGTGACCATTTTACGAATTTTAAAGCAATTCGTAATATTTTCCTATTGTGATCTATTTTCCTAAATGTTCACACAGCGTTGTAAGAGACAAAATTAATGTTCTAAAGTTTAGAACATTTTGTCTCATACAAAACTTATTTGTATTAATACCAGCTATCGATTAATATAGAGCAGAGTTTAAATATTCGTGGGAAAATGGCGGAAGTTACGCAGGCCATTTAATTTAAACCCCTTTCTAACCATTTCTACCATTGCAATTATTGGTATCAATCTGATTGCCATTGCAATTCTAAGCAGGAAGTATATATTCTTTATCTTTGATTGTAGTGTCGGGCAAAGATATTTGATTTCAACCTAAGTGTGATTGCTAACCGAGATCTAGGTTTAATCTTAATGAAATATCTGAGAGAAATTGTCGGAAATCATATAAAGGGATACTTGATAGCTTGAAGATCGGTCTAGATAAAGTAGGTTTATGAAGTAGAGAGCAGTGGTGGTCCAGTGGTGGCGGCCCCAACTTACGAACAGTTAATCGTGGGTTCGAACCGAAGCAGGTGCATTATTATTATTATAAGCCTATTCTGTCCCACAGCAGGGCAAAGGCCTCCCTTTCCTTCTTCCACTTTTTGTGATCTAGTGCGATAGTAGGCCAATCCTTAGAGAAAGAGTCCAGCTCATCCCGCCATATCCTTTTGGGCTTGCCGCGTTGTCGTTAGGTGCATTACTTTGTGTAATTTATTTCATCACCACTGCTCTCGAAGCCGTGAAGAAAAAAAATCGGCATATCTTAGAAACAGAAAATTCGAAGACATCTACCAACCCGCACTGGACCCGTCTGGTGGATTATATCCCATCCCTCTACTAGAGAGAAGGCCTGAGTCCCTGCAGTGGGAACATTATGGGCTGATGATGATGATGAGCTTATGCACGTGGGTATTATTTAACTTTGTTCCACTCTATAAATTTCTCCTGTATCGTCAGTGCTTTTACAAACATTTAAACTCACATAATATGCAAACACCCAGAGACCCGACACAACAACCTGTAAGCCATACAAATATTTGTTGCGTGCGGGGATAGAACCCGCGATACGCAGCTACCAGCCAGTCAATTGCTCAGCCACTGCGCCAACCGTGCCGTCAATGATATGGATTGGTGCATTTTAGCACAACTGCGTCCAGTTTTTTGTTTTCTATTTCCACGCGAACGGAGTCGAAGGCATAAACTTATCCCGTCGGGGCCGCGGATTTTAGTACTAGATGACGTGACCTCGGCACAAGGGCAAAGAAGGAACATGGGTTCGGTTTTTAGTCAGTAGAAGTCTGACACTCCCTTCGCTCTGCTCAAGAGCGGGGGGGGGGGGGGTCATTTGATGATTTTCCACCCACCAAAAAAAAAAAGACATAAACTTATACTTCACTGCATATTATAAAACAAAGTCCACCGCCGCGTCTGTCTGTCTGTCTGTTCGCGGTAAACTCAAAAATTACTGCACGATTTTCATGCTGTTTTCACCAATAGATAGAGCGGTTCTCGAGGAAGGTTTTAGTATATCATTTGACACAGGTGAAGCCACGGGCATCAGATTTTGTCTTATAATTGAGTAACCTAACCTAATCACCTAAAACAGACATAAAACTCAAAAACCATACCCCAGATATCCAAAACCAAAAATCAGTTCTTTCACCCTTATTCGCATCACAATAAAGGTGATAATATAATTTCCGACCACACCATCCAGCAGATATAATTATACAGTTTTATAACTCTTATGTGTATAGACATAAGGATGTTATTAGTATGTTTGCGGTATGTATGTCAGTCGTTCGGTAAACCGTTAGTTGCGTTCGGCAAAAGGTTAGTTATGTGTGTGAAAGTTTGAGGCGGGGTGAGTGGCTTTAGTCTTTGGTGCTTAAGTGCGAAAATGGTTCCGTTGGCTTTGAAATTTGTTGGTCTAGTGGTTGGAAGTGAGTGCTGCTGTCCTGGGTTTGGTTTCCAGGTGTGAAAAAATGCCTAATCAGCCTATAATGATCCCGCTACTGGGATGCAGCAGGCCTCTTCTCTATGACTGGCCTGTTGGTCTAGTGGTTAGTGACCCTAACTGCTATGCCGGAGGTCGTGGGTTCGATTCCCACCCAGGACAAATGTTTGTGTGATGAGCACGATCATTTGTTCTGTGTCTGGGTGTAATTTATCTATAATATGTATGTATTTAGAAATATATAAGTATGTTTATCAGTTGTCTAGTACCCATAACACAAGCTCTGCTTAGCTTGGGACTAGATGGCGTTGTGTGATAGTTGTGGAATATTATTATTATTATTATATGAGTGTTTCACACGATTGTGCGGTGATAATAGGGGATCGGACTGACTCAAAAAAATATGATTCTGTTTAATTCAATTCAATACATTTAATTCAGACTTTTCGGTCCATAAAGTGTTAGTAGTACAACAAGGTGACTTATAGCTATGTTAGTGATTCACAAAATACAACAAGAAGATAAAAAATAATAATAAAAAAAATTAATAGTCCGTGTAGATTATCGAAAAATATGGAATACGTGTTTTTTGTTTTATCAAATCAATAAAAAATTACGAAGATAAAACGCGTCAAAGATCTTGGAGTGGGGCTTGAAACGTCACTTGAAGGTACAAAATGTACTAGCATATGACGTCACACGAGTTTTCGAAGCACTGTATCGTCATCATTTTAAAAAAAAAATATGTGGTTAATATTTTTTGGAAATCTATCTGACGGACTAATTAGTTTTTTTTTGTCCGATCCCCTATTAAATAAATTACACAAAGTAATGTGCCTGCTTGGGTTTAGACCCACGACTTTTTGCTCATAAGTTGAGGTCACACCACTAGGGCAACGCCGCGCCGCTCCGAGACACAAAAGAGACCACAACGAAACCATATCAGATGAGTCAAAGTTCTAAGGAGAAGAAGTGTCTGGATTTGAGCCCGGTCGATGGCATAACACTCGGGCCTATTACGACCTAAAATAACTGGCCACATGTGGATCAATCAAAATCAAAACATTTATTTCAAGTAGGCCAGTTACAGGCACTTTTGAATAGTCGAATTAAACTAACTGCGGCACTCAGAGATATCCAACGATTGCTCAAGCCGCCACCCAGCAAAGGCCTGGCATAGTTTTGTATGACAAAACTGCCAAAAACCCTTACCAAGCGACGGCCCAAGCAACCACTGAAGCTCTCCGAGTGCGGCACTAAACTACTGAAGCTAAATAAACTAAGCTACAGTCCCAGTCACAAGGCATAATAACACGTGAGTGTACTGTAGTTGCCCATTCCAAAGCGTTGGTCTCATGAGAAGAATGGCAAGAAACTTCATGGACACTCTTTTAAAATCGTTTGGGTTTACAATATGTTCAAGGTACAGACATAATCTTGGTATAATACACACATAAAGACTACGCATATTAGTGTCTGAGGTGGTCTTTTGAAGAAAGCACCACACAGGATGTACTATTACGTACACGTCTGCTAGGCTTAACCCTTCAGGAATTGCGGGTCTGATGTTGTAGTATCTGACCGATTTGATAATCTGGGCATCTAAAACGGCCACTTTAGCAGATCATAATTTGAATTGCGTTAAAAATCGTAAAATGAACCATTCATAATAGTAATTGCGTCTGTGACTATATTTTACGATTTTTTACGCAATTCATATTATTTTCCTATTATGATCTATTTTCCTAAATAGGCACAGAAGCAGTTACTATTATGAATGGTTCATTTTACGATTTTTAACGCAATTCATATTATGATCTGCCAAAGTGGCCGTTTTAGACCCCCTGGTGGTAAATGATGTAGTCTTTCTAACTTTTTCACTCTAGCACAAAGTATGAAATTAATGATTAAAGTTACAGTTAGACCATTAAACAAACCACAAAGTTAGACAGAATAACTTTCACCATTGTCAGTCAGACTAACATTGAAAAACACTTTATATTGACATTGTACAAGTGTAGACTTCCTTTGACCTGCTTCTATTAAAGATTTTATTTGGGGTCGATTCAACACGTTTTGTCTTCAATTTCTTCAGAAGAAGTGTTTCAGAAGTTCAGTTCACTAGGATTAAAAAAAATGTGTGTGTGTGTGTGTGTGTATTAAAGAAAGTATTTCTTAAATGTATGTCTATCGTCTGAACTACGTAATTCTGTGTTTCAGGCGATTGAAACTATTAAATAATCACATATCATTTTAATCTAACGTAAAAAGGTGTTTATAATTAAATCCTTACATAGTATAAAACAAAGTCGCGTCTGTTTGTTTGTTTATTTGTTTGTTTGTCTGTATGCTTAAATCTTTAAAACTACGCAACGGATTTTGATGCGGTTTTTTTTAATAGATAGAGTGATTCAAGAGGAAGGTTTTAGTATATAATTTGAACGACATCCACGCGGGTGAAGCCGCGGGCATCAGCTAGTTATCTATAATTATAAACACCTTTCAATATTACCGCACCATAAGTCAAATTCAATTAATTATTTCACATTTAAAATCGACAATAACATTCACAATTATTAATTCCGACTATCGAACGCGTTGATGTCTTTTGTACGTAACAACGATTCGCACAAAATTACAAATGACTTAACACAAATAATTCTAAATAATTGCCGCAATTATATACGAATCAGTATTAAACCTACATTTGCATGTAATGGGGACATCTCTTCATTAGATTATTTAGTTAAAACTTGATAGATGTCACAGTAATAAATGTTATAACTTTGTCAAAGTCGGCTGTTGCGTAAATGATTGAAAAACTTGTAATAGGCTTGATTATGATTGATTGCTTGTATATTTATGATGGTATATTAGTTTATTTCATGATTTAAGGACCGTTTTATCAGGCTTTACATACATAACAGATTACTGCAACTGCAGTGCGTTTGTATCTCTTACTTATCACAGAGCTTTTTAGGTGCTAGAATAGTGTCAGTCTTTTTTCTGGACGGTGGGAAATCATTAAATGACTCGCTCCCGCTCTGGACGAAGCGGAAGAGAGTGTCAAACTTCTAGTGACTAAAAACCACCCATGTTCCTTCTTAGCCCTTTGTGTCCTGGGCCGCGGTATCTCTTTCGAACAACCCGCAGACCCGGCAGGATAGTGTCGGTTTTGGAATAATGTTGTTTACCCATCGATATTGTACTACTAACTGCGCTGTGGAGGTCAGATACGACACCACTCCATGTAACATTTTTTTATGGATGGAAAATTAGCAAATGACTCCTGCCGTTCTGGGCAGAGCAGAAGAGAGTTACTGACAAAAACCCATCCATGTTCCTTCTGCCGTTTGCGTTCCAAGGCCGCGGTAACTCTTTCAGACATTCCAATTTCCAATCCAATTTCCAATTTCCCAATTCCAATTCGATAAAATAATAATAAAATAAAAATAATTCATAAATTAATTCATCATCATTAATTTTTTTTTCATTGATTAATTTATTTTAAACATATTATAATGTTTTTTTTTCTTTGTTTTTCCAATTTTCTTTCTTACATTCTTTAATTGTTGTGCTTAACGTGTCATCCAATGTGTCTAAATAAATAATAATAATTATTATTATTAAACAAACGCCGCAACTCCATGTAACATACTGGTATTCAGCTGCATCCAGAATTTGCAGCAAGCAATCAGAAGGTGCAGAATTTTCTCTATCTCAAAGTTGTCGCCACGGATTATTTTATAATCTCTCCACACAAAAAAATGGTCTAGAATCTCTTGATATTACGGTAGTCGCCACAATGTGTAGATATTGAAGCAGCCGGTATGACAGTAGAAGGGTAGACAGAGCTGTTCTTAAGAACACCTCTTATCTACCCTTCTCAACATTTCAGTTTCAATTAAATTGCATCTAACAGAGGACGTCCTATTGCCATCAACGAGACACTACTGAACTAATACTGAAAATTTCATATTTTAGACCAAATACCAATTTTCTCGACCTGGAAATAGCACCTAGGATCTTATGCTTCACAGACGCGTGCAAAAGCAACGAGGCATAACGATCACCCGTCGGGGCTGCGGGTTGTTCGAAAGAGATACCGTGGCCTCGACACAAAGGGCTAAGAAGGTACATGGGTGGTTTTTAGTCAGTAGAAATCTGACACTCCCTACCACTTTACCCAGAGCAGGATGATAGCCCTGCCTGCAAAAAAGAACAAAAGAAGATCTGCTACTGAAAAATTTTGGATAGAAAAAAAAATACATACACACTAACATAGAACCTCCTCCTTTTTTGAAGTCGGTTAAAAAAGCCAAAAAATGCTTTAGTAGACCCGGAAAAAGAATCCAGGACCTCTATTTCAGCGGAAGCAACTAACGATGCGCAACGTCACATATCATAGAATTTTCTCTATCTCTTAGCTTTCAACCGCCATCATCGTCACCTCAGATTATTTTATAATCTCCCCACACAAAAAACTGGTCTAGAATCTCTCTATATTACGGTAGTCGCCACAATGTGTAGATAATTGACGCAGCCGGTATGACAGGCTAACGGTAGCCGAGTTATTTTCCTAGCGGTCAGCCTAGGCCGGGTCTTATAGCGATTATTGACTCGTTTCCTTGTATCGGGTTGTTTATCTAGGACTAATCAAGCTGGTATAGTAACGGGTTTTTTGATGTAATTAGGAGAAGGTAGACCGTATAATAATTAAGATAGTGTCTACAACTGAATGGTTAGGTATATTCGTGATCGAGTCTGCGGCTTGTTCGGAACAGATATCGCGGCCCCGGACACAATGGGCTAAGATAGGGACATGGGTGGTTTTTATTCAGTAGATCTCTGACACTCCCTCGCACTCCGCCCAGAGCGGGAAGAGTCATTTGATGATGTCCACCCTCCAAAAAAAAAGTATGTTCGTGAACGCTCTGTCAGTAGGGACTGGTCATCTCTTAGCTGCCATGGTTTATTTTATATGAACGTTTTGTTATGTTATATCTTTTTACTCTGGACGCTTTTATCTTGCACGTCTTTCTACTTCGTCCTAACATATGTGAGTATAATCTCAGTATGAATGATGTAGTCAAGAATTTGTAACAAAATTATTGATTTAAAAGAGTGTCCATAAAGTTTCTTGCCCATTCTTCTCCGTAGAGATCTACACTTTTTTATGGTCAACTACATTACTTTCATGGCTTTGATTGACGACGATTAATTTAGCTTCGATTTCTTTGTTTATATGACATTCAAAAGTGTCTGTAATGGTCTAATTGAAATAAATGCCTTGAGTTTGAGTTGAGTTTACTTAGAACCTCACTCAAGTGCCTGCACGTAATTAAAAGAAAGAAAAAATATTTGAAGAATCATAATGTGGATATATTTAATATATTGTTCTAATTGTGCGTAGTGAATTATCAACATAAGTAGTTGGTGCTTTCCTTGACCCACAATAAACACTTGGACATGGACTTCCAGATAGAATCCTCTACAGATTGCTGTGCTTTCCCTGTCAACTAGTCAACATAATTATCATCCCTCATTGCATCCTTGGTCCTTCCACATATACACATGTGGACCAACCACTATTCCTGCATAACTAGTACCTAAGCCCATCGAACTCGCTGCGCAAGAGTTGATACTTGACGTTCTAACTGTACTCGCGCCGTTTCCTGGCTTACGGGTTTGTGATACGAAGGGCATAAGCAGGTTTCCTAGTGCCTGTTAGAGGATATGTTTTATGGTGATTCTGTGCACGGTTAATTAATTTTATGGGTGCTTTATTAAGGTTGTGTGCTTCCTTATGGATTTATTTATTAGTTTGTGGGGGTAGACTGAGATGGAGGGTTATTGTAGGCGTGTGAGTTGTTTTAGGTTTGTCTTTGAAATAATTTATTATGTATTTATTTATTTAAACAAATGTTTATGAAAATCTTTACATAGGACTGTTCCCCACAAAACCGTTTTCATGGTTTGTCTGTGTATACTTCAAGTATTTATTTATTCGAGGATATACAGTATATGTACAACATGCATAACAGATGTAAATCCAAAATATTGCCTTGTTAAAAGAAGCATATTTACAATAATGAATGATATCAAATACTCCAAAATAAAAAGAAAAAGTCACATTTCATGGTACTCAAATATCCATCCCATCATCATCATTATTCTGCCCTTACCCCAATTTATTTGAGGTCGCCGCACCGCAATATATCTTCTTCTATACTTCTCTAAATCATCTCAGCAGTCACTTCCTTCCTAGCCATATTATACTTCACACGTTGAACAGTCTAACCATCTCGAGAAGATATTTAAACTGCTGCACACATATCTGCTGGCAGGCTGCCACAGATATCTTTGTCTACTCAAACTCAATAAATAACTCTATTGTTTCAGGTCCCACCATCAACCAACTGCCCAAAACCATGCAACAGTCATAGCAACAAACAAACAAACACACAAAATGGGTCCCCCTTTAAGTACATGGCCATACAGCCATCCGCAGAACGGCGCAAGTGATAAATGTGAGAAATCAAGTGACGATGTACATAAAAAGTGTTTTTTGTTCCAATCAGTAGACAATTTCCGAGTGCTATGTTTAAATTTTACATTTGCCTTGTTATTCTTTCAAGTGTTGTTAAGTTTGAACTCTGTGAGGGCGGGGCCTGTGATACTCAACATGGATTACTCGCAAGGTGAGTGATTATGCTTTTTTTTATTTAATAGCCATTATGTAAACGCTTTGAAAATAAATAAATAGAGAAGGTTGTTGGCACTTGCAAAAGATTGTTTGAAATAACTGTGCCCCACGATCTCCGTCGCGCGATTTTTATAAAAATATTACATTCCTATTTGAATAAGATTTTGTTATTAATTTTAATGGGCCTAAAACACACCCTATGCCATCAGTTATCTGCCAGGACAAGTTACGTCAGACAGACAGCCAGACAAAACGTTGGAACATTAGGAATGTCGTCAGTAGTAGTAACGGAGTCTGGATTTGTTCTCGGTTGCTGGAAAAATACTCGGCTGCCTGTCCACTGAAACGGAGCGAGACTGAGGAGCGGAGAAACAGAAAAATATTTAAAATGTCACTTAAGACGCAGTCAACGGGGGAACCGTAAAAACGACCTGTTTTTCGTCGCAGAGTTAGCCGTATTGCTATTTATTACAATTCCAAAAAAAAATACAGTGTATAGTCAAATGTATAGGTAAAAGACTTATGTAAAAATATTTTCTAAAAGTAATCAAGAACCTCGAAAAAAAAAAATCACAAAATCACAAAAAAATCACACGAAAAAACTTTTTCGTCTCGAAATGCTCAACATTTTGAGTGACAACTGTTATTTATTTTTTTACTATCAGAAAGGAAATTTAACCAACTAAAGACATATGTAAAAATATTTTAACATTACAGCGTACTTTTTTTTTTAATAAATTAAATCGAACTATCGTTCATTTTGGCAGTCACGAGCATCAAACGCATCGCCATTTTCAACCTTATTTGTTTAGGCGATGAGTTAAACGCGCGCTCAAGGTCGCGGGCAGCTAATGTCGCCTTAAGAGCGTAGACGGGCTGCGTATAATATACGTATATATAACTATTGCCGTCGCGCTGCGCTCTAGCAACCGGGCGGTATCAATATGTGAGTGCGATAGAGACAACTGCAGCTCAGAACGATTTTACCTATAAAAAACCTTGACCGATCGACGTTTCGTATTCTCCTGTTTTCTCCTCGAAACCTAAGCCAATTAAATTATATTTGGTATCAAAATTTAAAGGAAGAATAGATCTATGCCCCTATTACTTGTTTTTATTTTAAAAACTTTTCAATTTTCTTTGGTAGTCATCTGATTACGTAGGTAAAAACGGGGTATTTTTTTAGGTTTTTGGTAAGTCATATTTATTTTTGTAATAATTTTTTTGAAAAAAAAAAATAACAGGGGCATGCCTTCAATAGACCTGGATTTTTATAAATAAAAACGATTACTCTAGAGGCATTATCCAGGAAGAGAATAGGGGAATACATTTGTATGGAAAATGCAGCCCGTCTACGCTCTTAAGGGATATCTTCCGTGATTTTTATTTGTTTTGAGTTCCCGATATTTCGACGCTGTTGCAAGAGCAAGCGTGAGTAAGCGTAAGTGACATTTTAAATATAGTTGTGAACCGTGAAAGCAAGTGTCAGAGAAATATTGACCAATAGGAATTCACACAGGAAAAAAGGACAGATTTTATGCAATCTAAGTTAATATTTCTTCGTTTCTCCAGACAGCCTTAATGCATGGGACTTAAACATAAAACTGGACAAATATAGGTTTACTATTAGCTACACCTCTGCTTCACCCTTCTGGGATTACTGTTCTAAGAAAACTTAGAACTGAAAATTCATCCCAAAACTTTTTATTGCAAAATGGCCATGCTCTTGACCTCGATCACTTTTTCGCTAGACAACCTCCTCTTAGTAACAGACAGCATTTAAACATCTTTTCACTTAAGTACCAAAACTAATGAAGAACGGCATAGTGTGGCATTCTAACAACAATACAAATAGTTTAAGAAAGTATAGTTAAAAGTGCGAGTGTAAATAATTGGTTAGTCTACTAATGAGATATACTGTGGCGAATTCATTTTGGTAAAAGTGAAACAGCTATATATAATGGGCATTTTTTAAAGCGAGAGTTTAGTTGAGGAATTAGTTCGTCTATGTGTTAAAATGATTGATTGAACCAGCTGGTATACTTAACAAGATACTAAAGTAAAGAAAAAAAATTAAGTGAATCTGAACAGGTTTTTTTAAATAAAACGTAAAAATTCTTAGTGTGGAACACATTGACTTATATATTACTGCGTAAGGACTGGGCGGACCGCATGATAAAATGACGCCTCGAATTTGGTCCCAAAGGTCTTGACGAAATCGAAGTTTAAAAGAAAATTAAAATTAAAAATTAAAATTTAACTTTTTTTTTTTTATTAACATTTTAATGAAAACTTTATTAAATTTCTTTATACCTCGATAATACCACGCCACGCTCATACAAGGTTACGTTTACGAGCAGCCTGATTAGTTCTTAAAGATGACGTTAGTGTTTCTCTTTATGGGGAACGCATCGAGCAAAATGTTCGGACGACCGTATCTTTAGTTTTTATATCAATGGTGGGACACTAAGAATTTTCTCCTTTATCGTGGAGGTGGATTATTAAATGGATTGTGATATTTGTTTTGTCTGTACCATACCTGGGAACCTTCTAGATACGGAGATATTGGAGGACAAAGTACGAGTTTAAAATAAGTTATTTATTTATTTTACAATTTATGTACACACGGTAAAAAAAAATACCTACTAGTTTTTCAGGTAATATCTTTAACTACCTCCATGACCCGTTTACTATTCAAAGCATCCATTAGCACAACGTTTTGAGTGTGCTACATTGAGTTTTATCTATAGACATGATTTTTCACACAAAAAAACGTCGTTCCCAGCAATAGTTTTTACTATGTGTATTATAGAAGTCTTTAAACAGACTCCGGACCGAGGCTGGTCGCAGCAAAGAAAACCTGCTGAGGTGGAGGTACATAGATGACTCTGCACTGGAGTGTAAATGTGGTGCTGTTCCTCAAACAATGGGGCATCTAATATCGTGCCCTGCGTGTCCTGCTGACTGTTCACTACAGGAACTGATGGACGCTACTGAAAGCGCCAAACTAGTAGCCCAATTCTGAGCCGACACAATTTAGATTGCCATCGACACGCTAAGAAGAAGATAGAGTTACTTACTTTAAAATGCTTGGTTGGCGGCTCTGTGACGCTTAGATCTTTTAAACTACGAAACGGATTTTGATGCAGCTTTCAGCAGTATCTACATGGCACCCGTGCAAAGCCGGGGCGGGTCGCTAGCTAGAAATAACATGAAAGGTACCAAAGAGTTTCGTCGAAATTACTGTAAAAATACCAAATACGATAAGCTTAGAGAAGTTTCATTAAAAATCGTATATTTATAATTAACTGGTATATCAAGGGATACAGTTAAAATCTAATTAAAGCAAGAATGCGTATTCAAATATCCAAGGCCCAAGAATGTAGTTTGGTGACCTAGTTAATCGTCCTTGGCCTAGTCGAATATTAATGTGCCCATTTATAATCGGCACATCCTGCCTATCAAATATTATATGTGCAGGGCTGGCTTAAAGTTTGGCTTTGATAAAACTGTATCAAGGTTAATCGTGTTTATTTAGTTATTTATCAGCTGTTTCTAGTGAATCTGGAATTGGCAAAAAAGGTTGATCAGTTACAATATGGTTTACTTCTTCGCACTGGTGAACCATTCACGTAAAACACGTTAAACGGGTTGAAAAAATTGTGAAAAACAACGGTCATTCATAAAATCTACATTAATTGATCATCATCAGCTTGTAATGTTCCCACTGCAGGGACTCAGGCCTCTTCTCTAAAAAAGAGATGGGCTGTAATCTACCACGGGCCCAGTACGGGTTGATAGATGTCGCATGTTTTCGAATTTTCTGTTTTGAGAGCAGTGGTAATGAAATAAGTTACACAAAGTAAATGCGCCTGCCTGGGTTCGAACCGACTACTTACTATTTGTAAGCCGGGGCCGCCACTACTGGGCTACCACTAGTCTTAATTTTATTAATTGGAAGCTATCATCAATACAGACAAGTTTTTAAAATGTTAAGGCAAAGTGTTCTAAAATATCACGTTTCCTAAATATGTTAAGTTCAGAACAACGTTGATTTGATTTGTACTGTTCATGCTCTTATGCCTACCGGCTACAACCCACACCGAAGCACAGACTGGTCTGGTTCTTAGCATGAATCGATTAACAAACATAGCTATAAATTGTTTGGTTAATTAATCGATACCCACGCTAAATATCAGCTGTCTCAAACTCCTATTAAATCATTCGGACACAACCGTAATATTTGAATAACCGTGTTTTACAAAACCGTGGAGAATCATGCATCATTTAGTACAGCAGCACCCTGTGGCGGAGCTGTAGTCTTTTTCTTACATACATATTTATCTAATAGTGTTACTGCCACTCGGGTCGATCTTTCGGTCAAGCCGTGCTTGCCTAGGTTGGTCTGTGGATGGGTGACCACCCGTTACATATCAAGTTTCCTCCGTACCTCGGAAAGCACGGCTTTTAGTCTCGGCTGCTATATGTCTTGGATCCCGCAACGAAATAAATCTGAAAAGAATAGCGGAGGAGTAGGAAAAACATAATTTCCACTTTAGCGGTTGCACTTGCGACCAATAAGCCATTATGGCAGCCAAAGGCTTTGTCGTAATCGAAAACTGCAAATAACCTCTTACCTATCTACCGATCATCACACGCAAACCAAAGTGTAGGTATCTCAAAAACTCAAAAGAAACAGGGCCAATATCCTCATTTCGGCGGCAACGTAGGCGACGAGCCACACTTTCACTTCCTTGCCACCAGCCGCGCAGGAGCACCAACTAGGTCGATGACAGTGTGTCATCGCGTTGCTGTAGGCTCGCTTTCCGAAATTATCGGTATTCGGAATCGATTAGGAATGCTGATGTTTATTAACGAGTTGATTGGAGTTGGTGTTCTGGGACATACTAACTTTTCAATAAGTCTTGTAGAGATTATTAAGAGTCGATCTTTAGGTTAAACCGTCCTTGCCTAGGTTGCTCCGTAGACCACCAATAAAATCGAGTTTCCTCTGTGCCTCGAAAAGCGTTAAGCCAATGGTCCCAGCTGTCATATTTACATAATATAGATCTTTGGCAGTCGGTACAGGTAGTCAGTGGCCTAAAAGTCTGGCAGCCAGTGTTATCAAAGAGTATCGTATAACTCAGTTCTAACTGGGTTGTGGGTGTAAGATACGCAGTCGCTCTTCGTAAAATACCTGCGTCGGTTTTCCCGAGTTCATATAACCCCAATCTATTTAAGTCGCGAGTAAATAGGCTTCTTCTGGGTAAGCTCGTTCCATCGTCGACCTCATCTCTGCCCTTTTTTTTTTTTTTTTTTTTTTGGTGGGTGGAAAATCATCGAATAACCCCCCCCCGCTCTTGGGCAGAGCGAAGGGGAGTGTCAGACTTCTACTGACTAAAAACCAACCCATGTTCCCTCTTCCTCGCCCTTGTGTCGGAGCCGCGGTAACTTTTCGATATCCGCAGCCCCGACGGGCGTCGGCCCTTGCGGGCCCCTCCTTGCTGACATCTCTTTGAGGCGCGCGTGGAACACGTACGCGCCGCCGACACGGTCTGTTGCCGTCATGACGACGGCCGGACGGCGAGCTAGCCCGTTACTCACCGTCCACAGGCCCGCGTCTACGGTGGCCGGAGGTCATCGCGTGACCCCCGACGCCCGGAGCGCCTTCCGCGGCGGCTGGGACGTTGAGAGGTTCTCTCCCTCTCTCGTTCCGCCACCTCCTTCGCTAGCATCACTGCTTCGCAGAAGGAGGCGACGGCGTCCCATTCCTCCTCGCTCCGGACCATGGCTTGCACCAGGGCCGGACGCGAGAGGTCACCGCCGCCGATCGCCGCTACGAGAACACGGCGGGGCTCCGCCCAAGCAGGGCACACCTCCACAGTGTGCTCCACCGTGTCCTCCGGTCGATCCTCGCAGTGGAAGCATCCGGGCGTTTCCTCCCGCCTGATTCGGTGCAGGTACCTCCCGAAACACCCGTGTCCGGTGAGGACCTGCGTCAGACGGTAGGTGAGGGCGCCGTGGCGCCTCTCCAGCCACTCCTCAAAGAGGGGACTTACCGCCACTACTCATCTCTGCCCTTAGGGCAAGATTGAGGTCAAGAGTAAGCCCATTTAAAAAAAATACATACTGGTATTCAGCATCATTCGGTCAGACTGGAAGACGACCCCAACATAGTTGAGAAAAGGCTAGGCAGATGATGATCTTAATTCTTATTACGGCTGGGAATTACTTGATTAATATTTTAGATACATATTAATAAACAACAAAGGTGTAATATTCAAACCTGTTTTAAACTTGTCCAAGGTAATTTGCTTTGTTTTCTTACAATCTGTATAAGAATACAATAGGCTGTTGCTTACAAATAGGTTAAAATATTGTATTTTTATTTAAAACGTTACAAAAAACCATATGTGTGTAAAAAGTATGAATTTGACGTTTTAATAGTACTAATTTAAAACTATCTATTTGTTCAAAGACAGCCTAATAGTCCTCCTAAAAACTCCTGAAAATGACAAGGGTGTACAAATCCAGACAGGAAGCCAAAAACAAGCTTACTCAGACACAGCCCGTCCCTTTGCAACCCTTCCTAGCGACGCCCTAAGCCGAGATTCGTAATCCATAATTAAGTTATTTGCCTCTGGCTGGGGACCTTACACTCAAGGTAACAGGACCCCGTCGGGGCTGCGGGTTCTTCGAAAGAGATACCGCGGCCTCGGCACAAGGGCTAAGAAGAAACATGGGTGGTTTTTAGTCAGTAGAAGTCTGACACTCTCTACCGCTTTGCCCAGAGCGGGAGGAGTTATTTGATGATTTCAAAGCCCCCAAAAAAAAAGGTACCCACAGGATAGTCCGGTTAAGCAGAAGTCAGCCTCAGCAGCCTGCGAAACTCCATTAAAAAAAGGTAAACAAATACACGGAAGAAGACAAGAAAAACACACAAGAAGCCATAAACAAGTAAACGGTATTTGTAAACAAATATAATATACGAGTAGATAGACAAACACCTGTCTGGTTATAGTTGTTAATTTTCGGTTTATGTGCGATGACACACCATTACTTCTGACAATCCGACAGATGTGTGTTTGTAAGTTAGTACACCAAGTTGGAACTTCAAATAATAACAGCTGCACAGTTCCATCTTAAAGTTTAAACAGCACTTGCTTAAGTTGATCCGTGGATAAGTCACCATGCATGACCATTATTTTGTATGTAACAGTCGAGTTTCCTCCGTGCCTCGGAAAACATATAAAACCGCTGGTCCCATCAGCTGTCATTTGTTGATCTGGTAGTCGGTGGACAACCAGTCATGCCAAGGGGTACCGTGTTACCCGGTAGTGACAAGATTGTGGAGGTCAGATAGGCAGTCGCTCCATGTAAATATGTACTTGCTTTTCAGCTGCAGTCGTTAGACCGAAAGCCGACAACCACCGCTTAGACTTATTTTTGGATTTCCAAGTTAAGAACTTTAATAAATATAGGTGGCTCAATGACCACTATTGCGATCTAAACTGGCAGCAACTATAGAAGAAGTACAGGCCCTGACTAATGTTGCAAACCTTTAACCTAGTATATATGTAGGACCTAGCGGTACCTTTGTCTTTCGATCTCGTAGATAGGGCCAGATTTGCGTTAAGAAACCGGCCACGTTTGCAAGACACATAACAAGTTTCTGTATCCATTATATGGGGGTCTGGTTTTAAGTGGAGCGACTGGTCAGTTATAGTATAAAGATTACCAGTGGACTAGACCTATTTTGTGATCTCAATAGCTGGTATGCTTAAGAGGAGTTCGTAGCGTAATAATAACAATAATTCGGGCATCGTTGGTCCAGTGGTCGCAAGCGCGACTACTGTATATGATCCTGAATTCGATTTCCGGCCGGGCATAGATTTTTCAACTATATTCGTACAACTACCTCAATCAGGAAGTTATACGAAATGTATCTGAGAGTGCGAATACAAGCCTAATTTAAGATTTATTAGGCTTGCGTTCCCTTACTCTATCAATAATGTAAACCTACCTCTCGATAATAATTATAATATAATGCTCTCTTACCTCTTTTCATGAAGAGTTAGGCAGATATGCAACAACAGTTATCTCACATCTCACCAGTTATGTTTAACTCATGTAATAGGGTCAAGCTTATTGGCATATATTGGACTCAAAACAAAACTACGACTACTCTCAACAACTTGTTTACATCACCATGGAATCCTACTAATATTAATAAATGTGAATACGCTTTCACGCGAAAACTACTAAACCGATCATCATGAAACTTTGTACACATATTCTTGGAAATATTAAAAGTAACATGATACTTTTTATGAATAAAAATCCACGCGGGCGAAGCCACGAGCACAACCTAGTAATCTATAATTTACTTGACCAAAAATGAGCGAAGATGCACTTTTCACTGGCGCGACAAGAAAATTCAACCCCATTTCATAACAAAAATTAATCTGAATGATGATACAACATAGAACATAGTCAATAGCTCTAAACTCTAAGGTATCTTGGATATAAATAAATGTATTGAATGTAGGCCAATGACCGGAGGACATTTTGTGACTCAGATTTTTTTCACCTACCTTACGTTATTTGAATGTAAAGGCGTCTACACATTGAGAATTTTAAATTGACTAATAGACCAGGGTCGATAATTTTTGAAACCAAAAAAAATTACAGTAGGATGAAATCCATTATAAAAGGAGGGGAATATGATCAAAATGAAAGGAAAAATAAATTACGGTCGATCCGAGTTCGGGAAGGGGGGGTGGGGGGGGGGTTTTAATGGGGGAAAGCGGTTTATCTCGATTTCCGGCAAAACTACAAGTCCTATGGAAAAAAGTTAAATGGCAAAGTTGTAGGTAATAAAAAGATCTACAACTTTTGTATTTGCAATTTTTTCACATAACCTCAAAATTTAGGTGAAAAATTCAAAAAACCAAGTTTTTGGTTTTTAATTTTTATCTTTTACAAAAAACATTTTTTTTTTCACGAAATTTAGTGAAAACTTACATTTTTATGCCCTAAATACACTGTAATTTTTTTTATTAAAAATATTTATTTTTCACCTTATTATTGACTTAATATCGAAAAATCAGCCCTATTTTCAATCGACAATTCTGACGTCAAAATATCTGCTTTTTTTTAAAAAGTCGGTGGGCGTTGTGTTCCTTATAATCTCTACTTTCTGATGATGTATAAAAAATATACATTGCAATGGTAAATTTTCTCAGAAAAAGCAAAATCAGCTGCTACAAAATAACAGGTAGTAAGGGCCAAACCCTCCTAGCCCCTTCCCCACTTCTCTGTGAAATACCTTTTGATGGGCCAAAATTTTCCGTAGGTCTCCACGATATATAAATTATCTTAAAATAACAATAAATAGGCATAAAACAGCAATAAATACGCTTATATTTTTTTGTCTAGGCCATTATTTGGTAGTGGGTATTATTTCGCAGCAGCTGACTTTGCATTTTCTGAGAAAATTTACCATTGCAATGTATATTTTTTATACATCATCAGAAAGTAGAGATTATAAGGAACACAACGCCCACCGACTTTTTAAAAAAAGCAGATATTTTGACGTCAGAATTTTCGATTGAAAATAGGGCTGATTTTTCGATATTAAGTCAATAATAAGGTGAAAAATAAATATTTTTAATCAAAAAAATTACAGTGTATTTAGGGCATAAAAATGTAAGTTTTCACTCAATTTCGTGAAAAAAAAATGTTTTTTGTAAAAGATAAAAATTAAAAACCAAAAACTTGGTTTTTTGAATTTTTCACCTAAATTTTGAGGTTATGTGAAAAAATTGCAAATACAAAAGTTGTAGATCTTTTTATTACCTACAACTTTGCCATTTAACTTTTTTCCATAGGACTTGTAGTTTTGCCGGAAATCGAGATAAACCGCTTTCCCCCCTTAAAACCCCCCCCACCCCCCCTTCCCGAACTCGGATCGACCGTAATTTATTTTTCCTATCATTTTGATCATATTCCCCTCCTTTTCTAATGGGTTTCATCCTACTGTAATTTTTTTTCATTTTTTACCAGTTTTGAAGGCTTCGGCCCTGGTCTATAAGATTTATGAGAGATTTTGTTGTAGCTTTATTATTGGTCCATCTTCCTAGTTTCACCCTCGAAGACAGGAAGTCATGATCACATGGTCAGTAAATCTGACGTCAATTTTCATACGCACGTTGTGATGATTTCCGCTCAAACAACAACAATATTAGGTATCCCAGAAAAAGAAAGATCAAGGCAATGATGGGAAGAACAAATGCCTTTCAGCTTCGTTAGGGATAGTCTCATAAGAATAGTTTTATTTGTAAAACTTCAACTTTTTTTGGTTGACCGTACTTTTAAAAGGTATAAGTTTGTTTATTTTATTTATGGTCCCGAAATACTACTGAAACATAATTATTTATTTATTTATTATTTATTTATTTATTTATGCACACACAAAATACAAAAAAGGATAAAAACATAACAATAATAAACATAATAAACATAATAATTATTATTATTAAAGGGGGAATCCTGAACCGCGGTCCCGGTCCCGAAAGCCCACGACCCAGTTTTACACGGTTTACGTTGACACGTAATTTAGAACACCATAAAGGCTGAATTCCATTGTTAATGACTTGATGTGGAGATCTATATCTTGTTGATAAAACATAGTAGGTCCAAGAAACAGGTAGAATAGGAACCGCACCTACTTTTCCTAATGCCAACCATATGAGAGAGCCCTGTCCCTACATCCGCGTACAACCTGTTTCTTTATTCATAGTTCGTATTGAGCTTACAATTATTAAGTAGGTACTAGCCTTTGCCCGTGGCTTCCCTCGCGTTTGGTTAGAAATTTATAATTATGCTTCAGTGTTTCGTTCTCGAGATTAGATATTACACTTGTAGTCACACATACAATGTCGCCACTAATGCACTCAGTTTAAAGACAAAAAAAAAAAAATTAAATAAGATGTGGGTAGACTGACCCCCATCCTATAGATTTATTGCGTTCAACTCATCATTCACATTCCAGTGCTCCGCCACTTTGTATTTGTAATTTGCGTTCTATTGTTTTTTCGGCAATTTAGTATTTTTAGTGCTCATAAAACAAAATGCCGAAGAGGAAACGTGATGATAAGGATTCATATAGTTATATTAAGAAGAAAATTAAGAAGTTGGAAAGGAAATTGTTAAAAGGACGCCGAAGATCTTCGTCATCCTCGGATTCGGAGCCAATGTTGTCAACACCTCAAGGTATCTTTATTTATATTTTTATTGGTGATTATTGGATTAACGATGCTACGCACGAGTTGCATCTTATCCTTTTTCAAACTCGGGTTCACGATGTAACGCCTTGAGTTCATCTTACCCGCTGTTATCTGTAGTACCTACCTACATCTAATCACGTACATAATAAGCCCTGTTACCTGTTTAGGTAACTGTAACCACAAAATAATTGGTAATCGTTAATTAAATTCGCGTTCACGATGTAACGCCCATGAGTTCATCTTACCCGTAATTTATTTAAAATTGTGCGTCGGATTCAAAATAAAAAGTCCAATACCCACATAAATACTTATATTTTTCTTTGAGTACAAAACGACTATATCGTTACGAATCATTGTATTGTTATCACGATACAAATAAGGTTCATTTTCCAAGTGGAAAAGTACAGCATTTTATAATTTCCGATTGCAGATAACACAATTATAGAATCGGAGAATAACGAATGCCTACCGGTGAACTTTGACGAACCGGTACCTTCAACTAGCGCTGCGTGCTTGGAGTCACTGCAGAGTCCGAAAGAACCTGAAGCGACACAAGAGCCTCTTGTCCAGTTATCAGCTGATGAAGCTAATGTTATGGAAAAGGAGGATCACATTCAGGAGTTAGACGAAACTGTGATGGAAATATTGGGATCTGATCCATCAACCACTACATCATTCGGTAAAAACATCCAAAAGGATTTAGCCGTACGCTATGAACACATAGCTATTTCTGGTTTGACAAAAGAGCTCCGCAAGGAGCTCTTAGATTCTCATTTACCTCCGGGCAACTGTAAGCTAATTGACGCACCATCCCTAAATCCTGAGATTAAGGCAGCAGTCACTGACGTTATAGTGAAGCGAGATAATGCTATGCAGGCAAAACAGAAGCAGATTGCTAGCGCTATTTCATGTCTAAGTGAAGTTATTACAATTATTTTGTCTCAAGAGACAAAAGATCCGAACATATTAAAATTACTTGTGGACACCGGACGCATCTTGTGCGACTGTCAACATAATGATTCTGTCACCAGGCGTAATTTCATACTTGCTGTGCTAAAAAAGGACTTAAAGGATCAGGTGCAGCTGACTAAAATTGATAGTTTACTCTTCGGACAAGAGCTCGCCGAGACGCTGCGAACGGCTAAGGCCATAAATAAGTCAGGAGCCGAGTTGAAGTCTGGTCCACAACCCAAGACTTTTTCGAACAAGGCAAAGCCTCCACCTCCCAACAGAAATTTAAACTGGAAGCCAGCGCCGTACCGCAGACCGACGGCGCCTCGGAGAACGAAGGAGTCTGCACCCTCGACGAGGCAGCAGCACGTGCAGCCATCCAAAGCGTCGCGTCCCAACTACAGCCGCAACCGTCAATAGACACCACGGTAAACTATGCCGGCAGGCTTTGTCATTATTATAACCAATGGTCACAAATAACATCGGACCAAACTGTACTGTCATGGATAAAGGGTTATGCAATTCCTTTTACACACACTCCATTTCAGATTAATATTCCTCAACCTAAAAAATATTCTCGATCTGAATAATATGAATTTGAACAGGCTATAGATAGTCTACTTTCTATCGAAGCTGTTTCTAAATGTAAACCTTGTGACGGTCAATTTATATCAAATATATTCTTGGTACCGAAACCAAACGGTAAAACTAGACTAATTCTGAATTTAAAAAGTTTAAATGTCTTTATAAAAACTGAGCATTTTAAACTAGAAGACCTTCGTACAATCATTAAACTTATTTCAAAAGATTGTTTCATGTCAACAATTGATCTTAAGGATGCATATTTTTTAATAAAAATGCACGAAGATTCCAAGAAGTACTTGCGATTTAAATGGAAAGATAGTTTATTCGAATTTAATGTTCTGCCGTTTGGTCTCAATACCGCACCTTACGTTTTTACAAAAATCATGAAACCTGTTGTCAAATTATTGCGGTTTACCGGTAATCTGTCAACAATCTATCTTGATGATTTATGCCTTGTATCACAATGCTATAACGATTGCGTTGCTAATGTGGAAATTACAAAGAAATTTCTTTGTTCCTTGGGCTTCATTATAAATGAAGCTAAAAGTTGTATGATTCCTTGTAATTCATGTAGATATTTAGGATTTATCATTGATTCTAAAACAATGGAAATTAGCTTGCCTTTTGAAAAACGTCTCAAAATCAAGAAGGAGTTGTTAAAATTTAAAAACCTCAGTAGGTGTAAAATTAGAGATTTTGCTCGCTTAGTTGGACTTTTAACATCTGCTTGCCCTGCCATTGAATATGGCTGGCTTTATACTAAAGAGTTTGAGCGATGTAAATTCTTAAGTCTTGAAGGCGATGTTAATTATGAGAAGTTCATGACTATATCGTCTACCTTAGATTCTGATTTTGATTGGTGGATAAATTGCATCGATAAATCTGTTTGCAAAATAAAATTCGATGAATACGAATTAGAAATTCAGACTGACGCCTCAACTACGGGGTGGGGTGTAGCTTGTGAGGGTAAAACCGCAAGTGGTACTTGGAGTCAGGAGGAAAGAAAACAGCATATTAATTATTTAGAACTAATGGCTGCGTTTATCGGTTTAAAAATCTTTTCTAAAAATTTATTTGGTTGCCAAATTATTTTAAGAATAGACAACACGACTGCGATTTCTTACATAAATCGAATGGGAGGTGTGCAGTTTCCCCATTTAACAAAACTCACTAAAAGTATATGGCAATGGTGTGAGGCTCGCAACATTTTTGTTTCTGCTCTGTACATTCCATCTATCGAGAACAGTATCGCCGATGCTGAATCGAGACGAGTTCACCCTGACATTGAATGGGAATTATCAGACTTTGCCTTTCAAGAATTAGTTAAATCGTTTGGCCAGCCAGATATAGATATGTTCGCTAGTCGTATCAATAAAAAATGTGATAGATATGTATCATGGCACAAAGACCCTGACGCATTTAATATAAACGCTTTTTCAATATGTTGGTCTAAATGGTATTTCTATGGATTTCCTCCACTCGCAATCATTCTCAAAACATTAAGAAAGATCATTAGGGACAAAGCTAGAGGAATACTTGTCGTCCCGGTATGGCCGTCGCAACCGTGGTATCCCTTGTTCACTAAGCTATTACAAAGTAAACCTTTGATATTCCATTCTTCTAAAGAATTAATAATCTCTCATTCCAGCAACCGTCAGATACACAAGCGGATTACCCTGGTTGCCGGAGTATTGTGCGGGAATCTCTACTAAGAAGAAGTATTCCTCCAGCATCGGTTCACATCATGTTAGCGTCCCTATCGGAAAATTCTATCAAACAATACGATAGTTGTTTGAAAAAATGGTTTCTATTTTGTATCAAAAACAACATTGATCTTTATGAAGCCTCTATCCCAAAAATTATCTATTTTTTTACTGATTTATTTGATTCTGGTGCTCGGTATGGTACATTGAACAGTTGCAGATCAGCACTGACTTTAATTTTAGGTAATCACATCACTAAAGATGATCGGGTACAAAGATTATTTAAAGGGTTGTTTAGACTTCGCCCACCCTTACCCAAATATGACTCTACCTGGGATACCTCATTGGTCATAGAAACTCTGGCGAGCTGGGTACCACACGATAACTTACAGTTAGATAATATTTCAAGAAAATTGGCTACTTTACTAGCACTTGTTACAGCCCACAGGGTTCAAACCCTATCCAAAATTAAAGTAGAAAATATTAGTATTTCATCTAAAGAAATATCTATTAAGATTCCTGATTTGATAAAGACATCTAGTATAAAATCAAATCAGCCAATTCTTATACTACCATACTTTCAGGAAAGACCTGAAATATGCCCTGCTAAATTGTTAGTAGATTACTTACGTGTAACCGAAACGTTACGAAGTAATCACACTTTTCTGTTTATTAGCACCAAAAAACCACATAATAACGTTTGTGCTCAAACACTAAGTAGGTGGATAAAGAGTACCTTACAGGTCAGTGGAATCGATGTTACCGAATTTTCTGCTCACAGTACTAGACATGCCAGTACTTCTCGTGCTCATAAAATGGGTGTCAATTTAGATTTGATCCGAAAAACTGCTGGCTGGTCTGGTACATCTACAACTTTTGCCAAGTTTTACAACAGACCTATATCAACTAATTCTAGAGACCTATTTGCTAGAAGCATTTTACTAGATGGTAATTGAGAAATTACTTCTTACATGATTGTTTGTAACAACCTATTCTAGGTTTAATTATATAAACTGTAATATGTTGGTATATAATTATATGCCTCTCTATTTGTATATTCTTTTGTGATTAACCTATGATTAAATCTTTTGTTGTTTAAATATTTCATTGATTTATCTAACACCTAAATGAATTCATTTCAGAAATTACTCTCAATATCTACAAGTGTAATATCTAATCTCGAGAACGAAACACTGAAGCATAATTAATGATTAAACGAACTTACCTGTAAGTGAAGTTCGATCATAATTATGTGAGGTGTTTCGTTCGAAGAGATTAGCATCCCGCCCTCCCAAAAACACCCAAAATTGTGAAATGAGTGTAGTATTACTTATCTCTGAACTAAATGATGAGTTGAACGCAATAAATCTATAGGATGGGGGTCAGTCTACCCACATCTTATTTAATTTTTTTTTTTTGTCTTTAAACTGAGTGCATTAGTGGCGACATTGTATGTGTGACTACAAGTGTAATATCTAATCTCTTCGAACGAAACACCTCACATAATTATGATCGAACTTCACTTACAGGTAAGTTCGTTTAATCATTAATAAATTCGGGTACTCTGTTTGTAATATTATAGTTAGGAGGATGTGTAACAAGACTTATCTATGCGAGGGTAGATTGATATTATAGTTAACAGTCCATGGATAGGCTTGCTATAGTCGAGTGACGTTGTCATTTTTAAATATTTCAAAGTGTCACTGTCAGTTATAAAATCATTTTGACATTGAAGTGAATTGTCAGTTATCAAGTTCCCGACATGAGTCAGTCTTGAACGAGGCACCGGAGTGATAAGTTTTAAGGTTAGTAAAATGATGTGATTTATATTATGTACTGATCTAGGCTGAATAATTTATAATAAACATTGTTATTGCGTTGATTTATCTGTTGTTTCAATTCTCTGATTCCCTTCTGAGGTCAGGTTATATCTCAGAAGTGGGATGAACGAAACAATTTTATGTTACGGTAAACCACCCCACGAGCTCGACCGCCGATAAATAAAACTATATTCATTTTAAAACGGGAAATCAACGCAAATACAAGAAGAAAATCAAGAAAATGTGTGAATTAACATGACATGATAGTATTGTGAGCCCCGATTTAACCGATTAAAGCAGATGAGTTCAACAGTTTATTTTCGAAAAATATTTTTGTCAATGGCCGTAATGGAGTACGTAGATAGATAATGTTATAGAAATATTGGTATAAACTGGTAATTGAGTGTGATTAACGTCAAGGAATGATATTATTTTAATAAAATTATTAACAGTTTTCATGATGAATACAGATTAAAAAAAAAAATAAGAACGAAAACAGGTGCGTTCAAAAATTGAATATCAGAAAAAAATGTCAATGGTCGTAATAGACCAGGTAAATGGATAAATAGAAATGAGTATGATTAACGATTATGTTATACAATTATTGGTTTAAACTGGTAATTGAGTATGATTACGAAATATAGCTTGACAGACAAGAGGATAATGAATATATAACTTTAATAATTCCTGTAGTCTATTAATCTTTGTCCCATCGTTGGAGGTAGTTTAGTGGGAGCCTAGAAATACAAATCAAATAGAGAAATTTAATCAACAAAATGCTTGAAAACTGACAAATAACCCCAAAATGCATCGCCATTCTTGTGATGAATACAGATTAAAAACATAAATTCCGAAAACATGTAAGAGAATTAAATATAGTGAACATACAGCTACAAAATAATGCTCAAATACCCACTATAATTTTAAATTTAGTGTCTTAGTGACTGTGTGTTGTGAAATTTGTACACAATACATTAACAAAATGTTACGAGTTTCAGAGAAAAATGAGCGACAAGAAAAGCAAGGCGGATTATCGACGCACCAGCAACCCTTCCCGCAACTACGAAAGACAGAGGATGCGTAGTGAATCATCCCGTAGTCGGAGGCGAGACCCGGGGGAAGTGGAGAGGCGCAGTCGAAGCCGCAGCCGTAGTAGCCGTGGTGGTGATGACCAACAAACGCAAGGATCTCGGAGGCGCAGTCCAGCTCGTGACCGTCGCCGCAGCAGCGCTTCGCGTAATCAACCGAGAAGCAGAAGCGTCAGCAGCACGCGAACGCTACTCGAGCAAGAACGTGAGCTGTCCAGGGAGAGGGAAAAACTAAGAACCCTTGAAAACCAGGTACGCAAAGAACGAGAGAGAGTAACGGAACGGAACCGATCACGTAGGCGTTTCGAGACGCCCGAACCTAGACCGAGCAATCGTGAGCAGACTAATGCTGGCAATAGTAGCTCAACTCGGCACCGTTCCTTAATCACCCCCAGGAAACGACGCACACCCAGTGATGATAAACATGAAGCACATGACAACAAGAAAACTAAATTTATGACTGCAGGCTTGTTTGAAGATTTCTTTTTAAAACTTTTTAAGTCTAAAGCAGGGGATCGTGAATCGTTTTCCAGTTCATCCTTTAATAATGTTGTACCAGACTTTGACCCTATGTCGAAGGAACAAACTATTCATATCTGGCTCGATAAAGTCGATGAATGCTCCGAAATTTATAACTGGAACGATAAGCAAACGGTTCACTATGCCCTGCCCAAACTCACCGGATTAGCTAAGACATGGTTTCAGGGTCTGCCCTCTATTAAGCATAGTTGGCTTGAATGGAAGTTGATGCTAAAGGAATCATTTCCTGCAACAGAAAATTATGCAGAAGTTTTGACAGATATGCTTAATAGACGGGAACTTTATTATTTTGCGAAAATCAATTTACTGAATAGATGTAAAATATTTGGAAAGCAAGCAGTGGATTGTTTACTTTATGGGGTAGACGACAGGGGAGTTCGTGTAGGTGCTCAAGCAGCCAAATTCGATAAACCAGAAGATGTACTTGAATTATTTAAGACCATTAAGTATCACAGCAGAAATCACTCGGACTCTAATAAAGATTTTAGTAAGGACAAGCGTCCTAGCAGTACATCGGTAGGTAATAGTCCGGTAAAGAATATAGATAACACGGCGTCAAGCAAAAATAGTGGCGAGAAAGGGCAAATGAAGTGCTTTAATTGTCAGGTTATCGGTCACCCCAGCTTTAAGTGCCCTAATCCGATCATCAAGTGTACCAATTGTCAGTATATGGGACATGACAGTTCCCACTGTCCTAGATTAAAGGATCAAAAAAATTCTCCAAAGAATAAGGAGGTCCTGTAGGTTTCCTTCACTGAGAATATGTAACGACTAATACAAAGTTATGAGAAATATTATCGGAATCGCTACTAGTGTGGCAATTGTATTTAGGTTTTTAGGCAACATTAATTTGTGAAAATAGTGTTTTAAAAGATTAGGATACTGGAAAGGCGTTAATGGCCCATATTTGAGAGGACTAAAGAGTATACCATACTTACCGGGTACTTTAGCGAGTGATATACAAGGCAATTCGGAAAAGGATGTCGAAGTGCTTAAAGTGGATGACCACTTAGTTAATTATGACGTGTAGCTTGGACATAGTTTGCTGAAAATCATTTTAGATCATTAAAACTCCAACAGATGTAATATTTGAACTAGATCACTACAGACTCTAAATTTACACTCGGTTGTTGGATCGGAGAATTTAGACTTACATGTATTCAGAATAACTACTGGGTTAAATAATCACAATTCTAGGTATCACTCTTAACGCGGTAAATACTTATATTTCTATTGTTAGATAGGATGATGGCGAACCCGAGCCAAGGCATATTAAAATAACATTTAAATGATGATTGATTGCCATAGATAGGACAGAGTAGTATTCGAAGTCAAGACGAAATTAGTTCTGAAAGGGAGTGAACGTATTAAGAGAAATCAGGAGCAAAATAAGAATCGGTATGACAAACACAACAAGAAGGCCACGAATTATAAGGAGGGTGATGTGGTTAGGAAGTAGGGCTAAGTTTTAATACCCTGCTTGCTCGTCCAGTGATGAACATGACGATGAAAGTGATAGCAATTTTAAGAAATAATATTGTTAATTATGTGAATGATGAGTTTATGTGTTACTTGACTTATTGAATTGATATATTATAATCTAATTTATGATTTGCGATGATTATAATGATGATTACATGATGCTAGATGGCGTATGGCATATGAACTTGCTAGTCGCTAATATTGTTGATTAGATGTTAATGATGAACTTATGAGTTACTTGATTTATTGAATTGATATAATCTAATTTATGATTTGCGATGATTATAATGATTATTACATGATGCTAGATGGCGTCTGGCATATGAACTTGCCAGTCGCTAATATTGTTGATTAGATGTTAATGATGAACTTATGAGTTACTTGATTTATTGAGTTGATATATAATCTAATTTAAGATTTGCTATGATTATAATGATGATTACATGATGCTAGATGGCGTCTGGCATATGAACTTGCCAGTCACTAAAATTGTTGATTAGATGTTAATGATGAACTTATGAGTTACTTGATTTATTGAGTTGATATATAATCTAATTTAAGATTTGCTATGATTATAATGATGATTACATGATGTTAGATGGTGTCTGGCATATGAGCTTGCCAATCGTTAATATTGTTGATTAGATGTAAATGATGAACATAAATGAGTTAAGTACTTGATTTATTGAATTGATATTTAGTACAATTTATGATTTGTGATGATTATAATAATACGATTACTACATGATATTTGATGGCGTCTGCCATATGAACTTGCCAATCGCTAATATTGTTAATTAGATGTGAATGATGAGTTTATGAGTTACTTGATTTATATAATTGATATTTAGTCTAATTTTGATTTGCGATGATTATATGATGATTACATGATGTTAGATGGCGTCTGGCATATGAACTTGCCAATCGCTAATATTGTTAATTAGATGGCAATGATGAGTTTATAAGTTACTTGATTTATTTAATTGATATTTAGTCTAATTGTGATTTGCGATGATTACATGATGTTAGATGGCGTCTGGCATATGAACTTGCCAGTCGCTTAGGGATAAGTGAGGGTGTTTGAGTCGGGCAGGATTAGGCGTAGGATTCGCCGTCCAGGATTGGCTCAAAGTACCGCTGCCGATGACGGAGTGATGGTGAAGGAAGTAGCCTCACTTCGCTCGGCAATAGATATGATGATATATGGCGTCTGGCATATGAACTTGCCAGTCGCTTAGGGATAAGTGAGGGACATGAGGGTGCTTTGAGTCGGGCAGGATTAGGCGTTGGATTCGCCGCCCAGGATTGGCTCAAAGTACCGCTGCCGATGACGGAGTGATGGTGAAGGAAGTAGCCTTACTTCGCTCGGCAATAGACATGATGATAAGTTGAGTGAGAATGTTTGAACTGGGCAGGATTGGCGTATGAACTCGTCGCCCTTGAATAGTTCAAAACATTGCGGCTGAAGTGTTGTGAGAGTGAAGGAAGTAGCTTTCACAGCACTCAAGCTATAAAATAGGATAATGATCTAGAATTAAGACTGATTATTTTTATTTTTTATTACTCTTGTTACACCTAATCTAATTATATGTACAAGTTATTTTTTTATAATTGTTAATGATTGAAAATTGTTTGATAGATAGAAGATACTGATCAAATCTATTCATAAATAATATTTAGGAACGAAGGGACTCGTTCTTGAAGGATGGCCGACTGTAACAAGACTTATCTATGCGAGGGTAGATTGATATTATAGTTAACAGTCCATGGATAGGCTTGCTATAGTCGAGTGACGTTGTCATTTTTAAATATTTCAAAGTGTCACTGTCAGTTATAAAATCATTTTGACATTGAAGTGAATTGTCAGTTATCAAGTTCCCGACATGAGTCAGTCTTGAACGAGGCACCGGAGTGATAAGTTTTAAGGTTAGTAAAATGATGTGATTTATATTATGTACTGATCTAGGCTGAATAATTTATAATAAACATTGTTATTGCGTTGATTTATCTGTTGTTTCAATTCTCTGATTCCCTTCTGAGGTCAGGTTATAGATGAAACCACCGTCTTGAGAGCAGTGGTGATGAAATAAATTACACAAAGTAATGCGCCTGCCTGGGTTCGAACACAAAATCTATTAGGTAGGTAGGTACTTTTTTTTTTTTTTTTTTTTCTCAGCCTGCTCTGTCCCACTCCTGGGCAAAGGCCTCCCTCCACTCCTTCCATTTTTCACGAACCCGCGCGTCTTTAAGGTAGGTACTAACTACTTAATAAAAAAAAGAAAACTCGTAATACATACACAACACAGATACGTGGCGCCACTTATTATCGTAAAACACGTTATCGTTGTTTTCCTCGGGAACAGTACTTTTTTTCGGGATATAAAAGGTACCCTATTTCCGTTTCTGTACACCTGACAACGTATATATGCAAAACACGATGATCGGTTCAGTGGTTTAGGTGTGGAAGGGTAACAAACAAACTTACTTTCCCATTTATAATTTTAGTTAGGCTATGCCTATGTGTTTACTGTTACTCCTAACGTTTAGCAGGAAACCTAGCTTTCTAGAGAGCGATAAAGTATGTGATATTAATGAAAAACTTGTCTTGTGGCGTTAGGCTTTGGTGATGTAGGGAGGGACTAATTACGCAGGAAATAGGTGCGGTTTTTTAGTTCATAGAAAGAAATTATGCTGGGTGTGGGTCTTGGGTTAGTTCGAGAGAGGGAGTTCATAATTATCTACTTTTAGATTGAACTCCTCTGCCGAATTTGAAGGCTTTGTATTTTAGTCACAAAACCGTTACCAAATGCAAAGGTATGATTGTAGATATTTACTTTACAGACTACCAATTCTAACTTTTTATCAAATCTTATGTCAAGGCATTTGAATGACTGCTGCAGTCTTAACCAATCACAAAAGTTCCTTAAATTGTAATTTATTTTACTAAAATAACTTTATAAAGCTTTCAGAAACAGAATGTAGGTATGTGTATTATGTGCAATTTTACAATAGTCGATCTTTGTTAATATTCAATCCACCTGTCGACAGTATTATTTTATCTTCCGCCGTATCCCAATAGTTCCATTGTGTAGATTCCATTTCACACGATGTCACATTTTTAACCGCATAAATCATTTTATAACACGTGTAAAAGGGAACAGAGAGTGCACCTGTGCCTGCGCACACACTTGTGCACTATAATATCTCCCGCGCCTGATGGCTAATCTCCGCTGAGATTGGCCGCCGTGGCCGAAAAAACGGTCAGGAGGACTATATATCTCAATCATGGTAAAAAACAACATAACTACGTTAGTCCCTTATTACCAAAAACTATGCTGTATATCCACACCTTAACTTTAATGTGTTTTTAAGGCGCTGACAAGAGCCAAATAGGCTTGTATTGAACAATTTTTTAGCCAAATCTATACAGTTTGACACGGCGGAAAAAATATATGTTAATCTTGAACATATTTCTGATAATTTCGTTGTTTTCAAAACACGTTTTTGAAAAGTTTTCTCGATACAAAAAAATGGTAAACTAACCTCTTAAAATGATCTTCCAACAAAAATATCTGTATTACTGATGAACGTACGTTGGTAAAATTTATAACAATAACGTATCATATTTAAATACAAAATTTGGTTGTTTTTAATTTTTGATTATTTAATAAATTATTATTTTATAATTAATCATTATATGGTTTGTAAGAAGTTCGAGCGTTGCGTCATCGCGCTCTCTTTCTTACGTATGCAATCCGACAGTGAGCGCTTAGGCGCGGTGCTAGACGGACGTATGTCACTTTGCGCCCCACTGACAGCTATCCGTTCATCTATAAATTATTATTGACCGCGTCACAATGTTAGTCCAGGATCCACGGTACATTTTTTCACTTGATTACTATCAAGCTAATTTTCCGTGAGCCAACATTACCCTATACGAAAACTCTCGATTGTGGTAGGTAATAGGGGCAGCAGGGATAAAATATATATTGATTATATATTATTATAATTATTTATTTGATGATTTTCAAAAATCTATTACTAACTATTTTATTTTTATCTGATGATCATTATCTAAATCCAACATGTATTGATAACGAGCTCATCAAAAATTACTACAAACCAGGGGTCCGTAGCCGAATGGCAAAAAACGGAACCCTTATATTATATTCGTCATGTCTGTTTGTCCGTCTGTCCACCCGTATGTCACAGCCACTTCATTCGGAAACTATTGAGACTACACAGTTGAAACTCTACAAGTATTCTGTGAATCGCTTTACGATTTTTATACAAAAATAAAAAAAAGGATTTAGGGGGTCGCCCCATACATGGAACTGAAACTATATTTTTTTTTTCATCAAACCTATACCTACGTGTGGGGTGTCATTGACATTAGACAGGTCTTTAAAAATGACATTGAGGTTCCACAAACAATTTTTTCTCAAAGCCAATCGTTTGGAAGACAGACACTTCCAAATTTGTAAAATGGCGACCGGCCTCGCGGTCGCCTGCCTTCGGTATTGCCAACAATGACCAGCTTTTCAAGGCTGCTATCTCCTCTTTGCATTATGTGGCCGAAATAAGACAAAATACGCTGTAGGCAAACTGTTGACAATCGAGTCTTGATATCGAGTTGGTAAAGGATAGACACATTTGTGCGTTTGGCCGTCCATGGAATTCGGAGAATCCGCCTAGAACACCACATTTCGAATGCGTCTATCCTCTGTCTTACTCTTGTTTGGATTGTCCATGTCTTAACTTGTGGGGAAAAATGCTCCTTCCGAGAAGCCTGTGCCTGAAAAGGAACCGATCCAGGCTGATGATGGTTTCGTGACGGTGTTGAGGAGGAAGCGCCGTCAGCGAACCATCAAGAACCGCTGCGGCACGGCTCCATCGGAGCCCAATGTGCATATTCGTGCCGCAAAGCCGAACACTCCTTTGTACCTCTCCCGTCTACATTACACCACTACGACGGAGGACATCGTGGAGTACGTGCGCCAGAAGATCAAGTACGTGGCGAGAGTGCAGCTGCTCGAGTCGCGCCGCAACGTCAACTTTAAGGCGTTTGTGGTGCGAGTACCGACATGCTACCTGCACCGTCACTGTGAACTTAGCATCTCAAGTATTAGCATCTCAACAAATAACTTGAGTTCTGCTTGCATCCAGCATAGTTCCATAGTTCCTGATAGTTTATAACGATTGTTCAATTCATTTGCCCTGAAAAATCCAATTTTAAAAATGAGATGCCAACTTCACATATGACATCGCAGCATCTCATCATATTAAAGGTTTTTCAGGATCAAGGAGTTGTTTTAAACATAGTTCTATACCTCCTGATTGATTGTAACAATAGTTCTGTTCCTTAACCGTCAAAATAGCAATTTTGAAAATGAGATGCTAACTTCCTACATGACGTCATAGCATCTCACAGTATTTTCAGTGTTTTAACACCGAGGAGTTGTATTAAGCATAGTTCTATATACCCTGATTAATTTTAAGCAGTGTTCCGCCAATTTGCCGCCAAAGTCGCGACGCGACGCGAGAATAACCGAAAACCGTGTCAAGTTAGCTTTGGTTACAATTAACTGACAGTTCTGCCCAGCATCTCAGCGTTTTTCATTACCAATGCAATAAATACGCCTACTTCTGTTGTATAACGCTTTCAGGACACACGACACTACAAGTTGTAGCGAAAAACAAAAAACCAAAAAAAAAATTGACCGTTTACTGACAGTTCTGCCCAGCATCTCAGCCGTTTTCATTACCTACGCTATAAATACGTCCAATGCTGCCGGAGTAAAACACACCACACACACATTTTAGCGAGAAAAACCAAAAATGGTGTCAGGTTGGCTTTAGTTACAATTAACTGACAGTTCTGCCCAGCATCTCAGGCTTTTTGAATACCAATGTTATAAATACGCCTATTACTGCTAAATAACGCTTTCAGGACACACCACACTACAAGTTGTAGCGAAAAACAAAAAACCAAAAAAACATTTTTGGCCTTTTACTGACAGTTCTGCCCAGCATCTCAGCCGTTTTCATTACCTACGCTATAAATACGTCCAATGCTGCAGTACTCCGCTTTCAAAACACACCACACTACACATTTTAGCGAGAAAAACAAAACTGTGTCAAGTTAGCTTTGGTTACAATTAACTGACAGTTCTGCCCAGCATCTCAGGCTTTTTGAATACCAATGTTATAAATATGCCTACTACTGCTAAATAACGCTTTCAGGACACACCACACTACAAGTTGTAGCGAAAAACAAAAAACCAAAAAAAACATTTTTGACCGTTTACTGACAGTTCTGCCCAGCATCTCAGCCGTTTTCATTACCTACGCAACAAATACGTCAAATGCTGTAGTACACCGCTTTCAAAACACACCACACTACACATTTTTGCGAGAAAAATCAAAAACCGTGTCAAGTTAGCTTTGGTTACAATTAACTGACAGTTCTGCCCAGCATCTCAGGCTTTTTGAATACCAATGTTATAAATACGCCTACTACTGCTAAATAACGCTTTCAGGACACACCACACTACAAGTTGTAGCGAAAAACAAAAAATCAAAAAAACATTTTTGACCGTTTACTGACAGTTCTGGCCAGCATCTCAGCCGTTTTCATTACCTACGCTATAAATACGTCCAATGCTGCAGTACTCCGCTTTCAAAACACACCACACTACACATTTTAGCGAGAAAAATCAATAACCGTGTCAGGTTGGCTTTAGTTACAATTAACTGACAGTTCTGCCCAGCATCTCAGGCTTTTTGAATACCAATGTTATAAATACGCCTATTACTGCTAAATAACGCTTTCAGGACACACCACACTACAAGTTGTAGCGAAAAACAAAAAACCAAAAAAACATTTTTGACCGTTTACTGACAGTTCTGGCCAGCATCTCAGCCGTTTTCATTACCTACGCTATAAATACGTCCAATGCTGCAGTACTCCGCTTTCAAAACACACCACACTACAAATTTTAACGAGGAAAACCAAAAACCGTGTCAGGTCGCTACAACTTGTAGTGTGGTGTGTCCTGAAAGCGTTATACAGCAGTAGTAGGCGTATTTATAACATTGGTAATCAAAAAGCCTGAGATGCTGGGCAGAGCTGTCAGTAAATTGTCAAAAAAAAATATTTGGTTTATTTGATTTTCGCTACAACTTGTAGTGTGGTGTGTCCTGAAAGCGTTATACAGCAGTAGTAGCCGTATTTATTGCATTGGTAATGAAAAAGGCTGAGATGCTGGGCAGAACTGTCAGTTAATTGTAACTAAAGTCAACCTGACACGGTTTTGGTTTTTCTCGCTAAAATGTGTAGTGTGGTGTGTTTTGAAAGCGGAATACTGCAGTATTAGACGTATTTATAGCGTAGTTAATGAAAACGGCTGAGATGCTGGGCAGAACTGTCAGTAAATGGTCAACATTTTTTATTTGTTTTTTTTTTTATTTTCGCTACAACTTGTAGTGTGGTGTGTCCTGAAAGCGTTATACAGCAGTAGTAGGCGTATTTATAACATTGGTAATCAAAAAGGCTGAGATGCTGGGCAGATCTGTCAGTAAATGGTCAAAAAAAATTATTAGTTTTTTTTTTTTTTTTCGCTACAACTTGTAGTGTGGTGTGTCCTGAAAGCGTTATACAGCAGTAGTAGGCGTATTTATAACATTGGTAATCGAAAAGGCTGAGATGCTGGGCAGAATTGTCAGTTAATTGTAACTCAGTAACTAAAGCCAACCTGACACGGTTATTGGTTTTTCTCGCTAAAATGTGTAGTGTGGTGTGTTTTGAAAGCGGAGTACTGCAGCATTGGACGTATTTATAGCGTAGCTAATGAAAACGGCTGAGATGCTGGGCAGAACTGTCAGTAAAAGGCCAACATTTTTTATTTGTTTTATTTTTTTATTTTCGCTACAACTTGTAGTGTGGTGTGTCCTGAAAGCGTTATACAGCAGCAGTAGTAGGCATATTTATAACATTGGTATTCAAAAGCCTGAGATGCTGGGCAGAACTGTCAGTTAATTGTAACCAAAGCTAACTTGACACGGTTTTTGATTTTTCTCGCTAAAATGTGTAGTGTGGTGTGTTTTGAAAGCGGTGTACTACAGCATTGGACGTATTTATAGCGTAGGTAATGAAAACGGCTGAGATGCTGGCCAGAACTGTCAGTAAACGGTCAAAAATGTTTTTTTGATTTTTTGTTTTTCGCTACAACTTGTAGTGTGGTGTGTCCTGAAAGCGTTATTTAGCAGTAGTAGGCGTATTTATAACATTGGTATTCAAAAAGCCTGAGATGCTGGGCAGAACTGTCAGTTAATTGTAACCAAAGCTAACTTGACACGGTTTTTGATTTTTCTCGCAAAAATGTGTAGTGTGGTGTGTTTTGAAAGCGGTGTACTACAGCATTTGACGTATTTGTTGCGTAGGTAATGAAAACGGCTGAGATGCTGGGCAGAACTGTCAGTAAACGGTCAAAAATGTTTTTTTGGTTTTTTGTTTTTCGCTACAACTTGTAGTGTGGTGTGTCCTGAAAGCGTTATTTAGCAGTAGTAGGCATATTTATAACATTGGTATTCAAAAAGCCTGAGATGCTGGGCAGAACTGTCAGTTAATTGTAACCAAAGCTAACTTGACACAGTTTTGTTTTTCTCGCTAAAATGTGTAGTGTGGTGTGTTTTGAAAGCGGAGTACTGCAGCATTGGACGTATTTATAGCGTAGGTAATGAAAACGGCTGAGATGCTGGGCAGAACTGTCAGTAAAAGGCCAAAAATGTTTTTTTGGTTTTTTGTTTTTCGCTACAACTTGTAGTGTGGTGTGTCCTGAAAGCGTTATTTAGCAGTAATAGGCGTATTTATAACATTGGTATTCAAAAAGCCTGAGATGCTGGGCAGAACTGTCAGTTAATTGTAACTAAAGCCAACCTGACACCATTTTTGGTTTTTCTCGCTAAAATGTGTGTGTGGTGTGTTTTACTCCGGCAGCATTGGACGTATTTATAGCGTAGGTAATGAAAACGGCTGAGATGCTGGGCAGAACTGTCAGTAAACGGTCATTTTTTTTTTTTTGGTTTTTTGTTTTTCGCTACAACTTGTAGTGTGGTGTGTCCTGAAAGCGTTTTACAACAGAAGTAGGCGTATTTATTGCATTGGTAATGAAAAACGCTGAGATGCTGGGCAGAACTGTCAGTTAATTGTAACCAAAGCTAACTTGACACGGTTTTCGGTTATTCTCGCGTCGCGTCGCGACTTTGGCGGCAAATTGGCGGAACACTGCTTAAAATTAATCAGGGTATATAGAACTATGCTTAATACAACTCCTCGGTGTTAAAACACTGAAAATACTGTGAGATGCTATGACGTCATGTAGGAAGTTAGCATCTCATTTTCAAAATTGCTATTTTGACGGTTATGGAACAGAACTATTGTTACAATCAATCAGGAGGTATAGAACTATGTTTAAAACAACTCCTTGATCCTGAAAAACCTTTAATATGATGAGATGCTGCGATGTCATATGTGAAGTTGGCATCTCATTTTTAAAATTGGATTTTTCAGGGCAAATGAATTGAACAATCGTTATAAACTATCAGGAACTATGGAACTATGCTGGATGCAAGCAGAACTCAAGTTATTTGTTGAGATGCTAATACTTGAGATGCTAAGTTCACAGTGACACCTGCACCTCGTCTTGGAAGAGGACTTTTGGCCGCAGGGGGTGGTGTTTCGACGCTTCCGCGGGCAAGTGCCACATGATCGCACAGTGACGTAGTGCAACTGTAGTGATACTAATATAGTTTTAAGGTTTTGTTTACTAACACAAGCTGTCAATTATATCGTATGTATGTTAGTCTGTAAGGTATTTATCTATGGGCCAAAGTAGCCTGAAAATAAATAAATATTATTATTATTAACTCTATGGAGGAAAATCAGGAAAACTAGTGCTCTGACCAAACGGGCCTTCGTTTTAAAACTTATACCACGTTTTTCCCAGATGTTCCGGGGGCGTAATATAGCATCTTTAGCCATGGCTATCCGCCGTTTTATTTCTGTGACGCAGCTACCTTCATTACTTATATTGGAGCCCAGTTAATCGAAGCTGTCCACAGTATAGATGCCTTAGATGTTATAGGCGCCCGATAGGTTTCCCGCACGATGTACCACCATAAGCTTGGTTTTCTGCCTATTTATTGCAAACCCTACTTTGCCACTTTCCACTTCCAATCTGTGCCGTATCTCTTTCATGTTGCCAAATGTTGTAGCAAGGAGAACGGTGTCATCAGTGTTCCTCAGATTGGAAATCCACTTTCCACCAACAGTAAACCCCTTGTCCCAGCCCAAAGAGTCTTGAATGATATTACTCTTCGTACATATTGAAGAGCAGAGGTGAGAGGATGCATCCCTCATCCCTGCCTAACGCATTTGAACAGTCGGTGTCTATTTTGACGAAAGAGCGGTTGTTGATGTGTAGGTAGAGGCATCGGACTATGTCAATAAGATGTTGAGGCGTTCCCATGTCTTTAAGAACCCCCCACAGCTTGCCCCACTCCACGCAATCAAATGCTTTGGTATAATCTATGAAACATATCAATACAGGGCTGTTAAATTCCCGACTTTTCTCTATAATTTGGCGAACGTTCAGGATTTGTTCCCGCGTGTCTTTGCCTTTAACAAAACCTGCTTGCTCTTCTGGAATTTGTGGCTCCAGAAAGTGTATTAGCCTGTTGTTTATGATGTACAGGAGTATTGATGGTGCGTGGAGTAAGTGCCAAACACTTAAGGCGCGGCTAAAGGGGCACCGTAAAAACGACCTGTTTTTCGTCGCAGAGTTAGCCGTATTGCTACTTATTACAATTCCAAAAAAAATACAGTGTATAGTCAAATGTATAGGTAAAAGACTTATGCAAAAATATTTTCTAAAAGTAATCAAGAACCTCGAAAAAAAAAATCACAAAATCACAAAAAAATCACACGAAAAAACATTTTCGTCTCGAAATGCTCAATATTTTGAGTGACAACTGTTATTTTTTTTTTACTATCAGAAAGGAAATTTAACCAACTAAAGACATATGTAAAAATATTTTAACATTACAGCGTATTTTTTTTTTAATAAATTAAATCTGCGAACTATCGTTGATTTTGGCAGTCACGAGCATCAAACGCATCGCCATTTTCAACCTTATTTGTTTAGGCGATGAGTTAAACGCGCGCTCAAGGTCGCGGGCAGCTAATGTCGCCTTAATATAATTTTTAGAATCAGGGGGCCAATTCTCGGTTTTAGAGATGGTGTCGAACTCGAGAAAAATTTCTAATGACGTCATTTTTTCGAGAAATTTTAAAAGTTGCTATTCTGGGGATTTCGAATTCGACATTTGTCGAAGGCTAACGTTAGAGTTCATTTCGAGTGCTCCTGAGCAGTAGAGATGTCATGTCGATTATATAGATACGTCATTTCTGAGTGAATTTGATGAGTTTTGGATTGTACACTGTGTTTTCTTTTCTTTAGTTTTTAAATAAATTACGGCTTGGCATCTCATACTGGAAATTCGATTTATACTCTTTGATTTGTGCATTGTTTTTTTCTTGAAACGACGACCTTCGCGCAGATAACAGACTCTGTAATTGTGTACTTACGATTGGACTTGAAACCACTGAAAGATGGACGAGTTTATTAGCATTTTTATCTCGGAGTTGTTGGAAAGTGGCGAGCAACTGGCCAATACACGGCGACAACAGCTATCCCGCCGTCGATATTTACGACTTGAGCGAAACAGAAGTCATTAAAAACTTCAGACTAAATAAAGATTTAGTATGGGTTCTAATACTTAGATCTATTGGCTCCTGTAATTCAGGATACCACTAAAATAGACCTGAAAACGAAGGTAAATAATTGTTTGCTTCATAATTTTATTAGTCACTGACAGACAGTCAGCTGTCAAACTGATTATTTTTACACTAAACGTTTCGTTTTACTTTGGCTTTGCACGGGACTTATTCAAATTTAATATATAAATTATGTCCTAATTTTAAGTGTTTCTCATAATTATGTTTAAGTACTTGTTTGTTTGTGAAACTAATAAATACTTTTTCTTCCTTTCTTTCTTTCTTTTATACTTAAATAATTAGGTTAAGTCAGCGTTTTAAAACAAAATCATTCATTCCTCTTCATTCACTCATAGCTACCTAAAACGGAACGCGCGATTCTTCGTAATGGTAACATTAGCTTCACTCGAATCGACATTTTCGTGACATTTATTTCTATTTTGACTGAGAATACGGAATTCTGCTCAATTCGAAATTTTTTGGTAGAGATAGAGATATTTTTGATAGACATAGAGATAGACTTACGAACTCGAACTCGAGATAAATCTCTAAAACCGAGAATTGGCCCCCTAGTAGGCAACTTGTAAAGAGTGGGTTTAATAGAAAATATCCAATCCCCAAAACCCAGTTAGTAAGTAATCATTTTTAATGACTTCGTTATCGATACATATTGGAAGGAAGGAAGGGGACTCTTTGATCAAACCATACATTTTGTAGGACAAATATTTTTTCAAATAATTTAGATAATTATCATCAGATTTAACAAAAAAAACCCAGCTGATGATTCTCAAAAGTGTTTGTACTTAACACTTTTGAGTATCATCAAACCAACATATTTTATCCCTGCTACCCCTATTACTTACCACAATCGAGAATTCGAGAGTCTCGTGCAGGAAATTGTTGGGCGTCTCGCCGTCTCATCAAAATTAGCTTGATAGTAATCAAGTGCAAAAATGGACCGCGGATCCTGGACTATTTGTTTCTTACTTGGTAGTATGGCGCTAGGGTATCGGAAAAATTGTGGGCGTGTCCAAAAATACTGAAACATCAGAAGTCAATAGCTATTGTCATCGTCTTAATGTCAGCATGTCCGTGTGTCCGTGTATCAACACTGTCCACTAACAAGGCTTGCTTGTCTGACTCACCACTTTCTTTTCGTTTTAATAATAAAGATGCTGTATGGGAAAACCCAGGTAGTGTTGCAGGTTGAGACAACATGTTTGTTGTTTGTATATAAACTCTTTGACGGTGACGTTTTATAAAAATAACCTTTTATGGTATTTTTATCTAATAAATAAAGAGAGAAGTCCTGACTGACTGACTGACTCATCAACGCCCAGCCCAAACCCTTGGACCTAGAAAGCTGAAATTTTGCACAGAGGTTCCCTTTATAATGTAGACAAGGAATAAGGAAGGATTTTTCAAAATTCAACCCCTAAGGGAGTTAAATAAGGGATGAAAGTTTGTATGGAAAATCGTCATTTTCACGCGGGCGAAGCCGCTGGCAAAAGCTGGTTAATATTAAAAACGGGATTTTTACCATTTTTCTGTTTTTATTTCTGAGTTCCTGATATTTCGGCGCTGTTCGAAGCACCATGATCACGGATAAACTGAAGTCATTGCCATTGTCGTTGTTTTCAATATTAAAAAAGCTTACAACTTTTATAGTCTCCGTCCCATTATTGACATGCTTTCCTCGACTTCAACAAATCTATCAGCAAAAAATGAAAGCACCAATCGATCAATGCTCGTGCCATCTCTGTATGAGAAGATGTTTTGTCCAGCTGTGGGATAGTAGTGGGCCTGCATTATTATTGTCAGAAATACGTAGTGGAGTGTCAAACTGTGGTTGAAGTTCAACCACAGTTTGACACTCCACTAGTTGTTGAACAGATTTTCCATCTAAGTAATTACTTATACCTACGTACGTGTATTTTACGTGTTATTAAACCCCTTTTGGAGATGAATCGTCGGGGCTGCGGGTTGTTCGAAAGAGATACCGATGCCTCGGCACAAGGGCTAAGAAGGAACATGGGTGGTTTTTAGTCAGTAGAAGTCTGACACTGCCTACCACTCTAGCTAGAACGGGAGGAGTTATTTGATGATTTCCCATAAAAAGCTCTGGTGCAAAATTATATCCTTTTAGAACCAGTGAACCTTGAGGCTGGTCGTTGTAATTCAGTTGTTTAACAATGTGAGAAATAGCAGAGGAAGTAAGTAAAATAAGTGCAAATAAGGAAATATTTTATGTGAGGAAGTCATCATTAAGCTGTGTAATATTGAATTCAACAATCGAAATGAATACCAGATCGAAATAAGATACTAAAAACTAATTATTTAGGAGTTTTTATCAATTTAGGAGTGTATAACAAAACATTTATTAGCTATTATTATTCTTGAAATGGCTTTGTCCCTGAATTTGTTGCTAATTTATAGTTAGTTTATTCTTAAATATGGCAGATATCGTATTTATTGTGTTGCTCTTTTATTCTAGAATAGGATTTCCTGTCAATAAAAATGCTCCGTACAAACGGCTAGCGTTTTTCAATCCCTTAATCAAAACTAACATACAAACATCGTGTGGAAACCAGGGGGTGGGAAATCATCAAAAAACCCCTCCCGCTTTTGGGCAGAGCGGAAGGGAGTGTCAGACTTCTACTGACTATAAACCACCCATTTTCGTTCTTAGTCCTTGTTCCGAGGCCGCGGTATCTCTTTCGAACAACCCGCAGCCGGACGGAAAACCAGTATGCCGGAGAGATATTTCTCGACGGCATGTAAAGCCAAGTCCAAGGTCTATGGCCTATAATAACTCTGAAACCAGGTAAGGGACTAACTACACCATAAAGAAGAAGAAGACCCTTCATGTTTTTTTTTTTTTGAAAGTCATTCCGTAGCTCGCCTTGAATAAATAAGGGACTCTTGACTAATGTTTCATGCTTCTAGACATAGCCGATCATATTAAACGTTGTCCGTCTTAGACTGAATTTCAGATTTGTATATTTTTTTATTATTATTTGAAATGGGCTTACTCTTGACCTCAATCTTGCCCTAAGGGCAGAGATGAGGTCGACGATGTAACGAGCTTACCCAGAAGAAGCCTATTTACTCGCGACATACATAGATTGGGGTTATACTAACTACTATGTGCACCTTTTTACCCGACTGCGGCAAAGCCCAAAAGGAGGGTTATTGTCGACGTTTTACAAGACGTGCCCATGAGGCCTATGTGAAATAAATATTTTGATTTTTTGATTTTGACTATATATCCGTAAATTGTTTCGTCAATCAAAGGAATAAAAGTTAAAATACCCAAAAAGTGGAGATGTGATGTATTTTTACATAGTAAAATTAATACAAACAGTAATGCATAAATTACCATATCATAATTTATTTGCAGAGGTCTTTCACCTTTATCAATTTGGTCAATGATATGCGTTTCTATCTTAACATTCAGCTATATGACTCATCTCACGTAGCCATTTGTTTCGTAGTTTCTTAAGATCCTACCAGTTAGCCGTTTCCTTACTGCCTTAAATCTGGCTCGGGTCGGGCAGTCGATGCAACGTATCATTGATGTAGTGTACTGTCGATATAGCGTGCCATCGATTTGATGGACTGTCGATGCAGAGTTCCATCGATTTGGGGTACTGTCGATGTAGCGTACCATCGATGTAGTGTACTGTCGATATAGCGCATCATCGATTTGGTGTACCGTCGATGTAGCGTATCCATCGCTTTGGGGTACTGTCGATTCATTAACCCGTCGATGGATCGTTTTCGATACAGCGACCGTCGATGTAGTGACTGGTGATGTTATGAACTAGACCCTGCATAATCAGCCTATAATTTTCTCACTACACTGGGGTAGAGGTTGGTTCCGGCTGTTTTTTATTGATCTCTGACAGTCATTACAAGTAGTCAGTTGCCCAGCCCAAAAGTATGTAATAAAATTATTACTTCCGTACCAATACGCTAAATTAATCTAGCTCATTAAAATGGACAGTATTGATTAATTTTTAGATTCGATCGTCTGATTAATATTCTATTACATATGTATCCGTTCTAAGTTATGATTCATCATGTATTTCACCGAAATCGTTACAGCGGTTTCGAAGTAATTGATTATTACAAAACAAACACTTGAATATATTTCCTTTTGAATACTAGTAACGGAACTGTGTTATATAAAGTATTACGAATTGTAGAGAACAGTCATACTCATGAAATACTAGCTTCTGCCAGGGTTCGCCCGCTTGAAAATTTCGATTTTCCATACAAACTTTCATCCCCTATTTAACTCCCTTAGGGGTTGAATTTCGAAAAATCCTTCCTTCTTCCTTGTCTACATTATAAAGGGAAAATTCAGCTGTTCCTCTGTGCAAAATTTCAGCTTTCTAGGTCTAAGGGTTTGTGCTAGGCGTTGATGAGTCAGTCAGTCAGTCAGGACATCTCTTTTTATTTATATATAAATAGATAGATGAAAAAGTAATAATCACCTGTCTCATGTTTGTGTCGGCTTCCAGTCTAACCAGAAGCAGCTAAATACCAGTATTTTACATGGAGCGACTGCCTATCTGATCTCCACAATGTCAGTACCGGGTAATACGATACCCCTTGCTAAGACTGATTTCCTTACTTTGGGGCCACTACCTGTAACGACTGCCAAGATCTACAAATGAAGAACAATGGCTTTAAAAAGCATATCCACCTTTATCTTTACTAGATCAACCTACTTTACCAATAGGGGATCGGACAAAAAAAACTAATTAGTCCGTCAGATAGATTTCAAAAAATTATTGAACACGTAGTTTTTCTTTTTTCGCGTAAACTTAAAATGAAGACGATACAGTGCTTCGAAAACTCGTGTGACGTCGTATGATAGTAGGTACATATTGACGACACTTAAGTGACGTTTCAAGCCCCACTCCAAGATCTTTGACGCGTTTTATCTTCGTCATTTTTTATTGATTTGATAAAACAAAAAACTTGTATTCAATATTTTTCGATAATCTAACTTACGGACTAAACAGAATCATATTATTTTGACCCAGTCCGATCCCCTAAAAAATAATTTATCAGCAAGAAAGTTAAATGTAATTAGAGACGATGGTTAGCATTATTTATTGATACGAAAAACAGTCAAACAAATCAATAAATAATAAACAAGCGAATTATTTTAAATTGGTGGGTGTAAATTAGTTTATTGCAAAGTGGCAATTAAAATCATTCACTTAAAAATATTATAGCTACAAATCTTTGGCATTTGAATTAATTTTATGTAGGTTTATTATAGTTTTCTCTTGTTGATGTGTGTCTTACGGTCTATGAATTATTTTACTTATTATTAACTTAGGCTTCGCACGGGTGCAAAAATGATACTAAAACTTTCCTCTTGAATCACTCTATCTTTAAAAAAAACCCGCATCAAAATCCGTTGCGTGGTTTTAAAGATTTAAGCATACAAAGGGACATAGGGACAGAGAAAGCGACTTTGTTTTATACTACCTATGTAGTGATTGCGTCGTTGGTCTAGTGGACGCAAACGCGACTGCTGAGCATAGGGTCCTAGGTTCGATGCCCGGGCGTAGTGTTATTGGGTTTTTCAATCAGGAATTTCGCAACAGCAGCCACGGAGTCTGGATTTGTGCTCGGTTGATGACAATAGGCGGTGAAATGGGGTATACCTAATGGTACACCTAATGGTCCACCTCCCTCGGCCTTACCCTTCCAGCATAACAGACATGATCCCTAGAAAAATATGAAATTAAAAATACACACAAACGAAGTCAGAGACAACACCTAGTGCTATATTTTTCCTTCCCAGAGCCATTCAAACTTAAGAGAATCTAACAAAACAAGACATTTAATATTAATAGTTAAAGTATCAATTTTATGTATGTCAGGAGTGCAAGCGCGACTGGTTTGTGAACGGTACTTTGTTCTGTGACGTGAATGTGAAGAGACGAGTGCCACAGTGTAGGGGAATTGCAGTAGTTCAATTGGAAATTACAAAATTAAAGTATTTTTTAAAGGTATAAATTTTATCGTTAAAGCAAGGTTTTTAGGTTCAGGGTTGATTGGAAAAAATTACAGTTTCAGGTATCATGTTTACAGCTTAAATCTATGTAGAGTTAACCCAAAATGTGTGTATGATTATATTGATTATGCATGTCCCTAGTGTCTTTTACGGACGAATTTTATAAATTCCGTCAGAACTTTCGTGAGAAATGGAAAGAGTGGATGGAGCACTTTGCCCAACAGTGGATCAAGCTAGATAAAAAAGAAGTGTCCTTATTAAATTTAAAGAGGTGTCCGTGGAATTTCTTCTTCATAGAGATCTACGGTTTGAAATAGGCAACTACAGTACGTTCACAAAAGCTTTAAATGCTTTGAGTTTGAGTTTTATAGGGTGAAAATCTCTTGGGCTTCTGAGGTCAAATATTATTTACAGTCCTTCAACCTCATGAAAGTCCAACAAAACGAAACAGTCACGGCGCCCAGTGCTAAGTTATTCCAAGTGTAAAGTAATTCCATTTAAATTAGGTGTCGACGCGCGAAGGTTCCGATTTACGTGATCGGTGCATTTAAATTCTATGTCCACTTTGTAATTGTATGAAAAGTAGCTTAAATAGGTGCTTTGGATTTGACAAGTATAAACTTGGGTTTAGATATTAACGTACCATACATAAATAAGTAGAGAAAGAGCTAAGGCCATTTGTAAGAATTTGATTTTTAATTAGGTAGAACTACTTACTATTGCAATTAATGTTAGAGTAACTTTCATATGATTTTTTCTTCATATCATCATCATCATCTGCCTAGTATTTTGCCCAAGTATGTTGAGGTCAGCTTCCAGTCTAACCGAATGCAGCTGAATACCAGTATTTTCAATGGAACGACTGTTTCTCTTAACTCCACAACCCAGTTAATACGATACGCTTTGGTAAGACTGGTTGTCAGACTTTCAGGTCACTGACTACCTGTAACGACTGCCAAAGATCTATTGACACCAAAAGCTTAACATGCTTTTCGAAGCACGGAGGAAACTCGGTATGTAAGACGGTCACCTAACCACAGATCAACCACGACCACGACGACGATCAATTGACGGCACGGTTGGCGCAGTGGCTAAGCGATTGGACTGCTGTGTTGCGTGTCGCGGGTTCGATCCCCGCACGGAACAAATATTTGTATGACCTGCAGATAGTTGTTTCGGGTCTGGGTATTTGTGTATGTGAGTTTATATGTTTGTGAACGCACCCACGATACAGGAGAAATTCCTAGTGTGGGGGTAACGTTTAAAAAAAAAAAAACTAACTAACTAACTAACCAAGGCAAGCGCGGCTTAACCTAAAGATCAACCCAAGTGACAGTTATTATTAAGCCACGAGCTATCAGCTTTACACTCATAATTCCCCCTCCCCTCTTATTTCATTGACTAAACAGACTTGCATTACTCCCATTCACCTTTACAATGCAATGCAACAATATTAATAAACTCGTTTTGGGAGTTAACCTGTCGGTCAAAGTTGTAGTTAGCCGTAACCCGTTATAACACTCAATGGTCAGTACCGACAAACTTAGGGTTACCATTAACCAGAACGAGTTTAGAAACGTTCTGAGAAAAAGCACTAAAACGATTTGGGTGAAATTTCTATGGGACCAATCGGAAATAAAATCTTTTAGTAAAAATAACTAATTTTTCTAATCGGTTCATAAATAACAGAGTTATGATGTAAAGTACATAAAAAAGGGAAAAAATACCTCCTTAAAATATTTTTTGAAATGTTTTAACCGACTTCCGGTTAAAAAATTTCTCATATTTTATCAATTGGTCATTTAACATTTTTTCACAATGAACACAACATAACCAACGCGCCTTTATTCATCTGCCAAACCCTACGGGTATTACAGGCTTAATGTTATGTTATTTATTTCCAGGCAAAACCAAAAGTACTGCATCGTTGGTCTAGTAGTCGCGAACGCAACTACTGAGCATGAGCTCGAATCCTGGGTCGGGAAAAATGTTGTTGGGTTTTCCACCAGAATTGTGGATTTTTGTAGCAGCCACGTAGTCTGGAATTGTGCTCGGTTGATTGCAATAGGGTCATCCCTTATTACATGGGACTTAAACATAATTGAAGCAGGGGTGGCCCAGTGGTGGCGGCCCCGACTTACGAACAGTGAGTCGTGAGTTCGAACCCCGTCAGACACATTACTTTGTGTAATTTGTTTCATCACCACTGTTCTCAAAACGGTGAAGGAAAACATCGTTAGGAAACCGGCATGTCCGAGAACCAAAAAATTCGAAGATATGTGACATCTACCAATCCGCACTGGGCCCGCGTGGTAGATTATAGTCCATCCCTCTCCTAGAGAGGAGGCCTGAGTCCCTGCAGTGGGGACATTATAGGCTGATGATGAAACATAACTGGCGATATGCTGGTAGATGATAGATATATCTCTGCCTAGCACTTCGGAGCTTTTCCTATAAGTCTTCCGCTATTCTATTTCGATTTTGAAAGGGTGCTAACCCTATTAGACAACTGTCGTCATCCGACAGACACCTCACTCAACAGTGTTGTATTCAGTATGTTAGTTATAAGTAAAACCTGCTTTAAGAAGAAGTTTTGTTAACTGTTTGATTGTACCGTCGCGTCAGTCTGTTTAGTACCGTGTTTCCCGGGAATTAACTGACCGGTTGTGTTTTAACGGTGCAGCGGTGGGTGGATTTGAAAAAACGAGAGAGATGCTAAAATTCAGCTTTTGTTAGATTACTAATTAAGAACCAACATTAATTCAAAGTGTTAGGGATCTCTGTTCATCGGGACGATCTTTGATAGTGGTGACAGTTAGGTAGTGCCCTGACAGTCTAACAACCAGTCTTCCAAGGGGTATAGTATTACTCTGTATTACACAGTTCTAACTGGGTTGTGGACATCAGATTGGCAGTCGCTCTATGTGAAATATTGATATTCAGCTGCATCTGGTTAGACTCGTGTAGGTATTCCAGCCTTATTTCTCAGTAGAAGGCAGCCGCGAGGTCTGAATTTACGCCCTGATTGATGGCTATAGACTCGCCCCTATTATATGGGACTTAAAAATAATCACAGAATAGACATAGGTAACTGCCAAAATGTGGGAGTAATAATAGGTACTTACACCTTAGCCTAACCTACCCTTACATACGTGATGTTTTGTTCTTCCAATCTTACTGTTCAGTGCATTTTTCTATTTACTATGCCATCTATCGAATAACTTAGTCACTAAATAGATGTCTAGCGCCAGGCTTTGATAGATGCTACCTGTAAATAAACATAGATGTCGCTCATAGCATCGATCTGCTGAAATTTTATTATTTGACTTAGCATTTTAATTTAGATTTTTCCGTTTCTATTATGGTGTGATCAGCTCCAGACTCTGGATGACTGAGTCCCATACGTTTTTTATGGTTCCGTACCCGCAGGGATAACAACAGGATCCTTTTATTAAGCTTCCTGTCCATAATTGTCTGTCTGCGGGCTAGATGCCTGGATCTCTATCTATCTCTAAGTAATTATAAATTAAAGTGTGCCCTATGTGCACACACACATAGGTACACACACAGAGCTCTTCATGCGCGAGTCCGACTCGCACTTGGCCGGTTGCTGGTTTTTTTATAGTTCCGATACCGAATTCAACGATAAATGAGCACTAGCTATCCCCGAGCTTTTTCCGATCTTGGTCTTACACTTGTACTGCAAGGTCACATGTCATAGCAATGGGTCGGGAACGGAAATGATGTAACACTCACTCCAACTAAAATACTCGTATTCAGGATAGATCTATCCGGTAAGGCTGCCTGTCCACTGAAGCGGAGCGAGGCTGCGGAGCGGAGAAATGGAGAAATATTGACCATTAGGATTGCATATAATCTAACCTCTGTTCCAGTGTGCAATCCTATTGGTTAATATTTCTCCGTTTCTCCGCTCCGCAGCCTCGCTCCGCTTTAGTGGACAGGCAGCCTAAGACTGGATGCCGATCACAAATTCCCAACGAATGATTATGGCTTATTTCACTATACTATTTAAGATATGACTGCCTCATTAGTCTAGTGGTCTGCAACTGCTGAGCATGGGATTGGGTTTTCCATCAGGAATTGCTTATTAGCAGCCACGGAGTTTGGATTTGTGACTGGTTGATGGAATAGGCTCGGCCCCATTACATGATAGGACTTAAACATAACTGGTGAAATGTAGGTGTACTATTATGTACACCTATTCCTTCGGAGTTTACAGGCGTTATCCTTATTACATAGTATAAAACAAAGTCGCGTCTGTTTGTTTGTTTGTCTGTATGCTTAAATCTTTAAAACTACGCAACGGATTTTGATGCGGTTTTTTTTAATAGATAGAGTGATTCAAGAGGAAGGTTTTAGTATATAATTTGACGCGGGTGAAGCCGCGGGCATCAGCTAGTGTTATAATATATATTTCATATAATATATATATCATATCATATAATATATATATCTATTCAGGATGAAAACATGTCTTTAATAAAATCATTGTTTACCACACTATAAAGATGACCTCTAAAATGAGCACTAATAAAAACAAAAGAACATCACATTAAGTTTTTATCGCTATGTCATTGACAGACAATGTTGAAGGCATATAAAATAATCGGCACGATTTACTAAGTTACATGGCGCTTAGCATTTAATCAATATTCTGTTGATTATCCAAAACATTTGAAGAAATATAAGCAGTGTTTAAGCTTTACAGAAATAATAAAAACTTTAATCCGAGTATACCGAAAAATTAACTGAAATATTTAATGAATTTGGTTCTTTTAACTTTTCCCATTTGTTGCGTCTCTCAAATTGATAATATTTCTATGACAAGGCTCAAAGGGTTTTGCATTTCTACAACGATTTTCAATAGTTGGTCTATCAAACACAATTTTAACTTCTCCATCACCAGATGATGTAGTATGTTACTTTGTCTAAGTCAGGTTCAAGAATAATTCTCAATTAAACAGATACAATAATATCTAGATTCAATCCAGTTTATTGAAACCGGTTCAGTAGTGTAAGATGTACAACTATAATTTATAAACAATCTAACATTCTCAGCCTCAGTGATTCATGTTATCATACAAACGTGTAAAAACTATGTGAACTTGTTGAGAGCATTGCTCGGGGAGTCGGGAGCCACAGTGTAAAACAAAGCTATAGAGAAACATAAAATTGTATCAGTTTACGAAAATCCTATGATCAATAAACCGGCCTTAAAAGAATACATCACTACCCCTTAGGAATACATATCACACCTGTAATTCTAGAAAGATAAGGCAGAGGTGGTTCACCACTTATGTTTAAGTCCCATGTAATAGGGGGTGGGCCTATTGCCATCAATCGGGCACAAATTCAGACTCCGTAGCTGCTACTGTAAAATTCCTGATGTAAAAACCCATTGGTACTTTGGCCGATCCGGGAATCGAACCCAGGACCTCATGCTTAAAAGTCGCGTTTGTGAATACTAGACCAACGAGGTAGGACGCTTACATTGACTTCTAAAACAAAAGCGTTGGTTGGCATCGTGTATTGTTATGTATCTACTTTACCATTTTTTTCTAGTAATCGTACACTAGTATCTACACTTTTTCAGCATCCCAATTTCTACCAACATTTATATCAATATGCTAACCTATTTCTTTCTTTAATTCCAGGTCCAGTGCCACTAGCTAGAAATATAAGACACTTGCCCTGCATATCAAGAAGAACAGCACAAGAAGGCCTGTGTATGTTCGCCATAGATTGCCTCAAAGCCAACGGTACCCATCTCGGGACCTGCATAGACAGATTCTACTTCGGATCCTGTTGCCAGATCCCCGACAAAACTATCCTTCCACAAATTATAGGCAACAATATAGAAGATAACTCAATCGACAGCGCTAATTTTGTACATCCACAGATTGAGGATAAAGTTCAAACAACAGTAAGTAAGATTCCAGATATATTCCCTACGAAAAAGACTACTACAACAGAAAAAGTAGAGACTACAGTTACAGAGAAATCAGAGATGGTATTAGATAGAACCGAAACTATGGATTTAGAAACGAAAACAGACGAACAATCGACGATAAACAATAAAATTGAGAACGACGAAGTCAAATTCACTACGTCAGCTGGAATAGAAACTACTATGAAGGCTGAAAGTAAAATTACTGAATCACCAACCACTGAATTGCCAATGAAACTATCTACATTCCAAACAGTTTCTGGTGAGAATAGTATAGCTACTGAAAGGCCTGAGAAAGAGGATATTACGAAAGCCACAACCTTAAAGCCAAAACCTACTAGAAAACCTTCAAGGCCAACTTTCAGGCCTTCATCAGCAAAGCCTTATAACCACACAAGACCTCAGTACAGTACCCTATCTACATACAAACCAAGACCTGTAAAGCCAGTTTATAATACTACTAGAAAACCACCATACAGGCCGCCTAATAAACGACCATCGGCAACGAAAAAGCCTTTGCCTATACCCCCTAGATTAAACATAACTATACTACCTCAGTCAACAAGCTCAAAACCTATATTCACCCGCCCATCATCAGTTTCAATCACATACATCAACACTACAGTTGCGTCATCAACAACAGCTGAATCTACAACAACTACTTCGACAACAACAACAACAACGACGACTACAACAGAACAACCACCAACAACTATTTTAACAACCGTAACAGAAAAAGTGATTGAACCAACCGACGCAGTAACAGAAGTTGAGAAAACGACTGAAGTCTCCCCTGCTACTGAGACAGAGAAAGCCACTGATAAAACCACTCTTTCCGAAGCAACTATTGAAACAACGGTTACAGAAGCGGTGAAAGAAACAACAATTCCAGTTACTGAAGCAACTGAAGCTGTTTCCACGACAGAAACAGAGCAGGTGACTACTGAAACCGATGCGCCTACATCTCCATTGGTTACTTCAACTTCTACTGAATCAACAAAAGTTGAACCGCAGACTACTGAAGAGGTTGCTACGAAAGAGCCGGAGAAGATCACGGAGTCTGACGGTGAGTTTTACCTTACTATTTCTGTTTATTAGCTGATATAGACCTCATACATATCTTCCTAGCAGGCGAGATCCAGATCAAAAACCAATCCAGCAATAAAAAAGGGTTAATCTCACATTCGGACTTAAATCTTAAATCATCATTTTTCTACCTACATTCCAATTTATTTGGGGTTGGTGTAGCTTGTCTTCTTGATTCATATATACTTCTATATACCGATGCTCGTCATCTTATCAGACACCTCCTTTTTTTGCCATGATCCTACTACTCCTCCTGCTTCTCTTGCATTTCTCCTACTCTGGATCTCAGGACCATCTTCATCGAAAAGAACAATCTTGTCTTTGTAGAGTGAACCATCAATTAGTTATTGCTTTGAAGATAATTTATTTGTCGAAGGTGTCCTCTATTCGTTAGATTAGCTAACAGCTGGGCTAGGCAAAAGTCTCCCTTCATTCTTACGACGTCTTACGGCTGTCACTACCATGTTTTTTGTACTTGTAAATACTATAGCATACTAATGTTATAGCAAAAAAACTGCTATGGTTTTCTCACAAAAAAGTTTGAACTCATAGTGGGAGAGCCGGCTGCAAAAATACCTACCTCATCAGGTACCCCAATAGGCTATCTTTAGATCGTTAACCGACACTTAAACACGTAAAAAAAATCAGGTCTGCCAGTGCCGATCCTGCCGGGTCATGGAAAAAATTCATATTTTTTGTCGTATTTTTTTGGTGAAAATTACGTCACAAGGTACCCGAATTAAAGTGCTGGCAACAGTTAACCATTGATTAATTACGTAAAAAAAAGTAGGTCTGCCATTGCGCACTCTGCCGGAAGTACTTGGCAGACCTCTAAAATATGGCCCCTCCAGCACCATGAACCTACCTCATCGAGTACCCTGATGGAACCTACGCCAAATAATAGCCAAGATGCCCTCGATAGAGGATCAAAAGGTCTGCCAGGTCTAATCTTGCCGGAACTTAGTGTTCAAAGCATTTGAAGTTGGTACGGTAGGTAGGCAGCATTATTTCATACAAAGAAGAAGGGGCGAAATGTCCCTTGTAACACTTTCTCCTATATATCAAATGAAAGAGCGTAAAAAATAGATCATTTTATTCTAAAACAGTAAATGTGTGAATAATAGGGGAAAAAAGTTATTCACCGATAAAGAGAGAAAATATTTTTTTTTTTTTTTTTTTCATCGGACCTACTTGAGTGGGGTGTCTATTGATAGGTCTTTTAAAATGACACTGATGTTTCTAAGATCATTTTTCTCAAAGTCAATCGTTTGAAAGATAGACAGTTTCAAAGTGCTAAAATGTGTCCCCACCCCCTCTAACTTTTAAACTAAGAGAGTGAAAACTCTAAAAATAATATATGCTTTAGATCGCAATGAAAACTTATAACCAAGATTAGTTTGAACGAGATATAGTAAGCCGTTTTTGAGATATAGCACATTTAAAAAACCGCAAATATAACTTTGTCATTCATACAATTACTATGAAAAACAAACTTATCACAAAATGTGTATTTCTGTTGCCGCTTTAACAAAAAATAATACAAATTAAAGGTGGCTCCTACGATGGTACGGAACCCTTCATGTGCGAGTCCGACTCATACTTGGCCAGTTTTTTTTCCATTTTTTTTTTCATTTATTCACACGTTTACTGTGTGAGTGAATAATTGATTTATTTTTGCCCAATTTTTCACACGTTTACTGTGTGAATAATTGGAGAGAAAAGTTATTCACCTATAAAGAAATGATTTTTTAATTTTTTAGACTCAAATAGTATTCGCACTTTTTACGATGACATCGTCCGAATTTCTCATCATCATTATTTCAGCCGAAAGACGACGACCCGCCCCGCCCTTTGCACGGGTGCAATGTGCTGAATATAAATCATCCTCTTGAATTACTCTGTCTATTTCTAAAAACTTCATTGAAATCTATTGGGTAGTTTACAAGATCTAAACGTAGAAACGCGTTCCATATGGTGTCGGTCGGACGTAAAGAATAGCACCATCCCATATCTACCCGTGAGTGTCGCAAGAGGCGACTAAGGGACGTACCAGAGAATGGGCAGCAGCATTCTACTTAACTGTGCTTTGTTATGACCTTACTACGCTTGCCAACCCGTCTGCCAAGCGTGGCGATTATGGCAAACCTCTCAAAATGAAAATGAGCGCACAAAAATGGCCCCTAGTACCCGGCAGCCCGTCTACCCTCGACTACGGTAGCGGTCGAGGCAGCGGCGTGGCAAGGGAACAGGTCCGGCTACCCCAAAACATACCGACGACTTGACCTGGCAACATACAATACGCGTTCACTCCGGACTTCGAGATGATAACGGAACTCGAAGGGGAATTGAGCAGGTTGCGATGGAGTATTGTGGAATTATTTGAGGTCCGAAGAGAGGGGGAGGACACGATAATCCTGAAATCCGCCTCTACTTCCGAGAGGGTTACCGGCAGTCCCAGGATGGTGTTGGGATTATCGTCCACAAGTCCCTCATGAATAACGTGGTGAAGATCGAGAGTGTGTCGACCAGGGTGGTGTACCTTATACTCAGAATATCCTCAAGATTTGTGTTGAAGGTCATACAGGTCTACGCGCCGACCTCGGGACACCACGCCGACGATGAAGGGGAGACCATGCATGAGGATATTTATAAAACCACACACTGCTCGCAGAACGAATGACGGATGGGGCCGAAAGTTCTGGAGTGGCGACCGCGAACTGAAAGACGTTGCGTTGGAAGGCCTCCCACTAGGTGGACCGATGACCTGGTGAAGGTTACGGGGATCCGTTGGATGCGAGATGCACGGGACCGGTCAATGTGGCGACACTTGGGGGAGACCTATGTCCAGCAGTGGACATCTTTCGGCTAAAATAATCATCATCATCAGCCTATTATGTTCCCACTGCAGGGGCTCAGGCCTCCTCTCTGGGAGAGGGATGGGCTATAATCCACCACGCGTGCCCAGTGCGGGATGGTAGATGTCACAGGTCTTCGAATTTTTTGATTCTAAGATATGCCGGTTTCCTCGCGATATTTTCCTTCACCGTTTTGAGAGCAGTGGTGTTGAAATAAATTACACAAAGTAATGTGCCTGCCTGGGTTCGAGCCCCACGACTTACTGTTCGTAAGTCGGGGCAGCCACTGGGCCACCACAGCTCTGATGAAATAATGATGATTAGAAATCACACAGAAACACATCGCCGCCATTTTCAAAACTTCGTTGGCCCTGCTCGTGCTTGGGACGATGTCATCGTTTCTACGATATACGAGTACGAATACTTTTTGAGTGTATTGCTCATAAACACACAATGCTTCGCAATGACAGAGTGGATTAAGAGTCATTTTCTATTTCTTTTAAATGTCCTGTTTCTACGCTTAGATCTGTAACGGATTTGAATGCAGTTTTCAGCAATAGACAAAAGTGATTCAAGGGGAAGTTTTATATTCCGCACATTGCACCTTTGCAAAGCCGGGGCGGGTCACTACAAAAAAATACAATAAAAGAATCATTTCTTTATAGGTGAATAATTTTTATCTCCAATTATTCACACAGTAAACGTGAATAATTGGAGATAAAAACAAATTGGATTAAAAAAAAAACTGGCCAAGTGTGAGTCGGAATCGCACATGAAGGGTTCCGTACCATCGTAGGAGCCACCTTTAATTTGTATTATTTTTTGTTAAAGCGGCAACAGAAATACACATTTTGTGATAAGTTTGTTTTTCATAGTAATTGTATGAATGACAAAGTTATATTTGCGATTTTTTAAATGTGCTATATCTCAAAAACGGCTAACTTTATCTCGTTCAAACTAATCTTGGTTGTAATTTTTCATTGCGATCTACTGCATATATTTTTTTTAGAGTTTTCACTCTCTTAGTTTAAAAGTTAGAGGGGGCGGGGACACATTTTAGCACTTTCAAACTGTCTATCTTTCAAACGATTGACTTTGAGAAAAAATGATCTTAGAAACATCACAGTCATTTTAAAAGACCTATCAATAGACACCTCACTCAAGTATGTCCGATGAAAAAAAAATAAAAAAAATATTTTCTCTCTTTATCGGTGAATAACTTTTTTCCCCTATTATTCACACATTTACTGTTTTAGAATAAAATGATCTATTTTTTACGCTCTTTCATTTGATATATAGGAGAAAGTGTTACAAGGGACAATTTGCCCCTTCTTCTTTGTATGAAATAATGCTGCCTACTTACCATACCAACTTCAAATGCTTTGAACACTAAGTTCCGGCAAGATTAGACCTGGCAGACCTTTTGATCCTCTATCGAGGGCATCTTGGCTATTATTTGGCGTAGGTTCCATCAGGGTACTCGATGAGGTAGGTTCATGGTGCTGGAGGGGCCATATTTTAGAGGTCTGCCAAGTACTTCCGGCAGAGTGCGCAATGGCAGACCTACTTTTTTTTACGTAATTAATCAATGGTTAACTGTTGCCAGCACTTTAATTCGGGTACCTTGTGACGTAATTTTCACCAAAAAAATACGACAAAAAATATGAATTTTTTCCATGACCCGGCAGGATCGGCACTGGCAGACCTGATTTTTTTTACGTGTTTAAGTGTCGGTTAACGATCTAAAGATAGCCTATTGGGGTACCTGATGAGGTAGGTATTTTTGCAGCCGGCTCTCCCTCTATCATAAATTAAATGCTCGCTACGCCTATAGCATATTTAACTAGGGATTGACACTATCTCAACATCAACCAATTATACCATCTTCTTATCTTAGATCTAAATCGCTTAGCGATTGTCAGTTTGTTAGAAATTATTTACTTAGTAATATATATAGCCATTCATGATATTCTTTCAATACTTAAGGGTAAACAAGCCAACGGCACGAACTACTTGGTGGGCGGGGCTAAAATGCATGCTATTTCACCCGACATCACGAGCGAAATGCATAGAGCGAAAGAGACACAACTAAAACGGGCGTGCGATTGTTTCTATGCAGACCTTTGGTATATTTGGTTTCATGAAAAATCTATTGAATGTATCTGTTCAAAATCAAATTATTAAATTTTTTTAATAACTAATCTATGTCCGTATGGTTTCACTTTTTTCTTTTTCATACTATATACGTTACTTATTTACGCCCAAAGATGAGTTAAAATTAGTGCTAAAATATGAAAGTTTTGACGTTCATAACTTCCAAATCAATATTTTTTTTCCAATTCTGCTTCCATACAGACCTAGATAATGATAAGACCAGTTGATACAATTTTTAATTTTGAACCTACTACGTCAAACAGAGGAGTAATCACCTTCGTAAGTTTGTATGGAAGAATGACTGGCTTGTTCAACCTTAAGGCCCGTAATCCACCAAAGCGGAGATGTGCCAAGCGGAGAGGAGATGTGCCAAATTCGACCAATCACAGTTACATCTGGTCTTTTGCCCTTCCTGTGATTGGTCGAATTTGGCAATCTCCTCTCCGCTTGGCACATCTCCGCTTTGGTGGATTACGGGCCTAAGCTTGAGAATTGCTCTCGTCTTGTCAAATATGAATTCAAACTTTTTTATATTTTTCGATGTCTCCTTGGCTTCTTTTTGAGATCCGTTATCTAAACTAGAAGATGGTCGTCAAATAATTCTGTTATGTCCACACGTAATTTATGTTCTGTTATGTATGATGCTTTTGCATCCTTTTTTAGACTTTGTCCATTTCGTCTAATTAATTTCTCTAGTTTATTAGTCATTACAATGTTTGATTATGAAGAGAGAAAGCGTAATGATTAATGTTCTTTCCTTTTCTGTCATAATTATCCTTGACCTGCATTAGGTCAATAATAAGCTTGTGTTACCTACGGACCTACTCCATTATCATCGTCATCATTCTCCTGCCCTCCAATCTTCCTCTCCAATACTTTTCTATCACTCGTTGTCGTCGTCTATGGAATTATTACTTCATATTCATGAATCTTTAATGCAACCGGCATTCACATCATTATCATACCCTCATCCCAATTCATTTGAGGTCGGTGCAGGCAGCCTATCTTCTTCTGTCATACTTCTCTTTTACTCGTCATCTCATCAGACATCGTCATCTTTTCTTGCCACATCATCCTTTACACAGTTCTTCAATCTTTTCTTTGGTATTCCTTTGCTCTTATACACCCATACACAATCATACTCAAAAATTTCCTCACGACCTTCCGGCGCCACTTTCAGACTTCCTCTTATGTACTCACTAGTGACCCGCCCCGGCTTCGCACGGATACAAATAAGATACTAAAACCTTCCTCTTGAATAACTCTATCTATTAAAAAAAACGCATCAAAATCCGTTGCGTAGTTTTAAAGATTTAAGCATACAAAGGGACATAGGGACAGAGAAAGCGACTTTGCTTTATACGGTAGTGATTTACCTTAGTATTCTCGCTACCTGGACACATAGACAGTTCATAATTCCCTTCCTTAAATTCTCGGAAAGAGCTTAAGATTGCGTATGTAAATAATTATCTATGTCATTACTCATGTATGTCGTCACCAAAATACCGCATTTCATTTGAACCACCTATGTTTTTGTCACTTGTCAGATTGTCACCTACCTACGCATTCTGGTAAACGAGTTCAACGACACATTGGGCATTACACTTTGAAAATTGATGCGAATTTTGTTTGTTTGTGAGCTCATGCATTTGTTTTAATTTGAAGATTGTATTTGTTGAACGGAGTTACTTACATAAGTATTCGAAAGTGAGTTTATTCTTTATTTTCACATATAATAAAACAATAGTAAGGTCTTGTTGTCCCAAGGGCGATTGTTGAGGAAGAGTTCTTCGGTTCGATTCCCAGGTCGAGAAAAGTGATGCTTTCCAGCATGAATCATGAATATCTCGATAGCAGCCACAGAGTCTGGATCTGTGCCCGGTTGGTTGCCATAGGGTCGTCCCTATTACATAGGACTTGAACATAGCTGCCGAAATATGGGTGTATGTCCCATTAGGTACAGTTCTGCCTAACCCTTCGGGGATTACATTACAGGCGTGATATTATGAAGTTTGTCACTTTGTTTATTTATTTGTCATCACTATCAGTTTAAAACTTAAAGTCAACTTTACTTCTATTTGTTTTTTCAACAAATATTTGTTCTGCTTTATTGACATTATAGGCATTGACCGTACTCAACCAGTAAAGTGACTATAACTTACTGGTTTATGTCAATAACAAATGCAAGAGTATCTTTTACAAGTATCTATTGAGTACATCATTTTAGAAGGAGATATGTAACTTTTGTTCATGTTTATGTTTTGATAATGTTTTGACGGCACAGTGGTTGACCGATTGGCTGCTGCGCTGCATGTCGCGGGATCGATTCCCGTACGTAACAAATATTGGTATGGCCTACGGTAGATGTTCCGGGTCTGGCTGTTTGTGTATGCTAGTTTAAATGTTTATAAACGCAACCATGGTACAGGATGGATTCCTAGTATGGCTTACTTAAACGATCTTCAAAATTTTCCAACTCACTGGCTTATTCGGGTTCAGCGTAGCATCCCGAATAACATACCTAGGACAACTAATCTATATAAATAAAAAGAGAAGTCCTGACTGACTGACTCATCAACGCCCAGCCCAAACGCTTGGACCTAGAAAGCTGAAATTTTGCACAGAGGTTCCCTTTATAATGTAGACAAGGAATAAGGAAGGATTTTTCGAAATTCAACCCCTAAGGGAGTTAAATAGGGGATGAAAGTTTGAATGGAAAATCGTCATTTTCACGCGGGCGAAGCCGCTGGCAAAAGCTAGTTATCACTAAAGACTTCCTCTTTTAAATTCGGATTTACAGCTACATTCTCTATTTCACTCCTACAACTATAATTTAACCCAGACCCGGAACAACAACATGTACGCCATAACCTGTGGTTCCACCGTTATTTATTGCCCATCTTTGACCTGTACCTCAGAGGCTAATTATACAGGTACTACGCCAATTTAGTCTTAGGCGATTGTTGTGATGTTAATATTTATAGCAGTTTGTTTTTATTTAACTGTCTCGGCAGTCTAGATGTAAACGTGAATATTGAGTATATTCCTGGAACTAGCAAAGTGCCCATGCACGTACTTATGTCCGTTCATTGCTCGTGGTCCGTCCGCCTATAGTCCACCTGAGTGTACCACGGGCAATTTCGTATAGCACTCGTGGACAGCAGCTGATAATCAGCGCCAGGTAGGACACAGACACACTGTCTTGCCATCTGGCCTTATGCTGATCTATATTTTTTTATTATTAATGGCAAATAACCACAATTAACTTTTCTATCTTTTTACTTATGATTTGCTTGTTGTGGCTGCTACTCAGAAATTCCTGATGGCAAAACCAAAAAAAACCTTGTCCAACCAACCAGGCAGTCATGCTATGTTTAATTTCTCCTTCATATTACCATGGTCTATAAGTCCAGGTCGTCGCCCCCTCAATTCATTCCTACGTCTACCCATCGCCTACTTAGGAGTCACCTCACGTATCTAGGCCGTACACGAGCGAGGGGTCAGACCCATTGCATTGTCTCACTTTAGATACTGAGCTCACTTTCTTTTCTTTTATATCACACGATTCGCATGCTTTGTGGGAAATGGGGGGAATTCTTTATTGAGAATCGATGTATTTACTTATGTTGCTTTGTAAGGGCTCGTTTACGGAGACGCGGGGTGTAGCGCGGCGCGTGCAGAAGGCCCGTCTCGTGCTTTTTTTATTAATTTACTGAGAGACGGGTCCACCGCAACAAACGCTGCATTTTAAACTTACGAGCGAAAATAGCTTCTCGTAAAATCGACGATTGAAATCGTTAACTTTTTCATACATCGCCATGTGTTTGAATTAAAAACGCAGCACGCGCCGCGCGACGCCCCGCCTGTACGTAAACATGCACTTAGACTGATTGTTAGAATTTCGAGCCACTGACGACTTGTAACGACTGTCAAAGACCTACAACCGGGACCAACGGGTTGTCTTACCAAGGAATATCGTATTACCCAGTACTAACTGGGTTGTGGAGGTCAGATAGGCATGTCGCTCCTTGTAAAATACAGTAATCAGCCGTATCCGGTTGGACTGGAAGCCTACCCTAATATATTTGGAAAAACTAAACGGCTGATGACTCTTTTTTTGTTTGACTTTTCTCGCACAAAAATATATCTGCACCTGGTACTGGTCTAGAGGCTATATCTGTACATTTCTGAGTTGGTTCTCAGAAACCATTTAATCTTTCTTTTGTGATTCTATTTCAGAACAGACTGTGCGTGTCTGTCATTCTGTCAATCAATCAGTTAGCCAAGGAGCTGAACCAGTAATTGTTCTACTCGTCACTCAGTAATCTATCTAGTGTATGACCTTAGCCCTGGTTATGATGAATTTATTTGTCATGGTGTAATGCTGCTACTTTTTGACTAACTGACCGACTCCTTGACTATTCGAAAGTGACGGAAATGGTTTAATTGAAAAATGCATCGATTTTGAGTTATTGTTAGCCATTTATTTGTGTAGTCTGTTCCGGATATCTTAGTTGATTTTTGTCTTTTTTTTTACAAACCATCACGCTCCCATTCTTCTTCGACGGGATAAGGGGTCAGTGAGTCATCTTAGAGGCAGAGGTGTATGTATCTATTTTAAGTTCTGCCGTAATAGGGTAGACGACTAAAAAAATCTAATTAGTCCGTCAGATAGATTTCCAAAAAATATTGAACACGTATTTTTTCTTTTTTCACGTAAACAAAAAATGAAGACGATACAGCGCTTTGAAAAGTCGTGCAACGTCACAGCTTGGTCCAATTTTACGAGACTATGACGTCAAAAACCCCCTCTCCATGATCTTTGACAAGCTTTATTTTCGTCAATTTTTATTATTTTGATAAAACAAAAAACACGTATCCAATATTTTCCGATAATCTAACTGACGGACTAAACAGAATCATATTTTTTTTAGTCAGTCGTCTACCCTATTCGGCCGTTATGTTTCCGTAATAGAGAAGTCCTATGTATATGTAGTCCTATGTATGTGGAACTCCAGACTGCTGCTGCGAAATTGCTGATGAATAATTTTAATTAAGTTTTTCCCAACCTGGGAATCGAATTCAGGAACTCATGCTTAAGGCGACATTAGCTGCCTGCGACCTTGAGCGCGCGTTTAACTCATCGCCTAAACAAATAAGGTTGAAAATGGCGATGCGTTTGATGCTCGTGACTGCCAAAATGAACGATAGTTCGCAGATTTAATTTATAAAAAAAAAAATACGCTGTAATGTAAAATATTTTTACATATGTCTTTAGTTGGTTAAATTTCCTTTCTGATAGTAAAAAAAAAAATAACAGTTGTCACTCAAAATATTGAGCATTTCGAGATGAAAAAGTTTTTTCGTGTGATTTTTTTGTGATTTTGTGATTTTTTTTTTCGAGGTTCTTGATTACTTTTAGAAAATATTTTTGCATAAGTCTTTTACCTATACGTTTGACTATACACTGTATTTTTTTTGGAATTGTAATAAGTAGCAATACGGCTAACTCTGCGACGAAAAACAGGTCGTTTTTACGGTGCCCCTTTAACTGCGCCTTAAGAGTAGCACTTGCGGTGATTTAACCAAAAATGTTTATTCTATCGTACCGTTTGTCGTTTGGTTTGTTGTTTGTCCGTTTGTCGTGTCGGTCGTTTCGTTTCATACTTACTTACTCTACTCTTCTCGAATCAATGACTCAGATTTTATCCGACCAGTAAGTCCGACGTAGCAACCTGAACAGGGGGTCTAAAAAATGGCCACTTTTGCGGATCATAATGTGAATTGCGTTTAAAAGCGTAAAATGGACCTTTCATAATAAAAACTGCGTCTGTGACTATTTTACGAATGTTAACGCAATTCATATTATTATCCTATTATGATGTATTTTTTACTAAATTTTTACAGACGCAGTTATTATAATGAAAGGTCCATTTTACGCTTTTTAACGCAATTCATATTATCGTCTGGCGAAAGATCAATTAAGGTAAGGGACAAAATGCAATTTTCCAGTAGGAGCCGACAAAGATTTTTTTCCGGGTAATTTAAACATAACTTTTTTATTTCTAAGGCTATTTATGATCGAATTTCACAGAATAATTTAGTTTATGACGGCTCATTGTTATTGATGATGACCATTTTCATAAACACGATACTTTCAAAGATAGCTGTCCCTTACTTTAATGTAATTTTGACAAGTGATCCCTTACTTAAAATTGGCCCTGATATAGTTTAAGTTTTATTGAGACATTTTAATGTAAGTGTCAAAAGCAAAACCAACGATGTTCTTTCTTTTAATGTAAATAGATTGTGTGAAATTAAATTGACTCACATTTAAGTTAAGTATTTAGAAAATGTATGGAAATTAAAAAAATGTATTGATTGTGACCTTACATCATTTAGATATTCTTATAGGTATTTGAGTAAAACACGTAAAAACAAATGAAATAAACCTTCTTTATATTATTTTAATCAATATCAACCTTACAGAAAATAATAACATAGTTACACATCGGTACATAGATATATGTATGTAGGTATTTTGTATGGACCTACCTCATGTGAAAGTTAAAGTTAGCCAAATTATCAATTTACATATTACCTAGCTAATTTTCCTTTCAGTACCTATACGGAATTAGTTATTTCTAATATTTTTTTTTTAATTTAAAATTTAATTTTATAATTATTTATACTTGCAAGCATTCGATAGTATCACACACTCTGCAATATTTAATGCTCTATAGTAAACACAATGTAGAATCAAGATAAATACACCTTATACAGAATATTTATACCAGTAGTAGGTACAGCAGCAATAAAATTTGAACGGATAGGTCCAAAATTTAAAAATCTCAAGGGAGTCAAACAGGGCGACCCGCTATCTCCAAAGTTATTTACTAGTACCCTGGAAGAAGTGTTTAGAAGGTTGGCGACCGCATGGGAAGAGAAAGGTATTTGTCTCGGCGAGGCGAGGTTAACAAATCTGCGGTTCGCTGATGATATTATTGTCCTCTTTTCCTCATCAGCTGCGGAACTGGAAGAGATGCTAAAAGAGCCAAGCAACGCAAGCCTTGAGGTTTGACTAAGGATGAACAGGTCGAAGACTAAGCTCATGACCAACAGCTCACCGATCAACGTGCACATAGACGGGGAGAAAATACATTTACCTTGGTCAAATAGTCTCATTCCAGGCGAGACAAGACAAAGAAATTGCAAGACGCACGGAAAACGCCTAGAAGAGCTATTGGTCAATGAAAGAGCTATCCCCTTAAAACGTAAGCTAATGGACATGTGTATTCTCCCCATACTGACAATACTGCACACAGACTTGGTCTTTGACTAACATCCAGAGGTCCAAACTCAAGGTTTGCCAACGGGCAATGGAGCGCAGCATACTCAACGTTAAACGTACCGGCCGATCGTATAAGGAATACCACACTGCGCTCCAGAACTCAAATTGCTGACGTAGCTCATAAAGCTGCCAAACTAAAATGGGACTGGGCAGGCCATGTCTGCCAGTAAAGCTGCGGGCCAGCATATCTCAGAACTGAAGCCCGGAGACAGCTAGACGGCGGCACGGCAGACCGAGGAGGAGATGGCGGGACGCCTTGGATGACTTTTTCGTTAACTGGCGGGACGAGGCGCAACAAGGAGAAAAGTGGAAGGAATGGGGGGAGGCCTTTGCTCAGAAGTGGGAAAGATTAGGCTAACAAAAAAAAAAATACATAAAGAAATAATGCATCCGCATAATAATAATTATTTTATTTAAGACTAACAAAGTCGAGAGGCGAGACTCTAGAACAATGATACCTACTGGCTCGCATGATTGTATTGGCTTTAGAAGTATTCTATAGTATGCGATAGTACTATTAGTTCATTACTTCGTTATAAAAATAATTATTAAAATAGTTAATGGTTTACTTTCATATTAAATCAAAATTAATTTTAGCTTTAATACTTTAGTTAATAATAAATTATAACTTCTAACCAGTAGCACTAAATAGAGCTTAGTGTAAAATTTTGTAAAATTTATAATAATTACTAATTAACATTTTAATTGTTTATTTTGAACTCTAATTGGTATAATGAAGACATGGAAACGATTAAAAGTGATACTCTAAGGTAAAACCCTGACCCTGACCCTGGGTGACTGGCCTGTTGATCTAGTGGTTAGTGACCCTAACTGCTATGCCGGAGGTCGTGGGTTCGATTCCCACCCAGGACAAATGTTTGTGTGATGAGCACGATCATTTGTTCTGTGTCTGGGTGTAATTTATCTATAATATGTATGTATTTAGAAATATATAAGTATGTTTATCAGTTGTCTAGTACCCATAACACAAGCTCTGCTTAGCTTGGGACTAGATGGCGTTGTGTGATAGTTGTGGAATATTATTATTATTTTCGGAATGTGTTTTTTCTTCTCAGCTCTTAGACTGGATTTTTACTACATTTACGGGTCGAAACCAAAGCAAATGTAGCGTGTGGTGTGTTTGTGTGTGTGTGTGACGTGTGTGAGTTTTTTATGTGTTGTGATGAGGTCCTATTTCATTCTCTTCTATCTGCATAAATTTCCTAACTATTCTGCACGTATTTAAAATCGCAGCTTTTTGTAGTGTAATGTAGAGAGTTTCTTTAAGGTCTAATAATTTTAAGCTATGGAGGAGATGATTTGGGATTACCCCTGTTGTGGAAAGGACTATTGGGACTACATATACTTTTTCTTGTTGCCACATTCTTGTAACTTCTTCTTTCAATTCTACGTATTTACTTATTTTTTCAGTAATTGTTTTCTGTATGTTGTGCGTGTTGGGGACGGCAATATCTATCAGGTAAGTAATTTTGTTTATTTTGTCCTGTAGGATTATATCCGGCCTGTTGTGGTGGGTCGTCCTATCAGAGAGAATACCGCGATCGTAGAAGAGCTTATGTGTTTCGTTTTCTAGGGTAGGCAATGGTTTATAATTATAGTAAGGAGTGTTAGTATTTTGGATGAGTGTATGTTTGAGTGCCAGTTTTTGGTGAATGATATTGGCCACTTGATTGTGCCTGTGTGTGTAGTCGGTTTGCGTGAGAGTTGTGCATGCTCCTGTTATGTGCTGAATGGTTTCTGGGTGGATGTGACATTTGCGACATTTATCATTAGTTAATGTGGGATCTTTAATTATGTACTTTCTGTAATTTTTTGTGTTGATTATCTGATCTTGAATTGCTATTATAAATCCTTCGGTTTCTGGAAATAAGTTACCTATCTTTAACCACTTATTTGACGCTAGCGTGTTTATGTGGGATTGCTCTAGGTCATGAGGGTGCCGACCATGAAGTACTTTTCTCTTCCAATCTTCAATTTGTTGTGTCTGCGGGTCAACATTGGTTATGTTTTGGGTTTCTATGTGATCGCTTAGGTTAAGTGGAGTGTAGTTAAGATCGTTTTTTACTATGGCTTTATGTATGGGACTAGTGCGGGATTTTGTGTGGAAGAATGATTTTAGTCGACTAACTTGTTTCCGCCATAGGTGCTGGATATCTATAAGGCCTCTCCCTCCATGTTCTCGTTTAATAGTTAGTCTCTCTATGGCGGATTTAGGGTGAAGATTGTTATGTTTTGTAAGTGTTGTTCTTGTAGTTCGTTGTAATTGTTCAGTATCTGTTTTAGTCCATTTTATAACTCCAAATGAGTACGTTAGTATGGGAATAGCAAAGGTGTTTAGGGCTTTAATAAGATTTTTACCTGAGAGTTGGGTTTTACAGACAGCGGTGACTCTCTTCTTGTACTCTGTAGTTAGTGTATCTTTTATTTTAACGTGGTCAAGACCTTTTAGTTGTGTGTACCCTAAATATTTATACAAGTCAGTCGGTTCCAATGCGGTTATAGTATCTGACTCATTCACAGCATAGTCACCGGGCCGGACCTTGCCTCTAACAATGTGAAGTGTTTTACATTTCTCTAATCCAAATTGCATATTAATATCCTTACTAAACTCTGCCGTAATATCTACTAATTTCTTCATGTCCTTTTCTGATTTTGCATACATTTTGATGTCGTCCATGTATATAAGATGCGATATTGTTGTTTCATCTGTAGAGTGTTTTAGGCAGTATCCGGCCCCGCAGCGGTGCAGCAAATGAGATAGGGGGTTGAGGGCGAGACAGAACCACAAAGGGCTCAGAGAGTCACCTTGATAGATGCCTTTTCTTATAGATATCTGTCGCGTGGTGATATTGTTGTTGTTGCTATTTATTTGTAATGTGGTTTTCCATTGAAGCATTACATGACGGAGAAAATCAATTATTTTTGGGTTTATTCTATAGATCTCTAGAATTTGTATCAACCAGGAATGCGGTACACTATCGAAAGCTTTTTTGTAATCAATATAGGTGCAATGGAGATTCCTGTTTTTTGAGGTGGCGTGTTTATGTATAGTGGAATCAATAATGAGCTGTTCTTTGCATCCCATGTGTCCCTGCCTACAACCCTTCTGTTCCTCTGCAATTATGTTGTGATGTAGAATGTGTGAGTTAATTTTCTTTGTGACTGCGGATGTAAGTATCTTGTAAATTGTTGGTAGACATGTTATTGGTCTGTACTGGGAAGGCTCAGATGTGTGATTAGTCTTAGGTAGCATATAAGTAATTCCTGTTGCAATAAATTCGGGTGTATTTTGTTTTCCTAATACGATATCTGTAAAAATTTTTGCTAAAGATTTATGTAATATAGTTAGCTTTTTGTACCAAAAATTATGTATTTTGTCTATTCCAGGTGACTTCCAATTATGTAATCTAGCTGTAATGTGCATAATGTCAGATTCCGTTACCTCTACGAATTCCATCTCGTCAATATCTCTCCATTTTGCTTCTTCATCAGCTATCCAAGCTGCTTTGTCGTTGTGTTGTTTTTGTTCTTCCCAGATACTAGCCCAATACGTTTCTAGTTGCTCCTTTGAAGGTAGGTTAGGTGTGTGTGTGTTATTTTCATAATTTCTGTCGCTTTGTGGTTTATGTAGGTTTCTGTAAAATATTTTTTCGTTTGTGGCAAATATTACGTTATCGTTTTTGCGTTGTTGTGCTTTCTTATATCTTTTGAGCCTATGAACTTTGAGCGCTAGTTTTTGTTTTAAGGTGTCTAAAAATTCTTCAGGTCGTTTGTTATTTGGTTCATGTCGAGTGTGTATGGCATTATTTCTAAAAATGACCTCAACTCTTTTTACAAGTTTATTGGATCTAGAACCGTTCATATATTGTGTCAGTCTAGCAATGTCTGCCCTTAATCTTTCAATATCTTGTTCTAGCCTCTGTTGCCATGCTGGTACAATGTTCTGCCTTGGGGTTCTTGTGTGGTCTGTGATTTTAAAGTTTAGTTCTTCAGATATAACTACGGCTGTGCAATATATAAGTAGATGTATGTCTATAAGTTGTGTGTCCTCAGATATAAAGTGTGTAAGTATACTCTCATTGAATAAATTCACTAGACGAAATAGGTTAGGTGTGTATTTAAGTTTAGGTAACCTCGGCCGAGCAGCAGGGTCCATCCCAGAGTATTGTGTTATTGTTGTCCTAAATTTGTCATAAATTTCCTGAATATATGTGTCTGTTGTTAATTGTTGATCTGGGAAGACTATGGTCTCAATGTCGTTTTCTAGCGTAAGAGTAATTGATTCGGTTTGCGTGGATGTGTGCGAAATTTGTGTGTATGCTCGTGACTGATTATACGTTTGAGGTTGGGTATAAGTGTGGTGTGATTGATTAAGCGATTGTGGCTCTTCTTGATGACTAATGTCGTCTGAATGTTGTGTGATATTATTAGTGTCTGAGTAATTTACTGTAGCTTCTTGAATTAATTGTGTTCGTATTTCTTCTTTTAATTGATCTATAACATCTTGAGATAGAAGTTTATTCCTAACTATAATTCTTCTTTGATCTGAGATTCTTTGTTCTGAAACCGTAACTTCTGGATACTGTCGTGTGAAAAGTGCATGTAGTTGTTGTCTGTATGTGGTCATATCGGTCTCTAATTTAGTTATGTGTAGGTATGTTCGCATGATAAATAGATTTACTTCTTTACTCCATTTCATGCGAACTCTTGCTTTTCCAGCCTTGGTGGACGCGGGTAAAAGGGTAGATGCCCCCCGCGCAGCATTCAAGGTCGGAGTGGGTGAAAGTGTATTTAAACTGATGGGGGGTGATGAAAGTGTTGGTGACGATGGTAAAGATGGTGATGATCGCCCAGAAGGTGCGTATGAGACTGTGCTTGGGCTGTACGGTTCTACAGGGGTGTCTGTCCTGTCCGTCAGTCTGTCCCCATCGTCAATGATTTCGGCTGTAGTATCTTTGTCGGTGGGAGCCCGCCTGTTCAACTCCTCACCGCTGACGGTTCGCATGCTGTGGCACCCAGCGTCAGCTCCAGATGCGCCCCGACGATCGCCCCCGGGTAGCGGTCCTATACGTTTTTTCTTTGAACGAGTCTCCATTTTTAGTGGGTTTCCAGAGCCACGTTTGCCACGCCAGTAATTTCTCATTCGTGTGTCCGCCCCCCACGTGATTAGATGGTCAATCAGGACGTGTGGTTGTTTTTATTATTATTATTATTAAAAAAACAGTAAACTAGAAAATGCATCGCATTGAATGAAAATTAATCAACGGACAATTCTAAATGTTAATTATTTATAGTTTAAACTATGTCTGTTGTTTTATTAACTTTTAAACGAAATAGTGATGTAAGGGACAAGGAACAAAATAGACTTAAAGTTAAATTAAAGTAAAGGACATAGGCTTAATAAAAAACGTAAAGTCAAATTAAAGTAACGATATTTAGTTAGAGAGTTACGACAGTTACGTTAATCGGATTCCATTGTAAGCAGGACTAACTTCAATATGACTTTTTGGAACGAATACATTGACTGTTACACTAATTTTAGAAAAAAAAATTGCATTGTAACATTGAAAAATCCTTACTGTAACGGTCATTTTTTTAAAGCTAGATTTTTTTTAAATATAGCATTGGAAAGAGCGTAAAAAACTGAATAGAAGTGCATTTAAAACTCATTTTCGAATTTTTGTCCCTTACCTTAATTGATCTTTCGCCAGACGTTATGATCTGCCAAAGTGGCCGTTTTAGACCCCCAGCTCTGTCGTTTGCTTCATTCAAGTCCTGTAGGTTGCAATTAGTTGTGCACTACGGGCAAGAGAGGAGGTGCGGGATATCAAGACTAAATAAATAAACTACATAAACATATACTACCTTTGATCTGAGTATACTACTAACTAAATACTGATTTTATATTTTGTTCTACATCCATAAAAAGTGAAGGTGGCATGGCTTACCTTTACTTTTTATTCTTATCTGCTGAAATATGTTGACAGTCACAAAGTTAGGAATCGTCTGTTGTTGTCATAACCGTTAATCCATAAGCACCTTAAATTCTTGTAAATCATTCGTCATTGTTGTGACTCCTAGTTGTTTCTTAGAAAATGTTATCTCTTTTGTGAGATTATTTGTGGCTTGACTCACTAACTTAGGCATCTCTTGGTCGTAAAATTAGGATACGGTTGTCCCTCTTACTCATTCTGATACACCACTTTTTTTAAAACGTGGCCCTTACTAGGAATTTCCCCTGTATCGTGCCGTGCGTTTACAAACATTTAAACTCACTTAAAGAGACCCAGACCCGAAACAACTATATGTAGGCCATACAAATGTTGGTTCCGTGCGGGGATCGAACCCGCGACACGCAACGCAGCAGTCCAATCTTTCAGCCACTGAGCCAACTTTGTCGAATTCTTCTTAGTGTGTCGATGACAATTTGATTTGAGTCGGCCCAAAAACTCTTAAACAGCTTTACTTATCATCGTTATCACTGGATGAATTTTGATTTTGTCTATGCCCATAACTTATAGAAAACTATTCAGGCATACAATTCAGTTGCTGAATCTAACTTCACCCAAGTTCCAAAAGAGTATGATTATTTTCTGGTAAACAATTATGGTAGTTGTCTGATAGTTTTCTAATCACGAACCAAAAAAAAAATGGGGTACTTTTTGTCATTTTTGTTTCATATCTTCTTTAATTATTTGTTGCTGAAAAAAAGTAATAATAGGGACGTTAGTAGACCTTGACTTCATGAAAAATGAAATAAGGGAAATCATTTGCATGGAGAACCGCATCATCGTGTTCCCTCTTACCGAAAGTCTTTTCAGCCCGTCGGGGCCGCGGATTTTTGTACTAGATGACGTGGCCTCGGCGCAAGGGCAAAGAAGGAACATGGGTTCGGTTTTTAGTCAGTAGAAGTCTGATACTCCCCTTCGCTCTGCCCAAGAGCGGGGGGGGTCATTCGATGATTTTCGACCCACCAAAAAAAAAAAGGCATTTAAAGCACCCGTTTAACACCATCACAAACCTAAACCCTATCTCCTGGCTGCACGCCAACCATCACGGAACGGTACTCGATCAAGCATCGATCACGAACTCATTGCCGTGACTACGCTGTTCCACTTTATAACTAGTAGCTTCACGAGTCACGAGCATCGTGAGAATTGTCCGAATGGCTCGGTTTTGGGATAAGTTGGTAATTATTTGTGGAGAGTTTTGTATTGTAGAATGGGTTATTTAGAAAGAAAATAAGATAGAAAGAAAGAAAATGCCTTTATTTGGCACATGCCAAAAGTGTGTTCCGATAGTGCTGGGATTCATTTATAGATGATGATTAAAGGTCATCATCATCATTCTCCTGACCTTAATCTAATGTATTTGGGGTCAGCACAGCATGCCTTCTTCTTCTCTTCATGATGTTAAAAGGTTTTCAGTTCATGCACAATACACAACCGTACAACAACAAGCTACATACAGCAGGCACAAAGGGATGCCTTTTTCAGTAAAGATTTCCAATCCAACGTTTTCAGTCCTCATAAATGATCTCTTACTTACTTTCAACTGCAGTTTGAAGTCAATGTAGACAATTGACTTCTGGTTCTTCTTGTTTTGTAATAAAACCGACTTCGACAAAAATAAAACACAAAAAAGTGAAAAATAAAAAATCTGCTTCTGAAGTCGGTGACTTTTGTTTGTTTGATTTCATGTTTTTGCCACCGACTTCTGAAGCTGATTTTTTATTTTTCACTTTTTTGTGTTTTATTTTTGTCGAAGTCGGTTTTATTTTTTGTAAAAAAGTTTTTATTTTTCACTTTTTAGTGGTTCACATGTGCTTACCCCTTCACAACGTACCGGCGTGATGTTATGTTATGACCTGGTGTAAACAATAGACAGTCATGAGATTTCAGCAATCCCATCCTCGTTGCCTATCTCCGAAGTTCTTCATCAGATCTTCACCAAATAGTTTTTATAACCTTTGTAGTGAGTACAGGCGTGATATTATGTTGTGTGATGGCGTAAACAATGCTTAGATATGCTATAGCAACAATCGCGGTTAATCTGCTGTTATTTATTGAAGAGTTCCCCCGATTTCTACAAGATCCCATCATCAGATATTGAAATGGTGACAATGGGACTACACGGGAAGCACCAGCTTTCAAATGAAAAAATAATCATGAAAATCAGTTCACCCAGTCGCAAGTTATGAGCTAACAAACATAAAAAAAAAAAAAAAAACAGTCGAATTGATAACCTCCTCCTTTTTTTGAAGTCGGTTAAAAAGACAGCAATCATAAGAGCATATTTTCTTAAGCTCTATTGTCTCTCTGTTAAACTTCAATTTCCCTTTCTTGTAAACTGTAGCAAAATTCATACGTAATCAAGTATTCTGATCCCTAATATTTACCAAGCAATTTTTTCTCTAAATACAGTCCAAATGTGTAAGAACCTTTTTTCACAAAGTTTCGTCTTCCCAGAAATTCTTATGTAAGATAATTTATTATTTTTAGAGTAACAATGACATCATCTAGTTACATTATGTTCATGTTCATACATAATTCTGTTATGATAATAACAATAGGAATCATAAGCATAAAATTGCGGTTTTAAAGTTAGGAATATTGTGAAAACATATCTCTACATTGGTGTACAGTGACGATCAATGATATACACGCTTACTTTTAAAAGTAATTTCCTCCTATAACCCATATTTTTAAGAGCCTAGGGTACCTCAAACACGAGTTTTATAATGCGTAAAAGTATATGATTCACTGCAGTAATCAACATCAGAAAAATATATGATATTCTTCAGGATATATGCTAGTGCCATAGTGTTGTGAAAACATAATACAACTAACTTTGCTCGATAGAAAAAAATCGCGAAGATACCTCCAAAAATTTCTTTTAACGAGTAAAAACCATACTAAAATACATGTCATCGTTCTGATTTTTTTGCCAAATAATTCTACAAGCAACATACTAAAGTCATAGTGTTTTACTTTTTTAGTCCAATCAATAGTTTTTTTGTAAATCGCAAAATACCACAAATTTCGCACTATTCGGCCGCAGCGAAAGACGTAACAACCGCTTTGTAGTGCAAGCTGATTAGAACTTTATTCTAACAGTATTTCAAGCGATGTTTGAACCACCACAAATAGGGTTGCTAATCTGAGGTAGCATACGCTCTTAAGAAATAGGGTTATCTTAAAGCTGAAATGGTTTACTTCACAGAAAAAGATTTTGAATTTAGCTTAATGATTAATTTGCACGAGACTTTAAACAACCTATGTATCAGTCAGATATACTATGTATTTAAACGTATACGATGTACTAGTACCTCTGTTCAACTCTTAAGGAATACAAAATTTGCAATTTTGATCACCATGGTTTTTCAAATTTGCAGAAAAATGGCCAACAGAAGGCTGGGTATTAATAACAATCCCACCGCAAACAGAAACACCAGCAACAACGAAATCATCAACTACTGTAACAACACCGACAACAGCTGCACCTACAACAACAACAACAACTACAACAGCAGCACCGACAACAACAACAACGACAACAACAGAAGCACCTGCACCAGAAACAACACCACAACCAACAACTGTAGAACTAACAACAGAACAACAAACTGTTGTACCTACAACAACATCAACAACTACTACAATAACAGAAGTCCCATCTTCATCAACAACTCAACAACCGATTCTAGAGTTTACTGTCAACGTGACGTTGTCACCTACGGTGCCGACTTCGACTTCAAGTGTTGGTCTGACGACTTTCAGTTCTGTTTCTTCTGAAAATGTTACTGAAAGTGTTAGTGAGAAGAATGATACTAGTTCTAGTACTATTGAAGCCGTGAATACTACTGGTAAGTTTTATTAATTACTAGTTGTTGCCCGCCGTTTATAAAAATATTATTTCCCATGTTGAACCGTCCAATTCGGTCCAGCCGTTTTGGAGATTAGCCGGAACAAACGAACAGATAAACACAAAGACATTCATTAAAAATTGCATGGTATAATATTTTTTTATCTCTGTTTAGTTTTCACAGAGAAACCTGTCTCAATAGCCAAAAAGGCAAATCTAACATTTTGATAAAACCTATGATAAAGGAATTGTACTGGCAGAAAATAGGAATTGAGTTATAAAATAAATTCAAAATTATTATAATAATTTACAGAAGAAGCCGTACAAACTACGACGCTGATTCCGGAAACCACGACGGAAGCTGTCAACATGTCTGATTATAAGAACGGTGAGAATTTTGTGTTTTTATCTTTACATTTATTTATTTATACAATGCCTCTATTTGTGACACCACTACACACCTTATACATTGTCAAATAAAATACTAAAACGTGATGCAAAATTCTGTAGGTATCTGTTATCTTTCTAATAAAGGTCCGTCAGGTGCCATTACCTCAGGTGCCGTTAAAGCGGGTGCCCAATGTGGAATACTCCTACAAAACAAATTAAATTAAAATAAATAACAATAGTAAAATAAGAAGATCTTCTCAACAGGGTACTCCGCATTTCGTATTTGTTTTCGGTTGCTTAATGATTTACCATTATTGATTTTCTAAAGCAACATTTGTCATTTCTGCAAAAAAAAAACTCAGATTTTTCATGTAGGTATTGAATCACAATAACTCAAAAAAAGAAAAGTTTTTCAGATGAAAGAAATGGTCTGAAGATTTTTAAATAACAGCTAATTTAATTCAAATGATTAAAATATGGACAAAAAATAATTCGCCAATAAACCTGCTACATTGTCTGCTAGATAATTATTTTTCTTAAAAATGTCCCAGGAAGAGACAAAGAGAATTAGACGGGACCTTCAGATGGAATTTTTATTTGGGAGTTCAGAATGCTCTATTGAATTCGTAGTAACTCTATTAGCGTATCCCGCGGCGTCTGGGACGAGAGGTTCTATCTCTCTATATTAGGTAGGACAAAAGACTATAATATAAAAGCCTGGAATAAAATAACCACAATATTCCAAGAAACTGGCATAAAAAGTGTCACCATAAAAGTGTCAGCTCACTCAATTTTCCTTACATTGTTCAAATCAATAAATCAACTTAAACAAATTACTGATACTTTTCCAATTAATGTATTGCCCTTCAATTTCCTTTAATTGTCATTAGCGGTTTCCGTAGTCTTATAATTACTTAAACATAATAGAACTTCACGCCTGTCCCTAGCGGGCTAGGCAGAGATAAGAAATAGCGCATACACAGACACACTTTTCGCCAGATATATTGAAAGCCTAACTTAATCTACGGTGCTCAGAAATGTTCATTCCTCGAGACTCAGAAATTGCCATGGGCCTTGGAGTATGCCAAAGGGCAATGGAACACATTTTGAGAGTCAAAAGATAAGACAGGATCCGAAACACCTCGCTGCGTTCCAAAACGGCCATATGTGGATAAGAAGGCGGCTGGGCAAAAACGGAATTGGACGGGTCACGTCAGCCACGAGAGCTAGTATCGATAGGAAAAGAGGTTTTTTTGAATGGTGGGAAATCATCAAATTGGCAATAGTCAATTTTAATCAACTAAACTCACTACCTAGCAGAAGATAAGACCTCGTCTCCACATTATATCACATTACATAAATAATCGTAACAAACTCATACAACATAATCTCCACCACAACACAAGTAACCACAGAATAAGGAAGTATATCGTAACATGCCATGACGCTAACTAATTGTTAGATTATTAATTATGGGTTAATTAAGCGCTGCCATTGTTGGCTAAACTTATTGTTTTGACTGTTAGGTGAAGTGCTCACTGTAGATAAACCCTTCCCCTCGTCTGCTTCCCTCCCCCTCTGTGATTGGTAAAATGATTAAGATTAAATAGGGGATCTGACATAAAAAAACTAATTAGTCCGTCAGATAGATTTCCAAAAATTATTGGAGACGTATTTTTTCTTTTTTCACGTAAACAAAAAATGAAGACGATACAGTGCTTCGAAAACTCGTGTGACGTCATATGATAGTACATTTTGTACCTTCAATTGACGTTTCAAGCCCCACTCCATGATCTTTGACGCGTTTTATCTTCGTCATTTTTTATTGATTTGATAAAACAAAAACACGTATTCAATATTTTTCGATTATCTAACTTACAGACTATACCTACAGAATCATATTATTTTGACCCAGTCCGATCGCCTATTGACGATAGAACAAAAATGTATTTTAATTAAATTAAAAATAAAATATATGAAAAAAAAATATATAATAATACTGTATTAAACTAAATTTCTCCCGTACGAGGCCAAAATCCCCAAGGGAGTGCCTCGTTGGTATAGTAATCGTAAGCGCGTCTGCTGAGCATGAGGCCTGGGTTCAATTCCCTGGTCGGGTAAAGTGTTATTGGATTTTTCCATCAGGAATTTCTCAATGACAATGGGATCTCCTCCTATACTAACTGGCGAAATATGGGTATACTATTCGATACACGCCTCTGCCTTACCCTTCGAGAATTACAGGCGTAGTGTTGTATGGTCGTTGGTTATATGTTATGGTCTGTCCATCGTCTTTGTCGTTGATAAAAAGTAACTTTATCTAGGTCTAGATAGATTGACAATAAGTTATCAATTTTAAAAGATTATAAAATTCATTGAATTGAATGATAATACGGGTCCATATTGGCTCACCTAAAGTTTTTTATCCGAAATTGTTCTTCCTAACGATTTGTAATCCGAATGATCACTCCTCCTAAAATTTTTCCTCCTAAAGTTTGAATTCCTACTATTTGTAATGCTACTGGCGATGTTCCTAACACTCATCTTTCCGAAAATTTTAATTCCTATTATCGTTATTGTATACATATTGCAACTCCTACTGTTTTTTATCCTAACGTTTTTATCCCTAAACATAATTACCATAATATTTTCACTCATACAACTGTTTAGAATGATTAAAGGTCGTTTCACTGATTTTTGTCTTGAAATGAAATAAATGAATGAAATTCAGGTCAGAGTCTCGTCTTGTGGACACTATGAAAAAAATACTTTGAAAAATTTCGCGACCAATTTCGAGGTAGCGCTCGCCGGCCGCTGCCGCGGCACCGCTCGCTTCGCTCGCTCGGCTCGCGCGTAGTTGGTCACAGTTCTAACCTAACCTAACCTATGGATATCTTTGCATATTATAAGGTCCCATTAAAATAGGTGGACAAATTTTAACACAGCGTTTAAGTAAGCCTAACTAAAGACATCTAAACAACAAAAAAAAACACTATATAAAGTGATTTTATTTTGACTTAAAATAATAAATTGCCGGCACTCTAGAACAAACTCATCCCATAAAAGTAGGTATTTTAATGTCTTTTTTTTTTTTTTTTTTACTATTGTCCTTATTTTAGCGGTCTAAATGATTTCTAAAATTTTGTCCACCTATTTTAATGGGACCTTTTATAATACTGATTATTATGAATAAAAAGTAATATAAACAAAAAACATATGACTTTGAATAATAGTGTAAAAGATGGTTAGGTTGAGAAAATATAGGAAAACAAATAATAGGATAATAGATGTTTATTGCTACTGACATTAGGAAGTTGAATGCTTCGGAATTAAAACATTAGAGACAGAGACTTTAGGAATTGCGATCGTTAGGATGAAAAATGTTAGGAAGAACATTTTCGGATTTCCAATTTTCGGAGTTGAAATTTTAGGTCAACTTTGGCGCACCCGATAATACACTTTACAATATTTGAGCATTAACTATTATTTAAAACATAATTTATCTTGCTTAAATCTTACCGATTACTATCGGCAAGTGAACACCACACCTTACAATCGAGGTAATTAAATAAAATGTCCCCTCAGTCACGGACGGATGGATTAGGGTTTATAATTACAGATTAATTCAAATACATCATGTCCCTACTGATTAGCTGTTTATTATTACCTTAATGTTAGTCTATTGTGAGTTAAAACTAAGATTATTATATGAAGTTGATTGTAACGTAGTGCGTGATAACTGAGTTACTGGGGAAGATTATCTATAACTATTTCATTTCGCATGTTCGTCCGCGTTTTTTTTACACAATAACATAACATCACGCTTGTAATATCCAAAGGGATAGGCAGAGATGTACTCATTAGAACACCCACCTTTCGCCAGTTATGTTAAAGTCCTATGTACTACGGGGCGATCCTCCGACCATTAGACCCACAAGGCAAACCCCCAGCCCGTCGGGGCCGCGGATTTTTGTACTAGATTACGTGGCCTCGGCGCAAGGGCAAAGAAGGAACATGGGTTCGGTTTTTAGTCAGTAGATGTCTGACACTCCCCTTCGCTCTGCCCAAGAGCGGGGTGGGTCATTCGATGATTTTCCACCCACCAAAAAAAAAAAAGGCAAACCCCCAGAATCATAATTATGAATACATTTTCAAGAAAAAGACATACTACTAAATTAATACTAAAAGGTACTAGGTACTACTCATACTTAGATAAACCAAAAATGTCTCCAAAACAAATAAAACACGCATTCCAATCTTTCAAATTCTTCTCAAAAGATAAGAAGAACTTTGAAGATAGTAAAATATGTTTGAGTAGAAACAAGAAAATATAAAGGGAATAACATTTTAGTCTAAGTACTTGTTCATTCTTAAACTTTCGATTACATTGACAGCAGCTTCTTCTTCTTCTTAGTCGTTATCTTCATTGCTGAAGGTCGTGTCTAGCTTGAAGTGTTAATCACCCGATGCACTATGCCTCTCCACGTATTTCTGTCCTCGGCAGTCTTTATAGCCTTGGTTATTGATAGACCAGTGAGCGACTTTACAAGGTCTGACCAGCGGGTAGGTGAGCGACCGCGTGATCTTCTTCCGTCGACCTGGCCAACTACCATCAGCTTCTCTAGGCTGTCAGGGTTCCTGCGGGCGATGTGTCCGAAATACTTTAGTATGTGCTGGTAACAGATAGTGGACAGCCTTCTGGTGATACCTAGTTCTTTAAGTATGGACACGTTGGTCCGGCGTGCAGTCCATGGAATTCTCAGCATCCGCCTCCAACACCACATCTCAAAAGCGTCGATCTTTGCCCTTTCACTCTGCCTTATTGTCCAGGATTCAGCGCCATAAAAGAAAATCGAGAAGACCAACGCGCGCACCAGCCTCACTTTGGTTTTGCGGGATATATTGCGGTCTTTCCATATCCTAGTGAGTTTAGTCATCGCTGCTTTGGACATTTGGACAGCAGCTACCAGTGGTAAAAACGAATCATTATTGGGTTAGTAATTGTTATTTTAAAAGGTTATTGAGTCATATCACGTCATAAGTATTATTTAGTTAAAATAGGCAATAGGCTCGACCTTTACATACATGACATGATCTGGCGAAATGTGGATGTAGTATTGGGTACACCTCTGTCTAACACTTCCTTGATGTTATGTTATGTTATGTGTTATTTAAAACGACCATTAAAAAAAAATATACTAAAGGAAATGTTATTCAGTTTCATTTGCGTCCTTAAGATAAACTTATAACAATACCTAAAACTTTACCCTAATCAGAAAAAAAAACAGAAATTACCCAAATTCAAGTGACACTGGCCGAAAAACCCAACAATTACAACCCAACTTTTATTTTTATTTATCCAACCCAATATAAAAATAGCTACACTATACAGGTCTTTAACCTTTGGAGTCCCAACAAAATGTTCTACAGCCCGGTGTATAAACAATAATAAAAAAAATAAAAAACTGTTCGGTTTTCAAACAAAGAGTTGTGAGATCGCGCGGCGACCGCACGCCACGGCCAAGGCGTTTGCAAGGACGAATGTTGTGCCTTTTGCATTGACATTTAAAAAAAAAGTGGGATTTTTGAACTGGGAACGGTGTTTAAAAAAAAAGTGCGTGTGAAAGTGACGTTATTGGCATTATAACTTAGAATCTTCCTTCTTCTTTGGTCTTGGAAAAAAGTACAAGTCACACAATAGTGACGTGAAATATAAACGAAATTTATTTTTAGAACTGCAATTGTTTTTATTTTTAAAGTTATGTTAAAAAGTGGGCTAGGCAGAATGCCAAAGAGGTCGTTAAAGAGTATGAATGCTAAAATAAAGATGTCATGGGAGTACGAGGATGAAGTGCATTTGTGAACTGGATTTAAACAATCGTGTTTCGAATTTAATTTCGATTTCCGAACGCGGGAAGTGTTTTAAGAACTTTTAAATATCGAATAGAGTTTTTAAAAAGTTCCTGTAAAACTGACTGATTACTTAAAATAAGAAAAAAATACAACTTTTCGTAAAATATTAGATTTAAAAATATTCCTACGTCTACGTTTTAAGCTAAAATCATAACATTAACATAAACTGCGAATTATTTAGCAGCAGTAGCGTTAAAATGGCATTTTATTGAGCAAAAACTTTAATAAGGAGCTCCAAAGTTTTATTGGACAAAAAACAAGACCAATCCAATCCAGTTTTGGTTAAAAAAGTGAACTCTTTTTGCCGTTATTACCAAAGATTGCATTGCACAAATATTTTATTAATACGAAGTCTTAAATCTAAATCGTCTCTTTAAACAAATAAATTTGAATTAAATACTGTAGAGTTTTATTTTTAAGTAATTTAAGAGAAGTGTAAAAGAGTTTTTACGGTTTAGGTATATATAAATAAGAATCAGAAACACCAAGTCCATTGAACTTTTTGTTTTTGTAAATTACATCTCATTAAACACCTGACCGTTATTTGAAGCTTAAATATAATGAGATAGGCCTATCTGTTTTCCGCTCGTCTTACCTCTCTGTCTACCCTAGTAGCTCCCTCTCGCTCGCACACTTCCATTCACTCATTCACTCCTTCACCAGCGCGGCCGCTCGGCTCGCTCTCGTCATTGGCGTCCTGTTTTCCGCTGCGCACGGTCGTGCTCAGGACTCAGTAAATTAATTTTGCATATCTTTGCAAATTTAAATACATAATAATTATATTCCTGTTCCACGTAAGTGTTTAAAAAGCTTTTCTTACCTTTCTAAATCATTTAAAAATCAAACGGTGTTACCGTTCGGTACGTTTTTTCTTTTGGTACTCAGTCTACCCACATACATATTTTACTTTAATTAGGTTTTGTGTGGTTTTCTTTCCTAGATTTACAGCTCGTGTTAACATGGAAAGTGACAAAAGTGTTTCAAATACGGGCTCGAAAACCCCATGTGCTAGTGCTAGTGCTCCCGCTAATAGTGACAATAAAAAACGATCGCGTATTCGTCGTCAGTCGCGAGCTAGGTCTTATTCAGTTATTCGTCGAATAGTAACTCAACCTCTAGCAGCTCGAGTTCGTCGTCTTCGGACTCAGATCCACACCGCGTCACCGCAATAAAAAAGGGGGGGCAAACGCGACGACACGATTCCGGAAATTCCGTAAATTAACACGTCAGGTAGATGACTTTCGAAATAAATTAATTTTTTGCAACAATAATTCTGTGCCCTGTGCCGCGGTACACTTTAATGAAAATCTAGTTGTTGGAAACGTAAGTGGCGAACTTTACGAAGATCCGATTGTAAATTCTGTTGAGGTGCCTGAGGCGCAGTCAGATTTTACCTTTGAAATAGAGACGAAATTGAAAGAACCTAGTATTCCAAAGACTCCTCGGGAGTTTCTTGAAACTTTTGTGATGGCTTAGATGTTAAAAGAGTTTGCCGACTACACCATAGCACACTATTATTGATTCATCCATGTATTATACCCCTTCATAACCATTTTCGAATGGTCAACACCATAAAAAAAAAAAAAAAAACAAAAACAAAACTCTAGGATTTGCAACATTTAGATAGTAGTGATTGGTGCGAGGTTCGTTATGCAGAAACCCAAAAACTTTATAATTCTACCCCCGGTTTTATCGACTTGGAGATGAATGAAGAAATTAGGACGTATGATTCGTTACGCCATCTTGCTCACGCCGGCAAGACCTTCGCTGCCTTATCGTTCTGCATCCTTAAAGAGCGCGAAGCTTTACAAACTTCTATCAGAAGTTTTTTACAGTGGGCGCGTGGTTCCGATTTGTCTTACGAGGGTATTAACGAAAAAGTTAACTAGCTATTTTTGAAGGGCGATTTTTTCAAAGTTTCTTCCGATCTTTTGCAATTAACCTGCGGTCACCGTGCGGAGGTTATTCAGATGAGAAGGGATGGAATTACAAACCACGTGCGCGATACCCTTGTCAAGGCCGCGTTACGTAAGATCCCTCCGTCGTGCCAGCACGTGTTTAATGCGGAGTCACTAGCCACAGCACTAGAGAAGGCAGGTGGTGTTCGAAAAGCCTTCTTGCCTTTACAAAAGCCGGGCAGTTCTGCTTCCGTTTCGCAAACGGGTCAAAGCAAGCCCGCACGCCACCCCTCGCAGGGGCAGGCTTTACGTAACGTACCCTCGCAGGGTACGCCTTTACAGAAGCCGGGCAGTTCTGCTTCCGTTTCGCAAACGGGTCAAAGCAAGCCCGCACGCCACCCCTCGCAGGGGCAGGCTTTACGTAACGTACCCTCGCAGGGTACGCCTTTACAAAAGCCGGGCAGTTCTGCTTCCGTTTCGCAAACGGGTCAAAGCAAGCCCGCACGCCACCCCTCGCAGGGGCAGGCTTTACGTAACGTACCCTCGCAGGGTACCGCTCATGGATGTTGTGCGCCTACGCATATTACCCATGCTTACAATCAACCCTCGCAGGGTTACTGTAATGCCCGACCCTCGCAGGGTCATGCATGGCTCTATTATCGACTATAATCGCCCGTCATTCTCGGGCGGTTCAAGAGGTTCCTTTCGAGGCAGTGGAGGTCGGCAAGAATAGCCGCAAGCGAGCCGCATCGCTCTCTGACAATTACAACCGGAACAAAAAAACGTAAGTATTGACTATCGATCCCGAACATTCAGAGCGGGTCGTCTGGTTCATTACCACCATCGGTGGAAGGAACTGGGTGCCCCAAGTTATCTGTTAAAGATAATAGAAGTTTACCGCATACCCTTTTTACATCGACCGCCACTTGTAGTACCACCGTTGAACGAAAGTCAGTTCAGCACGGTTCATTCGAATGCAATGACGTCAATAATCACCCAAATGCAACACCAGGGTGTATTAGATGTTGTCAAGGCTTCGCCAAGTTTTGTGTCCACAATGTTTCTTGTGCCAAAGGACGACGAGTCCCACCGACCCATCTTCAACCTAGCTGCCTTGAACAATTACGTAATCACCGACAGGTTCAGATTAATAAATGTTTATCGAGTCCCAGACTTCCTTCAACCAACAGATTGGTTGTGCAAAATAGACCTGTCACAGGCCTATGTTCACCTTTCCGTAGCTCCATCTCACAGACGGTTCCTGCGTCTAATCTACAGAGGAAAATTAATGGAAATGACGTGCCTCCCGTTCGGTCTGAGCACGGCTCCCAAGATATTTGCCTCCCTATCCAATTGGGTAGCTCAGTCACTCGGGAGTCGGGGATCAAGGGATTCGAATAATCGTCTACTTAGACGACATTCTGGTTGTACATCAAAACCCACAGATTTTACAGACCCATATCCAAATCACGGTAGAGAGGTTGCAGTACCTCGGTTGGTTGATGAATTTCGACAAGTCCACACTCGCACCTTGTCAATGTCTAGTCTACCTGGGTGTTCAGTGGAACACTCTGGTAAACTTTCTCTTCCAGAGAAAAAGTACCTGGATCTAAAGTCCAAGATATCGACAGCCCTAGAAGAGAGAGCTCTCGATTTGAAGGCTTTGCAGAGCCTAGTAGGTCTATTAAACTTTGCAAGTTTTGTTGTACCAAGGGGCAGGCTTCACTTTCGAGCACTCCTCTCTTTTCTGAATACAGTCGTCAAAATGCCAGTTGCCAAACGGTTCATAATTCCGGTACATGCCCTGAAAGAGTTAACTTGGTGGTTGCAGAACCACACTTGTCCTTCTCCGATCCACTTCGCGCCTCCAACGCATTTCCTAGCGACCGATGCCTCGGACCTAGCTTGGGGAGCACAACTAGACGACTGTTCGTTCACGGGGCCATGGAACGAACAAGAACAATCGATACACTGCATCCAGAAGGAACTTCTAGCATTACTGAAGATATTACAGGACCAGGGTCAGTATCTGTGTCGTTCCACGGTTCTATGGCAGTCCGACAACAGAACAGCCGTTGCTTTCATTCGCAAAGAAGGCGGCACGAAATCAATAGCTCTCATGGGCTTGACAATCGATATTTTCAAGGTTCTAGATCGGTTACCAAATTCACCTAGCCGCTCATCACATTCCCGGCAGATTCAACTCTCACGCAGATCATCTGTCTCGCTACCGATCTCCGCCCGAATGGCACCTTTTGCCGGCTTGTACAGACCTGATTTTCAACAGATTCGGGGTCCGGTAATAGATTTGTTTGCGTCGAAAAATGCGCATGTGGGGCCAATTATACGTCTCTGGACCAGAAAGACGAATGAGCCCTATTGCACGACGCTTTTTCCCAGACTTGGAATTACCACCTAGCGTGGATATTTCCTCCTCCATATTTGATCCCCAAGGTACTCACTCATCTCAACCGGGCCAAGGGCCTCTTTCTGTTAGTGGTGCCTCGGTGGGAACGAGTCTTTTGGAGAGCCGATCTCGAATCCCGAGCGATAGCTTCTCCTTTCACAATCGGGCATCTGAACCGCCATCTAGTAGACATCTCGACGGGCTTTCCGCCTCCCAAAGTACAGGAAATTACACTAGAAGTATGTGGGGGTGGTCTCATAGCCTAAATGATTGGAACGGTTCCCAACTGGACCTACTTTCATCGTCCTGGCGTCCCTCTACACGTAATACATACAAAGCCGCATGGCATAGATGGTTAGGATGGTGTAAAAAAAGAGAAATCGGATCCATACCGCCCAACCGGTTCAATTCTAGCAATTTTTTTTTGCCGATTTATATTTGAATGAAAACCTATCATACAATACTATACTTTTACACAAATCTGTGGCGTCTAAGCTCTGTAATACCGAAATATCGGGAGTCTTAAGTGCTCATGTACTGGTTATGCATGTTATGAAATCTATTGCATTAAGAAAGCCTGTGCCCCATAAGATAACTATTTGGGATATCAATGTTCTCATTTCCTTTTTGTCTTCATATGAATTTAGCGAGAATAACTGTTTTGCTACCGCAAGACACACAGCTATGTTGCTGCTTTTGGTTTCTGGTAGACGTATCCATGACCTGACCCTTCTGGCAGTCAATCAAGAGCATTACATTGACAATACTGATCACATCATTCTATGGCCCAGATTTGGCTCTAAAACTGACCGTTCTGATTTCGGGCAATCGGGCTGGAAATTACTAAGAAATGAAAATACTAAAAACCTCGATCCGTTGTTTTGGGTGAAGCAGTGTATCAAATTGTTTAATCAAAAACGTAATTCCCTAAATAACGATTCTTTATTTGTGAATTTGAGAGGTGATCATAAGGCAGCATCGCGTACTGTAATTGCGGGCTGGGTAAAATCTCTCCTATCAGAGGCTGGTATTATTGCAGCTCCCGGTAGCGTCCGCTCAGTGGTCGCTTCCAGAAGTTGGGCCGATAACGTCTCGGTTGACGAAATTTTGTCACAAGATACCTGGAGGTCGGGTGACATAATATTCCGTCGCTTCTATAGGCGTGGAGTCGTTCAGGCCCCTGTTAGCTCTGGGATCTCAAATTGTTTTCGCCCAATTTAATCGAATCTATGAAGAAGTTTACTACATTTTATTTATTTTGTTCATAAATATGACAATTTCTAAGTTCATAATATTTTGATGGTGATTGAATAAATTTACTTAGTCTCGCACACTTACTGTAACATTCATTGTTACCTTTTGCGCCTTCAGCGTGTGGACGTGCATACCTTCACATTGGCGTCCTCCTCCACCAGGCGATAACAAACAGGTCTCATTATATTTAAGCTTCAAATAACGGTCAGGTGTTTAATGACAGCGTTTTACCCTGAAATAAAACGCTTATTAAATACCTACCTTATTTGAAGCTTAACTTTTATCCTCTGCCTGGTATAATTCGACACAATGACGAGAGCGAGCCGAGCGGCCGCGCTGGTGAAGGAGTGAATGAGTGAATGGAAGTGTGCGAGCGAGAGGGAGCTACTAGGGTAGACAGAGAGGTAAGACGAGCGGAAAACAGATAGGCCTATCTCATTATATTTAAGCTTCAAATAAGGTAGGTATTTAATAAGCGTTTTATTTCAGGGTAAAACGCTGTCATTTTGTCTTTTAAACAGTCATTGGATAAATTAATTAAACAAAGGATTTAAAGAAATCTTTTTTTTTTTCATATAACCAGTTACTTTAAAAATTAAAAATGCTACTAAATGACTTATAAAATCAAAATACGGAATATTTCATGTTTTCGAAACTCGTAAATATTAAAACGCTCCGACTTGGCAAAGTCCTTCTTTCATTCATAAGTTAAAAAGTGATTATAATTACATAATTAAAATTATAATAAACACACAACACAGTACAAAATAAATAAATAAATTCCTGAACACACGCACCCCGTTACACATTCTCCCTCTCCCATTAAAAAATTCTCCCCGCTCAAAAAAAATTCTCCCCACCCAAATAAATTTCTCCCCGACCGAATACATTTCCCCCACAATGATTATAAACTCAACTCTATTGGTGCTCGCAGTCTGCGGACGAAGACTCTGGCAGGCCCCCACAGGCAGGATCGTCGGTGGAACGAAGTCAGGCTTCGGGCAGTGGCCATGGCAGATATCCCTGAGGCAGTACAGGACCTCGACTTATTTGCACAAATGTGGGGCTGCGCTGCTGAATGAAAACTGGGCGATTACTGCCGCGCATTGTGTGGAACAGTAAGTATTATTGTTATTTTTATTTATTTTACATAGCATCACACATTTTTTGCACGGCATCTCACTCTTCAACCTAGGATGTTTTCGTCTGCTTAAGCGGACTATCCTCTGGATGCCTTATATGGAGTCCAGCCAAGGTCGAAAGTCATTTCAGACCAAATTTAAATACCATGTAAAAGGGGGTGAGCCTGTTGGCATCAACTGCGCATGAATCCAGAGAGAGTTACTGAGAAATTCCTGATGGGAAAACCCTTTATCATTGTAATAACTTTAGGTAACTGATAGCCTTCTTGGCCTAGTGGTCGCAAACGCGACTGTTACCGGGTTTGTATTCCCGGTCGAGCAAATTGGGTTTCTCCTTCAGGAATTTCGCAGTAGTAGGCACGTGCCAACTAATTGTATACGATACGTAACGTTAATACTTATTTACGTTACGTTTACACTGCACACTTGGCGCGTTGGGGTAGTCATTTCCATCCACGTTTATTACAGGCTGCTATATACTAGTATATACCAAGCCGGTGAAGGAAAACATCGTGAGGAAACTGGCATGTCTTAGAACCAAAAAATTCGAAGACATGTGACATCTGCCAATCCGCACTGGGCCCGCGTGGTGGATTATAGCCCATCCCTCTCCTAGAGAGGAGGCCTGAGTCCCTGCAGTGGGAACATTATAGGCTGATGATGATGATGATATACCAAGGAAAAAAGGTGTTAGGTTGAGTCTGGTTACACAATCACAAACAATTTACATTCTCAATGGTCAATCCATAAGAAAACATCGATTTTCCACATTCCCTCTCAAGCATGCAACATTGACGCACAGACTAATAACTCAACTTATAATCTTACTAGCTGATGCCGGAAGCGTCACCCGCGTGGATGTCAGTTATCGTGACCAAATGTAATCATGAAATTTTGATCCCGTTCCCGCAACCCATGGAATAAATTATATACTAAAATCTTCCTCGAGACCCACTCATTCCTTTGGTGAAAACAGTATGAAAATCGGTGCAGTAGTTTTTGAGTTTATAGCGAACAGACAGACTGACAGACCAACGCGGCGGAGGACTTTGTTTTACATTACCTAAGTAGTAATAAATAAGTGGATTTAGAACTGCACCGCATCGTATGAGCATTTTCCTTAAGATGACCTACTGATTTTATCAGTTTGTAATCAGATGTTCAATGTCAATTTTATTGTACCTTTATTTTTTGAATTTCCTTAAAAGATTGCATTTGTGTAGGGTCAGGTAATTTTATCGGGATTTCGTGATGAGTTTGGGCTTAAACCTTAATTTAATTATTTTCCTGCCGAACTGTGCATTTAATGTCTGCGGTTGGGATAACTTAAAAATATATTACCTTAAAAGATGGCCTCGTTGGTCAAGTGGTTGCAAGCGAGACTGCTGAGCAACCTCTTGGTCCAAGAGACTGGGTTCAATTCCCGGTACGGGAAAAGCGGTTATAGGTTTTTCCATCGGGTATTTCTTAGCAACAGCCACGGAATCTGGATGTAGGTATACCCGGCGGCTGATGGTAACAGATTCGCCCCCTATTACACGGAATTTAAACATCTGGCTAAATGTGGGTGTACCTAATATTCGGTACACCTCTGCCTAACCCTTCGGGAATTACAGATGTGATGTTATGTTATGTAAGACTAGCTTTTGCCAGCGGCTTCGCCCGCGTGAAAATGACGACTTTCCATACAAATTTCCTCCCCAATTTAACTCCCTTAGGGGTTGAATTTCGAAAAATCCTTCCTTATTCCTTGTCTACATTATAGGGAACCTCTGTGCAAAATTTCAGCTTTATAGGTCCAAGGGTTTGGGCTGGGCGTTGATGAGTCAGTCAGTCAGGACTTCTCTTTTTATTTATATAGATTTCAGCTTTATAGGTCCAAGGGTTTGGGCTGGGCGTTGATGAGTCAGTCAGTCAGGACTTCTCTTTTTATTTATATAGATAGATTGCAATTGCATAGGTCAGAATTTGATGGGATTTCGTGATGAATTCATAGTTTCATACTGAAAAAAAAATCTTTTCCTGTCGACTGTGCTTCTGACATCAGTCAGTTGACATAACATCACGCCTGTAATCCCCAGAAGGGTTAGGCAGAGGTGTTCCTAATAGTACACTCACATATCGCCAGTTATGCTTAAGTCCCATGTAATAGGTAGGTATAGTCGACCAAGAAATTGGTTTACCACTTTTGATGACATCTCCCAGTAACATAATTATTCGCTAAGGATGACAGATTGACAGATTCTGACGTGAAAATAGCACTTGATGTTTTGTACGTGCAAATGATATTCAACCTTAGAGTGGTAAACCAATTTCTTGGTCGACAATACATATAAATATGTAGATACCACCTAAAAGTCCTCTTTGGCTGGATGTTTTTGTCATACCATTGCAAGCTCCAATAAAATAGGTACCTACCTTATTGAATGCGTAGCGGAGCTTTAAAATAAGTCAAGTAGGATAACTATGTAATCTGGGGTTTTCCATGTTTTTCGATCACGTTGATAAAAAAAAACGAACTGCATCACCTCTAATTCACATAAGAAATCAATAGGTCACTAATGTTGTTCGAATCGAAATATGTAAGGAAAATATATCACATACAATCATCTTGTTTGTAATCCATAAAAGGGCTTTTTATATTAGAAATTTCACAATGGCCGATCAGAGTGGTTAATGGTGGTCAAATGGCCACTTTAGCTGATCATAATAGGAAAATAAAATGAATTGCGTTAAAATTCGTAAAATGGTCACAGCCGCAGCCGGATTTATTCCATTCTAATACCAAAAACTAATACCACTGGTATTTGTTTCAACTCATATTTTTTTTCTATTCCGAACCGATACCATTGTTTAAACTAATACCAAAACAAGTTCAAAGATATAAGGTACAGTCAGTAAAAATGCTTTGTATGTAAATATAAGACCTTTAATTGAAAAAAAAAACAGATAACTCCAAAAAAATCAAATTTTGTTAGCAAACGTCTTGTTCAATGATAAAATATCACTTAAATAATCAACTTTAATATAATTTTAGTTCCTCTCTATACCTGTATAATATTTTTTTTGCAAAAACATCAAACAGGAAGAATTTACTTACAATCTAAAAATTACAAAATATCTCAAAAAATTAACTCTTAATTTATATTGAAATTTATCTGACATAGTTATTATTAGACAGGTACGTAATTATTCACGTCTACCTATCTCATAACAACTATGTCAGGTACTTAAATTTTTAAACAAAAATAAATCACTTTTTATCTAACAATTGTAAAATATCACAGAAAATCAACTTTTTGTATAATCTAATCAGTCATTCATATAATCTAACCAGCTCTCATTAAAACCAAGCCACCATTTCTTGTTATGAAAGTCAAGCTTCCTGTTTTTCCCGAAGATGTTGAGGGCTGATTATCAGCTTCCTCAGACATATCTAAAAAAAATTATATATTGTATGTAACTTTTACATTTGATTGGATTATGATAAAAAAATCAAATAATAGGTATTTTAAATAACACTAATTTTAATAAAGAGAAGTAAATTATACAAAAGAACAAATTAATATACTCACTTAATAAATAAAAATCACTGTCACTCTGATACCAATACGCCACCGCCACCGCACAGAAATGTACTGAGGAATTTATGTAGATAAAATTTCTCTCCGAGTCAAAGCACAACATTCCAGTCACACTTGACTCTGATTGGTTGTTTCGAATTTTGGAACAATAGAGCAAACTCACCCTTTCTCGCAGGTAAAAAAAATAGCAAGATGATTCACTAAAACTACTCTTACCTATGCTAACCTTTGTAAAAATATTGGAGTGAAGTGAATTTGGAAAGTTTTAAGCATTATATTACGATTACATAAAAATATTGAAAAACAAATTTACTTTGATTAGGTTTGACTGCGCTGACTGTACCAAATTCAAGTTGTTGGTATTCGTTCGTACATTAAATTATTTAAAAAGTGGTATCCGTTCGGAATAGAAAAAAAATATGAGTTGAAACAAATACCAGTGGTATTAGTTTTTGGTATTAGAATGGAATAAATCCGCAGCCGCAGTTAATATTAGATGAATAGTCCATTTTTCGAATTTTAACACAACTCATATTATGATCCTATTATGATCTGCTGCTGATATTCGTGCTCGGATGATGACAATAGTCTCACCCTATACAAACATTATTGATTTAAAGTAGAATTCAAAGTATTTTGAATCCCTACGCCGACTTTCAATAAGATTAGCTTTAGCTTTTTGGCAATCAACCTCAATCTTATACATTTTGGACGTTTCCATCATCATCATTTTGTCTAGGCTTTTTTTTAAGGGGCAAGCCCGCCATACAAATCACTGTAACTCCTGTAAGCCAGATTCATCAGTGGCGACCACAAGAAAAGCGCCGAGACAATGAAGCTCGACGAAGTCCCAGAGAAACGATTTGACTGTCTTGGATCCCGCAACGAAATAAATCAAAAATATAGCGGAGGAGTAGGAAAAACATAACTTCCACTTCCCTCCATATCAGCAGGAGACAGAACAGAACAAGGCCAATAGGCATACAGGGACGTATACAACTGGGATAAGCCCAGTTGTCTAGCACCACGGAAACCATTGTCATTAATATTATTGGGTCAAATTTCGTCACAATACTAAACAATAATTTCCTTCCACAGCGTACCCCCATCAGAACTGCTAGTCAGACTGGGAGAACACGACCTGGCGCAGAGCGATGAGCCCTACGGCTTCGTGGAGCGAAGAGTTCAGATCGTGGCCAGCCATCCGCACTTCGATCCTGCCACCTTCGAGTATGATCTTGCGTTGCTGAGGTAAGTTGGGCAATTATTTTTTGTAAATATCGAACCACAGAGAAGAGTATCGTATTACCTAGTATTAACTGGGTTGTGGAGGTCTGATAGGCAGTCGCTTCATGCAAAATACTGGTATTCAGCTGCATCCGGTTAGACTGGAAGCACACCTCGGACACTCCATACAACGCCCGCAAAATAATTACCTATTACTACTACATAAACAAATAACGTTTGTGCACGACGTGCACGTGCAAATGTGTGCGTAAACTCTAGTAGGGTTGTCGTAGCCTAAAAAATGGCGCGGAAAGTGCAACGGTCTGCGAAAACCGAACGACGACTAATACGAGCGCGAGCCATTGCTCAAGTGTCGGCGACGAATACCTCGAAGTGCGGGGTGAGGTGCGGTATTTAATATGAGCGCGGGGAAGGGAGTGTCCCTTCTGTACGTAGTACTATTATGTATTCTGTGCTGGAAGCCGACCCCAACCTAGTTGGGAAAAAGCTAGGCAAATGATGATCGAACCACCGAGAATGAGGTATCGAGAAGCAAATATATCGACGTACCTAGCCCGAAGAATTGCCAAAAATAAGTGGCGGTGAGCAGGGCACATTGCTAGCAGAACAGATGGCCGATGGGCCCAAAAAAATCTGAAGTGGCGACCGCGAACCGGAAGATGTTGCGTTGGAAGTTTAGAAGGCCACCCACTAGGTGGACTGTTGACCTGGTGAAGGTTGCGGGGATCCACTGGTTGCGAGACGCACGTGAGTGGTCAATGTGGCGACATTTGGGGAGGCCTGTTTCCAGCAGTAAACGTCTTTCGGCTGAAATGACGATGACGTTGTTAATATATCGGCGTGAAGAATGAATAGGCACCAGGAAGAATCGAAATCATGAGCATACCCATAAGGAATTCTTAATCATCATCTTTACAAAAAAACTGAAATACTCGTAGGATTCATTTTTTTACCTGCAAAAAACCTATTAGAACAATAAAATTGCAAGTGTCACAGAATAATCTAACAGAAACAGCCGCATTTCAAGCATACCTTGCTTATCAAGTGCTAAATTAATGACATAATTTGCGGGCTGCCATAAAATAATTAATGACCACTAATCTGCTGATCTCGGAACAGATTGGCGTCGTTATAAAAACAGTTAGCACATCAGTGAACTTCGCGCTGGCTTGTGTCAGGGTTCCGTGGTGGAAATAGGAAAGCCTTCTGTAGTTTTTTTGTGATCATGGAAGATGGTTTTCTCAAATGCTTGGTGAAAATGTATGGTTCTGGAGTCTAACATAAGATATTTTAAAAGTCTGCCTTTTTAATATCTGCTCAACAAAATAACATGAACTGTACATAATCAGGCTTTAATATTCCCACATAGGCATCCTCTCTATGAGAGGGGGTGGGCTATAATCCACCAGGCGGGCCTAGTGAAGGTTGGAAGATCATGTCACATGTCATCGAATTTTTGGTTTTAGGATATGCTCCCGATCTGGTTTCCTCACGATGTTTTCCTTCACCGTTTGAGAGCAGTGGAAATAAATAACACGTACGGTCTACTAATGCGCCTCCCTGGGGTCGAATCCCGACTTAATGCTCGTAATAAGTAGGAACCGCCACTAGTTTTGCCAATTCCAATTAATTTAGGGTCGGCGCAACATAATATCGTCTCATTCGATTTATCTTTATTATCTCATCAGACCTGCTATATCATCCTTTAAAGGATCCTTTTTATGGTAAGGAACGACCTGTCCTTATCCCATATTATTTGTCCCTGTCAATCGTTCATCGAATCGAATCTATTTGTGAAAAATACATTCTCGGTCTACTTAACGGAACCCAGTCCACGTAATACATTGTTTTACCACCACGTCGACCGCTCGGTCACTCGTCAATGCACTTGACCTTCCGAGGTTCACTGCCACTCCACCGTGTTATTTTAAACTATATTATATTTGTGTGACTAATGCAATTTTTATGCCTTGTAAACTTTGAAAAAAATGAGTATTTAAGGTGCGATGCTGTTTCAAGGGTGTCCTATCACCGTCGGGGCTGCGGGTTGTTCGAAAGAGATACCGTGGCCTCGGCACAAGGGCTAAGAAGGAACATGGGTGGTTTTTAGTCAGTAGAAGTCTGACACTCCCTTTCGCTCTGCCCAAGAGCGGGAGGGGTTATTCGAAGATTTCCGAGCCTCCAAAAAAAAAAGGGTGTCCTATGAGTCCTTCGTGGTGACTTAAGTTATTTGTTTAATTTATTTTATTTTTTTTATATTCACTCGGGTCTATCTTTAGGTTAAGTCGCGCCTAAGTTGGTCCGTGGATGACTGACTAACCAGCACATACCGAGTTTCCTCTGTGCCTCAGAAAACACGCTAAGCTGGTGGTGCCGGCTGTCATTTCTCATGATCATTGACAGTCGTAACAGGTAGTCAGTGACCCAGAAGTCTGACAACCAGTCTTAATAAAAGAGTATCGTACTACCAGGGGGTCTAAAATGGCCACTTTGGCAGATCATAATATGAATTGCGTTAATTATTATTATTATTTATTATCGAATAACAAAGATCCATAATGGTTAGTAACAGTTGAACTTATAAACTATGTTAGTAGGCACAAAAATCACATAATACATAATTATTATAAAATAAAATTAACTGTGATACAATTATTTGTTAGTAGTACAATAATAATAATAATAATATAATAATAATAATAATTCTTTATTCAAAAACACAGAAGGTAAATACAATAAAAATCTAAAACTAAAAATGTAAGTCTAATAATGTTAGATGCCTGTACTAGGATAATCCTGTATCACAGGCTAAATAGACCAGGGTCGATAATTTTTGAAACCAAAAAAAATTACAGTAGGATGAAACCCATTAGAAAAGGAGGGGAATATGATCAAAATGAAAGGAAAAATAAATTACGGTCGATCCGAGTTCGGGATGGGGTGGGGGGGGTTTTAAGGGGGAAAGCGGTTTATCTCGATTTCCGGCAAAACTACAAGTCCTATAGAAAAAAGTTAAATAGCAAAGTTGTAGATAATAAAAAGATCTACAACTTTTGTATTTGCAATTTTTTCACATAACCTCAAAATTTAGGTAAAAAATTCAAAAAACCAAGTTTTTGGTTTTTGATTTTTATCATTTACAAAAAACATTTTTTTTTCACGAAATTTTGTGAAAACTTACAGTTTTATGCCCTTAATACACTGTAAATTTTTTTAATAAAAAATATTTATTTTTCACCTTATTATTGACTTAATATCGAAAAATCAGCCATATTTTCAATCGAAAATTCTGACGTCAAAATATCTGTTTTTTTTTTAAAGTCGGTTGGCGTTGTGTTCCTTATAATCTCTACTTTCTGATGATGTATAAAAAACATACATTGCAAGGTAAATTTTCTCAGAAAATGCAAAATCAGCTGCTACAAAATAACAGGTAGTAAGGGCCAAACCCTCCAAGCCCCTTCCCCACTTCTCTGTGTTCACCTTTTGATGGGCCAAAATTTTCCGTAGGTCTCCTCATAAATTATCTTAAAATAACAATAAATAGGCATAAAACCGCAATAAATCTTATAATTTCTTGTCTAGGCCTTATTATTTGGTAGTGGGTATTATTTCGCAGCAGCTGATTTTGCATTTTCTGAGAAAATTCACAATTGCAATGTATATTTTTTATACATCATCAGAAAGTAGAGATTATAAGGAACACAACGCTCACCGACTTTTTAAAAAAAACAGATATTTTGACGTCAGAATTTTCGATTGAAAATATGGCTGATTTTTCGATATTAAGTCAATAATAAGGTGAAAAATAAATATTTTTTATCAAAAAAATTACAGTGTATTAAGGGCATAAAACTGTTAGTTTTCACTAAATTTCGTGAAAAAAAAAATGTTTTTTGTAAAAGATAAAAATTAAAAACCAAAAACTTGTTTTTTTTAATTTTTCACCTAAATTTTGAGGTTATGTGAAAAAATTGCAAATACAAAAGTTGTAGATCTTCTTATTACCTACAACTTTGCCATTTAACTTTTTTCCATAGGACTTGTAGTTTTGCCGGAAATCGAGATAAACCGCTTTCCCCCCTTAAAACCCCCCCCACCCCCCCTTCCCGAACTCGGATCGACCGTAATTTATTTTTCCTTTCATTTTGATCATATTCCCCTCCTTTTCTAATGGGTTTCATCCTACTGTAATTTTTTTTCATTCTTTACCATTTTTGAAGGCATCGGCCCTGGTCTAAAAGGAGCTCTAACAATATGCTGTAAGTAGGACAGTAGTTTTCTTGTTAAATCTTTAACATTAATAACTTATAACTAGTGTTAGTAAAACAGGCTTAATCCACTCGCCCCCTGCCCGACCCACGAATCGATGTATCAATACTCATATGAACATTCAGTCAAGTCTACTGGCTATCATACCTAAAACGCTGTTGCGACTAGCCCGCACTCTGCTCAGCATTGACGCGCACCGCTTGCGCAGAGTAGCGTAGAAGCAATCGATGCGCGCCTCTGCAAACATACGTGACGCACTACAGTGGCGGGGCAGCCGCAACATCGTTCTAAGCGCATTATTGTACTGTACCCGTAGGGCACTGTACGCTTTCTGAGTATAGACTGCCCACAGGCTGCAGGTGTAAAAAGATGTACAGAAGGCCCTGAAGAGAGTGATTTTTACCTCATTCGTACATCGGGCAAACCTGCGAGCAATCATGTTCGCTCTCACGGACAGTGCCCTACGTTCACGTTCAATATCCATGTCGTCCTTAAGGTCCTCGGTAATAAGATGACCCAGGTATCTGAACTGAGGTACCCTAGCCAGCTCATCTCCATACAACTTTATAGGGGGCACGCTAGCGGGACACCTAGTACCAGCCTTAAAGACAACATACTCGGATTTTTTCACATTATACTTTAAGCCATGACCATCTGCATAATTTTCACAAATTTGTAATAATTTCCTAATGCCACAAACCGAGGCGCTCAGCAGCACCATGTCATCCGCATAGCTAAGATTATTTACACATACGTCATCTATGCGACAACCAACCCTCTGGCTACTGAGCTCCTCGATTAGGGCATTTATATACAAATTAAAAAGACGGGGCGAGCTCAAACCACCCTGCCTCACGCCACATTCCAATTGATATGGATCTGAGAGGGTGCCCGCCCACCGTACATTATTACTTTGATTGCTATACCAGTACTTTAAGATATTCACAAGTTCAGACGGTAGCCCTACTTCTTGTAACTTTTTCCACAGTATATCATAACAAACTAAGTCGAAAGCTTTGCTCAAATCGAGGAAACAGGCATACACAGGTGTTTCCCGGTGGGTATAGTACCTGACAGTATGCTTCAAGCACAATATGGCACTTTCCGTCGATAGCTGAGCTCTAAAACCAAATTGATTGTCATGTAGAACTATGGATTCTGCCAATTGTGCATCCAACAAACTGTCAAGTACCTTAGCCACCACCGTCGCTAAAGATATCGGCCTATAATTATTTTTGTCGGAGACATCCCCCGTTCTATTTTTAACTATGGGCACTACAATAGTTTTCATTAACTGTTCCGGCAGGTAAGAGTGACTTATACATAACGAATAAAACATAGCTAGTACTCGTGCAATGTGAGGCCCGGCATGCTGCAGATGCTCAATACTAAGTCCATCATGGCCAGGAGACTTTCCTCTTCTCATTTGTCGAATAACTTGTGTCACAGTTTTTGCTGAGATTTTTAAGTTCACCCCCCCACCCCGGGACCCAGTACTGAGCATCGACACAGACGGACCAAGTGGTGACCTAACAAAGAAGTGATCCTTAAATCTATTAGCTATAGTTCTAGGATCGGATTGACCCTCAATACTCACGGGAAGGCCAGGCTTACAGTTTAACTTTCTAGTGTCTTTCCAAAAACCAGAGAAATTCTTTTCCTTACATAGTGTCGCTAACTTATCCATTTTAATTTGTTCTTTATGGTCTTGACACCACTTCAGGCGTGATTTAAAAATCTTTCGACTCTCACACATAGTCTTATAAATTATTCCTGTTTTCGGCTTGCCATGATCAACCCAGTCCCGAAACATTAGCTTGGCCGTCCCGTGAGCCTCACTCACATGCCGGTTCCACCCTATTACACATTTACCTCTATGTTGCCTATCTCCCCGATAAGAAGCCTTCGCAGATTCACGGAGGGCGGTCACTAAATTACTATACATTTCATCCAGTAAATGTTTATGATTCTGATTACAACACATTTTGTCACCACACTTAATAAACTCATGTGGAAAGTCAATTAATCTCAATTGCTCATGACAATATTCCCTGTACTCATGTATTTGATTTAAGTTCCTATTGCCCCACCTTACTTCGCAATTCATCATTTTTATTTGCATCATACAAGTTAGATAATATAGGATTAATGGCGTCAAATTTACATGACAGGTGTAGAGGAAAGTGATCAGACCACAGCGTATCGTAGTCTATCCTAACATCAACGACAGCATTAAATGCAGACTTTGTGACTAAGCAATGGTCTAGCCAGCTTGACGTCCCATGAGCGTCACTTATAAAAGTATAAGAGCCTGAGTCCAAACCCAACTTGTCCACATCTACACAAAACAGTTCATGCTCAGCACAAAAATGAGTCAACTCACCGAAAAATAGTCCACTTGGGTGAGCGTTAAAGTCACCTAGGACAAACACAGATTCTACATCCTCAATGTCTATTATAGCACTCACCAGCCCCAGGCAATCCGTAAAATGCACTGTGTTTTCAGCCCTTTCATTAGGCATGTAAACACTCATCACTATTATAGTCCTATTATTGGATACAGTTTTGATAGCACAAACCCTTGGGTTATCACTGTGTATCACTGACACTTCACTGAAAACACTTTTCCGCCATAGAATTGCCACTCCTCCATAAGGCCTGCCGACCAGCATTCCCGCCGCGGTGTCCACTGCAGAAGTTCCAGTGCTGGCAAATTCTAGATCGATATTGCCTAGATACGAGGTCTCCTCGGGCAATAGCCATGTTTCTTGTAAGCGTAAAAAGCGTAAAATGGACCTTTCATTATAATAACTGCGTCTGTAACAATTTAGTAAAATACATCATAATAGGAAAATAATATGAATTGCGTTAACATTCGTAAAATAGTCACAGACGCAGTTACCATTATGAAAGGTCCATTTTACGCTTTTTAACGCAATTCATATTATGATCTGCCAAAGTGGCCGTTTTAGACCCCCTGCTATAGTGGCCATTTTAGACCGGCTGTACTAACTGCTGGTTTGTGAAGGATTTCCGCCAAAAGACGTCCACTGTTGGTCATAGGCGTCGCCACATTGACCGGTCCCGCGCGTATCTCATCCAGCGGGTTCCCGCAAGCAGTCGCTCTATGTAAAATACTGGTATTTACCTACCTGCATCCGGTTAGACTGGAAGATGACCCCAACAGGCCAACATAGTTGGAAAAAGGCTAAACAGACGATGGCAGTCAGATAAATTATAGACTAACATTAAAAACAAAATAAAATTAAAAATGCTAGATCTTATGTCATTGATATTATGCAGAAATTAGTTTTTTACGATTTTGAGGACTATTGCATAAATTAATTGAATGTTTTGCCTAATGAGTGTAGATTTACAGCTACCGTTTACGAGCTAATATTGCCATTAAACACCGATTAGAATTTGTCTAGACACTAAATAAATAACATTTATTTATTTGTATATATTTTATTGTTTAAAAGTATTTCTAGATAACACGGTATTAGTAAAGTAACTAATGAAAATGGCGATAAGTTTATCCGATAGTCATTAATAACAGTTTTTCAAAACTTGGTACCCGTTTTGCCCTGGCATAATAGTAGTAGGTAAGACTAGCGAGTTTTTTTTTGGCACCAGCCCGCCACACTATTCCCAAAACACTGCAAATTCTGAAAGCCAGGATCAACAGTGGTGACCCTCAGAAAGGCGCCGAGACAATGAAGCTCGACGAAGCCCAAGAGAAACAATTTAACTGTCTTGGATCCCGCAACGACATTAATAACGAAGGAGTAGGAAAAACAGTACAATGACAAACTAGTGAAATCTTTGCTAAAGAACTCGACCGTGAAGTCCTATAGCCATTCCTTTTTTCTGTCGCCAAGATGCGTCACTGTCTGGTTCGAAGGAAGCTCCATCTCTTATTTTTCAAAGTAGAACGATGCCGTGCTTTAGCAATAAAGGCACCTGACATTTCAGTGTCGTGTTGCAGATGTCTATAGGCGCAGATACAATTAACACTATGTACTGAGTGGTGATGTCCTAGCTTTTTAATTTTTTGTTAGCCCGTTTTGTCCACTCCTGGGCAAAGGCCTACCCTATTCCGTTCACTTCTTGCGATGGTGTGCTTTTTCTCGCCAGTTGGTAAGAAAACCATCGAAGGCGTCCCGCCATCTTTTCTTCAGTCTGCCGCGACCCCGTCTAGTTTGCCACCCAGTAAAATATTTTTTTCGTACCACTTGCTCAAAAAAGTGACATTCTATGCCACAAAAAGCGAACATAACAATAGTCATTTTTAATTTGTTAAAAACAGGAAAAGAAAATTGTACTGAATTTCATTCATCCTCTAGGGGAGAATGTGATTTTTTCAAAAATTGGACCAATGTTTCGAATGTTAACTTTTACTTTTAATTGTCATTATTTTTAATAAATGCTTATCTCATAATTATTATTATTGTGTTAATTTTTTCGCAAATGGTACCTACGAAAAGTAGAGTATTTTCCTCGGTGATAAAGCTGTCTTAGTCTTGGGTGAACTTAAATCCCTCGCTACACTTAGGACTCGTCTTAAATCCCACGCTTCGCTCGTGATTTAAGTTTTTAACACCCTCTTCTTCTTCTTCTTCTTCTTCTTTATGGGGTTATTGGTTTCCGCACTTAGTCCTTAAGGACCATTGTGCGTGAGCCGTGGCGGCCGATTACTCCAACCAGCCCACCTCCCTCCAGAAGCAGATCAGACTTCCCGGTCTCCTCAGGGCATCCGCAAGGGATCGTGGTGTTCCCAGGGTCTCCTCACGAATCTTGGTAACGCCTGTGCACTCAAGGAGTACATGCGCCACAGTTTCCTCCGCCTCCATGCATGCCCTGCACAGGGGACTGTCAGTGATTCCTAGGGTGTGGAAGTGTTTATTCAGTGAACAATGTCCGGTGATGGTCCCCGCCACCAGGCGCAGGCTATCTCTGTCCAGGCGCAGAAGGCGCCTGGTCAGTTTTATATCCAGGGATGGCATAGCCTCCTTGGATTGCCTACATCCTGGTGTCGAGCTCCACCATTTCTCCGCTTGTATTCGAGTATGATCTTTTAGCCAGCTTCTTAGCTGCTTAAAAGGGATGGGCACAATGGGTTCGGGTCCGTAAGGTTTTGTGCTGGATCCTCTTCTGGCAAGTTCGTCGGCCGCATCGTTTCCAAGTGATCCGCTGTGACCTCTAATTCATTGCAGCGTTACCTTGTTGTGATTTATTTCCGTTATTCGTTCCAGGGCTTTGTGGCATTCCAGTATCAGTCTCGACGTGATCTGATTACTCTTCAGGGATTGAAGGACTGAGGCACTGTCGGAGAGTATCCGAATATTAGTATCCGTAACCTCCCTGGCCTCTATAGCGTGTGCCGCTTGGATGATACCTACACACTCTGCTTGGTAAACAGAGTTAAGTTTTCCAAGTGGTTTGGATATCTTGATGTTTAGGTCGTCGGAGAACACCCCGACGCCTGTCCCATAGTCGGTTTTTGATCCATCGGTGTAAATCCTAAGCTCATTTGTACCTGAGTAGTCACACCACTCCTCTATGAGCTCTATGTTGTAATGTTTTTGGAAGCAATGGGTCTTCAGGGTTCTGTCGATGGGTGATGCCATCATTGGCTGTTCTTTGATTGCATCTTCTCTGATGCGTGTGTGTTTAATTCTCGAATCATTTCTTAGGATACCGGATACTTCGAGTCTGAAAGTCGCTAGGGCCGCCTCCTCTCTTATGACGAGGTGCAGGGGAGGTAGCCCCAGCATCACCTGTAAGGCGGCAGTGGGGGAAGTTCTCATGCTGCCGGTGATTGCTACGCAGGCCAATCTTTGTAGTTTCTCGAGATCCTTTTGGGTTGTACTTAGGTTGGTCCTAGGCCACCAAACTAAAGAGCCGTATGTGATGATTGGTCGGATAACTGTGGTGTATAGCCAGTAGGTTATTTTGGGGCTTAAGCCCCAATTTCTTCCCAGGAGTCTCTTACATTGCCATAGAGCTATACTGGCTTTTGTGATGGTGTAATCAGTGTGCTTTGCCCAGTTCAGCTGTTTGTCCAAAAAGATGCCCAGGTATTTGGTTTCAGTCGATAGGCTTAGGGTTGTCCCAAAGAAGCTTGGCAATTGTAACGTTGCCAGCTTCCTTTTCTTTGTGAAGAGGACGAGTTCCGTTTTGGTAGGGTTCACAGCTAGTTTGTATTCCTTGCACCAGTCCTCAACTATTCTTAGTGCTTGGCGCATAAGGTTGCATAGTGTGTTTTCGTGTGTGCCGTTTAAATTTAACACCCTCGCTACGCTCGGGAGTAAACTTCGAGTCCTTCGTTACGCTCGCGATTTAAGTCGTCACCCGCGACAGAAGACACTGCTTTATCCCCTTGGTTAATAATCTACTATTTAAATAAATTCCTGCCTCTGTTTGTTTACGCTGATATTCTATTCTATTAACATTTTTCAACTCTATGCCAATCTTGTAATACGAAATATTCGAATCACGTATAAAACTATTTTACATAAAGTTCCCACATTTTTATTAAAATGTGACGTTGTTGCATTTTTAGTTATTAGATGTCAGCGACTTTCGTGTGTCAAAAGACAAGAAATAACTTAATTTTATTTACTTGAGTTTTAGGTGTATTAGGTACATACACCTACATTTCGTCAATTATGTTTTAGTCCTATATAAAAAAAAAAAATTGAAAAAAAAATTGAAACTATTTATTACATTAAGCATTCAATAATACAGCAACAATAACGCTCAATCTTTGGCTCAAGATTATGTGCGCTATTGGTTAAATAATATTAATTAATTAAAATAATATTAAATGGGTTACTCGCTAACAGTCTTTTGTCAGGAAGTGGGTCCACACATATGCCCTTTGTCACCATTTCAATATCTGATGATGGGATCTTGTAGAAATCGGGGGAACTCTTCAATAAATAACAGCAGATTAACCGCGATTGTTGCTATAGCATACCTAAGCATTGTTTACGCCATCACACAACATAATATCACTACAAAGGTGATGAAGAACTTCGGAGATAGGCAACGGAACTCCTCAATTAATGATAGCAAATGGACTGGGATTGCTGAAATCTCATGACTGTCTATTGTTTACACCAGTTCATAACATAACATCACGCCGGTACGTTGTGAAGGGGTAAGCACATGTGAACCACTAAAAAGTGAAAAATAAAACTTTTTTACAAAAAATAAAACCGACTTCGACAAAAATAAAACACAAAAAAGTGAAAAATAAAAAATCAGCTTCAGAAGTCGGTGGCAAAAACATGAAATCAAACAAACAAAAGTCACCGACTTCAGAAGCTGATTTTTTATTTTTCACTTTTTTGTGTTTTATTTTTTTATTTGTCGAGTCTTTTTGTTTTCTAGCTTCTGAGCTGTTTCCTTTGGCAAATTGTTTAGTATGCTTGGAAGAGCATATGTCCAAACCCTCTTCCCGTATTCATTGTTGACTTTAGGCAGTTTATACAAAGGCAAGTACGACAGGTTACGAACAAAATTAGGTCTACTTATTTTCCTTAACTTACTCATGTTGCGTTCACAGTAATCAGAGGCCACAGCATATTTAACTTTATCGTATACATTCATCACTTTACAATGTTGGAATAGCTTATCATAATCAGGTTTAAATTTGAGTTTAATTTTATATGGTACCACTATCTTTAACAATCGTATTTGTAAATTATAAATTTTTTGAAGGTAAGTTTTGTAAGTTCTTCCATAACTGGTTATGCCATAGTTGATAACAGCGTCGGCCAATGCCATATACAAGAGGGGGTGAGCTATGCAAGAGGGGGTGAGCATAGGCTATAGAGCCATCAACCCAAACTCCAAGGCTGAGAAATTTCTGATAGAATATTCTAATGGCATTTTGGCCGGCCGACCTGCTAATCGAACCCAAAACCTCATCAGTCAGGCTTACGACCACTGGACGAGGCAGTCCGTATCATACAATGGTTAAATTTTTCTACCACATTTATATATTCGTATGATATCGCCGCAGTCATTCAACAAACTCTCAAGTCAACGTTTCACAATGCGCTCAAATAGAGGACCCATCATCATCATCATCAGCCTATAATGTTCCCACTGCAGGGACACAGGCCTCCTCTCTAGGAGAGGGATGGGCTATAATCCACCACGCGGGCCCAGTGCGGATTGGTAGATGTCACATGTGATGTCACATGTCTTCGAATTTTTTGGTTCTAAGATATGCCGGTTTCCTCACGATGTTTTCCTTCACCGTTTTGAGAGCAGTGGTGATGAAATAAATTACACAAAGTAATGCGCCTGCCTGGGTTCGAACCCACGACCAACTGTTCGTAAGTCGGGGCCGCAACCACTGGGCCACCACTGCTCTCTATATAATAGAGGACCCATTCCAACATAATTTGATTATTATAGCTGTCTAACTAAAACTCCCGCCAAGCATCATTCCTGTCTATAACATACTATCAAATTATTCACCTGTAGTAAACAAACCATTCTATATTTTCCAGATTCTACGAGCCCGTGACATTCCAGCCGAACATTCTACCGGTGTGCGTGCCTGATGATGACGAGGACTTCGTCGGCAAGACTGCTTACGTCACTGGCTGGGGGAGACTGTTTGATGGTATGTTACTCTTCGTTTTACCCGCCTGCATCGAAGCCCAAAAGGAGGGTTATGTGTTTGATTATTATTATTCTTTTGTCTCTAAAAGCATTTCTTTTATCATTTCCTTCCACGCAGATAAGCTTATTTACTCGAATAAGTCGTATGTCTAGTCTATCTTGCTCACTTTCGTAATACCAAAAAAACATACGATATATTCCGTTCGATTTCGATTGTGAATAGCTATGCTGGACAGAGTTATTTATGAATTTCCACCTCAGCAGGTTTTCCTTGCTGCGTTAAACCTACAATGCTAAAAGTTCAAGTCACTAACTCCCCCTTTTCTCAATCCACAGAGGGTCCTCTCCCCAGCGTGCTCCAAGAAGTGAAGGTGCCCGTGATCAACAACACAGCGTGCGAGGCGATGTACCAAGCGGCTGGCTACAACGAGCACATACCCAACATATTCATATGCGCTGGTAGGAGCAGAGGTGGCGCTGACTCTTGTGAAGGTAAGGAATACGCTATGGAGGAACAGATTTGGAGTTCTTCATTTCAGCCGAAAGACGTTCACTGCTGGACATAGGCCTCCTCTAAGTGTCGCCACGTAGACCGGTTCTGTGTCATCCAGCGGATCCCCAAGTTTTGAAAGTCTTGGAGCAATCTATTAAGGAGTTTTGGACTTCCACAACTGCTTCAGAAAATTAAGGGTCCTGCAGACGAGTGTCAGCTGCTGTAAAGAATCCATAATTCCTCATTGTCACTGAAATTTGTCAGCTATTCTGGAGTTGGTATCAAGCCATTTAATTTTGGAAGGATATTAGAGGAAGTTTAAAAAATGCACCAGTTACAGAAAAGTTGAAAGGAAACCAAGTGTCTTAAGACCAAGGAAACAAGCCTAGTGTACCTAGTGGGCAGAATCCTTAAGTCACTGGCAAATGTTCTTGGGGTTTGACAAAGTTGGAAGGTGCTTCTCTTCACACAATAGGGTAGTTGACAAAAAAAAAACTAATTAGTCCGTCAGATAGAATTCCAAAAAATATTGAACACGTATTAAATTTCTTTTTTCACGTAAACAAAAAAATATGACGATACAGTGCTTCGAAAAGTCGTGAAACGTCACAGGTTGGTCCATTTTTACCAGACTATGACGTCAAAAACCCCCTCACCATGGTCTTTGACAAGCTTTATTTTCATAGTTTTATTTTTTAATTTGATAAAACAAAAATCACGTATCCAGTATTTTTCGATAATCTAACTGACGGACTAAACAGAATCATATTTGTTTTAGTCAGTCAAATAGCCTATTTGCTTCGCGCTCACCTTTGTTGATTTGTCCTGAATCCTGCATAAAACATAAGAAGCTCTACAACGATTTAGTTTACCCGTTCGTTGGTATGTAGATGCTGTGTATTTTTTTTAATTATTCTGTTCTTCTCCACTGCTGAGCAAAGGCTTCCCCCATTCCTTTCTATCTCTCCCGGTGTTTTTGCCTTCTCTGACCAATCAGTCAGGATTTCAGGAACGAGTCCACATCGTCATGTCAGCTTTTCTAGGGCCTGCTTCGATGACGACGACCGTCTTCAAGCACACACTGTGTGACGATTCTATGCCATCTGTCCTGACCATAGAAATAAGGTCCCTGTGGTATCTATGGTCCTGACTCATACTAAAAATGTGACCCAATGTTTGTGTGTATTTTTTGTTCACAACAAATCTGTCCACTCCACAGGTGACAGTGGTGGCCCAATGGTAGTCCGTCGCGAGCGAGACGACCGCTTCGTACTAGGCGGTATCATCTCCTGGGGCATTGGCTGCGCTGAGCCCAACCAGCCTGGCGTATACACCAGGATCTCTGAATTCCGGGATTGGATCAACCAGATATTGCTGTTCTAAGGATATATGGAGTGAAAGAACAAAAAATAGGGTATTAGACACTATTAACACTTTCGGTGCCAAGTTCAAAATATCATAATTTATTTTGTAATACCCGATATTGCCAAGTCATCTATAGCTACGTCGACAACTCGGAGGCGGTTTGGGGGCACACAAACGAACTAGTGTTCGACCCATAGGCTGAGTGCTTGACACTGAAAGTGTTAAACAATCATTTTAAGAAACACATTTTGTAACACTTTATGCAGCGCATATCAACTACCTCTGGTGGTTGTGCAACAGATTGTTGCAATTGCCACCAGTGGCGGTAGGCATGGCATGTAGTAGCAACTGCCACCAGTGGTAGTAGATGTGACAGAGTCTACTACTCTGTTGCAATGTTTTAATGGTCGGCTACAAATTGCAAAGGGTTTTGAATAATTTGGCTTTTCTCAAAGTTGTAGTGACTTGTAGCTGCTATTTCGAAAATATCGAGAGTTAGGCAGTCAATAAGAATATTTATTCAAGCCCCTTTGTTTTTTTTTTCATGGATATTAAAAATGTGGATTGTGTATTCATCATCAAATTCGTTTGTAATTTTGAAATGTGCTCATTGGTTAAAACTTTGGACTATTTAACCAGTCCAAAAACTGAAAAAGATTGTAAGAATAATTTATTTATTGAAAAATTTATTGATATAGAAATACTTATAAAACGCAAGCTAATTTGTTTAAAACAAACAACAACGTTACAACTTAATACTAAACATTTAAAGAACAAAAACGTAGTATATTTGTATACTAACTAAATAGTGCTTGACGTCAAGGTAGTCAAGAAATGGTACGCTTGGTTTTCATACGGATCGTGAAAGAAAGAAAATAAACATATTTATTAAGCAAATAAATATGTTTGATGGTTAAAATACATATTTTTTCGTGATATTTGCGTTATTTAGGTGTTTCTATATCTGTGGAAAAATCAATTTGAAAGGGGAGCGTATTAAGACAAAATGTTTTTGTCAACGAATTTCTTTGGAGTTTACTTCCAAACTTATAGGGTTAAAAATATTTAAATAATAATAAGGATGAACATTTGTCTGCCCCTCATTGATTTGAAGATATTTAGAAGAAATTCTTATTGTTTAAATATTTTACAAAAAATATATATTTATGGGCATTTTAGAAACAAAAATGATTCATCTTTATTGATATAATTTTCATGTCAGCTGTTATATTTAGATAAAGTTATACGAATTTATATTATAAGTAAGAAATAATATACTTTTGTAAAAATATCTTAGTAAATAAAACTGCCAAGGGCTTTTAAAAATAGGTTCCAATTCTTGAACTAAAATTATGAAATAAAATAAGTATTTTAAGATAAAATTAAATAATTTCTAGTTCTAAGCAACGGTTTCCGTCCTTAATTTATTTTTAGCAAATTATTTGTAAATATTTTTCGATATAATATTTTTATATGAAATGCATTTATTAATTTTATTTAATTAGCCATATTATTGTCTCAAATTAATTTTTGAGTTCTGATTTTATGAATTTATTAAATCATTTTTAAACGGTTATATTGTGTTTCATTCATTAATTCGCCATGTTGAATATTGCTGTAGGTATACATTTTGAGCGTTTTCAGATTAGCGTATTTTATAGTGCCTATATGCTCGTCTTGTCATACGCGCTATACTTTCATACTGCCATAGTACGTAGTACAATTAATGGCCGTTTCGCACGACAAGGTTAGAAAGTGCCCCACACAAAAACTTCTAATGCGTGTAGCTACTCCATTTTTTGATTGATTTTATTCGTTTTTTTACACATCGTATTATTTCTGTCAGTTCTTTCAAATAACATACCTAACATTTTCGTAATTTTTAACAGTAATCAACTTAAAGTGCGGTTAAATAGTGTCAGCAGGAAAAAAACAAACAACAAACAACCTTGCTTTCAACCATGCTACTAAAGACATATTCTTGGAAACCACACAAACAAAATGCATGGAAGGCACTGGAAGGTAGAGTCGCCCAGTGAGCGCATTACTGACCCAAAGGCAGATCCCGTGTTTCCGGCAGTACCCTTCTGTGAAATTTATAAATATTGGTGCTACAGTTTCGTAAGTCAGATCTTTTTATTACGAAATTTCCTTTTCTGTTTCATTTTTTTTTGTAGGTTGGATAGTTGGAGAAAGAGATGTCAGCAACATGCAGAGGCGTCTCTAGTCCATGTAGCGCCCGTGTGCAAACATAAGCGCCCCCTACTAAGATGGCACACGGTCAAAATGGAATTGTTACAAAGGACAAGTAACAGAATATCAAGTTACCGCAAACTGTCAAATCCCAATCAGTGGCGTAGTGTGAGTTCATAATTTGAATATACACACATCAACACGGTCTAGGGATATTTTTAAAAAAGCGAATTACTATCAATGTGTTAATTATTTATATGACATGTATGTCGGCATCGAGTCGTATTCAGTACGCCAGCGCCATCTGGCGCTCGATGGAGTCATTGGTTTGCGCACGCGTTGGTTAGCATGCACTTCTCGGTAGACAAGCGAGGCGCTCGGGCGCGGCGCATGACCGCTGAACCATCGTGTGTTCTGAAATACGTACCTACCTACAGAGTTTGTGTGTCTAACTATCTAGATCTACTGTGCTTAGGACTATTGATTGAGTGTATCGGTGTACGAGTCTAGATTCTAAATCCAACACTACCCCACCGACGCCCACTGTTAACCAACGAATATTGCTAAAAATCCTCCCTTAGCCGACATCAGAACTGGGATCCGTGTTGGATTAGAACTAGAAAACATGCGTTTTGCGTGCCATGGTCGAACAACAGAAAAATTACGCAAGATATTGTGCGCGGCGGTAGATTTGTGTTTAACCGAAAATCCACCAAGCGGCGGTTGATTTGTTCTGGTGGTCAGCGGAGCGCCTGAAGTATCAATGTGGCTAAGATGACCCGCGAGGGTATGGGGTATGGGTATATGGTACGACTTTAAGGTACCTTTTACAACACGATTTATTTCGACCAAGACATTAGCGTGTACCCTCATTAAAATGAACAGTGAAAAACCGTTTAATCACTTCGCTGGCTAATCGTTGAAAAGATGTAGGTAAACAAAGAAGAATCGTGGTAGCAACAGTACTCGCTCACATAATTATCTCGTTCGCTTCGCGTTTGTTTGGTGTGCTTCAAATGTGGCAAGCTGGGTTCGTGGCTGTGAGTGTGTGTGGTGGCTGCAGCAGGTCGGCCGCGATGCGGTATGATGTTACCGTACAGGGGTGAGTGGTTGCAGAACAGGGGTAAGTTGTTGCACTTTACTTGCGATTCTAGTGCTGAATACTCGTTGGTGAGGTCACATCGGGGTTTAATAGTGTACATGTAAGTGATGTTGTTGCTATGACTGGTATGAGTCAAATCAGCCCCTGGAACGACCCACTGACCAATGCGAGTATTAGTACTAAACAGATTTTACTGTTGTCTCGAAATTTTGTTGCATGTTTTACTTGATACATGATAATTATTTACAAAGTGACGTCATATTGTTACGGTGCGAGATTTATGAATCGGGTTATTGCTATAAAAATGACAGCTGATTGTCGTTAACAAAAGTCCTTTGTGTGAAATCAGTGAGGCATAATAGTGATTTTAATTGGATTTTATTGTAATCGCGACGGATGTATTTACGAAGACGACGCATAATTAGTTTTCTAATTTTATTATTACCGATTTGCAATATGGGTAATAGCAAGCTATTCGATTACAACAAAACCGAGTTCATTGCGTAATTACTATTTTTTGTTACGTGTTGAGAGTGACCGAGTGGAACAAAGTACTCTTGTGGAAGCTTTTGTTCGCAGAGTCATGATCACACGAGGACGTGTGAAAGCAGGATGGCCGTGTCGGTATCGAGTCGTATTCAGTACGCCAGCGCCATCTGGCGCTCGATGGAGTCATTGGTTTGCGCACGCGTTGGTTAGCATGCACTTCTCGGTAGACAAGCGAGGCGCTCGGGCGCGGCGCATGACCGCTGAACCATCGTGTGTTCTGAAATACGTACCTACCTACAGAGTTTGTGTGTCTAACTATCTAGATCTACTGTGCTTAGGACTATTGATTGAGTGTATCGGTGTACGAGTCTAGATTCTAAATCCAACACTACCCACCGACGCCCACTGTTAACCAACGAATATTGCTAAAAATCCTCCCTTAGCCGACATGTATATATTTAAAATATAGATACGTTATTTAATATTCTACCATTTTTTAATAATGGTTAAGGTACTGATTAAAATTTCAGGATTTTATGGAAAAAAATATGAAGCATAGACGGAAACCGTATATGAATTAACTTTTAATTTGTGAGTAAAAACTGAAAGAAATAGAAAAATCATTTAATTTGTGTTTATAAACTTGAAGTTAGTACCTAGTCTGAGAAAGCGCCCATGATGTTCATAACACATCGGCAACGATTCGGCATGCTCAGAACAAGGTTGTCAATGTCTTGCTGCGGAATATTGTCCCATGTTCTTCTGAGGTGCGCAAAAAGTTGATCTTCTGTAGCCAAATTTTCAGGAACTTCCTTCAGAGCTCTTCTTTGCAGCATATCCCACGCATGCTCAGTGGGATTTAGATCTGGCGATTGAGCAGGCCAGTCTAAGGCCCTAACATTATGTGTATGTAACTAAGCTGCTACCGTTCTCGCCGTGTGTGCCCGGGCATTGTCGTGCATGAGCAGGAAATCTTACCCCATTTGTGTTCTGTGGGGCAAGATTACGGGCCCCAGCACCTGTTGGACGTATCGTTCTGCCGTCATATTGCCCCGCACCCAAACGAGATCCGTCCGTCCTCCAAGACGAATTCCTGCCCAAACCATAATTGTTCCTCCTTGGTATGGGTTCACCCATACCAAGGAGGAACAACAGAACCATCGTCCAGGAGATGGCTCCATCGTCCAGGAACTCGCCAAACACGCGTCCTTCGTGAATCTGGATGGAAGCCGAACCTGGATTCATCCGTGAACAGCACATTGGACCATTGCTCACGGCCCCAGTCCACGTGGTTCCGAACCCATTCTAATCGTCGTCCACGATTGCCTCTCCGTAAAGGTGGGACCCGGAGTGGTCTACGAGAGCGTAGATTGCTTTCATGCAGTTTGGTCACTCCCTTCTTACAGTTTGGTCACTCACAAGCACTTGGTGTTCCACTCGCAGCCTTTGGACCAATTGAGTCGCCGTTGCATTTGGTTGAGCTCGCGCAGTAGGTAATTTGCAAAAATCGGTCTTATCTGGGGGTAGTGATGCGACTTGGCCCCCGGTGCCTCTCCGCTACTTCACCTGTGGCACGATAGCGTGTCCACAATCTTGAAATTATATTTTGATGGGTCCCTATGGCCTCAGCAACATTACGCTGAACAGATCCAGCTTCCAGCATTCCCACAGCTCGCAACATCTCCGCCTCCGCCCTCGTCAAATGTCGGCGTTGCATGGCTACAATACCTCAATTTTAACTTTATCTTTCGTTTAAAAATGAAAAAAAACTGTAACTAAACGTAATTCGTATTGTTTTTTAAATTTCGCACAAATGAAAATTCCCTCTCCTATACCTACATCAAGACATTTTTTTATGCCACCGAAACAAAAGAATTTTCAAAAATTTGAATTTGGAATTAGTCTGAGATAAATTACAAACAAATCGGTGTATTAAAGATTCCAATGCGGCCAGTACTTTTCGAGTTATTTAATTGAGTATGAAATATCCCTAGACCGTGTGATTGAGGATTGTATTTCTACGGTTTTGGCTGGTAGAATTGAGAGAGGTTTCGTGAAATAAAAAACGTGACTTGTTCATGGAGACAATCGAGATGCTATATTTTTCTATAAACTGACAGATGATTTGTACATGAAATTGACATTGACATAACATGACAGGTAAACAAGTGTTGCAAGAGCACAAATATAATTAATAAAATGTTGGGGATGCCAACATACTGCCCATCAGGGACAAAAGTGATAAACAAACCGTTACTTATTTATAAACTTAATGAAAACAACCAAAACTTAATATAGGCTAACATAAGAGATATATTATATTTTGAAATCTACACATGAGAACCTAGCTATAGTAAACTAAACAACAACAATAGAATCATGTTTATGTAACTTAAGTTTGAGTACAACTTACAATGCAAAAACATTTTTTGAAAAGCTCTACAAAACACTTCACTTAGAATTAAGGTTCTTAGTTTTATTAAATGCAAAGTAACAATATTATGATTAATATTGAGATAGATGTAAGTTATAACTAAAATAGAAATAAAACATTATGCTTAAAAACTAAAAATTTCTTAGAAATGCCTTGAAAGCAAACAAATGCTTTAAATTAAACACTTAAAAACTAATATGGACATTGTTTAAGATTTAAACATGTACTAAACTTACAAACTTAAATTTAACCATTTACTTGGACTGTACTACACTCAACGGGTAAAACACAGATTTTTACAATAGAACGTCTATGTGTTTTACCATTTGCTGTTTTAACTTCCACAACTCTGACCTTATTATCAGGCCCTGGGAAAATTTGCGTTACTCTCGCCATTGGCCAATACATTGGTGCAGTATTATCTTCTTTTAATATTACTAAAGATCCTATCTTTACATTTGGATGACAATCCCTCCACTTCGGCCGAGATTGCAGTATATTCAAATAATACTTATGCCATACTTTCCAAAAGGAATTTTTCATGTTTATACATATTTTCCAGAATTTTAAACTATTTTTATCATTATCTGGTTCTGGATAAGCGTTTAACGCAGATCCAATTAAAAAATGACCAGGAGTAAGACAAGAAAAATCATTAATGTCGGTTGACAGTGGCATTAGTGGCCTACTATTCAATACAGATTCAATTTGACATAGTACAGTGTTTAATTCTTCATAAGTGAGTAAAGCCTTTTGAACCACCCTTTTTAAATGGAATTTGAAACTTTTCACGCCTGCCTCTGCCAAGCCAGCAAATATAGGGGAGTAACATGGAATAAAATTAAAGTTAATGCCTTTCTGTGCTGAAAAATCATGAATTTCTTTCTGATGCTCCTTTGAATTTTGTAATTTATACAATTCTTGCAACTGTTTATTTGCACACTTAAAAGTTGATGCATTATCACTATAGATATCAGTGGGTAGGCCCCTTCGTGCTATGAATCTTTTCAAACAGGCGAGAAACGTTTCCGTTTTAAGATCTGAAGCTAGCTCTAGGTGTATGGCCTTTGTCACAAAGCACACGAATACACATACATATGCCTTACTTACAATTGGTTTTCTAATTCTAGATTGTTTAACTGAAATTGGTCCAGCATAATCTAACCCAATTTTTTGAAAAGGTCGACATGCGTTTACTCTATCATGAGGCAGAGAGCCCATCAATTGCTTAGCAGTGTCGGCTTTTAATTTAAAGCAAATTACGCATTTATGAATAACTTTTTTAACTTCTTGAATACCATTTACAATCCAAAACTTTTGATTTATTGTTGCCAGGACCAGTCTTTGTCCTGCATGGAGATTTTTTACATGTTCGCTTTGAATAATCAATTGTGTGACGCGAGAATCTCGAGGCAGAACCGCTGGATGTTTCTGAGAATATGGAATCGAAGCATTATGCAGGCGACCACCTACTCTAACTAGACCCCTGTCATCAATAAATGGACATAGTGGCTTTAAATTACCTTTTAAAATTTTATTTTTAAATCTTAAATCATTAATATCATCCTTTAAATATTTTTGCTGCTCAGCTTTTACAATCATCAATAATGAATCATTTAATTCTTTACTTGTTAAGCAGCCATTATTTTTCACATTTTTATACCTTGTATACTGAACGAAACGTAGTATGTATGCTAATATACGTTGCATTTTATTTATGTCTGAGAACTTATTAAGAAAGTCCAAACATATTTGTTCTTCTGGAAGAGTACAAACAAATGCACTTGAGGTGGCAGTGCAACTCCTAGTTTCCGGCAAGTCACCATCAAACGGACAGTCTGACATTTTTTTGGGGTTGTACTCACCACATTGCAAGAGGCTAGGACCACTCCACCATAAAGGATGACTAAGCAATTCGTGCGGCAAGATACCTCTACTTAGGCAATCAGCAGGGTTTTCCTCAGAACTTATATATGCCCAATGAAATTGATGTGTAAGGTGTGCAATGACTTTAACCCTATTTGACACATATGCATTGAGTGTATTTATATTAGTTTTTATCCATGCTAAAACGATTTGTGAATCAGAATATAAGACAACATTATCAATTTTTAATTTAAGTTGCAGTGTGTTACATACTCTGGCAACGAGTTTGGCTAGCAATACAGCAGCATTAAGCTCAAGCCTAGGCACAGTTAGCTTTTGTTTCAAGGGATTGACACGTGATTTTGAACCGAGTAAAGAGACTTTGACTGCACCAGTGACATCAACAACCCTGAAATAAACACAACATCCATATGCGGCAGAGCTGGAAGCATCGCAAAAGCCTATGATCTGGATAGAACGCGCATCGCATGAAATATAACGTGGTATAGCTATAGGCGTCATGTCACTAATGCTATTATAAAAATCACTCCATGCTTTAAGCAGCTTATCAACTAATTGTGCGTCCCAAGCTATATTGGCTTGCCATATCCCTTGCATAATTACCTTGGCTCTTACCACCACGGGCCCAGCTAATCCTAGTGGATCATAAAATTTACCGATAAAGCTTAATATTTCGCGTTTAGTGGTGGGCATGCAAGTGTTGGAATTTGGGCATGAAAGCATGAATGTGTCACTATTAATGTTATAATGAATGCCTAATGTTTTAAGGGAAGCATTGTTTTTCTCTAACTCTATATTGTCAAAATGTTGTAGTGATTCAGGTATGTCAGCTAACAATTCAGGACAGTTTGAAAACCATTTATGTAATTGGAATCCACCAATTCTCAAAAGCTCGCAAAGTTGTTTTTTTGACTCTTTTAGAAGACTTGGAGAACCTTGAGACACAAGTGCATCGTCGACATACGTGTAATTTGTAAGTATTTCTGCAGCTAAAGGGTATTCATGCTTATAGGTTTGTGCTAATTCTTTTAAGCAACGTGTAGCCAAATAAGAGGAACACTTTAAACCATATGTAACAGTGTTTAACTGTATGCATTGAATGCTATCCTTGGGGCTGTCCCTCCAAAGGATATTTTGTAAAGACCTAAACTTAGGATCTAACGATATTCGTCTGAACATACTTTTTATATCAGTTATGAAAATGTATTTGTCAACTCTGAATAATAACAAAATATCTATCAATTCCTTTTGTACTACAGGTCCATTCAGTAACACATCATTCAGAGAACTCTTAGTACTGGTTTTCATTGACCCATCAAATACTACCCGGCACTTGGTTGTCCTTTTATCAAGTCTTAGGATAGGGTGATGTGGCAAGAAATATACTGGGTCAGTACAAAGGTCATATTTTCTGATATCGATGACTGTGCCATGGCCTTGTTTCAAATAGTCATCTATAAATTCTTTATATAAATTGTAAAGAAAATGATCATTTTGCAATCTGATTTCTAAATTATGAAATCTTTTTAAGGCTAAATTAAACGAGTTCCCAAGAGTTTTATTGATGGATTCCAAAGGCAACTTAAGAGGGAGCGCAACTTGAAACCTATTATTTTTAGTATCTAATATTACAGTGCTACAAAATAGCTTCTCACATGCCTCATGTTCAGGTAATTTTTCAGGATAGACCTCAGGAATACTTTCAGTCTCCCAAAATTTGCAAAGAGTATCGTTCAAAGGATCATCGCAGGTTTGACAAAATAAAGATGTTACTTGTTTTGAATGTGGAGCCACAGGTACAGAACCAGCAATAACATATCCAAATTGAGTGCGTAGTACTGGAACTGTAGGTGCAGTGGCGCTGCTTCCAGGATGGGTGAGCTCCTGGATACCCAGTTCAGGCTCAAGCGGTAGCAGCACCTGGAAGAACACATCAGCTCCTAATAACATATGTATAACACCTGGTTTATTAAAAGTTTTGTCAGCAAGATTGATATTTTGGGGAAGAACCATATTTTTTAAATTTATTTTTACCTGAGGCAGTTTATTGGTAATATTGTCCAATATGTAACAAGTTACAGGGATATTAAATTCATTTACAATTGAATGTAACTGAATGTTGACCTTTTTTCCAATATTAATTGCACTACCAATACCCAATACCGGGGTGTTGGCTTCCTTGAGTTCTAATTTCATTAATTGTACAAGTTCGCTTGTAATAAAAGATATTTGAGACCCACTGTCAAGGAGGGCCCTAACATGTACCTCAGTTCCATTAGAAGCTATTAGCTTAACTCGGACTGTAGGCAACAAAACATGTTTATTATTTGATTCTGTAAACAAAGTCACAGGTGACTGGGCTTTATCTAGATGAAGTAAGGTATTGTGCCTTTCTTTGCATACTTCACACTTGAAGAAAAACCTGCACTTTTTGCTGTGATTGTTTAAACAGATATTACACAGATTATTATCTGAGACAAATTTTGAACGATCTGAAACAGACATTAATTTAAATTTAGGACAAAGAAATAATTTATGGGACGACTTACATAGTATGCAGACTGATGGTGGCGGCGTGTTGTTCATGGATCCAGCTCCTGCATCACCTTTTTTAACAGTTACCATGTGAGTCGCTTTAGCTGTGGGGACCTTTACCGGAGTTTTCTCTGCATCCTCAAGTGCAAGTGCTCGCTTCTCTAAAAATCCGATGAAATCACAAACTTTAGGGTCTTTATCTCTAATGAATTGGTAATCTTTACTGCAATACATATCTAGCTTTCGTGTCAGTATACAAAGAATAATGGGATCCCATGAATTTATATTGTGATTTAAATTTTTTAAAGCAGCTAACTGCTGTTTCACAGTAGATACAAACATCCTAATATTGTGTGCTGTTGACTTAGCTATAGGTGTTATGTCTAGCAGGCTGTTAATATGATCACAAGTTATTTTATAGTCATTGTCATAGCGATCCTGTAATAGGACTCTGGCCTCGCTGTAGCTTTCAGCTACTAAAGGTAAATTTTTGACGAGGTCAAGAGGCTCGTCTTGCAGAAAGTTACGAAGATAAAACAATTTTTGAATGCTTTCTAAACTGTGATTGCGATGAATTAATGCATCAAATAATCCTATGAAGGAATTGTACTCTGAGTACTTACCCGTAAATATCGGTACATTGACTTGAGGCAATTTGGTTAGCTGTTTTGGAGGAGCAGCATGCTGTGGCGATGGCGAAGTACTAATAAGAAGAGATTTTATGACTGTTAGAGTTTCTAAATATTTGGACTCGACGGCATCAAAATCGTCGGCCGTAGGATCAACAGCACAAATTTCCAAGTTTAAGTTTTCGAATTTATCAAAAGCTGATTTCAGGCGCTCCTCTTTAACGAGAAGGGCTTGATGATCGCAATCTGCTTTTTGTTCTTTAAACAAGTTGAAGTACTTTGTTAGCAGGCCCTTCACGGCAGCACGCTTCCTCATCAATGCCAACTTATCATCACGAGTATCACAGTCGGAGTCGGACATTTTTTACACAATACTTTGCACTATAAATAACTTAAAGTATCTATTAATATTAGCTTGCACGTCTTGAGCTACAAAGCACAAACACAAAACACAAGTGACGGTGAAAGTGAAACACAGTCTCAAAATGGCGGCACACTACACAGCAGAAAACTGGGCGGAAGCACAGAAGCGCCCCCAAACGGCGAGTAGCGAGCAGCAGAACTTCGATGGATTAGGTTGGTACAGAATACGCGATGATTGGTTGCAGCGTGATGAGCACAACGGAGGCCTCTGGCGTTGAGCGGCTGGAACTTCGTTGCTTTACCGACGATATTACTTGTTGCGGCGAATATAGTGGCGCCCCTGGCGGTGAGCGGCTGGAACTTCGTTGTTTTACCGATATTATTTGTTGCGGCGAATATAGTGGCGCCCCTGGCGGCGAGCAGCGGTAGTACGACGCGGATATCGTCGAATGTTCTCGACGAATGGCGACTTTGGTCTGCAATTTCACGTCTTTTAGAAAACCACGTTGATTCCTTAAGCTGTTTCTGATGCTCTTCTTCTTCCACTTTTGTTTTATTGATAGCAAATCTATAGGGGATTGCTCAATCGATCGGCGGCTGTAGATGTTGGCGTGGACGCTTTTTCTAGCGAACTACTGCTCAACAATACTCCTGCACGACACTGAATGTAACACGATTTTTGCACGGCCTCTCTTTTGTCGAAGGACCAATGATTGAGGATTGTATTTCTACGGTTTTGGCTGGTAGAATTGAGAGAGGTTTCGTGAAATAAAAAACGTGACTTGTTCATGGAGACAATCGAGATGCTATATTTTTCTATAAACTGACAGATGATTTGTACATGAAATTGACATTGACATAACATGACAGGTAAACAAGTGTTGCAAGAGCACAAATATAATTAATAAAATGTTGGGGATGCCAACACCGTGTTGATGTGTGTAAACATAAGTAAGACAAGAAAATTATTAATTTAACTACTTTAATACATTTGACATTATCTGCAAAGAAGAAAAACTAAATCAAGTAGATGAATTAAAGTTTTTAGTACTAAATGTAGATAAACATCTAAATTATTTTAATTGGAAATCTCATGTGGAACATATTAATTTGTCAGAAACTTGATAGGTTTGTGTTTGCATTGAAAAAGTTTAGGCAAAATGTATCAGTAGAAGCAGCCCTTTCGGCTTATCACGGCTATGTGTCATCTGACCGAAGTTATGGACTTATTATGTGGGGCAACTCGACCGATGCCGACAGAATATTCAAGCTTCAAAAACGTTGCATCCGTGTTATAAACAAGGACGACACGGTAAGCGCAGTGGACTGCTGCGTTGCGTGTCGCGGGTTCGATCCCCGCACGGAACTAATATTGTGTGGCCTACAGATAGTTGTTCCAGGTCTGGGTATTTTTGTGAGTTTAAATGTTTGTAAACGCACCCACAATACAGGAGAAATTCCTAGTGATCGTAATATGAATCCATACTAATATTATAAATGCGAAAGTAACTCTGTCTGTCTGTCTGTCTGTCTGTTACTCTTTCACGCCTAAACGGCTGAACGGATTTTGATGAAATTTGGTATGGTGATAGATGATAACCTAGAAATGGACATAGGCTATAAATAATCACGCCATCGTTCTTAGGGGGTAGGCAGTAGGCAGATAACTAAATTGAGTTAGTGATTTTTAGTCGTTTTTGTTGGGACTTTTGCTCTTTCACGTCTAAACGGCTGAACGGATTTTGATGAAATTTGGTATGGTGATAGATGATAACCTAGAAATGGTCATAGGCTATAAATAATCACGCCATCGTTCTTAGGGGGTAGGCAGTAGGCAGATAACTAAATTGAGTTAGTGAGTTTTAGTCGTTTTTGTTGGGACTTTTGCTCTTTCACGTCTAAACGGATGAACGGATTTTGATGAAATTTGGTATGGTGATAGATGATAACCTAGAAATGGTCATAGGCTATAAATAATCACGCCATCGTTCTTAGGGGGTAGGCAGTAGGCAGATAACTAAATTGAGTTAGTGAGTTTTAGTCGTTTTTGTTGGGACTTTTGCTCTTTCACGTCTAAACGGATGAACGGATTTTGATGAAATTGGTATGGTGATAGATGATAACCTAGAAATGGTCATCCATACTATATAATATTATAAATGCGAAAGTAACTCTGTCTGTCTGTCTGTCTGTCTGTTACTCTTTCACGCCTAAACGGCTGAACGGATTTTGATGAAATTTGGTATGGTGATAGATGATAACCTAGAAATGGACATAGGCTATAAATAATCACGCCATCGTTCTTAGGGGGTAGGCATTAGGCAGATAACTAAATTGAGTTAGTGATTTTTAGTCGTTTTTGTTGGGACTTTTGCTCTTTCACGTCTAAACGGCTGAACGGATTTTGATGAAATTTGGTATGGTGATAGATGATAACCTAGAAATGGTCATAGGCTATAAATAATCACGCCATCGTTCTTAGGGGGTAGGCAGTAGGCAGATAACTAAATTGAGTTAGTGAGTTTTAGTCGTTTTTGTTGGGACTTTTGCTCTTTCACGTCTAAACGGATGAACGGATTTTGATGAAATTTGGTATGGTGATAGATGATAACCTAGAAATGGTCATAGGCTATAAATAATCACGCCATCGTTCTTAGGGGGTAGGCAGTAGGCAGATAACTAAATTGAGTTAGTGAGTTTTAGTCGTTTTTGTTGGGACTTTTGCTCCTTCACGTCTAAACGGATGAACGGATTTTGATGAAATTGGTATGGTGATAGATGATAACCTAGAAATGGTCATAGACTATAAATAATCACGCCATCGTTCTTAAGGGGTAGGCAGTAGGCAGATAACTAAATTGAGTTAGTGATTTTTTGTCGTTTTTGTTGGGACTTTTGCTCTTTGACGTCTAAACGGCTGAACGGATTTTGATGAAATTTGGTATGGTGATAGATGATAACCTAGAAATGGTCATAGGCTATAAATAATCACGCCATCGTTCTTAGGGGGTAGGCAGTAGGCAGATAACTAAATTGAGTTAGTGAGTTTTAGTCGTTTTTGTTGGGACTTTTGCTCTTTCACGTCTAAACGGATGAACGGATTTTGATGAAATTTGGTATGGTGATAGATGATAACCTAGAAATGGTCATAGGCTATAAATAATCACGCCATCGTTCTTAGGGGGTAGGCAGTAGGCAGATAACTAAATTGAGTTAGTGAGTTTTAGTCGTTTTTGTTGGGACTTTTGCTCTTTCACGTCTAAACGGATGAACGGATTTTGATGAAATTGGTATGGTGATAGATGATAACCTAGAAATGGTCATCCATACTATAATATTATAAATGCGAAAGTAACTCTGTCTGTCTGTCTGTCTGTCTGTTACTCTTTCACGTCTAAACGGCTGAACGGATTTTGATGAAATTTGGTATGGTGATAGATGATAACCTAGAAATGGTCATAGGCTATAAATAATCACGCCATCGTTCTTAGGGGGTAGGCAGTAGGCAGATAACTAAATTGAGTTAGTGAGTTTTAGTCGTTTTTGTTGGGACTTTTGCTCCTTCACGTCTAAACGGATGAACGGATTTTGATGAAATTGGTATGGTGATAGATGATAACCTAGAAATGGTCATAGACTATAAATAATCACGCCATCGTTCTTAAGGGGTAGGCAGTAGGCAGATAACTAAATTGAGTTAGTGATTTTTTGTCGTTTTTGTTGGGACTTTTGCTCTTTGACGTCTAAACGGCTGAACGGATTTTGATGAAATTTGGTATGGTGATAGATGATAACCTAGAAATGGTCATAGGCTATAAATAATCACGCCATCGTTCTTAGGGGGTAGGCAGTAGGCAGATAACTAAATTGAGTTAGTGATTTTTAGTCGTTTTGGTTGGGACTTTTGCTCTTTCACGTCTAAACGGCTGAACAGATTTTGATGAAATTTAGTAAGGTAATAGATGGTTACCTAAAAACGGATATAAGATCGAAATGATCACGTCATCGTACTTAGGGGGTAGGAAGTAGGCAGAAAACTGAATTGAGTTAGTGATTTTTTTATGGTTTTTGCTGGGAGTTTTGCTCTATCATGCCTAAACGGCTAAACGGTGAAATTTAGTTAAGTGATAGATAGTAACCTAGAAAAGGATATGGGCTATTAATATTCATGCTATCTTACTTAAGGCGTAGGCAGTAGGCAGAAAACTAATTAAGTTAGTGATTTTTAATCGTTTGTTTTAAAAGTTTACCTCATTCACGCCTTAACGTCTGAACGGATTTTTATAAGACTTGGTTAATATAAAGATAGAATCCTAGGCACGGACACAGGCTACTTTTTACGGCGGGAAAATACCTCATTCCCGCGGAAATCTAGCGTGATCGTGTCAAGAAGCGCATGACGTCATAGCTACTGAAATGATTTTGATGTTTTTTTTTTAACTGAGTGTTACTAAGACTTCAAGTTAGTATTTGATCACTTTTCTAACTTAGAGGGTCGGTAGGCGCCATAATTTAGGGAATTTATGATAAGATTTTGATGCAACTGTCTTTATTTAACAGTTTTACTTGGATCGAAACTTAGCGACATTCCATCACACTACTTAACTTATAGGGTAGGAAGGAACCAAAATTCAGACTACTATTTACTTCGGGAAAATATGTCATTCCCACAGGAACCTATATACAGCTACCTATCTACAACATTAAAACTCTGTCTAGAATCACATTACGCCAAAACTATTGATCTGATTTGTATACGATTTTTTATTCAACTGACTGTTACATTACATACAGATAAAATCTAATTACCTACACCACAGAATTAATATAGTACTACATAACTAGCTACGCTTTAAACTTGAGGAGGTAATTAGATAGACATTTATACGAACTTTAAGCTCAGTAATCAATCATAGTGATAAGTTAATACTCATTTTAGACAAAGAAACGGATAGGTAATCAGTTCATCACCGAAATTATAACACCTACACTTAGTTTGTTTACTATTCAACGAGGGAAAATCCTGGATTATAAATGCGAAAGTAACTCAGTCTGTCTGTCTTTCTGTCTGTCTGTCTTTGCTTCACGCCTAAACTACTGAACTGATTTGTGTGAAATTTGGTACAGACTAGTTTAGAACTTGAGAAAGGACATAGGATAGTTTTTTTTTTTTTTTTTTTTCTCGAGATAAACCAAAAATCTGCCGGAAGTCACTATTCCACGCGAACGAAGTCGCGGGCAAAAGCTAGAATTATTTTTTGACGGCACTGTTGCACAGCAGTCCTATCGTTCAGCCACTGCACGGCTGAACGATAGGACTGCTGCGCTGCGTGTCGCGGGTTCGATCGCCGCACGGAACAAAATATTTGTATGGCCTACAGATAGTTGTTTCGGGTCTTTGTGTATGTGAGTTTAAATGTTTGTGAACGCACCCACGATACCGGATACAGGAGAAATTACTAGTGTGGGGCAACATTTTATAAATAAAAGAAAAGAAAAACAAAGAAAGAATTATACAGGTAATTTTGATTTCAAGGCTATATACTTTCAATAAAAGCTACTTTTCAATGTGGTTTAATAAAACAAAAAGGGAGTGCTTCAAAAATTATTTATTTATTCGTATATATAATTTATATATCCATTTTATAATTAAAATCAACCGATGCACACAACATAAACATCATAATATCTTTCGTTCATTCATTCCGACCGGACGAAAGACGCGCCCTTTGACAAAACACGTTTTACACGAAAACCGACTTTATCTCCATGGCAGTAGGTCGAAATCACCAAAACGTGTTACCGCCAAAGATTAAGTATACATAGATTAAAAACTAGATACACAATAATTTATTTTAAAAGTCCTGTCTATGACGATCGCTTGTGTTAGGACAATCGAGTAAAAATTATAATTATAAAAAGCTGTATTAAGTATTATCTAAATTAATACTTTCGCTAAAATACTCTGTAGTTTATTAAAATAAGATTTTCGACATAATGTTGTGAGTGAAATAAAATACTAGTAAAGAAAGAACACGTCTAAAGGTGCTTTACACTGACCAAAAATGTGTAAAAAAAACCATGTATGCATTTATAAAAATATGTCTAAGTTATTCTATTGTCCCGTGAATCGTTTAAAAATTACCATTTATTGCTATTGTTACATTCAAAAGTTGGCAACACAACAGTATGTCGAAATGAATAGGAAAAACGGACTTATTAGCCCAGCTATGATTGTAAGTACTATTCTGCAATCGTCAATCGATTATAATGTCATTTTGGCTTAAAAAGGAAATAAATAATGAAATAATAAATAAATAAAAAATGACAACTAAAACACTATTATGACTGACGTATTCGTTTTTTATAATACACAGAAAAGAAATGAGATATTATTTAAAAACTTGTATCACTGGAATAAAACGATTTTTTTTATCATTATTTATACTTTTGACTACAAGGAATTGTTTTGATTTGACACTAATTTTAATTAAATTTCGTTTTATTATCTTATTTCAGTGATCAAGTTAAAAAAGAATTTGAATTCGAGTTTAAGGAAAAACGTGATTCAATTTTGCTATATTGAAAATTCTACGCAACACCAAAAAAAAACAAAATTATATTATTGCTCCTGATTTGTTTTTTGGCATCTATTTTAATAAGAGAATTATTATTTTACTGATTATATTTTTATGTGCGTACAAAATTCTATTGTCGGTTATTTACCCTAGATTACTGTTAAAACAATATAGCGACATTGAAACACGCTTTTAAAAACATACAGTCGAATTGAGAACCTCCTTCTGTTTTGAAGTCGGTTAATAATACACAGTAAATAATAAATCACATAGAGAACCTCCCTGAGTCATTCTCTGAACTAAATCCTTCCTCATATATTATTAATTTGTTACAATTAACTTTTGGGGGGACCTCACTTGAAAAACACACGATTTCTTTAAATAAAATTTACTAAAAAAAAAATATTATACATCACATGTCAAAAAATTAAACGAAAGTAAAAAAATGACAATCAATGTCTCATACATTTTTCTTAGAAAAGAAAATTTGTAGCAAAAAATATCTAAACAAAAAAATACTAAAAAATTTTACTAATCAGCAATTAAAAAAAAAATTCAATCAAAAAAACCTGAAAACTCAATTATAATCATTCACAATCGTCAAATAATAAAAGGCAATTTTAATCATCACTCAACTAAGACAATCAGTTCTCACCAAAATTATTACACCACGATTCTACCAACCAACCAACTATACGCGATCAAGTAAAGTCCCCCATACACAACACAGTCACAGTGCGAACTGTCACAGTAATACATCGTCGTTCGCTACCGTTAGCCCTAAGCTACGCTCCTAACACTAAATTCCGCCTAATGCAAAAATTTAGACAGACAACTAGGATTTTTTTACACAAATGACATTGTACAATTGAATCGACTACGAAACTGGCCACCGAATTGAAATTATAAGAGTATTTAAACGAGCTGTGGGATGTCGCCTTTACTTTTGAATATTTTTTTTAATTAGTGATGTGTTTTTGCTGAAAAAAAACATAGCTTTTAGACTGTTTTAGAGAATATAGAACATTTGTGTAAAAGTTATGTTATTTTTTGGTAGTAAATAAATAATTTTTGTGGATTTAGATATATGAAAAGACCAGCTTAATCATACTTTTAAAGGTAAAGTAAAAATAGATATAGTTTTGTGATGCGTCTTCGTAAGTAATTTTTGTAGAGAAGAAATTTAATATATTCTAAGATTTAGGCCCGTAAATGTAATATTTAAAAGTAAACGCAAACACACTAGCTACAAAAAATAATAATTACATACACGAAAAAAATGCGGAAATCCTTTAAAAATACTGCTTCGTTGCAAGCTCAAATTACAAAAATAATATTCGAAAAATTCTAAACTATACCTTATAAATATATCTCGTCTAATACTTTTAGTTTAAATTATTAGTTATATTCTACTATTTACAACTCCCCTAGGTACAAGAACAACGTTGCGTGTGCGTTGTTTTACGAACATTTTTAATCCTTTTTCCCCTCCTCTTTTACGTCAAAAAGATTTTTTTAAACATGAGATTCTCATTATTTATTCGTCATATCCGTGGTCGAGTCAATGTTGGAATGTTTTTTTTTTTGGCTTCCGTTGTTTTTTATTATTTCAGTCCTTTTTCAACATTTTTGAAAATGTTGGTTCTTGGAATTTTGTTTTTGCGGAATGGAAGTTACGTTAGTTTTGTTAAACGATAGTCTCCTCGATCGATCGAACTTCTATCGATACTTTTACAGGTCTATTCATTCTTATCGATAATGTGAACTAAATTATTATGTATTTTAATTTCAATAAGATATAAAGTAAGATATTGTTAGTATCAGTGTCCTTACTAAATCCTTTTTATTAAAATAACGGGGAAGGTCTGTCAGCTTAGCTCCCAATCTGACCAATGAGGGGAACTAATTTTGACATAATAGATTTTTAGCTAATAATAACATTTATAGAAAAAATAAAAGAAAGAAAAACTATTAATTTGTAGCTGCTATCGGTATTAGTTTAACAGTTACCTTCCCCATTAATTAAAATTAAAGGCATAAGAAACTTTTCCATTCAATTTTGATTATTAGAGTGTGTATTGGAGATCATCTCAAACAAACTATTCGAATAATATTGCGTCATATCAATGTGACAGAAAGAGACGTCCACTTTCTGCCCAATCTCCTTATTCCTTTACTATCTTACAGATCAAACTTTAATTTATAATTACAACCTTTCATCACTACCACTGTCCAGAGATAATTATTATTCTTATTCTGAACTATTCTCTAAATTGAGTTTGGATCTTAACCACCGTAAAACGGAGTGAACAGAAACCCAGGGATGAATTGAAACAACACTTACACAAGATTTTTAACGTTGAAATTATATGGTATGGTTGCCTAAAACGTATTTAAATTATAAAGTAAAAATTAATAAAATATAATTAATACACTAAAGATGGAGTGACGATTTAATCATGTTTGCGGGGATAACATGGCCAGAGATCGCAAATTAATAATATAAAGAACTGGAAGGAGAATAGAGGGGCCTTCGCTCAGCAGTAGGACACCATGTAGGCTAGAAAAAAAAAGTTGATAACCTATCAATTTCATTGAAAGTTAAAATCCCTTTGATTTTTTTTTGTCTCTATTCACCCTGCGTTTCTATTTACCCCATTTTACAGTATATGAAATTAAGATTCAAACTCAAGTTTACTATTCCACGATTTTCTACCTGTTCTTATACTTACCCCGCACTTTGGAATCAACTTTTTAAAAGCCAACTCGTTTTTGGTGGTATCCATTGAAGACTTTGCCCAGATAAATGTAAAAATGACTGAAATTATATAATTAATAAGCTCCGATCGTAAGACTATCGCCCATTTACAGTAATAAATACTAGTCAATACCTAAATGTATTGCTAAATGAAATCACGCTGTAGGATTTTTAGAAAGTAGTGTTATAATATTTAAGAATACATTTAGATGAATTTTTTTGAACATGGGCATTAGTCATAATTATACCATTTTGTACACTGAAATGTCAAGAAAACTGAATATTAATCGTGTCGTTAGTCCTTAAAACATAAAACTTGGTAATATTTCCGAATACCTTTTTTACAAATCGGTTTATACGCTGATAGAGGGTATAATATACTATTCGACAGCCCATAGTTGGGCTTGACATCCCTTTTTTTGTCCAACTGGACTTGTCACAATTGAATACTTTACACTTTCAAAACTGTAGTAATTACAAACATAATAAAATTATGATACAAAGTAACATATCATTTCAAACGTCCATGAAATTAACCTATTGACCGCCACAGTCAAGTAAGACGACAAGCCAAAAAGTACCTTAAGTCGACAAACTTAGGGCACTTTTTTTTTGCTTGTTCGGCTTGTCGTCTATACGTGACTGTGGCGCTCAAAAGGTTGTATACTTATTTTTCGTCGAAAATTGCTTTAAATCTTTAGTAGGCAACATTTCCAAATTCCTTCACAAAAATCACTTAAAACCTTGTTGTCCTATTCTTCATCCAAAATTCAAATTAAATAGGCAATCAACTTAAGTAGTAAGTCATTTAAATACATAACCTCCTTTTATAGAAGTCGGTTAAAAAAGTCCACACACAATTTAGACACAGTGTCTTCTGATTTCCTTTAAACCGTTTATAGTGGGCATGCGTTGGGCTCGTCGTCCCACTGTGGGGCTAGATATCAGATCTGTGCCCAGCGGCCGTCGAAGAACTGCCTCATGTTGTGTCCCGCGCGGCCCACGGGACTGTCGTCCTCGTTGAACACTTCACAGTTACCGAAGATCAGGCGGACGTCTGAGGCGAATTCTTCTTTGCATTTGTAGCTGTTGAGTAAAAGAGTTTTGGATTAGAAGTTGGAGTTATTTGCTGCGTGGTTGGGTCCGTAACGAATTTTGTAATAGATGCCTGGAGTATGGATTTTTCTCGATTCATGGCAATAGGCTCGTCTCCTCGTCTCCTAGCCTAAGAGGCTGAAAAGCCGCAAAAGCTTTTTTGTGTAAATTGAACCAGCTAGCCCATCTAATAGAAATGCCTCCTCTGCAAGACGTGAGCTCTGGCAGGAGCTGCTTAAGCCCCCTGACGGCTTCATCGATCCGTCCGAAAGCCTTCCACATAGTGTTCGCATAGCTGAATTTTGGGCCAAAACGATTTAAAAGAAATTTGCCATCGACACGCTAAGAAGAATTACATGGGTGATGTGATAAGTGCCTGTAATGGTCTAATGAAATAAATGCTTTGAGATCGTGTTGTGTCTTACATCTTGGCAAAAAAGAGAAATTTAAGTAGTAATCTTGGTTTATCTTCAAGCTGTGATATCTATATAAAAGTAAAACAATTGATATTCTATTATTGCTTCTAAAAAACTTACATGTTATCCTGCAGCTTCCGCTTAATAGTGGAGAGGTCCATGGGGCACTTGATGACCTTCTTGTACTGCGGGAACTGCTTGGTGTTTACTGGCAGTAAGAACGGCCATGCGTGCTCGTGGCATTCCATCTCGTTGAGGAGGTTTCTGCGAAAAAGGGTAAGGTATTTAGTACATCATTATTTAATCTACTGGCTTGTTGGACTAATGGTCGCAAGCGCGACTGCTGAGAATGGGATACGAGGTTCGATTTGAAAGTATTAATGGGGATTTCCATAAGGAATTCGTCAACAGCAGCCAATATTTTTAACTTTCAGATAAAGTTGATGAAAATAGGGGATCGGACAAAAAAAAACTAATTAGTCCGTCAGATAGATTTCCAAAAATTATTAGACACGTATTTTTTCTTTTTTCAAGACGTCATATGATAGTACATTTTGACGACACAAGTGACGTTTCAAGCCCCACTCCAAGATCTTTGACGCGTTTTATCTTCGTCATTTTTTATTGATTTGATAAAACAAAAAACACGTATTCAATATTTTTCGATAATCTAACTTACGGACTAAACAGAATCATATTATTTTGACCCAGTCCGATCCCCTATTGTCTTAAACGTTACTAAGGGCACAGATTAACATAAACGTGTGTATTTTTCGTTGATGAGTTATGAAACATTTAATTTTCATGGAGGGTGGGAAATCATCAAATGACTCCTCCCGCTCTGGGACCTTTGGTGGCCTAAGCCACAGTAATCAGAATGTTAGCCGAAATATGTCCGCTGATAGACATAGGCCTCCTCAAAGATTGCCACAACGAGCAGTCTGACGCTGCTCCCTTCAGCGAATTCCCAGAATCTGTAGCAGGTGGTCATTGGTCCAAAGACAGTGAGTACTTAGGAAGGCAGCCTTCTTCACGGAAAACAGTCAGGAGGACTATATCATGTAAGAAACGCTTGTAGGTTTCGGAGTGTCCAATCTAAATTAAACTGTAATCGTTAGTAATAAGAGTTACACTTACTTGCAGAACTGTAGATCTTTCGTGAGTTTCTTGGCGAGGTTCTTTTCTTTCTTGGCGCGAGACATCAGCGGTGCGTTCTCGATGTCACGGGAATCTTCCACTGTTTACATAAACAATATTAGAGCTATTGGCTAAAAAAAACTATACATCAACCATCTCTGCTCAGGATGAGCAGAGATGGTTGATGTATAGTTTTTTGCTAATCATAATGTAGATAATTAGAAAGAGTGTGCATGGTTGTCTTGTCCATTCTTTTCCATATAAATCTATGCTTTGGAATGAGCTACTACAGTACTTTCGCAAGCTATTTATGCCTTGTGACTTTAAGTTCGCTTTCTTTGTTTTCTGACATTCAAAAGTGCCTGTAATGAGTAAATGAGTTTGAGTTAATCAATTTATTCTTCTAAGTTTACCTTAAATAAATGTAATACAAATTAAGATCGCAAACTTGAAATTAACAAAAAAAAAATGTAGTTCTCCTTGTATTTAATTATTTTTTCATTGCTCTGTCTTGTGCAAGTTTTATAAATATTATCAACATCAATATATAATAATAATAATAATATTGACCTATAAATTACAAATCAAACGTAATAAAACTAGAATTTCGCGAATTACCTAATTAAATTAAAATTAACTTATTTGAGACTTCATGGTCACTACGCAGACGTACATACCGGGTCCGTCTATTTGTGAGTCACTATCATCATGCTGTAGGGCTCCGTTGCCGCCCACGTATTGCAGCGCGCGGCGCTTCTCTGGAGGGGGGCCCTCTTCAGCAACTATTTCACCTGATAACAAAATAATATAACATCACATCTGTAATCCGGCTCGAAGGACCATGTTCGACTTGATCGTTGGGAATAAATAAAGTGGACTGTATCCCCAGTTTTAAATCGTGCGTTCAAGCGTTTTTGCTATACCTATTATAGAAATAAAATATAATGGATCATAACTTAGGATTAGGACTCATTAATATTTATGATATTATCCGTGGTGCTAGGCAACTAGGCTTATCCTAGTTTTAAACGTCCCCTTTGTGCCCATTATTTGCCTTGTCCTGTTCTGTCTCCTGCTGATATGGAGGTGGAAATTATGTTTCTCCTACTCCTCCACTATTCTTTTCTGATTAATTTCGATGCGCGATCCAAGACAGGTCCTTTAGATGTATATGTATCAAACTCACCAGTATGATTGTTCAGTCCATTCTCGCTGTCAGCGAGTGTATCGTCTAGCTTGTCGTCATGTTTCTCTGGCGTGTGGAGCGCGGAGCCTGAGCACTCTTCAGCTGTTGTTGATGTGGACGCGTGAGATGCTGCTGGGCTGAGGGATAAAAGATAATTAAAATAAGATACATAAACATCACGCCTGTAATCCTCTAAAGGATAGACATAGGTGTACCTTAAAGTACACCCACATTTCGACAGTTATGTTTAAGTCACATGTAGTAGGAGACGAGTCTATTGCTCTAAACCAGGCACTAATCCAGATTTCGTGCCTGCTATTGAGATATTACTAACGGAAAAACCAATACCACTTTGCCTGATTTGAAATCGATCCCAGAACCTCATACTGTGCTCGAAACTGACAACAGTCTTACCAAGAAGATTCGTATTACTCAATACTAACTGGGTTGTAGGTAGTTGCTTCATGTAAAATACTGGTGTTATCCGGTTAACCCGAACTCAAAGCGGTTGGCAACAGGCTAGGCAGATAATTATCTTGTGTCGAGCTTTCCACACTGCAGAAGACAGCGTTCTATTCGAGAACGACGGAGACGAAAAAGACTACAATAGGGTATTTCACCAAAAAAATCTAATTAGTCCGTCAGATACATTTTCTAAAAATAAAGGACACATTTTTGCCTTTTTTCACGTAAACAAAAGATGAAGACGATACAGTGCTTCAAAAAGTCGTGTCAAGTCGTGTGACGTCAAAACCCCCCAGTCATGATCTTTGACACGTTTTATTTTCGTCATTTTTTATTAGTTCGAGAAAACAAAAAACACGTGTCCAATATTTTTTAATAATCTAACAGACGGGCCAATTTGAATTTTTTGGTGGAAATACCCTAATATGCATAACTATTGTCTTACTATATACATACCTAGGCACCATATTCTGGTCGATATCTAGACTGGCGTTGAGGTCGCGATGCTTGGCGTCTCGTTTCTTAGTGTTGCGTGGCTTCTTGGGCGGCGCGCGCGATATACACTGCGAGCAGTACCACTTGCCGCGCGGGTTCTGTACGGGGAAGGGATAGGTTACTTGTATTCAACATTATATTATTATCAATTGGAAGGTTTAGGTTTCTAATCTTTTAAATAATTAAGAACAAATAAAAGGTCCACAAGATTGCTCTGTGTAGCAAAATGTTGACCGACCATTGATTATGAAGTTCAGTGCAACTTTTAAGATGGATTTAGTATAAATGCCTCCACCGGTCTGCGCCCACTGATAGTAGTTGGAACTATTGTGAAACCCTTTCCGGGTTTGCGTGAGGCAGGTCACAAAATATGACCACGGAAGCTCGTCAACATAAATATATATTAATACTAAGAAATGGGTGTGGATAAGTTCACAGGTCCACTGGTGGTGTTCGAGAGTTATTGAGCAAAGCTGACTAATAGACACTATAATTTAAAATATCTGCTAAAAAAGCGTCAGAATGGTTTTTGAAAATGCTCATGCAGCAAAAACTATATCAAAATTATTGTAATTAATGCTTTTTGAGGGTACTGAAATGGAGGTGTGATATAAATGATTTACCTTTAAAAGCGGTGGATAGTGACAATCCTGGTGATAAGCCCTAGAACACAGCGCACAGGGTATGGTCCTAGTGTTAGCGTTGGCGCCGCCGCACACAATGCACACTCTCTCTCCTCGCGCTTTGTTCACGCATTCCCAGCAGTACCTGATGTAAAAGTAGTTTATATTAATTATATGTTGAAATGTCTAACCCAAGTTGTTTCACCCTATGTCCTAAGTAATAAAGTTGAAAAGTGGTCGACCGTCAGTGTACTCGGAATAACTTATCACACATATACACAAAACCTTTTTTGAACTTTGGTGAATTGTCGTTGCCACGACAACAGGGAGACTTCGCGATTCCGCGATTTGCAGATTTTCGAATAAGATACTTCCTCGGTGGGCAACGTACATACTTGTCTCCTACATCAGCCATCCTTGTCAAACCCATAGTTGCATTCTACTCAGAGGCGTCTTTACCTATAGTGCAGGGTGTGCGGCGCACACGGGCGCCGGGTCTAAGGGGGCGCCGAGCGCCCTCTAGTGCGACACCTCCAAACAGTAGCGGCGTTAGGGTAGGGCGCGGTTGGGCGACGGCCCAGGGCGCCAGAGATACAAAGGCGCCAGGAGATTCCATTAATTTTTAAATTATTGTTTGTTTAATATTTTTAAATTATTGTTTGTTTAAATTTATTCATCTTAATGTTTTTATATTGTTTTAATGTAATATTATGGATTTTTATTATCTGAATTAAATAAATTGAATTGAATTGAATTAAAATATTATCGAATTCGTTCGATCGGTTTTTGAAAAATCAAATGTGGGAAAACCACATGAATTGGTATCAATGTAAAATAAATGCATAGAAAATATTTGTGTAAGATATGTTATTACAACTAAAACTGGCAAAGGCGTCTTTACATATAGTGCAGGGTGTGGGTAGTACCCGGGCGCAGAGTCCATGTGGGCGCCGATCAGCGCTCGCTACGGAGCGCCCAAGGAGAAAAATCGAAGACATGTGACATCTACTTAACCAACCCCCTCTGGCCTGTTATTTTATTTATTCCATGACCCCCGGCGGCGCGTTTCAGGGGGTGGCACAGAGCGGAGTCAAGCGGCAGCGTCAGGTCATGGTTATGTCATCAGACAATTAATTAAAATTCCGGTCTGCCGCCCCGCAAATCTAGAAAATCTATACCTATTACTATATTTCTTCTAACCCGCCACCCACTAGTTCCCTTGTCAGTTTGTTAGTATTGGTTAAATCTTGCAACTGAACTTCAAACCAGTTCCCCTCATCCGATTGAGCCGAAAGGTTGCTCACAGTTCGTAACTTTGGTTCTGGTGACACCACATTGATTGAAAAGATTGTTTTTTAAATTATTATTTTATTTAAATCTGTATTCACGGTAAAAAGAAAATTTAACCCATCTATGCTCAAATTTTTTAGCTCGCTTCGCTCGCTTTTGCCGCCGAGTTTTTATTATTGCCCCATTTTTCAATGCGTTAGTAGTAAAAGTAAGTTAAATATAATTTTATTGAATGATAAAAATAACCTTTCCGAGGCAGGGGCTAAAATTTTCGAGCTCGCTTCGCTCGCTCTTGCTTTTTTCATAAAGAGACCATTTTTATCTATACGTATTACTCATTTATTCGATGTGCCAAAATTGTTGGGTCTTTCTCCACCGATCCCGGGATCTGATTTGGCGTAACACGGATCCCGGCGATTTGTCTCCACGGATCCCGGGATCCGTGGCTACATGGGGTTGGCGCAACATGTCTTCTTCTTCCATACTTCCCTATTTCTCGTCATCTCAGCAGTCACCTTTCTAGCCATATCATCCTTCACACCGTCCATCCATCGTTTCTTTGGTCTTCCTCTACTCTTATAGCCATCTACATTCATACTCAACATTTTCCTCACAACATTTCCTTCATTCCTTCGCATCATAATAATATGTCCATACCACGACAATCGATTACCAATCAACCATAATACACTATTAGCTATTGATTAGCTATAATGGCTATCGAATATGACGTAGGTACATGACATAGAAACTACTTAGAACCAATGAAATTGAATTTTAAAAAAAGATTTGACTTTGAAAAAATAACAACAAAGTGTAAATTGTCTTTTTGCTACTTTTCTTGGCTAATGATGAAAATAGAGGGGGCGCTAGGATAATGTTTGCACACGGGCGCTACATGGGCTAGAGACGTCTCTGATTCTACTTTAATCAATTCTAACGATGTCATTTATTAGGTCACTGTAATCAATGTAAAAGATGTCTCGACTTCGCGATATGAATTGACTGATAAAATGGTCCTTCGAGCTGGATAAATTAATTTTGGGCCTTTTTACGGCGTATTTTTAAGTGTCATTCTGTATTGAAAATAGGACGTTTATGTCAAATTATAAACAAAATGTAGCTGTCCAGTAGGGTAGCATGTAGGCGTATTATGTCCGAGTCAAGTTCAGTCCACGACTAACGATACCAGTGTATATGAGGTTAAGTTTGCCCTGTTTCTAAGAATAGCATTATTTTTTACTTACCAGTCACCATCAGGAATCTTATCCATCCTCGGTTTGAAGCAATACGTGTGATAGCCCTTATCACAGCCGTCACACAATAACAGCTGATCTTCATTGTCGCCGCTCAGGCAAAACTGACAGTTCTGTGCACGGAGATAAGGTTCAACATTAGTCGGTGCGCTATGGGTAAGTGGGGAAGGAAAGAAGGATTATACATTTATACCCAGCAGGAAGTTTATACGAGAACGGAATATTCGAAATTATATTAATTACTAGCTGTGCCCTGCATGCGTTGCATTGCCCCTTTTTCTACCTACCCTACTTTCGGGTGGGGTTAGGAGGGTGAAAAGTACTTTATGACCTATTCTCATACATATTCAATTTACACACAAAATTTCATAAATATCGGTCAAGCTGTTTTTAAGGAGTATGGCAACTAACACTGTGACACGATATTTTTTTATATTTAGATAGCTAGAAGATGAAGATAATAATAATAATAATAATAATAATAATAATATTCCACAACTGTCACACAACGCCATCTAGTCCCAAGCTAAGCAGAGCTTGTGTTATGGGTACTAGACAACTGATAAACATACTTATATATTTCTAAATACATACATATTATAGATAAATTACACCCAGACACAGAACAAATGATCGTGCTCATCACACAAACATTTGTCCTGGGTGGGAATCGAACCCACGACCTCCGGCATAGCAGTTAGGGTCACTAACCACTAGACCAACAGGCCAGTCAGGCCAGTCAGATAGATAAATTTTGTTTATTTTAACCCTATACTTGGCAGAGATTTTTTTTTTGAAAATATTGAAATTTTTTACATAGAATGCATTCTTAGGTATTCAAAGAGAGGAGAAAAAATAATAATAAAAATCTATTTATATTATTTTATGATTTATTGAATGTATCACATGTGATACATTGCCAGACTCTGAGAAATCTACCTTATAAAATCTATGTATCATATTTGCTACACTGCCAGGTTTCCAACGTTATTTTAACAAAACAAAAATAAAAAAAAATACATGCTAACATGAAAAAAACATTTAATTTATGACACATTTTTATTGTACTTCTATACATACAATTGAAAAACAGAACCCCCTTTTAGTATTAGTCGGTAAAAGTAGTAGTAACGCCCTTTGGACCTTATGAAATCTTAATTATTGGCAAAACAGGCTCGTGACCACGTCCAAAGCGTGTATTTTGCGTAAGGTATACTGCGTAGGCTTAATACCCTTTTGTTTTTTTTTACTTTACCCCCATAAATGAAAGGATCCTCAGAAAATCATCATCTGTGGTGTATATTGAGCTGCCAATTGTTTGCGTGCTATAGATATTTGTTTGTTGTTCTATGAGAGAGTCATCTGCAAAACAGCTTTCAATGACACTCGTCTCTTCACGAGGGTCAAACGAGTTATAGCACTCCTCCAGAACCTATAAACTTACAGCAACGCCAGTTAAGTTGTAATCTTTTAGCTGGTATTACTTTTCTCTTTATCGCGACCACTCTAAAGTCTTTTAGAACGAGTAGCTGCAGAGAGAGAAGGTGCAAACAATGGTTACAGCACCTGGTTATAACGTGTCAAGTTGCTGGCTCATGGTAAAGGTAGTTGCAAGGAGGTTGCCAGTCGTGAAGCCACTTACAAAAAGGTTCCCAGTGAGTTTACTTGAAGTAACAAGGATGGTACCGGACACAATGGCCTAGGCTCAGCACAATGAAGCTGCCTTCTTCTTTTCTTTTTCTTTTATACAGATATTGTATACGCATCGATTGGGCAATAAAATTGATGGCAAACAAGGGTTTGATTGCAATGACTGAGGGTATAGTACCAAATATATTGAAGCAACTACTTGGTTTAACGTCATTTGATGAAAAATTTAGATTTCCTGATGAACTTGGCAATGATAGAGGCAACGAACTGGTGTCGGAGTCCGTTGGGAATAAGCAATACTGCAATGGACCTCAGTAGTTCATTCAATTTCAAATAAATTCAATTTAGCTCTTGGTTCCGGAACAAAAACTCGGTAATTTCCAAGTTACCGAGCGCTTCTTTGTTGTTGCATACTAAGACGATGAACCACATATGGCAGAAAATAAAAATAAACAATAATATTGACAATATATATATAAAATATATTGTATATTGTAATAATTATATAATAAATTGAAACCATACAAATCAAGCAATGTAACTAGGGCTTTCAAAATACCGGATGTTTTCAATACCGGTATCGATCCGGTATTGGACGTCAATACCGTGATCACGGTATTAATACCGGTATTACATACCAACATTTAAAGTATGTCTTTTTATTTGTAAAAACAGTCTTTTTTGTTTTATTTTTATTTTAAATAACTTTTATAAATAGCGCTCTATATAAAAATTTGGTATTGGTTGATTATTTAATTAGATAGGACTAAGTAGGAACATAATCAAAACTTAACTTAAGTCTTTTTGTGGGAAGGCATTCCAAATAGCGTTTGAAAAGAATAAATATCAAAAAAGTCGATTTTTATTACGGTATTGGACGTCAATACCGTGATCACGGTATTAATACCGGTATTACATACCAACATTTAAAGTATGTCTTTTTATTTGTAAAAACAGTCTTTTTTGTTTTATTTTTATTTTAAATAACTTTTATAAATAGCGCTCTATATAAAAATTTGGTATTGGTTGATTATTTAATTAGATAGGACTAAGTAGGAACATAATCAAAACTTAACTTAAGTCTTTTTGTGGGAAGGCATTCCAAATAGCGTTTGAAAAGAATAAATATCAAAAAAGTCGATTTTTATTATTATTGAAATGTATCATGTACTCAACATAGCTAGGTACCTATCAATATTTGTAGAAACGTAAGTATAGCTTAATTAGCTATTAGCCATCATTCACAATAGCCTACTGAAAAAAAAGCACGCTCTGCATCAATATTCGTAGGTATTACAGACAGTAAATATCTCTAAGCTGCCGCGGCGTAGGAATGGACGTGCCTTTATTTTCACACATCATCATTAATGATCATTTCAACCAAGACCGCCCAGCAGTGGACACTGCTGGGCGTATAGGCCTCCCCCAGGTGTTGCCGCAGTGGCCTGTCCTATGGGCGTATTCAGTGTGACCCCGCAACCTTCACCAGGTCATCGTTCCACCTTGTTCGACGCCTTCCAACACAACGTCTTTCTGTTCGCGGTTGCCACTCCAAAACTTTTAGGCCCCATTGGCCATCTGTTCTGCGAGCAATGTGCCCTGCCCACCACGACGATTTCTACTCTTTCTCGAAGTTCGAACTGACTGACTGGTCGAACTGGACCTATTTTAAATCATTAGATCCAGGTAGACTTCGTCCACAACTTCGAGTGTAGAGTCTCCGATTTTGATAGGTGAGGGTGTTACGTGGACAGTCAACATGACCTTGGTTTTGTCCATGTTTATTTTAAGACCCACTCTTTCGGAAGCTCTACTGCGGTCATCGAGCATTTCACTGAGGTCTCTTCAATCCAGAACCTTAAAGGTATCCTCCAGTGCAGGTTGAACAGTTTCGGAGATATGACGTCTCCCTGTCACACAAAAAAAGGTTCCGAGGTCTGGTCCTGAAGTCGAACTGACATGGTGGTGTTTTTGCCACCGTTGGAGACACTGCAGTACGGCCCAAGTCTTGGTCCAATTAAAGGGTTTCTCGTAGTCCACAACCGCTAATCAGAGAGGCAGGTTATACTCTTCGGTCTCTTGCATGACATCCAGCCACATAACCACGCAGCGTATGTAGGTATGCTGTCTACGGTACTAAAGCCTTTTCGGAATCTGGTTCGTTCGGGACGCTGGAAATCGTCAACGCACTTCGTCTTCAAGGACCTACCAAGCAGACCCACTGGTGGGTCTCCGAATACTGATGTGTCTCCCAAGACCTACTAGTGGGTCCTCTGATCCTACCAGTCAGTAGGTCTTGGGAGACACATCAGTATTCGGAGACCCACCGGTGGGTCTGCTTGGTGGGTCCTTGAAGACGAAGCGAAACCGCGCAGGTTTGACGATTTCCAGCCTCCCGAACTCCCGATATCATTTCCACTGCTCGAATTCAATGAAGTAGAAGGTTCTTCTATGGTCATATCTTGTTCATTATCAGTCATTGTCTCACTGTCTCTTTATATGTTTCGTGTGTCATTATTATATTTTAAAAATGGAATTTAATTTACGATAATACATGTAATGCTTGCAATACCGTGATCACGGTATTGAGGGCTTCAATACCGGTATTGAAAATGGCCCATATTTGTCCGGGATCACGGTATTACGGGATCCCGTAATACCGGTATTGAAAGCCCTAAATGTAACATATTTGATACAGGCGAAACATTATCTAAAAGTATGGCTATCTGGCAGTGTATCATATCTGATACACTAAGAAAGAACCGTAAATTACATACGATTGCAGTCCATTTTGGTACTCGAAAGTAGCATTTCTAAGTAGCAAATATAGTAATCTATTTGAATTAAACAGCTTTTGAAAATAATTTGACCTAAATGTAATAAAATTTGTGTGTTTTTATCTTGCAACGCCAAGACGCCTTTTGTCGGTTTACTATTTTGTTTTCTACTGCATTTTTGGATTATTAAATGATAAAATTGTATTTTTTTGTAGAATTTGGATTATATTTCCTACCATATAAAATAATAAATGTTTTAAAAATACGTCTTGGAACGTCTCTAGATTTTCATAAAGTTCAATGTATCAAATTGTATACAGTGCCAAGAATAGGGCTATAACGGCTATCTATTGTAGCTGGTCCGCGTCACGGAAAGCTATATTTTTTGTAAAAAAAGAAAATCTAACTAAGCGACAACGACGCAAACGCATCTATGGAACGTCCCAGTACCACAAAACAGCGCATTCTATCGCAATCGAATCGAATTTGGAATTATTTGGTATTGATTGAGAGAACTACGTAACTTAGAAGTTCTATTTTTCAGATTATGGCGTAATAAAAAAGTGACATTGTTGATTATATGAAATATCTCTTTTTAGACTACACCGACGTTTTTGACCAGATTATAATTTACAAAAAGGGTATTACGTCTACGTTGTTCTAACTACGACACAAATAAGGCATGGGTATACGTACATGTCTCATACGTACCGCCTTCATTATGCTCTTAACCCACGCTACAGTGGCTTCAAGCGCTTGCAGCAACATCGCTAGCCTTTGTAGCTACAAGTAGCAGACGCGGTCACAGAATAGAAGAGTGAGACGACAATAGACTCTTTTTCTGTCCTACTCGCACGTTTTATAACTGTGACTATCATTGGGCCTTTGGCATAGTTTATTATAGTGACGTACTAAGAGAAAAAACCGGCATGAAGAGTTCCGTACCTCCGTAGTAGAAGATCTTTTTTAACACCTCATATCTCCGTTATTTTCAACCGAATCGGACAATTGTTTTTTTATTGTAAAGGGTATACGTTGTTCTAACTACGACACAAACAATAAGGCGTGTGTTGTCCCGACCAGATGGGTATACGTACATGTCTCATACGTACCGCCTTCATGATGCTCTTGTCCCAGGCGACGGCCGCTTCAAGCGCTTGCAGCAACATGGCGAGTTGTGCGGACGTGTTGCAGCGCGCTACAGCTTCGCGCCAGTTTGCTAGGCCGCGGGCTATGCCTTTGTTGTCTACTGGGGGGAAAAGGGGGTAAGTTAATGATGGCATATAAAATCAGGGTCGCATTGGTCCATTTTTACCAGACTATGACGTCAAAAGCCCCCTCTCTATGACCTTTGACAAGCTTTATTTTCGTCAATTTGTATTAATTTGATAAAACAAAAAACACGTATCCAGTATTTTTCGATAATCTAACTGACGGACTAAACAGAATCATATTTGTTTTAGTCAGTCAACTACCCCATAGTACACCCACATTTCACCAGTTATATTATAAGTCCCATGTAATAGGGGGCGAGCCTTTTTCAATCGGGCACAAATCCAGACTCATTGAGAAATGACAATTCACTATTAAATAATATAATAGAAATATTTCATTTAAAAAACCCAACTACAATTTGGCCGACCTGCGAATCGAACCCAGGGCCTTATACTCAGCAGTCACGCTTGCAACCACTAGGCAGTAATAGCACTCACATCTGCATAATCCAACCCCATTTTTCCCAAGGGCAATAACAAAATATTGAAATATAAAAGATGTTTCACATATAATATTAACCTTTTGAGCGCCACAGTCACGTATAGACGACAAGCCGAAAAAGCAAAAAAGTACTCTTTGGCTTGTCGTCTTACTTGACTGTGGCGGTCAAAATGTTAAGAAATACTACATACCTTTCCCCTCGCTAGCGCTATCAGTGTTCTGCGGCGACGGCGCTGAAGCGTTGCCGTGTTCAGCTTGCAGTACTGCGCCTAGCGTCGCCTCTGTTGAGCTGTAGGTACCCAAGTAGCACGTTAGTGTATTTTGGAACTTATTCTGCAACTGTAGGTAGCATTTAAGTGATGCAAGAGTGTACGGTATTACTTATAGATGCAAACAGCGCTCGAATTTGCATATGAGTAACTCTTATCACTAACAGTTGCTTTTGAGTGATTTTTGTTCCTGCTTTATAACTTATGGTGGCACTAGGCCGAATTTATTAGTTATAGACGCATAAAGGTTTCAATTTTCAATCTTTTAGAACTCAAAGAAGCTTAAGACATCTTAAAATCTCCCATTAAGAACCGTACCTTAATAGGTGGTAATTTTTCCTTATTTGGCACCTTTAGTACTAAATAAGTAGTATATATAAGTTACTTATCACCTGTAGTGGCTCAAGAGTTATTATTGCAGCTCATTTGGAACCTAGTGTAATTGCCTTTGTAAGGTCTAATATACTCTAATATGCCACTGTAACGCGTAGATCGATTCCAAAAGATGGTTCTTGAAAACCTTAAGCAACAATTTTCTCTCATTTAGAACCAATTAAGATCTTACAGTTCACACTATCGCAGTACACTATCGCAGGTTCCGTACATATTAATAAATTTAAATAGAGTATGATTTGTATTTAAGTAAATTTCCTACATTTTAGGTACTTAATTGAATAGTTTATGAAACAGTTATTAAATAACTAGTTCACTTTGTAATTTTTTTAATCTACTTACGTTATACACGGTGTAAATCACAGATTGGTAGGCAAGGCATGATCAGCTACCCTTCTGAATGTCTCTTGTATAAATGAAAAATGAAAATTTGCAAACTATCAGTAGGAAATCAGGCATCGAAATAAAAAGTCGAGGATTCCAGCCATCATTTACAATGAAAGTAAATTTTACTTTATTTACCTTCCTAAATGGGTTTTGTACCCTTCTTGAGGATCCCCAATTCAACGCAAAGGCAACGAGACCTGTTAAGTGAAAATAATCACTACTAGGTACTAATAAGGGATTTTTGGACCTAGGAGCTCTATTATGGTAATAAATAAGTGTAAAAATGAACTGCAAGTTCTATTTCAAATCGCCATTTTTAAAAATGGAGTCCTTGAAAAGTATCTTGTTGAATGGTATTTTATTACAATAACATACAATAAAATGAGTTTTGATAACTGTTTCTGATGTAGTTTGACATTATACTTTTTGTGAAACCATAGTGTTAGGTTTTTAACAACCAAATTTTTATGAAGTATTATCTTATTTATTTGATCACCGCATATTTTTTGCTAATTCTTGATAAGATCGAAGGCGCATCAAAATTTACTTAGTAAATATACCATGGTTTCACAATAAAAAACCATTCGCAAGGGCTCCATGATGGTTATCCTGCGTTAACACATAATTTTTGAATACTCGCAAAATAGATCACAAATAAAAGCTGCCATAACACAAAGCCGTTGTTGTTTATCTCCACCGAAAATAAGAACTTGTTAGGATCTTATTTGTCACTCAACGAATGAACTGTATCGCTTTAACGTTCAATCATTCATTTACGGCACGCAATTTGCACCGTTAGTTCCTAGCGCCACTCAGGATAACAATTCGAACTCTTATGCATCGCTTTTGCATCTATAAATAAGTTGCAATTTTTCTCCCTTTGGTAACATACAGGTTGCTTATCGGTTCTAACCACCTATATAGAACTTAATCACGGTGGATTTTATTACTAAAGTTTCCAAAAATATTCTATATGCAAGCCTTTTGTCGCAAAATGTGTTACTTGGGTAGTAACAATAGAAACGTTATGTAAAATAGTTATGTTTTCGAATGTGGAGAATTTTGGGAAAGGTGTTTAGAGTGACAGGAATGGAAAAGTAAGGAATATTAGAGGAAGTTTGTAAGTGGTTACAATAGTAGATTAGTAGCCAAGGGCTGTAAGGTATCAATTGCAGCCCGAGATATTTAGGCGCACGAGCGCAGCGAGGGCGTCAATAGTTCGAGGGTGCAATTGATGCTTACACCCGAGCTAACTACTCTGCTTTACATCTCGATTATGAGTATAGAGTAGAGAATAATAAATTTTTCAAATATCTCTCTTTAGAACTTTCAGGCAAAATATTGTTAATTGCTGCTTCAGCTTCCATTTTCATTGAATCGGGAGTGCAGCTTATATCTTTATCACTTGCAGAACTCATGTTTTTTTCCAAATTAACACGTAATTATAAAAATATCCCAAAAACAAAAAATATGTATTTAAAGTAAAAGTTTTCTATTACCGCCTTTTTCATCGCTTTTTTTTTTCAAGAACGAAATTGAGCTTCGCCGTTCGATATTTAAAATTGATGACTATTAAGCCTCCCCCACACAGGCGAAAACGCGAAAACGCTCCTGTGTGGGGGAGGCGTTATACTCATACGAAGACAAGGCTGAATAGCGAAGCGACCTCTTTTGTCATTGGGCTGAATGCATGATGTTTTTAGCCATGATGTTATTGCCAGTATGATGGTTAGATGTACGCGAACTTTTTGAAAGAGTGAAGTGGTTTTTTTTTAATTACTTACCGCCCTAGGGCTTTTCTTGCTACATTATTACCTTAGAGCGTTAATTGGTCACAAGCCCCATTTGGGGGTAATAAGGACCTACTTACCGATTAAGAGAGATGTAAAAAAAATAAAGGAAAGTCTGTCTGTCTATCTGCTGGTCTGTTTGTTTGTATTTGTCTGTCTCGTGTGTTTATCTGTGTCTTGGTAGGGATTTTTAATGAAGAAAGATTAAAGATAAAAAATAAAAGAGTGATGGATATATCATATGAATGTAGAAGGATGGAGTTGAAATAGGAGTAAATGATGCCGCAACGCCAGGGAGGGGAAAATGGAAGAAAAAAAAACATTGCGCCGACCTCAGGAAGAATAAGACAAAGGGAGGCAGGTAATGAGGTACTTCTCGGCCAGGGCCCGCAACACCACCCTCTTAGCATTACTACATAAAGAGAGTGCATTTTGACAGTTTATATAATTTTTATTTCTTAAATTAAAGTTTGTTTTTTCCGTTTTATATATGTATAAGAACTGAAGGAACTTTTCAGGGATTTTGGAAATTAAAAAACTCAGGATGTAGCACGCAGTGAGCCAACTTAGATTTATTGAGTTTGACGTTGAAAAACATAGCAAGGACAGAACCGTAAACGCCTGACAAAATACTTATAGCTAAATTCTTATTTTCTACGAGTTGCGCCGAATTAACTGGAGCCAACGGTGGGACTGGTGCTTTAACATGCCCCCGGCCGTTGGAAGCTCGCCTTTCAACAGTTGTTATCTTCCAATAACGGGCAAATCTTGGAGAAGGCCCTCCTGATAGTCCCAGTTGAGGTCCTGATATCGGCAACTCTGCTTATGCCATCTGTGCCAGGATGAAGACCAACAACGCGGCCCAACCTCCACTTTAACGGCGGCTGGTTATCCTCCTTAATGACAACGAGGGAATCCAGGTTCAGGCTGTCATTGCCCGTTCGCCACTTTACTCGCTGCTGAAGCTCGGAGACATACTCCTTGCTCCATCTTGACCAAAAATGCTGCCGTAGCTGATCAATACGTTGATGGCGCGTCAAATGATGAGTGGAGTGGTCCCGGATATCCTTTACAGGAGGAGAGGTGAGAGGTCGTCCAATTAAGAAGTGACCTGGAGTGAGAGGCAATAGGTCTTCTGGATTCGACGATAACGGAGTGAGCGGCCGAGAATTTAAAATGCCTTCAATTTGTACCAAAACGGAGTTAAGCTCCTCGTATGTAAGATGACAATTGCCCAACACTCGGAACAAATGGAATTTGGTCGATTTGACACCCGCCTCCCAAAGACCGCCAAAATGTGGAGCGTAAGCAGGAATAAAATGAAATTTAATACCCTCCTGAGCTGCACTATCAGATAAGGAGTCACAATTGCGTTTCAAAAAATCAGCAATCTCATTATAGGCTCCTACAAACGTTGTTCCGTTATCGGAGTAAATGTTGAGGGGTTTTCCTCTTCGAGACATGAACCGACGTAAAGCCTGTAAGTAATTACTGCTCGTCAAGTCACCCACCAACTCCAAATGTATGGCCTTTGTAGTGAAGCATACGAAAATAACGATGTATACCTTAACTAATCTACATCCACGACCTTGACGACTAGACGAGATTATCGGGCCTGCGTAGTCAACCCCTACGCTTTGAAAAGGAAAATCGGCTGGTGAAAGTCTATTTAATGGAAGATTACCCATCTGAGGGACAACTGCTTGTGGCTTTAGGCGCTGACATCGAACGCATTGTCGAAAACAGGCTCTGGCTAAATTGCGACCAGCAAGTGGCCAGTAAGTCTCTCTAATTGTATTTAGTATTAACTGAGGACCTGCGTGCATTAACCTGATATGCTCAAATCTAAATAAAAGTTTTACAAAGTGATGAGTGGACTGTAATAATATTGGGTGTTTCTTTTCAAACGGGTAGTCGGAATTCGTTAATCTACCACCCACACGAATGATTTTATTTTTATCTAGAAACACGTTTAAGCTTAATAATTTATTTTTATGTGGTAATTTTTTATTATTTAATAGTAAATTATATTCAGGAAAAGACTCTTTTTGCGACTGAATAATAATAAAGTTTAATGAATTTTGTAATTCTTGAGAGTTTAAATAAGATGTATTTGATGAACGCCTTCTACATGCATTAATAAAACGTAAAACGTAACAAATAGAACGCTGTAATCTCTTAAGATTGGAAAAACGATTAAATTCGATGAATGATTTAAATGAATCATCGCGATGATGATCTTGAGCTAAATTAACTAAAATACTAGCTTTAACCTCTGGCAAGATTCCTGGATTTATAGCAGGGGGTGGCCATGTAGTACTATCACACTTTAAGAATCGTGGACCGCACCACCACAAATCCAGTGATTGCATAGCGGTAGGTTCCGCTCCGCGGGTTATTAAATCAGCTGGATTGTCGTGTGTCGACTGTCGACACATGTCTCCATGTGCTTGCACCGGATAATTCTAGTATTTCGGCAACACGGTTGCGAACAAAAGTATTTAATTTAATAGGTAACATTTTTAACCAACCCAGCACTATCATGGAATCAGTCCAAAAAACTACACAAGATGGTGTGATGCGAAGGGAATTAGCAACCTTTTGATATAGACGTGCACCAAGCACAGCAGCACAGAGCTCAAGCCTCGGTATTGTCAATGGTTTAATAGGAGCTACGCGACTTTTAGCGATTAATAATTGCACGTGAACGTCACCCTTCTCATTGATGCTGCGAATATATAAACAAGCGCCGTAAGCTCGCTCCGAAGCGCCAGTAAAAATGTGGAATTCCACCTGTTTGTATGCGTCACAGACCACACGACGTGAAACACATAAAGTATGAAGGCACGGCAAGGATTTAATTATATTTGCCCATGTTGCTCCAACTTCAGGTGATAGCTGGTCATCCCACTTTGTGCCGTCTAGCCAAAGTTTCTGAAGCAACATCTTCATGCTCACGACACACGGTGCTAACAACCCTAGAGGATCAAAAATTCGCGCGATTACTGCTAACATGCCACGCTTAGTATTTTCGATGCTTTCAGGAACATTTATAGGAAAACACAGATCATCTGTGTCAGTTCGCCAACTAAGACCAAGCGTCTTGTCAACGACATCACTTTCCTTGTGGAAATCAACATAAGACTCGCCAGATGATTCTGAAATTAAACTGGGTTCGTTAGATTTCCACTTCCTTAAAGGCATGCAACCAGAAGCCAGAGCATCCGTCACCTTATGACGCAACATTTGAGCCTCCTCAAACACGTCCGCACCAGTCAAAAGGTCATCCACGTAAAAATCGTGAAGAATGACATTTGCGACCTTTTGATCCTGACATTCAAGACCGACCTGTTTGAGGCACCTAGTAGCGAGAAACGGTGCACTAGCCGTACCATAAGTAACTGTGTGCAATTGATAAACCTTGAGAGTACTAGAAGCATCATCACGCCAAACAATTTGCTGCAGGTGCCTATCTGATGAATGTACAGACACCTGCCTGTACATTTTCTCTACGTCAGCAGAGAGGACGTACTTATGCATTCTAAACCTAAGAATAATTGCAGTCAGATCGTCCTGGACGGTAGGCCCCACCATCTGTATTGTATTCAAAGAAACACCTGAGGTAGTGGGTGCACTAGCATTAAATACTACCCGTAATTTAGTTGTACTACTACTCTCGCGCAGTACACCGTGATGAGGAATAAAATATGACAGCTGATCTTCATGAATATTACACTCTGACATATGGCCTAAAGAAATGTACTCAGTCATAAAATCTTTGTACATTTTATCGAGTGAGGGTTGGCTGAGATTTCTGCGCTCCAATGACAGAAAACATCGTTTTGCACGATGATATGAATCGCCTAAAATATTCGAAGATTCCTTTAACGGTAATTTAACGCTGAAGCGGCCATCTGCTAAGCGCGTTGTGTTTTTGATAAAGTGTTCTTCACACATCTTCTCCTCAGCTGAATAAGTCGATGACTCATGACAAACTTCCTCGAGCTGCCAGAAACGCGTTAACTGGTTTCGGATGTCATCTAACTCAATCGAACTGGAAGAACTTTCAGAATGATCAGTAATATTTGTAAAATTACATTTAATTGATGAAAATTGAGATGAAATATTACTACAGCCGCCGTTAATTGGGCCACAAACTAGCCAACCAAGTCTAGTTTGATAAAGTGTTGGTTTCCCATCACCTAGTAATATCTTATTCGATCCTAATAAACTCCAAAATACGTCGGCTCCTATAATAATATCAATAGAAGCGGGTGTGTGGAAATACGGATCAGCTAAGTGAATATTTGAGGGTATATTCACATGTACCTGTCTAGCGGGAACGTTATCAGTGATTGTGGGCAAGACAAAACATATTAAATCATTAGTGTAGGATTCATGCAACGATTTAATGTGCACACGACACATTTTCTCCACAAGTGATATGGACTTATTTATGCCTTGTATGGATTTATCTGTGTTGAAATGAGGCAGATTTAACTTATTAAATAAATTCTCTGTCATCAAACACGACGAACTACCAGAATCAAGCAGAGCTCGGACGATGTGTTCTTTATTATTGACATCGTAGCACCTGATCAACGCAGTTGACAACAGGATGTCGCCTGTGCCGGTCGCATGCGAATGCGCAGAGATATTAGCTGAAAGCGCAACGTGACTATTGTTTGCGTCGGCAGTGGAGGATGACTCAACCTTAGCCTTATCGGTCGTACCATCAGCTGATTTGCTTGAAACAGGTTTTGGTTTGAAATCTGTGTTATGAATAAGCGTGTGGTGCTTGCGTTTACATATTTTACACCCTGATTTCTTGCAATTATTGGGATAGTGACCGTGACGTAAACAATTATAGCACACCTTATAGCTAGGTAGTAAAGACATTCTATCGTTGAGGCTTAATGATAGAAACTGTGGACATGAATTGAGGTTGTGATCACCTTTACATTTTGGACAACTTTGTGATGAAGAACTACTGGTGGTTTCTGTCGTAACAAACGCCTTTATTTTAGTGTTCTGTTTTACATTAGTTGTTGAATGACGTGACTTTTCCAGTGTTTCTATTAACTCGGCGCGATTACGCATAAATTCAATAAGCTGATTAAAAGTGATTCGTTTAGATTTATCGATACGCCCTTTGAATTCCTCCCATTCTCGAAACGTTTTAGGGTCAAGTTTTTGTCGAATTACATAAATAAGTAACGTGTCCCAACTATCAACAGGTTCGTTTAATGTTTTTAGCGCTCTAATATTTTTGTTTACATTGTCTACAATACCTTTTAATGCAGTTGAGGACTCCTTAGTGATTGGCTCGATATTGAACAACGCTGTAACGTGATTTTCAATCAATAACCGTTCATTATCGAATCGTTCACAAAGAAGCTCCCATGCCACATTGTAGTTTTGAGCAGAAAACTTAATTGACTGGATCACTATAGCAGCTGATCCTTCTAACGATGACCTCAGGTAATGAAATTTATTAATCTCGTCTATTTCGTCATTGCCATGTATGAGACTTGCGAAAGTATCGCGAAATTCAAGCCAGTTATCATATGATCCCGTAAATTTGGGTAATTGGATTGTAGGTAACTTGACGAACTGACGCTTGCTACTACTGCAATTCGATTTTACTTCATCTTGCTCAGATTTTGAAAAGTTAGTTAACATAATTTTAGCCTGAGCTAGCAACCCATAATATTGAGATTCAACTGTGGTTCTTTCGAGTGTCTCAGTTTCAATAGATTCACACATACATTCTATTTTCAATTGAACCTCGTTAAAGTCATTAAACTGATCCTCTAATTTGTTGACTCGCAATTGCAACTCCATTACCTGAAAGGGGGTTATATCATCTTTTAAGGTACTTAAGAAGGTTCCAAATACTGTTAATCTTCCTTTATAACTGCTTCGCTTCTTTTTAAGATCTTTGATATCAGTCATTTTTGAAAGGTGAGTGTCGTAGACCTGTAATTACACAATTACAATGTTAAATAACGAAAATGTTAAATAACAAAAATACCTATCGTGATTACTAATGAGACTGTAAACAAATTAGGCTAAGTTATTAATTGTACAAAGTTGACTTAGTTGTATACCAGTATCACTGCTAATAATAACTACCATAGGAAAGTATGTAAGATTTACTATTCTAAAGAAATAACGTAACAAACAAAACAAATTATCTACTTTTTTAAAAGGTTTACAAAGCAACAATTAATTTTAAAGGTCTAAATTGGAAAATAGTATTTGTATATTGAAAACTAAATAGCTAACTAATGTAGGTTAACAATAACACTACTGTACTGTATTTTAAGCACGCGTTAACTATGATTCTACAAATCTAATTTAACCTAATGCTCTGTAAATAATTCCTTGTAAATATGTACACAATAACAATAAAATAAGTAAATAACTTTGTAAATGTATATAATATAAAATATGTTACTAACCTTATTGATAAATACTTAATTCCTATATTTTATTTTACCTGTTTTAACATTAATGAGTGTTGGGTGAATTTGATTAAATTATAATGCATAAACACTTCCTGTTTTATTTCACTTATTGTCCGAATCGCTCTTCTTCCAATCACGTGTTTGTAACCTCGTCACTCCAGCACTCTTTCAATATAAAATTTCCAAATTATCCAATTCAGCTTATTCCACTTCGCTAGTATGTTGATAATATATTATCCGTTCGATGGACCATGTATAAGAACTGAAGGAACTTTTCAGGGATTTTGGAAATTAAAAAACTCAGGATGTAGCACGCAGTGAGCCAACTTAGATTTATTGAGTTTGACGTTGAAAAACATAGCAAGGACAGAACCGTAAACGCCTGACAAAATACTTATAGCTAAATTCTTATTTTCTACGAGTTGCGCCGAATTAACTGGAGCCAACGGTGGGACTGGTGCTTTAACAATATATATGTTGGTACCTTTTGATATGCAAACAGAAATAAAGTAGGAATAAAACAGTATTACAACATTTTCATTTTGAAATTTTGAAAACCAAACAGCCAAATGATAAATAAAATTTTGATATGCAAACACAAATAAAGTAAGAATAAAACAGTACTACAATAATTTCGTTTTGAAATTTTGAAAGCCAAACAGCCAAATGATAAATAAAAACAATTTCATCCAATTCATGCGTGCATTGATTACGACCACCACCTTCTAATCAGTAACATAAATATCTCAATTAATTTAATTAGTTCCATTATAACACGACTTTAGACCAACGGTTTTATTTAGCTATTAGGTATTTACGATGTTCTTGGTTCGTTTTACATAATACATAGGTAGTTGTTAATCGATAAATAATTATTTTTAATGTCTTGTATTAAGTTTATGATCTTCTGCGATTTTGCTATTTTTCGTGTTCATTTTCTTCCGCTTCTTGGTGTTGATAGGACACAAAAAGATGTTTTTTTTTTATGAAGATTTCGAGTGCCAAAAACTACTCCAACAAAGTTGGGATAAGGCTAGCCAGATGATGATGAGATCCAAAAATATAAACTACCACTAAATTATGAAAGCCTTGATTCAATTTTCAACAAAAAAAAAAGGAAATGGATTGTGTACATGAAAAAGACACCTAGATAAAAACTGCGCCTACGTAACTGACGACACAACATTTGCGAAGGTTCGTAACTTCGTAAGTGACGGTGCAAAGAAGCAATTGTGAGAAACTGAGAACTTTAAACGTCTGATAATTCAGTTAGCAGTAATTAAACCAATTAAGGGTGATGATGATGATAAACTAACTCTAGCTTTCTCCTTAAGGGCGTGGGCACACGATGCGTTGCGGCGCCGCACCGCAAAGATTTCGACGAATCGGCCTTCAATTTCACTGGTCGTGTGCCCGCCGATTGGTCGAAATCGCGCCGCACCGCCGCCGCCGCCGCAACGCATCGTGTGCCCACGCTCTACTTCTTTCTATACTTACAACTTACATCCAATATAAAATCCCAAGAAAATATCAGTAAAATGATAATGATGACGAACAAACTGCAAAACTAAAACTAGCCACACAAAACGTGGCATTTTGTGAGAAAGTATGAAACAATTGACACTAAGATGAAAGCTAGATGTATATAAAATTCATTATTGTGAAAAGCACGATGATGACTTATCAACCACACTAAAGCTAGTCACAAAAGACACTCGGATTCATGCACAAAATTGTCTAAAAATGTCTAACAAAGCATTGATTTGACACGAGGAATGAATTGTGCGTGAAATGACACTATGATGACAGCTATAATACGAACCCCAAATCTATGAAGAAAAGCATAATGATGCACCCTTCACTAGTCACACAAAAGGGTATACTCAAAAGTCACAAAGAAAGCATTGAATTATAATCTGTGAACAAACGTGAAATGAGGAATTGAATGAATTATGTGAAGATGACGGCAAAACGAAACCCAAAAGCAATGGAGATGTCTCCTGATAAATGGAGATGATGCCCAAAGACTCCACAACCGCACTAAGTCTACCCACAACCAAAAAACAAGACTAACGACACTCATAATAAAGTAGATTGTACATTACCTAGCGTACCTTTGCACGAGCGGCGGTTTGAGGTACCTCCGCTCTATGTGTGCCTCTAGAGCTTGTAGCTTGTGTCTGGCGCGGGCGACTGGCTCGGATGGTGAGGGGTCGGAGCTGCCTCGCGCTGGACGCCAACCTTTCACCTGCATGGAGGCAGCTGCTACTCGCTCTTCTAGTTGTTCCACCTGGGGGTATTGGGATAGTAACGTTTTTTTTATAATAAGACAAAGTAGGTTAGGTCAAAGTGTATGTATGTTGTATTTAGCGAGATATTTTACAAATTACATTCAAACTCAAACTCAAATATTTTATTTCAATTAAGCCATTACAGGCACTATTGAATGTCAGAAGGACGGAAGAAGAACGAAACTACGAGTGCAATACGTCATTCCGAAAGTCACCACGCCGAACCACACGCCACCGAATGCCCGCAACAACGAACACTGCGAGCACAAAAGCACGCAGCGACGCATTAAAACAATGGGGACAAGACGTATACACTACAGCCCCTTCTAGCCTGTATTTATATTTTAAGTGATATAGTAACAGGGCGAACTTTCAACCACAATTTAACTTCGAGTAAATAATAAAATAAAATAAATTGAGAATTACGGATGCAGGACTAAAATATAAAAAAAACTTTGTAATTGGGGTCATCCGATATTAGTCGTTCTTTTTTTACCCAAAAAATACTCGCTATGTAGTTGAAACAACCATAACTTAAATTACTTTTCATGCAAACTCTTGTGAGACTGTAAAGGTCTGAAGGTATATCTATATTTGCGGAGGAAACAGTACGCAGCTGTGTCTGCTCACATACTTGTGCACTATAATATCTCCCACGCCGCCGATGGGTATTGGGTAATCTATTCTAAGATTGGCCACTTGGCCTAAGAAATCGGTCCGGAAAACATTATTATTTTGTTAACATAAAGTCACTCACCATATTAAGCAGCTGCATGTCAAGTCTACGCTGTGTGAGTGCAGAGTGTGATGTGTCCGGTGAAGGGAACCCGCCGTTCTGTGCGATGACCCGGTCGAGGTGAGACACGCAAAGCTCTGTGCCTAGGATGTCGCCTTTCTCTATGTACACCTGTGGGAAAGAGGATATGTTTGAATTAATTATTAATGCCTCGTTAGTCTCACTAATGGTTGCAAGAGTAACTAGTGACCATAAAGTACTAGGTTTGATACCCAATCAGACAAGTGTGTTAGACATTTCTAGGAAAAAATTCTCAATACAGTCCAGAATTTTGACTTGTGCTGGATTAATGGCAACAGGGTCATCTTCATCAAAAGGGACTTAAACTTTTTTTTCGAACCAGAATTATATAGAGAGTAAGAGTAGAATATTGAATTTTCATTTTTAGTAGGTATTCATCGAAATCGGACCCGGGACATGATTCAGCAATTTTCACTAGTCCACACAGTTTCTGATTTGGCCATTCACGTCTACACGAAAAGTTCCCTGTGTATGTTACATTCTTCAATGAGTAAAGGCTTTTACAATTTTTGATATCTGTCAGTATAGAATCATCATCATCATCAGCCTATAATTGTTCCCACTGCAGGGACTCAGGCCTCCTCTCTAGGAGAGAGATGGGCTATAATCCACCACGCGGGCCCAGTGCGGGTTGGTAGATGTCACATGTCTTCGAATTTTTTGGTTCTAAGACATGCCGGTTTCCTCACGATGTTTTCCTTCACCGTTTTGAGAGCAGCGGTGATGAAATAAATTACACAAAGTAATGCGCCTGCCTGGGTTCGAACCCACGACCTACTGTTCGTAAGTCGGGGCCGACACCACTGGGCCACCGCTGCTGTACAGAATATAGAATAGAAAGAATAGAAAAACATTTATTCGAAACAGACACAACACAACAGCAACAATTACAAAGGTAAAAAAAAAAGGTACATAGAACGGAAAAACATGGACAAGGTAGATGAATAGATCAACATAAACAGAAACCTACCTTATTGTTAACAGTAGGCAGATGGTTGTTGAGAGAGGTATGTAGTTCTCTCTCCCTCACTCCGCGCGGATGGAGACAGTCCATCAGATCGCGCAGTAGATCCGTCTCTGTGATACGCCACCAGCCATGCCTACAATTTAATTAATTATTAATATTAATTAAACTTTTAGATAACTTATCATCACGGCTGTAATCCAGTAATTACATTTGGGTGTAAACGTACCTTTCACGTAGCCGTCAATCAAGCATTTTTTTTTTTATCAAAAATGATAGATGGGAAACAACTCTTTTTTGGGGTGAAAAATCATGTTTTATTGTAAAACTCAAAACATTGTGCTAATAGAAGCTTTGAATAGTAAACGCATCATTAAAGTTAGAGGTAATTAAATTAAAGTAAAAAAAAAAAAAACTGATATTTTTTTAAACTTGTAAAAAATTCGAAACTTTGACCTCCGAAATTTCCGAAACCAGATGGTTTCCAGGTAAGGTCCAGAACAAAAAAAATACAAAAAGAACAAGTACGTTTCTGTTTCGTTAAGGGTACTTTTACATATTTTTATATCCAGCATAAAGGGGTTTTTACTCAACTTCATGAATTAAGCTCCAAATCAAAAAGAATATTCTCCTATACATAAAGTGTTAAGAAACTCACCTCAACTCCCTCGCCACAAAATTCCCCTCGACCTTCTTCGGCAGCCCATTGACCTTGCAGTACTCCAGCTGGTCCATCTCGTCCCCAGTCATCTGTATGGGGGGGGGACTGTCGCAGGTCACGTACGTGGACAGGGCGTTGAAGTTCAGTAGGCCTAGGCTCGTGAGGGAATGGGCCTTCGCCTTCTGGGTTAAAAGGTCGTGCTTCAGTTGGTCAGCTTGGAGTTCTTTCTCTAGGTCGTTGTCCTGGTGGAAGAAATGTATGTTAATAAATATAAGAGAAAAAGTATAATGGGGTACTTGACAAAAAAATTATCTAATTAGTCGGTCAGAAAATTTTTCAAAAATTTTTATTTTATAGACACGTCTTTTTTTCTTTTTCACGCAAGCAATAAATGATGACAATACAGTGCTTCGAAAAGTCGCGCGACGTCACAGTTTGGTATATTTTATACCATAAAGTGACGTCACCAGACCCCACTCACGATCTTTGACACGTTTTAATTTCGTAATTTTTTATTAAATCTATATATATAAAAATGTTATGTTGGTTTGTGTACGCTTCAAAAACTCAAAAAGTTCTGCACCGATCGATCTGAAATTTTAGAATTATATATAATCCGCATCAAGGATTGTTTTTACAGTATCCACGCGGGCGAAGCCGCGGGCATCAGCTAGTTTGATATAAAACATATAACCCCAATCTATTTAAGGTGCGAGTAAATAGGCTTCTTCTGGGTAAACTCGTTCCATCGTCGACCTCATCTCTGCCCTTAGGGCAAGATTGAAGTCAAGAGTAAGCCCATATAAAAAAAAAAAAAAACGTATACAATATTTTCGATAATCTAACAGACGGACTAAACACACAATCACACACACACAATCACATTTTTTTTAGTCAGTCAACTACCCAATAATTAACTACTGAATCGTTGGGTATATTAACCATTTCTCAAATCAAAAAGGTAGTCTGTCATGACTGCATCGTCAGTCTAGTGGTCGCAAGCGCGACAGCCGAGCATGAGGTCCTAGGTTCAATTCAAAGTGTTATTGTGAATTTGCAGCAGGAATTTCACAGCATTAGTCCGAATCTGGATTTGTACTGGATTGTTAAAGTGTTGAGCGCCACAGTCACGTATAGACGACAAGCCGAACAAGCAAAAAAGTGCCCTAAGTCTGTCGACTTAAGGTACTTGGCTTGTCGTCTTACTTGACCGTGGCGGTCAATGGGTTAAAGTTGTGTTGTACTCGTAACAGAGAAGTATGGAAGAAGAAGACATGCTGCGCCGACCCCAAATGAATTGGGATAAGAGCAAGAGAATGTTGATGATGATGAACACTTGCCGCCCGGAAATGAACTGCAGTGGCCAATCTGGAAATCTCTCAACCGATTGCGAGCCCAGCTTGGCCGTTGTAGATATAATCTGGCTAAATGGGGTATCCTAGATCCATCCCAAACAAATTGCCAGTGTGGGGCCCCTCTACCTCTTTAAATACCTATTATTAGTTAACAACCATGGCAGTCGGGATAGTAACTCACTAGTTTCTAACAAGTATACAACCAGGTCGATGACAGCAGGTAAATACGATGTACCCAGAATTAGTAATTACTATGGCGACAGAACTCTAAAAAAACGCGTGCCCTATTTATTGAACACTGCCTGCTGACATCAGACAAGAAGATAATAAAGTTAAATTCGCACGCAAACTAAAAACATATTTACTAGATAATTATGTGAATTTGTAGGTATTAAGAATTATTATTTGTATAAGTTTTAGATGTACCTTATTATTATTTAAGTTTATTGCAAAGAGACTCATCGATCTCACAGTTAAACTGCGTAAGCAGTTTTGTGGGGCAATGTATTTAGTTTTAAGATTTTTGAAGTGAAATAAATCATTCATTCATACAGGATATGCGCCACCTCCTTTCCTGCCCAGCCTGCACAACCACTTGCACCTTTCAGGATTTACTCGAAGCGAGCGATAGAGCTGTGCAGGTGGCTACATACTGGTCTAACATAATTTGAGATCATCGACACGTAAAGAAGAAGAAGAACGATGATGATGATGATGATGTTGTAGTTGTGTTGTTCCGTATCAATATGTTCCTAAAGAGGATAATGTCTACGAAATAATTAACATTGAGTTACCTACATAAGAACCACCCGTGTTCATAATTCCTATGGAAAAGTTTATTTAGTTTTATTAAAAGCATTTATTTTGGCAATTGAACTGAATATTTCTTGGTGGTGCCCAATTTAGAGGCGGTAACCTCATCCAAATATGAATTAATGATATTTTTTCAAGAGAGACACATATAGTCATTCCATCGGGGCTGCGGGTTGTTCGAAAGAGATACCGCGGGCTCGACACAGGGTCGAGGTAAGTGTTAAGAAGGAATATGGGTGGTTTTTAGTCAGTAGAAGTCTGACACTTGTGGTATTTCGCTATTCTAAACCACGTATTTTATTTATTTTACTGAGTGAGCTGTAGTGTTCTTATATAATACTTACTTATTTACATTTTACATCATACACTTACACTTCGCATCTATCATACGTTTTATTGGTTTTTGCATTACTATTCTGCAAATCGGTCTAAAACGATTCGTTTCCTTCTAAAATATCTAAAATAAAATAAATAATTTTCACATTTTTCATTGTTATGACACTTACGTCAGGCTGTCAAGCTGTCAATACTTTTTCTTTAATTTTCTCTCATAGTTTCTTACTGGCTTAGTCTATGAAGGTTACTTTTGATTTATGTAATTTAAATTCTTTTTTATCAATATGTTAGCCCAAATATTATATTTTAAACCTTACATAGCTCATATATTGTATTTTATAACTTACATATAATTAATTAACACGCTCTCAGAATTCTACGAAAAGGTTTTGGATTGAATATTACTGGCTGTTCTGAATACTGGCAAGTTGCATTTCTAAGACGAAGAAGTCACTATTTTAAATTCTGAAAAATGAACTGAAAATGACAAGCTGTGGATTTATAAAAGCTGAAATGATTTCACACGCGTGGACTTCTAATCTGAATCTGTTCGAGGAAACATCTCCAATACTCTAAGTTCTACACTGGTTCATTGTTGCTGCTGGTCCTCCTACTCAAGGTGACGCTGATATTGCTGCTGGACCTCCTACTCAAGGTGACGCTGACACTAAAGAGGACCATCTTAATCACAACCAGAGTGACCTGCACTGCCGTGGAACCATAAAGCCAAGGATAACCACAACCGTAAAGTTCTTTAAAACCTCCTCCCTCCTCCCTTCTGAGAGTGTGCCCTTTTTTATAACTCCTATTGTATTTTTTACTTTTCCCTAAATTTATTATATTGTTCAAGTCTACAATCTTTTATTTCTTTTAAATTCAGTAGATTTGTTACAGTTTGGCGCCCAACGTAAATTCAAAGCTTTCCCTCTTTTCAAAATTCTAAAACAAACTATCTAAGTTTATTTTCTTTTGGACTCTTATTTGGCTTAGTCTCTTTTTTATAACTAATACTAATTTATTTATTTTTCCTCTTCAGCACTCTTCTTTAAAATTACTCAACACATCTACAACACTCAACAAAAACCCACTTATACTACACCCCCACACACATTCCTTTACCCACTGGTATTGGCATCCATTCTTCACTTGGAAGTGTTTTTAAAACCATTCGTGGTCACTTACAAGCTGGGGTTTGGCTTACTCTACGACGTACTGTAGGAGAATATCCTATAGTCGTTACCTCTTACACTTACCTCTTACACATTACTCTCTACTTATACATCACTACTCTGCACCCCACACACTTGCACACCACTACGTTTGCCCACGGGTAATCGTACCCAGTCTTTGCTTGTGAATGTTTTTAAAACCACTCGTGGTCATTTACAAGTTGGGGGCTGGGATACTCCACGACAGCTACAGGACAATATTCTGTAGTTGTTTATACAAAACTTACAATATTTCCAATACTCTTCACTACCCTACACACAAAATTTTCCTCTTATACACTCGGTCCTCTTATGCACTCTGGAGTCCTCTTATGCACTCTGGAGTCCTCTTAAACACTCTGGGATCCTCTTATCCACTCTGAGATACTCTGAGTCCTCTTAAATACTCTGAGTCCTCTTAAATACTCTGAGTCACTCTGAGTCCTCTTAAACACTGAGTCCTCTTAAACCACTCCTTAAACACTCCTCTAGAAGTCCTCTTATAAAAATTTACTTTTTTATTGTTATATTTTTTATTTTATCTTTTTACTTTTGTAGGTATATATTTATGAAAATAATTTCATTCTTCATAATTATATTAGTCAAAACACTCAGCTCACTCTTTCTAGTTCTTTTCGACTTTCAATTTTTATTTCCCCTTAGTCTATAATGAATTATTTTTCTTTTGAGCGGTAGCAACTCATTAAGAGTGTTATCGGTAAAAAGTGTCGATTTTCATAAAATCGGGGTTTTTTAAAGTTAAATTACTGGAAGTTGGCACGAAATTATTAAAAACTAATTTTAGTACCGCATTAAGCATATCTTTACATTGTATTTGTAAAGAATAAAAATTGAAAAACGTTATTAAATATCAAAATGAAAGCTTATTTTGAACTCATATTTCTGAGATTATACGGGAAGACTGAATTTCGGAATGAAATTATGAATCAACAATGAGTCGTAGAAGCCTGGAAAAAATACGTGGAAAAAGGAAAGATACCGTAATTGTTATTGTATAAAATAAAAAAGTAATTTTAATTCACTAAGTACCTAAAAAAAAAATATTTTCTTAACCTAAATTTTACAAAATAAAACATCATTTTTATTTAATATTAAGGCTGAAGTAACTTTTAAAAAATACACTGTTTGTAAGTGGAGTTCATGCAAAAAAAAAATCAGTAAAAAAAAAATTACATAAAGTTATTTTATCGACAATATAAAATTTCAAAGTTACTAATAAATTACGCAGCGCCGAGCTGTGTCGGCCAGTCGCGTACAAATACAATGTAAAGATATGCTTAATGCGGTACTAAAATTGGTTTTTAATGGTTTCGTGCCAGTTTCTAGTAATTTAACTTTAAAAAACCCCGATTTTATGAAAATTGACATTTTTTACCGATAACACTCTTAAATAAGCCCCTAATGCATTATCTTTTCTTAGAGGTATTCTTTAAACCCTCTAAACTCTAAACTCAAGTTCTTCTTGAGCTCTAAACTCAAGTTTCCTTTTGAGATCTAAACTCAAGTATCTCTTAAACTTGAGGTTTTTCTTAAACCTTAAACTTTTCGAGCGGATAAGCAACTCGTTAAATAAGCCCTAATGCTCTCTTCTAAATTGGGTTTTCAAACAGGTGCGGGTTACGACACCTAATTAAATAAAAAAGCCTTCGTAATTATAATTAAATATTTCTTTGTTGGAGTATGCGTCATTGAATGTGAACCATATCTCCTACGTGTGATTGAATGAGTGTTTGATGAAAGCATGAAAGATGTTGTGTGAGATAGATCAAGGACTTATTTTAACCTTCAAAATTTTCAATAGAGTTGAAAATTTTCCGGGGTTGTTGGGGAAATGTGGTATTTCGCTATTCTAAACCACGTATTTTATTTATTTTACTGAGTGAGCTGTAGTGTTCTTATATTATAATACTTACTTATTTACATTTTACATCATACACTTACACTTCGCATCTATCATACGTTTTATTGGTTTTTGCATTACTATTCTGCGAATCGGTCTAAAACGATTCGTTTCCTTCTAAAATATCTAAAATAAAATAAATAATTTTCACATTTTTCATTGTTATGACACTTACGTCAGGCTGTCAAGCTGTCAATACTTTTTCTTTAATTTTCTCTCATAGTTTCTTACTGGCTTAGTCTATGAAGGTTACTTTTGATTTATGTAATTTAAATTCTTTTTTATCAATGTTAGCCCAAATATTATATTTTAAACCTTACATAGCTCATTATATTGTATTTTATAACTTACATATAATTAATTAACACGCTCTCAGAATTCTACGAAAAGGTTTTGGATTGAATATTACTGGCTGTTCTGAATACTGGCAAGTTGCATTTCTAAGACGAAGAAGTCACTATTTTAAATTCTGAAAAATGAACTGAAAATGACAAGCTGTGGATTTATAAAAGCTGAAATGATTTCACACGCGTGGACTTCTAATCTGAATCTGTTCGAGGAAACATCTCCAATACTCTAAGTTCTACACTGGTTCATTGTTGCTGCTGGTCCTCCTACTCAAGGTGACGCTGATATTGCTGCTGGACCTCCTACTCAAGGTGACGCTGACACTAAAGAGGACCATCTTAATCACAACCAGAGTGACCTGCACTGCCGTGGAACCATAAAGCCAAGGATAACCACAACCGTAAAGTTCTTTAAAACCTCCTCCCTCCTCCCTTCTGAGTGTGCCCTTTTTTATAACTCCTATTGTATTTTTTACTTTTCCCTAAATTTATTATATTGTTCAAGTCTACAATCTTTTATTTCTTTTAAATTCAGTAGATTTGTTACACACTCCCTACCGCTCTACCCATAGCAGGAGGAGTCATTTGATGATTTCCCACCCCAAAAACAAACAAAAAAAGACACATACTCATTACATTGCTTTCAGCCTACATAATCTTTTGCTACAAATTGTCCCAAACTGAAATATAAACAAAATTAAACTTAATAAGTAAAAGAAAAACCCATACACACCTGTTCCTTACTATCTTCCTCTGTCTCCATCTCCTGTACACTCCCATCCTTATTAAAGCTATTATCAAGCATCTCCTGATCCAACCCAGACATGGTCAGACTCGAATCTGCATACACATTATTTGACGGCACTTGTACACTAGTCACCATACTGTTCAGAGTGAACAAACTAGGGTCATTTAGCAAATGAAGGTTATTAGACACATCCCATTTATGACCTTGGCACAATATGACCTCGGAACAAGTATGTTCATTGTCACAAAAATCGGGGAGCTCTTGTTTTTCGATTTCATTTATGTTATTCAAAAATGAACTCTCGTGTCTGAGGATAGAAAACCATTTGCCTTCTAACATTTTGGAGTAGAGTTGAACGTGTGCGTTTGCTGCATCTATTGGCTCTTGCTTGATTTTCTCTTTCTCTTCTTTAATTTCTTGTTCTTTCTTTGCAGCGTCCAATTGGATGGAGACGGCTTCTGCCATTTTGCGCAATTCTTCTAAATTATTGACTAAAGTGTCTTTAGTTTCCTCGAGTTCTTCATGCTCCTGTTCATTTTTGACTAAGTTTTCGACCTTGACGATTTCTTGTGGTTTATCCATGGGTTCGGCTTGGGCCGCGAACATAGGCTTGTGGGTGGGTTTCTGCACCAAAAAGGCGGTGGGTATGGAGTCTTCAATGTCAAGCATGTCTTGTTCTTCGTTGTTCTTCTGCTGGATGTATTTTTCTTCCATTTTTATTGAAGAGCCTGGTGGGATGAGAAAGAACATTTCAAAATTAAGATATCAAGACTTTATTTATTGAATTTAACGTAATTAACTTCGAATTAAATCATAATGAAAATTGACCGCAGAGTACGAGAGGCAGAAAAGGCCATGGAGCGAGTCATACACAACATAACTCTGTTAGATCGAGTGTGTAACACCGAAATCCGCCGTCAGACGAATGTCTAAAACTGGCTAGACGCAGATATGGCTGATGGGGCAAGGGTTTGACCGAGTGGTGGTCGATGTTAGGACAAAGAAACCAGGGTCGCCCTAAAGCTCATTTGGTTGGCGTTACCGTCAGTCTCGGGAAATACCTGGATAAGGCACGCCTGGGACTGGGAAATGTGACGGACAAAAGGGGAGGCCTATACCCAGCAGGTGATTCCGGGCTGATATGATGATAATGAAAATAGTCGAAAAATAAATTATTTTAAGGCTCCATGTAAAAAACAGGTATTCAGCTGTATCCTGTGGGGCTGAAAGCCAACCCTAATATAGTTGGGAAAGGCTAGGCAGACGATATTGATGATATCTATCAAATTACGAGTTACTAAACAGAATTAAGACACCTACCTTCAACCTTACAAGCGCCATGCTTCACATTAGGCTCATACTTAATGATCTGCGTGTGATCACTGAGATTCAACTCTGACTTAATGCTCTTTAGCTCCATCTCACTCTTCAGAGCCTCCTCTTTCTTCTGGGCTTCCGTTTCCGGGTTGGGTAGCTCCGGTTCCGGTGGGGTGGGTTCTTTCTTTTCTCGGGGAGCTGTGAGGATGAAAGATATGATTAGTTTTTTGGCATTAGTAATTTCTGTTTAGAATAGATTATTTTTCTTCACGAGTGATTTTAAATGGAGGTCATTCATGCAAGGTGGAAGACACCGACACTAAAATGGTTACCAAGTTTTCAGTGTCTTTCTGAACCTATACAAATTCAATAAAAAAAAAAAAATAGTTTAAAATCAGCTGTCCATACATTTTAACCGTGCCGTTGCGATGCGCTAAGGTAACCGCCGATATTCAATTTTTTCTAACGATTTTTTGCAATTTGCAGGTCAGTTTCAGGTTGAATGTTAATTATATGGTAACAAATATGATTTCACAGTTGTCAACAAAGTGATTCTAAAAGAATAAATGAAGTAAGAGAAATTAGAATTAATTTTTTTGAATTGATCATTTTAATTATTAAAATTCTGTAAATAAACACGTGTTACGGTCGCAAATCATATTTCAATCAATCAACATACAACCTGACACCTGCAAATTGCAAAAAACGTTCGAAAAATTAGTGTTTCGCGGCTACCCTGGCGCTTGATATGTAGGTAGTTACAAATTATTTATCTAGGACTTCGTCGAGCTTCATTGTCTCGGAACTTTTCTAATGGTCGCCACTGCTGATTCTGGCAAACAGGAGTTACAGTGGTTTGGAAATAGTATGGCGAGGTTTCACCCTTACCAAGAAGATTTATTAAAATTAAATAAACAACGCCAACATACCTTTTCGCTTCTTCTTGCCAGTATCAGGCGGCATATTACCACTGAGAGCATTATTCTCCAACTGCTGGTGGTAGGTCATGATCTCCGGCTGAGCTGACTCCATGCCCTCGACGAATATGCCGCCGCACTTGCCTAGAGACCAGTAGCGGCGCCAGTATCTAGGGAGAGGGAAGAATTCTTGATGAGACTTCTGATAACATATAAATGACATAATATGACGTATTTAATTCCAGAAGACGACTGAGGAAAACGGGCCAACTGCAAGTCAGACGCGCGTGAATGGTTTCGTACCATCGTTATAGAGGAGCACCCTTTATTTTTTTGTTTGTTTTTATGGTGAAAAGTTCACATTTGGCTCTTTAGTTACCCTATTGGTAAGGAACCAAAAAAAAAATTAGAAATATAGTCGGATTTTAATTGCTATAATTCCTTATTTCTTAGTTTTCTAATCGAAATAGTGCTATAATACAAGATTGAGTTTCAGGTTACGTTTTCAACATTTCAGTCTAAACTAGAAGCATTTTGTCAAGCGAAAACAGCATAATCAGGCTATAATGGTCCCACTGCTGGGAAATAGGCCTAGTCTTAGCCAGGCATCATCATCTTCCTGCCCTTACCCCATGTCATTTGGGGTCGGCGTAACACGTTTTTTTCTTTCATTCTGCCCTGTCAGTCGTCACGTTATCATTTATTCCTGTATGCAAACAAGTGAATAAATAATATATAAGATGTACCTATCCTGTCCATAGCACGTAGCTCGTAGCGCATGTGAGCCAGCTGTAAGCTGTAGCTGCTGCTGTTCAGACTGCTTCAGTAGCTTCTCCAGCTTGCGAGCCAGCTCCTCTGATGATAGGTTCTTGTCTTCATCCTGTGGATAAAATAATAATAATGAAAGAGGGGGGCAGTATAGGGGTTGAGTTACAAGAAATGTGTGAACAAAGTTTTTTTTTCAGGGATCACTATTATCTTGGGCAATTATAGATACAAATGATATAATCATCATCTGCGTAGTCTGACCCAAATATGTTGGGGTCAGCTTCCAATCTTACCAGATGCAGCTAAATAGAATACATTTATTAACAGGTAACACCAAAATATACATAACATTTGTGCCATGTTTACCATATTTTACATGGTGCAACTGCTTATATGACCTCACCAATCTAGTTAGTTCGTATAACATACTGGGTAAAATACCCACCCCCCTTAAAATGCTGGCATAAGACTCAGATCTACACTTGACAGACCAACGGCTTTACGTGAATTCCGAGGCACGGAGGGAGTACAGTACGTCGTAGCCATTTAAACCCAGTCCTAACTGGTTTGTGGAGGTCAGTATTTCGGTATTCAGCTACATCCGTTTGGACTGGAACCCCACAGATTTGGCACATGATGCGTTAGCTCTGAATTTCTCTTTAAATTAACCATTGAACTAAATATTTATAAATAAACTTTGATCTCACCTCTTCCGGCTGCGTTCCTTCACTCTCCAAATCACTCAAATGGTCCTCATCACCCATAACACTATCCTTATCAATCTTCGAGTTATCAGCCGGGGAACACTCGTCCTTATTGTTATTCAGCATCTCTTTATTCTTCATACTGTTGGAGAGGTCCTTTAAGGGCGAGAGTTCCTTGTCGCTCTCCTCGGTCGGTTGGCTGTCCTTGTATGGAGATGGTTCAGATTGTTTGTCTGTCTCGCTTTCAGGATGTGGTGATGATTCTTTGTCCTTTTTAGGGGTTTCTGGCTTTTCTGGGGTGTGTTGGTTTTCTGTAGGAAATAAAGGCATTTTGTTAGTATATGGTGCAAGGGATTTAGGCGTAGAAACTGTAAACATGAATTTGAAACTGTACATGATTATCACTTAAACATTGTTGTTTTACGGTTGCTCGATATAATGTCTGTGTTGTAGTTTAAACAGTTCAGTACTCTATGACATTCAAGTTAACTTATTTATTAAATTGGTATTGGAGGTCCGGTGTTATCAATCCCAACTTACAAGCAAAGCAAGTATGGAAATTAATTTTATCGAAACGGAGTGGTAAAACATTTTCAAGAAGCCAGCATACCCTAGACCAGAAAATTCGTAGACAAGACTATGTGACCCTTTTTTTTAACCCGGGTTGGAAAATCCTCATGCATGTGGTTCTGTCAGACTCTAACTGACTAAAAACCACCCCAATGTTCTCTTACCAATGAATACTACCCGCTATCGCCTCGGGAAAACAAGCAACCTCCCCCAACTCGCACTGGCCTGCATGGTGCACAAGAGGTCTGCGTCCCAGCAGTGGGAATATTAACATTAGGCTCGTTATATGCTTACCATCGTCAGCGAGCTGTGGCGACGCTCTCAGGTTGGCAGCGCTTTCTTCCACTAGACGTTGCATTCGTTCAAGTGCTAAAGCTTGCTGCTTTTCCGTTTGTTCGGCTCGGACTTTGCGCTGGTGGAGGACTCTGACCCTGTTGAATAAAATATTGAATGTGAGAAATTGCGACAGAGAGTCAAATAAAAAACAAGCATTTTTTAAGGAGCTCTGAAATAAACCATCCGCTCGGGTCGATCTTCAGGTTAAGCCGCCCATTACCATTACATAAATACTTAAAGAGTTTACCTCGGAAAGCACGTTAAGCTGTCATTTACCATCTTCCCAGTCTTGTTGACAGTAGGCCAAGTCTTACCACGGGGGAATCATATTACCCAGTACGAACTGGGTTATGGAGGTCAGATAGGCAGTCGCTCCATGTTAAATACTGGTAGTCAGTTACGTCTGGTTAGACTGGCAGCCAACCTCAACACAGGTGAGAATAGGCTGGGCAGATGATTACCATAATAGGAACCAGAAGCTTTTTTTTGGTGTGTGGGATATCATTAAATGACGGGAGTCAATTCTGGGCAGAACGGTAGTGAGTGTCCGACTTCTACTGACTGAAACACACCCATGTTCATTCATAGCCCGGACACAAAGGTGTCCGGGGCCGCATCACTTACGAACAACCCACAGCCCCGGCAGAAGTCGTCATAAGACGGACAGACGGTGTGCTAGCCCATTACTCACAGACCCATCATCATAGGAACCTAAAAGCTTGGTTCTACTATTACTCTACTTACTTCCTAATCTTCATATCCATAAGATATCTCTCCTTCTTGAGCTGGTTGAGATGTTCGAGGCTGGCGTCGACTTGTCTCAGCACCGCTTTGTTTTGTAATAGTTCGTCGCAGATGAATGCCAGGATACGCGCTTTGTGTGTCGCGCTCAGCGCTAGGAATGACTTGTCGCGGAGGGCCTCTGTGGGTCAGAAGATGAGGTAATTATTAATAACTTTAAAATAAATAAATCACGTATATTTCAGTAAACGCCTAAGTACGTGGCAAGACCGTACGTGTTTTTAGATATGAAAATATCGTTAACCCATTGACCGCCACTGTCAAGTAAAATGACAAGCCAAAAAGTACCTTAAGTCGATAGAATTAAAGCACTTTTTTGCTTGTTCGGCTTGTCGTCTATACGTGACTGTGGCGCTAAATAGCTGAAGATTTTGATCGCGATCTTTTCATAGAAAAGGCAAACGTCTAAGGCATTATTGAGTCCAACTTTGTCCAGAGTTTTTTCACATTATGTGCATAAATGTTGGTCTAGTGGTCGAATACGCGACTGCTTGGCTTTGGCGGATTCGATTTCCGGATCGGGAAAACTGTTATTGGGTTTTTCCATCACGAATTTCTCAGTAGGAGCCACGTAGCATGGTTTGTGCCTGTTTGATGGCAAAAGGCTCGCCCCCTAATTATATGAAACTTATATATAACTGGTGAAATGTGAGTGTACTATAAGGTACACTATCGTTATTTAGTTCAGTCTGAACTAAATAACGATAGGTTTCAATAAATAAACAAACCTGAAATGCTACCAACATCAAATAAAACTACAATCAACTAGACATACCTGACAACTTATAAGTAGCATTACTATGTAGACTCTCGTAGTAGACGTTATTCTTAGAGTTGGCACACGTGTGTTGCATCTCAGCCTCTGTCTGATGATGGTCGGCCACGCGACGCTCGCGTTCGCGCTCTGCTGTTAATCCTTGGGAGGAAAATTAACTAATTATGGGCCATACTGAACAATATTACGGCCTTCTAGGAGTTCTGGAAACTATAGTTGCTCATCAAGTTCAAATCTCTCTTCACTACATAGTATAAAATAAAGTCGCTTTCTCTGTCCCTATGTCCCTTTGTATGCTTAAATCTTTAAAACTACGCAACGGATTTTGATGCGGTTTTTTTTTAATAGATAGAGTGATTCAAGAGGAAGGTTTTTATGTATAATAACATCCATTTGCACCCGTGCGAAGCCGGGGCGGGTCGCTAGTTAAGCATAAAGTAGCTAGTTAAACATAAGGTATTTGTGTATGTGAGTTTAAATGTTTGTGAACGCACCCACGATACAGGAGAAATTCCTAGTGTGGGGCAAGGTTTAAAAAAAAAAATATGTTGATTGTTAAGTTCAAAATCGAATGAGAAAATTTTATAGTTGGACATGTAATTAATGTGCAGTACATACACGGAAGGATGTATTACTACTGTACTACTAGGTTGTGTTATTATATTATAGCTAACCCATATTGTCCCACTGCTGGGCAAAAGCCTCCCGCCATTCCCTTCAACGGTCACGGTGCTGTGCAACTTCATTGCAATTCTCAAGACATCCAGTTCAAGGTTTGTGGTTTTTTTTATGAAATAGGCTCTGATGTTCGTTAAGTCTGCAGATTTTTACTAAGAAAATATAAAGTTAACATACCAGTAAGAGCCTTAACTTCTCCCGTAGCGTTAGCATACAGGTATATTCTGAGCACCTCGCTCAGGTTGTGTGGCGTTATGTCACCCATTCGTATGGCGTGGCCCAGTAGCGTTGTGTGCCGACCTGGGTGCGGGATACCTGGGTCCTCTGTGGAAGAAATCCAATAGTTTATGTCTCGCTATCTATGCAAATAAATAATAAATTGTGATTTAAAATTAACAGCTTTTTTCTTTATCGTAATACCCTCACCGGTTGAAATTGTGCCTGCAGCGGCCCACCGGTCTTCAAAGTCGGCTTAGAGTCTTTTTATAGCTTTTTACTGAATGCATACAATAAAAGTAAATGTATACCGCAACTAGTTACGAAACGCAGTTGCGAATACGGCCGGAGTAACCGTACTTTTATCAAAAAAAAAATTTTTGTCTGTTTGTTCTGGTTAATTTCGGAAATAGCTGCTGATTTTGACGAAACTTTTACTGAAATATAGCTGACGTCACAAGGTGTAACTGTAGCTACTTTTATTTAAAAAGTTAAAACCCTTCAAATAGTTAAATTCCGATTCAAATAGAGAAATAATATTTTTTATAATAATTTCGACGAATCTCGCAGGCCACAGCTAGTCATATAAAATGACTTACCAATGGCAGTGATAAGTAGTTGTGTGAGCACTTGCAGCAGTTCCTCTTCAGCCTCCACGCTGCAATCAGGTAGGAGTCCCATCTGGAACGTGTTCAGTGTTGGGATTGCGTCCATGTCTGTAACAAGAGTATTATGGTAAGAAATACACGGAGTAGGGAATTTTCCTTGGTAATAATTTTGGCGATATAAACTAAGTTGTCACAGTCCACCTGATGGAAACTAGTATCAAGTCCTAGTATAAAAGTTTTTAGAACAGGTAAAATAACCTAAAAGAGCATAAGAGAGCATAGTTTTTATCATTTTGAGACTGCAAAATCCTCGAAGCCATCTGTAACTTAGATGTTGAGGCATCTTATGGCGCCATTACTGTAATACTACACTTTTTATTTGGGACTAGCCTGCCACACTATTCTTAAGGACGCGAAGTAAAAATTTTTCACTTCGGTACATTTATTGAGAAACTGGACATATCTAAAATTATATTTATAGTTAAGAATTGTACCTTGCACATCTACCTACAATTCGTAGCAAAAACATTTTAAAAATACAAAGCATTGTATTTAATAAACATACTTTTGTTTAAAAAAGTAATGATTTGACTATCCATCGTAAATGCGTCCTTAAACCACTGCAACTCCTGAAAGCCAGAATCAACAATGGCGACCACCAGAAACGACGAAGTCTCAGAGAAACATTTTAACTGTCTTGGATTCCACAACGAAATTAATCAGAAAAGAAAAGCGAAAGAGTAGGAAAAAACATAATTTCCACTTCCCTCCAAATCAGCAGGAGACAAAACAGAACAAGGCCAATAGATACAAAAGGACGTTTACATAACTGAGAAAAGCCCAGTTGCGTAGCATCACGGAAAAATAACATCATTAATATAAATGGGTCCTAAGTTGTGAGCACTTACCAAATCCGAGCGTCTGTCCGAAGTTATGTATAAACTCGTATACTTGTAGTATGTCGGCCATGGCCTGACCTGGCAGCTTCAGTCCGGGGATCCTGTTGAGGGTAGGCAGCGGCTTCTGGTCTGAGAGCGATGAGTCTTCTTGCGGTCGTCTGTAAGGAAAGTATGAGTTAGAAATATTCATAATCGGATTGGAGGTCAAAAATAAAATGCAGCTTTAGGCAGCTTGCAATCGAAATTCTGCACCAAATCCAGATTTTTGCCCTACTATAATATGTATAGGCTGACTGAAACGAAACTAATATTTTAGAACCCATTTTATCACAAAGTTGCGCAATCGGAGAAATTCGTTTCGTATGAACTTTGTCTAGTGTACAATTACACACTACACTTACTCCTACTAGTGACTGTAGGGATGGTTCACAAGGGTGAATTTTTAAGGCAAATACAGTGCGCCATAAATGTTTCCGTGTCGAGTGGTGTAGGCGTTTGCCTTGTGACCCAGTGGTCGTGAGTTCGATTCCCACTGGAAGCATACTTTATTTTATAAAGTATGTTTCTAGTTTGGCTAGGGCATTGCAGACTTGAATCACCTGATTGTCTGATAAAAAGATGATTCCGTGCTTTGGAAGGCATATATAAGCCGGTGGGCCCCGCATCCGTCAAATGGCGGTCGTCAAACCATGTCAGAAGCCCTTGAGGCAGTCTAGAAACTCTAAGACTAGGGTGTGTGGGGTCGTTAGACCTTACTCCCCACACGATAAGAAGAATTGGGACATAAAATATATTGCGTTAAATAATCAAACATAGAAACAAGTAATATATCTGTCTTTTACCTCAGTTCAGAAAGCAGTTCCATCTCCTTCCGTCTCTGCTGCAACTTCTTCTCTTTGACCAGCAGTCTATCCAGCAGGTTCTGGTGCTTCCGCCTCTCCCTGTCCTCCCAACGTCTGCGGGAGTCCAGCTGACGGATGCACGTCGTGTGCTGGCGTCTTCTTTCTCTTTCCTGAGTAAGAGATGAAAGGAGATTTAGATTGTGGAATTTTGGGTGTGGTTGATGTGGAAACCTGGATTCGTGGCATGCCTATGTCCAACAATACGGCAAACCCATAAGGCAAGTAGACTATTCCAGAAACCCTTAAATTAAATGAACTAGTAAGTTATAACCTAGCCTTTTGACTATGTTACTCAGCTAATATTCTTGGGCTAAGAGAGGATCGTACTTCGATGATGTACAAGCAGGACTTACAGTTGATCTATAGTTGGTAATAGTCTTTTGCAGCTGGAATCGGATTTCAGTTCAACTGGATGCAGTATAATTTCTACATGGAGTGACTTACCTCCTTCATCTAGTACTTAATAGTTACTGAGTAACACAGTACTTCATCAATATTATCCAGATGCATGCATTTTTTTTGTACCCGCAGCCCCGAGGTGCATGCATACTTGTTATTGATTTTGTGAGTTGGGCATGCTTTTCCGCCATCATCTGCCTAGCTTTTTCCCACTATCTTAATGACAGCTTGCAGTCAAACTTATTTTACATGGCGCGATTGCCTATATGACCTCCACAACCCAGTTAGTACTGGCTAATACGAGGCCCCTTATTAAGACTGGTTGTCAGACTTTCGACCCACTAACTACTTAACTACTTGACGACACGGTTGGCGCAGTGGCTAAGCGATTGGACTGCTGCGCTACGTGTCGCGGGTTCGATTCCCGCACGGAACAAATATTTGTATGACCTGCAGATAGTTGTTTCGGGTCTGGGTATTTGTGTATGTGAGTTTATATGTTTGTGAACGCACCCACGATACAGGAGAAATTCCTAGTGTGGGGCAACTTTAAAAAAAAAAAAACTACTGACAAATATCTACTACTAGCTTTTGCCAGCGGCTTCGCCCGCGTGAAATTGACGATATTCCATACAAACTTTCATCCCCTATTTAACTCCCTTAGGGGTTGAATTTCGAAAAATGATTCTTTATTCCTTGTCTACATTATAAAGGGAACCTTTGTGGAAACTTTCAGTTTTGTAGGTCCAAGGGTTTGGGCTGGGCGTTGATGAGTCAGTCAGTCAGTCAGGACTTCTCTCTTTATTTATATAGATTGACAGCCGGGACCAACGGGCGTTATACATGTTTTCCAAGGCTCAGAAGAATAATGGTGGAATGATGGAATAATGGGTGGTTATTGAGCCACAAGCTTAACAACTCCTCCACATGCAAATTGCATAATGGTGTTTAATCTATTAAAGTCGATAACGACCTGACGATACGATAGAACGGCAACAATATTGTTAATAACTACCCATATCTTCAAAACTATACTTCAAATAAATAAAAACTAAAAGGTTCGGTGAAATTCACGCGAATTAAGCGCCCACAGCAAATTAGGCAAAAAATCTACAAAACTACTGTAAGCAGATTTAAACTACAAGTTTCACTATTTTCGAATATTTATGGGCATCATCGTAATTCGGCTAAACAATCCTCACTAGTCGTAATTTATGCCCCTTTTTATCTACAGGTTGGAAGGGACACCGACGCACAAACGGTTATCACGTATTCAATACATCATTCTGATCCCCCCTCAACGAAATTTAGCCCTGGCTGGAGATTTTACACTCAAGGCACTCGCAAGAAAGCTGAGGAAAACCTCCTAGCTTGAACTCGTCGAAACGTAAAGACTAGCTTTTTAATTCCGATGAAGATTTTCTTTGTGGAGGAGTTCAGAATGATGTCTGATGTTAGATGGTATGATGGTACCCGTTTATGCGTCTGTGTCCCTTCCACTTTGTTAAGTATTTAAAATGAGTCACCGAAATAACATACAGTTGCAACTACAAATAATTCAAGTCAAATTAGTGTAAATCCTCTTTTTTGAGCGGCACTAATAACTTTGTTTTACGAATTTAAATTTTTCTTAACGTTAGCCATAAACCGGTACCATGGGTGGCTGGTAGCAACTGGATGAGAGTTGCCGATAATCGAGCTGAGTGGCATACGAAGAGGCCTATTTCCAGCAGTGGATTGCTGTAGGGTTATGATAATGATGATGTTACCCATAAATTCTCGAAAATTCCAAGTTATTCTAACTACAAAAGCACTAGAGTTAATCTACTAGGTATATCATACCTCAGTTATATACTTTTGCTGTACGCGTGTGCCCGCGGGGTCCAACGAGGATTGGAAATAAAAGAGAAACAGAGTGTTACACACAGACACACACAGAAACATAATAGTGGATGATTGTTTGAACCCGATGGAGAAGATTGAGCTTTAATTAGAATGGAATAGAAGATGTATTTGTTAGGTACATTGATGATTCACAAGGCTTTTTGAAACTTTTTATTTGTAAACAACTTATTTACAATCTAAGGGACTTGTCAGACAACCGAGGATAACGCGAGCACCGGTGTGCCTTTTATCCACCACTAAGCTCACAGAGGTGGACCACTCTCGGTATTTTTTGTATGGTCTTCATTGGTCCTTCGAGCCGGATTAATGAATAGACTCGGTTGGGACTTTATAATCAAACAAGTGGACTGTATAAATATAGGTTTCACAATACCGGGTTCAATACTCCGCGACCCGCGGAATTTAATTGCTAATTAATTGCTACTAAAACTTTTAAATCATATTTATAATGACAACTCAGTTAAAAGTCGCAATTTTTAATTTTAAACAATTTGACACCCGAAACTCGTAACCGTTAGATATCAAACTCATACAAAATTTGGATTTAACGAAATAAAACCTCATTCCATCTCCCTCAGATTCAAACACACTAAAGTTAATAACACACACATAGACACAAAAAGAAAAGAAAAAACAATAATATTAACCTGTTCTTTTAGTAGTAAGGCCTGTTGCCGCTTTAACTCTCTTTCCTGTAACAACGAGTTTAGTTATATTACTTACTTGATGCGTTGTAAGCAGGAATGTTGGTTGTTTAGGCTCTAGAGATAAAAGGAAACCAAAAAAGGGGGATAAATGTGACTGTGCTTAAAGGACAGTGGACAAACTAGTGTAGAAAAAAGCAGACTGGAAAGCTATCAGTCCTAAAAACAAGCGCATTTGGATGTAGGTGGGACCCATTGAATAATAAAATTATTGAAACATGGGATATGGCGCCTGGTTGTCGCCATATTGAATTTCGATTACTGTCATGTCTTTAATGACAGTTGCAAGTTTGATACAAATTGGTTGACGTAAGTAATCATCAAAATCGGTCCACGCGTTTGATCTCTAGAGCGCCAAAGAAACAAACTTATAAAGGCTGATAAAAACATTACCCTCCACAGTCGGGTAAAAAATTACATATCGTTTGTTCATATGCCACGTCCATACACATTTGCCCAGTGTCCTTTATGTTCAGTGATTTTTTAAATTCAAAATTATCGGGAACGATGAATAGTCGCGTCAACAATTCAAGTCCTATATGATGGCACTATACTTGGCGTATCTGTACCAATATTAGCGTTATTTAATAGAAGAAAATGAACTTAATTGTATTACATACAGAATGTTCTTTTGTTTCAGAATAAGGATACTCAGCCTATAATGTTCCCACTGCTGGGACACAGGCCTCCTCTCTTTGAGAAAGAATGGGCTATAATCCACCACGCAGGCCAAGTGCAAGTGGCTAGATGTCACATGTCTTCGGTTTTTTTATCTAGGACATGCTCTTATGTATTAAAAACCTTAATATTTTTTATTAATAAACTTACATTGACATTTAAGATACGACAATACAGGACAATACGAAAGGTGCAGGGTCGTATCAGCCTATAAAGAAGAACTGGCATAAAACCATGGAGTTCTTATTCTTGAAGTAACACATTTGGATAAAAACGCCAAGTATAGTATTGGTACATTAGCCTGTGTTCCAGCAGTGGGAACGTAATAGGCTGATGATGATGATGTTTAAATCTTGTTAATATTCAGACAAACCTGTAATCTTTTACGCTGTTCTTCGATTCTCTGCTTCTCAAGCTCCTCGTGCTTTTGTCTCTTAGCCTTGATAACGAACGTGCGAACAACATCGAAAGCGGTACAGCAAATTATAAGATTACAGCGTTACATGGAACAAAAAATAAAAAATGGCTATCTTAGAAATTAACGGGGTGGCTGTGTTTGATTTCTTTTCAATAAAGTTCGAAGTAAGATTTTTTTTTTTAGTTGCTCGTTCAATCAAAATTATGACGAGAAATCAAACACATTTCAGAAGAAAAAAAAAACAATATAAAGCCCACTTGAACCAAAAATTCCAAAAAATATTTAACTCATAACGAATTTAAAATATCACTCCATTTTTGGTAATCTTATGGAGAGTCAGAGTCAAACTGATGTTTTAAGAGGTTGCATGCATTATCAATATTTTTATGCAATACAGAGATAATTATATTTCATAATTTAATTCATTGATATTTATTTATTAAAACGGTGTCATATAAGTTATTTGTGACTGTGCACTGTGTTTTCTGAATGCTCCCCTCCAATTGTGTTTGGCGCTAAACGCATTGATGTGCATTTTCAACTTTCAAAGTTGAACAAATGGGTTACCATGACGTCTTAAAGAAGTATCTTAATCTTATTCCATATTGGGAAAGAGATGCGCTAGAAGTCTTCTAAAGCTCCGTCTCTATCCTACACTGGAGTGACAGTCATTAAAACAATACTGATTTAGGATCTCATGGTAATTTGTCCAGTGTCCTTTTATTTGGGTATTGTGTGGTGTTATTGAAAACGATAATTTTTGTGTTTGTTGGTGCAAGTGGGCCACAAAAATGTGTAACAAAAAAATAAAATAAAGGCGAAATACGAAGGTAAAGAGCGTGCAATAACTAAATAGGGTTAAAAAGGAAAAATATAAATATAGTTAAAAACAATATTTATAAAAGAGTTTTGTCCCACCTTGTCTTCGCTAAGTGAGATATTTTACATGATTTCCGCTTGTCAAGCTTTTATTTTATTTGTTATGTTTGTATGTGTCGTCAAATCTTGCAACTGAATTTTAAAACAATTATCCCCATTGATAGTGCTAAAATTTTGCATACACCTTTAGTTTCGATGACACTGCATTTAGCAGTAACTAGTGGAGTTAGCTTAGTGATGTCATTCTAAATCCAATAGTGCGGACTATATAGTTATTTTTAAGTACCCCCATGTTTTTAAAAGGATTTGCAGAGAAGATACTTATAGATTGCTTAGCCCATCGCATGTCTAGTTTATAGACACAATTAAAAAGCCATTGTTTAATGTGCAGATGGTGTTTGTAAGGCGCGGGAGGAGTAAAAGAAAGAAAATACTTTCAGCTTGATTTAACGAAGGTGTACTTTGACCTTCAAAACAATAATTACTTGCATATAATACTTGTTAATTTTTATTTTGTGGAACCAGAGATTCCTTGGAAAATCTATTACGAAAACCGTTGATCTTCTTCTGGTATTTATACTGTTTATTTGCATTGCTGCAATTTGAGCAAAGCTGAAGATTTAGCCAGAATTTTACCTCAACATTTAGGCTCTACTGTTTACCTATAACCATTAAATCTTCTAATCCTTCACCATCAATTTCAACCGTTCCTCAAAACTATATACAACAAGTAGATACATCCATATACCTCAATAGATTAGGCGTGCAATGTTAGTGAGACCTCGAAAGTTAGTACATTTTAGTGTATATGTCACGTACCAAAGACGAATCCTTGCCTAGAGGATGAACTGATATAGAAAGTGCCCCGTCTTTGCCCACATTAAACGTCCCTTTACTGATCTTCTTTGACATAATATCCGTCAAAATATCGTCGTCCTCACTCAGGTCTATAACCTCCTTTAAAACAGATTTAGGACTGTCTTTGGGAATCAACATCAAATTTTGGGACATAAATTCGTTTTTTGCGTCTAAGTATTTTTGTTCTATCGATTTAGGGTCTTCGGTTTTCTTGTCCCCTTGCAGCTTCGACCAATCACAGCCGTTTATAAATTCTGTTATTCTTGAGTAGGACTCTATTAGTTTCTCTAGGTTGTTTTCTTTGTCGGGCGCTTTCAAGCGCTTTTCTGCTTGTTTTATTAATGTGAAGTCGTAATTTTTATTGTCTTTCCGTTTTGGGAGATCGAAAGCAGCTTTTTCAGCGAAATCTTTCATTTTGTCTAAAGCGTTGTATTCCTCTATTTCTTCTTTCCACCCTGATTGGTCGAATTTAATAGTTTTTATTGGGGAATTCTGTGAGTCTTTGGGGCCGGATACGGGTATAAGGGAGAGACTGATCGGAGGCATAACGCGTTCCTTATTCGTCTTAGTGGCTGGTCCCATCACTATTTCCGGTGTTTTCCATTCGTCGATACCGGTTTTCGGTACTGTAGGGAGGGGCTCGATCGTCAACTGCGTTCTATTCTTGTTGATATGCTGTGCAATATTGCTTCGTTATAATTTTTATTGTTTTTGTCGCATTTTCTTGTCTTTATTATCAATTTGGATTATGACAACATTGTCAAGGTCCCTTTGGCGGTTCGATTTTGTGTTATTAATATACTCTTAACCCAAGTAGACAGATTTTTACATAAATATTATAGAGAAGTATATAAGTATGTATATACCATATCTAATGCTAAACACACAGCTGAGCTACCAACTACAAAAGCTAAGAAAATCCAACGCTTTCTACTAAAAAGCAAAAAGAAACCAATTTTTTTAACGTTGGCAACCCCAAAAGGCCCTTTTTGCTTTTGAATATAGAACAAAAATCTACAGAATACGATTGGTGAGCACAATGTTGCCAAGCATCAAATTGATAATAAAAAATAAAAACAAACACAAGCACATGGTTTTAACACATAGATACAAACTAGAGACAAGAATAGTTCCCATATTATTACAAGTCGGTTTTTTTTATTGTATTATTTACATAGAAAGTTATAACATCGATTAACATTACCAAGAAATTCGTGATTAGTATTTTCTAATTGAAGATTTAGTGACACATCTTTTGGTAACAATTAGAAAAACACATTTAAGTTGTAGTTTGTAGAAAGGATTAGCATTTCTTTCTGCGTGATTTAAACATACATGTTGTTATGAATTGTAAACATAGGCAAGTTTATTGGAATTACAGTTAATTATTTATTCACAACAGTCAATATTAACATAATATAACATCACGCCTGTAGGTCCCCAAAGGGTAAGGCAAAAGTATACCCATTAGTAGGTAGGTACCACGGCTACACATCAAGCTATACATTTCCAGTATAAGCTGGTCTCGCATTGTATAGGATTTCCGTACAGTGCGAGATCAGCGTAAACTGGAAATGTATAGCTTGATGTGTAGCCGTCTGTACACACTTATTTCGCCAGTTATATTTAAGTCCCATATAATAGGGAGCAGTTAATATTATTAGGATATATTATCAACAGATGTACAAGAAACTAAACAACTCACAATCGAAATGCGTAATTGTGTTGAAATAATGCATTTTATTGTGTCAGATACCTCCTTTTTACTAAGTATGTACATAATATCTTATTCAGTACGTAAAATATCTTCCAAATACTAAATTGTTTTCCTAATTTCTATTCAAAAAAAGTAATGTATAATCGAACTTATTTTCATTTAAATCTAATAATAATATGAGAACCATCAACAACACAGATAGGAACAAAATAATTAAATTAAAATCCCACAAAACTATAACATTGAAACTAACTCATATTCCATATCGATACTGTATCAAAATTTTAATATTGCATTCAAGTAGCTACACAACTAGATTGCGGTCGATAGACGAAAAACATTTAAAAACAAATATTACCTTGTCATAAAATAAGTCACGATATCTTCGATCGTCATGAATATTGAATGCCTACACAATAATCCACATCAATCGATGGTTTATCGTCGGACGACCGATAATCGATTGACGAACGGCTGAAAATTGATTAGCGTACGGCTGCAAATCGATTGTCAAACGGCCTAAAATCGATTAACGAACGGCCGAAAATCGATTGTCGAACGACCGACCATAAACGTTGATTGATTCGACTTTCTATCTATCCACCGAAAGACCCCAACCCTCAATTAAAATCGACAACGTACCCCATTTATCATGCACCCCACTACAAAACTCTCAAAATCATCGATCGACCGCAATCTACTTGCCCATTGAGTATCGATACGTATATGTAAGAATGTTACCTCTAGTAATTGTTGACTCCTGGCTTCCTTCTCGCGTTTCGCTAGTTCCGCTTTCTCTGATCTTTCGAGACGGGCCTGTTGACGAAAACGTAGTGTTATTGTACGAAAATTAGAAGTAAAAACCATGGAAGTAATATTATGTAGGGGTGACTTTCTTGTGATATATTTTCATCTATCTATAATCTATACAAATAAAAAGAGAAGTCCTGGCTGACTGACTCATCAACGCCCAGCCAAAACCCTTGGACCTAGAAAGCTGAAATTTTGCACAGAGATTCCCTTTATAATGTAGACAAGGAATAATGAAGGATTTTTCGAAATTCAACCCCTAAGGGAGTTAAATAGGGGATGAAAGTTTGTATGGAAAATCGTCATATTCACGCGGGCGAAGCTGCTGGCAAAAGCTAGTTGCATATAAAATCACGCCTAAAATGCCAGAAAGGTCAGGTAGAGGTGTCTCATGCTATATCGCCAGTAAAATTGAACTGGTAACAAACTCCTCTATGTAGAAAATTCCTGTAGTAAAAGGTTTGTTTGGAATAAGTGTGGTTTTAAATTGATTTGGCAAATCTTTTCCATTCCTGATTAGAGTGTTGGACGGGTCTTGTCGCTGTAATTCATGGCATCATTAATAAGATAATTTTTTTTTTTTTTTTGGGACAAGCCCGCCACACTATTCCCAGACCACTGTAACTCCTGTTAGCCAGAAACAACAGTGGCGACTACAAGAAAAGCGCCGAGACAATGAAGCTCGACGAAGTCCCAGAGAAGCGATTTAACTGTCTTGGATCCCGCAACGAAATTAATCAGAAAAGAATAGCGGAGGAGTAGGAAAAAAAAAACTTTTAATGTCAGCTTGTGTCAGTGTTACCTTAACAACAGTAGAAAAGGGGCTTATAAATGAAGACCTTAATAAAAAACCGTTGGCAATACGTACACCCACCTGGTCCCGACAGCGATGCGTGGCGTCTCTGCGTGCGTCCCGGGCCGCCTGCTGCAGCCGCGCCAGCTCCATGCGACGGTCCAGTGGCGGCGGGGTTGGTCTACCTCCAGCGCTCGCTAGGATACGGGCTTCTTCTAGTCTGGGGGGGAAAGAGAGGAGTTTTGAGAAAAAATATATGCTGTACTAGTGACCCGCCCCGGCTTCGCACGGCTTTGTCTTGAATCACTCTATCTATTAAAAAAAACTGGCCAAGTGTGAGTCGGACTCGCACATGAAGGGTTCCGTACCAAAACGGTATGCTATAATTTATACAATTTCTTCTACGGGCCAATGAAACTTGACCTCTGCATTGTATAGGCGCTCATACGATTCAGGGACCAAATTATATTGGTTCACTGCTGTTTCCATTTGTTGTTTCTATCCAAGTTCAAAATGATTTTCCTCGAAAGTCCTTATAAAGTTCTACTTATCAGATTTTTTTCATATTTTCTAAACTTATGGTTCAAAAGTTAGAGGGGGGGGGGGGGGACACATTGTTTTTACTTTTGGAGCGATTATTTCCGAAATTATTGACATTATCAAAAAATGATTTAAGTGAACCCCTACTAATTTTTAAATACCTTTCCAACAATATATCACACGTTAGGGATTAAATTCCTAACAAAACATAACCCTAATAAAACATTATTTTCCAATTTTTATTTTACCACTTTGTCGGCGTGATTGATTGATACACATATTGGTACCAAATTTCAGCTTTCTAGTGCTGACGGTCACAGAGATTAAGCGAGGAAGGACAGACGGACGGACGGACGGACGAACAGACAGACATGGCGAAACTATAAGGGTTCCTAGTTGACTACGGAACCCTAAAAACCCGCATCAAAATCCATTGCGGAGTTTTAAAGATCTAAGCATATATAGGGACAGACAGCTGGAAGCGACTTTGTTTTATACTATGTAGTGATAGTGATGATAGTGATGTGAGCAGCGGAGACCTAGTGGTAGCAGACAGAGGTGCACTCTTGACGACTTCAATAGCGCCTCTGCCGCTGCAATAAACGTGGTCACCGACTGGGCCTATACTGTGTAGTATGGGCCCACATATGGAAGTAACAATAAAAAGAAAGAAAATAAGAAGTAAAATAAAAATAAAATGTGAGGAAACATGTCGTACCAATATGAATGTAGATGGCTATAAAAATACATGAAGACCAAAGAAACGATGGATGGACTGTGTATAGGAAGATTATATGGAAATTTTCATTTCATTTCCATAATATCCAAATATCCAAGGCACTAATTGTGCTTGCCCGACGATCGAAAAGGTTGCAAAAACTAAATACCTGGGTGTGATACTTGATCAGCGACTCTCTTGGCATAACCACCTTGAATTAGTCTGTGACCGCTTAAGAAAATTAATCTGGGTCTTCAAGGTGTTAAGACATATCGCATCAGCGAATCTAATTAAACAAATATACATAGCTCTAGCCCAATCTGTTCTAACTTATTGCATTCCTATATGGGGGGGTGCCGCGAAAACAAAATTCCTGGATGTAGAGAGGTCCCAGCGTGCCCTTCTCAAAACTATCTATTTTAAGCCGTATCGTTTTTCTACACATGAACTTTATGCACTATCTGACCTCTTAACTGTGAGAAAGTTGTATATTCTTACTTCTACCCTAAGAGTGCGCAAAACTACGGTATTTGATCCTAGTATTCTTGGGAAAAGAAGGAAGTATCATTGTATAACTGGAATTAAGTTTCGCACTGCATTCGCAAGACGACAATATGTTGCCCTAACTGCTCTTGTTTACAACACCATAAACAAAAAGCTTGCAGTTTTCCGAAATTCTCATCGTGATTGTAAAAAAATCCTAACAGTATGGCTAAAGACCCTTACATATGAACAAACTGAAGCTCTTCTACATCCGGATACTTAAAAATAAGGCCTGTTCAGAACTTGCTTTAATCTTTAATATTGAACGTATGTCTACTATGTTCTTTACACTGATAATATGCTTTTGGATTCTCTTTTCTCACATTCCCACTAGTCCTATTTGCTCACATACACACACCACATAGACACCACATTCGCACACACACACACCACATTCGCACACACACCACATACACACACACACACCACATACACACACACCACATACACACACACACCACATACACCAACACATATTTTTAAATTCTCTAGTTTAGGTTTTTGTTGTTTATTTTTACCTATAAGTTCCTAATTATTAACAGGCTCTATAAAATGTATTCACAATGAAAGAGGGAGGTCTTCTGCTACAGGTATTTCCATACTTAAAAGAAGGTCTCTACAATGTATTTGTTAAAACCTGTTGATTATGAAATAAAGATTATTATTATTATTATTTCATTTATTCAATAACAATTTACATTGTATCTGAATGTGTTACAAAAAACAAAAGTAATTACAAAAAAAAAGAACTTAAGAGACAGTATAGTAAATAAATTAATAAAAACAAATTCCATCGCTATTCGAAAGGAAGGTGACTGCTGAGATGACGAGTAATAGAAGAGCATGGAAGAAGAACACATGCTGTGCCGACCCCAAATGAATTGGGTTAAGGGCATGAAAACGATGATGATTAAAAGATCATCCTATCTAGAACCTATTGTTAAAGACCTGTAATTCAATGTTTTTCCAAGCAGGAAATTCTAAAAACTACGTATGGACACTTACCTCTTATTAATTTCATTCTCGTTGTAAACCAGCGGCTCGCCCACATCGCTGGCTGGCTGTATGTACTCGCCCAGCACGGTGCGCGCTGAGAAACTGAAGTTGTCCGTCGATAGCGGCGGGCACGGCGTCGAGTCTAGGAACTGGAAATAATAATATACGATTATTTTAATTAGTAAGTAAATCTAAATAAATTTTACATCTCTCATATTCGGTATGTAGGTCCTTATTACCCCCAAATGGGGCTTGTAGGTGACCAATTAGCGCTCTAGGGTATTAATGTAGCAAGAAAAGCCCTAGGGCGGTAAGTAATTAAAAAATAGGTGACCAATTAGCGCTCTAGGGTATTAATGTAGCAAGAAAAGCCCTAGGGCGGTAAGTAATTAAAAAAAAACACTTTACTCTTTCAAAAAGTTCGCGTACATCTAACCATCATACTGGCAATAGACATCATGCATGACAAAAGAGGTCGCTTCGCTATTCAGCCTTGTTTTCGTATGAGTATAACGCCTCCCCCACACAGGAGCGTTTTTGCTCTCATATCAACAAGAACTCATATCAACAGATAGTTCTTAGAACATTTGGTATTGGGACGCAGAAACGCGAAAACGTGCCTGTGTGGGGGAGGCTTAATAGTCATCAATTTCAAATATCGAACGGCGAAGCTCAATTTCGTTCTTGAAAAAAAAAAATTAAAAAAAGAGATGAAAAAGGCGTGGGCTTTTTTTTTATAATTACGTGCTAATTAGGAAAAAAAAACACGAGTTCTGCAAGTGATGAAGATATAAGCTGCACTCCCGATTCAATGAAAATGGAAGCTGAAGCAGCAATTAACAATATTTTGCCTGAAAGTTCTTGAGAGATATTTGAAAACTTTATTCTTGTAATGCCGGTTTTTTTCTTCTTACCTCATAATCGAGATGTAAAGCAGAGTAGTTAGCTCGGGTGTAAGCATCAATTGCACCCTCGAACTATTGGCGCACTCGCTGCGCTCGTGCGCCTAAATATCTCGGGCTGCAATTGATGCCTTACAGCCCTTGGCTACTAATCTACTAATTAGGGTAATAGTGGTGTTATTAATGGAACAGCGTATTAAAGGAATAATTAATTAAATGAAATTCAAACATTATTAGCAGCATTATTTTATTTAATTTTCTTGTGTCTTGTTGATCTAGTAGACGCTAGACCTAGAGTGACCCGATGAAGCGACCCTGAGTTTCGGCGATGTTTTTTATACCTGGTGACTAGTAGTCCAGAGTCCAGATGAGTACCGTTGAGTACAGATGGGGACCGTTCACACAGACGGGCTCGGAGAGGGGAGTAGATTTTTATCACGTTTAAATCAGAGTTTACAATCATTGTAATAAGATTTACTTTTACATATTGTCACTACGCTGTAGAACAATAGTACATTGTTACATTAGGGGTGAAAGTAACTTATTTAGTCCCCGAGACGGGGTTTGGCGCATGAGCGCAGCGAGGGCGCTAATAGTTCGAGGGACTAAATAAGTCTTTAACCCGAGGTAAACACTGTGCTTTTCATTACGAATACAAGGAAAGTTGATGGGAATAGGCTTGCGCCCAATTACCTAAATCGAAAGAAAGAAAAAGTAAGAAACATAAGAGAAACACTTAAAATCGATTAAATCTAATCGGTGGTTGGCAATAAGCTTGCTCCTAATTACATCGGTTGATGGCAATAGGATTGCTCCTAATTAGATTGGTTAGTGGCAATAGTCTTGCTCCTAATTACATCGGTTGGGGGCAATAGGCTTGCCCCCAATTACATCAGTTGATGGCAATAGGCTTGCTGCTAACTACAATGGTTGATGGCAATAGGCTTGCTCCCAATTACCTACCTAAATCGGTGAATGGCAATAGGCTTTCTCCTAATTAGATTGGTTGATGCCAATAGGCTTGCACCTAATCACATCAGTTGGTGGCAATAGGCTTGCTTCTAATTACATCAGTTGATGGCAATAGGCTTGCTCCGAATTACATTGGTTGATGGCAATAGGCTTACCCCCAATTACATCAGTGTATGGCAATAGGCTTGCTCCCAATTACCTACCTAAATCGGTGAATGGCAATAGGCTTGCTCCTAATTAGATTGGTTGATGCCAATAGGTTTGCACCTAATCACATCAGTTGGTGGTAATTGGCTTGCTCCTAATTATATCAGTTGATGGCAATATGCTTGCTCTTAATTACATTGGTTGATGGCAATAGGCTTACCCCCAATTACATCAGTATATGACAATAGGCTTGCTCCTAATAAAATTGGTTGATGGCAATAGGCTTGCTCCTAATTACCTACCTAAATCGGTGAATGGCAATAGGCTTGCTCCTAATTAGATTGGTTGATGCCAATAGGCTTGCTCCACATTTGTTGATGGCAATAGGCTTGCACCTAATCACATCAGTTGGTGGCAAAAGGCTTGCTCCTAATTACATCAGTTGATGGCAATGGGCTTGCTCTTGATGGCAATAGGCTTGCACCTAATCACATCAGTTGGTGGCAATGGGCTTGCTCCCAATTACATCAAATAATTTGACAGCTGTCAGTAGAAAGCGATTCTCCCTAGGGCTGAAAAGTAGTACTTTCAACCCGCTCCTCAGGCATGTTGTGACCTACTTTCAGAGTATGAGTAATGAAAAATAACAAATTGCTCTCAAAAACAAAAGAAATGACATATTGGTAGGTTGGGTTTGTCTACTGTACAACGACCGTGATGCCAGAGAGTACAGCTATGATAATATTATCATAGATGTACTCTCTGGCATCACGGTATTAGGATGATAAATTGCTTTTTTCTAAGCTTTTCTTATCTTTTTTTTTTAAGTTTTGTCCTGTGCGAGACTAATAAAAACTTTTTTATTTCTTTCTTTAAGATATAGAGCAGTGGTGGGTCTTAGAGCAGTGGTGGCCCAGTGGTGGCCCAGTGGTGGTGGCCCCGACTTACGAACAGTGAGTCGTGGGTTCGAACCCCGTCAGGCACATTACTTTGTGTAATTTATTTCATCACCACTGTTCTCAGAATCGTGAGGAAACCGGCTTTGAACCAAAAAATTCGAAGACACGTGACATCTACCAGCCCACACTGGGCCCGCGTGGTGGATTATAGCCCATCCCTCTCCTAGAGAGGAGGCCTGAGTCCCTGCAGTGGGAACATTATAGAGTGATGATGATAAGATATACTTACGTTCTGTATTTCATGTAAGGAGCGCATAGTGATGCCGGCATGTGGGTCTGGCGGTGAGTATGTCACGTCGCCTTTGATGCTGCAGTTGCGGGAGAGACCTTTGATTACTGTCACGCGTTTCCAGCCTGTTGGTGAATAATATTAATTTAGTACTGTTTTGTTCATCATCTTTTTCTTAGTGAAAACACATTTTGAAAAAAAAAATCGTGCACGAATTTTATTTTCAATATCTTGTTAGCCCAGAACTTTGAGACAGCGCAAAGGTCGCCACGGTTGCATGTTTTTAGGCTAAGGGGGCAAAATAGAAGGTGGAGAATAGTTTGCGACATTGTTCCACAACCACACACCCCTGCTGTTTCATTGAGGTACCCCCCACTTAAGGAGATTGGATCTTCATCATCATCGGAGATGAGGAGACGACTCACCGAGAGCTAGTGGAAGTCTAAGCTGCGCATCGGTGGGTCTGCGACTGGTGTCGGACGCGTCCGAGTCAGACGGACAGCTGTCCGACGGACACTCAGAGTCTGTGCTCGCCGTCTCGCCGAGCAGGGCTTTTAGTTTTTCCTAGAAATATAAAAAAGAGGGGGTTAGTCATTCAAGTGTCTGGAAGTTTAATTTGATCCAAGAACAAGATTTTGAAACATGATTTTTGATTTGAAAGATTGTCCATGGAGTTTCTTCTCCATAGATATCTAAGCTTTGGAATGGGTAACTACCCATTAGTCACCCACATTTCGCCAGGTACATTTAAAAGTGCCATGTAATAGGGGGCAAGCTTATTGCCATAAACCGAGCACAAATCCAGACTCCGTCCGAATTTCTTATAAAAACCCAATAACACTTAGCCCAACCTCGAACTGAAATGCTTGCGACCACTAGATCAACCAGGCAGTTAAATTTTATCAAAGACTAGGCACATGACAAATGCATAATAATAACCTTACCAGATCACCAACCACAGGTGAGCGGATTGCTAATACAATGGGAATACGCAAGATGCGACAAAACTAGGATCGGTCGATCTAGGCGCTTAGATTAGAGGAAGCCTATGTCTAACCGAGGACTCTTAGGCTTGCTGACTGGCCTGCCATCATCATCCCTTATTCAAAAGTTCGATTACACTTTGCGGGACCTGGGAATCGAACCCACGTTTGCGAATACTAGACCAATGAAGGAGTAAATTAACAAGGTCCAAGCACTTGACAAAATATGTATAACGACCTTACCAGGAGGCCAGTTGGTGAACGTAGTGGAATACTACAGCATGCGAGAAATCTTGAAAAGCTCGATCTGGCTACACTTAGAAGAGGACCATGACCTCGAAAGAGCTCTTCCAACTGTAATAATAATGAACTCACCAAATCAGTCTCAGCCAACAACTGATGCGCCAGCGCCGGCCTCAGCCCCAAGGCGCGACTCTGCGCTAACAAAGACGCCACCGTGTTCTTCTTAGGTTTGCTGACACCTCGGCCAAGGTTGCGTGGTCTGCCTTCTCGTCCTGCCCAGCCCGCTACTGCTGTGGGCAGGATGGTGGTTTAGTTACCTACTGCTTACGTTGGGAAATTAGGTGGGTTAAGCTTTTGGACGCCACTGTGGTTGATGGTGGCGGTCAAAAGTTTATTCGGTTATTTTTACATCTGTACTAAATAAAAAAAGTATAAATTCATGATTGGACAACAAAAAAAAAACTATTGCATAGCATTTTTTATCAACAGCAAATAATTAATTATTTAATTTGACAACCTCAGTTGACAACCTTGTTATTTTCCGTAACCATAGCAACCTGGTTGAATACTGAATCTTGAATATTTTCGTTAGGGAATTTTTGGATTCGCTCTCCACGCTCAAGGCCCGCGATAGAAGCTATGCAATAGCTTAAAAAACAGACAAATTCATAACCTCCTCGTTTTTGGCATTCCGTTAAAAAGAAACGAAGCGAACCTCTTAAATATTGAGCCAAGAGTATCGCTCGCTTCATATTTTCATTGAGGTATGCGTTATCTTTAATTTAGAACAACATTGAATCATGACCCTTCGAAACCAGAAGTGAATAAGGTTCTTTTAGTGTTATATTCCGTCACTTGATAGGCAAAATTGCTAATCTCTTGTAAAGAAGATGTGGAGTCTATTGCAATGTTTTTTCCTCATACGGGATCAATTCTAGTTTAATGTTTGTCTTATTTTTAGACTTATCTTATATTTACTTTTTATATTGTTAGTTTGGTGTTATTTTTAATCATATTGTTTTGTCCTGTATGAGACCAATTAAATACAATTTTGTTCTTTTTCTTTTCTTTAATACCAATATACTCTAGGAAGTACAACGTACATTCACTATCCTCGCTGCCGCTGGACTTGGGTCTGGGCGCGTCTGGTACCGGGTTCATCTCCGGAGCCACGCGCCGGGGCTTCGCGCCTGGCTTGCGACGAGCTGGTGGAGAATAATAGAGGGTTAAAGTAGTGGAGAATGTGGGAGGGAAAAGTGCTAGAAGCTTTATTTGAGATACAGATGAATTTAACATAACATTATCCCTGTAAACCCCAAAACTGCCTCCGTGGTCGAGTGGTTTAGGCGTTTGCCTTGTGACCCGGTGGTCGTGGGTTCGATTCCCAAGGGAAGCATACTTTGTTAAGTTGTTTCCAGTTTGGTTAGGACATTGCAGGCTTGAATCACCTGATTGTCTGATAAAAAGATGGTTCCGTGCTTCGGAAAGCCGTATAAGCCGGTGGTCCCGGCCGCCAAATGGCGGTCATCAAACCATGTCAGAGGCCCTTGTGGAGGTTTAGAAACTCTGACACTAGGGTGTGTGGGGTCGTTAGGCCTTACTGCCCACACGATAAGAAGAAGAAGAACCCCAAAGGTTTAGGCAAAGGTGTACTGAGTGTACTAATGGGTACACACAGCTCTGATAGGCAGTCACTTCATGTAAAATACTGGACCGGATAGACTGAAAACGGACTCCAACATAGTTGGAAAAAGGCTTGGTAGATGATGATTTCATCAGTTATGTTAAGTCGTAACAGAGGGCGATCCTATTGTCATAAACTGGGCAACAACCCAGGCTGCTACTGAGTAATTCCTGATGGATAAACCCAATAACACTGCCCGAATTGGGAATCGAACCCAAACTTGGAAAGGACCTGCATCTGCAGCGCTTGCAACCACGAGACTATGGGTGACCAGGGGGTCTAAAACGGCCACTTTGGCAGATCATAATATGAATTGTGTTAAAAATCGTAAAATGAACCATTCATAATAGTAACTGCTTCTATGCCTATTTAGGAAAATCCTTATCCTTACATAGTATAAAACAAAGTCGCGCCTGTTTGTTTGTTTGTTTGTCTGTATGCTTAAATCTTTAAAACTACGCAACGGATTTTGATGCGGTTTTTTTTAATAGATAGAGTGATTCAAGAGGAAGGTTTTAATACCTTTTTTGCACCCGTGCGAAGCCGGGGCGGGTCACTAGTAGATCATAATAGGAAAATAATATGAATTGCGTAAAAAATCGTAAAATAGTCACAGACGCAATTACTATTATGAATGGTTAATTTTACGATTTTTAACGCAATTCATATTATGATCTGCTAAAGTGGCCGTTTTAGATGCCCAGATAAGAACTAAGGGGTTTTTTTTTCGGTCAGTCTACCGATATTTGGAAAGTTTACTGTAACCACGGCATTGTCTACTTTACGTTTAATCAGGAATAAAAGAGGGGTGAAGAATGAGGGGAGTCAGATACTCACATATCCTGTCATGGCTGGAGGACGCGTTGAGTGAACTGCTCAATGACGTCAGTCGTGAGAGGGCGTCTGAAGCTTGCGAACTCACTGCAATACAAACAAGAACATTATAATTAAGGCGCGTCCCCCAGCAAAACGTAGCTTTAGCCGTTTTTTATGCAGTTTTCTGGAGCTTATAACTCTTAAAAAAAAAGATATATCAACCAACAAAAAATACATTAAATTTCTACATACTCTTACCTTCAAAATGGTACGTTTTGTTTTTTTCTTTTTTAAGTAAAATATTTAATTAATCCCCTCACAACGAAACCACAGAAATGAGAAATAATTATTGAAAACATGCTACTTCTCCAAAACTAACAAGTGTTTTTATTTTGTTTTTACACTAATGGATAAGCAATTTCATAATGAACATTATGGTACGATTTTTTTTTTCAAAAACCCAAAATTTGATTTTATAAAGATTTTTATGCAAAATTCTGGGCGTATTCGCAACCGTATCTATTGACATTCAGTATGCCGCCAGGCCTCGAAGGGGGAACCCGTGTCGCTCGTCACCGCGCCGCGTCGGCTCATGCGCTCGCTCACTTACGTCACATTATCAACAGATCTAAGAAGTAATTTCAAGTAATAGATATGGCATTCAATGAAATATTTTTTTATGAAATATTTATTGGTGCGTCCAAATACTTTTGGTCATTATGAATTCAGTTATTATACTCGTACTCACGTCGATAAATAGGTAGGTACTTTCAACTTTTACTGTGATACAAAATAATATTGGCACGATTACGAAAATGAGCTCAAAATTAAAATCCAAGATGGCGGCTAGGAAAATTTTAGGTTTTTCCGTCATGGGTGTCGTTTTCATGGTTTTTGGGGTCGCTGATTACGAAAATGAGGTCAAAATAAAAATCCAAGATGGCGCCGACGAAAAATTTTGTTTTTTCCGTCATGGGTGTCGTTTTCATGGTTTTTATGGTCGCTGATTACGAAAATGAGGTCAAAATGAAAATCCAAGATGGCGCCGACGAAGATTTTTGGTTTTTCCGTCATGGGTGTCGTTTTCATGGTTTTTGGGGACGCTGATTACGAAAATGAGGTCAAAATGAAAATCCAAGATGGCGGCTAGGAAAATTTTAGGTTTTTCCGTCATGGGTGTCGTTTTCATGGTTTTTGGGGTCGCTGATTACGAAAATGAGGTCAAAATAAAAATCCAAGATGGCGCCGACGAAAAATTGTTTTTTCCGTCATGGGTGTCGTTTTCATGGTTTTTATGGTCGCTGATTACGAAAATGAGGTCAAAATGAAAATCCAAGATGGTGCCGACGAAAATTTTTGGATTGTCCGTCATGGGTGTCGTTTTCATGGTTTTTGGGGTAGCTGATTACGAAAATGAGGTCAAAATGAAAATCCAAGATGGCGCCGACGAAAATTTTTGGATTTTCCGTCATGGGTGTCGTTTTCATGGTTTTTGGGATCGCTGATTACGAAAATGAGATCAAAATGAAAATCCAAGATGGCGCCGACGAAAATTTTTGGATTGTCCGTCATGGGTGTCGTTTTCATGGTTTTTGGGGTCGCTGATTACGAAAATGAGGTCAAAATGAAAATCCAAGATGGCGCCGACGAAAATTTTTGGACTTTCCGTCATGGGTGTCGTTTTCATGGTTTTTGGGGTCACTGATTACAAAAATGAGGTCAAAATGAAAATCCAAGATGGCGGCCAGGTAAATTTTTGATTTTTCCGTTATGGCTGTCGTTTTATATATATATAATACAACATTAGTTTTTGTTTATGCGAAACCTGAAACACGTGTCTAGTACTTTTATGTAAAGAATCCATGTACAAAATTTCAAAACTGTATCTTGAAAAATCACAAAGTTATAGGTCTGATAAGTTACGTGGTTGTCCGTTCAAAAATATGCTTACCAAGTCACCGCGGGGCGCGGCGCGGCGGCGGCGGCGGGCGCGGGCCGTCCGCGCTACCACAGTCGCTGGGTGTCCAACTCGTATCCTTTTTTAAATAATTTTGGGACAAAATATAACATGGTATAAAAAATATTGGAATCGATTCAGTTACTGATTCTGAACAAACTATATTCAGGTTTCGCATATACTAAAAATAATGTTGTATAGTCGAAAAACCAAAATTTTCGTCGGCGCCATCTCGGATTTTGATTTTGAGCTTATTTTCGTAATCAGCGACCCCAAAAACTATGAAAACGACACCCATGACGGAAAAACCAAAAATTTTCGTCGGCGCCATCTTTGATTTTTATTTTGACCTCATTTTCGTAATCAGCGACCCCAAAAACCATGGAAACGACACCCATGACGGAAAAACCAAAAATTTTCGTCGGCGCCATCTTGGATTTTCATTTTGACCTCATTTTCGTAATCACTGACCCCAAAAACCATGAAAACGACACCCATGACGGAATATCCAAAAACCGTCGGCGCCATCTTGGATTTTCCTTTTGACCTCATTTTCGTAATCAGTGACCCCAAAAACCATGAAAACGACACCCATGACGGAAAACCTAAAATTTTAGTCGGCGCCATATTGGATTTTCATTTTGATCTCATTTTCGTAATCAACGACCCCAAAAACCATGAAAACGACACCCATGACGGAAAAACCAAATATTTTCCTGGCCACCATCTTGGATTTTCATTTTGACCTCATTTTCGTATTCAGCGACCCCTAAAACCATGAAAACGACACCCATGACGGAAAAACCAAAGATCTTCGTCAGCGCCATCTTGGATTTTCATTTTGACCTCATTTTCGTAATCAGCGACCCCGAAAACCATGAAAACGACACCCATGACGAAAAAACCAAAAATTTTCGTCGGTGCCATCTTGGATTTTAATTTTGAGCTCATTTTCGTAATCGTAATATTTGTATCACTGTAAAAGTTGAAAGTACCTACCTATTTATCGACGTGAGTATAGTAACTGAATTCATAATAACATTTCATAAAAAAATATTTCTTTGAATGCCATATCTATTACTTCTTAGATCTGTGAATTTTACTTGTATTCGTATGAAGTTCGCCAGGTGGCGCAAGTAATAGTTTACGAAGTATTGTAGAGGTGGGGTGCGGCAAAGAGGGAGCAAATGCTCAAGGTTATTTGCTCAGGGTACCACCTTAAGTCATTTATAACATAACATCACGCCTGTAATCCCTGAAGGGTTAGGCAGAGGTGTAGCTAATAGTACAACCATACTTCGCCAGTTTTGTTAATAGGGGGCAAGCCTATTGCCATCAACCATATATAAAGTGTCATGCTCTGCAGCAGAACCACTTTGCCTATAATACTTAAAACTTATAGGATAAAATGTAGATAATGTCTATATTATTGTAGGTTAATTTAAAAAAAAATGTATATTGTTAGTTTCTTGGAAAACATCAATTCAAAGTGGCCATGCTGAAGAGCATACTCCCCAGCAGAACCACTTTAAAATAATAGGTATTTCACGCTGATTATGCACAGGTCTTATTAGACACTAATGCATATTTATTGTATATCAAGATAACATGGTCAATTTTAGAAAAATATTTACAGAATAGTAGTTAAATGGAGATGAATTACAAGAATGCGCCTGCTATAATAAAAAATATAGGATACAATGTAGATAATGTCTATATTTGTGTAGCTTAATATCAAAATTTGTATATTGTTAGTTTATTGGGAAACATCAATTCAAAGTGGCCATGCTGAAGAGCATACTCCCCAGCAGAACCACTTTAAAATAACGGTTATTTCACGCTGATTATGCACAGGTCTTATTATAAACAAATGTATATTTATTGTATATTAAGATAACATCTACAATTTTAGATAAATACTTACTTATTGATTTTTAGTAACTTAGAAATGTTTTATCGGAATGCGCCTGCCATGAATTTCTTAGCAAATAACATGATTAATAGATTCATACATATTAATATTTCTTTACGACAAATAAATTGATAAATGGTAGGTATATCAAGGAAATGAATTCATAAGGTATAAAGATTAAGAAAAAACAGACAAAAATGTAAATAGAATTTGTTTTATTTTTAAGTAAGTACATATAAAATCATCATCTGCCTAGCCTTTTCCCAACTATGTTGTGGTTGGCTTTCAGTTTTACCGGATACAGCTGAGTAGCAGTACTTTACATGGAGCGACTGCCTATCAGACCTCCACAACCCAGTTCATACTGGGTAATACGATACCCTTTGGTAAGACTGGTTGTCAGACTTTCAGGTCACTGACTACCTGTAACGACTGCCAAAGATCTATATATATGAGATCTATATTTATGTACACACGGCTACACATCAAGCTATACAAAACCAGTTAATCTTGGCCTCGCTTTACTAGATCTTTTCGCACAGTGAACGATCAGATTATACTGGTTTTGTATAGCTTGATGTGTAGCCGTGTGTACTTACTTAAAAATAAAACAAATTCTATTTACATTTTTGTCTGTTTTTTCTTAATCTTTATACCTTATGAATTCATTTCCTTGATATACCTACCATTTATTAATTTATTTGTCGTAAAGAAATATTAATATGTACGAATCTATTAATCATGTTATTTGCTAAGAAATTCATGGCAGGCGCATTCCGATAAAACATTTATATGTTACTAAAAATCAATAAGTAAGTATTTATCTAAAATTGAAGATGTTATCTTAATATACAATAAATATACATTTGTTTATAATAAGACCTGTGCATAATCAGCGTGAAATAACCGTAATTTTAAAGTGGTTCTGCTGGGGAGTATGCTCTTCAGCATGGCCACTTTGAATTGATGTTTCCCAATAAACTAACAATATACAAATTTTGATATTAAGCTACACAAATATAGACATTATCTACATTGTATCCTATATTTTTTATTATAGCAGGCGCATTCTTGTAATTCATCTACATTTAACTACTATTCTGTAAACATTTTTCTAAAATTGACGATGTTATCTTGATATACAATAAATATGCATTATGTTTCTATTAAGACCTGTGCATAATCAGCGTGAAATACCTATTATTTTAAAGTGGTTCTGCTGGGGAGTATGCTCTTCAGCATGGCCACTTTGAATTGATGTTTTCCAAGAAACTGACAATATACATTTTTTTTAAATTAACCTACAATAATATAGACATTATCTACATTTTATCCTATAAGTTTTAAGTATTATAGGCAAAGTGGTTCTGCTGCAGAGCATGACACTATATAAATCCATCATCCGTGGCTGCTACTGAGAAGTTCCTGTTGGAAAAACCCAATGCCACTTTGATCGACCTGGGCCCCGAGTCTACTATTCAATAGTGTCAGAATGGTCGATCATTGATCTCATAATGGTTGATTGACGACAAGCCAAAAAGTACCTTAAGTCGACAGGCATAAGGTACTTTTTGGCTTGTCATCAATCAACCATTATGAGATCAATGATCGACCATTCTGACACTATTGAATAGCAGACTCGGGGCCCTGGACATCGAACCCAAGATCTCATGTTTAGCAGTCTTGTTTGCTACCACTAGAACTAGACCAATGAAGCAAAAAGCTAGTTGAACAGCTACTTTTTGCCCAGTGTCTGCCAAATTAAGTTTTTTCAAAAGAAAGCAGTTATGGTGACACCTACATATACAATGCAATCAAATTATCTTGGCAGGTCCGAACTTCGTGCAGGTTATTTTGTTACAACTAATGTATAAAAGTGTTATAATATTTATTTTATTTGTATTTCTCACTGTTTAAATTAGATATTTTCTGATCGTATAGGTATTGGTTTATCTGGCAATAACAGTTTTCTTCACGAGTTTACATGCATAAAAGTTCGCAGAGCCTATGTTCAGACCTGCCAAGATAATTTGATCGTACTGTACTTAATCTTTAATAGGATAGGTATCAAACTCATATTCCTACTTTAAAATTAAGCAAAGGTTCTGTTAAACTTACCAGGAGTAGGTTTAAGAGAAAGGTTAAGCGGCGCATCATCATCCATCACTGAAGACTTGACGCCCAGGTCCAGAGGAGAGTCCTCACCCATCTTCGTGCTGAGGTTCAGACCTGCATCTGTGGGGGGAGGTAGATATGTATATACTTACATGGCTTGGTAGATTAATTGTTTTGTGCTTGGAGAAGGTACAATAGGGGATCGGACAAAAAAAAACTAATTAGTCCGTCAAAAAGATTTCCAAAAAATATTGACCACATATTTTTTCTTTTTTTACGTAAACTAAATGAAGACGATACAGTGCTTCGAAAACTCGTGTGACGTCATATGATAGTACATTTTGTACACACGGCTACACATCAAGCTATACAAAACCAGTTAATCTTGGCCTCACTTTACTAGATCTTTTCGCACAATGAACGATCAGATTATACTGGTTTTGTATAGCTTGATGTGTAGCCGTGTGTACCTTCAAGTGACGTTGCAAGCCCCACTCCATGATCTTTGACGCGCTATAGCTTCGTCAACTTTTATTGATTTGATGAAACAAAAACACGTATCTAATATTTTTCGATAATCTAACTGACGGACTATACAGAATCATATTTTTTTGAGTCAGTCCGATCCCCTATTAATGTTTTATCACCGAATAATGTGTAATACCCGAAAATAAAACGGACCTGCTAGGAATTTGAATAATAGCGTAGTCGTACACCTGGCTGGGACACCTGCTAGCTGAGTCCGACTATATAACACATTTATATTTTAAGAACGTATGTCTGGGTTCCTATTAATTTATTTTATGTTGAAAACCTTTCAAATTTTATTTTGTCACTTTTAGGTGGTCGTATTATCTTTATCTTTTAGTTGTATAACAATAAGTAAATGACAGGGATATGCCTACAGTAGACCTCATGGTCTACTGTAGGCATATCCCTGTCATTTCTAATAATGAATAGAGCATTATTTTCATCATACAATCATTTGTATGATGAAAATAATGTCTATTCATTATTCAAGAAGAAAAAGAGGAGTTTGTATGGAGAATCGCAGCCCCGCAGAAACCAGTCGCGTGACTGCAGTCTCTCATTGCAATTTGGCGACCAGAACGGCCCTACTACCTCCACAATCGTCATCTCCAAACCTATGAAAGTTGTGTAATAAGTAAAGGGCGCTATTAGACATACAATAGTCACCTGAGGAGCCAGCAAGTTGTCTCTCCAGCGCGGCCAGGCTCACGCCGCTCTGACTTGCTATCGTCTGTAGCAGTTCTCGGGATATGCCTAAGGGGAAACAGATATACATTAGTAGGGATTGGGACGGGACCTCATGCCCAAATTGCACTTCTACATGTATACTATTACAAATTATGTAGGTAGACGACGTAGACGTAAGTCTTACCTCTGTGAAGATATTCGTACGTTCTGTATTCATATTCAAGTCAAGTAGGTAATCCTATAAAGTTACGTATCACATACCTGCATAATCGGAGAGATTGGGTGGTGGGGTTCCGGACATGGAGTTGTGTCCGCCTCTGTCCGGTTTGTTGGGCAGCCGGATCACTTCCACTGACGACCGCGAGTTGCCGTACTCGTCCTGTTAACAAAATAGCGATAGTAGAGACAGCCATTTTACAAGGTTCTAGGGATATACATGAGCCGATTGGTCCGTGAATAGGTGACCACCAATTCATCAGCAGCCTATTAATGTTCCCACTGTTGGGACACAGTCTTCCACTCTTTGAGAGGGAAATGGGCTATAATCTACCCCGTGGGCCCAGTGCGGATTGGTAGATGTCACATGTCTTCGAATTGTTGGTTCTAGGACATGCCGGTTTCCTCACGATGTTTTCCTTCACCGTTTTGAGAGCAGTAGTGATGAAATAAATTACACAAAGTAATGCGCCTGCCTGGGTTCGAACACTTCGAACCCACGACCTACTGTTCGTAAGTCGGGGCTGCCACCACTGGGCCACCACTGCTCTCCACCCATTACATACCGAATTTCCTCCATGCCTCAGAAAGTCAACAGTCGCTCCATTCAGCTACATAAAGGTTACACTAAAAGCCGACCCAAACATAGTTATGAAAAGGCTCAGCAGATAATGTACAGATGCTAGCCCATCAAGCTACTGCAATCTGACAAATTTCTTTAATAGATTTTCAAATTTATTGGTAAAGCATTAAAAGTTCAAGGTCGATTGGGATTTGTCCGTTTCCGGTAGCTTGATGGGCTGGCGTCTGTAGAATCTGCGAACGCGAACTGGAGCACATTGTTTTGCGTCTCACTAGGTGAACCGATGACCAGCCGGCTTAGCATGACCACCGAAGAAATGGGTTTTGTCGACGGAAGAATCGACAAAATGACAGATTGTAGCAAGGTTTCATGTCAAATTGTATGGAAAAATCTTTGTCTATTCTTAGTAGAATAGAGATAGAATCGCCATGCTACGGGGGCTGGTGAAGATTGCGGGGATCCGCTGAATGCGAGACGCACGGGACCGGTCAATGTGACGACACTTGACTGGCGCAGAATACGAGAAGTATAGGACTGCTCGATATGATTACGCTTAGGGGAGGCCTGTGTCCTGTACATCTGTGTGTGTATGTGAGTGTACGTCAAATGATGATAATGATGACTTACAAGTTTAGGCCGTTTGCTGGGCATAGGCGCGTTCCTATCGGCGGGGTGTACGCTCACGTGCGGTGGGTCGAGGGAGATCGTCTTCTTGCGGCCACGGGTCGTCGTGCCCGAGCCCGCCTGGAAAATAAACAATCAAATATTAGTCAAGAGAATATAGTAGGTTAGAGTAGTAGACTTCTATTTAGGTTCATCATCATCATAAGCCTATAATGTTCCCACTGCAGGGACTCAGGCCTCCTCTCTAGGAGAGGGATGGGCTATAATTCACCACGCGAGACCAGTGCGGATTGGCAGATGTCACATGTCTTCGAGTTTTTTGGTTCTAAGACATGCCGGTTTCCTCACGATGTTTTCCTTTACCGTTTTGAGAGCAGCGGTGATGAAATAAATTACACAAAGTAATGCACCCGCCTGTTCGTAAGTCGGGGCCGACACCACTGGGCCACCGCTGCTATTTGGGCGTTTTCGTAAAAAAATGTCCCGGTTACAAAACGGAATATTACAAATAAAAATGGAACTTATATGAAAAAAAGGAACAAAATGGAAGTAACGATTCTTTCATCACCGACATTAATCTATTTATAATTCAAGTTTATTATTGGTAATTATAAAAATAAACTAATGAATCGTTTTGAATTCTATTCAAGTTATGATGTGGCGCAATAATAATTAAAAAAAACACAAAGTTACCAGCACAAATCACATAACAAAATGGATAAAAAAAAATGCGAGGTAACGCCGGTACATGTTTCGACACGATTATTGTGACGTGACTGCTATGTCACCCTTTACAAAATGGCGGAAACGACGAATAAGTTGCCAGGAAACAAATTTGCAGTCATAATGGTAGTTTCTTATGCTATTTTAATTAATATCACGGTTACAAAATGGATTTTCCACATAGTAACGAAATCGTAGGACATATTTTAAATGGCAAAACTATGATTATTTAATATGAATACAACACTTTTTTATGTTTGTTTATTACAGAACTCACCCATGTAAGTATATTTAAACCTTCTTTGCTTTTGCCATGAATTGAATTGATCGATAAAACGAATTCAAAATCAGGTTGGACACTGTAGGACAAGCATAAAAATGAGGAAGTTTACACTAAAATTTCATATTTTTTAATAAATTTGTTAAAACTATGCGTATTAACAATTCTTTATCAAATATATATATATTAAAGATATTAAAAAACCAGGACACTTCATGGTACTTTTTTCTGTTTAAAAATAAATTATGTGAAAAGTGGTAGGACACAATAAAACTGGCATGGACATATTTAAAAAAAAACGCCCATTTAGGTTACAGTTGGGTAAAGTAGTCAACCTACACAAAAACGAGGAAGAACTAACACCAGTAAGAACGATACCAATAAAACAACGATATCATAACATCACGCCTGTAATCCCCGAAGGGTTAGGCAGAGGTTTACCTAATAGTACACACACATTTCGCCAGTTATGTTTAAATCTCATGTTATAAAAGGCGAGTCTATTGTGATCAACCGGGCACAAAGGGGATAGAACCGATGTGGCATATCAACCTGGCCGCCATTTTGATTTTTTTTTTCGAAATCGCGGCCCACAATGAAAGTGGTATGTATGGATAGAGGACAAATAGACGAACAAAAAATGTCCAGTAACATGGTACCTAAAGTGTCACGTTACCGAGATATTTGAAGGTAAAGATCGACAAATATCCTCTATCCATACATACCACTTTCATCGTGGGCTGCGATTTCGAAAAAAAATCTAAATGGCGGAGGGTCGATATGCCAGCTCCCATACAAAAAAGTTCAAACCCCTTTATCTCAATTAGACCAATACAAGCACACTTGAACGTCAAAAAAAAACGAAGCTACAAGGCATAATAACTTGAAAAAGTACTGTTGTAGCCCATTCCAAAATCTCTATGGAAAAGAATAGACGAAACTCATTTATTCAGCTACAATAATTTCACAACTAAAACTAACTTAAATAAACTAGTTATTAATAAAAAAGGGTGTCAACATACATGTGCTTTTACCTTGGGCCCAGCCAACGAGGAGGTATACTTGATGATTTCCGTATCCGGCGGCAATCTGACACCGCCCAGTACTGATGACGGATCGCTGGAAGAGATTTATTGGTTAATGCTGATGAAATGTGTTTAAATATTGTATTAAGAGCTTGTTTTACTAACGCTGGATAACTTATTTGGCAGAGCATAATAAGATCTTCCTAATGTGATTTATCTGAACTTATTTGGCATAGTAAGAAACTCCGTGAACTCTCAAAAAATTAGGTTGTATGGTAGGACTCAATGTCACGCACTAAACACTACAAAACATAGTGCTGAATGACGCATTGAATAGTAAGGGGTCGTAGAGGTATTTAAAGTATAGTTATAACATTAAAAGTCCTTGTATAAGTTGTAAAAAAGTTGGAATTTTGACCCCCAACTGGAAGATCTAACTAAAAGTTTCCCAAATATGGTATGGTATAGAACAAAAAATATATAATGACGAGGGGATCAAGGGGGCCTTCCATCTTCGTTAAGGGTACTTTTACACCTATTATACTGCTTTTTAATCACAGACAACCGGTCTTCTGTACATTCTTTCAAATCTAGCAGATATCACTACATAGTATAAAACAAAGTCGCTTTCTCTGTCCCTATGTCCCTTTGTATGCTTAAATCTTTAAAACTACACAACGGATTTTGATGCGGTTTTTTTAATAGATAGAGTGATTCAAGAGGAAGGTTTTAATATCTTTTTTCCACCCGTGCGAAGCCGGGGCGGATCACTAGTACAAGTTGTTTCTTTGGACTGGCCACGTCTGCCGCATGCTCAATGAGCTGTGGCCAAAAAAACCACTTTCTGGAGCCCTTAAATAGATAGAAGGCGTCGCGGCAGACCTCGTAGAAGATGCGAGACGAGTTTGACAAAACCAACGACCAGAGGTCCTTATTACCCCAACAAATGAAAGTTATGGGAAGAGGCCTTTGTCCATCAGTGGGATGGCGCAGGCTTACAGTCTCACTATGTTTTTTTTTGTTTTAATCTGTGGTTATCCAGTGGTAGTAAAACAAGCCCTGAGAATGTTAGAAAAGTGATATCTTACCCGCCTTCTAAAGCAGCACTGATAGAACAGAAATAGTGAATATTAGTTTATGTACAATATCAGCTTTATGTATAAGAAGAAAATCATAATCTGTTGGTGCGTCTATAAGGCTCAATATCCCAAAACAAAGCGATAAGTAAATTCTATAAAGAGTTTATCATTGATTAAGGTTTTGTAATATTGATTATTTAGCTCCTTCTCTTGAGCTAGAGATTTATTTTCATTATTACTTGAAAGTTTAAAACATTCAAAAACTTCTACAAGAAATTTTCTCCAAATGCATAGGCATGGTATAAACAAAAAGTTCTGCTACATAGCCTAACAAATCAATAATAAATACTCAGTATTTTTATCCGGCATTTTACAAAGGCTACCTTATGTTTAAAAAACTAGTTGGATAAAACTTTAAATTCATTGCCCCAGCAGTAGTGCATGCTATCAACTAGACAACGCGTGAAACACATAACCCTTTACTCCCGCTCAGTCGGGTAAAAAGCAAGTAAAGGAAAGCAGCTGGTCTTGTTCTAAAGTCTAGAGATATGCTATGTTATAGGTACCTGAGTATGGTATGAGGCAAGCCAGTGAGGGAGTCAATGCCGCCATGCCGACCGTCCTTATCGGATCCTGGCATGCCGAACGGGTAGAGCGGTGACATGTTCTGAAATAAATACACGTAGTTAGTTACTAGGAAAGCAGGAATTATAGAAGATTTCGCTGTTACTTTTGTCAGAGTGCAACAGCCCACTTCAGCTGTATGATGACTGCTGCGGATTGTTCGAGAGAGATACCGCGGCCCCGGAACACAAAGGGCTAAGAAGGAACATATTACATAGGTGGATTTTAGTCAGTAGAATTCTGATATTTCCATCCACTTCGCCCAGAGCGGGAGGAGTCATTTGATGATTCCCAGCCCCCAAAAAGAAAAGACAAGAATAATGAGGATTGTAGTTCTTTCAAGAGCATATTCTGCAATCTATATATATTACAAATGAAACCCGTTTTCCGTTGTCACGACATAGCATGAAAACGGCTGGACGGATTTAGCTGAAAATTGGTAGGGAGGTAGCTAAGAACCAGGAGAAGGTTCTTTGATACTTTTTTTTTTTTTAGGTAGGGTAGTAGGTAGGGTAGTAGGTAGGGTAGTAGGTAGGGTAGTAGGTAGGGTAGTAGGTAGGGTAGTAGGTAGGTTAGTAGGTAGGGTAGTAGGTAGGGTAGTAGATAGGTAGGTAGGAAAAACGCATTACAACGCATGCGCGGGTTCATCAATAACAATAAAAATGGACTTCATGAATACCTAAATGTTGGTGTAAACACTGCCTCGAAGCCATTGGTTCAACGCTTTTTATTTCAGGTTGTTTCATTACGAATTATCCCATAGGACTAAGACTAAAGGAAGATGGAGTGCCCCTATCTTCGCAGTTATTGACCAAAACTTCAAATAAGTCCGGGAGACCGCGTATCGGCAAGCGTAGTTTTTAAGACCTCGCAGGTCAACCAAAGAGGCTGGCTACTGCATAACCGAACTATCCTGTGGATACCTTCAGTGTAAGACCTCCCGCTAGGGCGTGAAAACTTAAAAATTAAGTGACAGCGTGATAAGGGGGTGTCCCCTGCGGGGTAAACGCCTCGACTTAAGCGTCACAGCCCACAGGGAGGGGCAACATAGGGACAGGCTGGATCTAAGTGAGATCAATATTTAGGGGCAGACCGCGACGACGTGGTCGAAAACAAATCTAGTGTGAGTCCCAGCTAGATATACCAACAGCCATTTTAAATGAGTCTGGATCACACTGGATTCGCACGATGGTGAACAGAGTTTTGCAGGCTCATTAGAAACGGTTTGGAGGATCCTTTATTACCTTGCCCTTAGCAGCGGCGGCGACAGCAGCATGGTAGGCGCCGTGAGCGGCCGCCTGTGCCAGCATGAGGTCCCCGCGCAACAACGCCAGCTCACGTTCCTTGCCCTTGGAGCTCGATGATGATGATGATGACGGCTTTTCTGGAAGAGGATATTGTTGTGTTTAGTTAATATGGTTCATTGAAGTGGTATATGGGAGAAAAGTTCAATGGGGATGTTAACAAAAAAAAATCTAATTAGTCCGTCAGATAGATTTGTAAAAAATATTGGACACATATTTTTTCTTTTTTCTCGTAAACAAACAATGAAGACGATACAGTGCTTTGAAAACTCGTGTGACGTCATATTCTAAGACATTAGTATGACATTTCTTAGCGAGCAGTGACGTCACCACCTCCCACTCAAATCTTTGACGCGTTTTATCTTCGTCAATTTTTATTGATTTGATAAAACAAAAAATACGTATCCAATATTTTTCGATAATCTAACAGACGGACTAATTAGAATCAAATTTTTTTAGTTCGTAAACATCCCTATTGGGACGACATCATAGGTTTGGCAGAGGTGTACGTAATAGTACACTCTTTCGCCAGTTATTTTCAAGTCCCATTTAATAGAAGGATAGACTATTGCCTTCAACCGGCCACGAATACAGACTTCATGGCTGCTACTGAGAAATGTTTGATGATAAATTCAACAACACTACCCGACCCGGGAATCGAACCCAGGATCTCATACTAAACTCATTTAAAAAAAACACGCGTTTATCGTTTTTTCGTGGATCCGCTTTCCGGCTGTCTAACGGGATTGAGCTGATCCACATTCAAACTATTTCAAACATTCATTACAAAGGTTTTAGCCATGTTTTACTGGTCATATACTCACTACTGGGCTGTGGAACTGCAGACGGCTTGCTACTAGGCTTGCTCTGATGAGGAGAGGACACCAGACTGTTCAGAGAAGCCAGGCTCGACAGGGACTGTGAGTGATGCATCGCGGACGGAGATGATGTTTTTGGTAGACCATACGAGGATCCTGGAACATGGAGACATGTTAGAATATGGTGGGTTATGGTGATGATACATTGAAAAACCACTTTTGAGAATTGCTGAGCAGCTAGACAAGTGATGATTGTTTATCACAACAACAACAGCTTTTCGATAGCTTACATAACATAATAACATCACGTCTGTAATGTCCAAAGGGTTAGGCAGAAGTGTACCCATTTTGTACATCTACATTTCGCCAGATATGTTTAAGTCTCATTGAATAGGGGGCGAGCCTATCCTCATCGGTTGATGGGAATAGGCTGCTACTGCGAAATTCCTGACGGTAAAACTCAATAACACTTTGCTCAAACTGAGAATCGAACCCAGGTCCTCAGGTATAACAGTTGCGCTTGCAACCATTTGACCAACGAGGCAGTCGATAGCATACATAGGTCAGTGTACAGTTATCTATCTATCACCGTTATCGCTAATGAAATATCACAAGGCAAGCAAAAAAAAAACCTATTAACAATCTTGCTCTTTCAAAAACTAAATATTTATGTGTTGTGAATATGGCCGTTTTTATGAAATAAATGAAATAATACGAAATGATTCTGAAGGTTTAATTTAATTATATTTTAGACTGATGGTCAAGAAATAAAGTGAGATTGACAAAACTATGGTATTCAGATTGTGTGTTACACAAGAATTCCTCAGGCTATTTGAAAGTATCCCTTTTTATTAATTTCCTTATTTTACCACCCCACATTATCACCCACTCCCTATCATAGAGAGAATGTATCCCACCAGTGGGACCGCTATAAACTAACAACAAAGATATACAACACAGACAGACACGCATATTCTGATAATAGATACGTGCCCCACTCACTCATGTTCTGCGAGTTGGCACTGCTGGTGGAAGGACTCTTGTCCTTGGTGGAAGCACTTGATGATGTACTGCTTCTGCCCGACCTGGAACGTGATAAGAGGTGTTAAGATACTGAAGAAAGGGGGAAAGACGTATATCTAAAGAGCTCAGTGGCAATCATATGCCCAGCCTTTTCCTAACTATTTTGGGATTGGCTACCAGTATAGCTGGATGCAGTTCAAGACATAAAGAGCAGCTGCCTGTCTGACCTCTTTAATCTAGTAACCGAGGGCCACGATATCCTTTGGTGTGGGTAACACTATTTGTTCAACTTTTGAGCTTCTGACAACCCATGAAATATCAGTGAAAAATGACAGTTGGGCCCTACGGTTAAGCGCTCTTTAATGAACAGTCTCTGTAGTGAACAGTCACCCATCGATACCCAACCTCGGTAAGCACAACTTGATCTTGGATAGCTTCGTGCGACGATTATTGTCCAGTCACGAGCCCCATATAATCCATCATGATCCTCTTGGATGTCATCTTCCCCAGAGCCAGTGGAGGGGTCTGCCAGACTATAACTGACTAGAAACCACCCCGTTTTCCCTTACCACACTTGCACTGGGGATCATGGATACTAGTACGCCTTCCGCGATCCCTCAAGTCCACGGGGAGAGTGAGGACATGCCTCACACTAGCACACCTCAGTATTCAGATTCTTACCTCTCATTACGACTAGACAACTTCCCCGGTTTCTGCTGCGGCTGCTTCAACCCCTGCCCTCCGGATAACGCAGACAACGCGGCGTAGGGGTCAGCCAGGGGTGGGAAGTTCAACCCTGAAGCCTGCAGCCGCGCGAGGTAGTCTTGCGCCGCCAGGTGGGAGGCCATCGACCACCAGGCTGCACCTGGAGGGAGAAAGGAAGAGTTAGTAAGAGTACTCGAGGGCTTTGAAAGGAGTGACAACAGTAAAGGCCCCCACTGGCGCCTATTACTGTCTCTGCATCATTTTTGACGACGTTGCCCAACATTAGGAATTTCTCCTGTATCGTAGATACAAACATTAGCCCCCTTATTAATAAAAAAAAGTTAAGCCTGCTTAAACTTACGCTTGGTTTATCTCGCATGCCGTCCCTTTCATTTGAATATTTTTGAAGTGAGACGGCATGCGAGATAAACCAAGCGTAAGTTTAAGCAGGCTTAACTTTTTTTTATTAATAAGGCCGTAAAACTCACATACATAAATACCCAGATCCGTGACATCTATCTGTAGACTATACAAATACTGGTTCCGTGCGGGAATCGAACCCGCGACACGCAGCGCAGCTCGCAGCAGTCAATCACTCAGCCACTGCGCCAACCGAACTTATTCTTGCGGTCTTTGAAGGGAGATTGGTTGAAAATGTCTTAGGCATTAAGCCCGCCTCTGTACTTTTCCTCTGACAGACATAGGCCTCCCCTAAACGTCGTCATATTGACCGGTAGCACAAAAAAAAACCATTTGGCAAGACTTTAAATTAACATCATTGCCTCCACGAAGACTATTCAACAAAATTTAACATCACGCCTATTATCCTAGAAGGGATAGGCAGAGGTGTATAAAACAGTATATTCACATTTCGCCACTTATATTGAAGTCCCATGTAATAGGGCGCGCGACTATTGCCATCAATCGGGCACAATGCCAGATTCCATGCCTGCTACTGAGAAATTCCTCATGGAAAAACACAATAACACTTTGCCCGACCAAGGAATCGTACCCAAGACCTCATGCTTAGCAGTCGCGTTTGCGACCACTCCACCAACGACGAAAAGTGTTTGGACGCGGTAGAGTGGGTAAATGTAACAATTATTTTTCCAACCTTTACCCCCACCCCCAGGTCGATCTTTAGGCTGTGCTTGCCTAGGTCGGTCTGTGGATGGGTGACCGCCCGACATACCGAGTTTCATCCGTGCCTCGGAAAGCACGTTAAGCTGTTGGTCCTATATCTTTGGCAGTCGTTACAGGAAGTCAGTGACCTGAAATTCTGACATCCAGTCTTACCAAAGGGTATTGTATTACTTAGTATTAACTGGGTTGTGGAGGTCAGATAGGCAGTCGCTCCATGTAAAATACTGGTATTCAGCTGCATCAGGTTAGACTGGAAGCCGACCCCAATATAGTTGGGAAAAAGCTAGGCAGATGATGACCCCCACCCTTATAAAATACCTTACAAACTAACTTAAAAACTAATAGCAAGAAAAACGAAGCAACCATACCATTGTACTTACTGGCAGCAGGGTGCAGCCCCAGTGAGGCTGCCTGGTTGGCTGCCACGCCGAGCGTGGTGGGGGGCGGGTAGCGGCCTCCGAAGCCGAAGAGTGCGGCCTGGGCCTGGGCCTGCGCTTGGGCGGCCGCCGCCCCACCGGCACCGCTGCCATCGCGGCCCCAGTATGCTGGAAAGAGATGGTGCTCATTAATATCAAAATCAAAGCATTTATTTCAAGTAGGACAGTTAAAGGCACTTTTGAATAGTCAAATTAAACTAACTGCGGCACTCAGAGGTATCCGCAACGATTACTCAAGCCGCCACCCAGCAAAGGCCTGACATACTATTGTATGACAAACAAAACGGCCAAAAACCTTTACCAAGCGGCGGGCCCAAGCAACCACCAAAGCTCTCCGAGTGCGGCAGTAAACTACTAAACTAATGAAGCTAAATAAACTAAGCTACAGTCCCAGTCACAAGGCATAATAACTCGTGAGTGTACTGTAGTGGCCCATTCCAAAGCGTTGGTCTCATGAGAATAATGGCAAGAAACTTCATGGACACTCTTTTAAAATCAAGATTACATTTGTGATTTGGGAATTTTGGATGTCGTGGCTTAATATTACAGCCAACAGCCGCTCGGATCAATCTCCGGGTGAAGCCGCGTTTGCCTGTGTTGGTCTGTGAAAACTAGTGAAGGAAAACATCGTGAGGAAGCCAGAATGCCTGAGATATTTCTCGATGACATAATCGAGCCTTTTAAGGAAGCGCCAAAATTCCCAGGAACCGGTTTTAATTATTAACCGCCAGATCAACTGATTTTGAATCTTTTGTCACTTACTTGAGTTCATAATTTTGAATTAATAGGGAGGTGCACATTTAACACAAAGTAAAAATTTCAAATTGATGCTGTAAATATTTTGAGAAATATTAAAAAAAAAACGTTCTCCTGTAAAATTATGCAAAATGGCGGTTACGATCTTCTTCCTGAAAAGGCTCGATTTAACGGCAAGTCAAAAAAGGATGGATGGATTGTGTGAGGAATGATATAAGAGAGAAAGGTGTTAATGATGCCGTGACGTCTGACAGAGGAGAATGGAACAAGAAAACGTGTTGCGTTGACCCCAAATAGAATTGGACAAGGGTAGGAAGATGATGATGATTTTAAAAGAGTGTCCATGAAGTTTATTGCCATTCTTGTCATGAGACCAACGCTTTGGAATGGGCAACTACAGTACACTCACGAGTTATTATGCCTTGTGACTGGGACTCTTAGTTTATTTAGCTTCATTAGTTTAGTAGTTTACTGCCGCACTCGGAGAGCTTCGGTGGTTGCTTGGGCCGTCGCTTGGTAAAGGTTTTTGGCAGTTTTGTCATACAAAAGTATGTCAGGCCTTTGCTGGGTGGCGGCTTGAGTAATCGTTGGATATCTCTGAGTGCCGCAGTTTGTTTAATTCGACTATTCAAAAGTGCCTGTAACTGCATGGCCTACTTGAAATAAATGTTTTGATTTTGATTTTTGATGATGATTAATCCAAGTCAGAGGCCCAAAAACTGACACCAGGTTGGGCATTAACCACACGATAAAGAAAGAAGACAATCTGTTAGTCAACACGCATAAAAACGAGGAAAACCTAACACCAGCAAGAACGATACCGATAAAATAACGATATCGGTTATATTTTACATTCACACAGTTACTTAATACTTTACAAAGGTGCCACAGTATAAAGAACTAACAGTGTGCAAAGTGTTACCAAATCATCTTACAATACCAACCCGCACTGGGCCCGTGTGGTGGATTATAGCCCATCCCTCTCCTAGAGAGGAGGCCTAAGTTACCTAAGTAAATATGTTTTCTTTCTTTCTAAGTCCCTGCAGTGGGAACATTATAGGCTGATGATGATGAATCATCAGTGGTTTCAGTCAATATCTGCCCAACTATCTTGAGATCGGCTTCCAGTGTAACCAGAGGCAACTGAATACCAGTATTATACATGGAGTGACTGCGCCATCAGACCTCCACATCACAGCCCAAGTTACGGGATAACGACAAAGATGAAAGACTTTGTTCGGAGTTTTAATTAAGGTGAATCCTCCAACCAGCCCGCGAAATTCAAATTTTCTTAAGTTTTTTGCAATTTGCAGGCCAGTGATAGGTGGTATGTTGATGAACATTTGATTCGCGGCTGTAAGACGTATATAGTTACAGAATTATAATCATCAAAACCATTAATACAACCCTCCGAGCTCATAAAGGTTTAAAAATGACTTATTACAAGGTCAAAGCCATTCCGGAAATTGAATTTCGCGGGCTACCCTCGAACATCAACCTTAACATAATATCACGCCTGTAATCCCCGAAGGCATAGCCAGAGGTGTGAAGCACGTTTCGTCAGGTATGTTTAAATCCAATGTAATAGGGGACGAACCTATTTCCATCAACCGAGCACGAATCCAGAATCCGTGGCTGCTACTGAGCCTACTGAGAAATTCCTGATGGAAAAACTCAATAATAAAAAAAATACTGTCAATTAGTGTAAATTCCAATACACGTTGACCTCTATTCCAATAGCTTAGGGTTCAAAACAACAATCAATCAAAAGAATATGGTTAACAAGAGGAAAGGTATGATAATTTGTCTAGGCATAGCCAGAGGTGTGAAGCACGTTTCGTCAGGTATGTTTAAATCCAATGTAATAGGGGACGAACGTATTTCTATCAACCGAGCACGAATCCAGAATCCGTGGCTGCTACTGAAAAATTCCTGATGAAAAACTCAAAAAAAAAAAACTGTCAAGTAGTGTAAATTCCAATACACGTTGACCTCTATTAAAATATCTTAAACTTGGTTCAAAACAACAATCAATCAAAATAATATAGTTAAGAGGAAAGGTATGATAATTTGTCTACAGATAAAGCGAAACAGCTAAAGAATACACCATAATTTGAACGGTACGAAGGTCAAATGGGCTTTGGAATACTAAGGAATCATGAATACAAGAGCGATAATTATGTTTATTATGTTAATAGGAATTTTGCTGTAAAACGGAATTAGGAAAAGGTGAAGAGTTCAGTAGGAAACCAAAAGCGTATCATCATCATCTTCTTATGTTACTTGGGGTCAGCGCAACATGTCTTTTTCTTTCATTCTCCTCTGTCAATCGTCACGCTGTCATTTATTCGTTTTTGGGTTCCGTACCTCAAAAGGTAAAAAAGGAATCCTAATAAGATCACTCTCTTGTCCGTCTGTCCGTGTGTGTGTCACCACCGAATTTCTCAGGAACGCGTCGACGTAATAATTATTATGTGAGGAATGATATTCCTCACATAATTAACTCATTATTTCCTAGATCATCCACAGGCCGACTTCAGATACTGATATTCTTGTTTTGTGAAAATCCTCTCGCTTTGTGCCAGTCTCATCCAGGTTTTATCCTCATTGCAAAAAATAATAATATTAGAAATGAAAACATGCAAGGATACAGTACCCTCTCACTTTACACTTCTAGGGTTACACCAGCAAATCAAGTCCACATTACGACCTACCTCAACCCAAAACACATATTTCCAAACTAACCTCAAGAACACTTGACCTACTGCTCAAACGTCTTCACTGTGGCGTGCGTGGCCAGACAAGATTCTCATAAAACGATAAATCATTAAATTCACGGACGAACACCGAGTTGATGTATTTTTGTATGAGTCACTGTCGAACACTTTTTGAGAAATACTTTTGTAGATACTGGCTAAGGAAGTTATTATTTCTGGATAGCGCAAAGAATTGTTTTTTTTTTTATTTGTAGGGTTGCATGCAATCTGTTATCAACATCTTAAATGATAGATTTTTTGAGGCTTTTGCCCACTTGTCGGGGCTGCGGGTTGTTCGAAAGAGATACCGCGGCCTCGGCACAAAGGGCTAAGAAGGAACATGTGTGGTTTATATTCAGTAGAAGTCTGACACTCCCTTCCACGTTATTTGATGATTTCCTATTACTTACCAAAAAAAAGGCTTTTGCCCAGCTGCAGCAGTGGGTACACTCCCACAAAAACACTCTCAAGGCAAGACACTCGTCTTGATCGACTCGCTAGGTTCATCTGTGCATGAAATGTGCCTGCCTCAGTGAGTCTCGGAATAGGGGATTGGACTGGGTCAAAATATGTAATAAATGATTCTGTTTAGTCCGTAAGTTAGATTTTCGAAAAATATTGAATACGTGTTTTTTGTTTTATCAAATCAATAAAAAATGACGAAGATAAAACGCGTCAAAGATCTTGGAGTGGGGCTTGAAACGCCACTTGTGTCGTCAAAATGTACTATCATAATATGACGTCACACGAGTTTTCGAAGCACTGTATCGTCTTCATTTTAAGTTTACGTGAAAAACGAAAAAATACGTGTCCAATAATTTTTGGAAATCTATCTGACGGACTAGTTTTTTTTTTGTCCGATCACCTAATGCAACAAAGATCTCTTTTCAACTCTGAACCAGTTCGCCTTATCCCGCCAATCTGGCCCTAGCATTACAAGTCATCATCTTCCTGCCCTTATCCAATTCGATTTGGGGTCGGCGCAACACGTTTTTCAGCAGCGGTGATGAAATAAATTACAGAAAGTAATGTGCCTGCCTGGATTTGAACCCACGACCTTGTGTCCGTAAGTCGGGCCGCCATCACTGGGCCACCGCTGCTCCCTTTCAACTATTCCCCACATATTTATGTATTCAAGAAATACATGCGAAACATTACAAAGCGAGCGGATACCGACTGATGTATGACTCAGAGTGATCTTTTAAGATAATATTCACACAATTTATAATACCAACGTATACCTTGCTAATGGCAGAGTAATGGTACGAAAGATTACTTATTAATAGACTATTGATGTGGAGTATTATAATTTTAGTATATTATTCATGAGTTTCCTCCGTGCCTCGGAAAGCACGTTAAGCTGTTGGTCCCGGCCACTCCCGGCTGCCATATTTAGATCTTTGGCAGTCGTTACAGGTAGTCAGTGACCTGAAAGACTGACAACCAGTCTTACCAAAGGGTATCGTATTATTACCCAATTCTTCTTCTTCTTTTCGTGTCGACTGTATTATACTTCCTTATTATACGGTTTGGGCCCAAAAGGTAGCCACGTTTATTGCAGCGGCAGAGGCGCTGTTCAGGTCGCCAAGGGTGCATGTGTACGGACATCTGGGACACTCCAGCAGGTGGGGCATTGTTTGATCCGGAGCGCCGCACTCGCACTCAGTGTTGGAGGAACCAATGATACCCCACTTTGCCAGGTTATGTTTGCAACGGCCCACTTGGGTGCGCAATCTATTTTGGGCTTTCCAAATAGGCCATTACCCAGTGTTAACTGGGTTGTGGAGGTTAGATAGGTAGTCGCTCCATGTCAAATACTGGTATTCAGCTGTATCCGGTACGACTGGAAACCGAACCCAACCTAGTTGGAAAAAGGCTAGGCCAATGATGACTCTTTTGTTCCTCATGCCCTACGCCCGCGGGTCAAACCACTTCATAATACACTGAGACATAATACACTGAGACATAATACACTGAGACATAATACACTGAGACATAATACAACCATTTCTTATTTTATCTTCCACTTAAACCTAACATAAACTGCCTCGTTGGTCTAGTGGTCGCAAGCGCGACTGCAGAGCGTGAGGTCCTGGGTTCGATTCCCGGGTCGGCCAAAAAGTGCTATTGGGTTTTTCATTAGAAATTTCCCAGTAGTAGATGGTAGTAGCCCGGAGTTTGGAAGTTGGCGGTATAGTACCCCCGTGCCTTGGAAAGCACGTTAAGCCGTTGTTCCTGCGCCTAATCTCTCTCCGGTCGTGTCGGATTGCCGTCCCATCGGACTATGAGAGAAAAGGGAACAGAGAGTGCATATGTGCCTGCGCACACACTTGTGCACTTTATTATCTCCCGCGCAGATGGCTAATCTCCGCTGGGATTGGCCGCCGTGACCGAAAAACGGTCAGGAGGACTATTAAACCTAACATAAAACATTATACTAGACTAGCCCAGTAGTACACATGTAAATATACCAATTATATTACTTGCATCTATTTTTTTTATTAACTCTAAAACTGGCCATGTGTATCAATTTTATCCATGTATAGAGAACATAGTATAGTTAACTCTTTTATATCTATTTACTAGAAAATAGAGTTCAAAATTGAATATCAAGTACTTTATATTGAAATGTAATAAACTAATAAACAACGCTGTTTTCTCACGTGAGCAATAGAGTTCAAATTGGAATATCAAATAGAGTAGTATTATTGAAATGTTGTAACTAATAAAAAAATCTTATTCTATATTACGTGGGTGATAGAGTTCAAAATTGAATAACAAAAATACAGTCACCTGTCTACATAACTTTTATATCGGACAGTAATTGTCTGGCATTTGTTTTTCTTGTTTATAAAACTAGCATTGTGCTTTATGACCATTTTTGGGGTAGGCTCATGTCCAGCAATGGGCAATAACGATGGGGAGAAAATTATCTTTCGTTCTTTTTTCTTTTTGTTTAGCGATACATGGCCACAGCTTTAACATAACATAACATCACGCCTGTAATCCCCGAAGGGTTTAGGCAGAGGTGTAATACTACACCACCCATATTTCGCCAGTTATAAGTTCCATTTAAAAGAGAGCGAGCCTATTTGCGACCAACCGGGCAAAATCCAGACTCCGTGGCTGATACCGAAAAATTCATGACTGCCTTTTAGTCCAGTCATAATAGACATTACTAATAACAATAAACCGCATAGAGCTGCAAATTGGTCGATCTCTTAAATACACGATTATAAATGAAAATGCGCTAAAAAATTATTCAAGGTAAAATTAATATTTTTTGCATTTTTCGCGATAAAACGGTGATTCATCATCATCTGCATAGCCTTTTCCCGACATTGTTGGGGTCGGTTTCAAGTCTAAACGAATGCAGCTGAATACCTGTATTTTACATGGAGCGACTGCCAATCTGACCTCCACAAACCAATTAGTATTGATTGGGTAATATGGTACCCGTAAGACTGGCTTAGACTGGTTGTCCGAGTTTCAGGCCAGCGACTACCTGTAACGACTGTCAAAGTTCTACAAATGAAAGCTGGGGCCAACGCCATAATGTGCTTTTCGAGGTACAGACAAGATTGAGTACACATTTGAAGGCCCAATACCAGTGACGGATTAACCCTTAATCAAATTAAGTAATAGGGTAGTCGACCGACTAAAAAAAATATGATTCTGTTTAGTCCGTCAGTCAGATTATTGAAAAATATTGGATACGTGTTTTTTGTTTTATCAAATTAATAAAAATTGACGAAAATAAAGCTTGTCAAAGACCATGGAGAGGGGGCGTTTGACGTCATAGTTAGGTAAAATTGGACCAAGCTGTGACGTTTCACGACTTTTCGAAGCACTGTATCGTCTTCATTTTTTGTTTACGTGAAAAAAGAAAAAATACGTGTTCAATATTTTTTGGAAATCTATCTGACGGACTAATTAGTTTTTTTTTGTCGACTACCCTATTGCCTAGGGCCAGGGAATGCAATCTCGAGACGAGATCGCTAAGTCGAGATCTCGAGGGATCAGAAATTCAATCCCGGCGAGATCTCGGCATTTTCGAGATCTCGAATGGATTTCAAAAAGTATTGTTTTAATTAGATGACTGAAACATGATTGAAACTGCTTATTAGTTGTGATTACGATGCGAGTAAAATACAACATGAATTATTGAAAAAAAATCTTTATTTTTACTTATGATAAGTACCTATAATAATAATAATAAGCCGTAGGCCCGTATTGTGAGGAGGTTCCTGTCTCTGGAACCCTAACCACCGGTGGCTTGGACCCTGCTCCCGACACCGGTGGACTACTACTTTTTATATTTTTAAATGTTTTTTGATATCTTTTTTAACAAATATTTAAAAATGTAAATTAGTATGTAAGAAAAATAAATAAAGAGAATAATAATAATAATAATATAATATTCCACAACTATCACACAACGAAACAAAATGTTAACGAACACAAAATTTCAGACCCGTAAAATCTCTTATATAGAAAGTACTTATTTTATATTGAAAAGATATTGATAGTGAAAACAAAAAAATCCTATTTCCAAAATCACTCCTAAACTAAGAGTGATTTTGGAAATAGCTTCTGTTCTAAATAGCTGATTGTTTGTCGACATTTTAAAAGTATTAACTAACAGTCTAGCACTTGCGTAACAACTAAAACAGCGTAAGCGAATGCAGTCCGACACAGTGCATACTGCCCCCCCCCGATTTGCGGGGAATTGAAGGTTAGCGCGTGGAGAGCCCGGGGAATAACATAAATCGGTGAATTTCGGGGAATCCCGACTCGCTCACGCGCAGTGAACACGCGACATGCCTCGCGACTACTGCCACACGATCCCGTCAATCTCGGCCGAGATCTCGACATTTTATGCTTCGAGATTGATCTCGAAAAATGAGGCGAGATCTCGGGTTTTCGGGATCTCGCGAGATCGAGATTGCATACCCTAGCATCACGTATGGAGGGGCACCAGAAGAAGCACAAAAAAAAACTATCCTTAAGGCATCACGTCTCACTATCACGTCACCAAAAACCACACCAAAAATGTTTCTAGGAATAATTTGAAAATTCACGCGTTTTAACGTTACGTATAAAGGGACGTTGGTGTTCAGTCTGTCGGCGTAGTCTGTCGGCGTTTAGTCGTACACTCTACATTTCATCATCTTATTTTACAAAAAAAAAACTAATATTTTTAGGCGGTAAAGGTTTAAAGACCAATTCTAGTAGACATACGGATAGGGGGGCCCTATCCGTATGTCTACTAGAATTGGTCTTGACACAGGCGTGGATTGCTTAGGGCATCAAGTATTCTTAATCCGTCACTGCCCAATACATATTTTAAAAAAAATACTCGAGATAATACTCCTATTATTATCTCGAGTATTTTTTTAACATTATTGTCTTAATATCATCATTATTCTCTCGCTCTTATCCCAATTCATTGCGCAGCATGTCTTTCTCTTCCATACCTCTCTATTTCTCGTCATCTTACGAGACGCCTCCTTTCTTATCATAATTATCATTCTTATAACAGTCCATCCATCGTTTTCAACATTGTCTTATCAGCTATCTATAAAGGTAACAGGTACAGTAACTCGCACATATATTGGTATGACTCATCTAACCAACACTTTTCCTATGACATTTAACTCGCAACAGTGCATGCTACAAGACAGTTAACTTATCAACTCACATAGAAACTCGTTCTATAGAACATTTTTACTACTAACAATTCTCATTTCTTTTGTTTTTAGCACTGGACAACTTGTGTCTTTTTATTATTTCTCACATTCTCAGGTCCGTGATGTTAGTTTGATAGTGGTTTTGTAGTATGTAAGTGCTTTAGCTCTTTATGTTTTTCTTAAGTCTTTAAAAGTATATATTATTGAGATGAGAATATGACAACTTTGTGAAATGCTGTTGGGAAGATAACCCTTGCCAGCGACCACCTGATACCACCTTCATTCCTTGCCACTGTGATATTTATTATCATCATCAGCCCATAATGTTCACACTGCAGGGACTCAGGCCTCCTCTATAGGAGACGGATGGGCTATAAATCCACCACGCGGGCCCAGTGCGGGTTGATAGATGTCACATGTCTTCGAATTATTTTGGTTCTATGACATGTCGGTTTCCTCATGTTTTATTTCACTGATATTTATTATAATTTGAGGAAAAGTCTGGCTCAGTCTATCTATCTTTTTTTAAACATAACATAACAACACGCCTGTAATCCCAACAGGGATAAGCAGAGGTGTCAACTTGTAAACCCATATTTCACTAGTTATGTTTAAGTCCCATGTAATACCAAATCCAATACATAACTACTGAAATGTGGGTGTGCACACGGCTACACATCAAGCTATACATTTCCAGTTTACGCTGATCTCGCACTGTACTGAAATCCTCTACAATGCGAGACCAGCTTATACTGGAAATGTATAGCTTGATGTGTAGCCGTGTGTACTAATGAGTACACCTCTGCCTAACCCTTTGAGACTTACAGGCGTGATGTCATGTTCTGGGTTCTTCAGACTCTGCCATCTATGGGTAAAATCCAAAATATGTTCAGCCCGGTAATACGTTTTAAGTACACTTAAACATCCTACGCTAACACATACCCTTTTTCAGCATCAGACCACACAGAAAACCCCAAAAAAAATGTATAAAAAAAACATATATGTCACCAAAACGTCAAATATTCCACGAAGCCATAATAACTAACACGATACCTGAGCATTCAACTAAAAATCGGTTACTCCAGTCCTTTATAAGAAGGAAACCGCTAAACCAAGAAAACCATCAATCAACACAAACCAAATTGACCTTTATGGCTAAGGTTATAGGAGTTAGGTGAACGGTAGAGGTAAGTTGGTGCTCTGAGAAGCGCTGGGTGCAGGGTCAACGAACTCAGTCGTTTTGCTTATATGGTGTAATATCACGCGAATGCAGGGTTGTCGCTCGTGCGATAATAATAACTGCCACTCAGGTCGATCTTTAGGTTCAGCCGCGCTTGTTTAGGTTGGTCTGTGGATGGGTGACCGCCCATTATAATTTATACCGAGTTGCCTCCGTGCCTCGGAAGCACGTTAAGCTGTTAGTGATTTGGCAATCGTTACAGGTAGTCAGTGACCTAAACGTCTGACAAACAGACCAAACAGTCTTACCGAAGGGTATCGTATTACCTAGTATTAACTGGGTTGTGTAGGTCATATAGGCAGTCGCTCCATGTAGAATACTGGTATTCAGCTGCATCCGGTTAGGTTAGGTTAGACTGGAAGCCGACCCCAACATAGTTGGCAAAAGGCTAGGCAGATGATGATGTTCATTTGGGTTTCATGATTATGTTCACAAACACCGATAAAATTGTACAGGAATTAGCTGTGCCCCGTGACCTTCGTCCGTGTGAAATTATTATAAAAATATGACTATTCATTACTATTTAAAGGTATTTTGTATTTTTTTTTTAACGGGAATCCTAATTCATTTTCGCTGCTTGTTGGAAAGGGACCGTCATTTTCGCTGCTTGTTGGAAAGGGACCTGCCTATGGCACATTAATTTACAATTTTCTAGAAAATCCTCGCGCATTTTTTTGATGCCATAAATAAAACCATTACCATGCTAAATGATTTGCATCATCACAACATCATTCAATCTTCAGAACTACAGTATCCCAGTCAGCCCTAACAAGTGATGCATCTCGTCGGTTTAACGACAATGCATGTAGTTAGAGGCACAAACTAAAGACAAAGTTATTATTGACCGGAAAGTGCTGGCCAATGATCGGATGCCATTTATTGCGGAGAAAAGTTGACTGTTCTACGTCGGAGTTTGCAGGTGGCGTAATTTATGATACGCAAAATGAGTCGCCGAAATTGCGTTCGGCGTCTAGCCTAACTGGATGCAGCTGAATAGCAGTATTTTACATGGAGCCTATCTGACCTCCACAACCTAGTTAAAACTGGGTGATTTGGCTTCGGTAAGATTGGTTGTTAGACTTTTGGGCCACTGACGACAAACAACGACTGTCAAAGATGTCCAAATGGCAGCCGGACAGCTAGACGCTCCCATCAATTGACAATATCAAAAAATAACATTAATAGATGTCAAACGGTTAATAGAAGTTCATTACTACCGGAAACAATAAAGCCATTGTGGAGACATAATGTCGTAGGAAAACTAAAGATACAGACAGATGGATATAATAAATCTTTGTTGTAGACCGCTAGAAGCCGTAACCAGCATCTATTGAATTGTTAGTTTCTGCTGCTTGATCCAAAGACAGAATGCAAGTCATTCTTGGTTTTATTGCAAGGGTTATTCGATGAAGGGGGGGGGTTATTCGATGATTTTCCACCCACAAAAAAAATGGGCTTTAGCATAATATAATGGTTTATGGACGCTACTAAAAGTGCCAAACTCGTCGCCGAATTTTAATGCCGGTTTCATTTAGATTGCCGTAGATAAGCTAAAAAGGTAAAATCCGTCTTCTTAGGCCCATCAAAATGATTGAACCTGCCGACTGCAGCGAAGCCCAAAAGGAGGGTTATGTGTTCGTCCTGTATATATCTATTTTGACATTTTATGTGAAAACGCGTTGAAGCGTTGTTTCGACAAATCAATAAAACAATTTCCCCCTATAATAAAATACACAGCAATTATATCCCCCTAACATAATAATACCACTGGCTTCCGATTCCACAAAGCCGGCCAATCGACAGAGCCTTTTCTTGGATTCCCAGATCAATATGGTAATCACCTGGAAATACCCGTGAGGTGATAATAAATTCTATGCGAGTAACCTATGAGAACGGATTCTTAGCCAACTGTCTCTAGGCGGAATTAGTGGGGTGTCCAATGTGGAACGATTTGTGGAATACGAATCGGAGTGTGAGAATTTTTGTAGGAGTAGGAGCGATTGTAGTTTATAGGAAGTCTGCAAAGTAAAAATATATACCTACAATAAATAGAAGAGCGTCCTAAACAGCTTTTACTATTTTACAAATTAATGCAAGAGTTTGTTTGATGATATCTCTATATAGCAAAAAAAAAATTGGCAGTGATCAGAATCCGGGAAAATAAAAGAGTTTTCTTTTCTTTTTCCTCAAAGCTTTCCAAGCTTAATTATTTGTTATTGTGATGTATTTTTGAGCGATTTTAATCTTTAAATCCTTAAAAAAAAGATGAAAAATGCCTGTCAAGAAAGTAGTCCTATGATAAAAAATAACAATCTGCAAACCACCTAATCGTCACCGTCCCCCATACGGACATACTACTAAGATAAAAACAATATTAAAGTAGTAACTTACCACCAAATAGGTTAGCGGCATCGAGCAGGCCGTCGGGGGGCTGCTTGCCCGCCTCGCCGCCATCCCCGTCCTTGTCCATAACACGCCTGAAACACCAGAGATACAGAGTTGAGGATATGTATGATACTTCCAAAGTAAACAATAATATCATCATGATAGGATAGACCAATGGGGTAAAGGAAATAAAATATTCAAAAGTTAATTAGCATGTTGCTGTTGCATGTTTATTAGATCAAAATTGTTGTAATACCATAATTGGAGTAATACAATTATCTAAATTTATAATTTTCACGAAAGTAGTAGTTTATTAAGGTAGGTACTGGGTACGCCCTATTTTTTTTTTTAATTATAAATGGGCTTGCTCTTGACTTCAATCTTGTCCTAAGGGCAGAGACCCTATGACGAAATTCACCATCAATTGTGAAAGATTACAACACACAATTTTTGGAGGCACCAACTTTGTTTGTCCTCGGCGACATTAGCTGCCCGCGGCCCGCGGCGGTTCCCCCGTTAACTGCGTCTTAAATAGAGAGATCGAACGAAAAAATAGACAAGTCTCTCAAAGACCTTAAACGTCCTCGAAGTCTGTCAAAGACGGATAACATTTTCGGGTTTCACTAAAAATATCCTTTGCAACCGGTGTTAGGTCTTAACAAAGTTACGAGTAAGTACCTACTTGAAATCACGTCATCTCATCACGGTTGCTCAAGCTACCATGTTAATAATATTTGTTCAAAACTAACGTAATTTTGATACATTAATATACCTGTTATTGATTTTATAAAATAACTTTGGTAGGTTTCGATTTTAGTATCGAGGTCAAGGTTAACTTCGTTATTTGTGTTTATTTTGTTAGTTAGTTACATTGGTCTACTTGATTTTTTTTAGTACATGAAGTGTACATGAATATGCGTACTAGTGGACTTTGTTGGGATCAATATGTCAAGCTTATTTTTAAAAGCAGATAACCCTAGTAAAGTTTTGGTCTTGTTAGTAAGAACAAAACTCTCAGGATCTCCAACTAAGGTTCCTCGAAATTACAATTACATATATATTAAAAGGTACTTTTCATCATTTACATTTAAATCCAAAAATCCATAAATTTCTCATTACCAAACTAAAATAATCTTGCATAATCAATGAGGAGCATAATACAAAGTACGTAGTACCCCCCCCCCCTCACCCTCCCCCGTTGTAGAACGTAAAACATCAATGGGGGAGACAATGGGGGTGGAATCCACCCCTGGCGTCTGAATGGAGTTTATTTTTTAATGAAACGGTGTTGCTACGCTCACGAGGTCTAGTCTGATTATTAATCATTGGTAATAGAATCATGTTTTTGAGGTTATTCTGATAATAAGTAAGAAAAAGTAATCAATCAACAATCTCGAGCGGTTAAGGTTTTTTTTTTAAAAATAGCCTTCCTCGGTGGCCTTTCGATAATCCACAGCCCCGACGGGATGTTATATTATCTGGAATCATATTTTTGAGCTTATTCTGACATTATCTAGAAAAACTGCATTGACGGTCTAGTGGTCGCAAGCGCGACTGCTGTGTATAAGTTCCTGGGTTGTATTCCCAGATCGGGCAGTGTTATTGCGGTTTTCTCCGTAGCAGCCACGGAGACAACTTACCTTACGAAAAATAACTATGTAAGTAATAAAATTTTGCCATATCAGAGCATCGAGCCCGGGACTCAATATTTAGTTCGCTCAAAGAATAATCCAAAAGCAGGTGTAGAGTGAATGAGCTGGAACCTAAGCAATTTCTTCAGAAATGTGTTCAGGGTGCTCAGAGGGTAAACATACTAAAAGTCCCCGCCTCTAGGGGGGGCGCCGGAGTGGGGGGAGGGGGTTAAAGTTCCCACTTTAGAGTTTTTCGCTAATATCTTTAAAACGGTGCGTTGTAGAGAAAAAGTGTCTTGTACGTAATGAAAGCTAATAAAATTTACTACAACTTTTGTCCCAGTCACTTTTTCGAATTCCTAACTATTTTTGAAGAACACGTTCTGGAAAAGTGAAATTTTCGACAAAAAACCGACTTATCAAACATTACCTCTTGCCTGCTACTTCAATCGTGTTATTTCGGGATGAAAAGTAGCCAGCATGTTAATCCAGGGCCTAATTTACCTATATATCAAATTTCATACAAATCTGTTCAGCCGTACAGCTATTGAAAAATTTTTCCTTTCTTAATTTTAATTTTATAACTTCGTCCGTTTAGGTCGTGAAGGTCCTGACAAGGTTCCTTCTTCCAAAGCTGCTGTTTATCTGCGTTCTCAGTTGGTGGGAGGGAGCTGAGGTCAGGCTTAATCTTTGCCAATGATCTCATGAACAATTGAAAACGATACTGAGGGACGTTGTTGAGGGAAGTCAGTCTTGTTGGCGCCCCATTCCATTGAGGAAAGCACGTCTTCCCAGTCTCATCAACTTCATTGTGCGTGGAGGAGGGGTTATAAAAGATCGCTGCTGCTTTTTTGATGATATCAAACTTTAAGTACAATTTGAGAAACCCACTTTGCTTCTTCTGAAAGTTGCAGATGTTGTATCGCACCCGGTAAATGAGTGTAAGAAAAGGATGTGTTCATATCCATGATGCTGCATCTCTTGGGTCGATAGTGCGATTGTTTTGGTTTTCCCTCGGCCAGGTTTCAGCAGCAGGATGTCTTGGGTGGGAGGAGTGGAAGCTATCAAAAGCACAGCAAGGTCGAAATCCTCACCAACGACAGTTACAGAACTATCAGTCGATTTTTCCACAGCAGTTTTCACGATAAGGACATCAGCATCATGGCCTGATGTCAGCAGTGGCCTGGAGAGTTTGTATCCCGTTTTCCTGAAGCTTTGTCTGCAGTAAGGAAATGAGTTGACTTTTATTGTAAGGGTTAGGCAAGAAATCTTCTTGTTTCACTGGTATTGATGTGCTCCAAGACAAATTGATATCAGGCGATCTCGTCAGTTTGTATCGTCGCCTCTGTTCTTGTGACTTCGTACTGTTTGCTGAGTTTGTGTACCCATCAAATACCACAGTACGACTTATTCCAGGATAGTGGCGGTTGATGTAGGCGATATATACATCACAAATTGTCCTGGCAACACAGGCACCTTTTTGCCAAATTACTCTTTCCAAAAGCTCCAAAGTGGGAACTTTAACCCCCTCCCCCCACTCCGGCGCTCCCCTTAGAGGCGGGGACTTTTAGTATGTTTACCCTCTGAGCATCCTTAACACATTTCTGAAGAAATTGCTTAGGTTCCAGCTCATTCACTCTACACCTCCTTTGTTAAGTGGACTACTACTGTTTTGTTGATTTGATGACTGTCCATCTCATTTTGTGTGTTCTTATGTATGACAGTCTTGTTGGTCTCGTTGTTGCAAGCGTTACTACTGAGTATGAGGTCCTGGGTTCGAATCATTTTGAGCTGGAAATGCTCATTTTGCCGATGCGCTAAGAGTTGTGGTAGTGGCAAATGTAGATGTCGCAAAGCAATGCTCAAATGTTCTGCGGCATGCCTCCACTTCCAAGAGAAATGTCTCAACAGCGTGTCTCTTGACGAAGACGATGGTGAAGATAAAGACAATGGTGAAGATGGTGAAGAGTTTCTCCAGCAAGAACCATCTACTGTAGACGAGGGTGCTTTGGAAGAAGGAACCTTGTCAGGACCTAAACGGCTGAAGTTATAAAATTAAAATTAAGAAACGAAAATTTTTTCAATAGCTGTACGGCTGAACAGATTTGTATGAAATTTGATATATGGGTAAATTAGGCCCTGGATTAACATGCTGGCTATTTTTCATCCCGAAATAACACGATTGAAGTAGCAGGCAAGAGGTAATGTTTGATAAGTCGGTTTGTTGTCGAAAATTTCACTTTTCCAGAACGTGTTCTTCAAAAATAGTTAGGAATTCGAAAAAGTGACTGGGACAAAAGTTGTAGTAAATTTTATTAGCTTTCATTACGTACAAGACACTTTTTCTCTACGACGCACCGTTTTAAAGATATTAGCGAAAAACTCTAAAGTGGGAACTTTAACCCCCTCCCCCCACTCCGGCGCCCCCCCTAGAGGCGGGGACTTTTAGTATGTTTACCCTCTGAGCATCCTGAACACATTTCTGAAGAAATTGCTTAGGTTCCAGCTCATTCACTCTACACCTCCTTTGTTAAGTGGACTAATTAAGCAGTCACTAGAACAATGAAGCAGGAATGCCATTTAAAAAGCCAGGGTCCTAATAAATACTACACCAGTAAATCTAACTCTATTATAATCCAAACATCTAAAAACCGTAATAACATGCTAAGAAAACCGTAATCCCATCACGTTAAACACACACATAACCGTAAACGCATTCGCTATACTTGTCGCGCGTTAACCGCTCGCCCATCGTGTTACAAGCCGTGACTTACGACGCTTTACCTTGTATTACAACTGTGTTTTACTGTGGAACTACGGAGTAGAAAGTAGGAAGTACCAATACCATCTTCTTTTTCGTGTCATCATAATCATCAGCCTATAATGTTCCCACTGCAGGGACTCAGGCCTCCTCTCTAGGAGAGGGATGGGCTATAATCCATCACGCGGGTCCAGTGCGGATTGGTAGATGTCACATGTCTTCGAATTTTTTGGTTCTAAGACATGCCGGTTTCCTCACGATGTTTTCTACACCGTTTTGAGACCAGTGGTGAAGAAATATATTACACAAAGTTGCAAAGCTGCCTGCATGGGTTCGAACCCACGAGCTACTGTTCGTAAATCGGGGCCGACACCACTGGGCCACCTCTGCTGACTTTTTCGTGTAATTAGTGCTTAATTTGGAACGTTTTTGTACCTACCAGTTACCACCTATGAATGGGCCTCATTTTTTTTTAGGGGTGGGGTTGGGGACTGCTGACTAAAAACCACCCATGTTCCTTCTTAGCCCTTTATGTCAAGGCCGCGGTATCTCTTTCGAACAACCCGCAGCCCACCCATGGGGCTCTGACATGGCTTTACACGCTTTCGAGAAATATGTCTCAGGCACGCGCGAAGCAAATGATGCTTTTACAATCATCATCATCATCATCATTTCAGCCGAAAGACGTCCACTGCTGGACATAGGCCTCCCCTAAGTGTCGCCACATTGACCGGTCCCGTGCGTCTCGCATCCAGCAGATCCCCGCAACCTTCACCAGGTCATCGGCTTTTAGTACTTGGTAGTCCGACGGTCACAGCACCAGGCTACCATTGCTGATTTTCTACTTAGCATGTCGATGACAATTCAAACCTTGGCCCATTTGGCGACAAGTTTGGCATTTTCAGGAGCGGCCATTAGATCCTGTGATGTGCAAATAACACGATAATTATCAAGTGGCTCATCTCATCTGTGGGGCGACACCACATTTACGCTCCAGCACAGAGTCTGCCTGCGGGACTTCGAAAGAGATACCGCGGCCCCGGAACACACTCCCTTCCCCTCCGTCCAGAGCAGGACGGGTCATTTGATGATTTCCCCTCCGCAAAAAAGGGCAAAGTCATCTATGCATGTCCACCTGTTAAAGCGTAATATAAAAGCGGCTTATAAAAACCGACTTCAAAAAAAAAAAAACACAAAAAAGTCAAAAATAAATCAGTTACTGAAGTCGGTGACTTTTGTTTGTTTCATTTAATATTTTTGCCACCGACTTCAGAAACTGATTTATTTTTGACTTTTTTGTGTTTTTTTTAAAGTCGGTTTTATTTTTCATTAGAAAGGTTTTATTTTTCATTAAAAAGTTTTTATTTTTCACTTTTTAGTGGTTCACATGTTCATGGACATGGACATGGACATAATGTGGACAATGTAGTATTTTTTTGAGTTTTGTTGATTTTTCAAAAACCGCTTGTCCGATTTCGATAAAAAAAATATGGGACCATTCACCATACCCTTTCCAACAAAAAAAGAAGTTTTCAAATCGGTTAGCAAGTGACGGAGTTAATGCCCGAAGCCGAACAAACATAAAAAAAAAAAACAAACATCCGAATTGAGAACCTCCTTCTTTTTTTAGAAGTCGGTTAAAAGTAAGTCCAACCAGTTCGACTGATACAATCTTATTTACAACGTTTATACTTAATGTTTTTATTTTTATCATAGTGTGTGTTTATAAGGAAGTAGTTTGACCACTTATTTTTATTTACATGAAGTACTTACAAATAAATTAGTTTGTATGCTTGTACAGTACAAAGATGTTATCAGAAAGTTTATCGTCCGTAAAATATCATAGAGAATACAATAGAGGAGGAGGTTTAGTTCAAATGAGTATTTAGTTAACATTTATGTGTGTGGCAATATAATCTACATAAAGTAAAGTAATAATAATATGTATTCTAGGTTTTGTGGACCTGATTTTTAATGAGCCTGGATGTCATTTGTTGATGCTTGACAGTAGATAGAGGTTGTAAATGGCCCGAATGTCTAACAACTTGTTTTGCCAAGAGTACGTAGTACGTACCCCTTGGTAAAACTGGTAGACATTCAAGTTAGCATTAGGTAATACGTTACCCAGTAATAACTGGGTTGTGGAGGTCAGGTAGGCAATTGCTTCATCTATCTATCTATATAAACAAAGAGAGAAGTCCTGACTGACTGACTGACTGACTGACTCATCAACGCCCAGCCCAAACCCTTGGACCTAGAAAGCTGAAATTTTGCGCAGAGGTTCCCTTTATAGTGTAAACAAGGAATAAGGAAGGATTTTTCGAAATTCAACCCCTAAGGGAGTTAAATAGGGGATGAAAGTTTGTATGGAAAATCGACATTTTCACGCGGGCGAAGCCGCTGGCAAAAGCTAGTGTAAAATACTGGTATTTAGCTGCGCCCGGTACAACTGGAAGACATATAAAAAAGGCTAGGCAGATGATGATAATACTAAACTTGACCAACACTCTTCTCTTATCCTTACGAAATCTTCTTCCTTTCCTTACTATTGGTCCTCAAAGAAACTTATTACTGCACCTCTTATCATTTTCAGACTTGAATAACCTTGGTAGAATCCTGCCAGCCCGCAAAAAAATGCGCAAAAAAAAAATTCTCTAGTAAAATCAGCTGACAAACACCGACCCTATTTTTTTCAGCGAAAAATTTTCATTCATTGCACCCCCAAGGTTACATACAAGGATAATGCAATAAGGAAGAACCCCCACCCCTCTCCCGCACTGATTCATACCCCCCGAACAGCTGATAGGGGGCAACACCCCCCGTGGGGTGGGTACACCTCGGTATAGCATTAATATATAAGTAGGTATGTATGTCAGTTGACCTAGGTCAGGTTTTTGACGTCATGACCTCACTGTTAGTAATTTTATTTAATATTTTTTGTTGGGTTAATTTTGGGGGGATTTAATTTGGGTGTAGGTACCTTTATTCTTCAAGATAGTCCTTCGGGGCAAAACGGGGGTTTACCAAGACGTTCCTACCAAAACAAAATATTTTTGTAACAATAATAATGCGCAAATTGTGTTAACATAATTTAACGGGACTTTCAATGGTACAGCAGTGGTGGACCAGCGGTAACAGCTACGACTGTAGGTCGTAGGTTCAAACCTACGCATGCACTTTATATAAATTATTTTTAACATATGAAGACTATGAACGAAAACATAGGTTATAAGGTTACGTGCCTTAGAACCCGCGTCGGCGTCGGTGTGCCCAAGTTCATATTATGTATGACCTCCAATCTATTTAAGTCGCGAGTTAATAGGCTTCTTTTGGGTTAGCTCTTTCCATCGTCGACCTCATTTTTGTCCTCAGGACAAGATTGAGGTCAAGTGTAACCCCAGATATGCAACAACCACCAGCTCGCACTGTGACAATACAATACGTACATGAATCCGAAAAATCAGAGGTGCGTCTTGGGTTCGAACACTTCGAACTCACTTTCTCACTTTGCAGTACGATGATTACACCACTAGACTATAGAGGCTGATTAACCTTTTATTTATTATAATATCCTAGACTAGAAAATATAACGAATTTATTTTCTTTTTAATTAGAGTTTTATCAACAAGCAAAAGGGCTTTTCTACATCATAAACTAGGCACCACACAAAGTAAACTACTTTGGCCCTTCATTAATATTTATCAATTAAATATAGCTATCTCTTTTTATCACTACAAGGATAACCATGACTACAATATCCACTCACATAATTACACACTTTCATCGTAATTAAAAGGTTTTTGACACCTTTTTCTTGTATAAAATTATACCTACGTTTACCTTTTGTACGTAAAAGGCAGGTGACAAAATATAACTGTAGTTTAAAAGCTGTCATAATCGGTGACATTTTGTAATTAAAATACTAGTTGTGGAAACCCAGACCGCCTACCTTTTGTAATAACAAAAGTTAGATAAAACTGGTTTAACTTAGACTTGGTTTATCTCGCATGACGTCTCACTTCAATAATATTCAAAAGAAAGTGACAGCATGCGAGATAAACCAAGTCTAAGTTAAACCAGGTTTATCTACCTTTTGTAATAAGGCGGATAATGTCATGATGGTCAGCCATCTAGACCGACTTAGGTCGGTGCGGCTTAACCTTGAAGACCGACCCATGCAGCTGTTATTATTAAGCCACAAGCTTATGGCATTAATCAGACATTAATATACAATTTCCATGTTTCGTCAATTCATTAAAACGGCGTGAAGCAGGGGCGTGTCGCAATCGCAAGTACATAAAAAATCGGGTCTACCTTTTTTGGCAGAATTTTTTATACCCGAATTTTGTTTTGCATAACAGTGGATGGCAGAAACTTCATTTCGCAGAAAATCATTTGGCATACACTCATTTACCATACATTCAAAACGCATAATTTTGTAAGTCAGAATCATCTTTGAGCATAAACTTCATTTCCAGAACCATCATTTCGCCGAAAATTCATAATCAGAATCGTCTTTTGGCACGCATTTCATTTCATACATACGTGTAACATGCAACAACAATAATAATTATTATTAATAATTATAATCAGCTCACCCCGGCTAAAATTTCTAGCTGAGAACATTAAATGTTGGTATGTCAAAAATAATAATATTTATTATTATTATTATTAATAATAATAATGACGTCACTCATACATGCAACGCATGTACTCCATGACGCGGGCTCGCTTCGCTCGCATATTACATAACACTAATATCTTCTGTCCCCGAAGTGCCGGGCCTCCGCCGGCCTCCTTCGTCGGCCTACGCCTCCTTCGTCGGCCTACGGCCCGGTGCCCAATGTGCCCATGCCGCCCATAAAGGATACTTTCGCGAGACGGTCGTTATACCTTATAATAATCTACCAAATAAAATTCTGCCATCTTAAAAGTATGCCATTGAAAATTCAGCTATTTAAACATTCTGCGAAATGAGTATTCTATTAAATAATTGTTCTGCCATAAACACATTCGTTCAAAGAAGAATATGCCAAGTGTGGTATGCCAAATAAATTTCGGAGCATCAAGTTTCTGCCAGATAGATGGTACCCTAAAAAATCATCATGAATGAGCTATTTATAAACACTTAAATAACAGTTTTATCTCGTATTTATGATAGCTCTCTTCAGCTTTTTTCTTTGTTGTTACTAATATAAACTAGTCACTAGAATCTAGTGACTAGTTTATATTAGTAACAACAAGTTTCAGTGCTATCACATTGGCTATAAGCTGGCAAATGGCGTAGTACAGTACAGTCTAACTGGCGCACTCAGAGATACTTAATGATTACTTAAGCCGTCACTTAGTAAAGATTTGACATACAAAACCTTCACCAACGTATCTGAGTGCGGCAGTTAGTCGAATAAGAGGCCAACTTATACTAGTTTTTAACCGACATCCAAAATGAGGAGATTATCCTATTTCGATGATTCTTTTATTATTTGGCAAAAAAAAAAACAAACAAAAAAAAGTCACCGACTTCTGAAGCGAAAGCTATTTTTCACTTTTCTTGTTTTAGAAGTCGGTTTTTATTACCACTGAAGTGCGGTCCATCTAAAATAACGTTCGGCGTGCTGCGAAAAACTCGTTTACAGAGAGGCTTTAAAAGAAACTAGGTCAAATGCATCTACTTAAGATGAACTGAACCCCGACCTCAGACAACATGTATTTGTTGGGATAGGCTTGAAGTAAGGAAAATGTTGAGTATGAATGTAGACTATTAGAGTAGAGGACGACGTGTGAAGGATGATTATGGCTAGGAAGGAGGTGACTGCTGAGATGACGAGAAATAGAGAAGTTTGGAAGAAGAAGACATACTTCGCTGACTCCAACTTAGGGTTCCTACCCTAAGTTAGAGTCAGCGAAGATTCTCCTAAATCTTCTTCTTAGCGTGTCGATGGCAAATCTTCACAAAACACATTAAATAGGCCCATCAGCTACGCGAACTCCACTCGCTGATGAAGTCATTAGATCGTCAAGTGTACAGGTGTCAGGGCATGCAGCGCAAGATGGAAGGTGGGCCATTGTCTGTGGAGATACGCCGCAAACGCACTTGAGATCTGAACCGTCCGTGAACCCCCATCTGAAGAGATTGTCGCCTACGGCCGACCTGGGTTCGGAAATCGGAGTCTATTTAGAGATTTCCAAGTCGACCACGGCAAAGCATGTCCAGGTGGTAGGCTTTCAGACGGTTCGAGGCAGGAGATGGATGAGGCTAAACAAGTTACTAAAAAAAATGGTTTTTTGAAACACCTGGTGATTTCACAAGCTAAAGACTGCTCTGTTGCTATAAACTTAGAGGCTATTATGGCTATATATCATCATCAACCAGTAATAGTCATTAGTCTTCTGCTAGGAAAGTCTATTTTCCCGCTGCTTGATCTGTTTCATACCCCTCTGCCTAAACCTTCGGCAGAACGAAGCGAACGAAGCGTGATGCTATGTTTTTCTTTTTTTGAGCTGTATTTTGTATGCATCATGTTTCGTCCAAATTAATTATGTTTTAGTCTTTCAGTCCTTCTCACCCTGCAAAGAGACCCTGCAAAGAGTCCCTCCCTCCACCAAGCCTAAGGCATCCTTTTTTTTTTGTTGGGTGGAAGGAGCTCGTGGCTTAATAAGAACTGCCACTCGGGTCGATCTTTAGGTAAAGCTGTGCTCGCCTAGGTCGGTCTGTGGATGGGTGACCGCCCGACATGCCGAGTTTCCTCCGTGCCTCGGAAAGCACGTTAAGCTGTTGGTCCCGGCCGCCATATATATAGATCTTTGGCAGTCGTTACAGGTAGTCAGTGACCTGAAATTCTGACATCCAGTCTTACCAAAGGGTATTTATTTATTTAACAATTTATGTACACACAGAAGACATCACAGGAAATTAACATAAAATAATAATTGAGTACAAAGGTACTGCTTATTGGGTATCGTATTACCTAGTACTAAACTGGGTTGTGGGGGTCAGATAGGCAGTCGCTCCATGAAAAATACTGGTATTCAGCTGCATCCGGTTAGACTGGAAGCCGACCCCAATATAGTTAGGAAAAGGCTAGGCAGATGATGGTGGGTGGAAAATCATCGAATGACCCCCCCCGCTCTTGGGCAGAGCGAAGGGGAGTGTCAGACTTCTACTGACTAAAAACCGAACCCATGTTCCTTCTTTGCCCTTGCGCCGAGGCCACGTCATCTGGTACAAAAATCCGCGGCGCCGACGGGAAGCCTAAGGCTTACCGTACGCTTCGAGGTCTCCCTCCAGTCATGAACACCTCTACTCCGGTCAATGACTGAACGTCAAAAAGGCATAATGTAATAATTTATAACCACGGTTGGCAGACGACTTGTGGATCGCTCATGGCGCTATAAAGTGAATGGTTACTGTGACGTAATACTGTGGTCGCATCTTTCGTTATAGCTAAAGAAAGAGATAGCACATTCTTTGCGACTGATAAAGCTAAAGCTAAATAAAGGGCCTAGACATCTAGGACTAGTGAATTTAGAATTTACTTAACATCACGCCTTTAACACCCGAAGGGCTAGGCAAAGGTGTAGCTAATATTTCACCCATATTTCACCAGTGTCTGTTGCTGTCTGAGAAATTCCTGATGGCCAAACTCTGTTGCACCTTGCCCGGCGCGGAAATCGAACCCAGCTTAGGACCTGTTGCTTGGCAGTTACCATTGTGGGGACACCAATTTCTGTACGTAGCACTTCAAGACATTTTATGTATGTGGACTAACCATTGCGATGTTTTAAAAGGTCGCTTAGAAAGAAGAAACAAGAACATTGGTCAATACTCAATAGGTTATGCCCTGCGCAGGCCTGCGCTAGTCAAAGGAGCCTTCATTCAATTAAAAGCTATTACATTAGGTCAACTATCCAAACCTGTGAATATTAGATCAATAACAATTGGTCAATATTATTACTCGAGTGAATTTACCAGTAATCTTACAGAGACAAAACATAACATCACGTCTGTAATGTCCGATGGGTAAGGCAGAGGTATACCTATATATAGTACACCTACATTTCGCCAGTTTTATTAAACGGTTTTATTTAGCTCACCCCGTTTGTTTTTTTATTTATTCTTGTATTAAACGGTTTTATTTAGCTCACCCCGTTTGTTTTATTATTTATTCTTGGATCAAATTTAGTAATTCAAATTTCACCCACTTCCAGTCAACCGATTAATCTGAAATTTTGTACACACATTGGATTTTGGTGACAATACAATTATGTTTATTCATTATCATTATAAATTCAAGATGGCCGCCGCTACAAAATGGCGGATAATTTATGTTTTATTAATCCCATCAATATGGGTATCAAATGAAAGGGCTCAACAAGTAGAATACAATATACTATAAAAAATTGAAATCCAAGATGGCGGCCGCTACAAAATGGCGGATAATTTATTTATGTTTTATTAATCCCATCAATATGGGTATCAAATGAAAGGGCTCAACAAGCAGAATACAATATACTATAAAAAATTGAAATCCAAGATGGCGGCCGCTACAAAATGGCGGATAACGTAGGTTTTATCAATCCCATCAATATGGGTATCAAATGAAAGGGCTCAACAAGCAGAATACAATATACTATAAAAAATTGAAATACAAGATGGCGGCCGCTACAAAATGGCGGTTAACGTAGGTTTTATCGATCCCATCAATATGGGTATCAAATGAAAGTGCTCAACCAGTATAATACAATATACTATATAAAATTAAAATCCAAGATGGCGGCCCCTTTAAACAGAATGCGAAATAAAAACTAAAAACTAGAAAATAAAAAAATAGGTAAAAAAACTTTTTAAGTTAAACGGTTTTATGTTAAACATACATTGCAATAGTTAAGATAAATGTACTAAAAACCAAAAAATAATAAAATAGAAAACCTTGGGGCACGTCAATTGTCTACAATCGTTGATTGAAATCATAATAATAATAATTAAGTCGATAATTTGTAGACAATTGACGTGCCCCACGGTTTTCTATTTTATTATTTTTTGGTTTTTAGTACATTTATCTTAACTATTGCAATGTATGTTTAACATAAAACCGTTTAACTTAAAAAGTTTTTTTACCTATTTTTTTGTTTAATGCGCCTACCAGTCCTACCACACGCTCACACTTCCCCACACAGTCTTGCCTGCGCGATTACACGGTGCACAGTGTGCACACAGTACATCGCGCGTGTGGTTTGTAATGGTAATACAGTTTTACCAACCATACGCGCGATGTACTGTGAAGTGTGAACGAAAAGTGTGGTGAAGCTTGAGCGTGTAGTAGGCCCATAAGTCTCACATAATAGGGGGTGAAGTATGCAAGAAGAAAAAGACATGCTGCGTCAACCATAAATGAATTGGGATAAGGCCAAGAATAAATGATGATGTAATAGGGGGCAAGCCTTTTGCCATCAATCGGACACAAAACAAGAGTCCACACTGCTGAAGAAAGATCCCTTTATGGAGGAGTTGGGTTATGCATTTATTTCGGTTAGACTGGAAGCCATCCTCAACATAGTTTGTAATAGGCTAGCTAGGCAGATGATGATGATTTAAGTAGGTACAAAATAGCCACTCAATAAAGATCTCAAACCTAAAGCCCCAGGGCCCGCAAGTCAAATGACACAAATAATACATGCCCATATGCCCATACAGTAACGGAGCCATGACGCCCACTCACTTGAGTTTCTCTATACCTCATGCTAACCGAATTTGGTTACCATTAGTACAATACAGGAACCGTCTGTCTTGTTCGTGGCAAAGATTAACTGAGGCAACAGATAGGACTGATTTGTAAAGTGCTAAAAGGCGCAGTTAGGTGATTTGTGCATGAATTTTGTGTTATTTCTTGTGATGATGAAAACATCACAGGTAGGTAGAGGTATACCTATAGTATGTCATGTTTAAGTTCAAAGACGTTGGGCGAGCATAAGAACATTAAAAAAAATAACCAGGCACAAATCCGGACCTGGTGCTGAGACTCTGAGAGATTCACTTACACAGAAAATATTGTAGGGCTGAGAGTCTGAGACTGCTGAGCATGAGGTCCTAGATTCGATTCCCGAGTTGGACAAAGTGTTATTGGGTTTTTTCATCAGAAAATTCTCAGTAGCAACCTCGAAGCCAGGATTTGTGGCCGTATTACATGGGATTTAAATATAACTGGGAAAAAATGTGTACACCTCTGCCCCCTTCGGGAGTAGGAACAAGCTTGATGATAAGTTTTGTTTTGTACCTGTGTGTCATTTAAAAGCTGTTAACTGCAGAAAACACACAAGAATAAGTGTTTCCTTTCATTTATAGGTATCCAGTGCCCAGTTTACCTACCACATAGCATAATCTAAGTACTTAATCAAGCTAATTTATAGCTTAAGCCTAGCACACAATATAATCGCTCAGGATATGTTTAAGTGTTCGTGATAAATAAGTAGTTGTAAATTACTATGGCAATAATCAATTAGTCACCGTTAGGTCTAATTATAATTATTACTAACTATGTTTTATTTACAACCAGCTTTTGCCCGCGGCTTCGCCCGCGTTAGTGCATGTTTACGTACGCGCGGCGCGGCGCGCGGCGCGGCCGGCGACGCGATCCGCACTAAATTCAAACGTATGGCGGTGTATGAGTGCGTTCACGGAGAAGCGAATTTATACGCGATTGCTTGAATTTGAGGCGGCGGCCGCGGCGGCGAACGCGGCGGCGGCCGCGGCGACGGACGCGGCGATGCACGCGACGGAACTTGGCCTTGAAAATTCGCGGCGGCCGCCGCCGCGGCCGCCGCGCCGCGTCTCTATGAGCACCGTCGTACATTGCCATACGTTTGTGTTTGCGCGAACGATGATATCTGCCGCTGCTCGCATCGCCTGTCCGTGAACACAAAATTCGCTCGACGCGTCGCTCGACGCGTCGCCGGCCGCGCCGCACGCCGCGCCGCGCGTACGTAAACATGCACTTAATGTCGGTCAAATTATATACTTAAATCTTCCTTGTGAATCACTCTATCCATTGGTGAAAACAGCATGAAAATCAGTGCAGCAGTTTTGGAGTATATCGCGAACAGACAGACAGACGCGGCGGAGGATGAAAGAGAAAGGAGTAAATGCCACCGTGACGTTTCACAGGGCAGAATGGAAGAAGAAAACGTTTTGCGCCGACCCCAAATAAAATGGGATAAGGGTATGAAGATGATGAGCAGTCTAATGGTGTGATAGTCAGACTGCTAAGCCATAGGTTTCGAGTTCGACCCAAGCCATCTTATTTTTCGGATTCATGTGCGTGTGTAGGTAATTATCACACACGGTGACGGAAACAAGATAAAAAAACCTGAACGCTTGAGAGATTTTTTGACGCCATTAAAAGTCAAATCGATAAAAAAAAAATGATAATATGATCGTCATAAAAAAAAATCTTGACACCAGGATAGGCACTAACCATACGATAAAGAAAAGATTAATAGAAGAATTTTTTTCGCATTAACATTATGACTTAGAACATAAATTCACACCTAGACGCCTGCGTGGCGAATAAAATAAAAATAGCACAAGTTTCAGGCTTTAAATTAAATTTATTTCTGTACTTACTGATAAACGATCAATATCTTGAAGTACTACACTACAAGACATACAAGTTTCCAATTCCAAGGATATTTAACGGGTGTAAAAAGTCCCATAACTGTTATAATTTACGCATCATGCGTCAACTTAAGTAGCATTGAGTAAAAATAATGCTGAGAACTGTTGTAAAAAAATCACTTTTTACGCAAAACGTTGTGCTTTCGCGTAGGTTCACAATCACTATTATAGACACAGTTTATTACTAGGTAATAGGTATATAGGTCATAAATATTTATTTAGGAACGGTCACCTTTAATATTTTCGTAAACAGAAGTTTCCCAGATCAAGTCCAGTAAAGAAAAAACCAAAAAACAACCAAAAAAAAATTCGCACAGTCCTCACAGAAGCACCACATATTCTACCTACTGCCCGATCTGTCGCCACTGAATGATTACCGCTGGTCACGCCGGTCGGCAGGTCAGTGACCCCTCATTGTCTCAACTCTTACCCGCCGCGGATCAGCGTGTTTAACAACTGGTTAGAATTAGAAAACGATTTAATACGCCGTGAGAAACAAGACGGAATAAGGATGTTATTACGGAGTCTTGTAATAGTTTGTTCGAAGATTGGGATGGAAAAGGAACCTTGTAAAGGTCCCGCCACGTAAAAAGAACGCTGTCTGTCAAAAAACATCGGTTTTCGCTTCGCTTTGGTAGATACCGGACCATATAGGATTAGAAGGCGAGCACTATTGCCAATTTATTATCAATCGGGCTCAAATCCAGGGTCCGAAGCTGTTACTCTTACCCGCCGCGGATCAGCGTGTTTAACAACTGGTAAGGATGTTAGGATGGTGTAATGGTTTGTTCGCAGCTTGGGATAAAAAAGGAACCTTGAGTTGTAAGGGTCCCGCCCACGCCACGTACAAGAACGCTGTTCGCTAAGTTTTTTATTCCACCTTATTCCAAAGTTCTAAGTAGCTAGTCAAGAACTTATTATGGCATAATATCACACTCCTAATTCAATATTTGCAATTTTCGCCTACTGAATTGATTTCATTTGCATGTTACGTAAAGAAACTAATATTTCGGAACCCATTTTATGATAAAGTAGGTCAATCTCAAAGTTCTACGAAAGAACTTTGTCAAGTGTATGTACATCTACATAATATTAATTACTAGCTTTTGCCAGCGGCTTCGCCCGCGTGAAAATGTCGATTTTCCATACAAACTTTCATCCCCTATTTAACTCCCTTAGGGGTTGAATTTCGAAAAACCTTCCTTATTCCTTGTCTACATTATAAAGGGAACCTCTGTGCAAAATTTCAGCTTTCTAGGTGCAAGGGTTTGGGCTGGGCGTTGATGAGTCAGTCAATCAGTCAGTCAGTCAGGACTTCTCTTTTTATTTATATAGAAGATAGATAGATTGCTCGTCCTCTTCTTTCTTTCTCATGTTGTTAGTGTCTAACGTAGTGTCAGACATTTTATCGCCCGCCCTTGTTCCTCAAACTTGGCTTTACATGCCGTTGATATCTCAGGTATGCTGGGGTCCCTACGATGTTTTCCGACACCGATGCACATAAATCCAAAAATTCTAAAGGCGGCTTAAGAGGGTTTGCTGTGGGTAATACGATATCAGTAAGACCACACTCGGGAACTTAATTGATAGTTTTGGTAAGACTGGTTGTCAGTCTTTCTAGCCACGGATTACCTGTAACGACTATTAAAAAACTACAAATGACAGCTGGGGCCTTCGGGTTTACGTGCTTTTCGAGGCACGGAGGAAACTCGGAAATGTAATAGATGGGCACCATCCATGAACCAACCTAGACAAACGAGGCTTAAGGCGAGGTTGCAGTACTTTGTTTTTATGTACGCACGACCTCGCCCCCCGCCCTGCCGCGCGAGCGATATAATGTCTAAATTTTGACTGTTTTTTGCTTCTTGGAGAAAAACTATAAAGAAATTATACAATCTGTTTTCACCATTTACTTCAGAATAAAAAGTTCTATCTACTGATATAACTTTCATATAAATTCATGATGAAATGTCTTAGCAGTACACGTTTGAAATTGTGATTTAGAGTCATGTTTGATAAAAAAAAGTATCGAGCCGATCATTCTAAATCGCGTTTCTATCTTTACGATTTACTAGAGAGTATGTTCAATTTTTAAGTAATGATTTTTATTTATTAAAAAACTCGTATTTAGTTCGATTTTTATAGGTTCAAATATCTTAAAATTACTGCAACCCAGCCTTAAACTCGAAGATACATCCACGATCTCCTCCTATAAGTCTATAACCACTCAAAATCCAGGTTACATCGACATAAAAAACGAAAGACTATCGTATTCAATATTGCCTTCCGATTATTATCTTTTAATTGGCTGTCAACGAAACCTTACAACAGCCCAAACGATTACAATCTCTAACGAAACGGAATTAAGGTGTGTTTTTCTATTGAAGTGAAGTGAACACTTGCTCAATATGATTTTTTTTTCATTTCTAGGTAAAACATTGGTTGTTGACTTGTTAATTGTTATTAGGTATGTAGTATTCATTGCAGGGTATTGATTTTTACCCACGACGGAACGGAGGAGGTATATGCGTTTAGATTAAATGTTCCCATTTATCTCCAGAACGGTTTGATCGATGTAAATGCGGTTTTTTGTTATGGATTTTAATTTTATCGGTGATGGTTCTTAGATCTATAGGTTTTATGGTGTGTATCCAGTTAATATTTTTCCGTGTTTCTCTTGAACGGTTTGACTGTTTTTGATGCGGCTTTCTGTCATCGTTTTCATGTTTTATGTGAAATTTATAATTATAAAGTATGGATTATTTTATAAAAAATGAAAAATGACTTACCTACTTACTTAAATATTTTTTTACGAAAATCCCCAAACTCAAAGTGAGCAGTTATCGAAACAAACATTTTCACCATTGATCCACGGAACAATTTCCCCTGACTGCTTTAACAGGTAAAACATTGGTTGTTCGCTTTATTAGTTTTGCAGGGTATTGATTTTATAAGGTGAGGAAGGTGAGGATCTGGGTTCAATTCCCAGGTCAGGCAGTGTTATTGGAATTTTCCATCAGGAATTTCTCAGAACCTTCCACAACCACAGAAGCTTCCACAACTGGGTGCAAATCCAGACTCCGTGACTGCTACAGATAAATTCCTGAAGACAGTGTCAGGTTTTAAGTTAAAAAAAAATATGACTAGCTGTCGTAAAACGTTGTAGCGTAGTACTATTATGTAGTCTGTGGTTGTAGTAAAGTCATCAATACAAGCCTCTTGAAGTTCGTACCCTGGCGCTTCCACCTTAAGAGCCGTCTGCCACTTCTTCTTAGCGTGTCGATGACAATTTAAATTGAGTCTGCCCAAAATTTAGCGATAGAGTTTGGCATTTTCAGTTCCAATCATTAGCTCCTGTGATGTGCAAGAAGCTGGACAGGCAGGACACGATGTCAAGTGTATCATCGTCTGTGGGGTAACACCACATTTGCCATTAATCAGACACAAATAAAGACTCCAGGGGACAGTTTCCTGGTCGCGGTATTTTGTACTAGATTACGTGGCCTCGGCGCAAGGGCAAAGAAGGAACATGGGTTCGGTTTTTAGTCAGTAGAAGTCTGACACTCCCCTTCGCTCTGCCCAAGAGCGGGGGGGGGTCATTCGATGATTTTCCACCCACCAAAAAAAAAAAAAATGGGACAGTTTCCTACTTTGCCTCAGTAACAAACAAGGGCTGTAATAATCATAATAATCATCACACCTTCATACATAACGTGTGTAAAATCTATGAACCAGTTATAAAAACGGGTAGTAATAATTGTAGTTACTTCCTGAGGCCCGAGGATAAGTGACAATACGTAATAGTCTTTATTATAGGTACTTTGAATAAGAAAGAAACTAGAACTGACTGACCCACATCCGTTTAGTTTTGCCAAATTTTAACTAAATACCATTGCAATTTGGTCGTACTATTAAGTACAACCTCTGCTAACCCTTTGGCGATTAAGGCATAATGTTATGTTATTATATCCTTGTATTAAATAATATTTCAACGATATCAAAAGTTCAAGTCATCCCAAAATACACTTCAGAATAAGTTAAGAAGAAGTTCTTTTTCTTTTTTTATTACTCCAAGAGGCCCAAGTAAAGGTTTCCATGGTTGTTTCATTGCTTGTTTATAAAACTCCCACGTTTTATGGTTGACCAAAAGTAGGAAAAGCGAATGATTTTAATGACATCAGTGGGTCAATTAGGAAACGTCACAGTAGGCGGAGGTCGCTGTCTCGTAATAGTTATTTAAATATCCAAGTTTGGTGTTGAGTGTTGACATAATAAGTTAAACACAAACTCACGCCTATTCTCCATGGGGGTAGGCAGAAACCACACACGGGTATTCTGCTGTATCAGGTGAGACTGGAAACACAGTTGGAAAAGGCTAGAGCCTTTTGATGATAAAAAGCGGGATCGATTGATGAATCATAAACAGTCGAATGACCCGTAAAAAAATGATTTCTTGTTTCCGAAATCAAGTTAAGTTTAGACGACCTTTGGTGTCAGTCCATATTGCCCCATAAGATTCCACACCAAATTAACCCGAAAATCACAATAAGTCTTCATTCAGCCGTTAATCTTGACTGACCTGTTGGTCTAGTAGGGTCAACTGCTATGCCGGAGGTCGTGGGTTCGATTCCCACCCAGGACAAATGTTTGTGTGATGAGCACGATCATTTGTTCTGTGTCTGGGTGTAATTTATCTATAATATGTATGTATTTAGAAATATATAAGTATGTTTATCAGTTGTCTAGTACCCATAACACAAGCTCTGCTTAGCTTGGGACTAGATGGAGTTGTGTGATAGTTGTGGAATATTATTATTATTATTAATCCTTGATTGAATCCAAACATCCAAAGCCAGACGGTCGTAACTAAAGCATTCGTCGTGAGTCGTGAAGTACATCTGTATGTAATATTCATATTCGATGCGGTTATCGATTTTATGCCACCTGAAGTAAATGTGGACTTAGGATTCAGTGTGTGTGTGCTTGATAGATTCTATTTGGAGTTTCGTATGGTGTTTCTGAATTGAATGCCAAATAAACTCGATTATTTTCTTTCTTGATTTTTTTGGAGTATCAACATCATGACCTGGTGAAGGTTGCGGGGATCCGCTGGATGCGAGACGCACGGGACCGGTCAATGTGGCAACACTTAGGGTAGGCCTATGTCCAGCAGTGGACGTCTTTCGGCTGAAATGATGATGATGATGATCAACATTATCATTCTCTTGCCCTTATCCCAATTCATTTGGGGTCGGCACAGCATGTCTTCTTCTTCCATACTAGCGGCTTCGCCCGCGTGAAAATGACGATTTCCCATACAAACTTTCATCCCCTATTATATCCCTTAGGGGTTGAATTTCGAAAAATCCTTCCTTATTCCTTGACTACATTATAAAGGGAACCTCTGTGCAAAATTTCAGCTTGCTAGGTCCAAGGCTTTAGGCTGAACGTTGATGAGTCAGTCAGTCAGTCAGGACTTCTCGTTTTATTTATATAGATTTAAACTAAGACTTATAAGAGTGGTACATAGGCAACCTTAGGGTCAAATAGGACAGCACTGTGGTAGAGTACAAAAAAAATTATGATGATGCTATGACAAATCGCTACTTATCATATCAACATCAAAATTCAAAACATTACAACAGATTTCCTCGCCTTACTGTATAAAATTAATACCCAGCAATGAATATACATAGCTAATAACGCGCCAACAACTAACGTTTTACATATTAGAACATAACGTAACATCACGCCTGTTATATCGGAAGGGTTAGCTTAGTTACAGGAACTGTCAAAATCAAAGTGGTTTTTTTAATTAATTGCTTGTTGTATGCTTCTAAGTAGTTTCACTGTGTTATATTTGCCAGATTTTTCGTTTTTACAGCAACTTAGCAACTAGCAACACATGAAACTGTCGTTAAATCAATATAAATATCTTGATAAGAATTGTGTAAATTACGTGTATTTACTTACTTACGTACATGTTTACATAAGGATAAGAAATGTCGAATATAGTAGGATTTTGAATAGCAAATAACATAAAACTGTAATCCCCGAAGGGTTAGGCAGAGGCGTACATTCACATTTCACCAGTTATGTGTGCTGGGGAGTTTGTTCCGCCACTTCTTCTTTCCAGCTAAACACTAGGAAGTGTCGATGGGTGGGCGTTTTTGGGGGACTGTCTTATAAAAATGTAAATACAGTGAAACCTGGTTAAATGTGTCTCAGATATCCAAATCTGTCTCATGGGAACTCATACTGGGGCAGTATGAGTTCCAGTTATAGAGATTTCTCACTTATCCAGGTCCCAGTTGGCCAAGTTTCACTGTAGTAAAGTAAAGTAAATTTTGACCTTCGAAAAGTGCTGATTATCAGCCTAGTTTGAATAAATGAATTTTGATTTTGTTTAAGTGTAATAAGGCGAGCCTATTGCCATCATCCAGGCACAAATCAAGATGCCATGGCTAATACTGAGAATTTTCTGAAGGTTAAAACGGGTTAGGGGGCAACTGGCCTCTGGTCCGCAGTCCAGATTAAACGAAGTAGGAACAGTAGTGGAAATGTCGGCCGAATGCGTGGGTCAGAATACCATGGGTCAAAAGTATCGTAGTTAAATCGACCCAGTGGGATTTAATTTCATTAAAATAAAATAAAAAGGTACGAAATAAAGTAAAGTCCCAAAAACTACCAGGATAATAGAAATAGGCAGGAGATATTGAAAACTGGAATGAATTTTTTTTTGGGAAAAAAAGATAGGTAGTAAAGTCCCACAAACAACCAGGAGAACAGAAGCAGGAAGAAGGTGTTGGAATGGCCGCGGACCAGAGGCCAGTTGTCCCCTAACCCGAAAAAACCAATAACATTAGCTCGTAGACACACGCCTCTGATTTTACGGATGCATGTGCGTATTGTATAAATATCACTTGCTTCGGTGAAGGACAAAATCGTAAGGAAAACAAACCAACATGCCTATTATATATACAGAGAGATATTTCTCGACAATATGTCAGATCAGATGTCCGTGGGCGGCATAAAAACTTAACACAAGGTCCTGCACTGATCATTTCAGCCGAAAGACGTCCACTGCTGGACATAGGCCTCCCCTAAGAGTCGCCACATTGACCGGTCCCGTGCGTCTCGCATCCACTAACCACACGAAAAAGAAAGAACACATTTTTTATTTTTCCAGCATCGTTACCGCTTACCTGAATTAATTGCTTAGTTCCTTGTTGTAACTGAATTTGAAGTTTATTTGTGTGTGAGATTTTGATCTCTACAGGATCACTTGGAATCAAAATCTCAATAGTCTACTAATAAACGAACGGGACAGTCTATCACATAAATAGAGAAGGTAGGTACCAGCGAAGCCTTAGAACTTAAACTCAACAAAAACATTGGCATTTAGAATATGAAGTCATATCCTCCTGGTTCTACGAATACAAAAACTATACCGGTTACATCCTAAGTACAATCAACGTCACCATAAACTAACACTTTTACTACTAAAACCGCAATTAAAGTGAAGAAATCAGAGACTTGCCGAAGTGAAATTGTTAGTTCGACGTGCGGTTGACTGTAGAATGAGGGATATGAGTCATTTAGTGCCTTTCAACAACCGGTAGGAAACGTTCTTTGGATCCATGTTATTGTAAACTACTAATTAGCTTCAATTAAGCCGTCTGCACTGATTAAATGGTAATTTTAGCAGATTTTATTAACAGATTTCTTATTCTTCTATCTTTCAAGGATTTATGTTCTTCCATTGATCGAACAGATGTCGTTAGAGTTCAAAGTGTTCAGAGTAGGTTCAAAGTGTTCATATCCACCTAGGATGGCGCTATCTTTTTGTTCGGGTGAATACGTGTGCCCCATGTGGAGTCGTTCCGTCCATGCAAAGTTAGTGGGTACAGCTCTGAATGAAACGTTATCACTGGTTGCCTGAAACCGACCTGGAAACAGATGCTGTATCCACTGGCAGGCATTGCACCACAAGAAGTTCACAGAGCGATGCCAAGCTCAAGGCTAAAAAGTCGTAACAATTTTCAAAGTGCCTCCCCTCTTCGCTCACAGGCGTACGTTCTAAGGAAATGCTCAAGCGGTGGCATTTGCCTTCCTAAAACATAAGTGCCACTTCCTGAAAATCTTCCACCTGGCTGGACAGTTGTCATGGCTGACCTTAAAGTCTTTCAGTAGATTCCGGACCAGCTTGGCTGAATCAAGCTGTTCAGGTGGAAATTCATAGACGACTCTGCCCTGGAGTGTATTATAACGATGGTGTTGCATTGAACCACACACTGTGCGACACTTGATAACGTACCTTGCCTGTCCTACTGTTTAGAGACATTACAGGAACTTATAGACGCTGTCGCTACTGAAGTCCATTTTTGGGCTGAATCAATTCATCGAGACGCAAAGAAGAGAGATTTGGAGGAGTCAATATCTCTCTCTTCACACAGGCACAGACAGACAGGCTAATGCGACAAGTGATGGTAATCTTAATTGATTCAGTCCAAAATTTTGCGACTAGTTTATTAAGACTTTCAGAAAGAAAAGAATTACGGTCAAATTCAATTAATTAATTAATTGAATTTGACCACTAGTAAAACAAGCCATTCTCACCTGTACCGGCAGCTATCATTCAGAGCCGCGGCCCCGCCTGCGAGCTCACAGCACCGCTCATATTGTCGCTAAGACATGTCACTTCACTGCACTACACTTCACTAACACTGGCACTTAGCACATGGTGGCATCCAAGGTTTTGGTGTATCTGTAACAAGAGGAAAATAATTATTAGTCATTGATGTAGTGAGGAAAATATTGGGTAAAAAGACCGAAGACTTGGGTCGAAGGGGCCGGAAAAATAACAATTTCGGGCATAGTCCGGACAGAGTCTATCGGTAATCGGTTATCGTGGTATGGAAATGTTATGCGGAGGAATGAACAAAATATTGTAGTAGTAAAGTATAAGGCTATAAGAGTAGAGGAAGATCAAAGAAACGATGGATGAACTGTGTGAAGGATGATATGGCTAGAAAGCAGTAGACTACTGAGATGACGAGTATTAGAGAAAATATGGAAGAAGCAGACATGCTGTGCCGACTCGAAATGGTTTAAGTACAAGACAAGATTAGGTCAAATAACTGATGAAACAGTAAAGGGTAATAAGTCAAAGTCTGTCTAAGAACCAATGGCTGTTGGAATAGAAGAGTCTTTCACTAGTCAAGAGTGAAAGACGGTAAGTGTGTTTAGTTAGCCATTTGAAAACAAGGAACTAGTGGCAACTATGGCAAGACCGATTACCAAGCATCATATTGTAATAACCATTAAACCCGAAAGTTAATCACACAATGACATAACTAAGACTATTCTCGACAATATCTCTATTATAGTACAAGTTCCAAGCTTTGTGTTTTTAGTGAGTGATTGTTCGAATAATGCTCCAGTTTTATCTGGGGCAAGAACGTGTCGATATAGCGAATAAATCGCTTTAATTTATAGTTCTGACATCGTACGCTTAGTTATTTGATTTGAAAGTAGTAAAAGACGTTTAGTTTCTATAGTAGACGAACTTTAAACACTAGTCTTAGTACGTCTCTAATTTAAACAAAATTTATAATGATCATCAACGACACGCCTGTTATCACCAAAAAGTTCGGCAGAAGATGTATCCGGCTTCAAAGGTACACTCACATTCGCCAGTTATATTTAACTCTCATATAACAGAGCCAGCTTATAGCCGTCAACCTGTCACAAATCTAGACTCCGGGCTGATACTGAGAAATTCATGATAAAAAATCTCATAGCTTCAGCAGAAACGATAATAAATTTTAATAAGATAATCCACAAAAACAAAGTCTAAAACACAGCCCTCAAATACCACAAAAACACGAAATTAAAACAATAATTCATAACAAAAAACACGGGTTTGCCATCACATACAAAAATTAAACGCACACAGAATCACCCTAATAAAATTACCTTCGCTACTATTCAGCGAAATTATCGTTCACAATGCCAACCACCCTTATTGGGGTTTTCCTCCCCTTTATTTACCCTCTCCCTCACTCCTACTTCGTGGGATACTTGTCTCTTTCCAGCTGACTCTAGGATTTGGTTGGAAGTACAACACGTCAATTTTATGTTAAAATGGCAGGATGAGTGGAGCTGTTTTAAATGTTGCTTTTGCTCTCGAAATAACGTAGTCAGATGGCGAAACTCTTCCATTTATTAGGTATTTAAGCGGTTACTAAGGGATTTAATTTCATCTTTTATACTGCGTATATCTACAACAATAATAAAGCTTTAATCTTTTGTCGGAAAAAGACTAAACTGGGGCCTAGACAAGTGGCAATAGCTTCCTGAATGTCGTATTTTTACAGCGATTTTTAAACTTCAAGCTTTTTGGTAGCTAATTTATTTATTTATTTAATCAGATACTAACAAATCGTAAATAAAAACATAGATCACAACGTTACCATCTTTATCTCTGTTCGTTTCCTTAGTACGAGAGTACGTGTATTCGAGAGAAACATTTTGAATGTGTATCGAACTATCGAATGACCGAGTCGCCTATAAGCCGCTACCGCTTCTGAGGTCCCGGTATCGGTATTGATCCTTTAGCCATGTCAAGTGTAATTAAAGGCTCCGGTCAGAAACTCAATAGGTGACTGGTGAGGGTAGCCGGGGATTGAAATAGTGTCATACATTGAGCAATGGCAGATAAGAGAATATTGCTTTCCTTTTTATTCATATTGGATGAAGCTAGGTGGTAAGTGGGTCCAGGGACAGTATTATTATCGGCTAAGTTTTGTTATCGCTAACACTAAATAGATGCGCTATTGGAATAATTTAAACTGTTGGTGCTGAACTAAGAGCGGAAAATCCAACAGTCTTTGAAGTTCTAGTAAAAACAGGCATAACAGGAACGAATATCACTAACCTATAATTTAGTTTATCTTCATTAGAACACATCTACAAAATTCTTTGAACATCATTATAAGTACTCTATCTTATCTTAGGAAATGACTTGCAATATTTATAAGAAGTTAAACGCACTTTAGCAAATACACAAGAAGTAACGTTGTATTTTTTTTTAATTGACATGTTGCCATTTGTTTTCTCGTCACTTGATGATTCTGTGTCAATAGATCAGAAACTACGCGGTGCGGTGATTCGTTGAATAAAACTCGACTCTATACTAATGAAAAAAAAAACAATAGCGTAGGGCTAGGAAGAAAATCCGTTTGCTCATGCGACGTAGAAAGAAATACTCCTTTACATTCTGTTCAAAATCTGAAGGAGAGTAAATTGCGGGTGGGTCTAAATACAAAGTTTGTAGGCAACCAATTTATGGGACCATAATGGGAGATTTTTCATGATACTCCCATACAGCTTCAGCTCCTTGGAATGCAAAACGATCAATCTCGACTCCTCCCTTCAGTCAGATAAAACAAGCGTCGTCATATTACTGCGGAGCTAGAAGTGCAAAGTCGTTAAAACCTTACCGAGCAACAGCGGTTTATGTCTATCGGCTTTCCAGTACAAAGTAAGTCTGCGTTGACTTCAGTTTTATGACTTGCGCGTATGTTAGGTAAAGGCTAAAAGGCCAAAAGGCTAAAAGGCTATTGTTATCTGTAGTACCTGATCAAGGTGAAACTATTTGCTACAAGAGAAAAAATAAATAGAAGTTGCAATTTTGAAAAAGCACCGGGCCTACTAACGATCCTTGTGGTGCACCCTTTCGTTTTACGTAGTATTTAGACTCTGCGCATTTTTACTACCCATTATTTGCGCATGTAATTCTATTGGAAAATTACCATTAACTGTTCGGGTAAAGTTAGACTAAAACTACGTATTTTCTTTACAATTCCTAGTTTCAATAAATCGAACGCGTCCAGCAAGTCTTCTTGTATGTAAAAATTGTATTTTTAGTATAAAATAACTGACTCATGTCCCGGGGCTACAATCCCCGTAAAACCCTATTGTCCCCGAGCAAGTGTCCTAGATAATAACAGGCTAACATTTACATGCAATGTTGCTTCCGGGAATATTACCACCTTAGGGAAATACCCGGGAACGGTGCACTAGTTACAGCTAGGAATAAGTTCAAAGTTTGAAAGTCTTTTGAGTACATTCATATTCAACTAGTATCTCATCATCTGTTCAAGCAACTTTGAATAACACGGTGAAAGTGATTTCAGAATAATCACAAGATTTAACTGGCAAATTGTGGTTAAGTAGTACACCTCAGTTTATCCCAGCTGCCAGTACAGACTTTTATATTTAAAAGGTTTTTATATACTTACACTGATAAAAAGAATATTATTGTGATTAAGTAAAAAATTCAACGAATTTCATTTTATTTTAATCATAAAGTTAGACTTAATAAAACAAACTCCAAAAGAACGTGTCCCAAATAAGGCAAGAAATTAAACTCCAATCTCCAAGTCATGTTTTAGGACAAGCGGTTTAGTATAATGTTAAGTTATCAAATCTGCATATAATATCTGTCTAAATAGGCTAACGTCAGAATTCAACCGATATTGTTGACACCAAATATGAACGTAACCGGACAATAGCGCTGTTCATAAACGTTGCCCATAAAATCACTTCACGCGAGGGGAGCTGCCCCTATATTCTAGTGGTGCCAAATTATACCAAATGCTGTGATTCGTAATAATATACCGTTTTATTTGCAGTTGAATTTATAATTTGCATGTTCCTTGTGCTGTTTTTTTTTGGTTTTGATATTTTGTTGTAGCAACGTTATTTGATTGATAGTTTTTGTTTTAGGTGTTGCCATATTCTGGCTTTATTGGCGTTGTATAACATCTCTTTTGTTACTTATCGTGTTTGTGGAGTTTAATTGCGTTTTTAGCCCCCAACACGAATACTGGAAACAAAATAAAATTATCTATATCTTAAAATTCCGAAACAGAAAACTGTTCAAAAGATGAGATGGGTGAAAACAAAGAACGGTGCGTAATGTTATGAGTAATATCGGATAAACGAAAACAAAGTCATCAACATACAAAAGAATGCGTATCTTTACTCTACCGGGATCACACAAACAGTAAAACTGACCCTTTTAATAAATAACTTCACTCAACAAACTACTTAATCCGAACAATGCCTCGTGAAATTCGTTTAACTTAAAACCCTGTACTGTAGTTACATTTCAACTTAACGCAAAATTTCGATTTGCTAAAACCCTTTTCCCGTATCCACCGCTAGCGCTATCCCAAAACGTAGAATTAACATCTGAAAAGCCAGCATTAGGCGCCTACCTAGATACAGCACGGTCCAGCCACTCACACAAGCAAACCACTGTAGCTACACACGCAAAGATGTCTCCAACAAAATAAAACACCGGGCCCCTGTCATATGGTATTGATTCCGACCCTTCGATTGCCGTCCCTCTCGCACACCGGTCAGCAACGAAAGTGCGAAAAGGACAGGTGTAGATACTTTCTTCTTGGCGACTCGGTTTGAGATGTAATGTTTACTTGTGTGCAGAATTAATGCTCGGGTAACGCCCTGCCTGGGATGATTCTGTATAGCTTTTAGTGTCTCTGAGTCGGGTTTTGATCGGTTCGAGGAAAAGTAATGTTCGTTTAAGTAGAACTATAATGCTTCTTATATTACTGACCCTTGAAGTGGACGGTTTAAGTGTTTTGTATGCTTTCCTGTTCTAGCTTGCATGTGTGCGAGGAAAGGTGCAAAGAACTCTTTGTCTAGGATGACGCCATGTCTTTTTAGCATTCTTTATTGGATAATAATGCTGATACAAATATCTATCTTCTATATAATAAAGAGAGAAGTCCTGACTGACTGACTGACTGATTGACTGACTGACTCATCAACGCCCAGCCCAAACCCTTGGACCTAGAAAGCTGAAATTTTGCACAGAGGTTTCCTTTAAAATGTAGACAAGGAATAAGGAAGGGTTTTTCGAAATTCAACCCCTAAGGTACTTAAATAGGGGATGAAAGTTTGTATGGAAAATCGTCATTTTCACGCGGGCGAAGCCGCTGGCAAAAGCTAGTTGTAAATATTATGAAGGTTTTTTACAACGACATTGAATAGAGATTATCTGAACTCATCATTTGATTAGAACTATAGATTATTGTGAATAATTAAAACTTTCATCTTGAGACGATTGTTAAGCGATTCGCAATTGTTTGATGAAGTTAATGCAGTCAAAACCACTATTCCAAATTGAGCGTTACGTTTATACAGACACGATGCTTTTTACAAAAAACGAGCACCAACAATAGACGAGACGGGATCACCTTTGTACTTACTTACGTAGCAATTGTATTTATGGCGAACGCGAGCTTCGGAGATCGAATTGTCCGGGATCCGTTAAACCGGCGCGACCTACACATTTGGACGTGCAACCAGTATAATAAGACCCATTATATACCTACATTATTTTGATGGATAGACCAGTACGCTGGGGTGACAACTTCGCCCCTAATTTAAGTACATAGTTAGGGGTGGTTAGGGGTACAATAAAGGGTAGAATTAATCCGTGCTTGTTTTAGGGCGCGTGTACAACAGATGTATTGAGAACTGGACATGTAAGGGAAGTTTTAAATTGTAATTGTATAGTGGCTTCGGTTTGGGATTTAGTAAGCAAATGGAAGTATTAAGTTTCATATTTTTTAACAAACATCGCCGTATATATACATAGTTTGCTGCTTGCTACACTAGTCAACCAAAGCTGTTTCGCATGGTTTATTATATCTTGAGCAAATATCGAGTCTTCTTTTTAGTTTATTAATAAAGATTTATAATAATAAACTATGATTTTGATTTTAATAATGAACCATGACTTAGACATTTTTTATAATAGGTTACACTTTGCTATCTGACTGTACTTTTGATAAAAATATTTAACTAATAAATATTATAGTACTAAAACGAAATCGGGGGCTTCCACCACGGGGGCAAAACACACTGGGGGCGTAACCTACGGACCCAATTTATCTTCTGAAATAAATTCTCTAAAATGATGATAAAGATTACATTAAAATTCGTTGATTACATTAGAACATTAGAAAAATCAACGCGTTCACAAACTTCACACCCGCAGACAAGCCTGAACTGCCTGAAGTGAACTTCAAAACTCAATGCATTTATTTCAATTAGATCATTACACGCACTTTTAAAAGCAACGAAAGCAAAGCTATAATCACAGTCACAAACTATAATAACTTTAGAAAGTACTGCAGTTGTCTATTCCAAAGCGTAGATCTCTATGGAAAAGAATGGGCAAGAAACTCCATGAACACTTTTAAAAATTATAATATGTATGTCATGTACAACATTATCTATGTAAAAACAATACACAAACTACTGACTGTAAAACAACCAAAGACAGTACAAAACTCCGTAATAAATAAAATAGTACGTCTAAGGACAAAACTCCTCTACCGTAGAGGATTTGCGCGCGCCTAGACATCACACTGCCATAAAAATAGAATAGACTGCTTTATTGAACTGGTGTTACTAAATGTTATCTTTTGTTCTACTTTTGTTCCAGAATAAATTAGATTCAATCTCTCTCTGATACATAACATCATCATCTTCATCACTCTCTTGACCTTATCCCAATTCTTATTGTCTATATTGTCAGCTTCTTCCATATTTCTCTGTTACTCGTCATCTCATCAGCCACAGTATCAGTATAAAATAATTTCCCAAACCATTGGCTCGAATGAAACATCGCATTCAAAATCAATACAGTCTGTTCCGGTCACATCTGTGCATTTTTAATCACTTTATACACAAACTAAAGCCCAACAACAGAAATAACCTAATTCGAAACCAGACGACACTGAAAATCCATCTCTATCAGTGTTAAATTGGGTTGCATTCAGAAAAACCGGTTTGGGAGTTACGTCAATTTATTATTTTTAGTGTGCTACAGCAGATTGATTGACGCAGCTTTCGTCATTATTGCTTTATGTATGGACCCTTATTATAAGGGTGCCTGCATGGGAACCGGTTTTGGTCCAGACATAATTGTTTTAAAAGTAGCAGTATTGTGAACTACAGCGCCGTCTAGCGGGCTGTGTATCACAGCGGTGACACATGAACGTTTATTGATTGACTAGCTACGGACCGTGGGTACGCTTCATGCAGTAGTGGACTACGTAATCAGTTTATTTGTGTTAGTACTTGAGACAGGGTTTCGTGCGAAAGAGTTTGTAAACGAACTAACAGACAGGAGAGAAGGTCAGAGAGGGATTTAAAACAGGTTCCCTTGTTAACCAATACAATTAAAAATCAACAAAAAAATATTTACAAATCATAGTGAGTAATAATATTGATAATAACATATATGTATGTGAATCCTTTTCTAAATAGAAAGTATTGCAGAGCAAAAACAGAACCCCGTCCAATTAAAACTTGACATTATTCATACATAGACTTACGTAACACCAATAGTACTTTGTCTAGGAAAGTCACACAAACCAAAACAAAGACCTCATCATTTAACGTTGATGACACAATAAATTCTTTCCACAATTCTAAATTCAATGAAAACACTCAGCTCAGACAGACTACATCACCGGAAAATGTAGCAAAAACAGTCGAACACAATCTTGCTATAACTTCTTCCGTACATGTACAACGGACAAAAGAAAGTAGCGTTGAATAAAATCGCCTATCAACTCGTACTCACACACAATCTGCATGTTCACACAGTATATTACAGTTCACAACTAGGGTTAACAGAGCACTAAATTAAACTAGAACTAGTGATTTAACCTTTAGATCTTATTATCATTAGAATTGAGAACGTATATTTACTGTGTCTGTACGAAATTGTAGAATAAATAGTACTAGTATTGAATTTGGAGGTCCTTGTGTGAACGATGACGACGATGAAAAAACTTTAACAAATTAGCTATTAATTAAAGCAACCGAAAACCATATGTTCACGATTACTCTATACCTCAAAAAGGTATAACCTAACCTAACCTGACCTTTAAAGTCGGGCAACCCTGCGCAAGAGCATGTCAAAACGACAAGACCGCACGTTACCAATGTTACCATGGGAAAACGGAATCGAATTATATTGCACTGTGTCGGTCACTTTCTACTTGTTGCCTAACCTATGGTCCGTCTAAGAATGGGCAACTAGGACAGTGCCGAAGTTGAGGACTAAAATAGGATAGGCTAGCAATACTGTGTAAGTATACAGCAATATTTGAACCAACGTTTGCATGGGTTGAAGGGTACTAGTGGATTGTGCATTATTCATAATGTAATTTCTTTATAAGATGCATTTCATCATTCATGGTCATGATGGCACGATTGGCGCATTACCTGAGCGATTTGCAAGGTACAGGAGTTAAGGAGTAATTCCTAGTGTGGAGCAATATTTAAAGATAAAAAAAACCGTCAGTTCGTACAGTAAACGTCTTTGTCATCAGTGTATTGGTTACTTTCTAGATATCTGTTATAAGCAACTATAGGTGGTCTTCCGTCGAGACAATTAGGTTTATAAGCAAAAAACAATCAAGACTAAAACCAAAACAGTTATGCAAGAGCTCCTCAAAAGTCAAAAACAAAAAAAAACCTTTCGTATTTCAAGTTAAGTATTTAAAAACGCGAGTTTGTTCGCAAGTTACAAGTTTACAAGTTAGTATCCCCCTTCTTGGCAGTAAAAGTTTCCATGCTTAACATTTAGAAACTGCGTTTTAAGTCCATTTTGGTAACATTTATCTTGTTCTTATCACCGTTAACTTCGTGGTTTTGTGCCCTGAGATTATTTATTTTTGTTTCCTTAAGAGATTTTTCTTTGCCTATTTTGTGGAGTCTGTCTGTTTCGTCTATTACATTATGTACTATTTCAACTGTATGTTTATTACCTTCAAACTATACTGATTATTTCTTCAACTCTTTATTATAATTTTTTCGCAAACAAAAAGGTACAAAATCGATTTTAACTATCATATGCATTCTATAACCAGTGAACGAATAGTAGTGTGGATACATAACATGGCAGGTGTTATTTTAACCGAATGCAAATAAAAAACTGTAAGTGCAGCAAGTAGCTGTTTAAATAAATATATAAAACGAATAAACAAGCGTCTAACTAATATGTTGTTGACAATCCTAATAATTTTATCAACATAATTATTTGCGGGATTAACATGGCCAGAGATTGCACAGAATGGAAAGGTATGGAAGGAAAAAGGGGAGGTCTTAATCATAATCTAGCTAGTATATCTAGTAAAACACTTTTCAATTCGAGAAAAGGCACAATAATTCTTCATTACTCAAAATTCGAACACATGTGGAATTCAAAAACTAGAAAGGGCTCGCGTGGTGGATAGCCCATCCCTCTCCTAGAGAGGAGGCCTGAGTCACTGCAGTGGGAACATTATAGGCTGATGCTGATAATGACTCAAAATTTACTCCGTCGTCTGCTCGTCTCGCAGACGTCATCTCAGTGATGTTAGCCACAAAATATCCGCAACAAGATCGATCTTATTCTAGCCGAGTGACTAATGCAGATATTATGTCATTTTAGTTCTGCATGATTCGTATTGAAGTCAGCATGTCATTGAATGACTTTCATGTGTGCTATTGTCTGTTCATTGATCATTTTTTTGGATATCACGTGAATATTTCGAACTAGCTTTTGCCAGCGGCTTCGCCCGCGTGAAAATGACGATTTTCCATACAAACTTTCATCCCCTATTTAGGTAACTCCCTTAGGGGTTCAATTTCGAAAAAGCCTTATTCCTTGTCTACATTATATAGGGAACCTCTGTGCAAAATTTCAGCTTTCTAGGTCCAAGGGTTTGGGCTGGGCGTTGATGATGAGTCAGTCAGTCAGAACTTCTCTTTTTATTTATATAGATTCATATGGTTTGAATTTTTTATTTCACTTGTGTCAATCTTTAGGTTAAGCCGTGTTTACCAAGGTTAGTCCGTGGATGGGTCGCTTAGTTAGTGTTAGTTTCCTCCGTGGCTCGAAATGCGACGTTGCGCGGTCCCGGCTGACTAAAGACGGCCAAAGATCTATTATGTGGCAGCCGGGACCAACGGCTTCAAGTGCTTTCCGGCCGAGGCACCGAAGAATCTCGGCATGTAATGTCTTTCATTCGCTTGTCAGTGTTGCCATTTTCTCTCTTAGCATAGACGGGCACTATTATATAAGATAAATATTTAATAAGACTCCCTTATTGTTTCTATTAGTTTTTTTTTTTACTTTATTTTAATTTTAGTTATTTTTGTTTCTTCTGTAAACGTGGCGTCACCATTAGGCCCTATCAGAATACCAGCGCTGTGACATTTGTGATTTGTCATAAATGTTACAGCACCATGCTGAGATAGTGGCCCTTTGGCTTCGCACGGGACTTTTTCAAATTATTATGTCCTAATTTTAAGTGTTTCTCTTAATTATGTTTACCTTGTTAGCTTTTCATTTTTTGGTACTTAATTTGTTGTCCTGGTGTGAAACCAATAAATACTTTTTCTTCTTCCTTTAATGGGTGGGGAATAAGCCGTCTGGTCACCCATCTACAGATCAACATAGGCAAGCACGGCTTAACCTATAGATTGACCCGAGATGCAGTTAATAAAAAGCCACGAACTCATATAAAGTTCTATAATCACATGAAAAACGAGAGTAGGGAAGAAAGTGGTTTCTCGTTTCCTTCCTCCGCTCGAAGATAGAAAACAAAACAACTATAGAGGTTGTTAGCCCCAGAGACAATAACAGCTACCGGCAGAGAAGTTCTAACAATTCATCTGATAGATATTATATAGGGTTGCCAATCTAGAAGAATTTGAATAATAATACATTATTGGTGTAGTGGTCGCAATCGCGAGTGCTGTGGCAAGGTCTTGGGATTAATTCCCATATCGGGCAAAAAGTGTTATTGGGCTTTTCATTGGAATTTCTCAGTAGTAGTCACGGAGTGGCAATAGGCTCGCCCCCTATTACATGGGAATTAAACACAACTGGCGAAATGTGGGTGAACTATTAGGTACTCTGCCTAACCTTTCGGGAATAAAAGGCGTGATGTTTTGTTGAGAATGACTATTAACGGCATTGCAGATAAATAAATCTATTAAACTGAAAGGCATTTTGAAGGCATAATCTCCTTTTAAAATTAATCCGGAACACAATCAAAGCGCAGACATTCATCGAGAAATGTAACCGAAAAAAATCATGCAAAAATGCACCCTATGCAAAGTTATTCGCAATCGTATGATCCGACATTCACAATCAATCTGTTTATTGTATCCCGAACGAGTGTCGCCTAAAATAACAATGGAAGCACACCCGCATAGCCCAGGTGTAAGGAACAGTACAGGCCCTTTAGAAGAAAAAAACTTCATCTGCATATCCGAGCCAACTGCTCCCCTATTAACAACCTTACGCAACGCTAATAAGGTCTTTAACACTGCAGTCGTGAAAAAAACACACAGTCAATGTCCTTAGTTGCATTCGTGTGCTATCTCTGTCTTTAGCATTGAATCGGAGAGGGATGGCAGAAGGGATTGTGACAAAAAATGATCGCTTGCGCAGTGTGGGGACTTCGAATAGTATTTGCATTTTTTTGACGGTGACGTAAGGCTGACTGCAGAAGTATTATTAATATCGTTCACTATGCTCAGTGTAGAAGTAGTATACGAACAGTAATTCGTGGGTTCAAACTCAGGCTGGCGAATTACTTTGTGTAATTCATTTTAATACCACTCTGCTCTCTAAATGGTGAAGGAAAACATCGTGAGGAAACGGCATGTCTCAGAACCAAAAATTCGAAGATATGTGACAGCTACCAACCCGCACTGCGCCCGCGTGGTGGATTATAGGCCATTCCCTCTCATAGAAAGACCATATTTTGTTTTTTTGAGGGTAGGGAATCATCAAATGACTCCTCCCGCTCTGTGTAGAGCGGTAGGGAGTGTCAGACTTCTACTAACTAAAAACCACCCATGTTCCTTCTTAGCCCTTCGTGTCGAGGCGGCGGTATCTCTTTCGAACAACCCACAGCCCCGACGGGATAGAGAGGAGGCGTGGGTCCTGGTTATGTGTGCTACTATCCTCTTAATAGATCAAAATGAGAAGGATAAACATAGGACAGATAAACTGTACTGCTAAGTACACTTCCACCGCTAAATCGTGAAAGTTAACAGAGAGAAAGGCTCACAGTAAGTACTTCGAGATAAATTGACGGTCACAGCACAGTGTAGCTTGTAAACCATAGTCTGCAAATCCGGTTTCAAGGTCAAAAGAGCGGTTACCAATTGTCAATACTTTAAAAATATTTTGTGGTTATTGTTTGTGGCGAATTGTACTTGTGTCCGCTTACATTTTTGCTTGAATGTCTTTATTTTGACTGAGTCAATCAATCCGATGCAATGGCGAGAACGCTTCTGAGCTGTTTTTATAAGAATCTTTATATTCGTTTAGTTTGGTTGGTTCAAGTGTTTTCTTGTGGCTTCTAATCCCAATATCTAGCTTGAGACTGTCAATAATATTTCCTATAATAGACTGTTTGGTTAGTTATTACAGCTTTGAGCATGAAATGAATCGTCCTGTCGACGAACAGTCCAGTGGGGAATCGGTCTTAGGAGAACGGTTGCGGATTCTGATTGTGAAGGAGTATATAATAATGGGCCTACTACACGCACGCACGTCCCCACAGTTTTCGTTCACACTTCACAGTACCTCGCGCGTATGGTTGGTAAAACTGTATTACCATTACAAACCACACGCGCATGTATGTGTTCGATGTAGGTACTGTGTGCACCGTGTAATCCCGCGGGCAAAACTGTGGGGAAGTGCGTGCGTGTAGTAGGCCCATAAGAGTAGAGGAAGACCAAAGAAACGATGGATGGCCTGTGTCATGGATGATATGGCTAGAAAGGAGGTCTCTGATGAGATGACGAGTAAAAGAGAAGTATGGAAGAAAAAGACATGCTGCGCCGACTCCAAATGAATTGGAATAAGGGCAGGAGAATAATGATGATAAACTATGATTTGAATAGGGATGTTAACAAAAAAAATCTAGTTAGTCCGACAGATAGATTTTCAAAAAATATTGGACACATATTTTTTCTTTTTTCACGTAAACCAACAATGAAGACGATACAGAGCTTTGACAACTCGCGTGACGTCATATTCTAAGGCATTAGTATGACATTTCTTAGCGAGCAGTGACGTCACGACCTCCCACTCAAATCTTTGGCGCGTTTTATCTTCGTCAATTTTTATTGATTTGATAAAACAAAAAATACGTATCCAATATTTTTCGATAATCTAACTGACGGACTAATTAGAATCATATTTTTTTTAGTCAGTAAACATCCCTATGACAGAACATTTTAATTGCGATAGCAAGCAGAAGCCTTGGATACAATTACAAACTAGTTTCGCAAAGTGTCTTCAAAGACCTTACTGCCAAGTGCCAACTATAACATTACTTCTAATAGCATACCTATTATTGTACAGTTTCCACTGTATATCTTATTGTTCGTGATTTTATTCAAATTATGCTTATAAAGCAGGTAGGAAACAGTAATTATCTTCGTGTTCTTGCTAGACAAGGTCGAATCAATCTTAGCTCTTGTAAGAATAACGTATGATTTATAATATAACATAACATTACACAGACTTATAATGCTCTTAATATAATACATACTACTACATACACAACACATATACATAGTACTAAATACATGCTTTGTCATCTTTGTAATTTGATTCGGTCGGGTGATGTCGGCGTGATGCGTTTTTGGCACAAAAACAGACGCTTCCATAATCTATGTCTTGTTGAATCCTTTCTACAGTTTCAGAGTCGAAAATAGTGTAATTTTTGTGTATGATTGCATTTCGAAATTAATATAAATCTTGATGAATGGAGAATTGGAGATGGAGAGGAAGACCAAGAAAAAGATGGATGGAGTGTGTGAGGAATGGTACGAAGGAAAAAGGTGTAACTGATATCGTGATGGTTGACAGTGGAGAATTTAATAAAATAACTGTCCGATCCTCAGACATAAGGGATCGACTAGAGAGAGAGCAGGGATGCATGAAAATAACTAAGCCGACCCCAAGCAAAATGGGGCAAGGGCAGGAAGATGAAGAATGATGATGATGATGATGACGACCTGTGGCCGATTGATGGCAATAGGCTTGCCCCCTAATACATGGGTCTTAAAATATAACTTGAGAAATGTCGGTTAAAGGTACAAGTTGGTAGCCGACTGCACCCAGCAGCAGCAGACGACATGTCGTCACGACACGTCGTTGCGTCATGTCGCTGCAGTCATGTTTGCGTACCCGACTGCAAATAACTATTAGTTGCTCCGGCGTCAGCGGCACTACTGATCTGCGGTCGGACGACACTATCGTCTGCCGCTCGACGACGCGTCGCTAGCTTCATGTCGCTAACTACGGAGGGAATTTCATAGAAATACGTAGAAACCAGTAGTGTCGCTGCGACACGTCGTCTGCTGCTGCTGCGTGCAGTTGGCTACCAACTTGTACCTTTACTGTTAGGTAGGTACACCTCCTGATCCATCAGAGAGTGCAGGTGGTATTTTATGTCTTTAATAATACCTCTCTAGATTATCCAGTCACCACTTAGGCGTATCTAATGAAGTAATAGATAACTTATGCATAGTTAACCAGCAATGCGGGTAGGAAGTGAAATGTCACAGCTATGCTTACGTAGTACATGCATGCTTGCATACGATTATGGCTCTGCTTGCTTTACTTTCGTATCTTGTAGTAAGCAAGTTGCGGATTTTTTTCGAAAGAGCCACCGCGGTTCTGGATGAATGCATGGACTGTATGAAGGATGATATTGCTAGAAAGGAGGTGACTGCTGACATGGCGCGAAATAGAGAAGTATGGAAGAAGAAGACATGTTGCGCCGACCCCAAATATATTAGGATAGGGACGGGAGAATGATGAATCACCGCGGCTCTGAAACGTAAAGGGTTTTAGAAGGAACACGAGAGTCAAAGAAGACAAGAGTCGGATACTCCCTTCAGCTCCGCCCAGGGAGGAGTCATTTTATGATTTGCAATCAAATCATAAAACAAAAAAACAAAAATTATGATAAGAGGTGCCTATTGTGTAAAAGGTTTTTAGCCACTATAATAACAATCAAATCTTTCATGATATTTTGGTACAGCAATTATAGTGAAGTAGTACTATTTCTCAAAGGATTAGCCTACAATCGCTCTAGATCGCAAACATTGGAAGGAGAGGAGAGATGGGCCTTTGCCCTAGGAGCATCTCTGCCTTACCCTTCGGGAATTACACGCGTGATGTTATGATCAAGCCACGAGCATGACTTACGGATGTAGATGATTCGTGGTAACACTTAGCACAATTTGTTACAATTAATACCCTGATGTTCAATAATAAAATAATTACCTACTCATGAGAACCGTTTTGTTCTTTGTCATTTCATATTAAATTAATTTCTTTTGTCTAGGAGTTTTTATTTACTTTCATTGGTTTTCTTTCAGGCCACTGACTACCTGTAACGACTGTAAAGAGCTACAAATAACAGCCGGGATCGCAGGCTTATCGAGAGAGAGAGAGAGCTCTCTTCTCTTTTTTCAGGCTTAACGTGCTTTCCGAGGCAAGGAGGAAACTCGGTATGTAATGAATGCTCACAACATAGGCTAGAGACCCGAGGGGCTGTTATTATTTAGCCACGAGCCCCTTCACAAACTCAGACCAACGAAAAAAAGAAGACGGCGCGCCACGAACATCAAAAGTGAAGCCAACTTTTTATCTATGTGTGTAGACAATGTCTCGTGAAGTCGTGACGTTCTAGGAGAAATGCGTGTGGTTTTAGTGTAGGTGTGTGCGTGAGCTTGTATGTTTACTTGCTATAGGCGTGTGGTTTTGTGGCTTCACTGTTGGTGTTCGCGGCGCGCCGTCTTTCTTTTCTTCTTGGTCTGAGTTCACAAAAGATATACCTCATCATCTGCCTAGACTTTTCCCATCTATGTTGGTATCAACTATCAGTAACCGGATGCAGCTGAGTATCAGTATTTTTACCCACGACGGAACGGAGACGGTATATGCGTTTGGGGTGAGAGGTTGTTTGTTTGTGTGTTTGTGCAAATACATGTTGCCATTTTTCTCCAAAACTACAAGTCCGATTTTGATGCAGTTTTCAGTTATGAGTTCGGGTTTGATTGGTGCATGTTCTTAGATAGGTGTTACGGTGACAACTCACCAGGGGGCGCTGCAGCAAAGATTTTTTGTGCAAATCAAAGTTGCCATTTTTCTCCAAAACTACAAGTCCGATTTTGATTCAGTTTTCAGTTATGGGTTAAGGTTTTACATAGAGTGATTGCCTATCTGACCTCCACAACCCAGTTAGTACTGGGTAATACGATACCCTTTGGCGAGACTGGTTGTCAAACTTTCGGGCCACTGACTGCAACGACTGTCAAAGATCGGAAAGTGCTTCTCGAGGCATCGAGGAAACTCTCACAAGATATCATCATCATTAGCTTATAATGTTCCCACTGCAGGGACTCAGGCCTCCTCTCTAGGAGAGGGAATGGGCTATAATCCACCACGCGGGCCCAGTACCTAAGGGTCGGTCACAAGATATAGGTACCTTTTTTCAAATAGTTATGAAGTATGTAAGTCATAAACATGATAGGTAATACATGTTTTTACTTTGCATCAGTATATAGGACACCGGGTCAAGAAATAGAGCGCATTAAAATGAAAAATGGCCACTCGAAGCAATTTGCCCATCTTCATCTCTTCGGAGATTCCTTGTATATTCTAGTCTTCAGCATGTCAGTCACAAACAGACTTAATTGTAGACAATAGGAGGAAAGATACTAAGGTAGACTAAATAAAGGATACAATACTTTGGTGTGACTTCATATCACTGATGAAATCTATGGTAAGAGTAGGTACACATAATTATTATAGTTTCACCCAGGATTCACCACATAGCACTGTATTTTGAGAGATAAGCATTTTTTTTCGCAAGGCAGCTGTGCCCCAAAACTCCGTGGACAACGACGTACGGAAGGAATAAGGGAAAAAGCACTTGACACCAGCCAACTGCACTAGAATAATTCCACCGATTCTCAATCCCGAAATAAAGGCAGCCTTGCCCGAAGCAAGCGTGAAACGCGACAAGGGAATAGAAAACAGGCAAAAACAGCTTAGTACTGCCTTGGCCTGTTTGAGTGACGTCATTACAACTTACAACCAAAATGCAATTGCAATAAACACGCCTGTAATCCCAGAAGGGCTTGGCAGAGGTGAACCAATAGCATACCAACATATCGCCAGTTATATTGAAGTTCCATGTACTAATTGGGTTATGGAGGTCAGAACAGTTCTGACCTCCATAACCTCCATAACAAATAAATTGTCTAGTAGACATGTAGTTACTACATGTCTACTAGACAATTTAATTCCAAAATTACAAAACTACGAGACAATTTTGGTTTGTTCTTAGTGCTAGTTTTATTTCTATTTTGTGTAGGGCTCTTAAGTCAACTGGTCCTACTCATTTGGAACCCGCGTGATGAGTTTACTAATCACAAAAAACAATGCCAAATGAGAATTACTTTAAACAGTTTTCCATCCATATAATAAAAGTCGTAATAAAGAAAACGTCACCACAATATGACACAAAAACAAGTCTAATGGAGATATTTTCCACGGATTCGACTTCCTTGTTATATCAGTGTATTGTTCAACCATTTCCGATGAGACCAATACGCAGAAACAGGCCAGTGCACAGTGATCAGAAGTCGTTGCAACAATTTTATGCGGTCACAGTTCAGTGAGAAAATTCAAGAATTTTGATTCTTTATTCCTTTAAGAAGCAGTTCTGAATGAGTGGAGTGGTGGAGTTAGTATTACCTCTCCTATTAAATTCACAAAAGATCATCATTATCTGCCTAACTGTTTAGGCTTCGCCGCAGTCGGGACTGCGGCGAAGCCTAAAAGGAAGCTTATTGTCAACGATGTTGGGGTCAGTTTTCAGTCTAAGCGAATGCACCTGAATACCAGTATTTTCTTTTTTTTTCCAATTTGTAATGGGTCATACGATACCCTTTGGTATAACTGATTGTCAGATAAGTTACGTGGTATGGCTGTAACTTCATGTAAAATACTGGTATTCAGTTACATCCGGTTAGACGGGAAGCCAACCCTAACATAGTAAAGAAAAGGCTAGGCCGATAATGATGAGTTTCGACCACAGCACTGCCACTTCGAAGTTTAGAACTTTTTTTTTTTTGTTTAATATGGGCTTACTCTTGACTTCAATCTTGCCCTACGGGCAGAGATGAGGTCGACATTGATGGAACGACTCTTCCATCAATGCGTTTAACAAGAAGTCAACTACACGAGATCACAGTCCCTTTGGAAGTCCAGACAAGCTGGTCGAATCCAAAAGTCCGAAAGTCTTTTCAGGTAAAAATCACACATATTCAAGTGAACCTGTCCAGTCAGTCGCCCGAAGAATGGATCCAATCGACTGTATTGAGAGTTTTGAGAGGAAAATCCTAACAAACTAGTCGTGTTGCATCCAAAAGCCCCGTTTTCCACATTAAACCCTTGACCTAACTGGGAGAGGCAGTTAAGGGGTCGAGGGGGTCTTGGCTTAAAACCAATGTTGGCAGAATTATAGATATTTTTAGCCTTGGTTTCTTTAATTATACAACATTACGCTAGTTCTCCCGAAGGATTAAGTGGTGGTATTCCTGTGGAACACCCAATTTGCTTATGTTTAGACATAACATCACGCTTGTAACTGCCCTAGGGTAAGGCAGAGGTGTACCTAATAGTATACCCACCTTTCAATGGTTATGTTTAAGTCCAATGTAAAGGGGGCGATGATATCAACCGGACACGAATCGAGACTCCCTACTTGCTTCCTACCTGAGAAATTCATGATGGAAAAACAATAACCACCCGGGAGTCAAACCAGAGACCACATGCTCAGCAGTCGCGATTGTGACTACTAGACCAACGAGGCATTCAAGAGCCAAGTGGGAGCAATCTCTCGAACTATTAGGCTAGCAAATAACCTTTCCGTGTCACCAGTTTTGCTGCGATTTTGAACCGTATACATATGTATTTACAGGCGAGCCAAATGCCCGGATCGACCACACGAGGTTATGTCAAAGGCGCGACTGCGGATTGCTATTAGTAGACAAAGAGACAGGGCGCGTCAATGACGCATACAATAAACTGTTTGATGAAGCACCAGTGGCTGTTTAAATTGTGCTTACTTTCCTAAAGCAGTAATTTCAGTAGCAGCCACGTTGCGTTTTGCATGACCCAAATTGTACATGAACTTTTCATAAATAAAAATGTCATTTTTTCTATCCCCCGCTTAACCCCAAAATCATAAAATCACTAAAGAAAATCAACTAACAAAACAAAAACGATGTAAACAGGAATTGTCGCAGAGAAATGAAAGATTATTAAATCAATTCTCCGTCAGATTGGCAGACCTCCAGCCACGTTTGTCGGAAACCTCGCCAAAAGTGAAGTGTTGTGCTATATAGTCGTATATACTGACGTGGATGTGTCATAAGTAGGTTCTTTGAGGTCTTTGAAAGCTGGGAGGAATCATATAACATCACGCCTATAATCCCAGAAGGGTTAGGCAGAGGTGTACCTAATAGTACACCCTCATTTAGCCAGTAATGTTTAAATCCCATAATAGGACGAGCCTATTACCATTAACTGGGAACATATCCATTATCCAGTCTCCGTGGAAATTCCTGATGGAAAAATAACACTGCCCGACCTAGAAATCGAACCATGTCGTCATGCATAGCAATCGCGCTTGCGACCACTAGACCAGAGAGATAACTCTGAGAGGTCTAGTGCATGCGCCTTCCAGTCTAACCGGATGCAGCTGAAGTGAAGTACTATCTGATCTCCACAACCCAGTTAAAACTGGGTAACACGATACCCTTTGGTAAGACTGGTTGTCAGACTTTCAGGTCACTGACTACCTGTAACGACTACCAAAGATCTATATTATGGCAGCTGGGACCAACAGTTTAACGTGCTTTCCGAGGCACGGAGGAAACTCGGTTGCAGAATTGGAGACCACTTACAAAGTATAGGTACCCATAAAGTAGCATTTTCATTATTGATAACAACGTGGGTACTTATTAACTAGTCTTAAACATTACAATATTCCAAGTTTTCCTCAATAATTCTTTGTATCGCGGAGTGATAAACAGCTGTTTCTCTTTCGTTCGCAGAATATTGCATCGGACACGTAAATCATTTAGATTCGTCATAATCTATTTTTGATTCGATGTATCTTTGTTCGATGGAGGAAACGTATGCGTATTGAGCTTTAGCACTAACAGAAATACTTATATAGAAGTACTAGCGGATGCCCGCGGCTTCACCCGCGTGGATGTCGGTCAAATTATATACTTAAACCTTCCTAGAGAACCCCTTTATCCATAGGTGAGAACAAAATGAAAATCGGTGCAGTGGTTTTTGGGTTAATTGCGAACAGACAGACAGACGCGGCGGAGGACTTTGTTTTATAATATTATGTACTGGAGTGATAATGAAAAATCATTTATTGAAATTAGACTGATAATAACAGAAACTGCCGGGGGTGCGTGTTGTTCGAAAGAGACACAAAGGGCTAAGAAGGGTAAGTAAGTACACACGGCTACACATCAAGCTATACATTTCCAGTATAAGCTGGTCTTGCATTGTAGAGGATTTCCGTACAGTGCCAGATCAGCGTAAACTGGAAATGTATAGCTTGATGTGAAGCCGTGTGTACATGGGTGGTTTTTAGTCAGTATAGAAGTCTAATACTCCCTTCCACCCCGCCCAGAGCGAGAGGAGTCATTTGATGATTTCCCAACGTCCAATAAAACTTGATAACAGAGTTATTTTCTCAGAAAATAGACAAAAAGAATATACTATATTCTCAGACCAAGAAAAAAAGAAAGACGGCGCGCCGCGAACACCAACAGTGAAGTCACAAAACCACGCGCCTATAGCAAGTAAACATACAAGCTCACGCACACACCTACACTAAAACCACACGCATTTCTCCTAGAACGTCACGACTTCACGAGACATTGTCTACACACATAGATAAAAAGTTGACTTCACTTTTGATGTTCGTGACGCACCGTCTTTCTTTTTTTCTTGGTCTGAGACTATTAAATTAAATGCTCAATATAATCACAGACCGTAAAATCTTTTAGTCTTGAATTCACAGTGATTAGATCTATCGGCAATGATCATTGGCCTCCTAGCCTTTTCACAAACTATGTAAACGTGAATACATTATGTATTGTACAGTAAATAACTGCAGTACATCATCTGCCTAGCCTTTTCCCAACTACCTATATTGGGATTGGCTTCCAGTCTATCTTGATGCAGCTGAATACCAGTATTTTACATGGAGCGACTGCCTATCTGACCTCCACAACCCAGTCAATACTGTGTAATACGATAGGTACCCTTTGGTAAACTGTAACGACTGCCAAAGATCTAATATAAACAACAGTTAAATAAAATAAAAATTAAAGCCAACAGTTTAATGTGCTTTTAAAGACAAACTCAGTATACGTAATGTTCGCCCATCCACAACCTAACCTAGGCATGCGCAGCATAACCTAAAGATCGACTCGAGTAAGCCACGAGGTCTTCCGAACCTAAATACATATAAATGCAGTACAATGTAACAAAATACTGCATTGCAATGGCGCATAGTATACATTGACAGGTTGTCGATTCAGCTTCGCATAATATATTTCAGTGGCCCATTTCGTTGTAAATCCTTTAAAAGTTACATATATACAATGGATTGGAGCTCTCTATATATTAAAAAGTAGCGTTGCAAGAATCTTTGGCTAGGGATATGATTTATTGGGGCACTTTGCTGAAGTATGTATAAATTATCATAGTTTTTAAATCAGTTTTGTTGTTATAGGTTTTTTTTAAAGATATTTGTCAAATGACAAAAACTTGACTGCCTCTTTTGTTTATGGTCCTGGGTTTGAACTTTGATTCCGGGTCAGGCAAAGCGTTATTGAACTTTTCCATCTAGAATTTCTCATTAGCAGCCACGGAGTCAAGATTTGTGACCGGCTGATGGTAATAGGCTCGCCCCCTATTACATGGTGCTTAAACATAACTGAACCGAAATGCCAGTGTGATACACTTCTGATTAACCCTTCGGGGATTAGAGGCGTGGTGTTATCTTGAAAGAGAAAAGATATCAGTTAAACCGGAACATAACTAGAAAACCGGAAGCCATAAGTAAAGTCGAATATAAAGTTGCAAGAAAAATCCAACAAGGCAAACTATTCAAAGACACATTGCTTTGAAAAACACTTCCATCGGAGATAAATCCGAGATTTCTATGATAACATAGAAATACAAACAACATCCTGTTTCAATATCTGTAAAAATAATGTATAACTGCAAGACGAGATGAATTCTGTATTGCCCTGAATATCTGCTTGCAAAAATGTCGCAGCGAGATATTGAAGAAATGTTCTGCGGAGGCTGCAGTTTTCGATGTAGCATCTTAGTTTATGTTTATAGAAAGAAACAAATATAACATAACATCACGCCTGTAATCCCCAATGGGTTAGGCAGAGATGTATTTAATAGTACACCCACATTTCGCCAGTTTTATAATACTAGCTTTTGCCCGCGACTTCGTTCGCGTGGAATAGTGACTTCCGGAAGATTTTTGGTTTATCTCGCGAAAAAAAAAACAAAAAACTATGTCCTTTCTCAAGTTCCAAACTATGTCTGTACCAAATTTCATCAAAATCCGTTCAGCCGTTTAGGCGTGAAAGAGTAACAGACAGACAGAGTTACTTTCGCGTTTATAATATTAGTATGGAAGTATGAATGTTTAAGTCCCATGTAATGGAGGAGGCAAGCTCGGGCCTATTCCCCTTCATCATCATCAGCCTATAATGTTCCCACTGCAGGCACTCAGGCCTCCTCTCAAGGGGAGGGATGGGCTATAATCTACCACGCGGGCCCAGTGCGGATTGGTGATGTCACATGTCTTCGAATGTTGGTTCTAAGCCGGTTTCCTCACGATGTTTTCCTTCACCGTTTTGAGAGCAGTGGTGATGAAATAAATTACACAAAGTAATGCGCCTGTCGGGGTTCGAACCCACGACTCACTGTTCGTAAGTCGGGGCCGCCACCACTGCTCCCTTAGTCCCTCAGTATTGCCCTGCTGTCAACCGGGGACAAATCCAGACTTCGTGGAATTCTTGATGAAAAACTCAATACCACTACCCGATCCGGGAATTGTGCCCAAGATCTCATGCTTGAGATTACTACACCAACGAGGTTTTCAACCCAAACCGAAACCTGAAGTAAATACACATATGGTTTTCTAGTTTTCTACGAAATCAAAGGTTTCTATTTCTACATCAATGGGTGATCTACGATCCCTCGTTTACCTATCCTATCAGACGCCTGATCAACCAAGTGTGATTAAGCAAAAACTTCAAGTTACAAAAGCCCCAATATACGGTAAGCACTAGACGATGGAAATTAACAAACCACAAATATCTAGGTGACCTTTGCTACCTGACTATTCCTAAATAGAACCAGACTATTGGATTTTAAACTCTCAGTTTAGCTCCGTGAGTTGAAACTTCAAAAATGCGAAATTATTGAGGCATTCATTTAGGTGTAAGAGAAAACGGTTCAGATTGTCTATTGAAGAGAATTATGACATAACATCAAATCGTGCACAAATCCTGACTCAGTGGCTGCTCCTAAAAAATCCTGTAACCATTTTGCCAAACCCGAGAATCAAACTGACGACCGCATGCTTAGAAGTCGCGATTGCTACCACTAGACCACCGAGACAGACAGTCCGGAATAACTTGTGGTACTTAAATAACTACAGGTAGTAACACCGTGGGCGAATCAGTCTGGTTATATTTAGACCAGACCACGACGTACCTACTTGTTAAAGGTCGGGAGGTCATGAGTCCAGTCGAATTATTTACTGTAGCTTAGACATGAGCTAACTATGCTGGAACGGTTGAAGTTTGTGATAATTTCGAGCTGTAAATGGTTAAGAATTTTACACAAAAAAAAATAACTTTTGAAATGTACGCACGACGATCCTATGATATACCAGTATAAGCAGATCTCTCACCGTAATGGAAGTTCTTACAAAGCGAGGTCAACTTCAATGGACTTCAACTGCAACCGACTCTTCTGGGTAGCGTTTGGGAAACTGAGTAGTAGTATCTTCACGTCCACGACGAAAGTCTATGACCAGTGTGTGTTGCCAGTGATTACATTCGGGACCGAAACGTGGTCGCTCACAATGGGCCTCATCAGAAGGTTTAAAATCACCCAAAGGGCAATGGAGGGCTATCGGAGTTTCCTTGCGTGATCGAATCAGAAACGAAGACATCCGCATGAGAACATTGAGAACCAAGGTTACCGACGTAGCCCGAAGAATCGCCAGACTTAAGTGGCAATGGGCAGGTCACATTGCTCGCAGAAGCTCTTGCTCTGGTTTGACAAACTGCTGTGGCACCATATTGAATCGAAGACAGTTACACTAACCTTACATACTTTAAATATTACCAGTGTAAACAATTGTTGGTTGGCCAATAAAGGAAAATAAAAATGCTCCCAAAGACACATCACAATAACATGCCTGCCCCGTCGTAAAACATATAGTGATATAGGCGTGTCAAATGCATTCCATATTCCATTTGAATACAACTTCCACATAAAATAACTTAGTACATGCACAAGTGTAAGATGTGGCAACCAAATGCGAAATTGGAAAGAACAAAGCGCTGGGAAAGGCAGTTCTAACCTATCACGATCGATACTAGTATTTGAAGCTCTATGTTCATGTTTCGGAAGTATGGAGAATGGAGAATTGGAGACAGACAAGTTTAATGAAAGGGTATATTTTCACCAATAAAATCTAATTAGTCCGTCAGACCGATTTCCAAAAAAATATTGGACATATATTTTTTTATTTTTTTCACGTAAGGCGATACAGTGCTTTGAAAACTCGCGCGTGTGACGTCATATTGTAAGACATTAGTTTAGTATTTGAGCCCTGTATATAGAAGTTGGAAATATGACTCCCAATATTTTCGTAACCGTCTCCGTTACCTAAACCAAAAAAAAAAAAAACCAATGACGGGGAGAGTTAAGAATATGTTTACACCCATAAGCAAAAGCAGAAAAGTGAGAAAGAATAACTTGTTTAAATATACTTAATCATAGACACCATTAAAAGTCAAGACAGCATATATACATATATAGCTCGAATGATGATCGCGTGACCAGAGTTACAATTTAAATACTAATTAGACTTCACCTGGACCTCCCCACAAACCCTAAAGGGATGGAATGAGAAATAGGTAAAAGTATCGCAATTAGCCGTAATACGGACAATTAAAATGTCTAACATTAGTTATCTGTCTGCGGTTACAACACAAAGTTTACGTGAAGAAGGTTCGCAAGGTAAATAAAAACTATTGGGGTTTAGATTAAAACCTCTCAATATATCAGTATAAGTAGTGAGTGTGCAACTCGAAGGGACTGTCTGCTTGCCTCAAGGGCTAGTTCAAAACTGTTCTACGACGTAACCGTCGAGCCGCTGTCTACGATTTTTATCACAACTAAGGGTTCTTTGTTGACTACGGATCCCTAAAAATGGGCCTTGAGAAATTAAAAGAAGACCACTATGCAAATTGCAAATTTTAATACTTATTTTCAATCCATAACATGTTAGTCGGGTTGTTCAAAACCATGCTTGTAAGAAACGCACCCGCTCACCAAGAGCTTAGTTCAACCTGTCAAAACAAACTCCTACAAGAGTTGTTTTTTGCCTAATTCGACGTCAACGCCATCTAGTTAGGCAAAAAACAACTCTTGTAGAGAGTTTGTTTTGACAGGTTGAACTAAGCTCTCGGTGAGCGGGTTTCTTGCAAGCATGGTTTTGAACACGGGTTAAGGATTCATTTGAGTCACTCATCATCTTCCCTTTGCATGTCCCCTGTCCCCATGTCACTTGAAGTCGTCGCAACACGTATTTTTTCTTCCATTCTCCTCTGTCAACCGTCATCATCACCATCCTATAATGTTCCCACTGTAGGGACTCAGGCCTCCTCTCGAGGAGAGGGATGGGCTATAATCCACCACGCGGGCCCAGTGCGGGTTGGGGTCAACCGTCATTCTATCATTTATTCCTTTTGGTATCACATCATTCATGAGTCCATACTCCATAGGTAATGCTGTGCCAAAAGTTTTGTCTAGAAACCCGTGCAAAATCGTGGTTTAATACTAGTCTCAAGGTTGACCTAATTTCACTAGGCATGAATGAATGAGACTCTGATGTAAAAGATTACATGATTTTGACGTCCTCTCGGAGGGTTCATACTTTCCTAGGGAGTAAAATAAATTATCTACTCGACACGGTATTGGTTTACTCCGATCATGCCAACTTCCTGATCGGCTCAAACCGATTAGTGTGGTTCCTTAGCTATTGCGTCGAGTGAAACTTCTGTTTCCATGTTCTTCCCAATGACATGAATGGCTGAAGTCAAACATGTATGTTATATTTATGGTATCATTTATCATTGCATGACCTTTTTCATTGCGAGTCGTACAAGGAAATTATGTTCATGACCAAGTTATTACTAGTTAGATTTATAGTGAGATTATAAGAGGAAATTGATTAGCGCTGTGTTAAAAACACTTAAGGCTACGTGTATTTTATAGGCGTTTCAAAACGCCTTATTTTTTTAGAAATGTTTTCTTATGATTCTCTCTTTGACAGTCGTTATAGGTATTCAGTAGTCCAAAAGTCTGTCAACCAGTCTTACCAATAGGCATCGTAAACGTAATACCCAGTACTAACTATGGTTATGGAGGTCAGACAGGCACTCGCTCCACGCGTCCACGTATAATACTGGTATTCAGCAGCATCCGGTTAAACTGGAAGCTGAATCCAACATAGGAAAAGGCTAGGCAGATGATTATATTGCTTAAGAGGGCATTTTGATAATTTAAAAGCCTCCACTAACATTAGTCGCTACTAGAGCACTCAATCAATCACCAAATGACTTACTTCAAAATATTTGGAGCTCTCACAACTCTGATACACCAATAAGGCTTGAAAACCAAGACAAGTTATTATAAACCTTGTCACGAGTGATGTAGTTAATAAAAGGAGTTGTATGGACAGTACAGACGTTCGCGACGGAGCTCACAAGGTCGGACTACCTGCCCAGATAAAAATATAACTCGGAACCTATATTGATACGGCAATAAAGATGTTTTGGTGAGCCGCGGTTCATGTAAGTTTTGAGTGGTGGTCAAATTAAAATGGACAAAGAAAATGGTATTAGGCAGCATTTATTTCAATTAGACCATTACAGGCAATTTTAAATGTGAGAAATACAAATAAAAAGAAGCTACAGTCACAAGGCAAAATAACTTGTGAAAGTACTGTAGTTATCCATTCCAAAGCGTAGATCTCTATGAAGAAAAATGGGCAACAAACTCTATAGACACTCTTTTGAATCAGAATATTGTTACAAAGTCCTGGTTATCTATCATACTAATATTATAAAGTCTATACTAATATTATAAAGAGGTAAAGTTTGTGTGTTTGTATATTTGTTAAATTGTAAGGGGTAATCTCGGGATATACTGAACCGATTTTAAAAATTCTTTCACCAATAGAAAGCCACATTATTGCTGTGTGTCATAGGCTTTTTATCCCAGTATTACCACGGGAACGGGATCAACGCGGGTGAAACCGCGGGACGTTCGCTAGTCATTCATATAGAACGATGTAGAAAGACTTGCAAATTAGGAGTGTCCAAAGTAAAAAGATATATTAAGCAAACAGTCGTAAAAGACAAGGCTTAGACAAAGCATGTGAAGTTTACAGATCTTGGTGTAAGTCTTTTCTCAGTATCATCATCATCAGCCTACATGTTCCCACTGCTGGGACAGAGGTCTCCTCTCTTTGAGAGGGAATGGCCTATAATCCACCACGCGGGTTCGGTCGGTTGTTTCTCAGGATAATTGGCTTAAATATTATATATCTCTTTAAGGCTCTTCAACCAGTGGCCTAGGTGTTAATTTCTCAGTATATTAACACCAATACTAATCATCAGTTTCCGTTAGTCCGTTCATCTTAATTAAGCAACAGACATCGATAACTAGCTATCTCTTTCACACTTATTGAAAATGTTCCAAGAAAAATGGTTTATAGAAAAGGAAAGATTCAGTTTTATTCTATTGTGTGAGTCATACATAACTTTACATAAGTGAGACACAAAAATATCAGTCAGTGGGGCGAGCTCTTTGCATTAGTAATTAGTATTCACGAAATAGAATTGAACGACCTCTGGTTTACCTTTCTGAATATTTCTGGCTTAGATTGGTATAGTCTTCTCTTCTTTGGTTAGTGCACCTTTCGGGTTTAGGGATGAGAAGAAGGATCAGTACAAATACAGTGAAACCTGGTTAAGTGAGACCTCACGGACCCTAAAAATTTGTCTCACTTATAGAGGTACCTATTCCACTTGCCCCAGTGTCTCATATATCCAAATCTGTCTCATGGGACCCCAGTATGAGTTCCAGTTATAGAGGTTTCTCACTTATTCAGGTCCCAGTTAACCAAGTTTCACTGTATTATTATTCAACATAGTCCATAATCCTTCGGGATAAGTTTTAGTCTTACTTTCATTTCTATCGATTCATCAGATCAGGTCAGCGCAGCCTGTCTTCTTCTTCCATACTTCTCCTCCTGTCTAGCCATATCATCCTTCACACAGTCCATCCATCGTTTCTTTGGTCTTCCTCGAGTCTTAGAGCCATTTACATTCATACTCAACATTTTCTTCATTCCGTCCATACCATGATAACCAATTACCAAACAACTTTACAGTCACCCGCGCCACTTTCAGAGAACAATACAAAATGATCTAAAACAAATATTATTTCATAACCTAAGCACAAATGTCATTAAAACTGTTTACTCCACTTCTTTTATACGATTGTTTCTCTCACAATTCGGTCATATTTATACAGATAATGCCAATTCTTCAAACATAAAGGTTCTTACAAATGATGACTCAGACTTGTGTCATGGCCACATTACTGTCAAATAAGCAAATTATTGTACCGTTTCCGCCTTATTGCGAAATTGTGGGTATGAATTGAGTTTGTTGTATGGTATAGTAACAGACTGTCTTATTTATAAAGACTTACTAATTAGCACCTAGATTTTAATTAGCACCTGCACCTGGGTGGCCAGGGCCATCCATTCGTACAGCGTTTACTCCGTGCCTCGGCCAAGCACGTTAACCCCGTCCCGTCTGTCAATTGTAGATGTCTCTTACAGAACGTCACACGTCCGTGTGACGTTCTGTCAGTCTGACGACAGTCTACTGAAGCATATTGCCCAGTAGTAACTGGGTTGTGGAGGTCAGTTAGGTGGTCACTCAATATAAAATACTGGTATCCAGCTGCATCCGGTTAGACTGGAAGTCGACCCCATCATAAATGGGAGACGGGTGGGGAGTGGCTGTTATTATGTCAAGAGTTCTTCAGAAGTTTAGAAAATAACACTTAAATTCGTTCATACACCGTATAAAATGGACCTCGGAATAAAGTAGGCCGAACGTCAATGACTTCATAATTGGTGGGGAAACGAACAGGTGACCGAACACTGGTGTTACTAGCACAAAGGATACTATTGGTCATTCGTTTGATGATTCAAAAATAAAATCAAAACTTTAGCAACAGTTCAAGGCAAAGATAGAGGGCCTAGACAATAAATTGATATACCATACATAAACTGCAGAAACGACAAAACGACACCTGCTACGATCATTACATACTCCTTCGCCGATTCACGTTCATACATTCGGTGATACACGCACAGCGATTACGAGGATGTAATGCTTAGCAGCAGTGCTGATGACCACGAGGTAGTTATACTTATCAAATACTTACGATGTACTGCGATGACCAATCAAGCTTTGCAAAATCAGTATAAGCGGGTCTCTCATAGTACGGGGAATCTACATACGTCTGCGTGGTTAATAGTAGCTCCAGAACGAATTTTTGTTCCGCCCATATGCTAGATACTTGGCACCTTAAGCCTTCTTCTTAGCGTGTCGATGGCAAAATTCTATTATTTCGTTTTGGCCCAAAATTCAGCTATGCGAACTCCACTCGCTGATGCAGTCATAAGGGCGTCAAGTGTGTCGAAGCATGTCCAGGTGGAAGGCTTTCAGACTTGAATTCAGTCTGACAGTGCTTTACATAGCTAAGTTGTTCTTGCAATAAGTGGCTAATCTGTTTAGCAGTCGCTCCATTGCGTCCATTGGAATAGCTGTGGTTACTATGGCTTCGTAAGTTGCCTATTGGCTGCTTGATTTCCTAGGTATCTGTTAGTTAGTGGTGGTAGGCAATTGTTGTTATATTGCAGGGCGTCTAGGTCTACTCTCTGAGCCCGCCAACGAAGATACGGGTCCTGTCCGAAAGTTGCTTTAGTTTTCAAAATGAATTCTTTTTCTTAATATTTTGGGACTCATAAGTTTTAAAAACACCTCGGGAGTAATAGAACAAATGTACAATTCTGTTGTCATTATTATTTATAGTTCGGGGTTCCTAACGAATGTTACGACCGTAAGTAATACGGAGTAACTTCGTCCGAAACTACGGAGTTTGTGCTTATAGAGGAGACCTCCAGTTTTGAGTAAGGGTGGCAAATAAGGAGGGTTTTATTATAAAGGTCTTTCTTGCAGTTCCGCATCCAAAGCGTACGAACGCCATCATTTTGCTAAGGTTCAGCTGTTTGTGTCTTACACAAGACTGTATCTTTTGAACCATAACAGGTAGACACTATAAAATGTTTTTAACAGAATGTGTCATCACTATACTATTACTTCACTATCATCACTATCACTACATAGTATAAAAAGTCGCTTCCCGATTCCCGCTGTCTGTCCTTATGACATGTATGCTTAGATCTTTTTAACTATACGCAACGGATTGCGATGCGGTTTTTTAAAATAATTTATAGTTATTCAAGAGGAAGGTTTTAGCATCTTTTTTGCAACCGTGCGAAGCCGGGGCGGGTCACTAGTCATTACTATGACTGGGATACTAAAAAAAAAGGGGGAACTCCTCTATTTTGCTACACATACAAGAACCGTGTTTTTGCGCATTCTTATCGAAACCTTTGGTGTACGAGTCCGACTCGAACTTGGCCGGTATTTTATAGCATCATCGATGACTAACAAATCTATAATACACACTGATGAATGATAACGTAAACAATTAAACATCTAACACCATAATAAATGTATGTTTTATTTGTACTTTTTCTATCTGAGTCACAAAATCGGCCCGAGTGGAGACGTCGTGTGCATCAGCAAGTTAACACATTTGAAGAAAAAAGGAGGTCACAATTGGATCAAAAGCGCGATGACATTAAAGCTAGGCAACCAAAAGCTATACCCTTTAATATCATCAATGGTGTTCTGACATGTCCGCTTTGTGCTCGTACCTTTTCGGCCAAAGTTGGATATGCTAGCCACTTAAGGGCACACGAGAGAGCAGCAGAACAAAGCTCTTGACAATCTTTGGAAAGTCAGCGAATGCAGTCGCTGTGGCCGAAATCGGCTAGATAGCATCATCATCATCATCTGAGTCATTCTGAGTCTTTTCTTCGAGTGTATCTTTGTGATTTTAGTCTCATTGTAATAATAAGAGAGCACAGGTGGCCCAGTGGTGGCGGCCTCGACTTACGAGCAGACCATTACTGCTCGTAACTCGGGGATACGACGATCCTTTGTGTTAGTCATCGTGAGGAAACTGGCAAGTCGTAGAACCAAAAATTCGAAACCATGTGACATCTGCCAACCCGTACAGAGTCCACGACCATTCCCTCTCATAAAGAGGCCTGAGTCTCAGCAGTGGGTATTTTATAGGCTGATTATGCATTTGTAATAATAAGACAAGCCATATCCTACAAATTGATATTCCCTTTCCACACGCCAACTTGAACAAATGAAGCCATATTTACGTTAAAAACGGCTTTATTCGCAATACTAACACGAAACCAGGATGTACTTACTACTTAGCTTTGATGCGATTTCCTGCACCAGTATACATAAGTATTTGATCATACGAACCCGCCTGTTCCCTTTTGATGCCTAAAATACATGTGATGAATTAATGTGTCATCTTGGCTGTATTACGACCAAATGGTTGTTCTATTTAAAGACAGCGAAGCATATTGGATTCTGTCAGGTGGTCTTGCCTATCTTCGATGTTATAATTCTATTCCTATGATGTAGTATTGGTCTTGCTTGGTGTTACATTATATGAAGTGTATTTCAATGAGAGTCGCTTTATCTTTGGATAGTTTTTCTTTTTTTTTTATTACAAAACTGGCCTGTTCTTAGACCTCGATCACGCCTGATTGAAAGCGATGTATGAGGTCTATGGTGAAACGAGCGTGCCCAACACATGCCTGTTCACTCTTGCTTTGAAGATAGACTAATTCCGACTTCCTTAAATGGATTATTGTCTGTCCGGTGAAGCCATTATTCTCCTACCTTTACAGCAATTTATTTCGAGTAACCGCAGCATGTCCTCCTATTCCATGTGCTTTACGTCTCATCACTCTTATCATTTTCAACGCAGTCCATCTAGCGTTTCTTTATATCAGGGCAGCAACGAATTCGGCTGACATTTTCGCTCCAAGATCCTTTCAGAATAAACAAACCAGGTTTCATAACCACACATTCTCTCCCAAAAATTCCACGGAAAAAACCCGAGATCCTGCGAAAAACTGCACCAACAGAGCACTAAATCTTTGATATTAAAATGGGATTTCTAAAAAGTGAAACGTACGTACACTGGCATGCAAATGTAGGTCGCAGTTGAATGTAGCTTGCGTTGCGTCTCATTGCATTGTGGTGCATAGCTATTAACGATACTAACAGCTATTTCATTATTTACTGTAGTATATACTTTTAATGCGGTCTATACTTGATGTATGCTTGTTCAGTTTTGGTTGAGGTTGTCTTGGACAACGTCGTGGGGATTTTTTTTAGTACGAATGACTTCAAAAATTCTGATACCTCGGCTAATAAGCATGCATGCATGTCTTATCTATAGCATCCATGAATACTCTTACAATCAATGAAAAAAAAAATAGAATTAGATCAATTGTAGGAACACCCTGGCTCCTGGATGAGGCTGGCACAAGAGCGTGGAGCTGGGCACAAACAAGAGAGGCTATACCCAGCAGTTGGTGAAATCGGGCTGTGGATGTCCAAGATGATGGTCATTAGTTCAGGAGGTTACCCCCAACATACAAACTAATTCTACCTGTTCATAATATTAGTATAGATAAGCAGGCTAATGCAATTTTGTTAAGTTCACAAGTTAGTAACCGTATCATCTTTTTGCATTCCGTAGTCTCGTTCACAAAAGAATGGGCATGTTACTGCATTGTGTTTTGTGTTCCTTTCATACTACTGCGTATTACAACAATTGACAAGCCGTTGGTAAAGTCAGATACAATGCAGGCAGAATTTAGATACAAAAATCCTCTTTATCTGAAGAAATGATGTCACTGACGTGTTTGACAACATATTATCTTGTATTGTAGTTAGATTTGAATCATCATCATCATTCTCTTGCCCTTTTTAACCGACTTCCCAAAAGGAGGAGGTTCTCAATTCGATTGGTATGTTTTTTTCCAATTCATTTGGGGTCGACGCAGCATGTCTTCTTCTTCCATACTTCGATATTACTCGTTTAGGCGTTTGCCTTGTGACCCGGTGGTTGTGGGTTCGATTCCCACGGGAAGCATACTTTGTAAAGTTGTTTCCAGTTTGGTTAGGACATTGCAGGCTTGAATCACCTGATTGTCTGATAAAAAGATGGTTCCGTGCTTTGGAAGGCACGTATAAGCCGGTGATCTCGGCCGCCAAATGGCGGTCGTCAAACCATGTCATGCCCTTGCGGCGGTTTAGAAACTCTGACACTAGGGTGTGTAGGGTCGTTAGACCTTACTGCCCACACAATAAGAAGAAGAAGATCTCATCAGACACCTTCTTCCTTGCCAAATTATCCTTTTCACAGTTCATCCATCGTTTCTTTGGTCTTCATCATCACCTGCCTTTTCCCAACTATGTTAGGGTCAACTTCCAGTCTAACCGGATGCAGCTGAATACCAGTATTTTACATGTAGCGACTATCTGGATTCTACTACTTGATAAGGTGGATGTTCCAGGGTAGCCCGCGAAATTCAAATTTTCTTACGTTTTTAGCGATTTGCAGGCCTATGTTATGAGTATTTTTTCATCAAAAGGTCATTCTTGACAGTTACATGAACTTGGAGGGTTGTAATGATGATTTTAATGATCATAATTCTGTAACTGCATACGTCTTACAGCCGCGAATCATATTTTCACTAACATACAACCTAGCACTGGCCTGCAAATCGCTAAAAACGTAAGAAAATTTGAATTTCGCGGGCTACCCTGGAACATCCACCTTATCAAGTAGTAGAATCCAGATAGTCGCTACATGTAAAATACTGGTATTCAGCTGCATCCGGTTAGACTGGAAGTTGACCCTAACATAGTTGGGAAAAGGCAGGTGATGATGAAGACCAAAGAAACGATGGATGAACTGTGAAAAGGATAATTTGGCAAGGAAGAAGGTGTCTGATGAGATCTTCTTCTTCTTATTGTGTGGGCAGTAAGGTCTAACGACCCTACACACCCTAGTGTCAGAGTTTCTAAACCGCCGCAAGGGCATGACATGGTTTGACGACCGCCATTTGGCGGCCGAGATCACCGGCTTATACGTGCCTTCCAAAGCACGGAACCATCTTTTTATCAGACAATCAGGTGATTCAAGCCTGCAATGTCCTAACCAAACTGGAAACAACTTTACAAAGTATGCTTCCCGTGGGAATCGAACCCACAACCACCGGGTCACAAGGCAAACGCCTAAACGAGTAATATCGAAGTATGGAAGAAGAAGACATGCTGCGCTGACCCCAAATGAATTGGAAAAAAACATACCAATCGAATTGAGAACCTCCTCCTTTTGGGAAGTCGGTTAAAAAGGGCAAGAGAATGATGATGATGATTCAAATCTTACTACAATACAAGATTATGTGTTGTTAAACACATCAGTGACATCATTTATTTATTTATTTATGCACACACAAAATACAAAAAAGGATAAAAACATAACAAATAGAAGAGCACAAAGGTAATGCTTATTTCAAAAGAAATTTCTTCCAGCAGACCTGCGAGAGGAATCATTTCTTCAGATAAAGAGGATTTTTGTATCTAAATTCAGCTTGCATTGTATCTGGCTTTACCAACGGCTTGTCAATTGTTGTAATACGTACGTACGTATGAAAGGAACACAATGCAGTAACATGCCCATTCTTTTGTGAACGAGACTATGGAATGCAAAAAGATGAACTTAACAAACTGCATTAGCCTGCTTATCTATACTAATATTATGAACAGGTAGAATTAGTTTGTATGTTGGGGGTAATCTCCTGAACTAATGACCATCATCTTCGACATCTACGGCCCGATTTCACCCACTGCTGAATATAGGCCTCTCTTGTTTGTGCCCAGCTCCACGCTCTTGTGCCAGCCTCATCCAGGAGCCAGGGTGTTCCTACAATTGATCTAATTCTATTTATTTTTCATTGATTGTAAGAGTATTCATGGATGCTATAGATAGGACATGCATGCTTATTAGCCGAGGTATCAGAATTTTTGAAGTCATTCGTACTCAAAATTTTCCCCACGACATTGTCCAAGACAACCTCAACCAAAACTGAACAAGCATACATCAAGTATAGACCGCATTAAAAATCCATACTGCAGTAATAATGAAATAGCTGTTAGTATCGTTAATAGCTATGCACCACAATGCAATGAGACGCAACGCAAGCTACATTCAACTGCGACCTACATTTGCATGCCAGTGTACGTACGTTTCACTTTTTAGAAATCCCATTTTAATATCAAAGATTTAGTGCTCTGTTGGTGCAGTTTTTCGCAGGATCTCGGGTTTTTTCCGTGGAATTTTTGGGAGAGAATGTGTGGTTATGAAACCTGGTTTGTTTATTCTGAAAGGATCTTGGAGCGAAAATGTCAGCCGAATTCGTTGCTGCCCTGATTTTAGTTGCGATCGTGGATATAAAGAAACGCTAGATGGACTGTGTTGAAAATGATACGAGTGATGAGTAGTATAGCACATGGAATAGGAGGACATGCTGTGGTTACTCCAAATAAATTGCTGTACAGGTAGGAGAATAATGGCTTCACAGGACAGACAATAATCCATTTAAGGAAGTCGGAATTAGTCTATCTTCAAAGCAAGAGTGAACAGGCATGTGTTGGGCACGCTCGTTCCACCATAGACCTCATACATCGCTTTCAATCAGGCGTGATCGAGGTCTAAGAACAGGCCCATTTTGTAATTAAAAAAATCGGTTGTCTGTAAAGTCGGTTTACTGGCGATACTTGAACGTGACAACGTCATAAGAAAATACAGCACTTACATTGCTATAAACAAACAATTAACACGCCGTTGCTATGGAACGACAATTAACACGCCGTTGCTATGGAACGACAATTAACACGCCGTTGCTATGGAACGCCTCAGAGCGTTGTAACGACGCATGACGTCATCTTTTTTCGTTCGTGCAGCCGGCCATCGAATTATAAGACGTTATCACGTCAAAAAAGAAAAACTATCCAAAGACAAAGCCTTATTGAAATACACTTCAAATAACACCAAGCAAGACCAAATACTACGTCATAGAATAGAATTATAACATCGAAGATAGGCAAGACCACCTGACAGAATCCAATATGCTTCGCTTATACTATAAATAGAACAACCATTTGGTCGTAATAAAGCCAAGATGACACATTAATTCATCACATGTATTTTAGGCATCAAAAGGGAACAGGCGGGTTCGTATGATCAAATACTTATGTATACTGATGCAGGAAATCGCATCAAAGCTAAGTAGTAAGTACATCCTGGTTTCGTGTTAGTATTGCAAATAAATCCGTTTTTAACGTAAATATGGCTTCATTTGTTCAAGTTGGCGTGTGGAAAGGGAATATCAATTTGTAGGATATGGCTTGTCTTATTATTACAAATGCATGATCAGCCTATAAAATTCCCACTGCTGAGACTCAGGCCTCTTTATGAGAGAGAATGGTCGTGGACTCTATACGGGTTGGCAGATGTCTTGGAATTTTTGGTTCTACGACTTGCCAGTTTCTTCACGATGACTAACAGAAAGGATCGTCGTATCCCCGAGTTACGAGCAGTAATGGTCTGCTCGTAAGTCGAGGCCGCCACCACTGGGCCACCTGTGCTCTCTTATTATTACAATGAGACTAAAATCACAAAGATACACTCGAAGAAAAGACTCAGAATGACTCAAGTCAGATGATGATGATGATGCTATCTAGCCGATTTCGGCCACAGCGACTGCATTCGCTGACTTTCCAAAGATTGTCAAGAGCTTTGTTCTGCTGCTCTCTCGTGTGCTCTTAAGTGGCTAGCATAATATCCAACTTTGGCCGAAAAGGTACGAGCACAAAGCGGACATGTCAGAACACCATTGATGATATTATAGGGTATAGCTTCAGGTTGCCTAGCTTTAATGTCATCGCGCTTTTGATCCAATTGTGACCTCCTTTTTAGGGTTCCGTAGTCAACTAGGAACCCTTATAGTTTCGCCATGTCTGTCTGTCTGTCTGTCCGTCTGTCCGTCCTCGCTTAATCTCTGTGACCGTTAGCACTAGAAAGCTGAAATTTGGTACCAATATGTGTATCAATCACGCCGACAAAGTGCTAAAATAAAAATTGGAAAAAAATGTTTTATTAGGGTAGCCCCCCTATATGTAAAGTGGGAAGTGATTTTTTTTTTAATTTTAACCCTAACGTGTGATATATTGTTGGAAAGGTATTTAAAAATGAATAGGGGTTTACTAAAATCATTTTTTGATAATGTCAATAATTTCGGAAATAATCGCTCCAAAAGTAAAAAACAAAGCGTCCCCCCCCCTCTAACTTTTGAACCATAAGTTTAGAAAATACGAAAAAAATCTGAAAAGTAGAACTTTATAAGGACTTTCTAGGAAAATTATTTTGAACTTGGATGGAAACAACAGATGGAAACTGCAGTTAACCAATATAATTTGGTCCCTGAATCGTATGAGCGCCTATACAATCCAGAGGTCAAGTTTCATTGGCCCGTATTTCAAACAAAAAAAGAATTATTCGCGGGCTACCCTGGAACATCTACCTTAAGACTGGTTGTCAGACATTCGGGCCACTGATTACTTGTTATGTGAAGGATCTACAAATGACAGCCAGTACCAAAGAAGATTTCTTGAAAGATCCAATCGGAGCACTCGTCAAGTCAGTTACCACTTGCTTCAGATGTTTGACGAATAATTTCTTCTAATGGGACTTCCTTTGTGTACAGGTTAGTTTATAATTAGAAACGGTTTAGTGGGTGCTATTTCTGTTTATGGGTAAATTTATAACATCTTGGGATATTCGGGAACTGTTTGTCTGTCTTAGTTTTAACCGACTTCCAAAAAAGAGGAGGTTCTCTATAAATTATCTTTGTATTCGAAAGTGTATACTCACGAGGTGGTCCCATTGTCACCAAGTCAGGATCTGATGATGGAATCCCAGGGAAATCGAGGGCAACCCTCAAATTTTATATGGGCTTATTACGTTTTCCATACATTTATATCTTTGTAGTCTTCACAGTGATGGGATTATGCAGTAACGGCATTAATTCTGACTGCCTCGTTGGTTTAGTGACGATTGACTGCTGATCATGAGGTTCGAGTAACAGCCACGGAGTCTAGATTCGTGCTCGGTTGGTGGCAATAGGCTCGTACTCTATTACGTAGAACTTACTTGTGGCGAAATGTGGGTGTACTATTAGATACATCTCTGCCTAACCAAGGTAACATTGTTTCTTAGTGTAAAGTTTATATAATATGTAATTTAGAAAAGGCTGAATTGGTGCTACTTCCGGAAGAGAGTAAGTATACCACCTTAAAATATTCGGAGACAGTTCTTCTGTCTCATTCTATCTTTCCAGTCTTCGTATATTGGTGTGGGATTAAGCATTAATAGCTCCAAATCCTTCTTTAGATGTCATGCCTTTCTTGTAATAAATTGCTATAATTATCATTTAAATTCTTGGCCGGTATAAATCAAGTGTCATATGGTGGTGAAAAATGCGACCGAACCAAATTGGAAGATGGAATTAAGTTTTGGGAGGCATGGCATGTCTTACATTTAAATTGTACAAGTTCTAATTTTAAGTACTTATAATGTTTTCAAGAATTACACCAGCTTGTTTAGTGGGAAAATAAAAAGATTTTGGAGTAAGTGAAACAGTTAAAATTAGAAGAAGAACTCTAACAATTCAGTAAGACCATCGCTAGTAAAGTTATCAGCAAGAACACCCGCTATTTTGGGGGTAGATCACGGCCAATTTACAAAGTTAATGACTTTGTAAATTGACTGTTTTCTTCTGTTCACAAATAAATAAAATCGAAGCATCTGTTTGTAATTTCAAAAGTGACCCGAAAGTCTGAAAACCTGTCTTACCAAGGGGATCAGAGTTAGAGTTCAGATGGGCAGTCGCTCCATGTAAATTATATGATGACACGCGATAAGTACATTTAAATTCGTACAACTTCCTTCCATCAACCACACACGATATTGTTCTCCTTAGCAATATGATGCTATTAAGCGCAATAATAAAAGTATTTCTGGGAAGTAAGACTTGCACAGGTTAAGTTGTTCCCATGAGCATTCGAGCTTAGTCGCTTACCATGCAAATGACTCATTTCGTACGTACCGTGCTCTGAGAAACAGGTCAGTTCGGTCATAATTATGTCCAATCTAGATTTATTTGATTCTAGCCGTTGCGCGAGAAATTATTTAAAAAATATTAGTTACTTATTTTGTTAATAATTTCATGGGTTATTTTTATTTGCACGGAAGCCTAATCCTTTCTCTAAAAGTAGCTTAATTTACTCCTTATAACGGGTGCGCCAAAGTTCACCTAAAATTTCAACTCCGATAATTGGAAATCCGAAAATGTTCTTCCTAACATTTTTCATCCTAACGATCGCAATTCCTAAAGTCTCTGTCTCTAATGTTTTAATTCCGAAGCATTCAACTTCATAATGTCAGTAGCAATAAACATCTATGTATTACACTATTATTTGTTTTCCTATATTTTCTCAACATAACCATCTTTTACACTATTATTCAAAGTCATATCTTTTTTGTTTATAATACTTTTTATTCATAATAATCAGTATTATAAAAGGTCCCATTAAAATAGGTGGACAAAATTTTAGAAATCATTTAGACCGCTAAATTATGGACAATATTAAAAAAATATATAAGAAAAAGACATTAAAATACCTACTTTTATAGGATGAGTTTGTTCTAGAGTGCCGGCAATTTATTATTTTAAGTCAAAATAAAATCACTTTAAATAGTGTTTTTTTTTGTTGTTTAGGTGTCTTTAGTTAGGCTTACTAAACGCTGTGTTAAAATTTGTCCACCTATTTTAATGGGACCTTATATACTATGCAAAGATATCCATAGGTTAGGTTAGGTTAGAACTGTGACCAACTACGCGCGAGCCGAGCGAGCGAAGCGAGCGGTGCCGCGGCAGCGGCCGGCGAGCGCTACCTGGAAATTGGTCGCGAAATTTTTCTAAGTATTTTTTTCATAGTGCCCCCAAGACGACACTCTGACCTGAATTTCATTCATTTATTTCATTTCAAGACAAAAATCAGTGAAACGACCTTTAATCATTCTAAACAGTTGTATGAGTGAAAATATTATGGTAATTATGTTTAGGGATAAAAACGTTAGGATAAAAAACAGTAGGAGTTGAAATATGTTTACAATAACGATATTATGAATTAAAATTTTCGGAAACATGAGTGTTAGGAACATCGCCAGTAGCATTACAAATAGTAGGAATTCAAACTTTAGGATGAAAAATTTTAGGAGGAGTGATCATTCGGATTACAAATCGTTAGGAAGAACAATTTCGGGTAAAAAACTTTAGGTGAGCCAATATGGACCCCCTTATAACACGCCTAAATCGGTCTAGTCGTTTCTGAGATTATCCGGAACACACACACAGGAACACATGACATACAGTAGTTTTGCTAGTACATAACCTGCTTCTTTTTCAGAAGTCGGCTTCAAAAATAGCAAACTTCGCAATAAGATGAAGCTTTCAAATCATCCAAAACTTGAAATAGCCCAGTACAAGTTCGACAAAGCCGAAAAATCGTCGACCCACTAACAATACAGGCTGGCAATACTTTTTGCTGAGTGCATTCCAAGTCTGGTGAAATCTCCACATTCCACCATCTTCTGTGGAACTAGGGATTTTAAATTCAATTGATTTATACCCTTATATGAGCGAAGAGAGCGTTTATTCGGTTAACGTTTTGGTTGTCAAACGAGTTTTTGATACATTTTTCAATTATGTTTTTATTGGGATGCCACCCGGGTAGATGGTCCCTTGTGTTGTGGGACACCTTATGTTTGAGTTGCCATAATGAACCTAAAATTTTGATCCTAAAATACATCCTGTTCAGCCATCTTTGTTGACTGGGTCAGGCTGGACGCTTATGGTTATGATCGAAGATACGGTGTTGTGTTGTGGTGGAACTTGGGAGGATCCTGTGACTGCTATGGGCTGAGTTGATTGAATGATAGCTCTACTATTTTCTTTAATTGTATCAAACCCGCCAAACTATTCCCAAACCACTAACTCCTAAAAGCTAGACCACCAGAAAAAAGTCGAGACAATGAAGCCAGACGAAGTCCTAAAGAAACTAATACAACTCTCTTCACCTAATGTTTGTAATGATTTTCAGTAAAAAGACAGTAATTCAGCCAAGATTTTGTGTCATAAACACAATTTCAACAAAACAAGCAAGTGTTTACACGATATTATTTGTACAGATGAACACTGTTTGTGAAGAATAGACTTCAAAGCGGTATTGTTGAGTCATTCCAATAAACTGTTTTTGTTACACATTAAGGGCTTAGGCATATCATCGGACTGTCGATTAAACGAACAAGTTTGACAGAGCCTTTTGAAATGTTAAGGCCTTCACAATAAATTATTGTTGTGCTTTTAGAGACAAATGGCTGGTTTGAATATTATTCTGTCAAATGGTAGATTTTGGGAGTTCATTTAGGAGCGAAAAGATCCTCTTGCCGTTTTTTATACTGGATAGGATAACGCAGTAGGCGCAGTAGGTCATCAGTCGTTTCTGAGATTATTCGGAACACACAGACAGGAACACATGACATACTTACAGTAGTTTTGCTAGTCCATAACCTGCTTCTTTTTCAGAAGTCGGCTTCAAAAATAGCAAACTTCGCAATAAGATGAAGCTTTCAAATCATCCAAAACTTGAAATAGCCCAGTACAAGTTCGACAAAGCCGAAAAATCGTCGACCCACTAACAATACAGGCTGGCAATACTTTTTGCTGAGTGCATTCCAAGTCTGGTGAAATCTCCACATTCCACCATCTTCTGTGGAACTAGGGATTTTAAATTCAATTGATTTATACCCTTATATGAGCGAAGAGAGCGTTTATTCGGTTAACGTTTTGGTTGTCAAACGAGTTTTTGATACATTTTTCAATTATGTTTTTATTGGGATGCCACCCGGGTAGATGGTCCCTTGTGTTGTGGGACACCTTATGTTTGAGTTGCCATAATGAACCTAAAATTTTGATCCTAAAATACATCCTGTTCAGCCATCTTTGTTGACTGGGTCAGGCTGGACGCTTATGGTTATGATCGAAGATACGGTGTTGTGTTGTGGTGGAACTTGGGAGGATCCTGTGACTGCTATGGGCTGAGTTGATTGAATGATAGCTCTACTATTTTCTTTAATTGTATCAAACCCGCCAAACTATTCCCAAACCACTAACTCCTAAAAGCTAGACCACCAGAAAAAAGTCGAGACAATGAAGCCAGACGAAGTCCTAAAGAAACTAATACAACTCTCTTCACCTAATGTTTGTAATGATTTTCAGTAAAAAGACAGTAATTCAGCCAAGATTTTGTGTCATAAACACAATTTCAACAAAACAAGCAAGTGTTTACACGATATTATTTGTACAGATGAACACTGTTTGTGAAGAATAGACTTCAAAGCGGTATTGTTGAGTCATTCCAATAAACTGTTTTTGTTACACATTAAGGGCTTAGGCATATCATCGGACTGTCGATTAAACGAACAAGTTTGACAGAGCCTTTTGAAATGTTAAGGCCTTCACAATAAATTATTGTTGTGCTTTTAGAGACATTTGGCTGGTTTGAATATTATTCTGTCAAATGGTAGATTTTGGGAGTTCATTTAGGAGCGAAAAGATCCTCTTGCCGTTTTTTATACTGGATAGGATAACGCAGTAGGCTCAGGAGTCAGGAGAAAGGCTTAGGGCGCGAATAGGACGCCTAGCTACCGGCTCGAGCTGTCGTCAGCGTCGACTTCATTGACAGCTTCTGAAAGAGGTTCTGTTCCAGTTCTGCTTCATTGGCAACATTTTTTGGTGTTCTTCTTCTAACCTAACCTAACCTGGTGCCAGTTTTTACGCTGCTCATGAGACTCTGACTTTGGCTATACATGCCGTCGAGATTTCGATATCTCTCAGGTAAGCTAGTAACTAAGTGCAAGCAATATACACATAAATCCGACATATTTTTGTTATTGGTATTTTATACCGGTAGCTGAAGAATTTGCTTCAGAGATAGATCGAGAAAAATGGGGAAACGAAGAGACTTTTGCCTTGCAGTGGGTTTGCAGGACACAAGAGCCTCGTAGAAAAATAATGCCTCTGCCAAAAGACATCAAAAATACTTTTATAGTTTGTCCAAGACTGCCAGGTTTTCTTATTTGATAGTTCGTGTGAGGATAAAAAGGCTTAGAGACAAGAGGCGCTATCGTCCATCAGATTGAAGGACCGATGGCCGCTGGGACAAACCAGTATTTAAGTGAGGACTGCGAATCGGGTAAGCCAGTGAGAGATATAGACCCATGCATATAAATGAAGTAAGCGACAAGACGCGAGGGAGGTTACAAAAATAGCGATAGTTTCTCAGTAGCTGCCACGGAGTCTGGATTTGTGCTCGGTTGATGGTAATAGGCTCGCCCCTATTACATGAGACTTAAACATAAATTAGCGAAATTTGTATGTACTAACGTACACATCTGCTTCGACTGTCGGGGATTACATAATGTTATGTTAAAATTACTTTTCCGAAGTTTTTTTTAGTAACAGTTAGGCATTGTTAAGGTAGGTTCAGATCCAGGACCTCGCCACTGTATTTTTGCTCGAAGATTTGTGTAAAAGAGCGAAGTACCTACCACCATTTTCGGGACCATAAATCTATATCACAATTACTAGGAAACTCCCAGTGTTTTCTGGCTAAAGACTACCGTTATGCAAACATTGGACAAAAGTACATCCGTCCAAGGTACACCAAGGTTTCTAACAACCGTTCGTTTTGCGATTAATCGAGAAGCGTACAATATGAACGCGTATGAGTTAATCATAGATCGCATCGATCTTTACATGTCTTTATACTAGTAACAGTATCGCAATCGGGGACAAGGCCTTTCGTCGCCCGTTTTCCAACTAGCTACACTGTGTTTCGATATTATTGTGTGTCTCGTTTTAACTTTAGTGTGTTTGGACACAGTTTTGGTTCTGTGATTAGTCGGAGTGCAGGGCATCAGTTTGTTAACAATATTTGTGTGGTATTTATTATTCAGATATTAGCATGTTGTTTTACGAGTGTCGCATATTATTGATGTTTGGTAGATAAATAGATGTTGCGTTAAGTTTGTTTGTTTCATTAGACTATTTATCTTGACAAATACGCAATAGGAATTAATCAATATTGATTATGGTAGTTTTTAGGACACATACCTATAACCTCATGCCCTTTTCCCATGGGTGTAGGCAGAAACCACAGAACACCACCCGTTACGATCCTTACAGTTTTAGAATTTAAATCAATGCAATGAATCTTCATACTTTATCTCTTAGTGATACTAATGATGCTAGTGGGAATCATAAAAAAATGCGAATTTTATAATCCCAGTCTACTTTTTCAATGCGTACAACAAACAAATGATCATTTATTGTCGAAAAACGTCGACCACTGACCAGACCGGACCGATAAAAATCTCGCGAACCATAACGACTGATGAATCAGCATTTAAATGGTAACCCTGACAATTTATGAACGACATAGGTAATTACATTTACACAAGTTGGTAACTGACGCGTTCGGTCGGTCGCATAATAAGCGGTTGAGAGCACCTCGAACGAATGTTCGTAAAAAAAACACAACGATGACCCGTCTTGTCTGAGAAGAGGAATGGAATGCAATGCGACAAAGTCGAGATGAGCGCAGCGCACCGCTCACTCGGTGATCGCGTTCACACAATTTCACGTATTCGGGTAATAACGAACGATAGGCAGTAACTCTAAAGTACATGGGTATGTCTAGCTAATATGCCGGAGAGGCCGTTCACAAGGCGCGGTCGTGAACGAATGCAATTATTTCATGCTCGATGTGCTTGTATCCGCCATTACGGTGGACGCGTTCGAATTTTGAATATGCTCGAGCTTCAAACTTTTTTTTTTCTGCGGCTGCGTTCGTATTCGCATGAAACTTGTATGTTATTGTTATAATTTACATTTTGTTGCTATCTGCTGTGTGATTCAATGAGTTTATCTGTTTTATTACGTGTTGTAGGTACAAGATAGGTATATTTATAAATTTAATCTTTCGTAAAACTACGCTATTAAGAAATTCATGAATGAATGGCGATGTTATTGACCTTGTTTCTCTACAGTCAGTATTCATTTAATTTTTCGTGTCGACCTCTTTTTTTGGATAACATTTTTGATGCTGATTAATTCTGAATGTAGAGGGTAATTATTTCGTAAATAAATACCTAATCCGAGATTATTTATTATTATTATGCAGATGACATATAGGTATAGGTAGTACCTACCTATTATTTTGATTTCGTAACGTTTGTTTGGTACAGTTTAGTTAATCGTAGTGAGTTTCCGAGAGGAAGTAGGTTTAAGCAAGCTAAGTAAGCTAACTAAGTAGTTATACCTACATATTTAAGTAGGTACCAATACCTGTATACAGTGCCTATAGTAGGTAGGTAAATATAAACATTATTGTAGATTTAGATTAAGTATTGGCAGTAGGTTTAGAATAACGAACGTACGAACGAACGTTTAGAATAATGATGCTTGATAAGATTAATAGTTATGAAACAAGTGTACTAAAATAAAACAATGACAACTTATCAATAGTTTTGTCAAACAATTTAAGTATTGTTTGACAAAACTTTGTGATAGATAATCCTACTTTTATGTAGGATTATCTATCAAACTGTTCGAAAATCAAATAATTAGAATAACAAGCCGGTATATGGAACGTACCTACCTATCAAAAAGATATCCAAACTCTTTGGTTCTTCAAATCTTCACCTTCGAGTGACTTACTGGTTAATGGCCGTTTACTTACAAACACCAAATATTATTATACATAACAAGTTAGTACAAACCGATGACTTAATACGGAGCTAAACGTTATATTATTATACAGAGCACTTGAAAATAACCAAGCGTTGTCAAGCAACAAGCAACACACACATTTTTTTATACTAATAAATAATTGCTAAAAACTGTTTGCCAAAGAAACAAAAACTGGTCGAATATTGCAATGGTTGTCAGTGATTTACCAACCATTAATAAATAAGTAGCACACCTGGCAACAGTATTCATAGAAATAGACGATTAGACGTATGTAAAAGGAAGTAGGTATTTTGACTAATTAACATAAATAAAAACAATATTAGAAGTTAGCTCATGTATAGTATACCTGATTGTGATGGTCACTGTATTATCACTACTATTTTTATTAGTAATAGAGAACCAACTTTCGCACCGTTCTTTTGAATCGATGCACGTTAAAAGAAACACGGTTTTATTAAATAACTGTTGCAGAAAGGAACTCGCGGAGTGTTACACCTCGGCGTTACACGAATATTGTGTTAAGAACGCAAAGGACACAGCTAGCCGCCACTAAAATTATTGATTTACAAAACAACAAAAGATATAAAACGGGCCCAGTGCACACCCCCGCGCCGCGGAATCGATCAGAATGATAATTGTCGCGCACAAAGACTACTGACTACTCACCTAGACAGTTGGAATGCACACACACAGTTAAAACAACAACACACAATTTATGTCAACAATGTTTCCGATCACAACGTTCAATTCACTAATTAGATGTGTTAGGACACTTGATTATAATGTTTTTATTGTGTTTTACTTGTAATTAGTGCGAATTAAAGCCGATTTGTGTGTCGGAGACGCGAGCAATTCGACGATCGCTAGCAAGATGGCCCCGCGTATACCCGTGCCGCGCGGCGCCCGCCCCCCCCGCGCGTCGCGCGTACGTGCAATGAAAGATAGGTGGCCGGTACACACGGCGCGAGCAGAACGGACGCCTGTCCCGAGATACGTCGTGAGGTATCAGAACAGTCTACCTGCACTGCAATACAATACAATGCGATAAAGGGACCATTTCGCACGCCATTTGAGGTTTGATTATGTTGGCTTATTGTCAGTTTTGCATAACGAATCTGTAGTGTTATTGTATGGTGAATTTGAACTAGATGAAGTTAAACTAACAACTTCAGTTGGATTAATTCATCATCATCATCATTTCAGCCGAAAGACGTCCACTGCAGGACAAAGGCCTCCTACAAGTGTCGCCACATTGACCGGTCCCGGGTGTCTCACATTCAGCGGATCCCCGCAAATCGCAACCTTCACCAGTAAATATTAAGCCACATTTATATTATTATTGTACCACAGGTAAATATTAAGTTTTGATTACTTAATTCAAAACTTAATAGGTACCTTACAAATTAATAAATATGCACTTAATTATTTTACGCCATAATTATTATAAATTCACCAGCTTTTATTTAAACCAGGTACCTATTAGATAACAGATAGGTAAAAATCTCCATACTAATAATACCATTCATATTATTGCATACCTTTTTAAAAAACCCTAGCAAATGCCTCAAGAATTTGTATAAAAACACATAACACACAAATTTGTACCACTAAACTCTGTATTTGCATCAAACAACCCACGCGACATTGATTTACGAGCAATTCATCTCAAGACCTATCTCAGGACATTTCCCCACTCGCGGTCCGACCGCAGTTCTTTCCCTTCACACCGCTTTGCCCGTGCCGAGACTCCCCCCGCTACCCGCCCTGTCCTCTGCCTACCGACCTCTTATATACTGCTCTCTTTACAACAGAAAAAAACACCAATTTCCCAAATTCCCGAAGCGGACCGCTCTCTCGCTCGCGGCAAACCTAAGATGGCCGACGGCTTCCATTTTGATCGCAGATTATAAGCGTCGCGTCCCCGTGCGTTCAAAGCCTAACCGATGTAGCGTCCTGTAGTTAAAACACACTTTATACACTTATCGCACATGTTTTTAGGCTATTTTTTCGCGTCTAAAACGACGGTGGCGTCGTATTTGGGCGTTTGTATGCGTATATGTTTGATTGTTATTGTATTGATTGGTTGTCCGTTGTGAAAGAAAGTCCGTCTGTCTAAACGGTCGCGTTAAAATGTAGCGGCGGCCAATAGCTATGGTTTTGTCTCTTTTCACCCGTGCGGCTGTCTACCTGACTGTAGTGAGCATAGAATGGCGTATAGTCCCCTTTTGCGCTCGCATGTAACAATGAAATGGAGATATGAACGATTAAGTATTCTAAACGCGCGTGTTACTAATAATACTGACGCGAAATGGACAGAAATACTTCGACAACTCTTGTTATGTCACTTGCAATGTTACGTAGAACTATAAGTTAGTAAAACACTGTTAACCTAGGTTCAATCTCCTCTTACCTGTATAGTCAATGCAGAATTTAGGGATTGCAAACAGTTCGTATTGATTTTATGTTAAAAACATCTCGTATTTTGGTTTGATAAGCAAACTGTAGCCAATCAAAAAGGTATTACATAAGTACGGTCAGCGAAGAACGTCAATCCTATACTATATTTGTATGCCGTGTTTAGCTAAATATCTATAAACCTCAATACTCTGACCACTACGTCGAAAACAAAAAAACTCTACAAAAAATTAACAGCTAACAAAGGTATGACACTGAATAAATCCTTACCGAACTCTTTTAATAATTAAAAATGGCTCTCCCTTGTCTCTGCTTCACAAGACCAGCAGGATTCAAAATAAGAACGTTCGTATAAAAGTAAAATAAGTAAACCATAATAAAACAGGACACAAGAAACAAACTCTGTTGACATACGGGCCTTCCTGTTTACCCAGCGAGGAAGCTAGCGTTATGTTTGTCTTTATAACTTCACCTACGAAAGGGTGGGGGTGGCCGACATTTAATTTCGAAACACTTATTTTTAGGGCAGAGGTTTAGCAAAATTCTGAAATCATTTCTTCGTAAATGAAGCCACAAAAATGGTTTAAGTAAGAAATTATTAACAAAGGTACATTGTGGTTTTCAAAAACAAATACTTCCCCTTTTAGATCATCATCATAATCAGCCTATAATGCTCCCACTGCCTCAGACTGACTCAGGCCTCCTCTTTAGGCGAGGGATGGGCTATTATAATCCACCACGCGGGCCCAGTGCAGGTTGGTAGATGTCTTCGAATTTTTTGGTTCTAAGACATGCCGGTTTCCTCACGATGTTTTCCTTCACCGTTTTGAGAACAGCGGTGATGATTTAAATTACAAAAAAGTAATGCGCCTGCCTGGGTTCGAATCCACGACTTAGGTACTGTTCGTAAGTCAGGGCCGCCACCACTGCTTTTAGATCATGGAGTAGATAGACCAGGTATCTGGTACAGAATACTGCTTCTATTCTTTAGTAATACAAGTACTTACTTACTTATATTCGTGCAGTACTTTTTTAGTACCAAAATATCATCATGGGGTCGACTTCCAGTCTAACCGAACGTAGACTGCTTATCTGACAATGGGTAGGACCTTTTGGTAGGACTGGTTGCCAGACTTGCAGGCCACTGACTACCTGTAACGACTGTCGAAGATCTAGATAGAAATGACAGTTGGGTCCATCTGCGTGCTATCCGAGGCACGGAGACTCGATATGTAATGGGCATCCGGCGAATAAAGACCAGATCAGATAAAAATCCATGAAAATGTCTAAACACTTAATATATTAATTCTACAATCCACCGTTTTTGAGATATAACAATTCGAAAAGTTGAAAGAAAGAGTTGAAGCACGCATTTTATCTATACGTGGTGTACTTATACAGTGTGTTTTTTTTAGAGGTATAGAACTTTAAGTTGGCAACACTTTTTTAACTGGCGGCCATTCTGTCAGCTGTCAAGTGATTTATGTTTAGTTTGGTTTGGCATTTCAACATGGATAGACTGACGCCTGAACAACGCTTGCAAATTGTGCAAATTTACTTTGATAACCGTTTGGAAACGTTTGGTAACCGCATAATTTCACGTTTCGGACCCGTGAATTCCGTGTATTGGCCTCCAAGATCGTGCGATTTAACGCCGCTTGACTATTTTCTGTGGGGATATGTGAAGTCGCTAGTCTACGCCGATAAGCCTGAAGCGATTGACCACTTGGAGGACAACATTCGCCGCGTTATTGCCGATATACGGCCACAAATGTTGGAAAAAGTCATCGAAAATTGGTGCTCCAGATTAGACTACGTGCGAGCCAGCCGTGGCGGTCATATGTCAGAAGTCATATTCAAATTATAATGCCAGAAGATTATCTTTCGAATAAAGTAAATTTCATATCAATTTAAAAAAAACATCTTTGTTTTATTCCATTTCAAAGTTCTATACCTCTAAAAAAAACACCCTTTACATATTTATGACGATTAAGTACAACTCTTTCAACTTTTTGATTTGTTTTATCTCAAAAACGGTAAATCGTAGAAATATAAGTGTTTAGACATTTTATAGATTTTTATCTTATCTATAATTTTGTTTTTGCAAATTTTATGATAAAACTTACCGTTTTCCTGAAAATCGCGAAAAACCCGTTTTTGTGACCTTTGACCTCGAATAACTTTTTTTCCAAGTGTCGGATCGATGGGGAGTTTTTCCATATCATTAATGGTGTTTTGAACAATCCTACCTCGGATGTCTAAATTGACCGGACTAGGAGGGCTTCCTACTAATATTATAAACGCGAAAGTTTGTAAGTATGGATGGATGTTTGTTACTCTTTCACGCAAAAACGACTGAACGGATTTTTATAAAATTTGGTATACGGATAGTTTATAACCTGGATTGAAACATAGGATAGTTTCTATCCCGATTTTATCTTCCCGTGGGATAATTTTCGAGTTGTAGCGAGCGAAGCCGCTGGCAACAGCTAGTTGAGAATACAGGCGAATTATTATGTAATATCCAAAAGCGTGCATTATTGCCGTATCAGACAGGTAAAGAATAACCCACAGATAATGTAGATCCCAGGTACAGGTACCACAGATTATAAATATAAAGTATCGATAATACCAATGGTGGATTGATTCGCCGACTTGACAGCAAGCGGTCACCACACATGTAAGGCCATTGCACCCGTGGAGGTAACGCCGACCAGCTAACAAGACCTATCACACGTGACTTTATCCTTTCTAATCTAGGTCTGGTAATAATGGTAACGTCGACCAGCTAACAAGACCTATCACACTTGACGTTATCCTTTTCAATCTAGGTCTGTTAACAATGGACATATTTGACGGAAGTTGACAAAGATGCTAGTACATTAGTATTAACAAGTTTATGTTTTTTTTTTGTTTTAAGGATCTTGAGAGAAATTTTTAAACCTGTTTTTATGGTTTCTTTTTCATTTTTCTGTTGTGATGTCGTTTCTATATCGTAATTAAATCTCATTAAGGGATAAACTGGTTTCACTATGGTATTTTTAAGATAACATAGCGCCGGTAATCATCGAAGGGTTAGCCAGAAGCGCAGGTACCTAATAGTACACCCAGATTTTATGTTTAAGTTAAATGTAATAGACGGTGAGTCTATTGCCATGAACCGGGTACCTACATATTTGTGGTTGCTATTGAGCAATTCTTGATGAAAAACCCAATAACACCTTGACCGACCTGGGAATCGATCCCAGGACCTCACATGCACAGCAGTCGCGCTTGCAACCACTAGACTAGACCAACGAGGTCGTTTTAAATCTCATTAGAGGTCAATTGGTCTGTCTATGGTATTCATTACCTAACTATTTAAACTCTAATAACCGCCTTATTAATAAAAATAGTTAAACCTGGTTTAACTTACGCTTGGTTTATCTCGCATGCCGTCACTTCCTTTTGCATATTATTGAAGTGAGACGGCATGCAAGATAAACCAAGCGTAAGTTAAACCAGGTTTAACTATTTTTATAAATAAGGCGGTTATTAGAGTTTCAGGTAATCAAATATTTTATAGGATTGTTTTATGGTTGTCGACTGTCGTTTCACGGTTGTACACTCCGAAAATCTAACCGAAGCTAAGAATAAATAAAATAAAACATTTTAATTATAAGTCTATACGTGAGCTTGTCTTCTTTTTGCTTGATTTATTAGCTGTAAGTCTTCCAAGTACTAAATAAATAAGTAAAACAAGACCAAATAAGTGATTCAAACATTATATTTGGACTATTTTTTTTTAATGTGACAAGCCCGCCACACTATTCCCAAACCACTGTAACTCAGTTTTAAATGAGTAATATGTGCAATCGACGTAAAAGTAACATATAATCCACATCTAGTGTAAAAGAAATTAAACTAATAACTTCTTAGTAGGGTGTGTTTTTTTGCATGTAATAGGATATTCTGACGCAGCTGTCACCGACTGTACCGGTAGGGTGACCATGTTGGTAAGAATAGTTGGGATATGTCTTGATAAAGATATTTGTTCGCTATGTTTTTACATTTCATGGCTAGAAAGGAGGTGACTGCTGAGATGACGAGAAATAGAGAAGTATGGAAGAAGAAGGCATGCTGCGCCGACCACAAATATATTGGGATAAGGACTGGAGAATGATGATGTTTTTACATTTGATTAAAATTGGGAAGGTCATGGTTGGTGGTTATTTAATCAACTGGGTATTCCAGCCTACCAAGATTAATTATAATCAAACAATTGGCCTGCAAAACTGAAGCCTTAGAAACATAAAGTCATTATCACCTGTGAAAACATATTTTTAACCGACTTCTAAAAAAGAAGGAGGTTCTCAATTCGGATGTTTATATATATATATTTTTTTGTGTTTGTTCGGGCATAACTCCGTCACTTGCTAACCGATTTGAAACATTCTTTTTTTGTTGGAAAGGGTTTTTTTATCGAAATCGGACAAGCGGTTTTTGAAAAATCAACAAAACTCAAAAAAAACTACATTGTCCACATTGACCCATGAACATGTGAACTACTAAAAAGTGGAAAATAAAAACTTTTTAACAAAAAATAAAACCAACTTCAAAAAAAAAACACAAAAAAGTGAAAAATAAACTTTAGAAGAAAAATCAGTTTCTGAAGTCGGTGGCAAAAAAACTAAATCAAACAAACAAAAGTCACCGCGGCGACTTCAGAAACTGATTTTTCTTCTAAAGTTTGTTTTTCACTTTTTTGTTTTTTGAAGTTGGTTTTATTTTTTGTTAAAAAGTTTTTTTGATCACAATATGGGGTTTGTTGGTGTTCAGTTTCTTGGATGGTGTGAACGTTACAATATATTGTTAAATAAGTTAAGTCTCTCAAGTGTAATTTGTTCTTTGAGAAATAAATGTCTTTAAACCGAATATGATAAGTAGCGAGAATATTTATAATTGTCCTTACAACAAAAAATCTTTCCCACTTTTTTTGATGCTGCATCCCGTGAAACTTCGGGTTTCTAGACAATATTAGCCTTGTATGTCATATCCTACAGCAGGTCAATAATGCTGTTTTACTTTTTTGTAAATGATATTTCCTCTGACGTGCTGGTTTAGTAATGTGACACCACTTTTATTTTAATTATCACACAGAAAGAATATCTTTCAGCCAACAGGGCGTCATAAAATTTTGTGTTATGCAAAACAATTAGAGTATTCTAAGGAAACAGCAGCGTAATTAATTATATTACATTAATTACAATATTTATGGACTATAATAACGCGGCTTTAATGATAAATAATTATAATAAAGCATTCTATTAAAGTACTAAGGGCAACAGTAGAACCCGTCGGGGCTGCGGGTTGTTCACAAGATACCACGGCCTCGACATAAAGGGCCAAGAGCCCAAGAAGGATTAACATGGGAAGTTTTTAGTCAGTAGAAGTCTGACACTCCCTTTCGCTCTGGCCAAGAGTGTGAGGGGTTATTTGATGACTTTCCAACAGCCCAAAAAAAAATAGGGCAACAGTAGAAAGGTACTTGACGCTACTGAACAGGGAATCCGAACCTATTTTTCTTTGAGGATCTCAGGGCATGGGCGAGAGTACATTCGGTGTATTTTATTACAATTATTATTGAATATTAAATTAGTTCAGTTAACTTAATAGTATTTAACAAATCCGCACCCATACTTTCCATAAACTTCCGTACTACCAAACTAATTGTCTGCCTATACCTTTCATAACTTAACATAAACAAAAATAGATTGCATATTTAATATTAGATAGACTTGGGCCTAAGTTAGGATACAGGATACTTTGTGTCTCGACTGTACATTCTCATGGAATAAAAGCTTCAATTTTATAACTTACTAGCACTTCGCTGGCTACTTCGTCCGTGTGTATTTTGAAAATAAAGTATAGCCTATGTTACTCGGTAAAGCTGTAGCTTACTAAAGGTACAAGTTGGTAGCCGACTGCACGCAGCAGCAGCAGACGACATGTTGTCACGACACGTCGTCGCATCATATCGCTGCAGTCATGATTTCGAACCCGACTGCAGACGACCACTGCAGATGTCATCCAGTTGGTTCCGAGTGCGTATATCAATTGTTTTTCTGCTCTGCGTGTGTAAACTCTGGGCACTACTGATCTGCAGTCGGACGACACGTGCGTCTGCCGCTCGACGACGCGTCGCTAGCTTCATGTCGCTAACTACGGAGGGAATTTCATAGAAATACGAAACCAGTCGTGCCGCCGCGACACGTCGTCTGCTGCGACTTCGTGTCGCCCGCTACCAACTTGTACCTTAATGGTGAAAGATTACTTCAAATCGGCAGAGCAGTTTTTGAGTTGAATAATAACAAATAATGAACAAAAAATCAAACCGTTCCTCTTTATAATATTGTCTAAAAAAATCAGGACCGCCCCAACGCAAAACGCCTTGTCACCCCACAATGTCGTACAATCAAAGTCAAAAAATTTTGAATACCGTTGCGCGTGAAAATAACTTCACTTTGAATTCCTTAAAACTGGAATCTTTTGAAGTCACACTTTTAATCTTTTTATATTATTATTGATTTGATTCTTGGCATACATTGGATGGATTATTGTGTCTGATTACGAATTCTTTTGGGTTATAAATAGAGTTGGGTGTGTGTAAGTTATAGAAAAGATAGAAATAAGAATAGGCAGGAATTATGCCAGTTTTTTTATCATTCACGCCTGTAATTCCCGAAGAATTAGGTAGAAGTACTAACAAAAACATACCGTAGGTAGCCCACTTTCGCCAGTTTTGTTTAAGTCCCATGTAATAGGGGCCGAGCCTATTGCGAAATTCCTGAAGGAAAAACCACTAACACTTGGCCCGACCTAGTAATTGAACCTAAGACACACATTGTTTTGAGTGCGTCACATTGAGTTTTATCGTAAAACGTGATTTTCCAACAAAAAAAAAGTCGTTTCCCAGTTGGGGGTCGGCTTCCTTATTGTGCTCCATGGCTTCCAGTCTGACTGAATGCAGCTCATCATCTGCCTTTTCCAAACTATATTGGGGTCGGCTTCCAGTCTAACCGGATGCAGCTGAATACCAGTATTTTACATGAAGCGACTGCCTATCAGACCTCCACAACCTAGTTAATACTAGGTAACACGATACCCTTTGGTAAGACTGACTGAATGCAGCTGAATACCAATATTTTACATCCAATTAATTCTAGGTAATACGATACCCTTTAGTCAAACCGTTTCTTAGATCTTCAGGTCGCTGACTACCTGTGTCAAAGATCTATATTATGGCAGCCGGCTCGGAACCCACAGCATAACGCGCTATACATCAACAAATCGATATGCAGTAGTAAACGTTGATAAAGTGAGAGACATGGCACATCTAGAGGTGAACCGACCTCCATTAATATTGATTTTATGCGAGAGGGCGGCGGCCAACAGGGTTGTGTCTGTTGTTGTTTATTTTACACTTTATTTATTACATTTCGGTAGGGATGATGGGGGAGAGATGTTGATAAACTCAACTGTTAACTTTTAGGTTGATTTATGGTTAGGAACAGCACTTAACTTCTTCTTCTTCTTCTTATAGTGCAGGCAGTAAGGTCTAACGACCCCACACATCCTAGTGTCAGAGTTTCTAAACTGCCTCAAGGGCCCCGAACAGAGATACTTGGAAAGAGTGAAGGGAGTCCTTTGCCCAGCTGTGGGTCATTATCATCATTAACAGGCTGACTTTACCCACTGCTGGATATAGAGGTCTCTCTAGTTTGGTCAGCCAAACTCCATGCTCTTACTATGAATACTAAAAATCCATGCTCTTAAGCCAACATTTTTTTTTTGGAGCGTGGATATCATCAAATGACTCCTCCCTCTCTCTCTGATCTCTTGGCGGAGTGGAGTGTCAGACTTCTACTGACTAAAAACCAATCATGTTCCTCCTTAGCCCTTTGTGTCCAGGGCCGCGGTATCTATTTCAAACAACCTGCAGGCCCGGCGGACTGCACTAATCTTGGATCACATTTGAAGGTTAACTAGAAAAGCTTAGATAGGAGCCGTGGCCGTATGTGACTCGTACAACCGTGCGGAGCAAGACATGGCAAGAAAGATGTCTACTACGACACGACCGCGACTTCTTGAAGCCCCAAGATCACCTGGGTCCCGGCAGTGAACTACAGTGGCCTATTTGGAAAGCCCTTAATCGACTGTGCACCCAAGTAGGCCGCTGTAGACATAATCTGGCAAAGTGGGGTATTATTGGTGCATCCAACACCAAGTGTGAGTGCGGAACCTGGTGGAGTGTCCCAAGTGTCCTTTTACCTATACCCTTGATGACCTGAATAGCGCCTATGCCGCTGCAATAAACGTGGCCACGTACTAGGCCCAAACCGTGTACTATAGAAGTAACATAGATACGGTAAGACAAAGCGATGATAGATAGAGTAGCTGATTGAACAGCATCATAGACTGGACTCAGAAGCATCGGTATTCTTATGGCCTTGGTTGCAAATTGAAATACAATAAGGAAAGCAACTAATTCAAAAATCATGCGGAAAAAACAAATTATGTGACCGGAACCAATGAGGAAAACCGCAAAACTAGGTAAATATTAACGCAACCTTAAATGTACACTACAATGGCAAATTTTGCCGTTCATTCAACTTCTGAAGGCATAAACTGTGTAAGGATAGGTCACGTATGGTAAAAATATTACTGCTCTAGCAACGGTGAAGGAAAAAATTGCGAGGAAACCGGTGTCAAAAGCTAAGAAATTTCATCAACCAACAACCGTCATGGTGTATTGTAGACCACTTCAGACCAGTCTTCCTCTCGAGAGTTCCTCCCAGAAGTGGGAACTTTATAGGATACCTTAGCTATCAATAATGGGGATAAACTCAGTCAGCCAGTTAATCATCTGTCTTTTCAGGAATGATCTAGGACCATATTTGACGCCAAAGCGGCCAAAAGATCCACAAGATGCTTCACGATCCTCAGCTCTGAGGGACCTACTTTACTGAAGAATTAACAAAGTATTGGAGTTTATTTGGAGGGCTTTATGCTTAGCTTGCCGACCCTGAGAAAAAGAGTGTTTATGCAGAAGATTTTCGAGAGATGAGTAGTTAAAACCAAAACAGAATGCTTACGGCCATGGCTGTTATTACACCAGGTATTTTTTATGTCGAAAGACACAATGACGTTTTGTACTTTTCAGAGTCCCTGAACCACCAGAACTTGACCTGGTGAAGGTTGTGCGAAATCCGTTGGATGCGAAACGTATGGGACCGGCCAAAGTGGCGACACCTATGTCCAGCAGTGACATCTTTGGGCTGTAATTATGATGATTATGAGATTCTCCAGAAACTGTTGCTCAGCAGTGTAGCGGTTACTACACCAAATCGATACGTACACAATTTTAAGATTTTTTAGGTAAACAGGCGTAATTAACGAAAAGGGGAGAGGGTACTTGGGTTTTTCTAGAGGACTGTTAATAGGATTGGCCATATAAGCAATAAGCATCCCCCAAAAGAAATAACTAAGCAATTCGTTACAACTAAATACTACTAAATATTATTCTTTTAATCGCTAAAGCACAACCCTAGACCGCATTCAAAGCCCACGGGATGTCACACGTCTGAACCGAGCGAGAAGTGAGAAAAGGACAACAACAGTTTCCCAGTACGAGTGAAGGAAACAAACATAGTTCTCCCGGTTACCCCTCGCAACACGTACTTGGTAATTCTTTTTACTCAAATAGGTAAGCCAGGTTATGCTGTAGTCTTTGGTGTTATAGATTTTTGGCGGGATTTGATTGTCTGTGGTCCGTTGTTAATTGATTTTGAATTCAGAATTGAGGTTTGCATAATGCGACTTTTATGTTTTTTATATCTGTATTTGAGATTTTATGTCCAAATTCATTTAGGACATACATAACATCACGATTTGTGGGTCTAGGTAGAGTGCACCTAATATTGCACCCACATTTTGCCGTTAAAGTAAGTAAGAATAGGGGGCGATCCTAATGCCATCAAACTGCACCAATCCGGATTCCGGGGCTCCTACTGAGAAGTTCCTGATGGAAAAACCCAATACACTGCCTGGCCCGAAAATCGAACCCTAGGCCCTTCAGCAGACGCGTTTGCGGCCCCTCAACCAAGTAGGCATAAATATGGAAGGTTTATTTCGTTTACCGCCTTTCCGCTTAGAACTTTAAATACATGAGTGAATTAACATGTAGATTCCACATAGGTCCACCGAGATTGCGCATAGGAAAGGTACACACGGCTACACATCAAGCTATACAAAACCAATAAAACCTGATCGTTCATTGTGCGAAAAGATCTAGTAAAGTGAGGCCAATAATAACTGGTTTTGTATAGCTTGATGTGTAGCCGTGTGTACCAGACCAGCGCAGGTATTTTGCATTTCCGCCGGGCATTCGGCGTTGCATTCATCTGTTTGAGTTAGCCAGACAGAAGGTGGAATAAATTAATTAGATGTGGCACTTATAAATAATAGGTATGTTTTTCTAAGTTTTTTATGCCATCATCTGCTTTGCCTTTTTCCAACTATTTTGGGGTCGGCTGTCAGTCTAACCGGATGCAGCTGAATACCAGTATTTTACATGGCGCGACTGCCTTTCTGATCTCCACAACCACAACCCAGTTAGTACTGCTGAGTAATACGATAACCTTTGGTAAAACTGGTTGCTAGGCTTTCTGGCAACTGACTACCAACTCTACTTTTCCTCTTTCTGTGTACCTATAGGTATGAATAAGTAGCCCGCCAGATTTATTTTCATATGACATGATGGACATTATTAAAGCGGCGGAGATCACTTTTCACGGAATTAGAGATCTATCTACTGAGCTGCCGGTATTTACACGCCTCGTCTGAAGACTGCCTACCTACAGGATCATCTCACGCCGCTCCTTCATGAGTATGATCTGAGTGTTATAAAATCATTAAAAAAAAATCGCATGTAGAACATAGTCTAAACAACACGAAAATGTCCGAAAAAATCCGGAGAGATGGTCACCCTCATTAAGTAGCGTTCTGTTACGGGACAAAATAAGACCTCAGTGATGTATATTTCAAGAAATCCTGATCTATGTTCAAACTTCAAACCAAATGTCATTTAATTTCAAAACATCCTCTCCAAGTGACTTTTTTTTTTTTTTTTTTTTTTTTTTGGTGGGTGGAAAATCATCGAATAACCCCCCCCGCTCTTGGGCAGAGCGAAGGGGAGTGTCAGACTTCTACTGACTAAAAACCAACCCATGTTCCCTCTTCCTCGCCCTTGTGTCGGAGCCGCGGTAACTTTTCGATATCCGCAGCCCCGACGGGCGTCGGCCCTTGCGGGCCCCTCCTTGCTGACATCTCTTTGAGGCGCGCGTGGAACACGTACGCGCCGCCGACACGGTCTGTTGCCGTCATGACGACGGCCGGACGGCGAGCTAGCCCGTTACTCACCGTCCACAGGCCCGCGTCTACGGTGGCCGGAGGTCATCGCGTGACCCCCGACGCCCGGAGCGCCTTCCGCGGCGGCTGGGACGTTGAGAGGTTCTCTCCCTCTCTCGTTCCGCCACCTCCTTCGCTAGCATCACTGCTTCGCAGAAGGAGGCGACGGCGTCCCATTCCTCCTCGCTCCGGACCATGGCTTGCACCAGGGCCGGACGCGAGAGGTCACCGCCGCCGATCGCCGCTACGAGAACACGGCGGGGCTCCGCCCAAGCAGGGCACACCTCCACAGTGTGCTCCACCGTGTCCTCCGGTCGATCCTCGCAGTGGAAGCATCCGGGCGTTTCCTCCCGCCTGATTCGGTGCAGGTACCTCCCGAAACACCCGTGTCCGGTGAGGACCTGCGTCAGACGGTAGGTGAGGGCGCCGTGGCGCCTCTCCAGCCACTCCTCAAAGAGGGGACTTACCGCCACTATCGTGGCGTGCCCTGCGCTGGGTTGCGACAGTCGCTGTCTCCATGCCGCCATGAGATCGCACCGGAGGTCTGTCCGCTGCGCAGCAATGTGCCGCGGCAGCAGAGTGACCCCCCGGTGTAGCGCCTCCGCGCGCCACTCATGTAGGCGCGCGAGGACTATCGCCTCCAGATCCCACGGCGGCAATCCGGCAAGGAGAATCGCCGCCTCGCGGGAGATCGTGCGGTACCCGCGGACAAGCCTTACGGCCATGACCTTTTGGGGCGCGTTCAGGTAGTGGACGGCCCGCTTCCTCACGGCACGCGCCCACACCGGGGCCCCGTAAAGGGCCATGGACCGCACGATCCCCGCATACAGCCTACGGCAGGAGGCGTTTGGCCCCCCCAGATTGGGCAAGAGCCACCTAAAGGCAGCCGCAGCCCGCTCCAGTCTGGGAGCCAAACGTCGGAAATGCTCCACGAAGTTCCACCGGCTGTCGAGGACGAGTCCTAGGTACTTCAAAGTACACTCGACGCCGATGGGAACCCCTCCCACCATTAGCTGGGATCCCGACGGTAGCACATTCCCACGTCCATGGAAGCCCATGGCCTCCGACTTGTGAAGTGCCACCTCGAGACCCAGCTGCCGGATCCTCTCAACGACTATCGCAACCCCGCGTGTCATGTTCGCGGCCGCCGCCTCGTGCGACTCCCCCCGTGCCAGCACCAGCGTATCGTCCGCGTAGCAGACGACGCTGACGCCGTCAGGGAGGTCGGCACGCAGCACCCAGTCGTAACCGATGTTCCACAGGGGCGGCCCCAGAACCGAACCCTGCGGAACACCGCACGACATCTCTCGCCGGTTCCACTGTCCGTCTTGACCAGGGTAGATGACAGCCCTGTCTGTCAGATAGTCCCCGACTACACGACGAAGGTAGGCCGGCACCCGGTGATACCGGAGTGCCTCCCTGATGCAGCTCCAGGGCATGGTGTTGAAGGCGTTGGCGATGTCGAGAGACACCGCCAGGACCACACCGCCCCGAGAGACCGCATCCCCCGTCGTGAGGGCTCTCACGCGCATGATGGCGTCCACCGTCGAGCGCCTCTTGCGGAAACCGAACTGGTGTTCCGCAAGATCCGGACCCATTCCCTCAAGGTGCTCGGCGAGGCGGTTTGCAATTACTCTTTCAAAGAGCTTGCCCACCTCGTCGAGCAGCACAATGGGCCGGTATGCGGACGGCGAGTCCGCAGGGCGCCCGGGCTTCTGAATGAGGACCAGCTTCCCCGTCTTCCAACGACGCGGGAACTGGCCTCTCTCCATGCACGCGCTGAAGAACCCCTCCAGTCGGGGCCCAAGAGCCTCTGAGGCCAGGGCCCAGGCTTTGCCAGGCAAGCCATCGGGCCCCGGGGCGGTATTTTTGGCCTTAAGCCTCCGTACCGCCACTCTCAGGTCTACCCCAGTCACCTCCGGAATGTCGTCATCAGATCCTGATTGGTCCGCTTCCGGCACCGCAGGTGGCGGAGCCATTGGCGGGGGACGATGCTCCCCTCGCGAAGGGAACAGAACGCTCACCACGTCCTCCACGAGCTCAGGCCGGAGACTCTGCGTCAGCGGGGGGCCCCGGGTGCGGAGTTGATTCCGCACCACCTTATAAGGGCGCCCCCACGGATCTCTGTTGAGAGTCTCCAGCATCTCCTCGCGGGCCTGATCCTTGGCCCGCCGACGAGCCTCGGAGAGGGCGGTCTTCGCCGCTCTGTACCCTTCATACAGCTCCGCCTCCACGGCTTCCGCATTCGGAGGACGAATGCGGCGCCTGCGATGCCTGGTGTACCGGCGCCGCGCCACCACACACTGCTGACGCAGGTGCGACAGCTCTTGCGACCACCAGTACACCTGACGCCGGGCGCTTCCTGGCCGGACTCGGGGCATTGCCATGTCGCATATCTCGGACATGGCCTCCTGGAACCAAGCCGCCTCGGTGTTGACGTCGGCGGGCCTGGCTGGGGATGACCCCCAGGACCACACGATCGCGGCCTCCAGGAGGAGCTTCCGGTCCAGCTGCTTCAGCGCCCAACGCGGACCACTCGGGGTCTGCGGGACCGGCGCGCTTGGGGACTGGGCAGAGACCTCAAACCGGATATACCGGTGGTCGGAGTAGGTCTCCACCCCCTCCATGACGCGCCAGTCAGCGACACGCTGCGACAGAGCGGGGCTGGCGAACGAGATGTCCACCACCGACTCGCCCCGCATCCGCACACACGTGGCCACAGAACCCCGGTTCAGGATGTCCAGGCCTGTTTCCAGAGCCCAGCACTCGACCATCCTACCCCGCACATCCGTGTAACGAGAACCCCAAGCCAAGTTCTTGGCATTGAAGTCCCCGAGCACAAGTACGGGAAGGGAATAGCCTCCGATGACGACACTCAACTCCCTGAGGGAGTTTTGGAACTCGGCGAGAGTTCGGCTCGGAGAGAAGTAGACTCCCGCCACTACTATCTCCCCGAACCGTGCTGCTACGCACCCCTGACCCTCTCCAAGTGACTTGATATTACTTTATTAGCAATGTTTTTTTTCCTAGAAAGTTAGATAACTTGATTATTAAAAGCTTCGGCGCCGATGAGTGGGTAGTGTGCAGTTCCCGGTTATTAATAGGACCACCTACTCGTTTAGCGTGGGAGTTATTATATGGCATACGGAGGCAGAACATGTGTGATTTTGTTCAATTTTGTTACATATTTTTTAAGCTGCTAAATAACGATTGCAACTTTGATACTTAATTATATTTCATGACTAGGTACTTCATGATAATACCTACTAGCTTTTGCCCGCAGCTTAGCGCGTTCCCTATGGAACGCGCTAAGCCGCGGGCAAAAGCTACACACAGAGACAGAGGTTTCCTATAAAATGTAGACAAGGAATAATCCTTGTCTACATTTTATAGGAAACCTCTGTGCAAATTTTCAGCTTTCTAAGTCCAAGGCTTTGGGCTGGGCGTTGATGAGTCAGTCAGTCAATCAGGACTTATCTTTTATTTATTAATATAGATGGTTCCAAAATCAGTAAGCAAATATTCGGTACATGAGTGTACGTAGCCTGTACTTCTTTAGCTAAAACAAAAATTGTTTTGGACTCTACCGTTTTTACTTTACTTTGACCTCCAAAACTCTGTTAAAACTGGGTAATACGGTACCGCTTATTATGACTGTTGTCAGACTTTCGGGGTTTCTTTACGACAGCCGAGACCGGGGCCTTGATCTAGAAATGGCCAGGACTCTGTAGTCCTGGCCATTTCTAGATCAAGGCTCCGGTCCCGGCTCACATCCGGGGATTTGATCCGGTGATTGGATGGTCACCCATCCCCAGACTGACCTAGGCAGCCGCGGCGCCTTCACGCCCACGAGCTCGTTCGCCAAATAAATATGTAACCTTTATTCATATAACGACCCCAAAACTGACACATTTCTCCTTGAAACTCAACCGAAATGAAGTTTTTTTAGCTCCAGCTCCATATCAAAACACCTCGTTGATCGATAAGCGAGATTAGCTCTGACCTCAAAACGGCCGAAAGAGCGCCTAAACCGTCTGGTGTCCTCTGTGTACTGTAGGACTTGAGCCGTTAGCTCTCGTTTGATACGCAATGCGGGGTTTAGTTGCGAGTCTCTTTTATGATGAGATGTACTCTAAAAAGGCTCGCGGCTAGTAGATAAGTAATAATAACTTGGAACCATTTTCAGGTTACGCTGCGCTAGCCTAGGTTGGTTTCAGGATGGGTGACCACCCGCTATATGTATAGACTTTCCTCTGTGTCTTCGAAAGCACGTTAAGGCGCAGTCAAAGGGGCACCGTAAAAACGACCTGTTTTTCGTCGCAGAGTTAGCCGTATTGCTACTTATTACAATTCCAAAAAAAATACAGTGTATAGTCAAATGTATAGGTAAAAGACTTATGCAAAAATATTTTCTAAAAGTAATCAAGAACCTCGAAAAAAAAATCACAAAATCACAAAAAAATCACACGAAAAAACTTTTTCGTCTCGAAATGCTCAATATTTTGAGTGACAACTGTTATTTTTTTTTTACTATCAGAAAGGAAATTTAACCAACTAAAGACATATGTAAAAATATTTTAACATTACAGCGTATTTTTTTTTTAAATAAATTAAATCTGCGAACTATCGTTCATTTTGGCAGTCACGAGCATCAAACGCATCGCCATTTTCAACCTTATTTGTTTAGGCGATGAGTTAAACGCGCGCTCAAGGTCGCGGGCAGCTAATGTCGCCTTAAGCTGTTGATGATGATGATGATTGTTGTACCTTCGTAGGTACTGCAGTCAGGCTTTTGTCACCACGGCACCGCTACAGATAGACCACTACACAAAAGAGTTCCCACTCCCCTAGTACCCCGCCTACCTACTAACCTATTCAGGGATAATTACGAAATCAAATCTTATCCCAAAATTCAGTCATACCCATTGCCATGTCGTAGTATCATTTCCAGTTTATCCGTGATCATGGTGCTTGAGCTTGCACAAGCGCCAAAATATCGAACACCAAAAAATTGGATGTTAATGACGCGGACGTTTTTCTTTGGCGCCAAATAGGTATATCAGGCTGAATGTTTTTTCCTGACACAGTAAAAAAATAATCATGATTTTGACGATATAAATAGTTCAGAACAATGAAATAAATACCTAGGTATTCATTCAAGTACAAGGTAGACCGTTTGAAGATACTTTTATGGTTATAGGTACGAGCTACGTTAAATACCTAGTAGGTACCTACTTGCAAATTGGTCAAAACAATAAGATATTATTTTGATTTAAAAATTTAATTAGATAGTTCTAGAATCCTAGATTATCTAGACTAGAACAACGCAGCCTACTGTCTACCTTACCTATAGATAAACGCCCGTCCGATCCGAGGATCCGACCGATTCAATATTCATCATCAATTTATTTGCAGACAGCATTTGAATGTAGTCTACATTCAATTTCCCATAGTAATTGGTCTACATTCTATCTAGATTTAATGCTAGCAATCTTACGTCCACTTTAATGGCAAAACAATGAAAATTACTGCAAAACGGTTACCGTAGGTACCTATTGGTAGGTATTCAATCAATCATGTCCATTATTTAGGTACCTACAAAAACATACAATTATTATGATTTGTGACAGTAATACCTACATAATTTTAATAATGAATTACTCACCAATATAGTAGTGAAGTCCCACTAAACACTTCACATTCACTTTGTCACAGTTTCAGCGTAAATTAGTAGAAATGAATGACCGATACGGAATCATAACAGCAATACAAAGTGACCGATTGTATTGTGACAACAGCAGACGGATTTAAAGTAGTGGTGACATCTCGCGGATACATTTGGCAACAGTTGAAAAGGTCTGCTTCCAAAAAGTTCTAAGAACGGATAAGAGATGTCAGTGTTTTGTTTTCTAAGTTTGGAGCTAGATGTCGCTAGTAGTAACAGCTAACACTTGAAAATGATTAGTTTCACTACTTGATAATAGATGGCGTTAAAAAAGTTTGCAGTGTCTTTTTACCCGACTGCGGCGAAGCCCAAAAGGAGGGTTATTATTCTAAAAGAAATGATTACATTTTGTAGTTTCGGTATTTGCCTGCTGTTTGATTAAATTTAATGATTACGCGCCTACAAGGTGCTCCAAACCCTGTAAAATTACAGGGTTTGGAGCACCTTGTTATATATAATTTTATGAATAACATAAAGTACCTAAACATCTGTTTGAAAGGTGTGCCACCTGTAGCAAACGCACCTGGTGTTGCCTCAAATCAAGTTGTCCTTAATTAATTCTTTGGGCAAGCTGTTTTATAAGTTTTTGTAAAATAAAAATTGATTTCGCTTCTTGATAAATTATTATTTATGTCATCATCATTCTCTTGCCCTTATCCCCTTATATAATACCTATATTAATTAATTTAAAATATTGAGTCACGCACTCACGCAGGTACCTAATGCCAAAAAGACAAAGATTTTCAAACTGATTTTAAGTAAAAACTTAAGCATGCACTCATACCTGAAGAGGCTGTAATGCAGTGAATATTATGTCAAAAGCGCATGACATCAGCAAGACTTCCGGGATGACTTCAATTTAGTAATCACAGCCACCGCCATCTGTGATCAAGTAGTGGAACTAAAAATGACGTCACAGCAACGTCGGCCAACCGGTTCGGACAAGTTGCACGGTACCGTTGGGTTCAACGACCTGCAAGAGATTTGTTTACGCGCGGGAAGTAGAAACAACTGGCTATCGGAAAGATTGTGAATTTTCGGTGGGATTTTTAAAATTCACACGTAGTTAAATAAAAGAGCTTGTAAAAATATAAAATTAAGTTTGTAACGTTAGTTTTTGAGTTTTAGCGATTTGAGTTCAAAAAACTTTGGGTAACGGGCTAACTGATGTTAATATGAGCCGTCCTTGTGTTATGTGCAGGTAATAATTAAAACGATGATGGATTTTGCGAATTGACTTCGGTAACATGCTTTTTGATTTTGGTCATAATTTTAAAAGGTTGCTTTCGGCGTGTTGTTATTTGATTGCAGGCTTGCAGATGCAGCAGGGGCTCTAAAATGGCGACTTAAGGTCTTTAGCAGATGGGCCGCGGTATTTTGTACTAGATTACGTGGCCTCGGCGCAAGGGCAATGAAGGAACATGGGTTCGGTTTTTAGTCAGTAGAAGTCTGACACTCCCCTTCGCTCTGCCCAAGAGCGAGGGGGGGGGGGGGGGGCATTCGATGATTTTCCACCCACAAAAAAAAAAAGTCTTTAGCGGATCATTATGAATTGTGTTAAAAAGCGTAAAATAGACCTTTCATTTCAGCGTAAAATTTTAACGAAATTCATATTATTTTCCTGTTATAATGAACTATTTTCCTAAATGGTCTGAGAACTGCTAAAGTGGCCGTTTACCATTTTAGACCCCTTTGATGGCAGATTTCCCTTTATTTTTTTTCACTCCTTTACTAGACTAGGTAAGTGTAATTAGCGGGTTCAGGGTGCCTTTTTTTGTAAGGGAGTGACCCTAACTATTAATTACTACCTTTTTTCCGCGACTGTGTACTACTCGTTAAGGTTGAAAATTAATTATCCCACGGAAACTTCATGTCACTTGAGGACGATGTATCTTCATGTTACTGAAAGAATTTTTAGTATCGTTCCGAAGTTTATCCTCCCCTACAACCAAACTTTTCCTTTTTCTAATTTTAGTGTAGATAACTCAGGCATGCAACTCTCCCATCGTTGCTACGGGTTGTTCGAAAGAGATACTGCGGCCTCGGCACAAAGGGTTAAGAAGGAACATGGGTGGTTTTTAGTCAGTAGAAGTCTGACACTCCCTACCGCTCTGCCCAGAGAGAGAGGAGTTTGCCACCCTCCCAAAAAAAGGTATGCAAATCTGGAGAATTTCTGGCGGGCCCGTGTCTAAAAGGGGGAAGAGGGGGAGATATCAAAACATTGACTTTGCAAAATGGAGGTCGCCCAACGCCAGTTCTAACTCGGAGTGTAGTCCCGTATGGCCTACAGATTGGCATTTGTTCCGGGTCTAGGCGTCTGAAGTCTAGGTAACAGTTTTGCACGCTATGTCTTAAAACTAAAAAGGCTAGAGGCCTTTTATCGCGTGGTTAATGCTTAATCTGGTATCAGAGACCTGTATGCCACCCATGGCCCTCTGACTTGGCTTTACATGTCGTCGAGAAAAGAAATATTTGTCAGGCATGCTGGACTTACATGTCGTCGAGAAAAGAAATATTTCTCGGGCATGCTGGACTGCTGGTTTCCTCACGATGTTTTCCATCAACGAAGCAAGTAATAATTATGCAATGGGTACGCATAAGACTCCGAAAAATCAAAGGTGCGTGTCGTGGGTTCAAACATAAGACCCATGACTTTGCAGTTCGATGGTTACACCATTAGTCCATCACTGTAATTACTTTTAAAACCTCACATTTGTAAGTCCGCTTCATAAAGAAGGTTAAATTAAAATCGATGCTCCTGTTTTAGAGCGATTTTGTGACAGACATTAATTCACAGATACTTCAAGTCAAAGTCATAACACAGAGGGTATGACTCTGACTTTTTTGGTCAGTCGTTGAAAATCAACATAACTACCCGTTACATACTGATTTTCCTTCGTGCTTCGAAATTGATCCCGGCTGCCATTTGTCAAAGTCTGAATTAAATGTTTTGAATTTGAATTTGTAGACCTTTTACAGTCGTTACAGGTAAGTAGTCGATGTTTCGAAAGTCTGACAATCAATCTTACCGAGGAGTATATCGTATTATCCACTTTTTCTCTGCTTCTCCTTTATTCTTTTCTGATTAATTTCGTTGCGGGATTCACTGGGTCTTCGTCGAGCTTCTTTGTCTCGGTGTTTTTCAAGTGGTCGCCACTGTTGATTCTGGCTTTCAGGAGTTGCAGTGGTTTGGGAATAGTGTGGCGGCCTTCAACCCAGTATTAACTGGGTTGTGGAGGTCAGATAGGCACTCGCTGCATGTAAAATACTGGTATTCAGCTGCAAATGGTTAAACTGAGATATTGATGTACGGGTATGTATAAATGTTTCCTCTGGCCTTATAAAGCTGTAAAATGTTTAGTTGGATTGGTTCATAAATGCTTGATTAGTTTTAAAATACACTGTTATTTACTACTTTCTTCCGGTGGTTTCGGATATAGGTAGATTAGATTATTAAAGATTAAGCGATAAAATTACAATGTCCCGTTGCACCCACTTACATTTTGGTTTTTGTAATATTGTAAACATGTTTCAAAGTGCTGTTGTTTTTCAAAATAAAATTTTGAAACATGAAGCCCTGGGTAGAGTATTTTTGGATCTTACCACTAAGCATTCCCAATAGAAGAACGAAGTTCGGATTCCATTAGACCTCAAAAAACTTAGGTAGTTAGGTAAACTTACAGCAGACTTGTAGCAGACTTAGGTGTCTAACTTCTCGTGGGCATACCCTTATTCAATTGTCCCCGAGAAGTTACGTTATGTATAAATAAATAAAACTGAAGTGTCTTTGCAATTTCGAAATAAAAGCTTTTTACTGATACATACGATACTTTTTAACAAAGATACTTTATTTTTGTCTGTCAGTCTGTTTGTTTCGGCTAAACTCCGATTGACGGGACTTTTACTGGCGGATACCTTACCTTAGAATGAGTAACTTAATCTCATTTTATTTAAGCAAAAGGTTTAAAAATGTAAACTCCTGAAATTGTAGTGTAAAAAAAAACAATCCGGCAACAGCTAGTGTTAAAATAATAAAACATAATTTTACTACATTTCTTCATAAACAGGCGTCGGCTTTCATTACCACAAAACATATTCTAAGTTATATTTGCGAGTATTTCTATGATTTCGACATTATTGGCCAATAACTAATGAAGTTACATTAATACAACTAACATGTACTTATACAGTTAAATATGTTAAAAGCTTCAATAAAAAGTTTATGAGCTTGGTAGTCGAAGTTTTATAATATCAAGTACACTACTGGTGTGTTAATCTAGTATAAGCATATAAATCAGCCTATTAATGTTCCCACTGCTGAGACACAGGCCTCCACTCTATGAGAGAGAATGGTCTATAATCCGCCACGTTGGGCCCGTCTTCGAATTTTTAGGTTTTTCTCACGATGTTTTTCCTTCACCGTTTTGAGAGTGAATACAAAGTAATGCGCCTGCCCAGGTGGAACCCACCTTACCGCTCGTAAGTCGGGGTGTTTATCTAGCTAGATAAGTTTTTTTTTTCCATGCGGATTTGTTTTGAAATCAATTACTTATTTCTGAACATCAGGGCGGCAGTCGTTTCACATTCAAGGAAAAATGTGTCGAACATTGGAAGTTGGCAGACCCATCCCACAATTAATTTGTTGTATTTCTTCATTAATGCATTTTTCTCACAATATAGAAGACTGTTAGCAAGACTTGGCGGGAGCACTGCTGTGCCCAGATAGGAGCGCGCACCCCCAACTGGTATTAGCCCGCCATTCCAGGAGGAACCCCGTCACTGGTTGTTCTAAACTAAGAGACAGATGTGTTGCTGGAGAGTTCTTCTTCCCAGCTTTAAACACGAGGAAGTGCCGAAGGGATGCGTTTTAATATAATATATAATAATATAAACGTTTATTTCAGATCATTATACAATCCATAAATCAATACCAAACAGAATAGATTAGCCCGCCCACACATACAAAATTTTACAAAAACAATAAATTCAATTAAAAACAGACAACGTTCACAAAATTATAAATCACACAATAGAAATTAAAATAGAAAATAATTACATAAAGAAAATTAAATAAAAAAAGTCAAAATTAATATATTAATGATCATTATGTCAAAAGTCGATGTCGAAGTCGATGTTGTCGATGTGTGTGTGTGTGTCGAAGTCGGTTGTTTTGAGGGACAGTTTCTAATAAAGTTTGACGTTCAAAAAGTGCTGATTATGAGCTTAATTTTAACAAACGACTGGAAGCTGACTATGAAGAATAAAGGTAGATTATGATCCCGTCGGGGCTGCGGGTTGTTCGCAAGAGATACCGCGGCCTCGACATAAAGGGCTAAGAAGGAATATGTATGGTTTTTAGTCAGTAGAAGTCTGACACTCCCTTTCGCTCTGTCCAAGAGCGGGAGGGGTTAAATAAAGATGTTTAAAAAAAAAATGGTCGTTTATGATGACGAACCAATATTCAAGTTTTGGGAGTACTTCATCACAGATCACCATAACTTAGAAATTCAATCAACAAAATCCTCAAGTAATTCTTGTCAATAGCTCTTTAACTGTATTTCATAAAATGACAGCAATTTCTTTTAATATTCGACGTAAGTATATTCGTTATTTTGATATTCTCGAATATCAAAATAACGATTATGAGTATTTCGGCTTCCGGATTAACGTTGTAGTACACTTTATTACAGCTTTGAAACATTAAATATTAAATTCACACGGAACTTTAGAAACAGTGTGATGGGAATATGAAAAAAAATAAAATGATATACATTAACTTTTTCCCATGGGGGTGTTGGCAAAAACTGCGGAAGGCAACCTGCAATTTATGTTTTTAGTAATGTGCGTAAATAATTCAATTATGAATATTTGAGTGTTATCAAGTGTTATCAATGTAAATGTTCGTATACCGCATCTAGCGGCGAAAATGTCGAGAACCATGTAATTTTTATTATGTTTCGCTATTTTTTATTAACAAACTTTGTGCCTACCGTATCCTACGAATACAATATAAATTTATCTTTTACACTCAAAAACACAGCTTTTGGCCGCGAAGCCATGAGTCGGCCTAGGGAGGAGCACGCATGTCTAGAAAAAAATGAATCACTAGAACTTTCAAGAGATCCAGATTATAATGTTCGGGAAACAGAGAAGCCGGCAGTGAATTACACAGACTGGGGGTTCGCACAGTACTTAAATGTGGAAGTATAAGGCATTTTTCCAGGGGCGTATTTTGAAATTTGGCGCCCCGGGCCAATAACTTTTGCCGCCCCAGGAGTCAAGAAAAATACAGTATATTTTTTTTTTGCTTTCTTTTTTTCTGAAGCAGTTTCGAGTAAGTAGTTAATCAATGAGTCGTAGAGCTTGGAAACAACCTCAATGTCTGTGTCGACCCCAGTTTTGTGGCGTGCGATCTTGTCGCCGGGGGTCCACCCTAATTTCGTAACCCCTTCTATTTTCATTATTAGCTAAGAAAACTAGCTAGACGTCAAATTACTTTTATTTTTTATTTTAAAATGTTACACTTCGGGTTTTTTTATTCAAAAGTCTAATCAATTGTTTTTGTATTTTGTTTTTGCTTTTAATTGGCAATCAAACATAGCTAATAGTGTGTTAGGGGTATGTCGTTCCGAAAATTAACAAAAACAGTGAACGAGCTCAAACAATTTTGACACAGCGGATAAGTTATTTGTCATGTCAGCGGATAAGTCATTTTGATTGAACAATTCATATAGATAGATAATTTTTTAAGAAGTTAAACATGAACCAGACTTGAGGGCAAATGTAAGAGCGAGCGGAGCGAGCTCGAAAATTTTTGCCCCCTGCCTCGGAAAAGCAACTGATTTTCTTTTTAACGTTCAAAAAATATATTTAACTTACTTTTACTACTAATGCATTGAGGGATTGAATTGGATGATGAAGAAAACTCGGTGGCAAGAGCGAGCGTAGCGAGCTAGAAAATCTTAGCATTCCAGATAGGTTAAATTATCTTTTTACCGAGAATATCAAGCGGTGGGCGGCAGATTAGAAGGATATAGTGCTTGTTTATTTGATTAAGGCCAGGTTGCAGTACTTTGTTTTTATGTACGCACGACCTCGCCCCCCGCCCTGCCGCGCGAGCGATATAATGCCTAAATTTTGACTGTTTTTTGCTTCTTGGAGAAAAACTATAAATAAATTATACAATCTGTTTTCACCATTTACTTCAGAATAAAAAGTTCTATCTACTGATATAACTTTCATATAAATTCATGATGAAATGTCTTAGCAGTACACGTTTGAAATTGTGATTTAGAGTCATGTTTGATAAAAAAAAGTATCGAGCCGATCATTCTAAATCGCGTTTCTATCTTTACGATTTACTAGAGAGTATATGTTCAATTTTTATGTAATGATTTTTATTTATTAAAAAACTCGTATTTAGTTCGATTTTTATAGGTTCAAAAATCTTAAAATTACTACAACCCGGCCTTAAGTAGTAAGTAAGGCTATTTCGAAAAACCGCCCCAGGGTGGCGGTGAGAAAAATATGCCTCTGCTTGGTTGTCCTTATTTTTACAACGTCGTCCACCATCTTGACAGAGAATTACTATAGTAATTATCTGATCTGATAACCATCATGACCTGACGTTGCCGCCTGGTTTTGTTAAGATAACTTGAATTGAGATTGTTAAGAAAATATAAAAGAGATGAGAAGTAAAAGTGGAATGAATGGCGCCAAAACCAAAACAAAATGCAATCGGCCAGGGGCGGCTGGGCGGCTATGCCGCCCCTGGCGTACTGGCGCCCCGGGCCATGGCCCGGATGGCCCTAGGGTAAATACGCCCCTGCATTTTTCGGGTTCCTGGAGCGATCCTTCCACTCTCTTTGCGCCTCCTCCACGTGCAACGTGCATACACGAACACCGGTTGCGTTAAAAGTCTTTTGACTTTTCTGAAGAAACTCACCAATAAGGATTTGTTTTGTAAAAGAAGTCTTCATCATGAGTGTTCATGAGGGAACTGGTACAAATATCCTAAAACTACAATTCTACCACTGCACAGCATTTGATTGTGCATTTCGCCAGTGGTTATGTTTTAGCCTCCAGTAATAGGAGGCACCATCAATCTGGCACAAATGTAAATTCTGTGGTCAGTACTGACAAATTGATGGGAAAACGAAATAACAATTGGCCCAACCCAGGAAGTGAACCTGGACCTCCGCTCAGTAGTGGAGATTGCAACCACTAGACCAAAGAACCAGTCAAGAACTATCAGCGATGTTTCCAGAAAAACGTTTTTGAATTTTGCAAAATTCAATTTCCTGGCAATATGTAACCTAAGGCTTAAAGGCTAATAAACTCAGAGAGATGCCATAAAATCCACCTTTTCCAATTCAATAGCAATTTTTCAATCATAGACCATTAGAAATTTTATTCTTTCTCCCCATGCAAAATAACTGCAGCCTATCATAGATTTTACGATGCCAACAACCTATGCGCAAAAAATCACTAAAAACCGGATACCTACCTCCGACCATTGGCAGCAATCAAAATTGACCGTAAATCGAATTAGCCACGCGTCCAAAACCATCGTCGTTCCATGGCTGAAGAAGATGCGAGTGGAAGAACCGGCCTTACACCGTTACTGTTCACATCACGAAAAAAAATACAGTTAGCCCGAGTCTCGAGCGCGCGCCGCAACGAAAAAAGCACAACCCACCGCTACACCACTACTCTAGGACGTACCGACGGGTGAAACGCGCGGGAATTTTGACATTGACAGCTCCGTTGGCGCCAAACAAACCTTTTTCAAATTGTGTTATAACTCGTGCCGTGAACTCGTGCAAACTGTGTTTATTATTATATTATTCAAGTGAAAATGTCTGAAAACGGATAATTGAATTATTTATTTATTGTGGCAACTGTGTTTTCTGAATTGTTTGACAGTGGTAACGAGCAAAGGATTTTTGACAAAATGCCGAGCACAATCAGAGGTGAGTTTTAAAAAGTTACTTTTGCAACAGATTAAAAAGCGTCGAAATTCTAAAGAGTTTTCCGAACTCTTTGGTTTGAAAATGTGCCCTCTAATTTTAAATCGAGCATTATTTAAGAGGAATTTTAATGGACGCATAATTTTGCTAATAGACGATTTTAATCCGAGTGGATTTTTAAATAGCTATAAATTGTTGAATGTTGTATTTTTACGTTAAAACGTTATAAATGTTGTGTTCGCTGAGGTTAACAGAGGTGAATGCACTTTTCCGTTGTGTTGACGGAAACAGAAGTCGTGAGTAACAAAGGTAAAATTTAAATTTCATGCGATAAGCTTTGAGTTTAGAAATTCAAATTTTGGGTATTTGTCACTTTCTATTAAGTTTGCATGTTTTCAGTAACTGAAAACAGTTTTATTTTTAGTAAAAATCTATATTTACCTATGACTTACTTAATTTCAATTCAGTAATTTAAATTATGATAGTCATTGAATTTCTCACTTTTTTTTTTACTATCTGATCGACCCTGAATATGAAAAAAGTAAAGGCTGAATTTTGACAGTAAGTAGTTGGAATTTTGGATGATAAAAAAAATTCAATGAATACCTTTGCCTAGTAAAAAGTTAAAACGTAAACAATATCTTGTTCGTGGTTAGCACCTACCTTTCATTTTTCCCGCTCATATTTAAAATGTAGTTTTTCTTTCTCATCTAAGATATTTTTAATTATTTCTATAAAAATTACCTTTTCAAACACTATAAAATCGACCTTCTCGTTAGTCCCTTTTTCTTTACGTTCCTCCCTCTTTATGTTTTCGTAAAAATTTTTTTTTTTAATAATTGTAGTAAAGTCAGATAGGTACCTACTTAGTATCAAAAATAAATAAATTGAAGTCACTATCCCTAAGCAAAACCTACAACAAAAAATACAAAGCCACGTTACCGTTCATAATTTAGGTACTTATCGAGAATGACCTAGACTCCAATAATGGCGGTCTAGAACTTTCGTCTATGGTCGCCCTACGCCATCGAACTAGCAAATAACGTTCCTTTATGAATTTTAATATCGTAAGCTCGGACGGTAAACACTGCTGGATGACTCAGATTCTCACTGATCACTTGTATACAAAATACGCAATGGTTACCAAATCATTGGTAGCGTAGGTCATTGAGTCCCGTAGCCTATTTTTTATGGTAAATGACATGATTATCAAGACTTGCATAAGTCATTTGGCTGTGTTAATATTAATTAGGAGCTCTCCTTAAATAGTTTGAATTGTTTTTATACGTATGAGGAGGTTTATATCCTGAAATCTTATGCTGGAGTCATCATCATCATCTACACCGACCCACTCACTGCTAGGTATAGTGCCAGCCTCATGCTGGACTCTGGAGTAGCATGATTTAAAAATTAAAGACATAGTCTAAAGTTATAGGTATCAGGATGAACTCCTCGAGAAACCTCATCCCGATAAAACCAAGTAAGAGGTATAGCTGACTCCCCAGAATTTGCCAGATCTACTTCAGGATCCCTATCCTCCTTGTATTTATCTCTTCAACTGCTGATGATTCTGCTGAGATTCTGTCTTCATCAACTTCTATCCACATATCTCTGAGTGTAGACCTCCTTCGTTTACTTGATCTTGGACCAGCACCGAAGTCTTACTCGTTTGCTTAGACCTCTCCATTGCTCAATGACTTTCCAGGTTTCTATCAGATGTAATGACGAAATAAGACTTTAGTTTTTCAACTGGTAGTGGTGCAGTGGCCCGAGCGCCGAAAACGAACAAGAAAGCGGGTACACCGTTTTGTCTGCTCATAAACAACCACTCGCAATAACATCAGCTTAACCGTGATCATGGTGCTTGCAACAGCGCGGCGCCGAAATATCGGAAACTCGAAAGTTCGAAATTAATATGTAGTAAACATGGTAAATACCCCGTTACAGGGGTTTGATAGATGAGACTTGACCACCCGTCTAACAGTTGGTCCGACTCCCTTTCCCCTACCTACCAGCCCAAACAGTTCCTAAACAGTTATATGCCGCCCTTCTCCAGTTACTCAGACATTCCCTTGCCTGAATTTTAAGACAGTCACGTCCCATGCTAATCAGCTCGTCTATTCGTGTCCTAGACTGCACGGCGACAATGCACCTGGTTTATATTAGGTGATGTCATCATCTGGATGGGGTTCCAGAGTTTTTGCGGCATGGGGTCATCTCATCATCATTCTCTTGTCCTTATCTCAATTCATTTGGGGTTGGCGCAGCATGTCTTCTTATTCCATACTTCTCTGTTTCTCGTCATCTCATGAGACACCTCCTTTCTTAGCATTTATCATTCTTAATACAGACCATCCATCGTTTCTTTTGTCAGCATGGGGTCATGTATCAGCAAATAAATGAGGACCGCTTTTGGCTGTATTTGATCTGATAGTACAAGCTACTTCTGTCACTCTTGACTGTTTTTCTGTGTCTTATTTTCAGTTTTTTTGCGGTATGTGGTCAGGGACTATTAGCAGCTAAATGAGAACTGTTTTTGGCAGTATTTGATGTGATTATCTGGCTGTGTCTTTTACTTTGGAGCTATTTTCTCTGTACCTTCTTCGTGAGTTGTTCGGCGCCTTTCTGAAAATCGCCACTGTTAATTCTGGCGCACAGGAGTTGCAGTGGTTTGGGAATAGTAAGGCGGGCTAGTATCATCTGTTGTTGATGAGTCGTGTAAGGGACTATTATTACCATCTATTTACACCATATTATTCATCATCATCATCATCATCATTTCAGCCAAAAGACGTCCACTGCTGGACATAGGCCTCCCCCAGGCGTCGCCACATTGACCGGTCCCGTGCGTCTCTCATCCAGCGGGTTCCTGCAACCTTGACCAGGTCATCGGTCCACCTAGTGGGAGGCCTTCCAACGTAACGTCTTCCGGTTCGCGGTCGCCATTCCAGAACTTTTCGGCCCCATCGGCCATCCGTTCTGCGAGCAATGTGCCCTGCCCATTGCCACTTAAGTCTGGCGATTCTTCGGGATACGCCATATTATTACCAACTAATAACCCTCCTTTTGGGCTTCGACGCAGTCGGGTAAAAAAGGATTGCCTTTATCTTCTTTTTAGTGTCTGACTGCGATGACAAAAGTTTTTATGATGACAAAAGCCTTTTATGATCATCTGCTTAGCCTTTTCTCCACTATGTTGGGTCGGTTTAATATTAAAACATATTATTATGTGTATTTTTCCAAAGTCTGATAAATAAACAGTAACTAACGGCAAACTTAATTACCTGTTCACAATATTACTTTTAAAATCTTTTACACAAGACTCTTATGAATATCTTTCTCTGAAGTGGTGTTTATCGAAAATCGTAATGATGCCATCTGCGAGGCCAGTTTCGAAAAGTGACAGTTGGGTTCATTGACCTTGTGTGCGGGACTTTAAAATTAAGCTCCTCTCAAATTTTAAAAGCTTTTCTTTCAATGAGTTGCTATTTCTTTCTGAAACTCAAAGAAGCGCTACTACTATAATTTTTAACACGCTTTTTTAGTTTTCCGAGTATAGGAAGAAAATTCTCTAAGACCATTTTCCCGATTACTAAGAATCGCCCTTGAAGCAAAAAAAAAAACACCAATTCCAAATTCAAAATTGACAGCCAGCATCCATAGATATTGCGCGCCATTTTCCATAGCCGCGCCTGCCATCGTCCGCTATTGCCGGCCACCGTCAGAAAAGCGACAGTAGGGCGGTGCTCGGCCCTGTGTACCGTAAGCCGCAATCCCTTTCTTTGTGACGTAGCGTACGGTACTCTGCGTTAGTGATGTGAAAAGTCGTGTTTGTCGGGTCGATAGTTTTATGTTGAAGTTTTAAACTGTGGTGTAGGATTGAGTTAGTTCCTTCTCTGGATGGACGCTAATGGCTGCAGTATGATTGCATAAGCTGTATGAGCCGATAACGTTCCAAGTTCTAACTTCTGAGACATGGGACATTCTGTGTGACGTTATCGTATTTTTTTTTATTTATATGTTCTTTGGATCACTGCTGTATACTGCGTCTCATAAGAACACCACAGTTATGGCATATTTCATAAACAATTATTAAACAACACATTCAATCGTCCATCTTCCCACACATCCTCACAATTTAGGTCACAGACAATGTCTCCAAGACTCAGACACTAACCATTACACAAGTAAATGTCTAGTAAAAAAAAAGAGCCTCTACCACAGACAAACCATCGACAAGGCCCCCCTCTAGCAGTGACGTAGCCTAACGGTGATCGCAGTTAGGCTCACCCACATACTGTGTAACTGTGTGCATGCGTCCGTTATATGGACGCGTTCCGTGCATGCGACGCCGTGGGATCGGCTGTATACGCCTTTGCTTGAAAAAAAAAGACGTAAAATGACAATTGCGTGTCGTGCGCGCTTAGTCGATTTTAATTTATGCTCTGTGGTTTGCTGTTATGTCATGTTAGAGCGGAAAGGATTGGTAAAATGTGATTCGATTGATGCGTAGCATGATCGGAGATATGTATTGGAGTTTCCCGTTTCAGGTCGATTTTTCGTTGGTTTAGGGATGGTTTGGCTAACTGGAAATATGAAGGATAAGAAAATTGAAAAGCTTTGCAAAAAATCCTGTCAGTGAAATATTTTACAGGCTATTTTATTTTCAAAAACGCATTGCCCATGAGGTTCTTCTGACGACTGAAAAATTATTAAATTAAAAGTAACCAAAACAAGCCTAATTATGGATAAGAACGTTGATATCCGGCTAATCGTTACAGCATGAGTACAAAAATAACTCATTCAAATTGCATATGCTTTTCAGAGCTTTTTCTACAGCGTGCATGGCGAAACCACCTTCTCAAGTTCTCATTATCTTAGCGATCAAAACTCATTTCAACTCAGTTTCACCAACGGCCAAAAAAAGAACAAGTTTTTGAAACTACAAGAGTTCAATGACTTTTAACGAATATGCATCGGTCAGTCCAGTTCGAATTTCGAAAGGTAGATGTAAAGATATAGTCCAGTCTTAAAGTCTAGACTTTTGGAACTTTATGGCTAGAAATAAACTAGGACATCGCTTTGTTAAGTTTTTTTTTTTGTAGTTTTATCAAGATTGACTGTTTAAAAAAGTTTTGGTGGGTAAAAGTTAGTTTTTTTTTTTTAATTATGGTAGGATTAGCATTTTTTACATAGATACAAAAATAATGTTATTTTTTCTTTCTTTTACTAGAAGCACGATTTTTATTCCAAACTGGAAAAACAATGTCGTAATTTAAATAACCAATAGACCAACATCTTTTTCAGTGCAATCTTCCTATTTAAGACACGCTAAGACAGAAAAAGTGGTATCTTTAACTTCATATTTCACTGATCAAATCAAAGTTTTATAAAACTACAAAGTACCTACAAGCGTTTGCCTTTGCGTATTTTTATTACGCACTTTACTAATAAAAAATAAACGGCTCTATGGTCAACACGTAATTTGGCACTATTGAAATGTCAATCAGGATGACGTTCTTTATTCAAAATTTAAACAACAAAAGCATTGAAATTATGTATTCCGTTAATTAACCACTGTTTAAAGAAAAGCTCATTCATAAAAAACTATTGTTAAAAAGACAGGTTATTTAATACAGTAAATATTAATAAGCATGTAATTAATTGGCTGCTTTAGCAGAATCATATTTTGGATTATAATATGAATTGCGTTAAAATTCGTAAAATATTCGCAAAGAGATAGTTCATACTTAATAGTAGCGTCTGTGACCATTTTACGAATTTTAACGCAATTCATATGATTATCCTATTATGATTCTGCTATAGCGGCCATTTTAGGCCCTGTGGTAAAGTCGTTGAAAAAAGTATATTGTAATGATTTTACAGTTGAGATCCTGAATCGCTGAACTCGGTTCAGGAAAGTTTGACTGGATACGTACACACAAGCTTACCGAATTGAAAAAAGGAACAAGGCAAGGAGCAAGTTATGTTTTGGTCTGAAACTGGAAAGCACATTGGTTATATATATATTTTTTTTGTTAAAAAATGAGTAATCTTGCATTTGACTACCACCTCGATGATATAATATAGCGTGTAGGTCCACAGTGATCTCCGAAAGTACACACAACTTTGAATTATGCACACATTTTTTTTTTGGCGGGTGGAAAATCATCAAATAAAACAAGATGATATTTTTGCACACCTAACAAGCACAACTATGTATAAAGCCTTTAAAAAATTCAAGAATATTTAAAAACAAGGATTTTTTATCAAAAACCCCAAGACGTTTTTTTCTAATTTCCCCGTAACTTTTATTATCGATACCTTTAATAGTAAGTAATCAAAATCCACTACAACTCAATCATCCATTAGTGTCCGATCATTGAGAATTGGTGCCGAATGCGGTCGTCGACCCCGACCGGTCTTCGGCCAACGCTTAATAAAAAGTATTTACTACAAGCCCGTTATATTTGCCGTGTCATAATATTCTATTGAAGAATTAAAAAAAAACAGGTTCTATATTTGAAAAGTTTGAGAGGAAGAAAAATGACGGATGGCTCCTAGACTATGAGGTCATTGGATTGGAATTTAAATGCAAAATGCAGTTTTGATGAAAATCAAAAATAGACAAGTAAAGATTGCCGCCTAGTCGCAAGCTCGACTGCTGAGGGTTCGATTCTCGGGTCAAGAAAAGTGTTACCTATTGGGTTTTATTATCACGAATTTCGTAGTAGCAGGTATCAAGTCTGGATTCAGGACCGTTTAATGGCAATACGCTCTCCCCTTACAACATAGGATTAAATGCACCTCTGCTTTACCCTTCGAGAATTATAGGCGTGTTGTTATGTATCGTAAAACATTATTCGTTACACCTGTGCAGTAAGATTACCACAAGTTATGTAAAGCAGGTGACAGACCTCTAAAATGCAGGACAACACCAAAGAATGCGTGGAGGCCATCAACATTTTATTGTAAGTAACTGTTACATCAACGCATTAATGACCTTGCTCCCCAAAATACTAAACTAACCAAAAAAATAACAACCGAAAGAAAAATCCCGTTAAAACACCAAAGAGATCCATACAAATACAAATGGCGACCTATATTCGAACGAGAAATTTTAAAATTCGCGCCACGATTCGAAATACGAACTTCAAATTCGTGAGTCGAAAGTTGCGCAACGAATGCCTGAAGTGGGTTCAATGAACGCAGTTCGGCTATTTCCCGTTAGGAGTCGCACGTGAGGTTTTACTTTTAAATTTGCAATTTAGTACCGCTATCGGACATCAGAGTGCGCTGTCTCGCTTTTACTGTTTTTGGAGCTTTTTTTTCTAGGAGCAAAAGTGGTGTTACTTTTATTTTATGGTTTAGAGTTAGTAGCAATTCTTGTTTATGACACTAGTATGGTTTCGAGAGATTTGATTATTAATTTTCGCGAAGTTTGATTAACTCTAATTGCTTCTCGTTTTATTTTTCTATCAAGATGCAATTCGATTCTGTTTGAAATACGACTTGTGTTAATATCCCAAAATATCTTTGACTGTTGAAGATTTCATCCAGTAAATCCCAATTCGTGGAAATATTTCTCTTAAGTATGTTGAACATGGAATGTTGGTATCATGGTCAATAAATCGTGGAATACCAGACACTATGACGTTATTAGCATAACATAATGTCACGTTTTGTAATCCCCGAAGGGTTAGGCAGAGGTGTAAGTGCCTAATAGTACACCTACATTTCACCCGTTATGTTTAAGTCCTATGTAACAGACGACGAAAAACTCAATAACACTTGGTCCAGTCCCAAACAAACCCAGGACCGATGATGATATAATAAGTTGCACAATATTGTGATCAATATAAGTTATGCATTTAAAGAATCTGCAAAACTCACAAATGCACAAATATAATTATTGCTGCTATGATTTTGAACATGAATTCTTTATTTGAGCAAATAATCTTTTTAGGGCACCTCTTCATCATCATCATCATCATATCAGCCCGGAATCACCCACTGCTGGGTATAAGCCTCCCCTTTTTTCCACCACCAGGGCAGCTCTTAGTAAATGAAAAAATAAAAGATCAAACAAGGCTAAAGATCTGCACTTTTTGATCTTTAAATAGTTATTTTTTACACACCCTCATAAAATGGGTATCATTAAAAAGGTTTTGCTGAGAAATACGAAAACAGCGTTATCTGAAAAATTACGCTCTTTCTACATCGTTCTCACATAATTTACAAATGTATGATCTCCAAGATTTTGTAACAATATGTTCATTTAATAGTATCCAATAGTATTCATGGAGTTTCTTGCCCATTCTTCTCCAAAGAGATCTACACTAAACTTTATACAACTACAGTACTTTCACAAGTTTATTATTCCTTGTGACTGTAGTTTCGCTTTTTTTGTTTTTCTGACATTCAAAAGTGTCTCTAATGGTCTAATTGTGAAATACTTGCTTCGAGTTGAAATAATTTATATTTAAAAAAACCAATCTAAAATATTCTTGCATTCCCCCTGACAACCAAAACCTTTTGTTTACCATGCAAAAACATAAAACCTGTAGTTTTATTTACTACTAAAAATCCCGTAGCTAATTTATATGCAAAGCTTAACTTTACTGTTTATTTAAAGTTCCGTCACGTGAAAATAACATGAGAACATGACAACGATTTTAAAAATGTCTAAACAAGCCTCTTTGGGTGTGGGCCTCGTGCATTCTTGTCGTTTATATGGAGAGAATGTTATAGGAGCTGCTTTTTTTTTAAGGAAGGGAAATCATATGGGTTTTACTCTTACTGACTAAATCACCGCTGCTCTCAAAACGGTGAAGGAAAAATCGTGAGGTTCGAAGACATGTGACATCTACCAATCCACACCAGCAAGTGGAAATTATGTTTTTTCCTTCTCCTCCGCTATTCTTTTCTGATTATTTTCGTTGCGGGATCCAAGACAGTTAAATCATTTCTCTGGGACTTCGTCGAGCTTCATTGTCTCGGCGCTTTTCTTGTGCGCGCCACTGATGATTCTGGCTAATAGGAGTTACAGTGGTTTGGGAATAGTGTGGCGGGCTTGTCTTAATAAAAAAATCCGCACTGGGCCCGCTCGGTAGATTACGGCCCATTCACTCTCAAAGAGCGGAGGCCTGTGTCCTAGCAGTAATCAAAGCAAATTAATAGGCTGTTGATGATGCTGACTAATAAAACCCAACCGTGGGCAAATATTGGCGTACCTCGCTCTGGCTAACCTCAGGTAAACACGGGCGTGATACTAATATTATCTACTTATCCTTTTTATCTCAACTATATTGGGGTCGGCTTCCAGTCTAACCAGATGCAGCTGAATACTAGTATTTTACTTGGAGCGACTGCCTATCTGAGCTCCACAACCCAGTTGGTACAGGGTAATACGATATCCTTGGTAAGATTAAAAAGTAAACGACTGATTGAATCGTAATGAAAGGCAAAGATATAGATTGTATCCTTAGGAAGGACATGCTACACCTTTTTTTTCTCACACATACGCACACATCAATATTTCAACTCAGACAAAGTCGGGGGCCGCAGCTAGAACATAATAAAACACTGAATATTTCATATTACAGCAACAAAGACACGCCTCCCCAAAAATGTCACTACACACGACAAAATAACCCACTGAACTTAACATTAAAGTCCATTGCTCGTCCAAAAGACACCTTCACCCCATCCCCTGAAAAAACTCTTCAATGTATACAGAAAATTCGCAAAAAAAAAATGCCCGACTGTCCGCAGTCTGGGTTCAACTTACGGCCTTGAAACCATAGCCGCATAACGTAGAACACACACATGCATACGTTTACACGCACACTATGCCGATCTAGCGTACCTAGATCACAGGCTAAACCTAAATATATAGGCTGCATAAAGAACTCCTTGATAGGAACTCGTCGATAACTTTTATAGGTCCTTTTCTGGGGGAATAGTATTTTTAAATAGATGATAGAGGTCCTTTTCTGGGGGAATAGTATTTTTTTTTAAATAGATGATTGATGTAAATAGATGAAGGATAAAGTATCTATTTGCTTTGTTTTGTGTATTTTATTGCATCACCTCTGCTCTCAAAACGGTGAAGGAAAACATTGTGAGGATACAATGTCTCAGAACCAAAAAAATCGAAGACATGTGACGTCTACCAACCCGCACTGGGCCCGTGTGGTGAATTATAGCCCATCCCTCTCCTGACTCCCTGCAATGGGAACATTATAGGGTGGTGATGAAGATGATGAAAGTAAAGATACTTTCATCCAGCAACTTGTGTGCTCATCTAATTACATTTGAAGAAGACTGGGATCTAAAACCCATTTCGTATTTTTAAATTAGCTAGAATTTAAAATAAATAAACCACATTCATTTGTTTTCCAAGCTAACGTTTCAAGTATACAAAAGCTCAGAGAATACAAAGAAAGATCTGAATTAGCTAAGCTAATTCAGATCTTTCTTTGTATTTCTATGTCTTTGTTTTCTAGGACAAAAGTATTACTGCAGAGATGAAGGACCGAGTCTGAAATAGCATGCGTTTTCACTGCATTTTGAAGAGTTTCAACCATTTATTATTTATGTCGTGTTAACAGTAGTACAAGTGATTTTATAGTCAAGGCAAAGATTGTTTAGAAAAACAATCTTTATGGTCCGAACCTTATGGTCTGAAATTGCCTTCACGTATTGAGTAAACTTTGCGATTTACGTTTCTTTGTGTAAAAAGAAGCGTTTTCACTGCAGAGGGATAGTTTCCTAAATAAGATAGCAAGAAAATTATTGGAAAATGTTGAATAATCTATTCTGTACTCATCATCTGCCAATCCTTTTACCTACTATGTTTGCCGCTGAATACCAGTATTTGAAAATACTATATCGAGCGACTGTCTATCTGACCTTTATAACCCAGTTGATAAAAATCCAGTAATGCATCCTGTATTAGGATAATATTACTCAAAGCAAGTCAATGGTAATAGAACTCATTGAAGGAAATAATGTTAGTGTCTGTGTGCTTTTCATCAAACTACCAAACGCAGCTTCTTGCAAGAGATATGTCATTTATTTTCATTTTATATTACCGGCGGTAGAATTTCTATGTGATTTTCCTGTATGAATATTTTTTTTCTTTATCTACCGAATCGATAAAAGTTTGTATGTAGGGGGTAATCTCCAGAACTAATTTAAATATCCAAAAAAACACTGATGTGACAGTATCTCTCTGTCAGTGTTTTTTTTTTAATTACGAAAGAAAGATAAATTAGCCGAGTTATAACAACTTTTGTGGATGAAGCCGTCGGCGAAATGCTAGTAGCTTTCTAAATATCCATCCTGTTGAAACTCCTTGTACATTGTCGATTGTTTTTAGCCTATGCCTCCTATTCATACGAACAAAACAATTCAATTCAAAACAGCATCAAAATCAACTAAAACAATTAATAAAACAATCGGAAACCTCGAAAGCCTACTCAATCAACCTTTCTAACATCCGCGGAACCACGAAATATAATATAATACGGTTATTACGGGTACAGACACGAAATTATTGATTTCTTATGTCCTTCGTTACAGGATCGCAGTTTCGACAATACTTTACGGTTGTCTGGGTAACCGGGTACTCGCGGCGATTATATTTTAAGGGAGAGTGAAGCGAAATTTAAATTATTTTTGGACGGAGTTAAGTTCGGAGGTTATTAGCTGGTACGATATGGTTTAATAATCGGGTAAATTATTGCTATAATAAAAAGATAGATTTCCCAACTATATTGGGGTCGGCTTCCAGTCTTACCGGATGCAGCTGAGTACCAGTATTTTACATGGAGCGACTGCCTGTCTGACCTCCACAACCCAGTTAATACCAGGTAATACAATACCCTTTGGTAAGACTGGATGTTAGAATTTCAGGTCACTGACTACCTGTAACGACTGCCAAAGATATAGATATATATATATATATATATGGCAGCCGAGACCAACAGCTTAACGTGCTTTCCGAGGCACGGAGGAAACTCGGTATGTCGGGTGGTCACCCATCCACAGACCGACCTAGGCAAGCACAGCTGTACCTAAAGATCGACCTGAGTGGCAGTTCTTATTAAGCCACGGGCAAGAATGATAAAGAAAAGAGTAAATGTTGCCGTGACGTCTGACTGGGGAGAATCGAGAAAGATAGAAGAAAACGGGTAAAGCCGATCCCAAGTATAATGGAACCAGTGTAGGAAGATTATAAGGTTACGATGATGCGGCAGATTTACATATTTCTGGCTAACATTTCCTTCTTTTCTGGATTGGTATCAGGTAGAAGTAGAACATCCTAAGAATGCTCAGGTCAACCCGGATACGTAAGCCAAGTAATCGGCTAAGTAGTGGCAGGTTTTATCCAGGGTTTGTCTAAGGCTAATTTATTGCGCCACTTACGTTATTACAGCTTGTCTTTCATCTGACCACCAGTCTTATTAAACTGGTGTCGAGTTACCAAGTTACAGGGTTAAGAAAGACAGTTAGGCAGTCGATGTATGGAGGCTCACTGGAGTGGCAATAGACCGGTAATTACCGTATAACCGATGGCAAAGATCTGGTCTGAGTGGAGACCGCGAATTGGCAAACATAAAATTGATGATTGAGGCCTCAGGCAGGTGGAGTGATCTCCATACCGTAGGGTAGCTGGTAATAGCTGGACGAGAGTTGTCAAGAAGTGAGCTGAGTAGTGCCGATGGGGCCGAAAAGTTCTGGAATGGCAACCGCGAACCGGAAGACGTTGCGTTGGAAGGCCTCCCACTAGGTGGACCTAGTGGAAGGCCTTCGGGTTGCGGGGACCCGCTGGATTAGAGACGTACGGGACCGGTTAATGTGGCGACACCTGGGGGAGGCCTATGTCCAGCAGTGGACGTATTTTGGCTGAAATGATGATGAGCTGAGTAGTGTGCAATTGAAAGGACCTAGTCTTCATAGTGTGTCGATGATAATTTAAATATAGTCGGCCCAAAATTTGGCGACGGTTTTGGCACTTTCAGTAGCGTCCATCAGCTCCTGTGATATACAAACAACAGGACAGACAGGACATGATTTCGTTTGTGGGGTAACACCACCTGGTGATGATGATGAAATAATTTAGTGCTACAAGCAATTAGGGCTGGACACGTTGTTCTTAGAATGGATGCCCGAAAAGTTCTGAAATTTCGACTGCGAACCGGAAGACGCTGCATTGGTAAGCCTTCCACTAGGTGGACCGATGACCTGATGAAGTTTGCGGGGATTCACTGAATGCGAGACGCACTCCCGTGCGTTGGGTGAGGTCTGCGTCCAGCAGTGGACGTCTTTCGGCTGAAATGATGATGATGAGAAGCAATTAATAAATATCTTCTATTAAAATGGCGCCTAAGATTTGTTTAAAAATAAATATGTTGTAACGTTTCTTGCGTATGTTTACTTCGACTTTCCTTGTTTGGCTGTCATCAGCCGACGTTATGTAATGAAGCTTTCGTAGTGGCAGCAGAAACGACAGTGAAAGAAATATTTTAGTGACAGTTTTTTTTTCGTTAGAATTAATCAGCTGGGAAAAAAAATAGGACAATGTGTATCCTACTAGTCCTACTAGTATTATAAACGCGAAAGTTTGAAATTAGTATGGATGGATGGTTGTTTGTTTCTCTTTCACGCGAAAACTACAGAACAGATGTAGATGAAATTTAGAGCACAGATAGTTTATAACCTGGATTGACACATAGTCAGTCAGTCAGTCAGGACTTCTCTTTTTGTTTATATAGATAGATAGATTGACTAAGATTAAATTTTAGAAATAAATAAATGTAAACAGACTGTACTTCTAAAAAAAGAAGGAGGTTCTCAATTCGGTTTTTTTTTATGTTTGTTCGGGCATAACTCCGTCACTTGCTAACCGATTTGAAAAATTATTTTTTTGTTGGAAACTTCCCAAATGGTCCCATATTTTTTTTTATCGAATTCGAACAAGCGGTTTTTGAAAAATCATCGAAACCAAAAAAAGAAAAACTACATTGTCCACATTATGACCCATGAACATGTGAAACACTAAAAAGTGAAAAATAAAAACTTTTTAACAAAAAATAAAACCGACTTCAAACAAAAAAGTGAAAAATAAACTTTAGAAGGAAAATCAGTTCCTGAAGTCGGTGGCAAAAAAATGAAATCAAACAAACAAAACTCACCGACTTCAGAAACTGATTTTTCTTCTAAAGTTTATTTTTCACTTTTTTGTGTTGTTTTTTTTGTAGTCGGTTTTTTTTTTATTTAATTTTTAGAATTCATAAGAAACTTTTTTGTTCACCCTACTTCTTTCAACCTTCCCAGAAACACCCAATTTTCTTTAAAAATCATGAAAAAAAAAACATTTTTTCACAAGCAAACCCTGAAAAAATCACCAGTATACCCTTCAAGGCCACAACAAAACGTTATCCCTATTTTTTTACCGACCGTACTACCAACATAAATTCGATTATATGCTTTTTCACCATTCTGAACGATCGAAACGCGTCGAGAGGGACGGATGTATGCCGTTAGAGGGAGAGGGAAGATTTAGGTATACCGCGCATGCGTCCGCACGTGCCGCCAATGGAGGACGGAACACACGGGGCGAGAAATGAGGGATATATCTTGAGATATTTTTGGTGGAAAAGATAGGGAATAAATAGTTTGGTGAGAAGATCTTTGGTGGGATATAAGGTTCTGGTGAGAAGGCTTAGTTTTGGAGTACTGGCTGTGTATAATAATAACGTACTATGCCTATGTTTTTTCTAAATTATGAAAACTATTTAAAAGTCGTCGTCTATTTAACAGTTTTTTAAAATAGCCTTTAAGTGAATACCGTATAGATCGAATATGTTGACCAAACTGTGCGTTCTTAAGTGAGAAAATTAGTTTAATTTTAGAATAAAAAAGAAAATTTATAAAAGTAGTCAAAGCGTTTTGTTCACAAAATATTGGTAAAAAACTAGAAAATTCTAAAAATGTATAAAACTTGACACTACACATAAAATAACTGATATTACTGACAAACAAAATCCAATCAATAACCAAAAACAAGCACCAACCAACCACCCAAAATAAATCTCAAGTTCTATCCCGCGACCAATACACGGAAGTGTGTTGTGTAGCCGGCGCCCTGCCTACGCCGCCGCGTAGCGCTACGCTTTCGTAGGCCTGGCAGTGGCTACGGCGGCCAACTCGGGTCTACGTCGTCGTGTAAATTAGGACAATGTGTCACTGTGTCCGACAAACAAAACAAACCTAAATATGTGAGCAACCACACAGTGCCTAAATACTTAAACACTGCCAGTAATTTAAATCTAATTCTAACGCACAATTAATTCTTAAATCTAAATCCGTTTTTCGGGAGGACGTTCACCCCTGACCCAGTTTGTATGCATCTGCGCGCAGTACTGCAGTCTACCAATATCAAACAACCCCACATCATCAGTGTTCAAGGACGGTACCAGGAGTGATACAAAGTGTTCATTAGTTATAATCCTTCTATAGATTAGCTTCGTGCAATAATTTTACAATCATTTTCTCGACTGACTCTGATAAGTCTGAACTCTGTTAATGTGTGGATATCGATGCGAGGTATCGAGATTTTAAGGCTGTTTTTGCGATAAGGAAGGACAACATGGCGGGACGGGATACTTCTTTGGAGGGCCAGCTGACTCATGTCATCCAGCATCATATATCTCAACCGGGAACTGAGGCGCAAGTGAGCGTACACCAAGTGCAGAGTCCATCGGGAAGTGGGACAAAGAGGCACCAGATCATCATAGACATCAAACAAGACATTGATATAGATGAGCTATCAACCAGGTCGTTAGCCGAAAGTGTGATGGAGACGCTAGGAGCTCGATCAGCTTCTGTATACATCGATAACTCTCATGTAGCTGGTGAAAATTCAGGAGACCTCGAATCTCTGACGACTGTTAATGTTATTGTGGCGAATGACCTAAGCCAGGCGTCTGCAAGTCCTCAAATCGTTGATGAACCTGATGCTGTACAGGATCCGCCCGAAAGTTCAGGGATATTGCCAGGGAATCGTATAGCTGTTGACAGAATTGTGGAGATGACTACTAGTACTTCAGAATCTACGTCCACAACGAATACGGCTGTAACCACAGTTGCGACAACGACTGCGTCAGGTATATGCGCCATTTTTCTTTTATGCAGTGATTTTTGTATACATAGATAATTGTGTCATTGATTTTTGTGTACTTGTCGTAGAATATTCTGCTTGGTTTTCTATATTTTGGGCTACTTTTTGTGTGCTTGTCAAAATGATAGATTGACTAGCTCAGATCAAATAACAGTTGACTAGGTTAAATATGCAAATTTTTGGGTTACTAAAATAGCCTTTTATTGTTACATATCCACTTGCATTTGCTTTGTTTGTAGGACGATCTTTTGAGCTATTATTCTCAGCCTGAATTTAACCTACTGCAGTGTAGCACTCTATTCTCAAACAGGGCGGGAACAAGCATTGATCACTCCGCTTGAGAATTGTTTTCTTACGATGTTTTCCTTCACTGTTACTATGGGCATAGACAAATGGGCATAGACGGTCGCTTTTTAAATCGTTTTGTTTTATAAAAAGATTTTCGACAGTATTGGCGTATTGGTAGTTTATGAAATGTCAATCCAATATTTTGATTACTAGTTTTTATTTAACTTGCAATGTAGATATATGTGTGTTTGTTTAGGTCAAATCTTTCAACTGAATTTCTAATTAGTTTCCCTCATCCGTATGAGCTGTTTTTTTAGACACCTTTGGTTCAAGTGACAAGTTATTTTTATGACAGTTGATTCTGTTACCTTACGTCAGCGATTAATAGCACGGATGCGAAACTGTGTATAATATTTTTTACTTTTCATTTTAATAATAGCTCATTTTTTAAGTTGACTTATTGACTTTCAATCTACTTTTTCAAGATTATTTTCTTCTTTCTGTGTCGTGTGGTTAATGCCACTAATGGGCCGCTGACTTGACTTTGATTAACAAGATTATGTTACCAAGAGCTGTCCAATTTTCATTCTATTTTTGGCACTATCATTTGTTTTATCTCTACCATTCCATAATCCATTCGTATACGCCTTACAATTTAAATTACGTGACAGGCTATTTCTGTCCCTTTTCATTGATCTAAACATGACAAAGACAGGGGAGTATTTAAAAAACTGTCGCTAAGATAGGTAGATAGATGATATCTTTTTTCAAAGCGATTTGAAGAAGGCTGTTTTCATAATTTTAGAAGTATCTAATCTGTGTACATTGTAGGGACGTTTTTCTAGAGTTTACCACCTTTATTTATTGCCCACCAACAACAATTATAAATAAATACTATATTCATGTTTTCTGCAAGATATTTTTAATTGGACCTAAGGACATGACATGCAAAAGTGAACAATAGATGTAACAACAGATGTTAGAAACAAAGCAAAAGTAGGCTGGTAGAAAATAACTAAGCCAAAGTCTCTCTTTGTGCCGTTATTTAAACATACATGTATACATATACATACACTCACACCCTTTTCCCATGGGGGTAGGCAGAAACCACAGAACGCCACCTGCTACGATCCTTACATAATCCTTTTGCCTCGTCCACATTCATACATCTGTTATTTAAAATTGTGTATACAAAGTTTTGTATACGTAAATACTTGATTTTGACTAGAAAGTTTTGTCAAAGACATTAAAATTTGTTACATCAGGTTAACACGCACGGTAAGAAATATGTATATCAAAAAATCAATATAGGAAGCAAGAAATTACAGCTGTGAACGCCAAAATGGTGGAACGCTTTCTTGTGTATATCTCGGAGGACCTTAAGGCACCATCGTTCTTAATAATTGAGCCAGTTTGTCAAACTAAAGACTTACAGAATTCAGAACCATGTGATAAGTCTATAAATAGAAAATGAGTACATGAGAGGAAGTCTGAAAGTGGCGCCGGTGACTGAAATGTTGTTTGGTAATCGGTTGTCCTGGTATGTGATGCGGAGGATAAGGAAAATGTCTTGAAGAAAGTTGTTAAAGTTGTTAAAAGACATGTTGCGCCGACCCCGAATAAATTGGGATGGGGGCATGATAATGATGACGTGATAAGTCTATTAGATGATAGGTAAACATAATGGGGAAGGCAACTGTTTATCTAATGGCGCTTAAGTACAGCTTGTACAGACACATCAAGCTATACTTTCAGTAAAACCTGACCTAGTTTTGTATGAACTTCCCATACAAACAGCCACTCCAATCAATCTTCAGGTTAAGCCGTGCTTGTCTAGGTTGGTCTGTGGATGGTGACCACCCATTACACACCGAGCCGTTGATCCCGGCTGACAAATGTAGATTTTTGACAGTTGTAACAGGAAGTCAGTGGCTGGAAAGTTTGACAAGTTCCAATGTTACTAAGGGGTATCATATTAGCGAGTACTAAGTGCATGTTTACGTACAGGCGGGGCGTTTGAATTAAAAACGCAGCACGCCACGCGCGACGCATGGTGATGTATGAAAAAGTTAACGATTTCAAACGTTGATTTTACGAGAAGCGATATTTCGCTCGTTAGTTTAAAATGCAGCGTTTGTTGCAGTGGACCCGTCGCTCAGTAAATTAACAAAAAAGCACGAGACGAGCCTTCTGCACGGTACCTTCTGCACGCGCCGCGCAAGGCCCCGCAACGCCCCGCGTCTCTGTAAACGAGCCCTTACTGTTGTAGAGGTTAGATAGGCAATCACTCGTTATAAAATACTCGTATTCAGTTCTGTCGGGTAAGACTGGAAGCTGTCCCCAACACAGTTGGGAAAAGGCAGGCATTTGATGAAGATTATTAAAAAGTAAAAATGTCCGCACAGCTCAGAGGCCGAATAAATTCATCAACATCGCTGTCAACAAGAAAATTGCCTGACATCTCCTTTGTAATTAAAATAAAAATGTATTAATTTATGTCTTAGAAGGCTTCTCAAACGGCAATTAAAAGTCCTTTTCATAGCATCACGTTTTTCGATTTGATTGAAGTCTCGGCAAGGCTTTCATCATCATCATCATCAGCCTATAATTGTTCCCACTGCAGGGACTCAGGCCTCCTCTCTAGGAGAGGGATGGGCTATAATCCACCACGCGAGCCCAGTGCGGATTGGTAGATGTCGCATATCTTCGAATTTTTAGTTCTAAGACATGCCGGTTTCCTCACGATGTTTTCCTTCACCGTTTTGAGAGCAGTAGTGATGAAATAAATTACACAAAGTAATGCAAGGCTTTGCGACGACTATATTATACCTACCTTTTGTGGGATACCTACTTCAGTGCGACAAACGTAATTATCATCGAATATCGTTTCTTCGAAAACCTTTCATCGATATGACTATACAGCGATGCTTTGTTAGATCGAAGTCTTGTTACTGCGATGTTTCATTACATCGAAAAACTGTACTGCGAACGATTTTACTTCGTGAGTATCATACTGCGAATTTTCCTAAGTAACAGAACATCTCTGTTCTGTTACTTAGGAAAACTTACATTGATTGATATAAGTACATTGATTTTGTTGTAGGTAAATATTAAGCTTATTTAAATCCGGATTTCCTGCTTAATTAGTCGAGGAAGACCGAAGAAACGATGGATGGACTCTGTAAAGGAAGATATAGGAAGAAAGGAGGTGTCTCATGAGATGACGAGTAATGGAGAAGTATGGAAGTAGAAGACATGCTTGCTAGCAAATGAATTTTTATAAGGGCAAGAGAATGAAGCTTTCCTGCTTTTAATTACCTAAAGTTTCGTCTGGGCTGAAAATTTGTTATGAAATATGATGTCTGCTGCATCTGGGTAGACTGGAAGCCTGATGATGACTAACTAATAGAATAATCTATGATAGTACAATCAGCCTACAACCCACTGATGGGATCCAGGCCTCCTGTCATGCACTCTTAATTTGCTAGATACACCAGGATTTGTCCTACTACCAACTGGTGAACAGGACCCATTCATCATCATCATCCACAGCCCGACTTCACCCACTGCTGGGTATAGGCCTCTCTTGGTTTTTGCTAAGCTCCACGTTCATAGGTATACCAGTGAGATAGCACCAATGTCGTTTGCGTTCTTCATCCATCACATCCTAGGGGGATGTGGTCTGGTTGAATCTGTTTTTAGCGCAATGTTAAATAGCTTCATAAGTACCTAGTGTTTGGTATCTTGATAGAAAAGAAACCACTATGCACTGTATTACTAATATTGTTTATGGGACACTGTAACACCATTGTTTATGTACTTTAGAAACACTCAAATATAATAAGACTAGCTTTTGCCAGCGGCTTCGCCCGCGTGAAAATTACGATTTTACAAACTTTCATCCCCTATTTAAATCCCTTAGGGGTTGAATTTCGAAAAATCCTTCCTTATTCCTTGTCTACACTATAAAGGGAACCTCTGTGCAAAATTTCAGCTTTCTAGGTCCAAGGGTTTGGGCTGGGCGTTGATGAGTCAGTCAGTCAGTCAGGACTTCTCTTTTTATTTATATATGTAGATTACAAGAGACGTGTGCGCTCTGTGAATCGTGAAGACAGAAGGAATTTAGTTTTTTCATGACGTTGTCATTACACAGATAATATAATACTTTCATTACTAAACACCTACGACGAAATTTGTATCAGCAACACAACAGCTGAAAAGTTTGTTAGAGTGCGAAAATCTGTGGAGGTACAAAACGGATTTGATAAAAAAAATGTTGCTTTTGTTAGTCCAACTCTTGAGGAAAACTTACAGAGATGGCGGGCACAGCTAGTCTTAAATTATCCCGATGCTAATTTTGTTATTCCATAGAAAACAATTTCTCTTAAGCTAGTATTTTCAAGGAGCTTCCGAGAAAATTAATTTTCACGAGTTATAGAACAATATTTTTCATTTTCCTTGGGTTCATCCCTGTCGTTTTTAGGAATGGGATTTAATTATGAACGGCTATTTTTATTTTTATTATTCGTATTTTATTAGTTTTCCTTAACAAATATTGAAAAAGATAATAATCTTTTTCATTATAAGTAGGCGTTACAAAACATTGCTTCTTTTTCGTTTTGTTATTTTAAGCGTTTTGTTTTTTCCCTAATTGGTCTAGTGGTCGTAGGCGCAATTGATGAGCATGAGGTCCCGGGTTCGATTGCTAGAAGTTGTATTCCCGGGTCCAGCAAAGTGTTATTGGGTTTTCCCATCAGGAAATTCTCAGTAGCAGCCACGGAGTTTGGATTTATGTTGGAATGGTCTGATGGAGATAGTGTGTACCTACACCTCTGCTTATCCCTTCGAGAGAACCAGTATGTCGTCGAGAAATATCTCTCAGGCATGCAGGTTCCCTCACGATGGTTTCCTTCGCCGAGGCAAGTGATCATTATACAATACGCAAATAATCAAAAAAATCAGATATCCGTGTCTTGGGTTCAAACTTGAGACCTTGACTTGGCAGTCCAACAGTCACACCACTAGATTATCACTACTTTTAAGAGTTCCGTACCCAAAGGGTAAAAACGGGACCCTATTACTAAGACTTTGCTGTCCGTCCGTCTGCCTGTCGCTGTCACCCAGGATAGCTAGACAGTTGAAATTTTCACAAATTATGTATTTCTGTTGTATGATGATGTATGAACAACAAATACTAAAAACCAAAATAAAATAAATATTTATTGGGGGCTCCCATACAAAGGTAGGCACTTGAAATATTCACAAAATACTCAGTTGCATTTTTACTTTCATATTAAATAATAAAAATAATTAAGGGGGGGCCCCCATAAACCTACCTACATGATTTTTGATCGTTTTTATAGATAATGGTACGGAACCTTTCATGAGCGAGTCCGGTCACAGCAAGAACTACGTTCCCCATATTTACACAATTCTGGTTACAGTGACGTATTTCAGTACGTTACTAGTTTACTACCACCCGTAGTATATTGGTCCTAGGCATCTAGACAGTAATTAAGCCTGGACCCGTCAATGGAGGTTGCGAACAATAAAGGGTCGCAGTCTTTGAATGCGCGTTGCGTTGCGCGGCCTCCCGCTAGGTGGACCGATGACCTGGTCAAGGTTGCAGGAACCCGCTGGATGAGAGACGCACGGGACCGGTCAATATGGCGACACCTGGGGGAGGCCTATGTCCAGCAGTGGGCGTCTTTTGGCTGAAATGATGATGTTTTTTTTTTTTTTGTTTTTTTTTTGTTTTGTTTATTATATTACAATCTAGCCCAATAAGGCTAATAAGCAATTTTAATCTAACTTAATTTGCTAAAAGTAAAAGTATATCTAAGAGCACGTCCATTGCGTTTACTTAGCGTCTATTAAGGTGAAGTCACTTTGTTCTTGTGTCCATCCATATAAATAGCTAGGTACTATATTACACTCGCGGTAAAGTCACAGATATTATTATGTTACACTATATTACACTACACTAACTCAAACCGCCTTATTACAAAACGTAGTTAAACCTGGTTTAACTTAGACTTGGTTTATCTCGCATGACGTCTCACTTCAATATTATTCAAAAGAAAGTGACAGCATGCGAGATAAACCAGGTCTAAGTTAAACCAGGTTTAACTAGGTTTTGTAATAAGGCGGAAAAGGTTTAGTCCTTTTGAGCCTTCTTACTATGTCCGTGTTATCGAGGAGCTGGATGGCCTCAACATTAACATGATGATGAAGTCGATGTTCATGAGCTTCTGCATATTTTTGGATTATGCTGTTTACGAACTCTATATTCAGGTCCCGATGGATGTCGTCAATTCGTATATATCAAGGCGCGTTCACGATGTTCTTGAGTACTTTATTCTGGAATTTTTGTATAATTTCTACATTGCTTTCTTTGGCACAACCCCATAGTTGTATACCATAGGTCCATACTGGCACAAGGACTGATCTGTAGATCAGGATTTTGTTAGAAACTGACAACGCGGAATGCTTTCCTAGTAACCAGTTCATGCTTCTGTAACGAATTTCTAATTCTTCTCGTTTCTTTTTGACATGGGCTTTCCAGCGAAGCTTTGCGTCTAAGGTCATACCAAGATATTTGGCAGTGTTTTCGTACGGTACACTTTTGTTGTTTATGTATACTGGGTTGTGTTCCGATTTCTTGTTAGTGAAGTCAATGTGAATGGATTTTGTTTCATTCAACTTTATCTTCCACTTTTTGGTCCAATCATAGAATTGATTTATTGCTGTTTGTACTTTTACCACAGCTTCCTTGTGACTAGATCCTGTGGACATTATTGCGGTATCATCAGCAAAAGTAGCTATAGTTGCATTTTCTAGTTCTGGTATATCACATGTGTACAATAGGTACAGGACCGGGCCTAGAACACTTCCTTGTGGTACACCAGCTTTTATTTCTTTTAGTTCAGAATAGGCGTTTTCTTGCCTTACTCTAAAGACTCTACCAGTTATATATGATTCTAATATATCTGCGAACTGTTTTGGCAACATAGTTCTTAGTTTATAAATCAATCCTTTGTGCCAAACTTTGTCAAAAGCCTGGGCTACATCTAAAAATACAGTGGTACATACTTTCCTATCTTCAAGGGCTTTTTCAATTACTGTTGTGATTCTATGCACCTGATCTATCGTTGAATGTTTTTCTCTGAATCCAAATTGATATTCTGGTATTATGTTGCTATTTTCTATAATTGGTTTTAGTCGTTTTAGAAGTAGTTTTTCGAAAAGCTTTGACATCACTGGCAGCAAGGAGATAGGCCTGTATGATGATGCATCTTGAGGTGGTTTCCCTGATTTGGGGATCATGATCACTTCTGCAACCTTCCATAGGTCTGGAACATGCTTTAGTCTAAAAGAAGCATTGAGTATCTTAGTAAGTTTCACCAAGGCTTTTCTTGGTAGATTCTTTAGGATTTCCCCTGTGATAAGGTCATAACCGGGGGATTTCTTTGGGCTGATATGATCTCTGATTTCTTTAAATACTTCTTTTGGTGTTACAAGTTTTATCTCTTGGTCTACTTGTAGTAGTTGTTCCCAGTGGAGATCTTGGTTAGCGCTCTCGGTTTGTGTAAAAGTGTCCTCCAAGTGTTGGGCGAACCTTGATGCTTTTTGCTCATTACTTATTGCCCATTGTCCATTTAGCTCTTTTATTGGCGGTATGTGAGCAATAGGTCGTTTTTGGTTCCTTGTGGCTTTCCAAAGTGAATAATCAGTCGATCGATCATTAGTCAGTTGAAGAAGATGCCTATTTAAATTGTCGTCCCGAAAGTTCTTGATTGCCTTATTAATTTGTTTACTTATTCTATTTAACAGTGTCTTATCTTGGGGAAACCTGTTGGAGGAAAAATGATGATGACGATGATGATGAGTCTTTGAATAGCGTTTGTGCTCTCAAGGTTGAGAAATTTATAATAGGGGATCGGACTGGGTCAAAATAATATGATTCTGTATAGTCCGTAAGTTAGATTATTGAAAAATATTAAATACGTGTTTTTTGTTTTTATGAAATCAATAAAAAATTACGAAGATAAAACGCGTCAAAGATCTTGGAGTGGGGCTTGAAACGTCACTTGTGTCGTCAAAATGTACTATCATACGACGTCACACGAGTTTTCGAAGCACTGTATCGTCTTCATTTTAAGTTTACGTGAAAAAAGAAAAAATACGTGTCCAATAATTTTTGGAAATCTATCTGACGGACTAATTAGTTTTTTTTGTCCGATCCCCTATTATTAAAATAAGGTTTGAAAAAGTGTCTATGTTCGGTAGGAAAAACTTTAAAGTTTTCAAAGTTCGGGTGAAAATCATCATGATCGTCTAGCCTTTTCCCAATAATGTTGGGGTCGGCTTCCAGTCTAACCAGATGCAGCTGAATACTAGTATTCTGCATGGAGCGACTGCCTATCTGACCTCCACAACCCAGGTAATAGTGGGCAATACGATACCCTTTGGTGAGACTGGTTGTCAGATTTTCGGGACAATGACTAGGGTAAATCCAGGATAGTCGCCCCGAGGGTATAGTTGCCTTGACTGCAATTACTCTAGTTTCGGGAATGAAACACACGTTATTTTATTAATCTATCGAGAGACTCTGCAACTACAACTGAGTTGACCGTGTTGCATGTCTTTGTGAAATTGCATGCAACGGCTAGGTGCGATCAAAGTTTTTGCGGGATAGATGTCCTCTTTCTCGACGGGGCATCTATGCTAAACGTAATTTACATGGGTTAGGCAACTATCCCCTACATGGGAAAGTTGTCCCAAAATTTATAGGTCCGCAAAAATTGCCAAAACTCTGGAAATATCAAAGATATTGTCCATTCCTTTCATGAAGTTGAAGATACTAAATCAAAGTACCTACGCGTCTTACAAATAGAGAATCTTGCTTTTTGGACAAAGAGATATAAAGTGATTTCAAAAAGTGAGGCAACTATCCTGGAATTACCCTACTTGTAACGAGTGCCAAAGGTCTATAATTATATGGCACCCGGAAACAATCAGCTACGTGCTTTCCGAGGTACAATGGAAACTCGGTAGGTATGTATGTAATGGGCGGTCACCCATCCAAATACCAACCTAGGCAAGATTGTTTACTTAAATTGTCGCTGCACAGAAAAAAAAAACAATCCGCAATCGGAACTAAGTCATACAATTGTAAAGTTCAAACGAACGCCGCGTGTCGATCGATCCACAAATTTTATTAGGTTAGTAGCACGGATTACTTAATGGCTTCAGTTTCGAGCTGTTTGTTACGTTTGTATGTTTCCAGCTTATCTAATCTAGCTAGAGTTAGTAGTATCGGACGTTGACCCTGGTTATTAAGGGAGAGTTTCATGAATGGGTAAGCATGCAGGAATGGTAAGGGTTATCAGAACATTTTTTTTTTAATAGAAAAACTCCTGACGTTTTTCTTTTTTAATTTTCTAAGTTTATTTTATTTACACAAAAAAACTTTAGTACCTATCAACATTTTGTTATTATCTCATTGTTGTAAAATTCCGGACGTTAAGAGTATTAGGTAACCCGCATTGAGTCCGGAAAAATTCGAACGCATGGCAACCCTACTATATTTGCTCATTACCAGTGAAAAAACCAAACTTCGGCTATAAGATAATAAAAGAAAATCCAATTTAAAATTTGCTCAAAACGGGAATCGAATCGAGCATCCTACCTTCAGCTGCAATCATGCTTACAACTAGGTGTAAGTAGATAATAAAAAAACAATAACTCAATGGCTAAAATTACGGTCTGGCGAGTGGAGTCGTGGGTTCGAACTTTAAACATAGCACTAAATCGTAACTTGGATTTTATAGGTTCCTATCTAAAATTATGATTCATTCCAATACTTACTTACTGCTTCTTAGTAACAAATAAAACGCCAGCTAACGGTAATAAAATAACTATGATAATAATTATACAGTTATGTTTAATAATACTATAAATATCTAAATAACATAAAATTGCCTCCACTACTGAGAAACCTTAGCTTAAAATTATTTATAAGTACGTCCAAACTAGCGACATCTATTGATGAAAAGCGGTACTAGTTTGACACATATTAGAACCTGCTGCAACGGTAGTTTTGTGTAAGCCCTTTCTCAGGCAATGATCATAGTAACTGTTATAGAATACCCGGAGTTGTTTAATTATTTCAATTAGGCTCATTCATCTGATAATTGTTCTTACAGCTGGTAGGTCGTTGACGTGTAACGACATCTAGCGGTAAAGTTAAGTAACTGCTATTTATTTAATTTCTTCTTAGTATTCTTGTGCAAAGCCATCTTAATTGCACGTCTAAGTGCAAAGACAAACATAAATAATTGATACAGCGAATTACGTCTAGAATGGGGTATTTTTATCAGTCTGACCTAAATATCATTATGAGTAATCGACAACACTAGAGCGCACACAAACCCACATTGAACCGCTAATACAAATTGACATAAAATCGAAATAACAGCAAAAGAACGTATACCACGAAAGTTACGGTAGTACAGCGCCATCTCTTATCGAGTAGCGACATCACTTTTTTGCCGGGTACCGTTCGTCGGGACCGCTAGCTACTGACACACTTTTGACTCAGCTGATGTCGCATTAGTGTGAGTCGTACGTGGGAAATAATATGTCGTAGTGTGCGTAGAATCCGGGATGCACCGATCCGTTAGCTTTAGGTTCTTTATAGAAACCAGTCGGAGTGCCATAGCGTGTTTGTTTTGTGTTAAAACCTCTTTTGTGTAAGGTCTTTGACTGTCGTTAATTGTTTTCTAACAATGAGAATCTTGTTGGGGTTCGAATTTTGAATTTTGACGTTTCGTTTTTGGTTTTGGAATGCAATTATGACGATAAAGTATTTGAGTTACCTTACCTATGAGTTTTGCTATCGACAATAAATCGAATTTTAATAAAAGTACATAAACATACCATGCGCCTGTAATCCCCGAAGGGTTAGGCAGAGGAGTAGGTACGTCATGGTACACCCACATTTCGCTAGTTATGGTTAAGTCCCATGTAGGTAGGAGCTCGCCCATTGCCATCAACCGGGTAGGAATCTAGAAACCGTGACTGCTACTGAGAAATTCTTGATCAAAAAACCCAAAACACTTTGCCCGACATGCAGGGCTATTGCGTATCTTTTAATGACAGTGGATAACATACAGTGTCTATCAAATAACTGTCAAATGGTGAGTTTAAAAAAAAAAAATCTTACCAAACCATAACCAATTTACAGTTAATCTATGGACACTTTAGGTTAGCCACTGGCCACTGTCATTAAAAGATACGCAATAGCCCTGCTGGAATCGAAATCAGAACCTCATGCTCAAAAGTTAACGTCACAATAAATACCTATAAATGAATGGGGAATATTACTATATTTGTACTTGCATTTAAAATTGCAGACACGGATCAATCTAACTAACACAACATAAAGTCACGACTGTATAGCCCCAAAGGGTCAGGCAGAACTATATCTGTTAGTAAACTCACATTATATTACCCAGTAATGTTTCAGTAATATTTTTGGAACTTAAACTCTCAGACCAACAAAAAAAGGCTTAAACTTAAAAAAAACGTGTGGCACTCGGAGACTGCCGCGGTAAAGCTATTGCATAGCATTTTTTATCAATTATTTAATTTGACAACCTCATTTGACAACCTTGTTATTTTCCGTAACCATAGCAAAGCAACCTGGTTGATCACAATATTTTCGTTACGGAATTTTTGGATTCGCCCTCCACGCTCAAGGCCCGCGATAGAAGCTATGCAATAGCTTAAAAAATCTTAATGCGCTGACACTTACAAACAATCGATAACCTAAATAATAAAAGAACAATAATGTCATCATAATTTAAAACAACTTCATGTTCATATTAATAAATATTTTAAATCATAAAGTGCCAACTTATGTCAACTCACATTGTATAAAGTGTCACATAATTTTAGGGTTGTCACATGCAAAAATAATTAAAATACCCTTTTATTAAGGCAGCTCTCACAAATGTTTCTGACAGGTCAAAATAATTGACAATCATGGAACGAAGTTCTATCAATTGGAATGGTCAGATGGTAATAATGGCTTTCGTATTGGACAACAATAAAAATTAAAAAAATACACCATGAGTGATACTTACAAGAGAGGCCATCGTCATCATCTTCTTATCGTGTGGGCAGTAAGGTCTAACGACCCCACACACCCTAGTGTCAGAGTTGCAAGCAGTGATTGCCAAGTCATGGGTCTCAAGTTCGAACCCAAGAAGCAAACCTATTAGAGTAAGATCCCAGGGCCGCCAGACGTCACGTATTTTCTGACGAAGAGACGAAGGAAATGTGGACGATTGAGTAGTGTTAGTATGAACTAAGAACACACTACTGCCAGCTAGCTTGCTTGGACGGCCAATTTTCAGGTATCATCAGGTCATCAAGGTACACAAAATAATTACTTACTTCACGTATTTTCTCCAAACTGATTTTTACTTATATTGTAGGCAATATCCTTAAAAATAAGTTGACAATACTCCCAGACACTTCCTAGCGGCCGTTTTTCTTAACATACGTGAAGTATGTAATTTTTTTGTGTACCTTGATGACCTGATACCTGAAAATTGGCCGTCCAAGCAAGCTAGCTGGTAGTCGTGCGTTCTTAGTTCATACTAACACTACTCAATCGTCCACATTTCCTTCGTCAGAAAATACATGACGTCTGGCGGCCCTGGGATCTTGGACTACCTATATGATTTTTCGGAAACATGTGCGGATTTTATAATTTTCACTTGCTTCGGTGAAGGAAAACAACGAGCAATCTGAGAGATATTTCTCGACGGCATGTAACACCAAGTCAGGCATAAAAACTCTGACACCAGTTTAGGCGCTGACCGAGACTACCGGCTTATACGAGCCTTCCGAAGCACAGAATCATCTTTTTATCAGACAATCAGTTGATTCAAGCCTGCAATGTCCTAACCAAACTGGAAACAACTTAACAAAGTATGCTTCTCATAGGAATCGAACCTACGACCACCGGGTCACAAGGCAAACGCCTAAACCACTTTACTTTAAATACTCCGAAACTATTCGACGCATACACAATATTTTGAGTGCGTTACATTAGACTCCTAGCGGTAAAAGTGCACTCATGTGGAGAGTTTTGCTCTCTCCGATCCTCCCTAACCCTGCTTTACTCAGTGATGCCCTAAGCTGAGGTCCAAACCCCACACCCCTGCCGTGAGCAGTCACTGAGTCTATAAGTTTTACGCCCCTGCCTGGAAGCCTTACATTCAAGGCATCCACAGGATTGGTCCGGCTAAAAGAAACCATCTATCTAACTATATCTATCTATATAAATAAAAAGAGAAGTCCTGACTGACTGACTCATCAACGCCCAGCCCAAACCCTTGGACATAGAAAGCTGAAATTTTGCACAGAGGTTCCCTTTATAATGTAGACAAGGAATAAGGAAGGATTTTTCGAAATTCAACCCTTAAGGGAGTTAAATAGGGGATGAAAGTTTGTATGGAAAATTTTCATTTTCACGTGGGCGAATTCGCTGGCAAAAGCTAATGTGTAATAAAAATGGTCAATTTTGGCCAGCGGTCATCAATTAATCGTGCAGAAATCCAGAGACGAGCAACTACAGCCAATTAGAACAATAACAACAACAGTATTCTACTGTTCGTAATTTTATCATCAACATCATTATCTTAAGCTTATTTGAAGACCGAAATACCTGCCTAACTAAGGCATCGTCGGTTAAGCAATATGTCTGCTGCTTCATCTGGTTAGACTGGTAGCCCAATTATTATTATGGCTATCTGTATCTGGTGTATCACCATAACATCATAATCATTGTTCTGGAGTGCCCTTAAGAGCGTAGACGGGCTGCGTATAATATACGTATATATAACTATTGCCGTCGCACTGCGCTCTAGCAACCGGGCGGTATCAATATGTGAGTGCGATAGAGACGTTGGTTTTTAGTCAGAAGAAGTCTGACACTCCCTTTCGCTCTGCCCTCTTCTGCAGCTCAGAACGATTTTACCTATAAAAAACCTTGACCGATCGACGTTTCGTATTCTCCTGTTTTCTCCTCGAAACCTAAGCCAATTAAATTATATTTGGTATCAAAATTTAAAGGAAGAATAGATCTATGCCCCTATTACTTGTTTTTATTTTAAAAACTTTTCAATTTTCTTTGGTAGTCATCTGATTACGTAGGTAAAAACGGGGTATTTTTTTTAGGTTTTTGGTAAGTCATATTTATTTTTGTAATAAATTTTTTGAAAAAAAAAATGACAGTGGCATGCCTTCAATAGACCTGGATTTTTATAAATAAAAACGATTACTCTAGAGGCATTATCCAGGAAGAGAATAGGGGAATACATTTGTATGGAAAAATGCAGCCCGTCACCAATTCATTTGGGGTCGGCGCAGCATGTGGCCTTCTTCCATACTTCTTTGTTACTGTCAATCTTCAAGAGACACCTTCTTTCTTGCCATAATATTCTAAAATCTAAACACAGTCTATCCATCGTATCGTTTATCATGTTTTAAATGAATATTGACGTCAAATAACAATCGGAATTCCAATATTAATCGTAGTGTATCAATCCGGGTGTTTATAATTAACACTAGAAACCCCCCCCAACGGCTTCCAATCTTTAAAAGATAAAAGATTAATCTTTAGAAGATAAAAATGCTAAACACATGACATTTCGTTATCTAGATATACATTATTGTCTAGACTTCAGGCCTTCAGTTATCAGTTATTGTTCTACATAATTTTTATCAGCACCGAAATTCTGAATAAGACAAAAAATAATCACGTTATTGATAGATAATAGAGCTTATCTACGACATAACAAAACAATCAGCTTATAATATTCCCACAGCTGGGACACAGGCCACCTCTATATGAGTGGGTTGCTGTCATCTATCAAGCGGACCCAGTGCGGGTTTGTAGAAGTGACTTAGAGTTTTGTCTACTAAAAAAACTAGGCGTGACTGATCTAGTCGTCGAAAGTGCGACTGTTAAGCAAAAGGTCTTGGGGCTCGATTACCATGTCAGGGAAAATGGTATCCTGCTGGGGCCGCGGATTCCCGCCGGGGCCGTGGATTTTAGAACGAGATGACGTGGCCTCGGCACAAGGGCAAAGAAGGAACATGGGTTCGGTTTTTAGTCAGTAGAAGTCCGACACTCCCCTTCGCTCTGCCCAAGAGCGGGGGGGGGGGGGGGGTCATTTGATGATTTTCCACCCACCAAAAAAAAAAAAGGGAAAATGGTACTTATTGGGTTTTTTCAGTTTAGAGAGCTTTATGCTCATGGCAATAGATTCGCCCCCCATTATATGGGACTTAGCTGTCAAATAAGACGTAGTTAAGTAGAAAGGACTCAATCCACAATAAGTCACTTTTGCGTTGTGGGCGTTTGAAGTTTCAGCTCTAATTGCTCTAAGAATAAGTTACATTTTTCCAAATTTTTGCTCCTTATCAATAAGAAGATAGTTTATATTTTATTTGGCCATCAAAATAGTGATATATTTTGCAATAGATTTCGAGATATTAAGTGAAATGTGGGTTGAGTCCTTACAATTAAACTTAAGTTTGTAAAGACAGGTATTTTTTTTTAATTTCTCAGAATGGACTCAAATCTACCCATCGACTAGAAAATAAATTATTTAAAAAGAAATAACAAGAATTATTTTAAAATAGTTATATATTTATTGACCTTAATCATAATGTTTGCAAAATCACGTAAAAACACCATCATTAAGATTGAAGAAATTGAAAAAACAGCACAAAAATCAGCGCTCATATCAATTTCCCTCATCCTCCAAGTCAAAGTCAAGAGTTGGCCCGTATCCATCAACATCCTCGTTGATACAGCTATTTCCCCAAAAGTTATGATAAATGCGTCAAAGTCTTCGGGTAACATAGATCTGATATATCTTCGAGCTTTGCTTGAGGAATGGCTTTTCCCTGTGGCCAAAACACTAATAATAATGAGCTGGCAACACTTCTGATAGGGTCCTAGCTCCCGGCGTAAGTGTGCAGCGCATGCGATAGACGTAATCCATCAACGAGAATGACTGTCATGCGCTCGTATTTTGGGCTTAAAGATGGAAGAAACAACCTGACCGCGTACCGTATCGGATGTCGGCAAATCCAGAGGAATAGTGAGCCGATAAGGATAGAGCGAGGTATATTTCAGGGCTTAGTCTTGAATCCTCTTAGCACGCTACTGAAGGAGTCAGGTCTCGGCTATCGGTTGAAGAGAGGTGGTTAGGTTATAGCTCACCTCCTGTACATGAATGACCTGAAACTCTTTGCCTCCAACGATTTGCGACTGCAGCTACTGAGGGTCACTGAAACTTTTAGTAGCGCCATCAGGATGGAATTCGGTGTGGACAAATGTGCGGTCATGCATGTCAAACGAGGGGAGATTCTGGAATCTGTGGAAACCACGTTTACGGATTTCATAAATCTTAGAATCCTCTCAGAAACCGAAACCTATAAGTATTTGGGTATGTCAGAAGCGCTGGGTATCAATATTGATGACATGAAGCTATAAAGGAGCGTTTCTTTGGCCGCCTGAGAAAAGTATTTAATAGTCTTTTATCAGGCAGAAATAAGGTGCGTGCCTTCAACCGATGGGTCATGCCAGTTTTTATGTACTCTTTCGGCAACTCAAATGGACTCAAACAGAGCTAGACGCCCTGGATAGGCAGGTCCGTACATTATTAACGACATATCGAATGCATCACCCACGTTCTTTGGTTATGAGACTGTATATCCCACGGAAGTGTGGAGGTCGAGGCTTCTATATGCTAAGACTTTCCACAATCGTGAGATATATTCAATCTCAGGAAATGTTTCCTGGAAACGGACGTGAGGATGCATCAAGGGTATGTCGCGGTGGACAAGGGCCTTACCACGTTCTCCTTGGTTAAAGAGAACTGGCGCAAACCTGTAGTTCTTGACACTAACGACCGCATGGAGGTATGGCAGATTAAGAAACTTCACGGACGCTTCTTCCGAGCCCTGCACGGGCCCGATGTAGACTTTCTAGCGACCGTAGCCTGGCTACGTTCCGAGGACCTACCGAAGGTTTTGTCTGTGCAATTATGGATGAAGTTATGATGATGAATAACTACCGGAGATTTATTGTGAAGGACGGCACGGTTGACATATGTCAGACATGTTACCGTTCGGGCTAATAAATCCGTTACATGATCTCTGGGTGTTCTCGTCTGGCTAACGGAAAGTACTTGCATAGACACAACCTTGTAGCCAGTATTATTTATCAGCAACCTGCTCTGAAAGACAACCTTGTGGAATCGGAAGCGACGTACAGGTATGTGCCCGACCCAGTTCTCTAAAATGAAAATATTACACTGTACTGGGATCAATCCATCATCACTGACGGGGCTATTGTAGCTAATAAGCCTGAAATCTGGTGGTGGATCGATCAGAGCGTGCGAAACGATTGTTGACATAACGGTCCCACTGGTCCCACATGATGAGAACCTCGTAAAGGCCGAGAAAGATAAGCAAATCAAGTATCTTGACTTGGGTCGCGAAGATGTCAACATGTGGGATGTGAACACAGCAATCATTGTGCCGATAGTTGTTTCAACACCTGAGGAGGCTCTCGTTAGACGGCTGGATCAAGGGCTTGATACAGAAAGCGGTACTCCTGGACACGGCTCGTTTTGTTAGGAGGTTCCTTTCTCTGGAGGCCTGACCGCCAGTAGCTTGGACCCTGTTCCCGATACCGGTGGGCTACATTTTTTTTTTTTTAAATGTTTACTTTGTGTAATAATATTCTATCAATCCTTTTCATTATTCCGGCCGTTTCACAACACTTATCACAATCACTAATAAAGTTTAGTCGGAGAAAGTTTTTACGCGCGATACGTGAAAGAAAAGAATGACAGCAACTCAGTATTTTAAGTTTAAAAAATATAATTTTGTGTTGCCAAATAAAAATTTATAAAGAAATAATTTAATACCTTTTTGAGCTGTGTATCAAACAGCAAGTAATCAATCAAAAAATAAACTTAATTCATATAAATGTAATTTAACTGAAACGATTTAATAGTTTAGGTCATTTTAGCTGAATACAAAGTCGGCTTGTTTCTTGGTAAATCAATTTATCAGAAATGACCCACACAGTATAAGTCGTTTTAGTTGAATAAAAAATATACTAGTTTCCATGAAGGTAATTTAACTGAAACGACTCATATAGTTTGGGTCATTTTAGCTGAATACAAAATCGGCTTGTTTCTTCGTAAATCAATATAACAGAAATGATCCACACAGTTTGAGTCCTTTTAGTTGAATAAAAAAATGTACTGGTTTCTATGGAGGTATTTTAACTGAAACGATTCAAGTGTTTTGGGACAATTCTGTTATATTAAATATAGACCTGCTTCTTTCAAGTTGGATTTATTAAAAACGACCCAAGCAGTTTGGGTTATTACAGTGGTTTGTAGAAAAATACCCGTCCCTATGTGGGTTGGTTCGCGTCATTAAAAAATCATCCTTATGTTAGTAGTATCACGGATCTTTTTTGCTGAGTGAAAGAACCAACCTTTAGGACCTCTTTGGCATATATAACTCATTTTTGACCATAGTGTGGGTTGAGTCCTTTCAGCTAAACTGCGTCCAATTGTGGGTGAACTAAGGTACACCTCTGCCTACCCTTCGGGGATTACAGGCGTGATGTTATGTTATGTGGTTACGTAGAACTTCAGTCATTAACTCCTTATCTTCATTTTGTTGGCTTTTAGTCGTAAAAGGGAGGAAAGAGGAAATACTTAATTTTCGTACTAATTATTTATTAGGCGATGTTTATATTGGTCTTCACTTACCTACTCTTATAATGTTATTGATGCGTTAAAGTAGCATTAAATGTATATCCAGCAGTGTTAAAAAAGAAAATATTTGAAAGAAAAACCAATGTTTACGAAAGTTTTCTCGGCCTTGAAATCGAGTCGCCACTAACGATATTTGCTGCAACTTTGACAGATGGTGATAAAATTATTTAATCAATTGATTGAATCTATGACAATACTAGCTTTTGCCAGCGGCTTCGCCCGCGTGAAAATGACGATTTTCCATACAAACTTTCATCCCCTATTTAAATCCCTTAGGGGTTGAATTTCGAAGAATCCTTCCTTATTCCTTGTCTACATTATAAAGGGAACCTCTGTGCAAAATTTCAGCTTTCTAGGTCCAAGGGTTTGGGCTGGGCGTTGATGAGTCAGTCAGTCAATCAGTCAGTCAGGACTTCTCTTTTTATTTATATAGAAGAAGATTATATACATTTATGAATAAAAATAACCTAAAATAAAATTGATGATAATAACTCAATCAATTAATTGAATCTATATCGGTATTAAGTGCATTTATAACTTAAAAAAAACAACTCTGTCCAATCAGTCAGCAACGAGTCCAATTCGTCACGCCAGCGTTTCTTGGGCTTACCTCGGTGACGACGATCGTCTTCAGCTGTGTGACGATTCTGTTCCGTCCTAACCTGGAAAAGTGACCCGACCAGACCCATTTTAACCTCGTACACTTATCTACTAGATATTTTGTACAATACTTACAAATTGATTTATGAATCAACATCACTACCTCGTAGAGTAGCGGTGTAGAGCAGCGGTGGTCCAGTGGTGGCGGCCCCGACTTACGAACAGTAGGTCGTGGGTTCGAACCCCGGCAGGCGCATTACTTTGTGTAATTTATTTCATCACCGTTGCTCTCAAAACGGTGAAGGAAAACATCGTGAGGAAACCGGCATGTCTTAGAACCAAAAAAATTCGAAGACATGTGACATCTACCAATCCGCACTGGGCCCGCGTGGTAGATTATAGCCCATCCTCTCAAAGAGAGGAGGCCTGAGTCCCTGCAGTGGGAACATTAATAGGCTGATGATGATGATGATGATCACTACCTCGTTGGTGTAGTAGTCGCAAGCGCGACTGCTGTGCATGAGGTCCTGGGTTCGATTCCCGGGTCGGGCAAAGTGTTCTTGGGTTTTTCCATATGGAATTTCTCAGTAGCAGTTACCAAGTCTGGTTGATGGCAATGGCTCGCCCACAACATATAGGACTTAAACATACTTCGCCAAATCTGGGTGTACTAATGGGTACACCTCTGCCTACCCCTACAGGGATTACAAGCGTGATGTTCTGAATTGTTGTGTGTGTGTGTGTCTGAATTCGTTCGTTATATTAACATAATTTCTGTCTTTTTCAGGTAAGCTGAGACACTTGGAGCTGTCGAAATTGGTATCAAGTATCGGCAGCCCACACAATATTTTTTCAAGAATCAAGAAGCAAGTTTCATTTTTTTCTGGCCAAAATAAATAAACCATTATTCTTATAGTTTCCAGCATGCTTGAGACATAATTTCTCGACAGCATGTAACACCAAGTCAAAGAGTAGATCCCGTCGGGGTTGTGGGTTGGTAACAAAGATACCGCGGCCTCGACACAAAGGGCTAAGAAGGAACATGGGTGGTTTTTAGTCAGTAGAAGTCTGACACTCCCTACCGCTCTGCCCAGCGGGAGGAGTTATTTGATGATTTCCCACACTACAAAAAAAAAAAGATGCCCCATTGGCGGCATAAAACCTTTGACACAAGATATAGAAAGAAGGAAGTTTCGATAACTCTTTAATAATATATTTTTTGAAATTAATTCCATGTTTTCTTCTTTTGGTGACTATAATGAAGAAATGGATTTGTTTATTCGGGCCTAAGTTTTCTATTTCATCTCTAAGCGGATCTCTACCACACAGAAGGGGAAAGGTAAGAAGTATCCGTCCAGTTTTTAGGACGTAAAGTTTTTTCAGATATTTTTGGGCTTCTTTTATACGAGCTAAAATAAAAACAATAGGTAATTACATAGAGATAGAGACCAATAGAAGAAAATGTAAAGCAGAGAATTATAAGGTAATCTTTAAAAAGCACATGTTTGTACCCGTTAATCGTCGAAACCAAACAGCCGATATCAATGGATTTTTATACGATTTTTGAAGCTTATTTCTTGCTTAAAATATGTGCCCGATTTGGACCCGATAGGTGGCGCCTTCGAAGGATTCGAAAACTGCAAGCTATGCGCTGTGTGTGCTGTTTTGAAATCAAAACCAATATTACCCATGCCTAAAATCTATCAATAAACAATACAAAAATGAATCATATTTACATTATAATTCATTAGATTAGCTGCACCTAAGTGCAGCTAATCTTAGTGACCTAGTAAGTTTCCTTGAAAAAGACCTGAACTCACAAAATTAATTTCAATTATTTCAAAAAGCCACTGAGCGTAATTTGATAGTCCACACGTGTTTTGAAAACTGTATCATATATTACAATTATTTGACATAGGTATTTTATATCGATATTTTAATTAAACTTTCTCATGATTGACAGTCTTATTACCTATGCATTTTTTGTGCTGCTATACCTAAAAATCATTTTCCCTCTTCAAAATATGCGGGGCACTGATGAAATTCACTTCAAACTCGGGGACTTTTCCGTACCTAAGTGAGAATAAATTTTGCACTGCAGAAATGATAATTTAAAATACAAATATTATAAATCTGAAGAGTTTGTTTGTTTGGTTGAACGCACTAATCTCAGGTTGAAATTGAAAAAATATTTTTGTGTTGAATAGGCTATTTATCGATGAAGCTATAATATGTGACGCTTACGAAGTTGCAAGGATCAGCTAGTGAGTAAAAGTCTAAGCTACCGATGATTCTGCCTATCCACTAAAAGCAACCCACTAGTAATTCACACATAGGTAATAACAATTTTCAAAAAGTACCTAATTCTTAACCAAAACATTATATTAGTTATCTATTTATATCGTACATTGACCAAGTTACAATGATAAGAGTTATCAGTGAGATATGGACGAAAATTAGGTTACTGTATCTTTAGGTAGTACCTATTACTGGTACTAACTCTACGTGGATTGTCGGTTGAGGTGCAGGCGGTACTTTTGAGTGGTCTATCGAAACTGGGCATAGGTAGGCAGTTCATGGAGTTTCTTGCTCATTCTTCTCCATAGCTTTGGAATGCCTATTCCTATATAGTTGCCCGACTATAATTCTTTCAAATTCAATTCTTTGTGCCTTGTGTGACTGTTGCAACGTTTTTTTCTGATTTTCAAAAGTGCCTGTAATTGTATAATTGAATTAGATAATTCAATTATACAATTACAGGCACTTTTGAGTTTGAGTCATTGGGACTAGGGTCGACAAATGAAGGTAGTTTTTTGTATTTCTACATGGATTTTCAAACAGATTGACAAATAAACCGTTTGGTAGTCTTTGGGTTCGTTTCGTTACATACTTTTTTTTTAAATTTTCTTTTATTGGCAAAAGAAAATTATGTCCTGTCCTAAGGGACATAATTTTCTTTTTTTTGGAATAGATCGCTCAAACTATCGGTCTTATTCCAATAAAAATATTTTTATCTTAAGTCTCTATGCTTTTCTATGCATCTTGAGTTTTCGGCTCGTTTTTCACCCCGTTTACATACTACCTTAAAAGTTAAGCAAATTAATATTTGTTTGAACAAGGAACTCTTGGCACGTTGTCAAAATCCAAACTAACACAGCCATCTTGTTTTTAGCTTTAATTACTCCGAACAATTTCATGAATAAACGCCCCCCTCAACGTCATTCAAGCCTCAACAGGATCCTGTATATATAGTTCTTTAACCAAATCGTGTGAAAGTGTCACTATGTCACAGGAAATTCAAAATGGCGGACACTAGAGACGTCACATTTTAATTATGTATTCTTTTTTGCAGTTGGCTTTTATTCTCTCGCGCCAAAATTGCGAACTCTTTTCAGTGTCTCTATGGTAGACTGATTTGAGATTCTATTTCTTTTTTAATGTAATGTCCCAGACCTTTCTCAAGACAGTCATGGGGTCAGCTTCCAGTTTAACCAGATTTGTCTGGATATCGGGATTACTTTGATGAACTTGTCTTTTACAAAAGAATGGACGCTGTTTAATATTATGGTAATGTGCCAATTGTGCTATTCTTTTCATGAGGTAGACGTGGTTTTCAAGTTACCCCTCCTTTTGACAACATTGTGAACGTGTTTTTCAAAATGGCGTGTGAGTGAGATTTGCGAAGAGGGTTCTGCGAGCGTTTTTTTGTGAATTGAATGTAATTGCATTTCTTTTTGTTTCTTTTTCTGGTTATGTGGTAGCGTCGTTTAGGGTCCGTGGCTTAGGCCCCCAGTGGTCGACGCACCTGTGGCCGACGCCCCCGATACGATTAATTTAATATCGTGTTTTTTTGTGCTTTTTCACTTAGTACAGTAAATGAGAAAAGTGTTTCATGTTTGGATACGCCACGTTTGAATGTCGCGTGTGGCGGCAGATTTAAATTAGGAATACAAGGAAGGAATGAGGATTAACTGGGAAAGCATCCCAAAGCCTGTTCACTATTAATAAAATATTTTTCCTTGCTTAACAAAAGTTATACATATGAAATAGCAGAGAGAATAGATCGCCACTAAACCTTTTCCTTACACACCTTTTTCCCCATTATAAGCATATTTATTATGTACAAACATCCGAAAAATCAAAAAGACTTCATATAAAATGTTAGTGAATGTTTATAATATACATTTTTATCTTTCAACTTCAACCAACTCGTCAACTAACTGAGCCAAACCAGTTATTGGTACCAATAAAAAGTCCGTCTTTTTGACTTTTACAGTTGATTATTTCTATTTTAGCAAAATTTCATAACATTTCACATGTAAAAAATTTGTTTCTCTACGAGTACGTTTGTTTTTTAAGCCTGATTATTTTGTTGTGTTATTGCGAAACCGACTAGGTAAAGTAGGTAAAATTATTCTCATTTGTTTTTTAATAATTATTGTTACAAAGATAAAAGAACATTTAATTATGTAAAAAGTTAGTTGCTCTGCAGTAATTTTTAAGACTGATTATTTAAAATTATTATCTTATTTTATTACATTTGAGACTGATTATTATAATTAAGTTAAATGATTCTCTTGATTTTAGGTGATGAAAACTGTGATTTATATAAAAACAAATAAAAAGTAGATTTCTTATCGAGATATTATATAAATAAATAATGAAAAATCAATTTCAATTTTCAAGAATCAGCATTGCCATCCAACGTGGCAATGCTGCCAGCCTTCTGGGCACTTTTCCTGTTGACAGCGGTGTGGACGAATTTTTTGACGCCCTGTAATTACTTCCCCTTTTTGATACTTGTATATATATTTTATTATTATCTTAGTTCTGTAAATAGTAGTTTTTAAATGTTGTAAATAAAAGATTTCAATTTACATTTTTAATTTTTTTTTTTAAACGTTGCCCCACACTAGGAATTTCTCCTGTATCGTGGGTGGTGAAAATTTTAACTCACATACACAAATACCCAAATAACTAAGACTTTAATTTTTCAAAACATACCTCTAATATAAAAGCATTTCTATGTTATAAATATAATTACGATTTAATGTTATGCATATACTTACAATCAATATAAATACATTTAATATTTTTGTAAAACAATTTTTGTGCCTGACAGTACATTTGATCAAAAATTACTTTGAATTAAATTAATCGAATCGGGGGCGTCGGCCACAGGTGCGTCGACCACTGGGGGCCTAAGCCACGGACCCGTCGTTTACTATAATGGCATTTAATCATAGTGTTTTTTTCTCACAGGAATGTTTCTTTTCTTTGTAATGGTTGCAAAATAATTGTTATAGCCTATATTTTATATAGCAATGTACGATGCATTTAATTTGTAAAAATGTTTTATGCATGACTCAAAGTTACTTGTATTTTTTTTTTTATTTTCCTTATAAGTAGCTTGATGTCACTCGGTTAGTAAATAATATTATAATTATTACAAGTACCAATTGATCTGATTTTGATGGCCTGTTTAGGGTGGAAGTAACAAATAATGAAGCTTTTTGGCAAGGAAAGAAAGGCAAGATGCTTAATTTCACGGGTATAAAAATAAGTCAGGTATGAACGAATGTTTGATTTCCTTATCCGGTGGCACAGAATACATAAGTACTACGTACCGGTGGTACACCAGCAGTATATTCGAGGATTTTTTAACTTAAGACTGCCGAAACTTTTTTACTAACTCTGGTAGGTATAGAAAACGGTGCAGGTAAACGAAGGAAAACCTAAAAGTAAAACGAGAGCTTTTAGACATTTTTTCCTTTTTCTCCTTTCTCACCGTACCTACCTCCATCCAACAAGAACCTACCCATTTTTTTATTCGCACACCGAACCCTAAAAACTTGTGTTACCCCGCCCTGTCCGGTTTTTCTGTTCAATGGACTTTACATGTCCTGTCAGTCTGGGGGTCCAACAAGCAACAAAAGGGTTAAAATTGCGAGTAAAAATCCTCAGTGAAGGGTTGATTGTCATTTTAGATTTTAGAATGACCTACTTTTTATATTGATTTGAAGATGATACTTTTGTGTGGACGTTTTTATGGGCGTGAAACAAGTGGCCATTTTGGATTTTTGTTTGACATTTCGTAAGTTTTTTTTTGTGTTTTATCGCACTATTGGAAAGTTTTTTTATTTTTTTTTATTAAGTATGGGAAATTGAAAATGCTGTGTAAATGAAAAGCTTGATGACAGTTTTACCTACAGAAAGGTGTAAAACTGGTTTTAGTCATATTAAGTATAATTTTAATGAACTATTTACTGACTATATTTTAATAACAGAGCATATTTTATAGTATGTCCTCTTGGCAGTAAAATAAATTCCTGAGCCTAACCCGAGTCTTTGACAATGATTAATAATATTTAGAATGATTTCAACATTTTTGTATTTTTTCTTAAACTTTTATTTGACACAAACATGACGTGTGGTGACATTCATTTAGAAAAAAATAGATTAGTTTACAATTTTATACTTTGTTGACAGTCATCCTTAATGCTTCTTAATGGTCGTAGGACAGACAGAAATAGTCGATGTTATTCTTGTAGTTGTGAAGCGCTATTGGGCTTCGAAGTCTAATTCTATCTGTTTTATTTTTACTGGCAATTTAATGACATATCTGTCAAAAATTGGAAAGTTTTTTTTTCAGTATTATCAGTTCTTTCACTTTACAAATTGAAAATTCGAATAGAACTTTCTAGAATTTAACCAAAAATCATTATTATTTTTTTGTTAGCTTATAACTTACTTTAATAAAACTAAACAGGCACAGGTTAGTATCAACAGCCTCTGTTTATACCGGCAAGACAGGCCGATGGTTAAATGTCTTCAAATTAAATGCTGGGGCCGACACCTTCACAGTCCTGTACCGCGCGCCATTCGCTTGCGCTTACAAAATTCAGTTTGACTTGCAAACCGCGCGCGCACGGCCGCTCTACGCCCAAACTTTTTGGCACCGCGTACTTACATTTTGAAAAAAAAACCAAACGTCAATATTGCCGCGCTTTTCTCGCGTCGCCATCTGTGTTCCATTTTTAAACAAACTTTTTAATAGCCAGTGCTTATTGCATTTTGGACTCGTGTTGTGAACTTTTTGGATTGTTTGACAAATGCATTACGTTGGATGTGAGTAGTTATTTTTATAATTATATCTACATAGAAAATTGTTCGTCCGTCGATATGAAATAGGTTTTTCTTTTGATATTTTTCATTTAACCAATAATAATTATGGCATAATACAATTTTATTTAATCCTGGTTGTGAGGGCTGCATAAATTACTTTTAATTAAAAAGTAAATTATCCCCGAAAAAAAAAACTAAAAAACCAAGGCAACAGTCACTGATTTTGAAATCCGAACACGCAAAAACAGTTAATCCACAGACTAAAAATGCGTTAGTTTTTTTTTAAATGACTTTTTTAAACGGCAAAGGCCCGCATAATAATCACCCGTATAACAATTATTATCTACCACGAAACTTGCAATTTATCAAGGTCTCTTGTTGCATGAGATCTTGTATTGCATACTGTGCGAGCGGGAGGCAAAGAATTCGACCTTGCGTTAGAAAGAGACAACAGATGTTAGGAAACTCTTGGGAAATATCATTTTTCTCTTTCGGGGGCTGAAGGGCACTTTTTATGAATATTTGTTTTTTTGAGATAATTGTTGTGTTATCTCAGATTGTTAGTTATTTTTGTTTGCACTTTATTTGGGTCGATGTTAAATGGATTGTGAGTTATTTGATTAATTAACTTTATGATGGATTTAGCTTTATTTATTTATCTTTGTGACTTAATAGGTCATGCACTTAGTTTTGTTGATAAACTAATTTATCAATTTTAGTTTTAGTGTGAGATTTTTGATTGACGTGTGAGTTAAAAGCTTTTTTGATATTTATAATGCTTTTTATTATATTTTTAATGTTTTGATAATTGATTTTGTGTTTAACTTGTAATTGTAAAATTGTTCCTTGACATTTTTGCTTTATTTTTTTAAAAGCATTTTTTTTGGTTTCTTTTAATCCTCTCTTACGTGGTCAATTTTCATCCTTTCTTTATCTTAGTCTACGGGTAAGCAACAGTTGGGCCATTTAATTTAATTATTAAAACCTTAGCTATTGTAATATGACGTAACCTTAGCTAGATACAATGTACCATGTATTACTGTCATGCCTTTTACAGAAATATTGTAAATGAGACTCGGGGCGTTTATACTATCTTATGGATATCATTATGTCATGTAAATAAATTGTAAGTGTCTTACTTACAATGAAAGCTGTTCGTAAATATCTTTCCCTAAATATTGCAAGCCTGTACTTATTTTTATTAAACCTATTAGACCACGTGCACTGAAATCAAGCTATAAAAAGTATGAGACTTAAACACGTGGAGACATTGACAAAAAGTGACTCAAAAATTATAAAAAAAATCCTAAAACTACAGTGCAATCCAAACTCTTGAAAATTAGGTCTCTCACAGTCACAACTCACAACTCTAAAACTGTTATAATCACTCTGAACGAGTCTATGATTTATTAGTTTTGTAGTCAATGCCATAGACTATAATGCTACAATACTTACTAAGTCTATGCCATAGTAGTCTTTGGCATAGCCTATAAAACTAATAAAAAATAGACTCTATGACTCTAAAATTAATAAAAAATCTTGCATAAATCGTATATCCTTGTCGCAGGTCGTTGCTACGTATCTGTTTCTTCAAACACAGAATACAAGTAGCTGGTTTTGTGGCTTGCGTGAGCCGAGGCCGCTCAGATCTCCGTACCTATAATTGTTCATTAATATTGATAGATAAATACTTTTTGTTCTCATCCCAGCCAGTACTTGCAGCAAAATATTTTTTAAATTTAGATTTTTTTTGTGAAGAAGTGATGTTGGCGCCATTTTTGGGCGCGTTGCTTTCTCTTGTCAAAGTTGATGCTTACGTTTCGAATTATTGAACATTTTTGTTATAGTAACTTTTGACGTGTTCATAGACTAACTAGCTTACGTCATGGTTTTTAAAACACATCATTAGAAAACCTACTAATTATTTGATTTTGGTTTATGTTTTATTTTAGTCATTTTCAAAACATTTTGTCTCAATGTGCAATGAAAAATCTTGCAGATTTTGGGCCATAGACACTTAATGTGTGTTTTATCATTAATATTGTGCCTAAATTAGAAGACACTTAAAAGTTATCAACTAAGTATAACTAAAGCGCTTTCTAAAAAACAATTTTAAGGCTTTAGAAATAAAATAGAAACTCGCCTATTGTAAGTCTATGCAGTCTCAAGTCCCAATGAGCTATTGCTACATCTAGCCTTGAATGTTAGTACTAAACACAGATAGAACATATGCTGCACACAACTGTGGCTTAACTTAGCTATAACTTAGGTTAAACTTAGTTCTAGAAGAAGTATTATTCGTTAATGAAACATCGAAAAGCCTCCCAAGTTAGTTTTAAGTTAGTTTCTGTTTGGGAAAAGTTTTGTTTAGTAAGTTGAGGCTATTTATAGACTTGGAGGTAAGTTTATCCTCGTGGTGTTGTATAAGTAGAATGCTAGATGGCTAGACGAATAGTTGGCGTCATAAACTCACGCGTATTTCTTCAACGGGTTAGGCAGAGGTGTACCGAGAATTTACGAGTTATGTACTATGTAAAAGGTAGTGAACCTATTAAAATTATTCGTTTTAACAACATTTGAAAGAATGGTGACTTTTGATGACTATAGATGTCATGACTGCAAATCTGTAGTAACTAGATAGACACATAACATGACGCAGAGTTAAACCTAATAATACACCTACATTTTAGATATTTCTTTAAGAGCGTATGCTACCTCAGATTAGCAACCCTATTTGTGGTGGTTCAAACTTCGCTTGTAATACTGTTAGAATAAAGTTCTAATCAGCTTGCACTACAAAGCGGTTGTTACGTCTTTCGCTGCGGCCGAATAGTGCGAAATTAGTGGTATTTTGCGATTTACAAAAAAACTATTGATTGGACTAAAAAAGTAAAACACTATGTCCTTAGTTTGTTGCTTGTAGAATTATTTGGCAAAAAAATGAGAACGATGACATGTATTTTAGTATGGTTTTTACTCGTTACAAGAAATTTTTAGAGGTATCTTCGCGATTTTTTTCTATCGAGCAAAGTTAGTTGTATTATGTTTTCACAACACTATGGCACTAGCATATATCCTGAAGAATATCATATATTTTTCTGATGTTGATTACTGCAGTGAATCATATACTTTTACGCATTATAAAACTCGCGTTTGAGGTACCATACGCTCTTAAGGGCCATGTAAGAGAGGACGACCCTATTGCTATAAACCTGGGTACAAAACCTGGTTCCATTATAAAAAATTACATTTTCAACTTGTGTTTGCTTCACACCAAAGAGTCTGTCCACATTAAAAACTTTTTATAGTCATTGTAAACAAAAAGTTCAAATGTGTACAAGAACTCTTTGCTGTCAAAGAGTCGAGAAAATGAGAAAGGAGAATAACAGTTGCTTAGTGCTAACAAAAATAGCCAAAAAATTACGTGTATTTCCTAACGTTAGTGCCGTTGTATTTCTTAAAAGGCTTGGCTTTCTTACTCATGCACTTTCTAATGTCACTTGAGTTTTCAACGAAAATATTTCGCCATTTATCACTTTATGGCTACGGACGTTGATAACTGGCAGGATGTTTTCTTTTAAGGATTCCATTTTTGAAATGAGTGTGTGTTTGGTGTGTCCTGGAGTTTTTGGTGGGAAATTTTTTGAAAATGGAAAAGTAGGGAAATTCTTTTTTGAACGATCTTATTACGTTTTTTGTGTGAAGTAACTTCGAGAATATTTTGTACTTAATCAATTTTTGTTTTGATTTTCCATTAGATATATTCATTAATTGTTATAATTTCACTTTATGTGTCTCTATTGTTTTTTTTTTGGTCACCAAACTCAAAATCATGCACAACAAAAAGCCATAAAATTACAAAAAAATTAACTCTAAAACCTAACAAACTTTCATAATCAAAAAAAGCCCTCTCACTCAATATTTTGATATATCGATTCACGACTCGATGTCTAGATTTTTTTTTATCGATACTCGATTCCTACATCCGGCTTGCTTTTAGCATATCTCTTATAATGGTAATAATAATTATGGCATCGATCAACTCTCGACTTTCACGAGAGAATTTGGCAGTTCTTACTTTCACTTAAAAGTTGTATGGTACAAGTTGGAGGCTGACAGCGATTTGACGGTAATTTTTTTGAGAGGTGATGGCGAAGAGTATTGAGAAGGTACTAAACTTATTTGAAACAGTAATATTACACTGAACAGTTTTTAGGGACTGGTGATGCTAGTAACAAATATTTTTTTGGGGTAGGTTCTGTAATATCTTGTACTTTGTTAGTTCAATTAAAGTAAACTATAATATTTTGCAATTGAAACTTACGCTATTATATTGCATTTTATATTTTGATAAACAAAACGACACAAATTTGTATAATTTGCGAAGTTTTTATTTTTTACATTTATAATTAATTACTATACGGAAACAGCTTGTTAAAAATTTGCATAATGATTCGCAAATTATCTCCGACATGTAAGGTAAAATAAATATTTTCACTTAAATTGCGTAACTCGACAAATTAATAATTTAGAAATGCATTTAATTATTTAATAGTCACGTAAGAATTAAAATAACTTTTTCTAAGAAACACTAAACAGTTAAGTTAACTGAAAATTAACATTTAGTTTTGGATATGAATATATTTTAGCAAAACAGTTAATTTCATGCATAAATTATTCATTCTTTAACATTCAAAGCACCATTTATCTGGTAAACAATAACAAGTTTTCATTGATGTAACAAAATTAACATATTAAGTTCATAGCACATTTATATGCACTTGCCTTCATCATTCGGATTTTTTTCTATGTAACTCTAAACGCTGCGGATCTAGAACTACTATTAAAAATGGTGAGGTGATCTCTGTCTGGTGTAGTGCTTGTAACTGTGCGTTGACCTCTAATTGCCTTTCATTCATTCATCCGTTCGTTTACATTCACTAGCAAATCGCAATTAAACAATTAAGTAATTAATAGGTTGCAAAACAATGTTATCTTCAAGATCTACGCAAATGAGATCACATTCACTAACATTAAACACAGTTATCCAGCAATTTCATGTTTTCATTCATAATTGTAACTGTAACTCTTAGTTCAGTTACATTTTTGGTAACTTTTTGATAAATTTTCGTTCGTAGTTTTTTTTGTTTATTATAACGAACACCAATAATCATGAGTTAAGTAGCTGTCATTAAAATTTTACCTATACATATATTTCTACAAAGACAGAATTGACGTAAGGTTTCAGTAGGTTTTGTTAATTTAAAACATTTTTACTGCACTCCATCGTTATCACAATAAAGTCACTGTATTCGTGTCTTAAAACAGTATTAACCTCATCTGGCTACAGTGTGGGAAACAGGTGGATATTGCGTTCAACACTCTAAAACGAAAATCGGTAATTTTACTCCACAAACATTACCATCACATTAATTTCACCCACAGATACTAAAGTAATCCTTTCTCAAACTCTCGATAACACACCCTTTTCACAATCAAAACGCCCATTTCACTCCAACCGCGCCACCCATTCACTATCACATTCTCTTCCCACCCGCTTCCGCTACAGCTCATGCTTTGAATCGCCACCTCCAAAACCGGCGACTTTCATCGCTGCATACGTAACGTAACGTATTGCGTAACGTTTATGTGTCGTGCACGCATCGGCCATGATTAACGTTTTCGGAGAATTTCGCGCGTTTTTTTTTTAAATTTCGAGTTTTCGAACGTCCTTTTATGCTTTCTTTTTGGTGGGCAATGCTGGGACAGACGCTTACTTATCCTGATTTTTATAGCATCAATTCATTCATGCCTCGCTTTTACCCACGACTTCTCTCCCTTTAAAGTCGTATAACCTATGACGATCGAGGATAATGTAGCTTCCTATTAGCAAAAGAATATTCGTTTCAAAGATTTTCCACAAACAAACTTTATTTCTTTATAATATTTCTATAGATTTTAGAGACAGATCGTCTCACGCCAAAATAAGTATAATATTACGCTGCCGTCTTATTCATTGCTTGGAATTTCACAATAGCTAAATTTTATCAGAAACTCTTTAATCATCCATGGGGCTTGTAGAATATCATGCATGGTTTGAAGCTGTTTTTTTTTTACTATCTTCAGCACGGCTTCTACTAACTTTACATTAGCATCATGAAATATTCTGCTTTTCCAGAATTCCACGTAATTTCCAGAGATTAATACTACACCGTTTACGCTTACTACGAGACTTCACGAGCCCTTCATTACCCCACCCTCTTAGTACAGTCTGTGCCCAGAATTACTGGACCATTTTTTTTTTGGAGTGTGGGAAGTCATTAAATGACTCCTCCTGCTCTGGGCAGAGGAAGCGGTAGGGAGTGTCGGACTTCTACTGACTAACCACCTATGTTCCTTCTAAGTCCTTTATGCCGAGGCCGCGGTATCTCTTTCGAACAACCCGCAGCCCCGACGAGAATTACTGGACCCTTCTCCTCATACCATTCACCCTCTTCTTCTTTATATGAGGGATCAGCTAATGCTGGGCATTGATTGCACTCCTACGACCGTAGTCTCCTAGTATTCCTAGTACTAACTGGTTTGTGGAGGTCAGATAGGCAGTCGCTCCATGTAAAATACTGGTATTCAGCTGCACCCGGTTAGACTGGAGGCCGACCTCAGCATTGTTGAGAAAAAGCTACGTAGATAATGATGACTTACGAAAGTTCACCTCTTTGTATGTTTGTCACATCATTACTGCTAAGCGTCTGAACCGAATTTGATAAAACTCTGCTATAATGTAGCTTAATAATTGCTTCATAATACAGGCTAATTTTCATTCTAAAATAGAAGGGGTGAAGGGGTGGGGTGAGTATATATTTCTAAAATATACTCACCCCTTTTCAAGTAGGCGAAGCCAGAAACCTACACTAGCATTGCATAATACATTAATTGATTAGTATTTTAATTGATATTGCAAAGAGATGTTCCTAGACGTCCCACTACTCTGTGTGACTATCTTTAAATAGTACTGCAGCTTTAAATGCTACGCAATTTTAACTTACCCGTGGAACTAGAATATTTAACTAACTAAATACAAATATCACGCCTGTTATACCCGACGGATTAGGTAGAGGCGTACCTCATAGTACACCCAAGTTTCGTTACCCCACCCATATATATTACATGTTTATATATATGTTGAAACGTTATGTACATATATTATGTAGGTACTACATCATACATGCCGCAGAGAAAGACGAAGTCGGTGACAATGAACGGAGTCAGTCTATTGAATACATCGATTTTAATGGTCTAGTTATCCAGTTAGATAAAAGTTAGATTCTGTTGAACAGTTGTGAGAGTTTTTCACAGAATGCAGTATAATAAAACTACAAGTAAGCCTTTAAAGCTAAACAATGAGTCTTTATTTCAATATAATAGATCTGTAAATCGAACAACACTAAAAAACCGCTCTAATACATTCAAAAAAAGAATTCCATTTGCTATGTACCGTAAATTAAATTAAACCGTTGCGCCATCTTTGCACAAACACGTAAATTCTATTCCGATTAAAAAACCAGTTGAATAAAAACTCCTTAGAACACTAACAAGTTTAAAATAAATACCAGCCAGTACGCACTCCAGCAGTGTTGCAACACTCAATAAAGAAACGGTCAACAATAGGCAAACACCTACAGCTATACAGCCTAGTAACCAGACATCAAAGTGAATGACATAATAGACTGTACATATCTATTCATGCAAGCCATATAGCGAGTAAGAAAAGTAGTGTTTTAGTCGGTATACCTCAGTGGCCACGCGGGATCGATTCCGGGCATGCGCAGAGAGGGCGAGTACTTCCGACGCCCCCGCACCCCTCGTAACTGTCGCTGAAACAGCCCCATGCTGCAACTGCATTTCAGTGCAAGCGAGAACGCGACCAAAGAAAAGCTTGGGGAAAAATAAAACGTTCTATCCAGTTTTATTCAAAAGAAGAACAATATTAAAACGAAAATAAAAAGCGCGTTAGGTTCATGTGTCCGTTCTTCAATCGTTAAAAATGTTATCTGCGAAGTGTCGACTCGGAAAACCATAGACCGGTCACCAGTGGAAGCGCACACACACCAGCTATTAACGAACTATGAAGAAGAAAAAACGAATGCACGGTACACAAAATAAAAGCATTCAATGCCATATATTAAACACAAACCATTTCGTATGAGCACTTCGACAATATTAAACATTTCCGAAAGCATTTAACTCACAAGTTTATTAAAATTTATACGCAATATTTAATCACAAAACCGTTAGTTTTTAATAAAAATCAATAATTAAACACAAATTAGTGATACACTATAATAATAACCTCCCGAGCAAATAAAACCCAACCTTAAAATCGAAATTTTAGACTGATATATAAAATTCCGTAAGTAGATTTAAATATAACAAAAATATAGTATTTACATTAGTTGAGCATTTGAGAAAGTTTATATGTAGAAAATAAAAAGTTTAAAAAGGTATTTATTAAATTAAATATTTAAAAAAAGACGCAATATAATACAAATTTTAATCAGGGATCAGTGCCGTAGCCTTAGAATTTTGTACGACGGTCGAACAATTTTGACACTTGCTATAATATTTCAGTGTACAAAAATGGATGATCGAGTGTTTATGTGTGAAAGTTAAGTGTTATGGTACAATTGTGCTAGTGTTGGGCCTTGGGCCAATATGTTGAACATGTTCGATATGTGGAACTCTGTTAGCACGAAGCTGGAGCAGACCAACGTCCAACAAAGCCAGCAACCGCACACTTCAGGTGGGAGCATTAAAGGTAATTTCAACTTAATAAAACGGGGCCGGTTGTTTGGGGCAAACTTTGGGCCAGAACTTAGTTTGTAATTACTAGAATTGGTGGCGTAGTTAGAAACTGTTCAGTAGAATTTCAGGGAAGTACAGTTTAGTTGGCTTGTAATAGTTTTGTTTATTGGAAAGTTAAAGGCTTTTTCGTTTGAACAAGTCGGTTTTTCAATTCGTGCCCCCCACAAGATAGTAAATTTAACTTTATTCGTTAAAAATGTGAGTGAATCAAGTTTGCCCCAAGCAAAATAGCGAATTAAAAATAACTTTCACGGGTAAAATTTGCAAATTTGCAAATTTGCAATTTGAGAGAATGATATAAGGACGGTAATAAAACATTAAATACAGATTGCATGTGGACCATGTGGTATATTCTAAAAAAGTATTCCTTAGATATCGAAGATCCTTATTACTTCTGATGAACAAATCCTTGTTCCTCATAAAAATATAACATGTTAAGGCCCTTCTATATGTCGAAATCCCATTAAAACCCCGACTTTAATATCCATTCAAAATTCTGCATGGAAACAGCTATCTCATCACGTTTCGCACTTTTGAATTAGCGAAAGAGTTGCAAATTTAAAAAAAGACCGTTGCGTGAAACAAAACTATAATAAAAAAGAAAAAAATATAGAAAGTGAAGTCCAAAAACTTCTTTTTCCGGTATATTTATATCCACATAATTGTTTCTCATATAGTGGTTCTTGCGTAATGCATAAGAAAGCGACCAATTAAAATTCGGTTGTTGTCGTTGCTCTGTCGTGATATTTCGTAATTATTTTATCTTTTGTGAAAAAAATGTTATTTTATGCATGTATTTTTTCTCTTTACGCTTGTAATTGTTTGTAGCATGAGCAGATTTAGCATTTACAGACTACTGCAGATTTTGGTCGCTTAAGTATTTTTTCTGACGCCTTATCGATCGCTTATACCGCGTGCTACGTTTTTTTATACGCCTTTTCCATGCAATCCAGCTTTTCAGTTATCATTTCCATAACAAAATAACTACTATAATTCCTCTTTAGATCTTTTTAGACATCCTCGCTTCCCACAGAGTGAAATAGGTTATCCTATTCACGGCATCAAATGTCCTATCCGCCATTACTACATATACGTAGGGGGCATATCGAGAGGTTGTTACCCCAGCGCTTACGGTCGCCACAGTGACCCAGTTACGAGCCACAGTCTCTTATAACTGGCACGGGATGACAACCACCAGATGCACTATATTTTTTAAATGGAATCTTTTTTGTCTGTATTGTTGATTTTTTTCTCTTTGGTTTTATGTTGCGGTAGGTCGAGGAAGTTGGATAAACTTAATGAATATATACTTAATGGTAAATTTTAGATCGTTTTCTGCACGTGTTTAAAAACTTTCTATAATTTCAAATAGGTACCCTCGCTCATCACTGATCTAATCTCTAAAACACAATACTAATGTGTCAACTGCATCTCTTCCCACGTAAAATGTATTTTTGCAATCTTTACCACTTGTATAATTCTACTAAACCCGCCTCTGAGATCCGGCATTAAATGCGACTTTTACCTCTTATGAGTAACACTATTGAGTACAAAACATCCCCAGTGTACAGACTAAACATTTATGAAAAGCCATAGATTTTAGGGGGATAATTCCATCATGATTTCAAAAGATACTTCAGAAACAATCCCCACTCATAGCCCCTACATTTCTACGTCCACCCAGATCACGTTACAAGTATCAAAACTTGGTGGAACACACTATTCTCAACATTATAATATATAGGTATTAATTTGTCTTAATGTAGAAACCCTAAGGACTGACGCCGGATGTCTTAGCGTTTCGTCATTTAGGTCATCAAAAATATCATTAGCTTTAATTCTCTTTAACTTCTAGGGAATGCCACTTGACAGTTGACACATTAAAACGTCAGATTGATTCAATGCGAAACGTCATAGGTGGCGCTGCAATTGTTGGTTCAAAGTTAAGTGATTTGCGGTTTTCCTTATATTTCTGTTTTCAATTCATGCGGCCCATTGAGTTTGAAAGCTGTTTATAAATTGTGTGTGGCTTAGAATTCGAGGTAGTATATTCTGGCACACCTATGGTGTTGTGTAATGTTTATTTGATCGAGCATAAAAGGAGTTGCCATGAGGTTTTCTTACCAGGCTATTCATGAAGTAGATATTATAAGCGCTACTACTTGCTTAAGATATTAAATCCCTGGTGCTCACTAGCATAATGTGATCATTCTTCCACGTCCATTTCTTCATTGGCACACAAAACGTCAATCATAATAATCTATCAATATGTCAAAACGCCATTGTAATACCGTACAGCCATTAAATTCTCTTTTTAATGACATTGATCGCCATGATATTCGGCCAGCGATAAAAAGTTGTTCTTTTTACAATTTCAATTGACATTTCGGTGGTACTTTCACGCGTGGCGCGTTCGGTTTATTGCACAGAAATTTATAATAAAGGACATGTTGAGTGTTTCACATACCGCTGTTAAGAAAGCTTTGTAGGGTTGCAAGTCTAAAAAAACTTTTTATTTTAGGAAAACGAATAACTTATTGGGTGCTGAATAGATTTTTCTGTAACAAATATTTAACTTTTCTATTTTATTAGTTATCTTACTTATTACTAAGTAAGATAAATAATAAAATAGAAAAGTTAGTCAAAGAATTAATAAATCAGCACCCAGTTTTAATTTCATAACAGTATTTAAAATAATACTACTGCTTTAAATTGCGCAGACTTTTATATTTCAAGAGAAAGTTGATTCAGATCTTTAGCATCTGCATTGTCCTGTCCGGTATAAATAAAAATGGCTCCGGCTAAACAAAGAGATATAATTCTCAAAATTCTGCTTGAGATTTCAACGATTTGCGAAATTGTGGACTTGGAAAGTTAACACACAATTATTTCATCTGCCTTTGGCATAGAGAAAACAAAAGTTTTTTGTCCCGGAAATCAAGTAAAAGAAAACTTAATAACAATTTATGGATACCCGGAATTGAAATAGGTAGTCCTTTGCCCATGCCCAGCAATGGGACAGTATACAACTATGCAATTTTTGACTCATCTAATTGCTGTTTTGGTGGACAATAAAGTCTACTCTACGTGTACCTATTTATTTGTTATTATAAGCCATCACGTTTCGTAATGTAATTTACATTACAAAACATGACAAAATCAATAGAAAACTTGTATTTCCAAAAAAAAAAATATTGGTCCATCCCATGCCATATACTTAACAGTAATCCACCCACATCAAAAAACTATCACTTTCATCAGCTATTTGATACTCCTTAAATTACACAACTTTCTTTTTTACACTGATAAATTACTCAAAGATTTTTAATCTTTAATTGCATTCACATTCTTACACACTCGAAATTTAAACACAATTTAAATCAAGTGAAAACCCTAAAGTGAACAAGTCTGGTTTCTTTTTTTAAACGCGGTTGCGTAACGAGGCATTGCTAACCAGTTCCATTTAGCATAAGTTATGATTGGCATACGAGTTCCAAACATGAATGCGCCCCTCCGATTTAGAACATAAAAGAGAAACTGGCGCGATTTTTGAAGTAGGAATATCCTTTGCGAAATTTTATAATGAAAAATGGGCTGGAGATAAAATTACCTTTGAGCTTTAAAAACAACAGATTTTCCCAGAAAAAAGTAGCCGTCTACTCTCCCACAATCTTCAGAGTTCATTTAAGTTATTGTTTATTAGTTATTGTAACATCGCTGGCACATTTTTTATCAGCATGTAACAAGTTTATTTCACGTATCAATACAGAGAAGCAAATATTACCAAAATCACCAATCATGCATTGTAAGCTCTTAGAACATTTTTCAGTCTTCGCTAAATATTTTGTCAGACTACGCAAATATTTTAAACCAAATTCGTGTGTGCACGTTTACAAGAGTCTGCTAAATTCGTAAGGGGTAATAGTACAATAAAAATAACTTGATTCACCAGCACAATAGCCACATTTGCTAACAAGCAATACTAGTTTATTGCCGACACTGCAAACGGCTCGAATTACCACCGGACGCCATAATTATTGGTATCAAAACTATGTAATATTAAGGTCAGCAAAATTTTGAGTCGGTCATGTATTTTATTCACCTAATAATTTCGACGAAAAAAGTTCTTAGTCATCATCTAATTAATAATGCAAAATTTGAAAGAGCTGGCTGAATATTTAAAAAAATACAATTTAGTGGTTTTTTTTATTGAATTATTTTCAACTCGCTTTTGTTTTTGGACAATATTAACAAGCATGCCTCTTAATATGGCCGCCTTATTGAATCATTTCTATATCAGTATAGTAATTAATAACTTCAAAATATCTTCATAATCCGCATGAAAACGGGAAGTATTTGGTAGCCTACTTGTTAATTATTTTCTAATGCCTATTTAGGTGATATGATTTTGTAAAATAAACCTATATGTTCAATGAAATTGTGTTGAATACCCTGTTGGCTATGTAATAGACAATATGAATGGAACATAGAGTATGTCAGTAGCGTCTCCAGTGCAATTCGTAATTTAATTGGAGGAAATGGATTGTTTAGCCCGTAGTAGCCCGTAGTGAAGTAACGCTAGTCTACGGTCAATATGGCCATGTTTTATTATTAGTATTTGTCGCTTGGTAACATTGCTTTGTATTTATTTACGAAAATGAAGCAGGGTCTATGATTTTTTACAAGTTAACAAAGTTTTTGTTTGATTTGCAATAAGTTTTCTAACTTTATCTGAAAGTTAACCTTAGTAATTTATATAAGTACCTTTGTCTAAAAGTTAGAAAACTTAACATTATAATAAACTATATTACCAAAACCTTTAGTGACAAAACATATGTCGTATCTTTAACACATTGCTAAATTAGACAATTAATAGCTAAAATTACTTATTTTTGTAGTTTAAAATAATGTTAACCACACAGTCTATTCAGAAAATGGTCATGCAAGCTTACTCGATAAATCGCTTTGTCAAATTACCTAATATTTACTGAAAATAACCATACAAACACGTATGAAAAGTACCAGGATAGTAATGTGACAGGTCGCCAGTCGGTTTAGTACTAAAGTGCGCAAGAAAAAGTTGCCTGGCCAAGACCCTTAAAGCGTGTTCGGTGTACTCTGACCAACAAGTTTTGATACTTATGCGTGAGTTGTCATGTGACGCCATTTTAGATTTTTTATTGAAAATAATTACACACTTGATTCGGTTTGCGCTTGTCAGAAATAGATGTAAAGCCTTGTAATTACTGTAATAAATAAAGTTGAAAATGGCCAGTTTTTTTCTTTGAAAAAATATATTTAGTCACTGATACTCCGTTTTTGTAGCTATCGTTACACCTATCAAAAAGCGTAATTGTAGTTATTTAACAGATGTTATGACTATTGCCTAAGGCTTTTAAAAACTTAAGTCATAAATATTCACAGTAAAAAAATGACTACTTTCATTCGGTTTAATTCTGATTTATGTTTTGAATAACTGTTTTTATTAACTTTTTATCTACTTATGTTTATATTAATGGTTATAAAATACGGTAGAATTTATTGTCAATGATATGCACATGCCTAATACATAGATAAGTATTAAATAAAAAACACTTTTATTTTAAAAGGCAGATATCACTTTTACTTTGGTTTTTTAACGGAAATATATTTTTTTATACAATATTGGAAAGTCACCGTAGGTATAACAATAGAAAGTAATAAAAAGTTTGTTTTATAATCTTATAAATATTTTGACGGTGACATTTTAAATATGCTATAATTTCTTTATTGTTATGAAAGTTTATAAAAGCTGCTTATTAAACACATTTTATTTGAGTTAATATTAAACTAAACTTCAGAATTTTAACATATAATCAATAAAACTGGTTGATTCTCAGTTAAACCTAAGCTTGAATAGTAACTTATTAACTTATTACTTTTATTAACGCAACTAACCATCCCAAGATTAATATCTGAAATGGGTATCATCATTGAGTGATTGATTGAACAATAATAGGGATGTGTCCTGGGTAAAAAAAATAGATTCCGTTTAGTCCGTCAGTTAGATTATCGAAAAATATTGGATACGTGTTTTTTGATTTATCAAATTAATAAAAATTGACAAAGATAAAACTCGTCAAAGATCAGGAGTGGGGGCTTTTGACGGCACTACGTGGTAAAAAATGAAGTGCGATGTGACATCACACGAGTTTTCGAAGCACATTATCGTCTTCATTTTTGGCTTACGTGCAAAAAGAAAAAATACATGTCCAACATTTTTTGGTAATCTATGTGACGGACTAATTATTAGATTTTTTTTGTCAACTACCCTATTACTTATACCCAAAGAAGAAACAATCTGTATATTTCTCTCAATATACGTTTACACATATCTTCTAAAATGTTTAATTGCCATATTCTATCAAACTAACAAAAAGTACTGAAATTTCGTGCCAAGTATCAACATGTTAAAGTCGCAGTCCACACATTTAAGTATGCGCATGCGTGGAGCGTGCACTCAGGTACTCGCCACTGATATGATAATATTAGCTGGCTGTGTGTTGTACTGTGCTGCGTTTAGACCGGCTAGTCTAGGTGGCTATTGTAAGCATAATATAATCAGCCTATATCATTCCACTATTTCTAATAAAGGTTTCGGAGCTCTGTGAAAGTGAAAGAGGGATACGTTTGGTATTGGTAGAATTCATTGATTTTTGTTTTTGTTTAATTTATTGAGATTAAAAAACGCATGCTATAAAAGAGAGCTTACTAAGTCGTTAGAGTTGTGAGTAAAATTGCTAAGTAAGCTATTGGAATTTGGAATAGGTAGACCTTTACTAATGTCCTAAACCTAAAACTCTAACTAAACAAACCCGCAAATCATTTCTAGTCATATAATCCTGATGTTATGTCATATCATGTGACATCGCCTAATGCATGCTCCGTTCAGACCGCTTTATCTAGCTAGTTTAGAATCCAGTAGTTAAGTACGTAGCTCGCTATACACCACAAATTACCGGGTGAGTGGGTTAGGCTAGCGAGTGACATAATTATATTAGTTAGACGTGTGTGCATACACTGTGCTGTGTTTAGAGTGGTTTTAAATCTAAGCCTTGTAATCAATTGTAATTCGCGTTGTTGTTTGAAGAAACTTGTAGTTTTTTTGATGAAATGTCGTAAGTTAACAGAAAATAATGAGGCAGGTGGAAGGGTAGGCCTTCGGTATTTTTTTAAAGTCTCTTTTATAGCAGGTGGGCTAGATAGAAGATTACTACTAAGATAACGACAAGTAGAGAAGTGTGGAAGAAGAAGACTATCTAGCTTTTGCCAGCGGCTTCGCCCGTGTGAAAATGACGATTTTCCATACAAACTTTCATCCCCTATTTAACTTCCTTAGGGTTTGAATTTCTAAAAATCCTTCCTTATTCCTTGTCTACATTATAAAGGAAACCTCTGTGCAAAATTTCAGCTTTCTAGGTCCAAGGGTTTGGGCTGGACGTTGATGAGTCAGTCAGTCAGGACTTCTCTTTTTATTTATATATAGATAGATAGATAATCTCCCTAACACTTCGAGGACTAGGCCAGGTTTCCACCAAAGCGGGAAAGAGTGGAGACGAGTGAAGAAGTGCGGATATCGGCCAATCACATAAGTTAAAATTTACATCTGGTCTCTCGCCCTTCCTGTGATTGGTCAAATTTGGCACAACTCCTCTCCGCTCTGCACGTCTCCGCTTTGGTGGATACCGAGAATTAGAGTCATATATTGGTTGCGATGTTAAATAACTTGTAAGCCGTTAACTACAGCTTTCAATATGCGTGTTTCTACACAATATCTATAATAATACTTAGTTTGCTAGTTAAAACTAACCTCGTGGTCGCTTTGCTGGGAAAACTTACATGCAGCTGATAAAATAATTGTATGTGTGTGTGAACATGCAGTGTGCTGCGTTTAGTATATTTGTTTTATCTAGGATTTGGTAGCTACCAGTATGTCGAGTATGTAGGACATGAATATTTGGTCGTTATCAATGTTTAATATCAGCCTTTCCAAAATAGCTTGTACTAAAAGAAAAAGTACCTACTTATAGTTTTGAACAACTATTTTGTTGGACGTTACTTGATGCTGAAAACCTAAACTTGGTTATTTTTAACTCCGTGAGGTCGATAGTCAAAAAAGATATACCTTTCTTGAAATTGAAAGCATCATAATAGATTGAGTTTACAAACTAGTGCTGATTTCTCTTGAACTTTCAGTTATTTGACTTTTTTTTTCAAGCTTTGAAAAAAGCCTACAGCTTAACATATTAATTAATGAACTAAGATATATTCATAACAATGAAACAACCATTAATTTATTATATTAAAATATTCTCACAAACGATTTATCTCTCGATCTTTTCATCACCCACAGCTAAGCCCAAAATTAACCAACATCAATTTAAACGCAATCGTGCGACAATTTTGCAAACCACAGCACTTATGACATCATTAAAACAAAACATTAATTATTCAAATTTAACAGTTCGATTTTCAAACAATAACGGACAAAACCACAGAGTATACGTAACAGTTGCGTTATTTCACACTTTGCTATCTCAATATTTGATCTTACACCGTATTGGTTGTTTTATTTTATTGCTCACTGTGAAATGCAGTGTTATTGGCTATTACCACTGCTGTTTGAATGGGTTTCGAAACACTACTGCCGCACTCAGAGAGCTTTGACAGTTTTTGTATAACAAAACTGTCAAAACCTTTACTAAGTGACAGTTTAAATATCTCTGAGTACAGCTGTAACACTTACGAAGAAAATAGGAAAACGCACGAATTTTTGTGCCATTTTTTGTATAAAGAAAGAGACACGCAAAAATAAACATGTACATTTGACAGTGCTAAAACATGTAGGTAAAGCTAAAGACTCGATTGACGTTTGCTATCAAGTAGTGCAAATGACTTATCTATCGTCTTTAAAATATCTAATTAATTTTTGCAACTAGCTAGGTCATACTGCAAGCTACTTCAATCTGTCTTTCTTTGATAGATTTTGAACTTTATCACGAAAGCTTTGAGTCCAAGGTTGATTGACAAAATTTTACAGTTTTGGGTAGCTTGATCTGCTGGCGCCTGTACTGAAGTTAAGTTGCTGTAAAACTAATTTAAAACCTTCATAATACCTACAGATACAGTCTCAACCATCGAGTATCCACACGAAAAATCCACTAGCCATTCTAACCAGTACTAACCCTTTTCAAACACTCCTTCAGAACAACTATTTAAACGGTAGAACGCGTGTGTGCGTGAACGCATGTCCACACGTTGCGTTTGCGTTTGATGCTGATGACGTAATTCGACTATGTTCTATGCAACGGTACAGGGGGGGGGAAGGGGGGGGGGGTTGTCGCACTTAACTTTAATTACGGTTAGAATTCATTTGTAGGATATTAGGATTGAATGTTGACTGATATTTTGTTGAGGTATAGGTTGTTAAATTTGGTATTGATAACTGCTTTTGCGTCTACTCTTTGACTTGGCTCTGGCAGACCGTGTTTAAAACATTTTTTACGTAACGTAGTACAGACGCTTAGATCAATCTTCAGGTTAAGCCGCGTTTGTCTAGTTTGTTCTGTGGATGGGTGACCGCCCATTACATACCCTGTTTCCGCGGCATCTCGGAAAGCACGTTAACCCGTTGGTCCCGGCTGCCATCTAAACATCTTTTAGTTAGTCAGTGGCCCAAAAAGTCTGATAACCAGTCTTACCAAGGGGTATAATATTACCCAGTACTAACTGGGTTGTGGAGGTCAGATAGGCAGTGACTCCATGTAAAATACTGGTATTCAGCTGCATCCGGTTAGACTGGAAGCCGACCCCAATGTAGGAAAAGGCTAGGCAGATGATGACTGGGAACATCACCATCACCTGCCCTTATTCCAATTCATTTGGGGTCGACGCAACATGTCTTCTTCTTCCATACTTCTCCATTACTCGTCATCTCAGCAGTCACCTCCTTTCAAGCCATGTCATCCTTCACACAGTTCATCCATCGTTTCTTTGGTCTTCCTCTACTCTGGGAACATTATACACTTCTTTTTCTTGAGGGTTGGTAAATCGGTAGGTAAGGAGTGTCAGACTTCTACTGGCTAAAACCACCCATGTTTCTTCTTAGCCCTTTGTGCTGAGGCCGCGGTATCTCTTTCGAACAACCCGCAGCAGGAACATTATACCCTAATTATGCAGATACAATCCATCACAACGTTCCTTGCCCCACCCTTATAGAACCTTTTCTAATTAAAAGGACATTAGCCACGCCCACAAATATTGGCAATTTTCATCAGTTTTTCTTTGGCACGCCTCAAGGACGGACGTCTGACCCCGTTTCGGTTATCAGCCCAACAAAAAACTATTATCACCTTGATGGGATATTGCAAAATGTAAAAGCGTTCTGATTCTAAGTGTTGTAATACGACGGAAGGTTGTTTTCTCTTGGGCGACAATTGTTAGTACTTACTGTGGCAAAGTGCCTTTTTATCGTATTATCCAGGAATAATTGGATTGTGGAGGTCAGATAGGCGGTCGTTCCTCCATGTAGAATACAAGTATTCAGGTGCGTCCGGTTAGACTGGAAGCCGGCCCCAATATAATGGGCATAAGGCTTAAAGTTTGCTTAAGCTTAGGAAATATAACTGGCTGTTTTTCCTCGTAGGCAAAAGGCTATATCCTTACAAGGTAAAAGTTTTGTCTGACATAATAACATCGACATCACCCACAGCTGGATTTCACCTTATAATCCTGGGTATACGCCTCTTTTTGGTTGTGCTAAGCTCCACGCTCCTGTCCCAGATATAATCAGTTTTTTTTAATACTACACATTTGCTTTTGGCCGCATCTTGCCTGATGTGAAGCAATGATACGGCCTAGAACTCGAACTTTTTTTTTAATGGGATAAGCCTGCCACACTATTCTTAAACCACTGTAACTCCTGTTAGCCAGAAACACAGTGGAGACCATAAGAAAAGCGCCGAGGCAATGAAGCTCGTCGAAGTCCCAGAGAAACGATTGGATCCCGCAACGAAATTAATCAGAAAAGATACAGATTCATATTAGATAGATTTAAGCAGGGCTTTGAATACCGTTAAAAATTAGGTATCGTTACCTCCTCCATTCGAAGGTAACGTTAATTTCATAGGTAATGTTAAGTCTGGTATCGATAGTTGGGTGGACTTTTACCGGTAATTTGACTTAACGTTATCAATGATTTACCGTTAAATGATAGTGTTATCAGGTAACGATACTTGATACCGATACCAAATTAACCCTATAAGTAACGGTATTTTTCTTTCATCTCTTTCTTACGACGCATTTATGTCGTCATAATAGCTTTTTTTTCTGTTTCCACTTGCTGTGAGTTTAGTCGCCACCCAAAACCGAACGCAAACGGTTTATCTGTTCATTTAGTATATAAAATTACCTACGTGGGTTAACCGAAATGGAAGGTAAGTGACTGTAACGGTAAAAGTATCGATACTTTTACCGTTACCAGGGAACATTAATAAACTGATCCGATACCAAATTACCGATACCAGTGATAACGTTAATAAATTAACATTATGAAAATATCGTTACTTACCGATACTTTTATCGTGAATTTGGTAACGTTAACAAGCCCTGGATTTAAGTGATCAGGGAACAGAGAATCCGCTAGATTTTACTCAAGATAGAAATAATATCGCCTGCCCATCCCGCTGCAAACTAAAATACCCATTCTAAACAACAATAGTACAGCTCAAAGCTCAAGTGACGCCATTTTAGATAAAAAGCTAAAAACAATGCTACAATCAGTGGCTCGAGGTCTCAACGGCCCGATAAATGATAATTTAGTGCCTAAACATGGACTTTGATAGAACGTTCTAGTATTTCTAGTCTAGGGCCTGAAACACGTGATAGATTTTAAATTAACCGATTAAGACCGGTATTTTTTTTACTGTGTCTGTTTGCTAACGATTGACGTTAGCTGTCAAATAACTGTCAGTGTCATCTGATGACATAACGGTTGCAATTCGACGCGTATTTTTTGTCTTGCTTTATGGCTAATAAAAAGTAGTTATCAATGGTTTCTGAAATTACGACCAAGTCGTTTTCAGTTAATCTACTGTCAGATCTCAAGTTAAGCGTTAAAATTTGCAGAGTGAGATTCTGAGGAAGTCTTTAAACCTTACATCTAGTGATTACTCTGTTTACTAAATAAAGTATTGTACAGGTACAATATTTTAACGATAATGATTGATAAAATTAAGTCGACCGTTTGTCCACGCCCTTATTCTATTGTAATGCAATTGAGATAAAATGATTTAGTTAGAATTCTAAGAAACACATTTAATTACAATTGTTATGCAATAATTATCTTAGAAATTGCACGTTAACACTTATAATGGTATCATCAGAAGTCGTCCTATAGATCGGAAAAGTGTCCCTTTCAAAATTATTGCATCTATCCTCCATTTTAATAGGTAATATGAAATTAGGCAAAGAGCTTCTTCATCACGGGATTTTTCCCGAATTCTTGCATTTTTGAAATAGGACGTTAACGGCAAAAGTATCTTCCTATCCTGCCAACAAAATCTTCAGTAAGACCGAACATAAAGATTCCTTAGCCTATCAATTAATGCGTAAACACAAAATGCAGCATAGCTGTCACATTCGTATTTTTAAACGCGCATTCGATCGGCCTTGAGAATTTTCTTTTCAGTACTACCAACCTAACTTTTTAGCAGCCTGAATAATAAAGCTTGCTAGATATTTGTTTTATATTTGTCAATGGGTAATAACAATGATGATTTCGAGCTGTGATAGTACTTGATAGTAGCCACATCCGTGGTTTTGAGCGCGCATTCATAGATAGCTCGGCCTTGCGAGTGCTATTCAACTCGGTGACATACTTTTCAGTTGGCTACAAGCCGTGTGACTGTACAAAGAATAATCAACTTTATTTTACATACAGTTACAGTTTATATTCCAATGGTTAAAGTTAACATAAAGTTTTAATTGAGACAACGCACCGTCCTATCGCGAATTTCGAAATTTGAATTTCGAATTTGGCGTTTTTTTTTATAAACTCTCGCTCGATTTAATTTTCGTCTTTACACGTTCAATGGTTAATTGAAATTGTCTTTTTTTGTTGTTAAATGCAATTTTAATGGCCGCCAAGGATTTTTGATTAAATTAATCTAACTGGTTTTTTAATAGAACATGTTTTAAGTTTTGCATTAAAGCTCAGGCCACATGTTACCTAAGTTTAATTCATATTCATGAGGTCCATCAAAGTCCTTAATACCTACTTGGCAGCCATTTTACCCAGTAGTAATTACTGGCCACTTTGAAGGGCCGTTCTAGAATGACGTTCAACCATTTGAATTTCGAATTCCTCGATTCAAATGCATAATGGCAATAAAATTCATTTTAAACTTTATTCGATACTGGTTTTAAATCGAGATGCAATGCTTAATATTAATCCTACGGGTCGTTTAATTTTTTAAATTAATTAGTACTTGATTGCCATGTATAATGGAAAATTAATGGCTGTAACAGGGTTGGAAAAAAAACAGTTTTTTTTACATTTTATAAAACAAACAGTTTAAAATGTTTTAAACAGGTGTTTTTTTTTGTTTTTTTTTCCTAAGTTAGTTATCATCCATTTTTAATTGATTAAGCCTGATATAAAAATTGATCTTAATTCAATACATTCTGTCTATGTTCCGACGTTCATTTTTAGTAGGGAAATCCCCAAAACATATGTTAAATAATCACGTTCACGAATTAAGGAAGTTCTGGGAATTCCCTGGGGGACTTTACCGATGGAGTGTTTAAATAGAGCGGACTTTCTGATTTTTCATTTCACAATAACACAAAAACATTTGGATTTATTCCGATGTACGAAACAAACTTGGTAAACTTGGTAACGAAAAAGCTGCAAAACTTGTCACAGTTTTTAAATACCTAATAAAAAATTATAAATGTTGTCTAATTTGCTTATTAACGAACAAATATTATTGTACGATTAAATAAAAGAAATTAGGAAAAAACCCTAAAAATAACTAGTATTCATGTATTTTTGCAATTAAAATTTGTTTTAAACCCTGTTTTTTTTATAACGTTTTAAACATTGTTTAAAACATGTTTTAAACAATGTTTTCAAACATCTAATAAAAAACGATGTTTTATTTGAAACTGTTTTAAACACTGTTTAAAACACATGTTTTAAACAACTTGTTTTAAACATGCCAACCCTGGGCTGTAATGAGCAATTGAAGGTTTCATTAAATTATTTATTTATTCTGGCAATTATCCTGTGTCTTTAGAACTGGTTTAGAGTATAGTCAATATTCACATAACATCTTAGGCAGAAGTGTACCTAATAGTAGGTACACCCATATTTCGCAAGTATTTTTCAGTCCCATGTAACAGGGGGCGAGTATATTGCCATTAGCCAGACACAAATCCAGACCGCTGCCAAACAACAAAATCCAACAACACTTTGCTCAACCTAGTAATCTAACCCAACTTCATGATCAGCAGTCGCGCTTGCGACCACTAGACCAACGAGGCACTCACAAGAAAAGTCTAGAAAAGGATGTTTTTTTATCATTATTTATCATCTCCCTTCTAAACTGATAACGTAGACGCGTGTCAAAGACAAACAAACGCGAACGCGTGCGTTAACGTTTGCGTAACCAAGGGCTCGGCTGTTCGGCACGCGATGAAACACACTGAGACTGAGAAAATGTGTTTTCAACGTAGGATACGTAAAGTTACTACTTTATTTTAGGGTTATATTTAAATGCACATCTGTTTAATTTTTCAGCACACTAGGTAACTCCACGAATTAACTGAATGCATAACAGAAAAATGAATGCTGTGCAAAAAAACCAATTGATTAACTAAACATGTCCTACAAAAAAGTCTAAAAAATCACACAAAACGAGATGACCTTTTTTATCGAATTCACACCAAAAATGTTGTTAGTACATCGGATATATGATTTATTTTATTGAGATAAGTAGAAAATATCAGTATTTGAGGAGCTCGTGGCTAGGATATAATAATAGCTGCATAGGCTATTCATGGTTAAGCAATGCTGCTTAGCCTGTGCAGCTATTATTATATCCTCAACAGATGCCACCCATCCACAGACCGCCCTAGGCATGCGCCTAGGGCGGTCTGTGGATGGGTGGCATCTGTTAAATCCTTCCATATTTCGAAAAGCACGTTAAGCTGGTGGTTCTGGCCTTCATTTGTAAATCTTTGACAATAGTCTGGTAACCTGTCTTACCAAGGAGTATCGAGAGTTCAAGACACCCAATAAGTGATTTGGAGATCAAATAGGCAGTCGCTACGCTAGTCTAACCGGATACGCTGAACACCAGTGTATTTTGTGTATCCGGTTAGACTGGAAGCCGGCTCCAACAAAAAATGGGCAGATGATGATGACGCTACTGTCCGCTTCCTTAATCTCCTGCCGTAGCACAGCCATAGTCCTGTACTCAACTCCATTTCACGCAAGAAGTTTTCCATCTTCACGATTCTCTTACCCTTATCCCAATTCATTTGGGGTCGACGCTGTATGTCGCCTTCTTCCATACTTCGTAAGAGTTTTTCGTCAGAGGACTGTTTTCCTGTTTAGCTGGGAAGACAAAATGGCGGAACAAACTCTCCAGAAATACATCTGTCTTTTAACTCAGAAGAGTTCCTACTTCAGTTCCATAATCGTCTATTTGAACTACTTAACAATAATAAAAGTTGTTTACTATTGATATAAAGATTAGTCACCGCTTTCCCTCCAATATGTTGTTCAGTGTTGCAACAAGGAAAATACGTACGAAGTCGCAGCAACTGCGTAATGGCGCGAAGGTTGTAGAAAGTGATAATATTTGTAATGGCAACATTGTTTGGTTTGGAAAAGATTTAAAAAGAATTTGATTCGAACGATGACCATGGAATATTGTTTTTATTGTTCAGTACCTCAAAAGGAAAAAACACAACCCTTATAGGATCACTCGTGTGTCTGTCTGTCCGACCCCCCCCCCCCCCTTATCTCCAAGACTAATGGGCTTAAAATTCTGAAAAAAATACAGAAATTAGTTCAACACGTATAGATTACAGGAAAACCTTCATGGTACGGAACATGGCCAGTTTTTCTCTAAAGACAGAAATTTGATGTCTAAAATCGTCAACACGCATTGAGTAAGCATACTGATTAATGCTGAGAGAACTATCATTGCAGCCACTCTGATCATTTCAACTCAAGCCGTGCTTGCCTAGGTTGAGGTTGGCTGAGTTACCACCCATTACATAATACCGAGGCTCCGCCTTGCCTCGCAAAGCACGTTAAGCCGGTTGGTTCCTGATACTATTTGTAAATATTTGACAGTCGTTACAGGACTCACAGGTAGTGGCCCGGAAGGCAGAAAATTAGTCTTACTAAGGGCTATCGTATTACCCAGCGTACCTACTAACTGGGTTGTGAAGGTCAGATACGCATTTTTCTGAGTCTTGATTAATTCCCAGTTTATAGCAAAAATATCATCATCATCATCAGCCTATAATGTTCCCACTGCAGGGACTCAGGCCTCCTCTCTAGGAGAGGGATGGGCTATAATCCACCACGCGGGCCCAGTGCGGATTGGCAGATGTCACATGTCTTCGAATTTTTTGGTTCCTAGACATGCCGGTTTCCTCACGATGTTTTCCTTCACCGTTTTGAGAGCAGCGGTGATGAAATAAATTACACAAAGTAATGCGCCTGCCTGGGTTCGAACCCACGACCTACTGTTCGTAAGTCGGGGCCGACACCACTGGGCCACCGCTGCTCCAAAATATAGCCCCTCTTAACTTCAACAAAAGTAGCAAAATGAGCCTGCACCACAGAAGAGATAAAAGAGATAAAATCTCTTTTATCTCTTCTGTGGCCTGCACATTCCACCTAACCTTTCTTGATACGAGTAAACAGGCATAATAATAAAACGCTGATCATTTTATACCACTAGAATAATTACTATCGGAACCAGAACCAAGCGCACAAACAAGGTGATAGCTACAAAATTATGCAAGAGTGTTGCCAGCCAAACAATTAAGCCCTTTCTCACTACGCGAGCCCTACGCGTTACGCAAACGCATTGTGTGTGCTTCATGTTGGCACTACTCATTTCTGTTGTTACATCACTCGTTAACTATGATGGTATGGCTTTTATTGGGAGGAGGGGGGCATATGTCTAAACAAAAGCCAGATGGGTCTTTAAGTATCAGTCATACTTGCCTAGGTCGGTCTGTAGATGGGTATAACCATCTATTAAATCCCTCCGTATATCGGAAAGATGTTCAACCGAACGGCCCGGCTGTCATTTCTAGATTTTTGACAGTCGTTAGGTACATACAGTTATTGTGGAAATTATGTTTTTTCCTACTCCTCCGCTATTCTTTTCTGATTAATTTCGTTGCGGGATCCAAGACAGTTAAATCGCTTCTCTGGGACTTCGTCGAGCTTCATTGTCTCGGCGCTTTTCTTGTAGTCGCCACTGTTGATTCTGGCTAACAGCAGTTACAGTGGTTTGGGAATAGTGTGGCGGGCTTGTCCCAAATTAAAAAGGTACAGGTATTCATTGTCTGACAACCAGTCTTACTAAGGAGTATCTAGCTTCTTCCGGCTAGGTTGAAAGCCAATCCTAACATGAAATAGGAAATGGCTAGACAAGTAATGATTTCGCTAAAACAGGCAAATTACTGAAGCATTATTTATTTCCTCTTAGCTCAGACATAGTCTTCTACCCAACCCCATTTCACATAAGGAGTGAAGACTTAGGATTTGTGTGTACTTCATGTTGGCACTACTCATTTCTGTTGTTACATCATGTCGAGCGCTATCTATGATGGTATGGCTTTTATTGGAGGGGCGGGGGGACGTGGCTAAATAACGAAAGCTACACTTGCCTAGGTCGGTCTGTGGATGGGAAACCATACATTACATAGCGAGAACCGTTATACAGTTACTGACCCGAAAGTGTGACCATCAGTCTAACCATGTGCAAGGGGTATCGTATCCCCGCCGGGCTGCGGATTATCGAAAGAGATGACGTGGCCTCGGCACTTGGGCGAAGAAGGAACATGGGTTTTAGTCAGTAGAAGTCTGACACTCCCCTTCGCTCTGCTCAAGAGCGGGGGGGGGGGGGGGGGGGGGGTCATTTGATGATTTCCCACCCTCCAAAAAAAAGGGGTTATGAATGATGAGTAAGAAGAACAGACACGATAAGAAAGTACTTGCGAACTATTAATCAATTTGTTTGCCATTTAGAGTTGTCTTGCTAATCAGGGCCCACAACTGCAATAATATAACGTGCGAAGTTTTCACTTTCACTGAGCTTTCAGAGATATTCTGTTTTTATTTGTTTTATAGAAAGAAACATAAATATTTATTGAAATCACTCAGGTCAGGACATACATCATCATCATTTTTTTTTTTGTTAGCCTATATTGTCCCACTGCTGGGCAAAGGCCTCCCCCATAGTCTCCCACTCTTCTCTCCGTGCGGCTTTCTCCTCATCATTACCTTTGCCCTTATCCCCATTCATTTGGGGTCGGCGCAGCATGTCTTCTTCTTTCATACAGTTTCTCTGTTTCTCGTCAGGACATACATACTTACCATAATTAATACACTTGTGACTTTTGTTTCTTTGATTTCAATTTTTTGCCACCGACTTCAGAAACTGATTTTGCTTCTAAAGTTTTATTTTTCACCATTTTGTGTTTTTTTTTTGAAGTCGGTTTTATTTTTTGTTAAAAAGTTTTTATTTTTTACTTTTTAGTGGTTCACATGTTCATGGGACATAATGTGGATAATGTAGTTTATTTTTGAGTTTTGTTGATTTTTCAATAACCGCTTGTCCGATTTCGATAAAAAAGTTATGGGACCATTTGGGAAGTATACCCTTTCCAACAAAAAAAGAATTTTTCAAATCGGTTAGCAAGTGACGGAGTTATGCCCGAACAAACATAAAAAAGCATCCGAATTGAGAACCTCCTTCTTTTTTAGAAGTCGGTTAAAAAAAATTACAAATTGAAATAAATTGGTCCTGTACGAGGCCAAAAGGCTCTTATCTCAGCATGGTCAAAATATTCATCATCATCCCACAGCCCGAATTCACCCACTGCTGGCTAGGTTTTCTGGAGTGAATCTCCACATTCCTGTGCCGGTATCATCCGCAGGGTTTTCCCCAGAAGGCAACTATATCATTTGCCCATATATCGCTGCCGGACGACCTTTATTTGTTTTCCCCGTTCTTGGACGCCATTCGGTCTCAGCATGGTACCATTCATGAACTGAATGTACATAGTACATCAAGGTACTACCACTCTGTCAAATTTCTTTAATATATTTGCAACTTGACCACTTTCTGGACACAGTCAGAAGGCATCGCGGTAGATCTCGTTGAAGTTGGCGGGACGATCTGGCCAAGACCAGCGACCAGTCCACATTGGCCTTAGATCGAAATAACTGGAAGTCGTGGGGAGAGGCCTTTGCCCTGCAGTGGAATGATACAGGCTGACAGTATCAGATAGGGAGAGGCCTTTGCCCTGCAGTGGAATGATACAGGCTGACAGTATCAGTTATACGGAGTACCACTAAAGCACTAGGTGTAAGGGTGATTGGTAAAATTTCACAGCTCCGGGCTTTTGAAAACGAGATTGTGGCGTTAATCATCGTGCTCTGGGCCTGGGTGGTGGATCACAATGCGCACCCTCTCCCTTTGAGAGGGGACTGCGACTCCGATTAGTGTGAATATTAAATTCTGATTAACACGCTGTTGTATTTGTAGCCCTACCTTACCCACCATTAGCTATAACGTAAACTAACGGTGTAACGTAAACTTACGCCCTTTTTCCATGGGGGTAGGCAGAAACCACAGAACGCCACGTGCTACGATTCTTACATACTTACTTCATTTGCCTTGTCCACGTCTTGGTGAATTTTTGAACCTTCAAAAACTAAACTACGCCAGTAAATAAACCTAAATTAATTAGGTACTAAAACATCACCCAATTAACCCAGCGCCATCTTTAAATCGATTCTAAAAAGTATCGATTAGTAAAAGGAGTTTCGTATAATCGATACCTGATAAAGGCATGTCAGGTTGGTACAGTCAGCCAACATTGCTTGACCCATCGTGTATAGAATAATGAGGGCAAGTGGTATGAGAAGAGGGATCAGTTTATACTGGGCATTGGTACAGTCAGCCAGCATTACCTGATTCCTCGTATAAAGAATAAAAAGTGAGAAGAGGGATCAGGTAATGCTGGGCATAGACTGTACAGCCTTATTACGAACGCGCCAAGGCTGCGTAGACGCATGAGACATGATGACGTCATTTGTACGATTCTTTATTTGAATTGCTAGTGTTTTTGATTATTTATTTATTTGTTAGATAACTGATCAACATAACATTACGCCTGTAACCCCCGAAGGGTTAGGCAGGGGTGTACCTAATAGTGCATCCACATTTCTCCAGTTATGTTTAAGTACCATGTAATAGGAGCGACCCTATCACCATCAACCGGGCACAACTTCAGACTCCATGGCTGCTTCCGAGAAATTCCTGATCGAAAAACACAATAACACTTTTTCCGACCCGGGAATCGAACCCAGGACCTCATGTACCTACAGCAGTCACGTTTGTGACCACTGAACCAAAGAGGCAGTCAGCCTCATCCAGGATATACCCGCGATGGTAACAATGTCAAAGTTCCAAATATTTCAATTGTTTTTTTTTTATCTGTTTATTGCCAATAAAAAGTAAAAGTTCCTTTCACGCTTTTTGCGGACAATTTTAGTGCATTTAGTCCTTAAAACTTTTACGATTATTTCGTTATGGGCATACATATGATTATAAGCAAACTAGCGATTATAATCTTTATATAATAGCTTTCTTTAATTCATTCATTCATACAACTTTCTATTCTCTCAAGCCTACTACATTCCATTTTTTTATTCGCGAAATTTCATATTTTTTACTGCGAAATTTTTGTTTCATCATCTGCCTAGCCTTTTCCCAACTATATTTTGGTCGGCTTCCAGTCTAACCAGAAGCAGCTAAATACCAGTATTTTACATGGAGCGGCTGCTTATCTGACCTCCACAACCCAGATAATACTAGGTAATACGACTTTCCGAGGCACGGAGGAAACTCGATATGTTATGGGTGGTCACCCATCCACAGACCGACCTAGGCAAGCGCGGCTTTATCTAAAGATCGACCCGAGTGGCAGTTATTATTCGGTCACGAGCTGCGAAATTTTTGCATACGTTTACGTAATTATTTGCAAGTTTAACCTTGATGTTTTTGTTTATTTTGCAAACATTTATTTATGTAAAGTAAGATAGGCCTATGTTTAATAAAAAGTGTAGCAACAGTAGCGGTTAAATTATAACCGCCAAAAAAAGATAATAGCGTACTGGGGATTGGCTACCCAAAGACAAGAGGGCTTAAACAAGTGACAGTTGCTGTCAATGAGTTCTTTATTTTCTACAACCAAATTGACATACGCCTTATGCCATATTTAATGGCTTATGTCAGGCCACTATAGAGAAACTCGATCAAGTTGGTCCATGGTTGGTCCATATGAATGGGTTTGGGTGGAAAGCACGCCGTTGATCCCAGCGGCCATTTGTAGATCTCTGACAGTCATTACAGGGGCCCTACTATGACGTCTTAAAACAGTCCTAACTTATTCTTAATCCATTGTGGAGGAGAGATGGCGCTAGACACCCTGTATAGTTCTGTCACGTTTCCACACTGGAATAACATTAAGTTAGGACTGTTTTAAGACGTCATAGTAGGGGGCCAGGTAGTCAGTGGCCTGAAATAACTACCAGTCTTATCAAAGGGTATCATATTACCCAGTGCTAACAAGCAATGGACTGCCGCGCTGCGTGTCGCGGGTTCGATCCCCGCACGGAACAAATATTTGTAAGACCTACAGATAGTTGTTCCGGGTCTGGGTATTTGTGTGTGTGAGTTTATATGTTTGTGAACGCACCTACGATACAGGAGAAATACCTAATGTGGGGCAACGTTTTTAAAAAAAAAAAAAAAAACTTGGTTGTGGAGTGGAGGCGACCGCCTACCACCTGCTTAAGTGCTTACTTACTTTTACTGGGTTGTGGAGGTCAGATAGCCAGTCGCTCCATATAAAATACTGGTATTCAGTTTCAGCAGCATCCGGTCAGACCGGAAGCCGACCTGAACGTTGTTGGGAATAGGCTAGGCAGATGATGATTTTTCGCTGATATAAAGTCTACCTATACCCTCAAATTACGAAAAAAAGTCGTAAACGCTTATTTCTGTATTCTGAGGTAAACGCATTTATTTATTTGCAACCCATTCTACTGAAACTTTGAGTAGCAACCACAATTCGGTGGTTATCAACTAGCAACCTTGATTTAAAGCAACCAGGTAATTCAGGTTGCTTCATAATCTACAGCAAACAATGTTAACCATTGCAGTTATTGACCTTGAGGTCAAATTGAAGGCTTTCATGGATATTTTGCAGGTATAGAAACTGTTCTGTAACTAGTCATTGAAGACAATGGTTTTTAGAAAAGTAAAGTTATAACCTTATTTCTGTTATGTTATATAAATAAAAACTTGTGAAAACTAACTACTTAATACTTACTAGAAAACCTTCTAGTTACGGAGATATTGTAGGTCAAAGTTCCATATTATTTATGCTCAAAAAATATCGCAATGATGGGGAGGACAAGTGCCTTTTGGCCTTTTTTTTTTTTAAAAAAAAAGGCCAAAAGGCACTTGTCCTCCTGTGGTATCTTCACGCGCGCGACCCCAAAGAGATGTCAGCAACAAAGAAGAGGCCACGGCCGATGCTTGCCGGGGCTGCGGGTTGTACAGTCGAACAAGCTAATAAGTATACAGCCAGCCAACTTGTATTTAATTTTAAGATTACACAAATACATTTAGAGACTGATGTCAAACTATACAGCGTTTGACATCAGTCGCTTAATGCGAAACACTTGATAAAACAAAATTACAATCAATACTTTCAGTGTTATAGAATTATAAAGATCTTTACCCTGTATACTTATTATCTTGTTCGACTGTACGAATGAGATACCGCGGGCCCGTGGCCCAGAAATACAAAGGGCTAAGAAGGAACATAGGTGATTATTAGTCAGTAGAAGTCTGACACTCCCTTCCGCTCTGCCCAGAGTGGGAGGAGTCATTTGGTGATTTTCCACCCAAGAAAAAAAAGGGTCTTCTGATTAAATTGCAATGATATGTTGTATATCCACAATGCAACCGCTTGCCACGCTATAGCAGTCGCGTGTCAGTTGTCCTCGGGATTCGCATACTTTAATATATTAGAGCCTGTAGGATAACGTGCGTGACTAACTGCACACATTTTACGCAGACATTTTTTTTTTTTTTTTTGAAAACTGCCCCACACTAGGAATTTCTCCTGTATCGTGGGTGCGTTCACAAACTTTTAAACTCACATACACAAACACACCCAGACCCGAAACAATTATCTGTAGGCCATACAAATATTTGTTCCGTGCGGGGATCGAACCCGCTACACGCAGCGCAGCAGTCTAATCGCTCAGCCACTGCGCCAACCGTGCCGTCAAATTGAGTAGTCATTGAGTAGAGCTTTCCTCTTATTTCTTTTGGTAATATGGAGAATCAGTCAAATATATCAACTTTCGTGGTCGACTTAGAAATCTCTAAACTAACTTCGATCCCAAGTCGGCTGGAGCGAAGATAATCTCTGCAGATGGTTCATGGACTGGACTGCTTAGACCTCAAGTTCGTGTGTGGCGTCTCTCAATGGCCCACCTTCCATCTTACACCGCATGGCCTACCACCTGAGCACTTGATTAAACTATTCACTGCATCACTGGTTTGTGGACGTGAAATAGGCAGTCGCTCCATGTCATCATCATCATCAGCCTATTGCAATCCACTGCTGGATATAGGCCTCTCTAATCTTACGCCACTCAACTCGATTTTCGGCAACTCTCATCCAGTTGTTACCAGCCACTCTGCGAAGATCATCGCTCCACCGAGCCTGTGGGCGTCCCACCTTACGCTTGCCGCTCCATGTAAAGTACTGGTATTCAGCTGCACCCGGATAAACTGGAAGCCGACTGCAACTTATTTGGGAAAAGGCTTAGGCAGATGATGACATAGGGAGCTCCTAACTTCCTTGGAGGAACTAGACTAGACGATAGAGCTCCAATCTATACTAATATTGTAAAGCTGGACCGCCTTATTACAAAACGTAGTTAAACCTGGTTTAACTTAGACTTGGTTTATCTCGGATGACGTCTCACTTCAATAATATTCAAAAGAAAGTGACAGCATGCGAGATAAACCAGGTCTAAGTTAAACCAGGTTTAACTACCTTTTGTAATAAGGCGGGGAGAGTTTATTTGTTTGTTTGGGTAAACGCGCTAATCTCAGGAACTACTGGTTGGAATTGAAAAAATGTTGGATAGTCCATTTATCGAGGAAGGTTTTTATATTATGTGACGCAGACGAAGTTGCGTGGGTCAGTTAGTTAATTAATAAAAACACCAAATAAATACTCGAACATAAGCTAAATTGAATGTAGAGAAATCGTCAAGTTACCTCAAGTACTTGCACATATTTCGAGCGTCAGGAGCCGAATATACTTTCACCCGCCAGTTAGATAATACACCGGTTTGCAGATAAATGCTGCTGATGAAATAAATAGAAAGGGGTGCTATGGTAAGTTATTATGCTTTAACACTCGGAAATATAAGTGAAAATTACCCTTCAGGGGGTGAAAGAATTGAAGTTAGGCTTCAGGGGATGAAAGTACCTATACATTAACTAGCTTTTGCTAACTGCTGTCTAACCAAACATATCCAAGTAAAAAAAACACTGATTAAAGTGAGTTTTTTGTACGTAAAATATTGGGCAACTAACACTTTTAGTGTATTTTCGCTACCTGTTTTATTTTCTTGTAAGTATCTGATGCGTTTCTCTAATTTTCTTTTTTTACCATTGTCCTTATTTTGGTGGTCTGAATGATTCCTAAAATTTTGTCGACCTATTTTAATGGGACATATAGATCTTTGGCAGTCGTTACAGGTAGTCAGTGACCTGAAATTCTGACATCCAGTCTTACCAAAGGGTATTGTATTACCTAGTATTAACTGGGTTGTGGAGGTCAGATAGGTAGTCGCTCCATGTAAAATACTGGTATTCAGCTGCATCCGGTTAGACTGGAAGCCGACCCCAATATAGTTGGGAAAAGATTAGGCAGATGATTCCAGCTTGATTGGCCGTCTAACGTAGGTACTTATTAGTCACTTTGCATAATTATACCGCAATATCATAGCATAGCTATTCTAATATTAACACCGTAATCTCTGCCTATACGGTCATCTAAACAGGCGTGAGTATAAGCAATTATAAAGATCATTATCTGGCACATAATTATTTTGTACAATAATCAATTTGCTATAGGTATTTAGGTGCTGAAGTACACATACAGGTACACAACAAAGGTCTTAGGCCTTCACCGTGTTTTGTTCGTTGCACGCAAACCGCAATGTTTTATACAGGAATCACGAATGCATTACGCATGTAAGATACTAACTTTTGCCCGCGACTTCGCCCGCTTGGGTGCCCAACAAACTTTCATCCCCTATTTAACTCTTTTAGAGGTTGAATATCGAAAAATCCTGTCTATTCCTTGTCTACATTGTAAAGGGAACTTTTGAACAAAATTTCAGACTTTCGAGGTCCAAGGATTTGGACTGGGCGTTGATGAGTCAGTCAGTCAGGGCTTCTCTTTTTATTTAATCCTAGCATTGAATGAAACTTGCAGATGTCTACGGTTTTAGGCCAGACTTCGTCTGCCTCCACAACCCAGTTAGACCTTTTTTTTTTGGTGGGTGAAAAATCATCGAATGACCCCCCGTCAGACTTTTACTGACTAAAAACCGAACCCATGTTCCTTCTTTGCCCTTGCGCCGAGGCCACGTCATCTAGTACAAAAATCCGCGGCCCCGACGGGCAACCCAGTTAGAACTGACAACCAGTTTTAGCAAGGGATATCGTATGACCCAGTACTAACTGGGTTGTGGAGGTCAGATAGGCAATCGCTCCATGGAGGCTTAGTAATAGTTCCGTTGGTTACCCTTCGCGGAACCCTACACAGCCCAATCAACCCTTAAACCTAATTCTTCAGCAATAAAGCCGAAAATCTATCAAAGAAATTTAACAGATGTAGTAGCTTGATATACACTCTATACATAGATAAATTAGAAACTATCCAAAACAACAATTACATCATAGGTCATCACACTCTCAGTCTGCCCACACTCACACAGACACACAGTATAACAACATCTCATACATTTTATCTAAACTTAATTACAGTATAAAAACTATTCTGTTTGTTATCTTTTTAATCTGTGACGAGGAGACGGTGAGGGGGCGTTGTAGCTGAAAATATATTATTTGTTTATGTAATAGAAAATTACTACATTTGGCTTGTAATAATTAGTTACGGAAGCAAGCATTTCTTTTAACTTTTTAGAAGAGGTGATCATCATTTTCCAACTGAATACTGCAACTGTTACACTGAAAGCATTAAGTATTGGAGAAAAACCCGTTTAAAATTATTTGCCTACGAAGAAAAAGCTTAGAACAAAAGTATATATTATGTTGTAACTACCTCGTTAGACCGAGCCTTTTCATGAAGAACATCGTAAGCGCCAAAATTCCCAACAACCGGTTTTAATTATTAACCGCCAGATCAACTGATTTTACTACGTCAAATCTTAACATTTGAATTAATAGGGAGGTGAGGTGCCCATATAACACCAAGTAAAAATTTCAAATTGATTTGTTGATTTGCTGTAAATATTTTGAGAAATATTTAAAAAAAAACGTTCTCCTTTAAAACTATGCAAAATGGCGGTTACGATCTTCTTCCTGAAAAGGCTCGAGACTGCCTCGTTGGTCTAGTGATCGAATGCGCGATTGCTGTGCATGAGGTCCTGGCTTCGAAAGTCAGGTCGGGCAAAGTGTTATTGGGTCTTTCCATCAGGATGTTTTCAAAAGCTGTCAAGGAGACACGAGATTTGTGTACGGTTGATGGCAATAAGCTCGCTCCCTATTACATGGAACCTAAACAAACTTAACGTCGAAATGTGGGTGTACTATTAGGTACACCCCTACCCAACCCTTCGGGGATTACAAGCGTGATGTTATGGATAGTTTCATAAAAATTAAAAAAAAACAAAAGCAAACTTCACTGTGAAACCAGCAATTAATAAAAAAAAGGAATCGCAAGATTACTTCAGCAAGCTCGATTTAACGAGCCCTGAGCTTTTATTGGACTAAAATAAACAACATTACAATGAAAAAAAACTGTTTAATAACAGTTATAAGTAACGGTTATTTTTAAAAGCTTTCTTTGGAACGCATATCCGAAACGAAAATAGCGACGCACACACGTCACCATTCCACTTTCGAATAGGTGAAAGTTGTACCTATGTGTGAGTGGGGAAAAAATCAAATTTCGAACGCGGAAGTTACGTTCGGATATGCACACGCGAGCTTTCTGTTATGCGGTATTACGATACCGATTGATAATCGTTTAATTAAATAACTTTTTTATCGGTTTTTGATGTTGCGTAAGTTGTTTTTTTATTGAAATTTTCGCGCATAAATTCGCTATAGCGTTTTGCATATTGGTTTTAAGTATCGTATATTTAATAGTAGTTTTGATGCTAGATATAATTAAATACGAGACAAAACAAAGTTGCATAAAATAACACTATGCAACATAGTTTTATGATTACCGATCGCTAGGTCATGTATGCAAGACCTAACTCAACCCGACACGCAGTGAGTACCTAAGCACTAACAAAGTCTCGAACCCACCACCATAACGTTAGGAAGTAAATCAGTTTTATCGTTACGATGACAAAACATTACGATAACAGCCGCGAAAACAACCGCCGAGTAAACATTCTGTTTTTTTACGTAACACGCGTCGCACACAACCGTCCAAATTCCATTGACCCGTTGACGTAAGAAAATTCTTAAAAAACACCGGTCGAGATAGGTCAAGTTAGATTGGTCGGGTGCAGTCAATAAGTAAAGATGGCGGTCGGACATATGTTCGGGCGACGGAAACGGCCGAAGTGCGCCGAACGCGTTCGCAAGTGGGTCACACGGATGCACGCACACATAGAAGAGGCGCGAGCCGTGAGTCGCACTACTCATCGTCTCGTGATTACATTCTGTGGGCAAAAAAAACTGTTTTGTGTTGACACACTATGCGAATTTTCGCGTTAGCATGTTTTGTAACCTTTTTTATTGTTATTTTTTTTCTGTTTAGTTTTTTTTTAATAAGGTGGTTTGTTACAAAATTTTTGTTTCGTTATCAAAATATATAAATGAAGCGCGATCTCGTATCTTTTCTAGAAATAAAACGAGACCTATTTTTTTAAAATTATTAGCATATATTTTATGAATCTCTTCAAACTCTAAAACAGAATTTAAACAACTCAAAACACTATGACTTTCAAACTTAAATTATGCAAAAATTAAAATAGCCATAAAATTAAAATAACTAACTAACTAATAACAATTATTTATATACCTTTAAAGTACTAGAACATACGGCATTGACCAATTTTAGTTAATAAGCCTTCGCAGTGCTTAAATTATGCAGCTAGCCAGTCAGCCTGCCTAGAGTGCCTAGATGTCAGTGTTCGTAGGCACCCGAATGGAATAGGTAATCATCTGAGTAAACTGACTTTAGTTTAGGTAAAGTTAACTTAGGGTTATCAACTTATCATACAGCTGGAATTTTGATTAAGTTTCAAAATTACGAAGCAAATTCTCAAACATTCGGAGTTTTTAAACGTGAGAGCGTGTAAAACAGTTAAAAATAATACAAAATTATTTTTAATAAAAGAAAAATTAACGTTAATTATTCAGTCAAGATATAGAGCAACATAAAAAAGAAAAATCTCTGGAATATTCGGAGTTTTTCTCCGGAAAAACTAAAACTTAGATCTGGAAACCCTAAGTTGAGTTAAGTTGAGACGTAACTTGGGACCTCAAGGCCTGTTACCTACATGACTCGTTATGTGCTGGTCGAGGTAAAAGCGCTGTTTTGTATATTGTATATAACGTGTCGTTTTATATAACTAAAACTATGGAGAGTATGTTATTTGATTAGGATTTTTTAGCTTTTAGAAACCAGAGCAGTAGTTTTTCGTTGATGCTTGCAGTAAAAATGGTTGATTTTACCCTGTTATTGAATTAAAAGGCAATTTCTAGTCTTTACTACGTAATTAAAATAAACCAACTTGCTTCGGTGAAGGAAACATAGTGAGAAAATCAGCATGTCTGAGACATATATTTCTCTACGGCATGTAAAGCCAAGTCATGGGCATAAAAAATCTTACACCAGGTTAAGCAATTACCACAAGATAAGGAAGAACAATAATAAATAGAATGTCAACATTAGAAAAAAGCAAGATTTTTACCAGTGCAAAGAAATCATCTAAATTCAAAAGAAAACGCCACCATCTCCGTAACCAAAACAAAACTTCTCTACTGACACTTAGCAACATACACTCGCATTGCGTTTCATTTACATTATTACCATATACATGACCTGACGCAATACGCACCTCGTACTACTCTTTCTGCTTACTACTACGTCAAGGAAAAGCGTGAAGCATACTCTGTATGGGTTTCTCCGAATGGACAGTCACCTCAAGTCACCTGTGCTTACCTTGGTTTGATATATAGATGCGTAGTTGCAGTGGTTGTGAGGAAAAAAACAAAAAAAATATAGTAGTAAAAACAAATAAACATCTTTGATCTTCTGATGTTTTTTGTAGGTCATATAGGATAATGGTTGACTAAATCTAAAACGTGAATATTTTTGAGTTTAAAAGTGTCCATGGAGTTTCTTGCCCATTCTTCTCTATAGAGATCTACGCTATGGAATGGGCAACTACATCAACCAGGCAGGAACCAATTCAGCCTTCAAGCTGTAACTAAGACATTCCTAATCATCATCTGCCTGGCCTTTTCCCAACTATGTTGGGGTCGGCTTCCAGGCTAACCGGATGCAGCTGAGTACCAGTATTTTACATGGAGCGACTGCCTATCTGACCTCCACAGCCCAGTTAATACTAGGTAATACAATACGAACTAAGAAATTCCTAATGTAGCAGCCCAAAAACACTTTTCTAAACCTTTTTTGAGCGGAAAGGAGTGTCAGATTTCTACTGACTAAAAAAAACCACCCTTGTTTCTTCTTAGCCCTTTCTATTCCGGGGCCACAGTATCTCTTTTGAGCAACAAGGCAGATCAAAGAAATAGGTCGCAATCAAATGAGTTGATAAATTTCAAACTGCCATAAGTCCACCTCCAACAAATTTTGACTTTTTGATTTAGTTGTATTCACCTTTAAAATTCACGTTTGACCGCTCACTTCAAAAGCCCATAAGTCACAGGCATTGCCTTGAATAAAACGGTTAAATATGTCAGTTTTTTTTAAATTCTAGTAAGTCCACAAAGACATTATTTCAAATTCTCACATGTCCATTGCGACCAATCACAAAACGTCAAACTTGGCAATAAAACGTCAAACTAGTCAATATGGCGTCAGTCTTGCCGGTTAGTATTTTTCAAACAACTATAAGTCCATACTAATCATCATAAGCCCAGTATGGGCATATCAATCGGCAATAAGTCCAAACTATTTTTATCTTTTTCTTAGTATCTATGAATGTTATTGTTAATTTGTTCATTAAAATACTTAGACACAGTCGATAGTCAACATTTTATAACACTGTTTGTACAATTTTCCATTTACACTAATGTGAAACTAAAAACCTTGATTTCCCAAATTTTGCATATAGTGGACATAAGGCAGTTTGAAATTTATCAACTCAAATATAGTAAACAAATCAATTATTAATAATACTCACTATTATTTCTTAACGAAGGTACAATTTAATGAGATGTCAACGTTTTTATTTAACCACTTAAAAAGAAATAATTGTCGTTTACATTTTAATAAATTAAAGTTTACAATAAAAGTAATGTTGTAAAGCAATGATTTATTGATTTAAATGTCTTTTAATTGTATGAATTATTGGCTATGTTGAAATTGATACTCGGTAGATACTAATTGCGGAGTTTTCAAACTTTATTGTCTAAATTAACATAACATGACGCCTGTATTTCATTAGGGGGTAAACACGCGAATGGTAGAAGTATCTTAAATCTATACAAATAAATATAATTGACCTCTTAATAACTTCACACTGACAGAACAACTTTTTACTAAATGCTGATGAAAGTACGGTATACTTACTGTCTGTCCGGGAAACGGCTAGACTGATATAGACAGGACTTCAACTAGAAGAAAGATGGTGCTATAAGAAGTAACTTGGTTACTTTATTTTAGAAAAATGTTTAGGGTTCCGTGCATAAATAATTAGCAAGTACCTTCCCTTGTAATTGTTACCCAAATTCAACTGAAGTCAGGAAATCATTTTTTTAAGGTAAGTACCTAATTACACAGCTAGTTATATACTATAAGTGGTGATATGTATAAATAAACGTCCACAAAAGCGCACAACAAATTATTTAGATTGAATAAATAAAGAGATATCAGTTATTATGAATGCAGATATTTTATGCAATCGCACTAAATTGGTTTCAATTTGAAAAGTTTTCAATACGACTTGATTGATTGCAAAATGTTTAAGTATCGGTATCTTAATTGGTATTTATTAAAATATGTAGCATATCCTCAAGGTCGTAACCAGGAATTCCAGTAACAGGGGGCGGTCATTACTGAATAGATAGTACCTTCCTACTTGAATCGGATTTAGTCCATAGTTTCAAGGGTTTGTATTTTTAGGGTACCCTATTTTACTCCATTTATCATTAGCTATCTGCCAGTAAAAGTCCCGTCAAGTAACAAACACATAGCAAAAATATGTTCATTCCGTCAAATCACCTTCCAGCAAGAGTCTTTTGTAACATTTTTCCATTTTCCCAACTGTAGGACCATAATACTCGAAACATCTCAAAACCATGTCTAAGATTGTCCCGAAACCAACTACAAACTAAGACTGTCTATTAATTCTAGCCCCACCACAGTATTTATATCTAGGCATAATTCTGACTAAGCCCTCTGTGATCTCGGATGCTGTATGTATCTCTATCTATAGGACGAACAGCTATTGTCTCGCTGTTCACAATCTTCGTTTCATCTTAGGTAGAGGCTGAACTTTCTGATCATAGACTATGTTTTCAAGCTTTGGGCTTATGTTGATTGCAAAATCTGTGACTTCATATTAAGTCTCTTTGTTAAAATTTTACTAACGTGGTGTTAAAACTATATAACGTAGTGTTTTGTACTCCAATAACGCGTTATTAGATATTTCCATCAGGAATTTTTCTGTAGCAGCCATTGAGTCTGGATTTTTTAAATAGGCTTATAGGTTCCACTACAGTACAGGGCAAGTGCCTCCTTCCCTTTCTCCTACCAAATCTCACTAGTTTATGCAATTTTTCACCACGTTAACCCCACGAAGACAAAAACAATAATTTAAATAATAAAAAAGCCAGAAGCTTTACTCAAATCAATAGCTCCAAGCTACAACTTATAAAATACATTATTGTACTCGAAACTATAGCAATACTAGCTCTTTAATATGCTAAACAGTCGTCGATAATTTGTTGTAGAATAATTCACTATGACCAGATCTTGGGCCGGTTTATTATTAATATTATTATTCTGTATTGAGTTTGACGTAAACTGCATATCTTAAAGGAATTCCTTGGGTATGATTTGTTTTTTGTAGGCTTGAATAATATTTCTAAAACACCACATTCGCAAAATCAATAGTTGCTAAAGCTCTTATTCGCTGGTAATAAAGTTCTAAATATTAGCCCCTTTTGAAGTAATCAAAGAAAACTTCCATCCATCATAAAAAATAACTAATGTCACAATTTTGACAGCTTAGGTCAGTTGCATGTAGACTTCAACCAACTTAGGTGCAGTAAACAAAACTAAAATAGACGTACAGTCGAACAAGCTAATAAGTATACAGGTTTGATTGCAATTTTGTTTTATAAAGCGTTTAGCATTAAGCGACTGATTTCAAACGCTGTATCATTTCATATCGGTCTCTAAATGTATCTGTATAATCTTAAAAGTAAATGTAAGTTAGCTGGCTGTATACTTATTAGCTTGTTCGACTGTACCAAGTTTGACATACCGATGCAAATTTTCTTGACAAGCAGCGCCATCTCGAACTGCAAACATAAAGTGGTCAACCTTTGACTTTTCGAGATTTACGAGATTGTTTATTCTCGTGACATATTCTCTAAATCTACAATTAAATATCTTGCCCATAATTGGACACTAAACATGGACGTGTCACGGTCATCTTAGGCATTGTTTCTCTTATTCATAAAAACATATTTTTTCCTCCACCATAATGTGCATTTTAGTCACGAAATGGTAGACTAATAATGATATTATTACACTATTTCAAGCGATTCTGAGTCATGATAGCTAGACTGTAATATACATATAGCTTTATATATGTATAGATATACCTACGTGTTTGCAATAGATATATCTATTAGGATTTTTACACGCGAACAATTTTGACGTCAACTGTAATAATAATTGAGGAATTGCATTATTTGTGTAATCTCTGTCAGGATGCAACTGCCATATTAGTATGAAGGGATAAAAATATAATTATTTATTGTTGACTACCTTTTGCCCGCGGCTTTACCTCGTTATAGTAAGGAATTATCTCACGGGAACGTATAACATAATTATAGCCTACGACACATGGGGATGCCACTAGTAAAACAATTTTTGGAATCGGATAAGTAGTTCCAAAGAATACATACAAATATATCTTTATACTATTAATAATAGCCTTCCTATTTCGCAAGTTCATGAAATAACTATTCATCTAGCTCCTCGAGAACTCAAGACAGTTAGAAAAGGGCATGCATAGCTGGAATGTCAAGTCAACACATTCCTATCCTATTGTCCTTTATAAAGTGCGTTTTGTAATAGAAACTATCAATTGATTAATTCAATAATTAAGACGGTTTACTACTATAATTATCTTCATTTTCGGATGAAAATGGAAATCTAAATACAATCGGCCCAAAATTTGGCGCCGACTTTGGTACTTTCAGTAGCATCCATGAGCTCCTAGACTGTGCAGACATTAGGAGAAATGTTTTAATTGTGAGAGTAACTCTGTATGTCTGTCTGACTGTATGTTTCCTTTTATAACATACTAGCTTGTGGCAGCGGCTTCGCCCGCGTGAAAATGACGATTTTCCATACAAACTTTCATCCCCTATTTAACTCCCTTAGGGGTTGAATTTAGAAAAATCCTTCCTTATTCCTTGTCTACATTATAAAGGGAACCTTTGTGCAAAATTTCAGCTTTCTAGGTCCAAGGGTTTGGGCTGGGCGTTGATGAGTCAGTCAGTCAATCAGTCAGTCAGGACTTCTCTCTTTATTTATATATATATATAGACTATAACATCACGCCTGCAATCCCCGTTGGGGAAGGCATAGGTGTACCCATTAGTATTAAGGTACCCACATTTCCCTAGTTATGTCTGAGTCCCATGTAATAGGGCGCGAGCCTATTGCCATCAATCGGGCACAAATCCAGACTTCGTGGCTGCTACTGACCAATTCTTAATGGAAAAATCCAATAACACATTTCCCGAGCCGGGAATCGAACCTAAGACTCATGCACTGCAGTCGCGTTTGTAACCACCTTTCATGACCGTATTAATTTAGAAGCTATAGCCCACAATAGACTTATGGAAGACCTTAGCATTATTTTCGGGAGAGAAGCACCGGGCGAAATGTAGTCATTCCCATAATCACAATTACTACATTACAACAGAATTGTACTCGTTAATCACCAGCTTTGTATCATTCCCGTTTATCAGCCATCGAGCGCAAAATCCCCCGTTTGCAAATACCCTAAATCATTATTATCATCATCGCAAGTTCCCACGTAACACCACTGTAACGATAACGTACGCGTTTACGTTCTATGTGTGAGTGTATTGTAATAGGTCAGGTTTTCGCAACGGGTTCCTGACGTTTTTGTAAAAACTAGCGGTGCTTGTGGTTTTCGATGTTATGTAAATTATTGCTTTTTTTTTGTTGTGTTTGCGTGTGGTTGTGATTTTTTAATGGAATTCATTGACAATTATGTGATTAGTGTTTCGGTTTGTTTCACAGGACAGACTGCTTTGATACTTCATTTTTGGCCTGCAATTTTTGACTTCTTGACCCAGTTCTACGATGACACCTGGTAACCTTTTCCTTAAAGAGATTTCTATTAGTAAACTCCTGCTGATGACTGTACCATTGAGTTCTAAAGCTGACCAATATTTACTGGTCATAGTATGGATTAATGTAATCAGTACGTATTATGACAGTTATGTTATCTTTATGCAAGCATCTCATTGCTTAAAAGGTGACCTCCAAATCGTGTTTGTTATACGATGATTTTTATGGCATCAACTGACTCTGACTCTGAGCTGTCACTAGTGTACCATCTTACTGACTGGCTAAATCCATGGTCTAGCACTAAAAATAACAAAGAAAGACATGTGGGACACCCATCAACCCACAATGGGTCCTCGAAGTGGTTTATAGCGTGACCTTGATAGTGAGGAATACCCTCACAGGGCGGAAGCCCCAGCATTGTGGTCGTAGGTATGGCATAAGCATAATCAGCCTATAATGCCCCCACTGCTGGTACACAGACCTCCTCTCTATGAGATGAAATGGGCTATAATTCACCACGGAGACCCCGTTCGTTCGGGTTGGTAGATGTCACATGTCTTTGAACGTTTGGTTCTAGAACATACCGGTTGCCTCACGATGTTTTCCGTCACCATTTAGAGAACAGTGGTGAGATCAAATAAATTACACAATCTTACTGTTTGTAAGTCGGGTAAATATACTATGAGGTAGTCTTATATTTCCGCCACAGAATAAAAGTAGTAGATCTATTTTCTATCCACTAGAGTATTTCAAGGTCGGTCAATGAATCCATTACCTTCGCTGCACCGAGATGCATTTTCCGGTACAACCTACTTCTATATTTTCCTGTCTTGAATACCAAATAGTTTTGCTATGAATATATTCATATATTTCGCTATATATATGTACTTTAGGGTGTTATACTTGCACATACTGTTTTGGCATCGCCTATAGGTAGAATAACAGATTGGCTTTAGGAGTAGAGAATTTAAAATAGGTGTAGCGGTTTGTAGAGGAGCTTGTGGCTAGATATAAACAGCCGATCAATCTTAAGGTTAAGCAGCGTTTGCCTAGGTTGATCTGTGGATCTGGTGATCAACCATTACATACCGAATTTCCTCCGTGCCTCGGAAAGCACAGTCAGTGGCCTGGCCCGAAAGTCTGACAGCCAGTCTTACCAAAGCGTATCGTATTAGTCAGTACTGACTGGGTTGTGGAGGTCCGATAAGCATTCGCTGCATGTAAAATACTGGTATTCAGCTGCGTCCAGTTAGACTGGAAGCCGACCCCTATAGTTGGGAAAAGGCTAGGCAGATGATGATTCTTGATGGTGGTATATCGCTGAACTTTTACTTCCCCTCTAAAAACAGTGGGAATAAAAAAATTCAGATCCCCAAGGTCACTAATCTTACCAACCCTTTTTCACCTAATATAGCCTTGATACCACAAACCAGACCGTCCCTTCAGATAAAGCTCACCGATTTCTAAGTCAGAAGTTCAAGAATTTGGGCTTGGCATCCATGACTCATTGCCTACTGGTTACATAAGTTAACCATCGGTTAGTTAACTCCTCGCCGTAACGAAGACAAACGCGTTATATTTGAACCATAGACTACCGGCAGGAATTGTAGAAGGGAGTTATTTCCTTGGCAACACTGACTCAAATGTCAATTCGTTGAACTTTTGACTTTAACTGTCATATTTCTTGTGAATAACGCAAATTGCAGTGTTTGTGATCACTGTGGTAGATTATGGCCTATCCCCATATCTAAGTCCCAGCAGTGGGAATAATGTGGGCTGAATAATGCTTAATAATACGCAACTGTCTTCTATCGAGATTTTGAGCCATCTGATACGAAACACACACTCATTTAGATTAAAAATCAACTCTAAATTACAGGATATTTCGTCAAACTACCACGCTATTTAAACCGTTACGAAACTCTAATTAAAAAACTAAAGTAAAAAGTTCTCAAAGCAAAATCCGCATCAATCCATTTCATTTGCCTCAAAAAAAAACTTTTAAAAAGTAAAAACAAAAAGGGTAGGCGCGTCAAAGAATTTCCCTTTTCAGCTTTTTTAAAAAAGTACTTGTATGAAACCCGCATTCCTCTAAAGATTAGGCCTCACACACACTAGCGGAGACCACGTGAAGTGACTGTACGCGTCGTATAGATGTATATTACACACGGTTATACGTCTATGTGACGTGTGTGTACGTCTGACGCACACATGCGCGTCTCAGTGATGTAATGCTAGCGTTGACGCCCGGCAGACATTTTTTATAGGCTCTGACGCAACTTTTTTTTTATAAGCGTACTTGTTAGGCCGTTTGCAGGTTTTCCTCGGCTTGTTTGTTGTGGGTGGTTCCGTATTTGTTTTTTTGTTGAGTAAATAGATGGGTGTGGATTTTTTTGATGTCTTCTTTTTTAATGTTGGTTTTTGAAAGACTGAAAATTGACAATTAATTTGTTCGCGTTCGTCTTTATTACTTTAGTTCCCCATATAAAACTTACGAACCTATATTTATTATTATTCTAAATAAACTAAAACTAAACAATTGTATAAAAGCCCTCAAAAACATGCAATAAACTTATTGCTGTATATAAGTTTTGACTGACATGGTCACTGACACTACTATTAGGGCCGGTTTCACCACTTGCTGATAAAGTCCCGGATAGCCTATCAGGAACTTATCTGCCAGATAAACCACAATTTTTGATAGCATTATCTGTCAGATAACTATCTGACACTTTATCCGTAACCGGTGAAACCGGCCCTTAATATCATAAACGGGAAATTTACCATGTTCTGTTTATCCGTGATCATGGTGCTTATAACTGCGCCGAAATATCGGGAACTCGAAACAGTAATCAAACATGGTAAATAGTCCGTTTATTGCTTTATGTTATTATCACTTAATATACTACATCAATTTTACTGTGTGTGTGTGTGTGTCTAATTGACTATGTAACTTTAAACTAACAGTACCAATTTATTCTTTCCAGGTAAGTTGTCCATCACCCAAGAAAAAATGGAATCATACACCAACAACTACCGGGGTTTGTACACACATTCACCTAAAAGTCTAAACTTAAGTTTAAAAAAAAAAACTTTTTTTTCTTCGTCTCTATTGCCCCACTGCTGGGCAAAACCCTTCCCCGTTAGTCGTCCACTCTTCCCTATGTGCGGTTTTCTCCATCCAATTTGTCACAAACGCTTTTCTTATCTCACTTTAAAATAATTTACGACATAAAAATATCACGCAGTGTGTAACGTCCCTTACGATGCACGTACAACACATAGACACCGAGTATAACTGTAAAGCAAGGCTGCACACATAGACAACAAGGACAGGTCAATACCCTCCGTTGCCTTGCACGAACATAGCCGACATATACCACATCGCTGTAGTGCGAGCAAGACGACAACACTCCTCTCAGTTCTACATTTCAAACGAGGAACTCTCTGCGTGCGACAAAGATGACGCCATATTGCCGGAAAGGGATAGCTGTATAAATATTATGACTGTTATTTCACTTCCTCCGCTGTGATGCAATAGCAATTTTACTGTAAAGCATCTATTTTGAGACAAAGATTCACTTATTTTTAGGATTTCGTAATTATTTATTGGTTTATTTTAATTATTGATGGTAAAGGTGTGTTCGAACCGGTTTTTAGGCAATTTTTTTTAGTTTATTTTTAACTTGCAACATTGTACTGCATGCACTTTTGCCCGCTATAAATAATTTTGTAACAATTTTGCAACACTACTGTGAGATATTTTTGGCGCGAAACAATGGAAATAGAACTTCTTGAATGAATACGGTTTGAAACGAAACTAATTAATTATTTTTACATATAATACTAAAGTTACAACAAAATTAGGGTCGTTAAAAGATTAATTTTCCCACACATTATAAAATTTTATTACAACGCCATCTAGCATCGGGTAGCGACATTTTTATTATTGCTGATTTATTACCTATCACGCATGCCCTCATTTTCGGTCAATTCTCGCAACAAGCGAATCATACCGGAATATTAGGATGCGAGAAAATTCCGCTTGTTTAAATTCTAAAGTTTATCCTCTTGTTTCGAGGAAAATCGATTAAAAAAGCCATAACAGCAACTACGCATGCCCTAGTTTCAGTTCTGTGGAAATATCACGTCTTTTGTGGCGTTTTCAACCTACTCCACCGTACATTTGAAAAAATCGGTGGGCCTAAGGAACGTGCCAAACCGTGTGTCATTGAACCCCTTCAAAAAGCTGCCGTGCACTCCCTGACCACCACAAAATTGGACCTTAAGACCTCCTAGCTCAACGTTCAATATTGCACTCCATATTTCTAAAAGAAGAGTCCATTTTGAAAAATCCATCCCGACACTTACGCTCTTTCGTTCGAAATTCAAAAATGTAAAGACGCGCACACACTTGCAGCCGTATATACTAGCCACGCACAAGTGTTTGTCATGTATAAAGAAAGTACGTGTGAGCTTTCCCTGTGTTGAGTTACACAACCACGATGTTCTGTCTTTTTTTAGCACGTACAAAAACTACTCCCATCTCCCTCTAGCCGACTGTTATGTAATAACGGTTGTTGTGATTTAGCCGCGTAACATTTTTCTCTCAAACCGCTATGTCTCAGATTTTTAATCTGTCATTTTAGATCTGTAGTTTTGATTAAAATATTTTAATTGCAATGCTGATTTTATCTTTTTTGAAGTCTTATTAGAGTCTAATTGGAGTCTTGGAAATAAGTCTGTATGATACTGTAATTACATGAGCTTTTTGTTAGTTAGAATTACATTTTATTTTCAAAATATATGTGATGCGATAGGCCTATAAATAAACTCCACATGCTGTCAAAACGTATGCACTTCACACACACAAGTGCGTGTAAAGAGGTTATGTGTGGCAGGCGCGGCTCGGTGTGCCGTCGCTTGTATTCATTTCCTAGTTGCTCCCCCGATGGCCCGCTTGCAACATCTCGGTGTGAGCGGGTCTTTACGAATTCGGCGCGTACACGAAATTATTCTGAACGCGGGAATTCTAACTTTTTTAAAGTGTCCTAGTGCTTGTGTTCTAACAGTGGTGTGTTGAGTGACAGTGATTTAAAATAGGAATAATATGATGTCAGAGGTTTGACGTTTTTCTCAACGCGTTCACAACTCGGTTTTGGCGGCAATTTTACGGCAACCATTTTTTTTCTATTCGAAAGTTTTTACGTAACTTTTTTGTTTTATAATTAATAATTAAGTTAAGATTACGTAATTACAGGTGCGAAGTGAGTTTTGCATGTGAATTTTTAACAATCATTAACTGTTTAGCTAACTGTGTTGTCTGCCTATAAAGTTTAAATTGGTCACGGTAACTTTATTATTGGTATAATAAGCTCGGTTATGCGATGGTGTTGTTTGAAATTAGACAGTTTTGTAACTTCCTAAAAGCAGATTGTTGTTAATTATTTTTTATGCAAACGGAGAACGTTATTATGCAATTAATTATTATTGTGGGTACTTCACACAGTTATAAAGAAATTAAGCAGATATAACATTGAATTGATTGTTGTTATGTTAGATAGTAATTGTTATTCCAATAGGTACAAACAATTCCATATTGAAAGCTTATCTTTCAAACTGTAAAAGTTTTACTTATGTTTTTTCTTCCTCAATGTTATCTTTAGTAGGTACCTACCTATACAAACAGAGAGGGCCGAACGTGACTGCTTATTACGATTTATATAATAGCTTAATAATTTAATTACCTTACAAGTTATAATATCTGAAACATAAACAAATGTGCTACCTATTTTTAACCGACTTCCCAAAAAGAGGAGGTTCTCAATTCGATCGGTAAGTATGTTTTTTTTTCTCTATGTATGTAGGTACACCACCGATTACGCAGTATTTAGATAACTGGGTAACAACTGTAGGCATTTTACAAATGGTTTGTTTTACCTACCTACATAAAGTGTGTTATTTATTTAAAGACAAACTACCTACAAAATACTTCAGTCAGTATAAAATACGTGCATTGGTAGTAAGAAGAATCTCCAAATCAGTCTGTCAATTCAAATATCTAATCAGTATTGTGTGAAATTGTGTCCACTTAATTAAAAAAAGCAGATCCTGATCAAGCTAAATCAAATCATTGAAAATCAGTCATAATCTGAAAATATGAAATAACTACCCACATTATATTTAAAAGTTAACCAAACTTTTTGATTCCATTATAATCGACATGTCATAGTTTTGCTAAAGACTAGAAACAAACCTTACTACCTCCTAGGTATAGTTTTATTTAAAAAAAAACAAATACCTACCTACAAATATAAATTTTCCAAATCGTACATTGAAACCACGTGACAAACAATATCATTAACACTGAAAACGAGATACCTATTTACTATACAACAAACTCGAATCAAACAGTAAACATGGTAAAAAGTTAAAAACCCCATTTTCAGTATTAAAGATAGGTACATGTTTATTAACAATACAAAAGAAAAAAATACAAAAAAGTATTACTTACATAAATAAATAAAATATTGTAGGAACCAATTCCAACAATTGTGCCAATCATAGAACTTAAACCGCAACCGATTGTTTACATACACAATGATAAGCTCTATCTTGGTTTCGAGGTATTTTATAAGATAACTGGTTACCTAAGTTTCATGCTAAAGTAATTTCCGTTACTGAGCTGTTTGAACAGCTCACACATGAATTGCAGGAATCACTGAAACTTTTGATAAAGAAAAAAGACGATTTTGGAAAACAAAGTAAGTATTCGAAAATGTGAATTGAATAATAATTCCTTTGACCAAATGAACAGGAAATGTAGTACTCAATACTTTATTGCATTTCAAAATATAAACTTAGTTATAAGTATTAAGTGGGTACCTATAAAAATAAACTACCAACGCTGATATTTTATTAATCGCTCTGTGTGCAATTACAAAGCTGGTTAAAAGTCATTGGTTTTTAACCACAGATACAAAATCATACAAACCTTTGTTTTTAAACATAGGTAAGTACCTATTTATATAACAAACAACAAGTCTCGATTGAATGACTTACGCATGATTACTACATCAAAATCAGACAAAACTATGAAACGGAATGCTGTTCTGTCTTCCTATCATGACATGCAACTTCCTGATGTCACCACAAAAAGCATGACAAGCCAGGATACATCTTGACACTCTAACCCTAAGTAACAAAAGTCAACTAGCCAACTATTACCACACTATCAAGTTTCGGAGGGAGCACTTTAAATACAGCCTTCTCTTTCACACCCATTGTGCCACAACAAAAAGAGGGGGACAGGGATAGTTAAATTGTCGAAAGATAAAGGATGACCTATTTTCTGGCCACGTGGTGTATAGGAAAGCAGTCTTGCAATTTCCTTGATAGTTACCAGCGATATTTAAGGGGCCTGTTATAAAAGAGGTTGATTTTAAAAGGGGCTAGATTTAAATGAATGGTTATTACGTTGCAAATATACGTAATATTACGTGGGGCTTCGTTGAAAACGGGATAAGATGTGAACAGTAAGTTGTAACAATATAACGTCGTGAGAAACGTTTAAAGTCACGCACAGCGGTAATTTATTGTAGTTTGAAGACTAACAGGGCTTGTAACTGTGCTAGCTTAAAGAGAAATGGGGTTAATTGTACGTTGTTGGTATTGAGTTAACAACAAACTGTAGTTTTAACACTTTTAGAAGTGTAAAAAGCATCTTTCTAGTAGTTACAGAAAATACATCATTGCAATGTGAAGAACGAGACAACAAAGACCAATTTAAAAACTCATAAAAGCTTTCTTTAGTAACTACGACATATATAATTATAATCATACTGGGGCAAAAACGCCCCAAAAAATATAAATTGTCTTTGTTTATCGCAAAAAAAATCGATCAGCAATACCCAAAAACAAGTAAACAGTGCAATTCGACCTCAAACTTGTAACATATGTAGGTCAACCGCAGGTCACAGCCTGACACGTTTTAGGCTAGCTCTCGAACGACCCTAATCTGACCTCTGTGACCTTGGATCTCAGGTTCAATAGGATTCGAGGTCAAAGTTGAACTCCTGCCCCAGTTGTCTACGGAAACTGAATAAGTGAATTATCTGAAGGACATTGGGTTGCAGGACTGAGAGATTATTGCCAATTGTTTTTATCTGTACGTTTATGTATTTTTAGCGTTTTTGTTTATTTTTGGATTGCATTTTTGATAAAAACGTTGATTAGCAACTAAATTAAACTTAATAATAAACTTATTTCATGTTGGAACTATTATGTAATTTATATTACAGATACAAGTTAAACATTTTTATGAAATAAAAATCCTGTAAGACTTTTCTCTTAATTTACTTAATTAACTACAATTTTCACAAAAAAAAACAAACGATTCCACAAAACCATCAACAAAAAAAAACTATAAGTACCAATAGTATTTTCAAAGGATTTCACTAGAATTTTTCCACATACAGCATTATCGATTCAACGACTCTACGCGTACCTACTTCGCATACAAAACATACAATTACTAGCTAGCTAGACATTTCTAGATTAGTCTGATTGTGTAACACTGACTACCACGCCGTCCAAACGCTGCTTTCATGAATTAAATTATTTTTTAATTATGTATATTCACGTGAACATTTCTTTGTGTTATGAGCAGTATCATTTTCCATCATCCTCATCATCAGTTCATCACCCTATAATGTTCCCACTGCAGGGACTCAGGCCTCCTCTCTAGGAAAGGGATGGGCTATTATTTAATCCACCACTGGACCACCGCTGCTCATTTTTAACATTCGTGTGTTTTCAAAACATTATCATCATCATTCTCATTATTTCAATGTTTCCCTGTTTTATTCTTGTGTAAGTAAAACAATTTGCTTTACTGCACTTTACTTCATCCCTTACAAGGAGAAGTTGTGGAGGTCAGATAGACAGTCGCTCCATGTAAAATAATGGTATTCAGCTGCATCTGGTTAGACTGGAAGCCGACCCTAGCATACTTGGGAAAAGGCTAGGCAGATGATGAATTCATCTGTTACAAGCTGGTCATATTAATAATGGACCTTCGAAAACTGTTCCAAAGATTTCAACCACCTTTTATATCGAGTTTAATTTAGTTGCTATTTCAAACGATTTTTAGGTTACGTAGGATTATAGAAAAAAAAAAAAAAAACAGCAAGACAGAGTGAAACTATTGGCAATAATACGGTTTAAGATATTTATTTCTCAAAAATAATACATTCACTTAACATGAGAAATACAAGGTAAAATTAAAACTAATATAAGACTGACATGAAGGTAGGTACTAGGTACTAGTAAATAAATAAGTTAACTAGTAGACACAAGTTTTACAATGTTGCGAGTAAAAGGAAAAAGTGTACTATTACATATCGAATCTTGATTCTTGTAGGCAAGTCATTTAAATTCATTTTTCACAGAGGGTGCTTTTGATAAAAGTCCAGGGGGTCTAAAACGGCCACTTTTTCAGATCATAATATGAATTGCGTTAAAAAGCGTAACATGGACCTTTCATTATAATAACTGCGTCTGTAACAATTTAGTAAAATACATCATAATAGGAAAATAATATGAATTGCGTTTAAAATAGTCACAGACGCAGTTTTTATTATGAAAGGTCCATTTTACTTTTAAACGCAATTCACATTATGATCTGCAAAAGTGGCCATTTTAGACCCCCTGTATAGTAAGAGGGTTCGTTCATATCTTTAATATTATCTACTACTGTCTACTATCCCTCTATTGGTTTAGTTATTTCTAGTTGATAGTAGTTACGATAACAATTTCATTGCTGTAATAATTTTTTTAATTTATATTTTCCCTCCATAATTTTGTTCGACATAATTTTGCAACAAAAATGTGTTGTGTAGTAGGTATGAACGGGGCTTTATATTTTTAATTGCACAAAATAAAAACTTATATATTATGAAGTTATGTTCCATTCCTAACATGAATTCTTTGACCAAACTTTTTGAACCAGTTTTTAGTTTGACAAAAAAAAAAACAAAGGGCATAAAACCTTTTGAACACGTCTGTCACATGACGTCACATTTATAAAAGCTCTGAAAGGAATTTTTATCTCAAAGGAACCCTTTTTGTATTCAAGACTGCGAGCCTAACCTTGGAATTCGCTAAGATTTCGCAGTGGGGATCGATTACGATACCAACTTCATACAGCTTGGTTACCTAACTAACTTGAATACGGTTTCATAATGCGTAATAGCAAACGCATAACGCTTAAAAAACTGGTTTTATCCATTATTTATTCATATTTAAGCATTATTCAGTTCAATTAAAGCAATTAAGTCAGTTAGGTGCGGTTTTGGCGGTATGGACGAAAAAGTTTGGTTTTAAACGTGCAGCGGTAACGCCATCTAGCGTTGAGTAGCCGAACTTTTATAAATTTTGTAGCAGTAACTACGTAATTGGTTTACAAAAAAATATATAAACTTAACTTATTACTAGTCAAGAATTTACTAATTAGATTTTCAATGACTTTCAAGTGTGAAATAATTTCCTCATTAGCGTTTAGTTAATAAATTCACTACTAGATGGCGCTGAGCATCCTGCGTAACACTTGGGTCACCGACCGGCAACACACTATGTCATATTTTTTTATTATAGCAAACTGCATAGTTACGATAATCGTTCATTGACCGATGGCATTTATTGTTTTTGTTTTAAATTACTTTTGCTCGTAACAATAATGGCGTTGCTAATGGGGTACGAACTGCACTGCAGTTGCTTATTTGTTAGAATATATTAATACGCTTCGGTAATTTCTCACACTTTATTTAGGTATTTTCCGTGGTTTTGTATCGATAGTGGTACAGTACCTCTTCATATTTGTTTGTGGCGAGACTGGCTGTTTATTTTTATTTAGTAGGTAGGTACTTGGGTCTCGCCTTATCGGCGCCCGATAGTGCCTAAAAGTATCGTCTAGCTAGCTAGTAGATTCACACTCGTAGGCAATCGACGAAGTTCAATTTAAGAATACTCTGCTAAACATTTTAGCCCTGCTAACTAGTTTTGGAGACCAGATATTTTTTTACAAACGGGTTTTCTCGAGTATTTAATGCTACAAAAGGGAAGAAAAAAGTGGATAATATTGTTAAAAGTGTCAGTAAAGCCAGTCAGAGTTAAAGCCATTGACAACCCCCATATGAAAGGCATTCAGAATCATACTTACTACCACCAATAACTATAACTGTGTACTTTATGGAAAGTCTAGGGCTTACAGCCTAATTAATGATTGATACACAAGTAGGCCCAGTAGGTTCAGTAGGACCTGAACTTTAATCGTTAGATCTTTCATTACATTTCCATAGACCATAATTATAAAATCAGCAGCCAACTCAAACCACAGTTCGACATAGCAACAATATCGTTTTAAATTCTAGCGGCACGAGTATAAGATGCCAACGGTATCAGCAGCTGTTAACCGCACCTGTAACGTACATGGCTTCGTGGTAGGTGCTTAGCTTAGCGGTATCGCCAGGGGTACGGTATAGCTACCAGTATTTAGTTGAACGAGGTAATCTTGGTAGTGGGGACAACTTGTAGGGTAATCTATTGGGTAGTCAATTCAGAATGAAGTTTTAAACTGACATGGTCATTAAAGTTATCATTGACAGTGAAAACGAGATATTAATCATGTCAGATCTCAACTTGATATAACCAAGATTTTGTAACAATATATTGATTTAAAAGAGTGTTCATGGTGTTTCCTGTCTGTTTTTTTTCCATAGAGAACTAGGGAATGGGCAACTAGGTACAGTACTTTCACAAGTTAGGTATTATGCCTTATGACTGTGACTGTAGCTTCGTTTTATTTGTTTTTCTGACATTCAAAAGTGCCTGTAATGGTTTCATTGAAATAAATGCTTTGAGTTTTGAGTTTGAGTACACTGTTACAGTTATCCCACCGTTTAATGATACATTCAGAATGGTAGACCTTGAGAATCAACATAGTGAGAAAGAAAAGTCCTAACTTACTCAGTGGTAAGTTTTTAGCGCCCAGCTCCTACTCCTGAATCTGAAGTACACAGAATACCAAAAATATGGGGAATATTGAGGATTGCGGATTTACGGACGAAGTCGCTGGCTTAGTGGCTTAATGTCTAATTCAGTGCAAAAACAAAAAAAAAACCAACTCTGATTGTTTTTCGTAATGCGGTAAGCCAAATCATGAATAGGACATAGTTAACTGTTCATAAATACCACCTTAGTAAAGACTGGGAGACATATGAAGTCGTAACAAAAAATTCAAAATTTCTTTCGATTCATTCATCATCATCATTTCATCCGAAAGACATGCAATGCTGGGTTTAAGCGTCCCTCAAGTGTCGCCACATTGACCGGTCCTGTGCGTCACGTATCCAGCAGATCCTCGCAACCAATTAAAATTACTTTTTCCGGTTAAGTTTGAATGCAAGTAAGGTTTCTGCATGCAAACGCAGTCACAATTCCGAAGAAGCCCGTTCTGAATGAGCATTTATTTTTAACCCATCAAATCATTCAAGTTGTACTTCTCTATATTTGGAAGGCTACTCAGAGAACATACGTTTACGCCTACATAATTGGACAAGAGTATAGGTAGTTTTTGCTTTAATAAAATAATAAATGACACATCAATAATCTAATGAGTAATAGGCCTAGATCAGAAGTGGGAAACCTTTGTGTTCTTGCTAAGTCACGCATTATTATCATGCTTTTTAACCAAGTTTCGGCTAAGTTTGTGCAAATAAAAATTGAATAAAACGACGACTATAACCTGAGAAAGCATGCTATAACGCCTTTAGTATTCAAGAGAGTTCAATTGGACAAACAAGTAATTCAAAATTTGAATACTTAACCTGTATAATAAGCCAGCCATTTTGGAAACACAATAACAAAATCTATAAATAAATGTAGTAACTTCTAATAACTAAACTATCTTTAACTTATATTATTGCTAGTCATATAACCAACCAAAGGTTCGCAACGCCTGCCACAGATAGTTTAGAATACAAAAGCGAATGATTAATTACTATCCTATGTATAATTGATGAATTTTTAAATGCGCTGCCTTCTGGTACCAATACATTACTTTTTTATTGCTGTGTTACAATAGCAATTTTTCTTTCAATTATGTTTTTTTGTTGGTTAGCATTATTATAGTGATTTCATTGTATGTATGGTACAGGTTATTTGGTATCAATGAAGATGTTTTTTGTTCGAATTCTGATAAGATTCTTATATTGTTGTAGACAATAAACTATTTATTTGACGTAATTTTGACATAGATATACCTCCCCCGTCAAGAAATATCTACTTGATTTTATATTATCTTAAAGATAACAATATTTTGTGAAGGCATCCATCTTGAAATTGCACAAGGGAATCCTACGCAGCGTTCTGAACTAAACTTCGAACGACTCATTCGTAAATGAATAAATTCTTACAAAACTTGGCGCAAAACAAACAATATAACGATGATTGCAATAAAAATACACATTTTTCCTTGACGAGGTACGTATTGCATGGAAAAAATAAATCAAGCATGCGTCATAAGAGGTACATAATACGAAGATAAGCCCGCGTAAGGGGTCGTTCACCTCAGTTTGGCAGTTTGAACTTTGGTACTGCCGCTCGACGATAGATGGCGGTTTTCTCAAAATTAGTCAGTTTTTATTTACGACATAGTAAAAATGTTTTAAAGGAATTCTAGATCGTTCGGAGTTCAGTGATTCGTTGTTTTACGTGTTAGTGTGTTACTGAGTTTTTATGTGTAATTGTGTATGAACTGACTTGACTTGGCATGAAGATTGTAACCGTTGAAGAGCTCTTCGTAGTATGAATTAAACTCTTCATTGTATGACTTTACATTTTACTAATTTTCTACGTTTTTAGAATATTTTCGAATACACAATGAATTAACACGGGTTTATGCTTGTTTTCCTCATTGATTACTGATTCATAAAACCAAATTAATAGTCATCAAATTTGTAACTAATTGTCATAAGAATGTAGGCAACAAAGTGTAGGTACCATAATATCATTGATGATCTTGATAGGACATAATTCAGACTCAGATTTATCGATAAGCCTTGCCAGATTCTCACGCTATCGCTTACAATACTCAAAGAAACCTCGCAAGATTAAAATAATCGACACATTTCATCTTCATCTGCTTATATAAATACACCATCTCATTTTTTCAACACTTATAATAAAATTTAATACACTTGAAACCATTACAAACATTACCAAAAATAGTAGCACAATCATTTCTGATAGGGTGTAATTCAAACTCGGTTCATTAACCCTCAAGTTTGACCTTTAGTGCGTCTACTCGATAAGAGATGGCGCTGTTCAAAGGTATTTCCCTGGTACGTCTGGTGTAGAGTGCGTTGCTCTTTGGCTCAGGTTGTTGGACCCAACGAAAATGTTTTGGTAAAAAGCTGAATAAGTAGTATTGTTAATTTATTTGTTTATCAAATGGCCTATCTTTCTTGTTTGTCTTGTATTGTTTGAATGTACGTTAGTCATTGGTATCATGTTTTAAAGAAAAGCCATTTCTTTCGGTGTTTTTGATCCCGGAAGGGCCCGAAATGTGTTGATGTGAATCGGAATTTTTATGAATGTTTACTTTACACACACATACGTACATACATTTTAGCTCGAAGCTCGCTAAACGTGTTTCTTCTTTCTTATAGTACCTTACTTGAGGGATATTTCCAATAAAATCAAGAAAAAAAATGTATAGGTACCTACCTAGGTACCTACTGGGGGGAATGAGGAAACTATTGTGATTTTTAGAAGCAAATGAAGCAGTATATCTTAGAGTATAATGAAAATGGATTTTACAAAGCTCTGAGTACTGGTAAATTCCATATAAATTGATAACTTCAGAGTTCTGATTCAGATAGGAATTTTCATTCATATTAGTTTTATTAGCTAGTTCTAATCGATAGCAGCGAGGGAGTCTGAATTTGTGCCCGGTTGATGTCAATAGGCTTACCCCCTATTAGATGGGTCTTAAACATAACTGGCAAAATCTGGGTGTATTAGGTACACCTCTGCATAACCCTTCGGGGATTCTAAGCGTGATGTTATATGTTTTGTATGCTAATCAAATTCCTTACATACCAAAGACTATGTATAAAATAGTTTAAATTAAGAACTAGGTACCTAATTGTTTATACATTGTGTCCACGTTCTGTATTTAAAAGTCCTTCTACTTATCGTTGAATATAAATAACAGACTTTCATTAATCGATAAGTTCTGAATTTGAAATTTCTTGAGGCTAAATTATTGCCATGTGCAAATAAACCGGGTCTATAAAGATAAGTCCTATATTTAAAATTCCATTTTTGCTTCACTTGAAAATGGTGCGAATAAAATTCAGCCAAAATATTTTAGCAATATAGAATTAGGATCTGCACGGAGTAATAGGGTCGCCCCCTATTACATCAACATCTGCCTAACCTTTTCTCAACTATGTTGGTTTTCTACTGAGCCTTACATTGAGTCTTGCACTAAGCCTGTTTGCGTGTGTGTGTGTATCTAGCGATACATAGTTACATAAACTCAAGCCCTTTTCCCATGGGGTAGGCAGAAACCACAGGACGCCACTTGCTACGACCCTTACATACTCTTTTTGCCTCGTCCACATTCATACATCTCGCGCGCCGGTTACGAGTACTACGCACCCAACGACCATACAGCCACACACAGTGGCTGTATGGTCGTTGTACGCACCTGTCCTTTCTGAAGAACGACACCAATAAGATCAGCGATAATCATGGATAAATCTCTGCTTGACCCTTCAATGTATACAAGCGAGATATTACATTTGAAAGGAAGCGACGAGGAAGGAAACCATTTTTCCTGTATACCATTTGACAATGCAGTGTCAATTCCAAGTATAAATTATTCAATTATAATAATCAGAATCGCCATGGAGTTTATTTTTCTAGGTCATTGACATACTTTCGGCTATTCTGACTAATTTGTTGTTAATATGCTTTATATTATTGAGACTTTTGCCTTATTTACCGGTACAATAAGCGTCAATCCATATATATAGGAATATGAAACAAATATTTTAAGGCATAATAATGTTTACTTGAAAATTGGCTGTGCCTGTAACTATGCAGAAATATTGCATTGTCAAATGTTATAGGAAAACTGGTTCACTTCCCCGTCGCTTTATTTCAAATGTGTAAAATCTCGCTTGTATACCTTGAAGGGCAAGCAAAGGTGTATATATAATAATAGGAAACTCAGTGGTTATATTCACCTGGTATGACTTCAACATAACTGAGTCTTGCTATCAAATCGCCACAAATTTATGATAAGCATCTATGAGAATTCCTAATGGGTAAGCCCAGAGAGGAAATCATTCCTTCTCATTTTGTTTAGTCTGAATACAGCATAAGTAATATCTTTTGGCCTGTTTCTCCTGGAGAGACTTAACGATGGTGTAAAAAACCAATAAAATATTACTACTTTGGAATCGAACTCAGCGCTTGGGACCAATAGACCAAAGAGACAGTAGGTGCATGTTTACGTACAGGCGGGGCGTCGCGCGGCGCGTGCTGCGTTTTTGTTTCAAACAAATATTGATGTATGAAAAAGTAAACGATTTCAAACGTTGATTTTACGAGAAGCGATTTTTCGCTCGTTACTTTAAAATGCAGCCTTTGTTGCGGTGGACCCGTCTCTCAGTAAATTAATAAAAAAGCACGAGACGAGCCTTCTGCACGCGCCGCGCAACGCCCCGCGTCTCCGTAAACGAGCCCTTAAAGGTCTCCAAACCCTTTTCCTATTAGGAATTATTCGTCCTTAGCAACTAGTTGAAAAATATTTGTCATTTAATTGAGTTCATCGACCCCACGTGTTCCACTAGACGGGTCCAACTAGATAAACACAATGTATTGACTCAAATACTAGCCTTGTCAATGGTTTTACCTATATTTTGTCCTCCTAGTTTGTTTCCAACTAGGTTATTGCAGCGTTGGTCGAGTGGTTGCAAGCGCCACTGCTAAGTATGAGGTCATGGGTTCGATCCCAGAGCCGGGCAAAGTGTGATTTAAGTTTTTCATCAGGATTTTTTTTTTTTTTTCATCTAAATCTTAGTAGCAGCTACGGAGTTTGGATTTGTGTCTGATTGATGACAATAGGCTTTCACCCTATTACATGGGACTTTACAGGCTTGAATCACCTGATTGTCTGATGAAAAGATGGTTCCGTGCTTCGGAAGGCACGTAGGTATAAGCCGGTGGTCGCGGCCGCCAAATGGCGGTCGTCAAACCATGTCAGAGGCCCTTGCGGCGGTTTAGAAACTCTGACACTAGGGTGTGTGGGGTCGTTAGACCTTACATGCCCACACGATAAGACGAAGATGGGACTTTAGTTGCCCAGCTCCTAACGGTCGTAGTGTGATGCTAAATATTTGCATTATAATTCCTCAAGAATTATAATGCCCTACTGCTGGGACCTGGGCCTCCTCTCTGTATCACGGAATAGGCATTAGGCATACATTTGGACACACCAATTTTTATTTAAATATTAGTCTCTACCTACTCTATGATTACAAATTATTATGACATTTTTATCTTCAATTAATTATACTCGTGTGTTCGTATTTATTTTCGATATGAGGAAACAAAATAAATATACTTTGTTTTATTTGTAGTTCTACATAACGCTAGCATATATTTGATTTAAAGGAAGGAAGCCAATAAATTTTAATTATTTCTTGATGGAAATTTTCCGGGATTTAATTGGATAATTACTTTTACTATTATTTTGGTGTTGAGCTGTTTCAGATAGATTTCAAATGTAGACTGATATTTATAAGATGGCAAAAGACTCGCCCCCTCACCCCCCCATGGGACCCCCCCCCTCGCCATGGGACGTGCTGTAAGGGAAACACCTCTGCTTAAGCCTTCCGGATTATAGGTGTGGCGTTTTATTATATTTAGATAGAAAAAATAGTATTTATTTGATGTTTATTTTACTTATAATAAATAAAAACGCAACTTTTAGGGATAAAAAAAAAAAAAAAAACGCAATAACACCAAGATATTTCTCCACATTATTTTCCAAAAAACCAACAACGTCCTCATTAAACCATAACCAAACAACCCAACCTAACCTTCACCAAAGATAAACGATTCTAAATTCAAAACAAACTTCCAAATTCAAATGCAGTCGCCCGATGACGTCACTCGATGATTAGCCATACTATCAGCTGACGTAAGCTGTCAAAGTATTGCTTTCTCACTCTAACATTATTTATAACCGGCCAGCGACCGGGTCATTGAACTGCCAAAATTCTTGGGTTCATTGTACGACCGGGAGTTGAACGCTCGACTTCGTTGAGTACTTTGCTATTTTTTTCTGTATGTAAGGTTTTGTACCGTTTTTTCACTACCCTGGGAGGTATTTTTAAGGTTTTTTTCGAAGGAGGGTATTTTAGGGTATTTGTTTTGTTTAAATGTGGGCGAAATTTTAATTGGAAAAGTTGTTTTTTGTATGTTTACGTACTTTTTTTTAGATCTGGTTGTCGTTTTACGGGTAAAAGCGTTAATATTTATAAAAATGCGTGTCTGTATACTAAAAAATATTGCGTTATAAAATATAAACAGAAAAAAAAATGTTTTTGTAGAATTGATTCACGTAAACATCATATTTTTGGCACATGTCTTTAAAAATAACACTCAGTAACGTTTCGAATATTTCTAATGCTTTTCTTAATGTACTGTTTCCTCTAATAACAAAATCAGAGAACTTATTCAACACTTTTAGTGCAAAATTAACGTTTTTAATGACGCCAATAAATTCAGAAAAAAAATTGACAAAAGTACATCAATGTTTTGCAACACTATTTAAAAAAATATTAATCAATAATTTCATTATTATACTAGTATTAAACAAAAAATAAAAAACAACACAGGTTGAAACTCTACAAAGAATTTATTCAAGGGGTCAATGACACTTTGTTTGGGTAATGGAACCCTAGAAACAAAGTACAGAGGACAGAAAACGAATCCTGCTGAGAATTCAAGGCATAACATAACATCACGCCTGTAAGCCCCGAAGGGTAGGCAGAGGTGTACCTAATAGTACACCCACATTTCACCAGTTATGTTTTAGTCGCATGTAATAGGGGACGAGCCTATTGCCATCAACCAGGCACAAATCCAGAGTCTGTGACTGCTAATGAGGCATTCCTGTAGGAAAAACCCAATAACAGTTTGCCCAACCCGGGAATAGAACTACGGACCTTATGCACAACTGTCAGCTTGCGACCACTAGACCACCGAGGTAGTCAAGACATACAATTACTTTATGACTAGGCTAAACTGACATAAAAGTCGTCACAATTCACGAACGTATGAGAATGAAATAGGTAGGTGGAATATGAAAAGTGAAACACAAAAAACGAACGAAAAATGTTCATAAATTTAAAAAAAATGGTCATAAAATGAAAAGTACTGGGCCAAACCATGCCAAATTTTTATGGGACCAAATGGCAACTATTCCGCATCAAACTAAAAAAGAATCACGTAAATCGGATTATAAATCGCAGCGTAATCAGTGTACATACAAAGAAAAAAAAACATACCGATCGAATTGAGAACCTCCTCCTTTTTGGGAAGTCGGTTAATCATTATTTTCCTTTGAAAATTAATAGATAAACATTCAAAAGGATTACTTTAACATCAAAATACATACTTAAAGCCCATATATCTACTGAAACACAACACAAATTGATGTTGTTTTCACATAACTAATCTCCTAAACTACAGAACCGATTTCCGTAGAACTTTCGCTGTTTTCTAGAGCAATTTATTATCACGCTGAGTTATTAGGGAACCAGGCTACGTCGTGTATTAATGACAAGGTCGTCGTTACACAATATTGTTTTATTAATGAGTGTTTATGAGTCAGAAGCCCTCTGGGTCAGTCAAACGGATTATGTCAGAAAAAATGTGCGAATGAAATGTCATAAATGTTGTCGTCATAAATATTTGGAGCCAATAACAAATCGCTGCCTCATTGGTCCTCATGGAGCATCATGTCCTGGGTTCGATTACCGATTCGGGCATAGTGTTATTGGGTTTATCCATAAGAAACTTATTAGTAGCAACCACTTGTCTGGGTCTGGTTTAAAGGCAATAGTTTAACCCCTTATTGTGGGAATATAGTAATTATTTGATAGTCGTCAGTAGCCCGAAAGTCTAAACTATAAGTTCAGGTCTGAAAAACCAGTCTTATACGGAAGCTGACCCAAACGTAGTTTGAGAAGAGGCTAGGCAAATGATGATCACTTCAAAATATCAAGAAAAAGTCCCCCCCCCCCCCCCCCCCCCCCCGTGATTCGAGGTCTCGAGCATTCGTTGTTGCGGTTTGCGTCGCTGCGTGCTTTCGTGCTCGCAGTGTTCGTTGTTGCGGGCATTCGGTGGCGTGTGGTTCGGCGTGGTGACTTTCGGAATGACGTATTGCACTCGTAGTTTCGTTCTTCTTCCGTCCTTCTGACATTCAAAAGTGCCTGTAAGGGCTTAATTGAAATAAAATATTTGAGTTTGAGTTGAGTTTGAGTCATCTTTCATGCATCCTCTTACAGAGCAACTACCTATCTATAACTCAGGTGGTAGATAGGCTGAATTACCAAGCTGTGACAGACATACTTTTCTGTATCACTCTTAGAGGCTTACTTAAAACCTAACTGTAACACAGTACTATACCTATAATATCACGTTTAGGTTCCAAAGGTCAGAGATCATTGTTAGGTCGATCGCGCATAGACAATGTAGAGGCGGACAGACATGTGCTGACGTCACGTTTTCATTATGGCCCGTAATCTGGCTATCTGGATGGGATTAATGACAGTTAGGAGCCGCCATTTTAGAGTTCTACTGTATCAGATAGATGGTCTAGTTAAATAGTAGGAAATACTGCGACTTCTTTCCTAGGAAATCAAGTTAATCTGTGGTTCTTGCTGGTATTTGTAGATCCTTTAAACAGTCGTTATAGGTAGACAGTGGGCCGGCAGTCTACTTCTGTTAGACAGTAAGCCGATTTCAACATAGTTGGGAAAAGGCTAGGCAGATGATGAGTAGAGAAGGTCTCAGATTTGTGCTGATCAGGGAAGTATGACAAAGGGTAGATATAGGCCTCTCTGCAATGCCTCATTGATCTAGTACGGAGTCACGGATCCTGAATTCAAGCCAGGTTGATGGCAATAGGCTCGCCCCTAATACATGGGACTTATGGGCCTACCACACGCTCAAGCTTCACCACACTCTTGGTTCACACTTCACAGTACATCGCGCGTATGGTTGATAAAACTGTATTACCATTACAAACCACACGCGCGATGTACTGTGTGCATCGTGTAATCGCGCAGGCAAGACTGTGGGGAAGTGTGAGCGTGTGGTAGGCGCATTAAACTGGCGAAATGTGGGTTTAGTGTTTACTATTATGTACCTACCTACTAATCTGTTATCTGCCTAACCCTTCGGGGATTACTAGTATGATGTTATACATGAAATGATGATTGTATAATTATAATATATAATTATATATAGGTACCTCAAATAATTTGGGATACGGGAAGGAGATTTTTTTTTTTAATTTTAATAAAAAGGGCTTTGTCGCACATGCGATTATGTAAATCTTAGCATAGCTAGTTTTTTTTTTTTGGTGGGTGCACAATCATCGAATAACCCCCCCCCCCCCGCTCTTGGGCAGAACGAAGGGGAGTGTCCGACTTCTACTGACTAAAAATCAAACCCTTGTTCCTTCTTCGCCCTTGTGTCGGAGCCGTGTTAACCTTTCGATAATCCACAGCCCCGACAGGCATAGCTAGTCTGTAAAGTGCTCCGTTATGCGGCTGGATCGTTTTGTACCAGATTCCTTTATCTCGAGATCTTTGATTATTCATGATGGAAACATAATAAAAAAAATAAAAAATAAAAAATTCGTGATGATTAATATTGATGATAGCTATTACATGGGAATAGAAACTTCACCATAGATAGATAGAACTTAGTGCCCACCCCTTTGAAAATAACAGGCGTGATATTAGTTTAGTTTATAAACTAACATAGTATATGGCCGGCAGAGTGATTCGTCAGTTTTCAGCGTGTCGATGGCCAGGCCCGGGGGTGAATAACCTCTGTTTTGGTAGTCGGACCATAATATTTTGCTTTGAAAACTCTGTTATATCACTTCTTATACTTTAAGAGAAAAGTAATGCTTTATAACGTAATAGTAAGCTGTTATTTACAGAGATCAAGAGTTCGATTACCAGTTTTGGCAAAAAAATACGAATTTTGTCATTTTTGAATGACGAAATTCCATTTTAGGATGATGAAATCCAATTTCACATATTTGATGACTATCAAAAGTTATTAGTCAATTTATTCTTAGTATCAGTCCCCCAGGTAGTCAATGACCTGAAATTCTGATAACCAGTCTTACCAAAGGGTGTCGAATTACCCAGTATTATATTATTTGGGTTGTGGAGGTCAGGTAGACAGTTGCTCCGTGTAAAATATTAAATACTAGCTTTTGCCAGCGGCTTCGCCCGCGTGAAAATGACGATTTTCCATACAAACTTTCATCCCCTATTTAACTCCCTTAATTAGGAGTTGAATTTCGAAAAATCCTTCCTTATTCCTTGTCTACATTATAAAGGGAACCTCTGTGCAAAATTTCAGCTTTCTAGGTCCAAGGGTTTGGGCTGGGCGTTGATGAGTCAGTCAGTCAGTCAGGACTTCTCTCTTTATTTATTAGATTATATTCATGTGCGTATTGTATAATTATCACTTGCTTCAGTGAAGGAAAATATCGTGAGGAAACCAGCATGTCTGAGATATATTTCTCGACGACATGTAAAGCCAAGTCAGAGGCCCAAGGGCGGTAAAACTGTGATAAAAGGTTAAGCACCACTCGATAAAGAAATAATCAAGAAAATTCCAGCAGTTTCGTAGCTACGACGTCACATACTGACTCACTGATTCAGACACACATTCCTAGTTTCACACCTCGTTGCTAGGTCATAATATCTCCATTTTGGCCTCATAAACTTGGCGTTGAACTTGTGACCGCGAGTGCGACTGCTGGTCATGAGTTCTGAGTACGATTCCCAGGCCGGACAAAGTGTTATTGGGTTTTTGCTCAGTAGCAGCTTTGTGCCTGTTTGTTGGCAGTAGGTTCGCCCCCTATTACATGGGAAATACTTGGCGAAATGTGGGTGTGCTATTAATAGGTACACCTCTGCCAAACCTTTCGAGGATACAGGCGTGATGATTTGCACGTGTAAAACTTCCTTAAAGTTCCTATAACCTATGTCAATATTAAATGATTGAATCTGACGGCTCTGTTTACATTGGTCGGTCATTTCGCACGTTTGACTAAACCGGGGTACGTTGACCTCTCAGTAGAGTTGATAACTGGTCAATGGTTTGAGGAAGTCGTCAGTTGTTTTATGTTTCAAAGGGCGTGGTGGAATGAGGATTTCGTTAAGGATAATTGGATACAGAAAGAATAAGACAGAAATACGTGATAATGTACTGTACGTTTTGGAATTTTAGAATAGTTCTAGAGACAACTAGCACTTCGTCCGCAAAAATTGTGATAACTCGGCAAATATACATAAAATAAATATAATTTATAGCCCATAGCACCCACGAAATACGAAGTTTTCAGCCAGTGTAGGAAGATTTAGAATTGGATCATTAGCTTTGGAGATTACCCCATATATACAAAATTCAAATAAATTTTATCGCTTCATAATATGTCGTCATCATCATTTTAGCCGAAAGACACTGCTGGACACAGGCCTCCCCCAAGTGTCACCACATTGACTGGTCCTGAGCGTCTTGTGATAATAATTATTTATTCGTTTATTAATAGACATAAAATTGTGAGTTCACACGCGTAAAATAATAATTGAAAATCAAAAGTTAACTATTCCGTATTTAGAGAACTGAAAATAAAATATGTCTTAAAAATAACCTTAAATATTTTGTAGTGTTGCCAAACCAATATTTGAACATCAAAAATCAATATCAACTTTCAATTTATCAGAGACTCGGAAGAAATGCCAAAAAATCGAACAAACAAATTTTTATCGAACGAAAAAATCAAAGTAAAAGGTTATTAGAGTACATACAGATAGATAGAAAGAGATAGAATATACTTTTTTAATAAGATAGCATGAGTTAGCATTATGGCACAACATGTCGAAATCCTCATGCCATAATATTATATGTCAATGAACTTAGAAAATCATATTTTCTATCTAAGACACACCTTAAATATGACATTGCAGAAATTAGGGTTAAAACAATTTTGCATAGTTGAACACGGACCTTGTGAAATTGACAAGAAAGGTTTTGGGTAAAAACATTCTAATCTCTATAAAATCTAGTCTAATAGATCATTTTTGAAATTGCTTGCGGAAATTGCATTAAAAAAACAAAAAATTCTTTTCAAAATTCAAACGCGTTGTTTCTATAATTATGTGAATCCAAAAAGATTTAGTTTAAAAACAAATGAGTAAGTTGTTACAGGTAGTCAGTAGCCCTGAAAGTCGGAAAACCAGTCTTACCAAGGGGTATCATATTACCCAGTACTAACTGGACTGTGGAGGTCAGATAGGCAGTTGCTCCATGTAAAATATTGGTATTTAGCTGCATTAAGCTAGACTGGAAGAAGACCCTAACATAGTTGGGAAAAGGCTAGGCAGATGATGACCTAGCCTCACCAAAGTGAGGTATTGGATATGAAGTAAGTTTACTGAAGTTTTCATAATTATGTGATTTCAGAAAACTCTTGCTTTGATACTATTTTGTTTTCGCCATCTTAGTTTTCATATAGCAATGATCTGTATAAAGACAGGGGTGCGTTTAAGATGGCCGGCGAAGTTTTCGCCGGATAAAAATTAAACTAGCGAGGGTTCGCTGAACGGAGTCATAGGTTTATGTCAATTTTATCTGTCAAATTCAATTGACAGCTCATTTTGTCAAACAAGTAGTAAACAATCTAGATTGTAATCTCGATTTTGCTTGTGATCTCGAAATTATTAGTCAGTAAAAATGGACCGGAACATGAAGAATCAATTTGCCGATATAATATTTGTTTATAGTATTTTATAATATTATATTTCTACAACAATTTGTATTATTACTTAATCCATGATAATCCACAAATAAAATTGACGGAGAGTCGGAGACGTTTAATACTCGTTTCAGAAATATTCGTAATTATCACAGGTAATTATGGCGCGATTCTAGCAAATTAAACAACAAACAGCTCAAAGACAAAGTCAATCTGACAGCGGGATATAATAAAAGCTAAAAAGGTCGCTAAAAATTATCCTAGTTAGGCGAAAACTTATACCGGAAGACGGCCGTGAACGGGGCAGATTAAATTTTAGTCAGGTTAATTTTTCGCCTCGCGGTGTGCTTGAACGGGGTGTTTAACGTTTAGTCAGGTTAAATTTTAGCCTGGATAAGCATCTTAAACGCACCCCAGTACTGACTCAATCCTAAGGCCTTACGCATCATATTATACACGTACAAACTTTTCAACATGCGGCAAAACCTGGTACTAATTTTTAACCCGTACAATTTGACATACCCCTGTCAAAATTCCTTGACAAGCAGCGCCACCCCGAAACGCAAATTAAATTTGTTTTACAGTGACGTGTTATTTTACACGTTTTCCTTAGACACGAGGTTCCCAATACAAATTGTATTGCGCAAGATTGAGTTGTATTAGCTAAACAGTCATACAACGCGAATTCTAGAAGTTTTAGAGTTTATTGAACTTCCTGAAGGCGGATAAATGCTACTCAATTTGTAAGTCACCGTTGAGGCGAAAGCGGTAGGGAAGCCCGCGAAACAGTGATTTTTTTACAATGAATTTCATGAAATAGGCAGCGATGGGGGATAAAATTAACTTCGAGGGTTATTATTAATGGTTTTAATTTTTATAACTCTGTAACTATACGGTCGCAAATCATATTATTATGTCGTTCAGCATACAGCCTGACACTAAACGAAATTAGAATTCACGGACTACTCTGGCTCTGACGCTTCCCCTTTATGTCCTATTTCAAGCCAATTTGAGAAAATTAAATTATTTATTATTCGGTCAGGAAAATTGAGTAAGAAACATTATATCCCTGCCTTTTCTTATCAATATTTGTGTTAGCTTTTAGCCTTACCAGATGCAGCTGAATGTCAGTATTATACATGGATCGACTGCCAATCTACTCCACAACCCAGTCACTCAGTAACATGAACACTTACATCCATATCTGTGTTTATACCCCACTCTATTGCACACTATGACCTAAAGTTCCCTCACCCGTATCGACTATTTTAACCCCATAGACAAATATCTACATAATACCCCTTCACCCCCAGCGTAGTAATGAACTCTAAAAAATTTGAACCATCCGGGTTCAACCTGCTACAATCACCCCTTGTGACGACACAGGGATTCGAACCCGCACCAAGGCCAGACTATGAAGGTCGTACATTGACACCGTACGTTAACCTAACGGTCATTGGTTCACAGTTTCACACGATTTTGTACTAAAATTGGATGTTAGACATAGACAGAATGTAGAGTACTGTTTATGGAACTGAGGCAACATTGTTTTGTTAGGTTGGTAAGGTAATAAAAAGATTTTGTACTTTTAAGTTGGTAGTTCTGTGAATTATAAAAGTTTGATTCGAATTCCGAACATCACTCAATTGACATCACATAAAAATATTTTAAAAATGAACTCATTTGTTTTTTTTTCTTTTTGTGCTTCCATAATTCAAATTTCAAAATGATTTCAAAAGGCTGAATTAAGTCTAGTGATCGGGGCTGCGGGTTGTTCGAAAGAGATACCGTGGCCTCGACACTAAGGGCTAAGAAGGATCATGGGTGCTTTTAAGTCAGTAGAAGTCTGACACTCCCTTCTGCTCCGCCCTGCAGAGCGGAAGGAGTCATTTGATGATTTCTCACCCTCCATGTCTCCATGTCAAATAAAATACTGGTAGTAAGTTGCATTCAGTTAGGTAGGAAGCGGACCCCAAGATAGTTGAAAAAACACATAACCCTCCTTTTGGGCTTCGCCGCAGTCCGGTAAAAAGGCTAGATAGCTAATGATGTAATAAGGACCCAGGGAAGTCATTGCAGGATCCTGGTTTGAAGAGAATAGTTAAAAATACAGTAATAAAACTACACAAGCATATTCTATTGAGAATGATTTCATTTCTATAGGATAAACTCTAGACGGAAGAAATCTCGGTACAAGATATATAGGCACGGGTATAGGTCAGTACTACCAGAACAGTTCATTGCTCGGCCGACGACCGCCGAAAAAAGCCGAGTTTAGCCGAATCTATGTCAATTTTAAATAGTACGTTCAATAGATTTTGTTTCGGTTAAAAATAAGTATGGGAGACGCCATTTTTGTTTTTACGCGGGTTTATTGGACTTTTATTGTTGTTTTTCTTTGATTATTATAATTATGTTGTAGTTTTGGGTAATAGTTTGGAATTTTGAAGTATGTAGGATAGACTGATAAAACGTTCAGGAAATAAATAGCAGATTTTATTTATATGTTAAACTTTTGTATGCAAATTATGAATTAAGTATATGTATTTTTTCTCAAGAAAAACGTCTTATTCATTCATTTTGAACATTGGCAGACCAATTTGCAAAGTCTGTTGGTTTCTGTTACTAAGAAAAACGTCACTAAAATATTTCATTCCTATATTTGTTTCTTTCCCACAAAAAAAGTACCTCAATATATTTTACGCGACCTAAGAATCAAACACACATCCCTCCCACTTCATTCCCAACTACCCTTTTTCAACCAAAAAACAGCCAAAACAGAAAAAGGCGTTCCCCATCTATCATTACCTCCGTCCTTAGTTCAATACTCCCTCGTAATGTTTTTGTTAGAGGCCTACCACCCTTGGAGGGCATTCCCTCTGAGGGTAAACGACCTCCGATAGGTAACAGACCCCTATAAACTTAATGCAGGCACCTAATGTGTTAGTGGTGGTCGTTAAAAGGGGTAAATTGACCAAAATTGACGGAATTAGGGGACTTTTTTAGTGTAAGGTGTAAGTTAGGGGATGTTTGAAAAAACTAGAATAAAAGAAAGGTTCCAGTTACTGTCTGTATCGATGTTTTTTTTGTTAAGTTTTGACAAACAAGAATCACGCCTGTAAATGAAGTGGGAGTGGGCAGTATTAGACCCTCATTTCGCCAGTTTTAAGTCATATTCATTATAAATAATTAAATAGGGTATTGAGTTGTCAATTTTTGCAATATTTCAACATTTACGAAAAAAGATTTTTGGTAAAGATACATTTCTAAGTTTATGATAAGGAGTCCGCGGCTCTACAATATAATAAATTAATAACAGTCACAGTAGAATCAGTCACAGTGGTAAAACAGCTGTAGGAAGAAAGTCAATGACCTGTCACCTATTTCTATATGTCAACATCCTTAAAAAAGTTGTTTCGTTAGTTGAAACAGCCTTTTGGAAAGACCCATATTTGCATTAAGAATTTCCAATTTAAATTATAATTATGTGAATCATAAAGTCAGGTAATCATCATCTTGCGATCTCATGGCGGCATGGAGACAGCGACTGTCGCAACCCAGCGCAGGGCACGCCACGATAGTGGCGGTAAGTCCCCTCTTTGAGGAGTGGCTGGAGAGGCGCCACGGCGCCCTCACCTACCGTCTGACGCAGGTCCTCACCGGACACGGGTGTTTCGGGAGGTACCTGTACCGAATCAGGCGGGAGGAAACGCCCGGATGCTTCCACTGCGAGGATCGACCGGAGGACACGGTGGAGCACACTGTGGAGGCGTGCCCTGCTTGGGCAGAGCCCCGCCGTGTTCTCGTAGCGGCGATCGACGGCGGCGACCTCTCGCGCCCGGCCCTGGTGCAAGCCATGGTCCGGGGCGAGGAGGAATGGGACGCCGTCGCCTCCTTCTGCGAAGCAGTGATGCTAGCGAAGGAGGTGGCGGAACGAGAGAGGGAGAGAACCTCTCAACGTCCCAGCCGCCGCGGAAGGCGCTCCGGGCGTCGGGGGTCACGCGATGACCTCCGGCCACCGTAGACGCGGGCCTGTGGACGGTGAGTAACGGGCTAGCTCGCCGTCCGGCCGTCGTCATGACGGCAACAGACCGTGTCGGCGGCGCGTACGTGTTCCACGCGCGCCTCAAAGAGATGTCAGCAAGGAGGGGCCCGCAAGGGCCGACGCCCGTCGGGGCTGTGGATATCGAAAGGTTACCGCGGCTCCGACACAAGGGCGAAGAAGAAGGAACATGGGTTGGTTTTTAGTCAGTAGAAGTCTGACACTCCCCTTCGCTCTGCCCAAGAGCGGGGGAGGTTATTCGATGATTTTCCACCCACCAAAAAAAAAAAGGTAATCATCATCTGCCTAGCCTTTTCCCAACTATGTTGGGGTCGGCTTCCAGTCTAACCAGATGCAGCTGAATACCAGTATTTTACATGGAGCGACTGCCTATCTGACCTCCACAACCCAGTAGTATAGTACTAGGATAATATGAGATCACTTGGTAAGACTGACTGTCAGACTTTCACTGACTACCTGTAACGACTGGTCAAAGATCTACAAATGTCAGCCGGGTCCAACGCTTCTCATACTCTTTTACTGTTCAGTAATAGGGGATCGGACTGACCAAAAAATATGATTCTGTTTAGTCCGTCAGTTAGGTTATCGAAAAATATTGGAAACGTGTTTTTTGTTTTATCAAATCAATAAAAAATTACGAAGATAAAACGCGTCAAAGATTTGAGTGGGAGGTTGTGACGTCACTGCTCGCTAAGAAATGTCATATTAATGCCTTAGAATATGAACACGAGTTTTCAAAGCACTGTATCGTCTTCATTGTTTGTTTACGAGACAAAAGAAAAAATATGTGTCCAATACTTTCTGGAAACTAAAAAAAACTCCAATGCGCTCTCAGTACATAAATCAATTGTGCGGTATAAAATGCAGAACCGCTTTGATGAAAAAAAGTTTCTTTGGAATGGCCTCGAAAATTTACAACAAAATACCTGATAGTATTAAAAACATGCCACTATCAAAATTTAAGAAAGTTCTTGCCGCTCTAATAAGAGAAAAATGTTATACTGTTGAAGATTTTATAAATGATAATTTTTAATTTGTTTTTTTTAATTTTAGTCTTGTTGTTTATTGATTGTTTTATTTAGCTTTTAAGTATTTTTGTTTTATTTTGATTTTAAAATTTGTATGCCTACACGGCAAAACATAGCGCTCAAATATGTTAAACTAACACCATTATGTAAATACCTATGTTTAACAAATAAAGATTCTGATTCTGATTCTGAAATCTATCTGACGGACTAATTAGTTTTTTTTTGTTAACATCGCTGTTGTATGTGGAGAGCAGAGGCCCTGACTTACGAACAGTAAGTCGTGGGTTCAAACTCGGGCAGGTGCATTACTTTATGTAATTTATTTCATCATCATCAAAAACTGTGAAGGAAAACATGAGGAAACCGGCATCTCTTTGAACCAAGCCATGTAACAACCACCGTGAACCACCAATCCGCACAAGACCCGCGTGGTGGATTATAGTAGCCCATCCTTCTCCTAGAGAGGACGCCTGAGTCCCTGCAGTGGGAACATTATAGGCTGATGATGATGAACAGACTGTATGTGGGAAGGTAATCTTATCTAAAAACTTCTAGCCAATAAGTTCATGTTAATTTCTGTAGATAGATCGATCAACTAAATATCTGATGCTAATCGATCACACAGTAATATTGTAATGATCTCATAGAAAATTACTTTGGGTGATGAGTCAGACATTTTTTTAAAGTCCTAGTACTTTAACAGCGTCGTTAGTCTAGTGATCGCAAGCGTGGCTGTTGAGAATGGGGTCCTGGGTTTAATTCTCGGGTCAGACAAAGTGTTTTTATCATCCTTCACAAAATTTAAAAATGTCTTCTTTCTTCATTTGTTTTTCATCACTGTCTTGCAAATTCTTTGGTATTTTATTAATGAAATGACCAAAGAGGCCATTCGTTCCGACCTTCAATGGAAAACACCTATTTTCTGTTAGGCCGTTTTGATGACGCGTTTTTAAATTTAGAATGCGTGATGTCATTAGTTGAAGGACATATTGCGCGCCAAAAGAATGTCTGTCTGAGGTGTTCCACCTTAGAATAGGGTTGCTAGTTGAGAAAATTTATTTGAATTTGTTTTTTTTTTTTTTTTAATATTTTGCCATGCTGAATAGTAATCGTATTTTTCATGTTTCCTCATGTGTTAAAACGGATTGTTTCGTTGAAAGGGATAGAGTTAGGAGAGAAAGAAAACTAATACTTGCCCTGTAAAAAAAATTCAGAGCCAAATTTTTTTTGCACATTCCCGGAAATTACCCGCAGTTTGTGAATGATCCACGTTGATCTTCCAAAACAATCACCAGCCTTACTCTACCGTAAAAAAGGCTCTAAAGAAACAAGGTACATACAATTAGTCACCTGTCCGTTGACGCCCATCCTCTGAATGTGCGCGTGAGTTTACGCGCATATACGTTCATAACTAGAGAGTCTATGTGTGAGTGAGAACATGCCTGGAGGATCCCGTGTGTGCTCGCGATGAGTATGAAAATGTTGTGTTTGCGTGAGTGTGTGCTCGTGATGAGTATGAAAATGTTGTGTGTGTGTGTGTGTGCGTGCCGCGTTCGGTTCAGCGACCCGCCTGCGCAGTGGGGCAGCCGTTGACCCACCACGTGGGCTGCGCAAGGAACCGGCCGGTCTTATCGCCCTGCGCTGACTTCCCGGTCGCATTTTTGTGATTTTTTTCGACTGTGTGGTTGCTAAGGGATTCCTTGCATGTTTTTGTCATTTTTTTAAATCTAAACTAGCTTGCAAGTTTTACCCAAAAAATTATGGAAACTTTTTGCAGGAACGATTTTTGCGCTGTCACTGGCCGGTCATCCTTTTCGCAGAAAAAAAAAACATGACGTACCAATTCCTAATTTGAAAATACCCGCCAACTTTTTGCTGCCTTTTTTATCCTAAGGAATGGCGCGTAACAACCTTACAGGTTTTACTCAGACCGACTGCCTGACCTCTGCTGGATAGGAGAAAACCTGATCTTCACAATTTAATGCTAAGCTGTACAGATATGACTGTAACTGGCTGGTAGTCTTGATAAAATATCTTCCCTTTATCTTGTAGGACGTTTTATATGTGGTGTGTGTGAGTAACTAGGAAGGAAGGTACTAACGTAACCTTTTAAGCTATTGCATAGCTTCTATCGCGGGCCTTGAGCGTGGAGAGCGAATCCAGAAATTCCGTAACGAAAATTTTCACCCAGGTTGCTATGGTTACGGAAAATAACAAGGTTGTCAACTGAGGTTGTCAAATTAAATAATTGATAAAAAATGCTATGCAATAGCTTTACCGCGGCAGTCTCCGAGTGCCACATTCTCTTTTTTTATTTGTCATGTATATTTTTGCGAACATGGGGAAAAATTATTGACCATTGTAAGAAGTACTAATTGTTTAGGAGCCAAAATAAGTTGATATTGCTATGACAATAACAAAATCTGAAAGACTGTCTTCCCTTATTTTTGAATCCATGTTAAAGCGGCCTTATCACAGGCTGGCTTCTTCCCACAATCTATTAATTCTTCGAATTAAAATGGTGAAACGTAACAAATCTTTAACTCAATCATTCTACTGCCCCCATCCCAATTTTAAGGGCATCCATATCTATAATTTTTAACAAAAACAATGCTATATTGCAGAGCCTCCAGGAGGCGAACTCCTCATTTAAATCTTGTTTGTTCTCCATGTCTCCATTTTTGACACAAAATCATGTGTGAAATATCATATATTATCAATATCATCTTTCATGCGAGAAAGTCCATCATTTTTTATCTTTCCCATGTAAAAAAACCTCCTTCCTTAGATTTTATGAGTAATTTTTTCATTTTTTTTAACAGTATATCAAAGTAATAAAAAGTGCATTATTCAGTGCGATATCTTTCCACTGTATGACGAAATAACTGACAAAATTCAAACTGCAAAAATCTAGTTAATCTAAAAACTGAGCAGCGTGTACGATGTTTATATCTAGGCCGTATATTTACGATCCATAGAGTAAACATACGATATGTCTACAAACTGGAAGACTACGGAAGTTCGTTACATAAACCTAGTTTTACAAACTGTATGTTTTGAGGAAAGTTTTGTTTTAATATTGGTAAATTAATTAATCGGTCGACTCAACTGAGAGATTGAGATGGAAGAAGAATAATGTTGCGCCAACCCCAACCTAATTGGGATAAGGGTAGGAGAATCATGATGATTATTTTGATATCGTAGCTGTATCTAGTATCCAGTACTCGTCTCTACACAGAGGGTCCTAAGGTATATTATTTAGTCAAAAGATAAAATTGATACGCAAAACGAAACAAAATAAAAAAATTCACCAGCTTTCATTTTCTAATTACAATTTGTGATAAATTATAGCCAAAAAAAGACATTCTTTTTTCAAAAACGAACGCAAAATGACGGCCATCTTTGTAGATGCCATAATGACTATCACATGACGTTCGAATTACGAAAAACCGGGTTAAAATTGTTTGTATTTTCAATGTTAGTCTACGTAGCGCCATTTTCTTTTATTTTCTTTTGTTAGGCATTTTGGTATCGCACGTCTGCGGCAGAAGATTAAAACATTATTTTCCTGTCTACGGCCTCAATTTATATAATGTTGTTTTGACAATTTTTGATAAAGCAAGTCTGCAGATGTATTGATAATAAGTTTACGTGATTAAAATGCATGTCTGGTGGACTAGAATTCAAAATGCCTACCATTTTTATCTGACAAAGATATTCTTACATTGTCGAACGTTTTTGAAAACTGAATTAACTTCATTTTTTTTGGAACTTTAGTGACGTATGCTAACTTTTTTGGAGATCTTTTATTTTATAAGGTTGGCACTCTTTTTAACTTGGATCTTTTGACCTTTCGTACATAGATATTATTATAATGCATTAATTTATCAAAAGTTTTTTTTTTTTTTAAATTACGCATGGACACGTTGGATGCAAGAGCTAGCTAAGCGTGCTCGTACATTTTCTGCATTCCGGCCTGGATTCCCCTGACACAAGGTGAGGTGACTGCCAGTCACCTTGTGTCAGGGGAATCCAGGCCCGGCGCTAAAACCGTTCTTGGCTCATTATACTTTAATTTAAACCACCAAATGATACTTGAAAACACCTTCTAAATCTGAACTCTATTTTTATCTACCTAAAAATAATGTCCGGTTATAGCCCAGTCACTGACTGGGCTATAACCGGACATTATTTTTAACCCCATCCGGACGGTGCACGGACCCTCCAATCTTGGGGAAACCCGGACGGATGGCAACCGTAATCGAACCCAAAGAATAATCGAAAATTACGGTCGCTGGGAAAAATTTTGCACGAAAGAAAGAATTAAAACAAAATACAGCTTAAAATTCTCAAGAAAACCGTTAAAAACGTTCCAAAACTCAAACTTGAAATCCGAATTCGAAACGGCGAACGCGATTTTCAAATTCCAACCAATAGAATTGGCGAATGTGCATCGCGATGCTAAACGAAACGTTAGGCCGAACCTAGACGAGGCATATTATTGAACCCGCCATTTTCGGGGTTCGTTGCCCGAGCGTCGAACCGCACAACGTAGCGATAACGAGACGATATCGATTGGTATCGTTAAATATACTGATGTTCCTGAGACCCAGGATGTCCGTTTTCCTATTTTACATCACGCTCTGTAATCCTTGAAAGGTTAGGCAGACGTATAGGTACTAGTAACCAGTAACTACACACCCACATTTCTCCAATTATGTTTGTTCTATTTAACAGACGGGGGAGCCTATTGCCAACTGTGTGCAATCTGTGGCTGCTACAGACATAATTTCGGATGGAATAACCCAATAACACTCTGCCCAAAATAGGAATCAACCACGACCTTATGCGTAGCATTCACGCTTACGACCAAGTTTCTTTTTTCTTTTCAATCATAGTGTATTTTGACAGCTGTCAAATTATAATTATTTTTAATAATTTAACAGACTCAATTTTTGATTTTATCTAAAGAGGTCTGTGTTTAAAGTTAGCTCAAATGTTTGGTCAAATATTGGAGTTAGATTCCCACTTCTGTTGATACGAACTGATCAAATATTATGAGTTTATCAATTTTATAATCTAAAGTTTTTTTTCATTGCAATTTTGTCGCGTGTGAGATAGGGCTCAGCTTAGCAACACTTTTAAATCCGATTTGACTGTCATGGAGCGACAACAAAATTATTATCTAAATAAACTCCAACATTGCAATAATATATTTTATTCATTCATTCCATTTTGTAGTAATCTTCTTCTTTAGGTATAATATTATAAAGAGGTATTAGATATTTGTATGAAGGGGGTAATCTTCGGAACTACAGATCTTATACCGAAAATTGTAGAAGAAGAAGAGGAGCTCGTGGCTTAATAATACCTGCTACTCACGGTTAAGCCGAGCTTTCTTAGGTTGGTAAGTGAATGGGTAACCCTCCAGTACACACGGCTCTACACATCAAGCTATACAAAACCAGTATAATCTGATCGTTCATTGTGCGAAAAGATCTTGTAAAGTGAGGCCAAGATTAACTGGTTTTGTATAGCTTGATGTGTAGCCGTGTGTACATGCCGAGTTTCCTTTGTGCCTCGGAAAGTACGTCAAGCTGTTGGTTCCGGCTGTCATATTTAGATCTTTGGCAGTCGTTACAGTCAGAGGCATGATAGTCTGAAAATCTGTCTTACCAAAGGATATCGTATTACCCAGTACGAACTAGGTTGTGGAAGTCAGATAGGCAGTCGCTCCTTGTAAAATACTAGTATTCAGCTGCATCCGGTTAGACTGGAAGCTGACCCCAACATAGTTGGGAAAAGGCTAGGCAGACGATGCATACGTAAAGGGTTGATTTTCGTATAGGTTTCCTCAAATCATGTCCCTATCTATGATTGAGAAAGTATTCTTATCGGTCAATTACTACATGCTTGATTACAATTCCACTAATCAGTAATATTAGATTAAAATGCCCACACAAGATGGCAAGACTGTCTATTTGGCTCAGTGGTCCGCTTGCAAGACCGACCAAGCGATCCTGGGTTCGATTCTCTGATCGAGGGAAATGACGTTAGGAGATACTCAGCAGCAGCATAAAGCCTCGATGTAGGAACTGTTAAATGTAAAAGGAAGCTTCGATGGCTTAGTGGTCACAAGCGCCACTGCTAGGCATGAGGTCCTGGGTCGATTACCGGGTCGGGCTAAGTGTGAAATTTCTCGGTAGGAGCCACGGGTTCTGGATATGTGTCAGGTTGATTGTAATAGTCTCGGCCCCTATTATATGGGACTAGCTTTTGCCAGCGGCTTCGCCCGCGTGAAAATGACGATTTCCCATTAAAACTTTCATCCCCTATTTAACTTCCTTAGGGGTTAAATTTCGTAAAATCCTTCCTTATTCCTTGTCTACATTATTTAAGGAACCTCTGTGCAAAATTACAGCTTTCTAGGTCCAAGGGTTTGGGCTGGGCGTTGGCCGTTGATGAGTCAGTCAGTCAGGACTTCTCTTTTTATTTATATAGATTTAACATAACAGGTGAATTCTGACTGTTAGGTACACCTCTGTTCAACCCTTCGGGGATTACAGGCGTGATGTTATGTAAATGCAACAGCAAAAGGCACATCTATTTAAGTAAGATTTTGGTTAACTGACGAAATCTGAGTGTCTTCCATTTACCATACACATTTGTCGACCCCATTTGCGAAACAAGCATAATTTAATACTAAAACAAAGGACCACCCTCCAATTTGCAAATTTCAAAAAAAGAATCCACACTTCGGAAATCTTCGGGAAAAAACACGACAAAATTCGAACACGAGAATTTGAAATTGTGTGTCACTTACATAGGTCGTTTATTGACCTGCGAACTGTGTGAACTTATTGACCCCAATGACCCCAGCGGTGACGTTGAACCCCGGATAAGACGGTAGGGGGTGAATTGGACTGCGTTATGTAAGAACGAATTAAGCGACGAAATCGAAAAAAAAAAGTTATGAATGCAGATCGACTATAGGCATTATAAATTATGTATTCAGCTATTTTTTTGTTCAAAAATCACTCTTATGTCCTTATAATAAGGGGTCGTATCAAGCGACATTTCGAAATTTGTTAGAATGTGTACACAGATTCGTTTTGCATTAAAGAATTATGCGGCAAAATAACGGTTACAAACAGTTTTAAAATAGTAATAACGAATTAAATACATACACATACTGTTTTTAAACCGCAGTATCGAATTAACTGCCGAAAATGGTATCTAATTCGTTAATGCGTATCACTAAACGCACGATCTTTTATTCGTTCGAGAATGAAGTACCAGCTTGTGGCGTTTCATTCGTTATTGAATTACTTTTTTCGCGGGTTTTTGGGTACGGGACGTAATGGGGCGGCGGGTGGTCTCATTGCACATCCTAACGCAATTTTTTTTTATTTTTTTATTTTATTTTATATGGGCTTACTCTTGACTTCAATCTTGCCCCAAGGGCAGAGATGAGGTCCCGTCGGGGCTGTGGATATCGAAAGGTTACCGCGGCTCCGACACAAGGGCGAAGAAGAAGGAACATGGGTTGGTTTTTAGTCAGTAGAAGTCTGACACTCCCCTTCGCTCTGCCCAAGAGCGGGGGGGGTTATTCGATGATTTTCCACCCACCAAAAAAAAAAAAAAAAAACGACGATGGAACGAGTTTACCCAAAAGAAGCCTATTTACTCGCGACTTAAATAGATTGGGGTTATATAAACTCGGGAAAACCGACGCAGGCAGGGTGTTCCACGCCTTGGCTATACGAATAATGAAAGACTTAGCAAAACGCTTCGTACGAATGTGTGGAACATCGATAAGGTATGGGTGTAAAAATCAGAGATAAGTATGTAAGTACTACTTCGCACGAAACCAAATTAAATTTAGAGAAGGAAAGAGAGCAGCACCATAAAGAAGCTGAAGACGCACGTGCAATGAAAAAACAAGAAATGACTTTGGCTAAGACTTGTGATCATATTGAAACTCTGACTTTTGATATGGAAAAAACACTGCCACTGCCAAGAATTCCAACCAACATCGTTTTTTACAAACGCCAACTGTGGATATATATACAACTGCGGTGTGCATTCAGGTAAAACCAGTAAAGGGTTTTGTTACGTCTGGGTGGAAGGATTAGCAGGCAGGGGAGCACAAGAAGTAGGCTCCACTTTACGCAAACATTTATCTTTAAATCTAGACTCAAAAGTCAAAAAACTTATCTTGTGGTCAGACTCCTGTGGTGGCCAGAACAGGAATATTAAATTGACTCTGCTACTATTTGCAATACTAGAAGAAAAAGACAACCTGGAGAAAATCACCCTACGATTTATGGTTCCTGGGCATAGCTTCTTAGAAAATGATAGCGAGTTTAGTGATATAGAATCAGCCTTAAAAACCCATACACGGCTACATACTCCACAGGACTACATTGATGTGATGACCAGTTGTCGTAAGAGAATCAAGTTGATAGCTACTAAAATGAAAAAATAGACTTGGCCGGAGTTTCCAAAATGCTGAAGACGATAGTAAATAGAAAAAAAGATGTAGAAGGAAATGTTATAAGCTGGTTGAAAACTAAAGAAATAAACATTTTTAAGAATAAACCTGGTCGGATATTTCTTTCAACCAGTCATGGTGGTCAACTCCATGAAGTAAATCTCAATAAAAGACTAAGAAGAGGGGCGATAGATAACCCATTGAAATTGTCAACGCACTATGAACAACTTTGGCCACAAGGAAAACCTATACTTATCTCAACTAAAACTGGATGATATAAAATCCCTTCTTCACCTCGTTCCATCTGATGCCAGAAAATATAATGAAATTTTAACTGGTTCTACTGATTTAGAAGATGATGTTGAAGGTTTTGATGGATCTATGGATTTTGAAGTAGAAGACGGAGAATAAAAATAATAATATGGTACAGTGTAAGGATTAAATGAAAAGAGAAACATAGTTTTAAATCCATAACTGTATAAAATTTTCGTGCAATTTAATTATTTAGGATGTAGAAATGTTACAAACATTAAAATTTGTTTTAATTTTATTAATTATTTTATTAAAATGACTGGATATAATCTTATTGCCTAATTTATTTCACCCGAAACGAATCTCAATAAAGTATCAAACGACAATAATTTCGTATAGTACGTTATTGCGAAATAAAATGGTCTGATAATGGGTTTAACACATTAACAAATTAAGCGGAAAAATGGCTATAACTGCATAAGTTTGTTGAATAGCCTTATATATTTTTAGCTAATCTGAAAATATACATATTATATCATCAGACTAAAAAGAAATTATACTCTAAACATAATAAATGAATGCACAGCGACCATTTTAACTTTGAAATCTTTGAAGCCCATTTTCTCAGTTTGTGTTAAGTGGCGCTTAATCGCTTCTTACATAACGCAGTCCAATTAGTCTATGGTCACAACGATTTGAATTTCGAATTGGGACCTGTGCTTTTTTTTACCTTGATTTTGGGATGTTCAGAGCTTTTTTCGTTGTGAAGGTACTTAGACACAAATCTCATGATGAATTATAATACATTTGAATGAAATACCCACGCACCCGGAAATCTACTTGAAGCCCAGTTGCTTCGAGATTCAATCCTACCTGCAATTTCAAAATATGCAGCACATTAGATATATTAGAAATTTAGAAGTCAGACAGAAATCCTTAAGACTGACAACTAGGGACATCTTGTTATCCACTGCTGGGTTGGTTAGATAGAGGGTCGTAGCTGCATCCATTTAGATTCGAAGCCAACCCCAAAATAGTAGGGATTATAAGCAAAAGAGCAGTTGGTAGATTTTAATTGATTTCTTTGCAAAAAAGTTTGGTCTTAATTTTCTCCAAAGCAAGAAGTATTTATGTTATTAAGTTTTCATGTTGTTTATTTATGTTTGCTGAAAAACATGAAATTTAAAAAAAAAGTTCCTAAAAACAGTACCCTAAGACACTAAAGTTCAACGAACGTACCGAATCTGGTTCAAAATTTGTTATTCTCATCGTTTCAAAACCCGGACCTGGTTAATTTGAAATTCTTTCCTGCTTTCAGTCAGCAGTTTACAGTTTCCAATTTGAATTTTCGAATTGCGATTTTCCATTAGCGAATTTTTTGTCCTTTGTTTAATTTGAGACGGAGCGTATTCGAAAAAAAAAGGCTACAAGAAAATATTGACAAAATAGAAATAAAAAATCCATGTAATCATCATTTCGTTGTAAAAATAAATAGGTAGGTATGTGAGTTACACATACTTAACTGAATATTACATATGTTATTAAAAAAAAAAAAAAACTAACCAAAGAATGACAGAAATAAAAAATACATAAATAATCCCCAGACACAATATAAACAGTACTTAAGCGTACATCACGTAGTAAATAACTAATGTAATAAATTATTATAAAAATTACATTACACATACGTGACAAGATATGATGTCATTGCTCTGTTCACCACTTGTAGCATTATAAGGGTATGAAGCGTTTAATCTACCGTTACATAATTAATTATAGAGACAGTAAAAGTTTTTGTTAACTGTCAAAAATGACAGCTGTCATGGTTGACAGTTGAATGACATATCATTATGATAAAAACACTTTTCCTGTCAGTATTCCCAGAGTGTTGCTGGGTAAGTATAGGGATCAATAGTTAGAAATTAAATAAAGGTATTCCCTTATTAATTGGGTCACAGAGTTCAGGCTCCACTTCGTTAGTCGCGTATGATTAGACTGAAACCTGAGATTAAAATAGCTTCTCGGAAAAATACTACAATATGTCTAATGTCTATTCTATTTGATGAGTCTTTTTTGTGAACTGCAGAGCAAAAGCTTCTTTTAAACCCATTGGAAAAGTGACGTTGGTTGCACCCTTAGAAGACACTAACATTTTTTTACCATACTCTGTGCTAATCTAATAGAAATCAATTACAAGAAAAAAGCTGCCAGCAATAAAACCAATGCGAAAAAAAGGCAAACGGAATTTTCTCAAAATGTTCCAATTATGAAACAATTTGACAGCTGTCAAATAAACTGGAGTCAAAGTTCCGATTATGCGTGTAGCGTTTGATAATTTCCGATGTGTAGGTATTGTAACATGATGGAACGCACGTAGGCCCCTATCCTTTCTTGTTAAGGATACCCAAAAATTACTGCAGCGAGTGGCTTCGTTTAAAGTCGACCTCAAAATGACTTTCAGAGCTTTTTTGGCAGTAATGCAAACGGTGACGCTTTAAATGTAGGGAACATTTAAAGCGTCACCGTTTATCGTTTTTCTGGTAAAGTTGTGTGGGACATTGCCCAGAAGTTGGACACGAAGTAGACTAGGAATAAATATTGTAAGAATCTATGTCAAATCCTGGTAAAAATAGAATAATAACTTATGGAAGTCCATTAAAGAGTTAATTGAAAAGCTGTTCTAGTTAGAAAAAGTTAATAAAGAAAGAAGAAAAAGCATTTTTCTTGTACTAGGTTTTACTCTTTTACGTTTTCCTTATGTGCATTGTTATAGCACTTAAGCGAAGTTACAAAAATAACGATCATTATAAAGTTGATGAAACCGATTTAAAAATAGAAAAAAAATCTTATAAAAAATATTTGTTTACACAAAAACATTCATACACTGCATGGCTTCGTATGTATACTATAATATCCATATTTTTTGTTTAAAGCGTAAATTAGCACCAGTATGTGATTCGCACTTTCTTGTTTGAATAATATTGGTTGTATCTAAGTTATTACTTTTGCATGAAAAGTTACAGCATTACTAACGTAACTTTTCGGTAAGTTAGTAAAAAATACAAAGATGTTTTGGTTCATATCCTACCATTTATAAATTAATTTCAGGGTTCTTCTTGAAAACAATTTAAAAATAAAACTTTTCTCTTTCATATAAAACTGTAATGATTTATAATGTAAAATTGAATTACAATTTGGTTAACAGAACTCACTTTTGGCAAACGTTAAATTAAGATCGAAACAATCGATCTATATTTAAACCAAACTTCACATTTGACCACATCAAAGTAATTTAAAAATCGAACGTTATATTTTGAAACGAACAAGGTTACCAGTTACAAAAGTTTACTAGGGCATTGCCACCCAAGCAACATGCTCACGTGAATAATGACGTGAATTTTAAGACATCGAAAGACGTCGCATCACGTCATTATAGACGTAAATTTTGACGTGAGGATGTCACAAATTAGTGCGTCATTAATGACGTGATCAGTTTACGTGATTTCGACGTCAATTATAACGTCTACCATGTCGTCGCATTCGTCGTGATAATCTCGTCATAAATGGCTAAATTAGAGTGGTACCGAGGCCGGGCCGACCCCCGACGGGAGTGGAGCGAGCCCCGAACATCCCGTCGTCAGCTTACAAAAAACAGATTAATAATACTGGTCCCTAGAAAGGAGATGACTGATGAGATGACGAGAAATAGGGAAGTATGAAAGAAGAAGACATGTTGCGCCGACCCCAAATAAATTGGGATAAGGGCAGGAGAATGATCCAGTGAGGGGAGCTTTCAGATATTAAGCTAAAAAGAACAGATACTACACTTTGATCTTAGCCAAAAGGCCGGGAAGCGATAACACATCTAAGTAAAGCAGGGGTAGTCATTCGCTCGCGGAGAATCTTAACACCGCGATTCAGAAACGTGACGTCAGCGTACAGCGCCATCTATTGAGCAGTGGCGCTACTAGATATCAAGTGGGTGGGCTCCGAATCACGTTACTTGATGACGTCTTAAAAAGCAAACGACGACATATAGCTCCGAATCACGTTACTTGATGACGTCTTAAAAAGCAAACGACGACATAAAGCTCCGAATCACGTCATCTTATTACGTCATATATGACGAAGGACGTCATTGTTTGAAAGATGACGTCAGTTTATCGTCATTTATTCACGTGAGCATGTTGCTTGGGCAGCGACATTATTTTCGACCTAATTTTGTGCGCTCACCGTTGCAGCCCAATTCCCTAGATTGGAGCGACATATTAACACGTTGCGTTGGTTGGAAAACTGATAATAAATTGTAGTTTTTTAATTTAGGTAATGTGGGGACGTTGAATTATTTATTTTAATTTATAAATGTCTTTGGGATATAGATTTTAATTTATATTGCGTCTTTTTTTTCGGGAAAATCGTGAAATGAGTTATTGGGATTTTTCGGCAAGAATTTCTCAAAAGCAGCCTAGCAACGGAGGATTTGTTGTTGGCAATAGACTCGACTCCTGTTACAATATGGGACTTATACATAACTTACAAAATGTAGGTGTACTATTACAGGTACCTAACCCTCATCTCTGAGGCCTAACCCTTTAGGGATTACTTACAGGTGCTATGTCTCCTTTTTTCAAATATCAATATTTCAAACGGAAGATTATGAAAAATGGCGTCTAAAATAAGAGAGAGCCTAAAAATCTTTTGAGCTTTTACTTTTCCAGACTTGTCGTTTCGTAGAGGCTTCAGAATGTAAGGTTCTACGGCCCACGATCGATGAGGTTGCGCAAAACAAATTGAATTCGTCTGTCAGGAAAATTCTCATTTAGGGATAGGAAAACTGCCCAATATAGACTACTATAGACTGGGCTGGATTCATTAGTTTCTCGTATTATTTGGTGTTGTAGAACCAGAGCACTTAATTAATGTGTTAAGTATTTACTAATTGAACTTAAAGAGAAAACTGCAATATCTTAGTAGAAATACGGCTCACTTCCTCAACCTGTGTGCTTACTCTCGAATATAATTCCGATAGATCGACATTGGAATTGTCAGTCAAACTTCAGCAATTGGTTGGACTCACTGAGTCTAGCCAATTCCTGACGTTTAACTCAACCAACTGACGTTTGACCAATGTCGATCTATCGGAATTATATTCCAGAGTAAGCACCCAGACCTATGAAGTCAACCTATTTTTGAAAATACAAAATTATATTTACAGATTTTCAATGACGATGCTTGGAGGTCAGATAGGCAGTCGCTCCATCTAAAAACTGGTATTCAGCTGCACCCGGTTAGACTGGAAACCGACCCCAAATTATTTGGGAAAAGAAGGATAGGACGATGATGACGAAGCCTGGAATCAGCTATGCTAGCGCCATTACACAGTTTCCATCCACATTGTAAACTTACATAGATATTTTATGGTACCATTGTCCATTAAACCTTTAAAACCACGCCTTTCCGTGACAAGTCTATCAGAGTTAAAAATATAGCCAAGCCTACTAAGGCCGGGCTTCGAACAAAAATATAGTATAGTTTGAATTCAGAACGTTGATAAAACTGTCGTCGGCCAGCAGCTGATCAATACATCCTGTCTTTACTTCCTTTGCCTAAAACACTTTTAAAAAGTCATATTTAAAAAAAATACAGAAGAGACGAGGTAGAGACGTTTTTTGAAAATAGAACTTTAAAATTAGCCCGCCAATTCCTCAAAATCAATTAAAAAAACTGTTTTTTAATTGAAACTCTTTGTTGATTACGAAAAAAGTAAAGATTGCTAAAACCTTTTTTTTAAAAGAGAGCTCCACAGTTGTCCCACCAGTGGACTTTTAACAGCACATCGCCATAGCACGTGGTCCGAAATCAATAGGTCGTTAGCCTGTAAGTAAGAGTGAGAGAACGTGTGACGTCACATCTCGCGTCCCTTTCTACCACAAGGTCGGCGGCTTCCCTCTAGGGTTATTTACTTTTAATTTTTTCTTCATATTTTGAGGATTACTGTGTTTTTCGTCATGGTTTATGGTTTTGTACGGTTATCTATGGTTTTTTGAATAGGGTTGACCCTTGCTAAGGAAATTCTGGACGGATTTTGATGATGTTTAGTAATGTTTACCGTAGTAAGTGGGTGTTTTTTTGTATGATGTCGCTTTGATTAATGGGAGTTAGCAGTGAGAGTTAAAGTTAATGGATTGGTACTTAATAGTGACATATTTGGAATGTGAGTTAATCATTAATAGCCGACTTTTTTTCTTTGACAGTAAAAGTTTTTAGAAGAAAATTTTTATTTGTTTACTGACGTTTATTTTTCTACTAAAACAATTGTATAAATATAACACTTTGTAACTGGCAATCTTATCATTTTTTTTTATAAATAATATCTTCTATCTTGTCTATAAATAAAACGATGACCTTTTTAAGACTTCAAAATGTCAGTGACATAATAGAATTATCAAGAAACGACTTCCCACATTGATACCTAACTGAAGAATATCAGTAGCCTGAAAAAATTTAGAATAGTAGAATAAAGTTTTATTCACAAACGTTTGTCCATCATAGCCCACTGTGTATTCGAGTCAATGAACCACGACGTAAGGTCATTTTTGGCAGTTTCCTACATGGCTATAGATTTTTACACAGTAAAGACAAGGAAGTTACAAAAAAAAACTTAAAAAAAAAATGAATGAATAAAAAAAAAACGTCAAAAATTACACAATTTTTTTTTTTCATTTTTTTTTGAAGTTTTGTTAAAGTGCGTAATGTAAAAGAAAATAATGTAAACAAAAAACACTTTGCAGACGCGTAACAAAATTGCCTACATTTATATTTGCGGTTGACAGCACATTTTTCCTGGGTCAATGACCCGTTAACACTAGTAATCGAGTTCAGGTATTGTTTTTGTTAAAACAACTGTTTGAATGATAGACTGTATGAGTTAATTTTGATTTGGTATTAAGTATTTTATTAGTGTTTTATTTAAGAAAAATTGCAAAAAAAATTGATTGTTTTTTGGTACCTAATCATGAAGATTTTTCAGTCAAAACGCAATAAAATGCGATTTTTTTGCACATTTTTAGTTACGTAAAAAAAAACAATTCCGAATTCGAATAGAACATTGCCTATCATAAAAAAAAAAACAAAAAATCTTAGTTTTCCAGAAAAATATTCGAGTCGGCGAAAAAATTCGCCAGGAAAGGCGGCGACGTAATATCGCTCAGTGATTCCACATTCAAAACTAGAGTTCAACAGCATTTCACCGAAATCTACTTTGTTTGGGTCCCGGGGTCAATGAACTGGTGTGACGCCTGGCCGCTAGTGTGCGCGCGCCGCTACATCTATACACAACACCGACGTACGCACACACGCGCAAAACGCCTTGTGATCCGCTCGCACACTGATAGGCAATTTTGTCTCTTAATTACACTGTAATTACACACATTTCCGTGTGTCCTCCTACCTTTTTAGGAGGTACTACGGTCCTAATTCACACTTCTGAAGGAAAATCCCCATAAAGATGAATTTTGAAGGAGATTTTTTCCTATAGTAGACCGCCGTTGGGGCGACTGAACTATTGCTATGAGCTAAGTTGATTATTCGGATGGAATGAAAAAATATATAATTTTTTCGTGAGCCTGCCCGAAGATTCGTCAATGCGTCAGTCACGTTCGGGCCGCTGTGGCGTCAACATCTTTGGTCTGCCAGTTGCCGACGCGAAGCCGAGTTGTGAACAACATATAGTACAAAACATAACGTACAAATTTTACCAACAGTGAGGTGATCCCGTATTGTTAAAATATTTCTACAAAAACTAGTGACAGTGCCCCCAAGTGCAAGTGACGAGATTTTTATTTTCTTTTTGGAAAATGGAACGAAGTGGTGTCTAACAACTTATTTGAAATTCGAATACTTGTGTTCAACGTAAATTCGGATAACGGATTTTAGATAATTGAGCTCTACAGTTCAGTTAAATAAAATCTTTGAAGACAACAAGAAATTGGCATTTTAAAATTTCGCAAAAAAATATTGGTTAAGACCAAATCAATTCGTCTTCTGCTTTGATTTTGTCTTTACAGATTTTTTGTGTTTTCCAATATTGCTAAAGAGATAAAAATAAAACCAGTAGAATAAGGGAACAAGTGAATAACTACAATAAAATAAAAGTAATAGTGCCTTAAGTAGATGTTTATTTAAGACTATATAAGGGAAGAAAAATTAACTTAACCACGGAGAAGACAAAATGTCAAAACATTTGTCTCCTTTCAGGAAGTTGATCCCTGAAATAAACTTCGCGAAAAGAAATCTAACATCACCGCTTGGCCAGAACATATTTATCAGTTAAAAACAATAACCTGGTGCTTAATAACTCAACAAAGTTGAAAAAACATTAAAATTGGGAGTGCCATAGTTTTTTCGAAGAAAAATTCTGATGGTGTAATTAAACACAAAAAAACAGTTGCCTTACCGACATAGTCGATTAAAAGTTTAAAAAAAGAAGAAGTGAACTTACAAAACCCTTCGGAACACCAAAATCGTACAGTGATATTAGTGTACACCGCAATGCGAATTCGATTCGCGCGCACACAAATTCATTGGCCGAAAATAACTTAGAGAAAAAAGTTTATAACCTCTCAAGAGAGGAAAAAGAAAGTACGACGGAGAAGAATCCGAAAATTGAATTTGGAATGATGAACAGTAATCAGTTCCATGACTTGTTTGGGTCGCAGTGGCCGCCGGACCAGCATGGAGGTCACTCGTCGGCCTCAACCATGTTGCACCAGTCACAGGGTTTGCCTCCGGGTATGCAAGTAGTGAAGAGAGAACCTCATACGGATGTGCAGCCGCAGATGCACAATCAGATGGGAATGGACATCACTTCAGGGTCTGTGGCGGATAGCACTTCGCCCCCGCCTGGCAGTAGTGATGGAATGTTCGGCTCATCTATATCTGGCATGTTTATGGATAAGAAAGCTGCTAACTCTATAAGAGGTACTTATTTTTTTATTTTTTCTTTATTATTTTAAGAGGAAAAAATGAATTAACCGACACATAAGTGAGACATTGACTCTAACTTAGGAATTTTCTTCGTCAATTATTGCTCAACGAATATTTTTCCTCATGAAGGTCAAAAACTTTTTCAAACAACAGCTCTACTTTTGTGAAAAAAAATAATGACACCTGTCATTTTTTAATGAAAGGTGTCAAGGTACATACGCCAGTACATCAAGCTACCCGAAACTGTCAAATTTTCTCAATCAAAGTTAAACCTAATGCTTCAACGATAAAGTTGAAAATCTATTAACGAAATTTGACAGATTGTAGTTACTTGATGTACTAGCGTCTGTTCTTAAATCAACTTACAATGAATCGTCGCACACAATTATAATTGGGCCTTTATTCACAATAGATACGTTATGCAAATAATCGTATCTACTTTGATTATGTTTGTTTGTTTGTATTGTCCAATTTGTTGGAGCAAAGTGCGTTTGACAGAGATAACCTTTTTAAGGGGATCGGCAGAGGTCTTGACTTCATTATAATTTTCAAGATAAAAAAATGACGCCTGTCACTTTTTGGCGCAAAAATATTTATGTCCTGTCAATTTTTATGCTTGGCCAGTTAGACGCTATTTTTGTGTTATTGTTCTAGAACTTGTCTTTTATCACCGTCAGTGATATAATATTATTAGTAGTCACAGTGATTACCTTTTAGCATAAAAGAAAACAGAAAGTTCCCTAAATAAATCTTCAAAAATGACAGCTCAAGTTCAAGTGACTAAAAAAAAAAATCTAGAACAAATAAAAGTGAATTCAAAAAACCGGGTTACAACAGATTAGTCTACTATTAAAATTGACCCTAGTTTATGAGGAGTTATGACAACTTTCAGGTCACTTCAAGGTCGTATGTGGAGACCCCACCTACATTTTATGTCAGATACGACCTCTCGATTGAAATAGGTCTTATGTCAATTTTAATAACACTGTCTTTTTTTTTTTGTAGTGAGATTTTCTTTCCTTTCATTGGTTAACTCTGATTGTATTGTGACCTTTGTTCTTATGGGTATAAGGTTTATTGAAATAGGTTTTATGACAGTTATAATTACACTGTATATTTTTTGGTAGTGAGATTTATTACAAGTTTTTAAACTGACGTGGTCACTGACACTACTATTAATACTATAAACGGGATATTTACCATGTTCACTTATTGTCCTTTCATTGCTATGTTACCTCAGATTTTATTGTGACCTTTGTTCTCATTGACTTAAGGTGTATGTTGTAGGTAAATTTACTGTAGATCTTTACGCCCTTTTAGTTGTTTGAACAAAAATGTCAGGTGACTAAAAACTAAATTGCTTAAGTTTTAAGTGCGGTACTTAAAATTTTGCGTCATACGACCCAAATTTTAGTGTACATATTTACAAAATCGATGCATTTATCTATTGCCCCAAATTGCATTTAAATGTTTGTGCCCTAAATCATAATTTTCCACAATTAGCCTACTGGGGTTTTTCTTTGTTTCGTTATTTATTTGTGTTAATTGTTGTCAAATTTGGGTTATGTTGACGTCTTAAAGGACATAATAATATGAGTAGGCATGGTATGGTATGTCATTAGGGCTTCTAATTTGTTAGAATATCAAAAAATATTTATTGATAGTTAAACGCATCATGCAACTATACAGATAGCAGTTTCAGATGAAGTCCCAAGTTAGTAGTTAGATAAGCATTGCACTACAAGTACGTAACATCTTTGTTTTAATATTAGCAAGATTTTATTCCAGTTTAAAATCAGTATTAGGTATTTAAATTTTAAAATCAACTTGTAGTGAAATTACAGCGAGCTCTTCCTAAACAGTTCTGTATTTGAATACTGTAACTACAACCATTCAAACTATTCACACCCAAAATAGGGCTCTCACACAAAAAAAAAAAACAAAAAAAAAACTATAGCAGTACTTCGCAAGCCATTAAATAAATAAAAAAAGAACAAACAATTACTAGTCAAGTCAAAGTGCAGGTTAGTGTCATTGACCCCGTCGAAAACCGACACGTGGACGCCATGACAGTATTAAAACGTCGTAAGTGCAGGCTGTATGTCGAGTTGTCTTTGCGTAATGTAAATGTAAAGCATTTTAGATTAATTGAGGACTTTTATTGATGGAATGTCAATTTGAAAGTAATTTATTGAAACAGGTTTTTGAATTAGGAATTTTATTTTAATTCGAGCGAGTGGCTTTGAAAATAGCATTTCTTTTGTATAATTAGTCGATGTTTTTTTAAAGAATAAACGGAAAAAAAATGTTCTACGTCCTTTTTAAATTAATCCACAGTCAAAAAACTGCACTCCCACGACAGAAAACAATTTAAATTCGTTTAGATCTCATTTTTTTAAGTCCAATTGTACATTACTCATTACTGTCGGAATGGCGCAATAGAACAATTTTGGGGTTGTCATCCGGCGACGAATTGGCCTCAACTGGCCGGGTTCAAGGCCATTGCCCGTTAATTTGATGATACGTTCACCTCTTACATGGATCTTCTTAACACTAGACTCTTTTATTTCTGGTGTATGAAACTTTGTCATTGATGCGTGGGTTTAATGCAGCTGGCTGAAAAAAAAACTTAATTATTTTTTTTAAATCGAGAATAGAGGTTTTATTATGACAATAAAAGAAAAAAAAACAAGCCAACGTCAAAAACATCAATTGCAGCTCGTTAAAAAAAGAATAATAAATAGAACTTATTGAAAAGAGAGACATGATAGGCGCCCACAGTTCAATGAAATCCCGCTCACTTTTATTATAGCTTATTGATTTTCCCACGCTGAAATTTTCCACGGGAACAGCACGCACGAACGTGGGTGGGGTACCGAAATAGCAGCCTAATTCACTAATGCCTTAAGTCTTAATCTTAATTAAAACGTAATTCATAATTTTTTTTTGTTTATTCGATTTATAAAAATGTGAAGCTAAAAGAGTTTATAATTAAATTTCGCAAAATACAACTCAATTAGCCTCATGTAATAAAAAAAAACTACAAAACATTTCAAAAATAGAACGATCTCGTGATGTCGTCGACCCGTGACGTCACGTGACGTATGCTGTCACTTTTATTTTAGGGCGCGTTCAAATGAATGGTTTTGTTAACGTACTTGACAAATTATTGAAATTCTCTAAGTTAATTGTTTTTGCTTCGTGGGGGGGAGGCGCTCAATGAAGTTTATTAAACCTGCTATACATTAGACTCCTTTCAGTCGTTCTAATTTAGTTGTAAAGTGTTATTATGAAATGAAAATTGGGGTCAGGAGACCAAGGTGGTTCATCAGAACTTTTCAATGACACGGTTTCGAAAATTGGACCTTCATTAGTTGTAGTTTTCACAAATGAGTAATACTAATAACCCTTTTAAATGACTAAGCTGACTCTCTTTGTAGTGCGAGTGTGTTAAAACAGGTCAGGAAAAGTGTACTGGGGTTTTATATCGAATTTTTTAGTAGCAGCTACGTAGTCTGCTTTAAGTAAGATCATATAAAATAACCGGTGAAATATGGGTTTTTCTATTAGGTACATCTTTACTGAATCCTTTGGGGATTACAGATAGACTACTACTACTATTACAGAATTTTTTAAATTAATTAGATGTAATAAATCTAATTAATTTAAAAAAGAACCTATTGTACAAAAGTTTTAAAGTTTTAGAACCACACAGCTTCACTGTTGTTTAAACCACTTACTTCAAATATAAACAAAAAACTACACAAGCTTCTCCTTTTGTGTATATTATCGTAGACAGCACAGAACAGAAAGTTTTCTGTTCTGTGGTAGACAGGGTCATATTACGAAATAGTTGGAAGTTGTTTGAAAGATGAGATTTATGATGTTTCATGAAATATTTAAAGCGATACAAATACAATAGGCCCTTTGTAAAGACCTCTCGTACGCCACGACTTGAAATGGCTTTGAAAAAAACATAACTTTGGACAAAGATTACACAGTATAGAAATTCATGAAACTAGTAATATGTTACAGAAAGGCCATGGAATGGAAACATTAATGATTTATATAGAGCTCTTTAGAAAGATCTTGAGAGATAGAGAAAGTCAAAATGAATGGTTTAAAAAAACGCTGAAATCATTAGACAAGTCTTTATTTTAGTTTTTTTCTTGCAAAAATTGCACAATAAAAAGTACAGTAAATTCCGCATTACTAAGCTAAGGCTAAGACCAATACAAAAATGATTCATTTAGTTACTAATAAATTACTTAGTCATCATTTCTTTCAAATAACTGCAGTTCAACAACCTGTGGACTCTGACAGGCTGAAAATGTAGCTGTCATTATTACACGTTACCGCCATCTTGGATTCTGATTTCAAAATTGAAAATACCTACATAACCTTTTTTTGAATGGCATTTAAAAATAAATTAACAGAAAAAGGGCGTAAGTGCAGTTACGATGTTGTACACCGTTCTGGACCATTTTTTGAGTGACGTAAATTGTCGTAAATGACATGAAAGAACTAGTCATTCCATATGTCCACACTAATGTCATTGACCTTAGATCTCAATTTTCTTTGTCAAGTTTTCGATTGTGATTTGTGACGTAAATAGTAGAAGTTTTGGAACTTTTATTGGCTAGGTAGGTATTAGGCACATCCTTTCTAGATCTGGATCACTGATAAACATGTTTTGTTGTATACTATCGTTATTTATCTGTCTAGCCGTCTGGTTATTTTATCAAAGTAGGCCTTTCTAAACATTTTTTTCCAAAACATTATAATATCCCGTTTTGAACTCTCACACAAGTTTCAAAATAGAATAAGCTGCCAAAAGAAACATTTTCATCTAAATGATGGATCAAAATACACTAGTCATCGCTGAATAAACGTAACAAATTCTCAAAGAACCATCATTCGGAAGTATTCTATAAATAATCAGAGATCAAGATATATTTGTCAACTATAACGGTCAAAACCCATTATAAACTGATCTATTGACACAAACATTCTTGAGCGTAACAAAGGTCAAAGTAAAATGGGTACGCCTATAAAATGAAAAGCACGCGGTATCGAGGTCATTGGCCCGTGATGTCATTTCGCGTCACAAAACGTAGGTAGGTAATTCGAAATACGGTAACGCGCTCGTCCGCGTTACGTATATGAATTTGCGATACGATCTGTAATGCGGTTTGCGTTTGACCGATAACGGTCATTGCCTTGACTTGATAGTGATTCACTGTTGTGATATTTTTTTTGTAGGCTTGGCCTTGCGTCAAAAATGTTTGCTGAATTTAGCTTGTTTGTCTAATTTGATTAATTATTCATTGTTTTTTTTAAATCTAATTTTAGCACTTGGCCTTTTAAAACTTTTCCTTCTTAATATTCAATGTTTATAAGGGGCTAAAGGACTATAAATAGAACCATACCATCGGCCATTGACAACTCGAAGGACAGTTACCTTTTGCGATAAAAACTCGCCACAATATAAATTATTTTCATTTGAGGATAATTTATAATTATATAAACCGCAGAGCTGCTCCTGCTATGCATGTAATAAATATTATAACAATTTATCATTTTCCTGGCGTTTTTCCAAGTCCACTAGTCTGCTTTCAGTCTCGATTGAAAGTTACGGTGACAGCAAAAATATTTTTTATACTAAGGTTTGTTCTTTATTCAAATGTTTTTTTTAGTGTTACTCCTCTTTGTACAATGGCATAGTCAATTAAAAATCCATAGGACGAGATTCTAGACATTTTTTAAATAAATTCGAATTTCGAACGCAGTCATCGCAATTCAATCTTTAGCTTGAATACTATACAATTTGCTGGAATTCCTTTGCCTTGATAAGTAAAAATTGTATACACTTTTGTCTGGATTCTTGTGATACAATATTAAGATCAAAACAAGGTAATTTTTGCTTTCAAAAATTGCCCATAACATTAAAATAAGGACATTATTTGCTGTTCTTTTTTATAATGATATGCGAGGTCACACATTATATAATAGTAGGAATATAAATAGTTTGGTAGAAGTTAACGTCGATAAAACATTACCTAGAGACGATTTACTGTATACGATTTGACAGAACTAGAATTGAGAAATATCAAATCAAATGACTTAAGCTATCGAAATAAAGTGAGAGACTTGATTTCAATAGCCTATGTCATTTGATACACTTACATTAGACTGTAAGAAGTGTATTATGTAAACTATGTGATGTTACGTATAATTAAGATGAGTAATCTCTGTATATCACTTTATATCGAACGGCAGACGGATCGCAAGGTCGTTCCTTGGCTCCAATATTATTGTGTATCGTTCATGTTTATACATTACGTCATGTCATATTATTAATATACATATACATAATATATAAAACAACATCATCGATACCTATCTGTAATTTTGATCGAAGGTTTTCGCAGAGGTGTACTTAAATGCACACTCATATTTCACTAGTAAAATTAAAGTCCCATTACTACGTAGTGTATAAGGGAGCAAACCTATTGCCATTAATCGAGCACAAATCGAGACTTCATGGCTGCTACTGCGAAAATCATGATGGAAAACCCCAGTACCTAACACTTTGGTTCTCATTTTAACTTAGAAAATGTATACTTTAAAATCTCCTACGCGGATAATAAACTGAATATCCTAGTCATTGATCTATTGTGACAGATTACTTATCTACTGCGTTTTTATCAATGAAAAGATAAATTCTGCTTTTGTTTCTTCAATCAAAAAGATAATTTTAAAGGTCGACGATCTTCAAGGCCTACTACTAAATATTCCCACCAAAATTAAAATTGTCATCATTCGAATTTAAAATGCAAATGTCAATGACATTTTTTTTTCCAACGCCAAGGTATTCTAATTTTAAATCCTCATGATAGTGTGACGTTCTGGCGCTTAAATTCTCGATAGAAGAATGTGATTACAATACATTACTGAGACAATAGATCGGGGGTTCGATAACCTCACAGCTGATCTGAAGCCAAAACTATATTTAATCGATTTATTATTAAATTAAGCTGTTTTTTAAATTTCTTTCGTCACTTTATTTTCGGTAAAACATTGATGAAAAAGAGAGAAGGAGAGAGAGACAGACCCAGAGACCACAGATTTTTTTTTCGTAAAATGCTTTAAGTATCTTGGGAATAATTTAACCATCTGTCATTATGTCAATATACGAAAGTGCTACCATAAAAGTAATCCGACCATTAAAATCACCCATAATAAGTAAGCTCCCATTTTAAATGCAAAGCAGGAGTTGACTCGTTTTCTTTTACAGATAAAAACTTACTTTGATAGACCTATTACTTGTAATAATAATTATTTAATATCTATTTAAAGATATCAGTAATCACACTAATCACAAATACAATAAAATAAAATAATCGCAGTTTTTATTGGAGCGTTTCTGAACTTGTCTATAAGTCGTAATTTCATTCAGATTAGCCAAGTAGCCATAATAATATCTTGTCAAAAATAAAACACCTTTTTACATTATCAAAAGACCCACCATCACTCAGCCCTTAGAACAAACAATCGTATCTTACGATATGCACTTACGATCTTTTGTCGTCACAAGGCACATACGACGTTCTTCCATTCTTAATTTGTTGACGCTTGCATCATTATTGGCGCGCTCGTTATGCAATTAAAACAATATTCTTTTGCAACATCCAGTGTTGTTGAACTTTGGATTAGTGCTTCTGCTGATACGACTATTTCTTCATCTTTGATTTGAAATGTAATGGTTCATACGCCCTTTTTTTTAGGTTGTTGATTTATAAAATTAAAAAAAGGTGGTTATGGTGGAGCCAGGGCCACTGTGAACGTCTGGTTGCAGTTGGAAAGGCATCAGAATTAAGATAGTCAATTTAAATCGAAGTAAACATCGTTATTGGTTCTATTTTTAAACCTGAGAGTTGAGAGTCGTGAGAGAGACGTTATTTTAGGTATTAGTCACCAGTATTGACAATATTTTTAGCCACGTAGCTTCTTAAAGTTTTCTGTCTGTCTTATTTATAAACTTGCTTTCTAGTATTGAGTAAATTGGCTGATTATTATTATTGCAGTTTAATAAAAATAACAATTTAATTTCACAACTAAAATAAAAAATAAACAGACAACACAACGAGAATATCATGCCATTTGGCAAAAAAAATAAACACTTTTACAGATAGTAAAACAATTTCACATTCGAATTTTGAGCTAGTAAACGCAAAAATGTTTCGCACAATTCCCAAACTAATTGTTGTAAGAAATTAAACTTTATTTCAATGGAATAGAGTCTTGGTCGCGAATTTAGGGGTGTCACAGTAACGTTGTTTGTATCGCTAGTTCGGACAACTTCGGTCGATGACCCCTGACGCAAGCCGTTAGATTAAAATTTAAATTTGGGACTAGACCCATGGTTGACACGTGTGCTTGTAGGAAGATTTTTCGCGGAATATTACAACAACAACAACAGTTTTATTTTATTTGTTAAAATATCAAGCCTATTTTTACAGTTGTTGCGGAAATTAAAGTATTTCCATGTAAGTTGTAAGCTTTATTTGACGTCTAAGGTAGGATTTCAATCGCTTTTTCAGTTTAATCAAGAAAGTAAATTAGCATAATAATTTTTGTCCGTGCCCATCATTTTGTTACTAAAATCATTTAGTGCAAAGTGTGCAAACCCTACTAAAAGCCTTGTTGAGGCTTCTAGAGGACATCGACCCGTGACGTACGGTGGGTGTGTAAAGCATAGTATTGAATGCAAATTGAATATCGAATAATCACCTCGATTGTCAAGTGTACTCCTTGCTTTATATACTCTATGGAGTCCATGGTCCTGTGAGCTGTTATTTTGGTACGTCAAATGCTAAAAACGCCACGATTGTCAAGTGTAATGCTTAGTATAATAACACTCTATACTCTATGTGGTTTATCTATGGGGCAGTCTCTACACTAATAACGACAAAATCGCTAACTTTTGATCGCTGATTACAAACAAATAAACTGGGTTACAATAATGATGCTTGCAAATAATGCAAGTCTCTACATCCAAGATGCGTTTCTCGCAAGCATCATTATTGTAACCCAGTTTATTTGTTTGTAATCAGCGATCAAAAGTTAGCGATTTTGTCGTTATTAGTGTAGAGACTGCCGAGTGCCGGCCCTGTGAGCTATCATTTTGGTACGTCAAACGTTGATTGGAGGAAAACGGATGATGTGAACAAAATGGCGGGAGATTTACTTTCTTTCTTTCGCTAGGTGAGCAATTATTACTCGTGTCGTAATAATGTGGCACGTGTAAAATAACTACTGTTAGATTTGTTTTTGTACCGAAAGTCAAAATAATATTTGGCTTAAGTGAATCTTAGCATTGTTTGAAACTTTGAATCAAACTTCTGTAGATCTACTACAAACATGTCGAGTAACATGTAGGATGTTTGTACTAATACTTGCATTAAGTAATTTAAAAAGCTAAAACACATTTTAGTTTTCAACATTCGTCAAAAGGATGTAAGTAAGGGGTATAATAATTATTATTAAACATGGATAAAAAAACCTAAATGGGATTCTAATTTTAATTCTAAAATATTCAGGAAAATCTAAGGAATTTTCCACCTCTAAAGAATTGCAAATCATTAAGTTTTAAAAACATTTATTTATTTTGTTTTATCTACTAAGCTGTCTTTCTAATCTGTCAAAAAATCAATGGATAGACATTTCTTCTGAATTTTCAATTCAAAAATATACCCAATGGAATAAAATGCCACTGTATTTAAGATATCTTCCAAAGATATTGATTTTGTAGTTAAAAGATTGTCAGTAATGTTTTCTGAGTTCATTTAAAGGTTTATGTTTATCCAACAAACTTTTCTATAAAACAACGTAGGATTTAAGTATTTAAACTAAATTCGTAACTTCCATAACCAAAACGTACTGACAGATTCCTTTTTTCAACGCAAAGGGAAACCCTTCACCTACAACCTCAAGCTCAACTAAAAAAAAAAACAAAATACACTGCATTAGGTACATAACAGTAAATCCTAAACGTTCCAAATTCAAAAGGCTGTCCGTTGTATGACGTAGCGGGGCGTGATACAATTCCGAACATGCCCCGCGGTCGATGGCCGCTGACGTCATAATCAGCTGAGCTGTGTGAAAGAGATAGATATAGAATGTCATTGTCTCTTTCTCGTGAGGTCGGAAACGGCTCGGTAGATTACGATGTGGTTTTTGGCGTGTGAAAATTGTTCCCTTAAGAGAATGACTAGGAAATCGATGTATGGACTGTGTGAAAGATATTTGTGTCGAAACTCCTGTAGTAAAGAAGAAGACATGTATGTGAAAATCCCCTTTATAAATTGGTGAAGATGACTAGCTTGGGTAGAAAGATTTTTTCAAAATTGTATTACTTATAACCAATTGAAAAAAAAATGTTAATTTGTTTACGTCTCTAGATAAACCTTAAAACCAAATATTTAACATCTAGAGCTACTACTATAATAAAATTCTCATCATTATCTGCCTACCCTTTTTCAAACCATGTTTGGGGTCGGCTTCTTAATAACATTCTTTTCATGGAGCGACTGCCTATCTGACCTCCACAACCCCATTAGTCCTGCGTAACACGATACCCCTCGGTAAGACTGGTTGTCAGACTTTCAGGCCACTGACTACCTGTACCAAAGGTCAAAGTTCTACAAATGACGGCCGGGGCCGGGACCACCCGCTTTAACTACTATTTGACCTACAAAACCCGATTACTAAGAAAAACCGGTCAAAAGTCACTCGGTCAAAAAGTTTCTCAAATCATTTGACCCAATTACCATTCATTGAATATCAATGACGAAATGACAGCACCGTACAAATAAAATGACAAAGCTGAAACAAGGATATTGCAAAGACTGACATTTTGTAAATTGTCAACTATCTGCGTATTGCGTGGAACGGAACGGGCTATAAACTATTGTTTTGAGTTCCGTTTTACGGTAGGCAATACGGATTTTGTAGAAACTATTGTTTCGAAAAATATTGCCTAATTTGTTTTTAGTATAATTTAGTAACTTGGTAATGGAGGTCAGATAGGCAGTCGCTCCATGTAAAATACTGGTATTCAGCTGCATCCGGTTAGACTGGAAGCCGACCCCAACATAATAAGGAAAAGGTTAAGCAGATGATGATGATGTATCGTCATCATCGAGCTAAATGAGTAAACAGAAAAACTAAGTTGAATGTTTATTAAGGAGAGATAGATTAATCATTTCTACCCGTTTAAGGTGGCAATTAACCAAACTTATCTAACTAAATCCTAAAACGATTTAACCAATGACATACAACACTTAGTAAATAGGTTTTTAATAAGTTTTCCCATTAGATACTTAATGATTAACACGTGTAAGAATTAGCTTAAAATTTTCCCTTATGTAACTGAGAAAATTCCTAAGCCTTTTTTTTACTGTGCCCTTTTTAGCCTAATCGTTAAATTTTTCTTAAAAGGAACTTTGTCCATGCGCACATAAAAAATGCATTCTGTTGCACTAACATTGATGCTTTATTGTTTTCAAATGATGTTTATGCCAAGTAAATTAATTTGCACCTTTTTCGATCGTTTTTTTATAAACTGATGTGACGGTGTTTTCTGATGAAATACTCTAAAAGAAACTCAATAACTCACAGGTTAGAGGATATTTTAAAATCCATATGATATGTTTGCTATTTTTTCATAATTAATTTTCAGTCAAAAAAAGAACAACACACTGTCAATTTCAAAATCATTGCACACATTCCATCTAATAAAAAATTCCCAACAAAGGTCATCGCGCAATTCCTACTACAAACACACACATACAAAAAAGGGCTGTCCCTATAATGACGGTGAACGCACACACACCCGCTAAAGTCATCGGCCGGGATCCGACCTTGCCTCGGGGTCGATGAACCTTGCGACCAAAAATGGCCGCGAATCAAGTACCAGTTGTATCTTCACGGTTCAACGGGATTGGGATAAACAGGGTTGCGGCATAGGTTTTAAATTGTAGCGTTGTGTTACGGTAGAGGTTTTCTTTGATTGAATTGTAGAAGTTTTTTTTAATAAACGTGGGAAAGATGTTTTCGCTAATATTTTTGATTGACGACAGTTTATTTTTCGTAGAGTTTTATTAAGTAAAGTATTATTTGCTTTGGTTATCGACTTAACTACATTTAAATTGTACGACTATGCATATTATTAAAAGGTTTTCGTTACACACTGCAAAAGAAAACTCGCAATTTCTTTCAGAATTGCCAAAATAGTCCTAATTACTAACTTAAGGACGAATTTCACCACTTAAACCAAACGTGATCAATTTTATCAAGAACAATTTATCGCGTTTTAGAGCTTATATCAACTTATTTTTTTTTATTTTTGACATCGCTGTTTAAATGTGCTATTCTATTTTGTTAGTGAAATTCGCTCTAAATCTACCATGAATGAAACCAATTTTCTAATATCATAAATTAATTATATTTTTCGTAAACTAACAGTTATTTTCTATTTGTTCCAGCTCAAATCGAGATAATACCATGCAAGGTGTGCGGGGACAAATCATCAGGCGTCCATTATGGCGTCATCACCTGCGAAGGGTGCAAAGGATTCTTCAGACGATCCCAGAGTACAGGTCGGCATCTGTTTATCTGCTATATTTATATTTTTAACCGTAACTTAAGTAATCAACAAAGATGAAAGACAGTAAAAGGCAGTCTAATGCGGTTTTCGGCAATCTCCTTTGAAGAAAAAGAGACTGGACACATATTTTTTAGGCTTCACATTTTTTAGGGTTCCGTACCTCAAAAGGAAAAAACGGAACCCTTATAGGATCACTCGTGTGTCTGTCTGTCCGAGTATTCCCCCCACCCCCCTAATCTCCGAAACTACTGAGCCTAGAATTCTAAAAAAAAATACTGAAATGAGTTCAACACGTATAGATTACAGGAAAACCTATAAGAAGTCATGGTACGGAACCCTTCATGTGCAAGTCACTGGCCAGAAAACTAACGTACTTTGTTGAAAAATAATATTTTTTAAAGACTGGATCCACAATAATAATTCATCCTTTATCTTTCAATTTAGTGAATACTGAAATACCTAGCTAGCAAGTAAAATAGGCCAGAGTCTATGTGATTTTCAAGAGGCTCCAGAAATTCAAATGAAGTGTCTTTTTCTTTATGATAGATATTTCTAATATGTTGATGTACAAGAATGCTTGGTGTCAACTTAGCATTCTGTACATCAAACTTCAAACAAAATCTGTCTTCGTGAAGAGTCCGATTACACCATGGAGTTAACTGTGGTTTAAAACATTTAAGCATTAGTTTAGTAGTAGTTCATTGTTAGTAAATACGAGCAAGTAATACATTCCCTTATCAAAGTTTATGTAAGCTTGGTATTAATACTTCTTAGTTCTTATCACAAATTATTATGTATTACACGGAAGAGAGTTATCAACAGTAAGGGCATTGGTTTCTTTCTTAGGAGTAAGCAAGCAGACTTACAAGTCTAAGTCGTGGCATGGCTATAAAAAGGTAATACTGACATCTTTTTACAAAATCATATATAAAAGGAAAGATGAGAAAGCCATAGACATGTCGTTAAAAAGAGAGAAGGGGATATGTTTGGGAGACAGACAGCAAACGTTTGCTGTTTTAATTTAGTCGAAATCAATGCTCACTTAAAGTGGATTCCCTGAGACCTAAATAGGTTTTAGAGGTAAGCTTTAAATTTATTTTTCAGACCTATAGATAGAACTTCCAACTTTCTTACTGTTGAACTAATCCGTAACTTGCATGTTTTTTTAACACGCATGCCAATTATTTAGTCAAAATGAACACAACGTCACTCATGTGTTTTAAATTCAAAATTGCTTCGTTTTTACAGATCGACAGTGACGTATGGCGTTTTTTTTTCTAATGGCCAATTTCACAGATGAAACTGATTTGATCAGCCCATTTAAAAAAGAGTTCAGGAGCTGTCAATAAATACGGGGTATAACAGAAATAGGAGTTTTCCTCTTAGGTGGTGATTTAGATTATCAAAGCATGCCTAGGGGCCTACTTTATTCTTGTATGAAAGGACTACCACTTTAAATCTGTATAATTTTCCCTGAGTCGCTGAGAACATGACTCGAAAGAAGGATTTAGACTTACTTACTTACTATACAAAATATCGTTGTCTGCAATTTTTATACGTTTATTCAGCTGTCAGCTCTTAAACTTAGTTTAACCGGTGAAACCGGCCTTTTGAAAAAAAAAATGTTTAGGTATCCTAATGTCCTCGATAAGTTTTCTAGACAATTTCACCAGGTATCGATACTAACCCTTACCTCTCTTCCAGTGGTGAACTACCAGTGTCCCCGGAATAAGGCGTGCGTGGTGGACCGCGTCAACAGGAACCGCTGTCAATACTGCCGACTACAGAAGTGCTTGAAGCTTGGCATGAGTCGTGATGGTGAGTTTAATTTTTTTTTATATTTTTTTATGAAGTTTTTTTTTACGCGATGCAGCTAAAATTGTGTTGTGTCGTAATGATGATATTACGGGTTCGCTTTTGTGCGTTTTTTTGTTCCCACGTCCAAAATATAATAAATGTTCCAGTATCTACCTGTGTAAGTATATATATACCGGAAAAACAAAGATTTAAAATATGTTTATAGTCCACGATAGACAAATTCTAAAAACAAACTATTTGTTTCATTTCAAAATTAATTATTGGTTAGACTTAGACCTAATTTTCAAATTATGGTAATTTCGCTAACATATTAACGCAGTCGTAAACTGATTTTATATGCAATTGGGAATTAAAAATGTTTGAAAAATGCGAAAACTTACACTACATTACAAACACCACTTAGAAATATAATTGACACATTTACACAATGATATTGTAAAACCTCATTGCATTTACATAACTTATTCAAGACAATAATTCAAAACTAAAAATCAAAATAAAACCAAAAGAAAGAAATGTAAATTCACCTCAAAACCACGTGTAGAGCGATGAGGAAGCGAGCGTCGGGTCAACGACCTCTTATCAGTTCCCGATAACACTCTGTTTATATACTACATAAGTACACTCAGTGCCCAGTATCACCTGACCTCTCATATAAACAAAGTGGTGTGAGAAGGGGGATCAAATAATAATGGGCACAGATTGTACTTGGACTTATTTTATAGTGAGAAAATCAGAGCCCAGTTTTACCTGATCGTTCGTATAAAGAAAGTGGTGTGAGAAGAGGGGTCAGCGAATAGCGGGCATAGATTGTACTAAGAGCTTTATAGTGAGAAAAGGTGATGGAGAATGAGTCCGGGATATTTTCTTGATTGTTTAGTTGTATGGCTCGTTGGTCTAGTGGTTGTAAGTGCGACTGCTGAGCTTGAGGGCCTGGGTTCGAAGCCCGGGTCGGACAAAGTGTTAATGAGTATTTCTGGCAGGAATTTCTCAGTAGCAGCCACGGAGGCTGAATGTGTACCTGGTTGATGGCAATAGGCTCGTCCCCTATTACATGGGACTTAAACATTACTGCTGAAATGTGTCTTTACTATTTGGTATACTTTTGTTAAACCCTGTGGGGTTTACAGGTGATCTATATATTAAAAAATAAAAAGAGAAGTCCTGTCTGACTGACTCATCAACGCCCAGCCAAAACCCTTGGACCTAGAAAGCTAAAATTTTGCACAGAGGTTCCCTTTATAATGTAGACAAGGAATAAGGAAGGATTTTTCGAAATTCAACCCCTAAGGGAGTTAAATAGGGGATGAAAGTTTATATGGAAAATCCTCATTTTCACGCGGGCGAAGCCGCTGGCAAAAGCTAGTGTTAAATAATGTTATGTTTAGTCGAATCCCACTGCTGGACAAAATCCTTGCGAGCACACTTGCAAGGATTAATTCTTGATACATTTTTGATCATTACCCTTTATTCCTCTGTTGGGCAAAATATTAGTTACCCATGGCCACAGCTGGACATTAGGTCTGTATGTGTATAAGATTGACTGGTAGAGAATGCCTTGTTTCATTAAGTCTGCCTAGTTACCACTCTTGTGCATGAAGTATATAAGTAAGCATAAAGTTCGTAAACTAAACTTTCTAAAGAGCTTTATATAAATAGCCCTTTGATTGGATGAAGGCAATTGTTTTTTTTGTTCAAAAATAAAGTTAAAACATTGTAAGAAGTCGAATAAATTCTTATTTTTATAGAAAAAATTACTTGAAAACTTTTCTCACTTGTAATCTTACTTAGCACGAGCATGAAAAAGTGTGAGGTAAAAACCACTGCTCATTTGAAGACTACTAACGCCATCTGTTATCGGTTTTATCAAACTTTTTAAATTCTTGTACTATAGGAAAGGTTATTGAGCCGAGTCATTCAAAGCATTAAACATAACATAACATCACGCCTGTAACCCTCAAAGGGTTAGGCAGAGGTGTACCTAATAGTACACCCACATTTCGCCAGTTATGCTTAAGTCCCATGTAATAGGGGGCGAGCCTATTGCCATCAATCGGGCACAAATCCTGACTCATGGCTGTAGAAACATTAAGTTGATTAGACAACAATTAAGGTCATTAATAATATAATTTGACATTAATTCTATAAAAAAGGTTATTGGTTATTATTTTTAGTTATAAATTATTAAGCAAAAAGCCTCTCTTTCTTTATCTCCTTTACCACAACATTCGTGCCACACCGCCTTCCATTACAAACAAAAAAAAAATACATTGTCTTAAAAAAAACATGTATATGAATAAAAACACACATGCACTATGTCACGCCAAATCGCGTGAGCGCGCATAGCAAGACGTCGCCGACGCGTGTAGTGACGAGCTCTTGCGCAATACTTGTAACGATCTGATAGTGTTTATCGATACGTTTGGTGTTTTGTCGATAGTTTATAAGGTAAAATTGCGAGTGACGATAAGAAAAACTACGAAACTGCGATAGTATAAAATAAGAAAAAAAAAATACGGAACTGTTCTCTCAGTCTAAATTTTAATTAAATGTCCTAATTTAACAAGCTATCTTAGTTTTATTCTTTCCTTATTGATTAACCCTAATGGCTTCAAAATCACTCAATGTGACCAATTTCAGGAGATTCTATCAATTAACTCGTGATCGTGATCGAATCGTGAAAACTTTTGAACATACCGCACTCGAGTAAAAATCCTCCGCAATAAATACATCCCTGAGCTCTCAGCTACCAACTTTACTGGCTTACCATTTTAAGTCTCGCACAGCAGGAAACATACTAAAATACCTAAAAAAAAGTATTATGTGTGTGCACTATTAGTAACAAAAATGTGTCTTTCCCACCGTATCATCACACCACATTATTCCCCATTCCCATCCCTAGTTAACTACACTACTACCTACCTACTTGTGCATAACATGTCACGTTGTAGATCATACTTATCATGATGCAGGCGACGCGTGCGCCGACGAGTAGTTGCGCAATGACTGGTTACTTGGTACTGGCTAGATGTAAGGCTGTTATGGTCGATAGATAGTTGGTTGTCGATAGATTGGTGATTTTATATAATTAATATTATGTTATAAAAAGAAGATTATAATTTTGTATGGAGGATAGGCATGGCTTTAATATTTTGTATGCTTCTGGATAAACAATAAAAGTTTTGATTATTATTTCAATTATTATAGTTCAATAGACAGTCGGTAACACAACGGTTAATCAATTCCTGGAACTAATGAAACGACTTAAATAATCATCAATGAATGTAAATTATATCTATTCTTGCCTTATTTATTTCTTTACAAATTAAAAATATATAAAAATGTAGCCTACCAGCGGTCAGGGTTCCAAAGAAAGCAACTCCCCTAACAAAACGTAATATTATCATTAAAATTCTAAACTATTAAAACAAAAACTTATCCCAATATTACTAATACAAATTACGTAATGATTTACTTAGTTATAAATCACAATAGTATAAATTCAACTCAACTGATTAAATTATAAAAGTATCGACACCCCAAACCATCGACAAACCATCCCAACCCTAACCATTGCACAATATAGCAGTCATGAAGCGTAACGTAAACATATCCAAGTTTTTACAACGAGACACACACACATACACAACTTCTTACATGCATACATAGGTCGGTTTTATGTAACATGCACTAATTCAAGAAACTAGTCTATATACTACTACGTTATTATTTTATAACGGTATATAATGCACTTAGGTATTACGTTAGCATGCAGTTTTCTTGCGATCATTTATGTAGCAAAAAATAAGTGGAATAGGTACTTACTATTTTTGCTCGTCAATTTTGTCCAGTATCCTTTGTATGGGAGATAAAGGAAAATGGACAAAGTAGTGTTGGATATTTGAGAGAGTCGCTAACTTTTTGACTTCGAAAATCTTCTATTCTGCTAGGTAGTTTTTAAAGCCAAATCCTGTCTATCTCTATCTAGATTTGTACCTAGAGTACTAAGTCTCTATTTGCAAAGTATGATATCATCAAAACTAGCAAGTCTTGCGCGCTAAATCCTTCCGCATACCCAACCGAGCCTCTACTATTGATTTAACACCAAAAATAAATATTTTTTGACACAAATACAGTTCAAAGACTTTTCTTTGTTTCTATTGAACAAACACTATTGTTACCAATTTAATTGTTTCTACAAAAATCTGGGACGACAAACTATGGACCGACTGTTCCTAAATACATGAAGAAAAAATAACCAAAACTAAAGACCTGTCTGCACAAACAAAGTGTTTACAAAGACGGCTCAAGCTAAACTGGATATGTAAAAGTCATCGAACTCCTAACAAAGAAAATTCATAGACGAAATTCTAAACACAAAAACTCTATTCCTTGAAAAATTATCTAAGCAACAAAATTAAATAGGCACCTCGCGAGGAATTCGATGTTCGAACCACGTTCGTAATTCAAATCGGTCGCGTTGCCGCCCAACGGGATCGCTCGGAGTTACGTAGCAAGAATACGTCACTTGCACGTACTATACATACATACGTCAGAGTTCGCGAGTTCGTTGTTCTACTAGGCAGTGTGCCAACGGCCGAAGTGTCCCGAACACACACGAACGCACGCCCTACACACACAACCAATCAACACCCGTTTGCTCACGCACACTACGATACAAACGCGTTCTGTTCGTCTTTCGCACACTACTCCAATCGAAGTGTGAAGGTATTGAGTAACTAAGCGATGAAGCTAGGTGTCATTGAGAACATAATTGCATTGTATTGTTAGGCTCGCCGATTTAAGCTGCGTTTTTTTCGTCGTGTGAATATTTAGAGGCATGGGAACGATGCGAATATCGGATTCCCTGTTATGTCATTAGTTTTTCGTGCGCGACGCGAGCGATCGTGGCGGTGAGTGGCGGTACTAAGCTAAACATTTCTTGTTCTTCGTTTTCAGCGGTGAAGTTCGGACGTATGTCGAAAAAGCAACGTGAGAAGGTGGAAGATGAGGTGCGGTTCCATCGTGCACAAATGAGGCAGAATGATACAGCGCCTGATTCGGTATATGACGCCCAGCAACAGACACCGAGCTCAAGCGATCAGTTCCATGGTCATTATAATGGGTAAGTAACGGCATCTATTATCTAGTAGTAAAACTAAGAAAATGGTTTTGAGCTTTTCTTCTTTTAATTTTTGTGATTGTAGGCTACAAATCTAAATCAATATAGTCGTTGTGATAAAAACTATTGCTCAGTTGCAGAAGTCTCTAATATTTCAATTGCCTATCTATTAGTGTGTGGAATGTGGAATGATAAAACTGCTAATACTGCCCTTCCAGACAGTAATGAATTACGTTCTACATCGCCAAACGTACAATATAATAAATGTTATTCACGCAACTTGGCAATAAAATGTACAATGGTTGGCAGTCAAACGACAAAACTAAGACTCGTTAGAACTGCGAGCTTTCTATTTTACCGTCACCGTTGTAATTCATTACTGCACGGACTTCAATTTGTGTCAGCGGTGCATCAGACGCTGTCATTATTCTAAGCGACCAACGGTATACTGTCGTGACGAAGTTGAATGGAGCTTAACGGTAAACTGTAAATACTGCCACCTAGTATCGAGTAGCGGTACTAAGCGTTTCTCATTAAGAATGATAGATGGCGTTGTTTTTATTATTGCGCATCTGAGATGTCTGTTAATAGAATTTACGATTTGTTTTTATTGAATTTAACAGTAAATAGTTGCGAAGGTATGAGGGGGAAATTCTTAGCGCGACAGTTTTTACTGTAAACTTGAGATACTTCAATTACCCATCATAATTGATAGCTTGAGAAGAGTTTTATGTCGCTTTTTGTGTTTCTACTAAGCCAAACACCTGTTGTCGGTATGCAGGTCTACTGTAAATAATTCTAGGAACTTAAATACACTGCCGCTACTGTTTCTAATGAGAGACTAAGTGACATTCAACGAGATTACATGACTTGAGAATGAGTGAGCTCATATAAAGTAAACTCCTTTAATACACATTCTCCTCAAGTAATAGTTTAGGTAGTAGTCGATTAATTTACAGTTCAACCAATTATAGCGTTTTATCTTCTATAAATAATTCCAATACCAATCAACAAACTATCTGGAAATTACAATGAATATAATAAACTGGTTGGTCTTGTGATCAGAAGCTTGACTATTGAGAACCAGGTAACTACTCGATTCTTAGGTTAGGCTAAGTGTTATTGGGTTTTCCCATCAGGACTCTCTCAGTGGCATCTTGTGCATTTGCATCCAGTTGATTGCAATAGGCGAGCCCCTTATTTCATAGGGATTTAGACAGCTACAGCTGAAATGTGGGTGTATTTAGATGCGCCCTTGCCTAACCCTTCTAGCATTACATTGTAATCTAACCCTAACTTCTCATCCACAGCTACCCTGGCTACGGGTCTCCGCTGTCCTCCTACGGGTACAATAACGCGGGTCCAGCCCTCACATCCAACATGGGTGGTATCCAGCCGCAACCAGCTCAACAACAACCATACGACGTGTCAGCAGACTACGTCGATTCCACCACAGCTTACGAACCGAAACCGACTGGAGGATTCCTGGATCCTGACTTCATCAGTCATGGTATGTATTTCCCTTTTTTTTTCAGAGTTATGGATATTTTAAATGTGCAGTTTAAAGTGGTGATGCTTGTCAAGAAAGTTTGTTTTTTGTCAAACTTCGTGCATTTATTTTAATTATGTGTTTTCCGCCTGCTCATATAAGTTAGTTGAAGTTCTTGACAGGCACCTGTTACAGCGATGACGAGATCTATGTCAAATAAAGAATTAGCTCTAGTCGCTTCTCTCGGGTGGTCGACACTTTGCTTAAATGTCTCATCTTATTGATTAAGGTTTAAAGATAATTATCAACAGGCAAGCATCAGGATATGAAAAATATCAATGATACGATATTGAAACCATTGTAATGAAAACAAAATAAGTTTTAGAATTTGAATATAGCTAGCAATGTAACGTACGTACTGATAAGCTGATGATGGTAACTTAAGAATTAACGATAGCTATAAGTCAAACTAACTTAGCAGTAGTATTGTTAGTACAACCAACTAACACCAACCTTACCTATAGACGATCAAAAAGGGACGACAATAGTCAGACCATCGGGCTCAACATCCACTTCAACAGCGACCACATCCACCACATCGATGCGACAGTCATCCATAAACGACCTCCCGAGGACGCGAATACAAGAATTCGATCGTTACGAAGACAGAATCCAATCGCCAGCATCAATTTCCAGCGGCGTCATTAATATAAAGCAGGAAATTAAGCCAGAAACATCCATGGGAGTCGATAATCTTGTTGCCAGTTATGTGGACTCCACAACCTTCCTACACAGTCCTTCAAATATACAACACAGTCCGATGGATATACAAAATTCTGTGTTAGTAAGTGGGCAAAGTTCGGTGTCTCTGACTAGTGAAGACTTGAGCCCGGATGACTTAACGTCTAGTAGTGGGCACGGGAGACTGATGGATCCTCTAAACATGAATATGTCTGGGATGGGCATGGTGAATCCTAATGCTGTGACAAATAGAAGACATCAGGGGTCCAGTCATAGTTCGAGTGATGATTTGCCTTGTAAGTGGATGATTGTGGATCCTTACGGTTACGCTATATGATTATTTTGCTAGTTCTTTTTCTTTTGTAGTTTTTGTATATAGTATTTCTTTTGAAGTTTTAGTTTTTTGGTTTAAGATCTGTGTTATTCTGAATGATTACAATCTCTTTTCTCTAGTGAAATACAAACTGTAGCAAGTTGGTATCACCTTGCATAATATAAATTACTGCCAAACAATTTTTTGTATTCAGATTTAAAGGGTATGATATTCTTGAAATAACAAGTAAATGAGCCATTGCAACTTTAGTCTCCGAATATGAAAACTAATAGAAAAAGTATCTATAGACTAGTTACTTTGGCCACTATTTTCTCGAAAATTCCGCATATTTTCAAGACTATTAAAAAAAGACCAAATAAAAACGTTTTACATTTTACTCCACAAACATTTTCAAGACATTGAGGCTAGCATGTTTTGTAATTATTGAGATTAGTATTGTTCTCCCGCAAAAGGTCGTACTGTGAACCACAGCAGGGACGCTGACGGGGTAAACAAGGACTGAAGTCATGAAATGGGAAGAATCGGAGGCTGCTTCTTAGCTGAAAAACAATAAAGAATTATTTATATCTCATTTTACTGAGGCTTTTTCTGCAGTTTCAGGACAATTCAGTTATTCTTCTATACCGTCCAGCAATTTTGTTGTGTCTCTCTCTCTCGGATATTACTAATCTAAGGCTTTTTTATTAGCTTGCATACATACTATGGCAGGCATAGTAAAGGCCTCTCCTCAAACAAAGAAAGGAACATCATTCACATTGAATTACAATGATAGTAAATGTAGCTTACGTTATTCAAAACAGTTCCTTCACCATCATCACGTCTATGGTGTCCAGGTGGACCAAATCGGTTCATATTTGTATCTTGAATTAAAACCACCGGCATAGGAACAAACGGTATAGCCAGGCATAATAAACAAGCTGCTGAATAGAAAAATTAAAAATAAAATACACTTTTGTTAGTTGCGTTGATATTGTCTATAGCATGTATCAAAAAATTGTGGTCATATTTTGGGATGGAGACATTATCCAACTGAACCACTATTTCCTTGGACTAGACATAACAACCTCAAAAAAAAAACTAAATCCCTTTACCTTAATGTTACCATTACACTTTAAGGCCCCATATGCACTAGCCATGTCAAATAATCCAATTCAAACTAATCCTAGTCTTAAATTAACCGAATGGAGACTTCCATTTTATGAGAGTCGTGCTATACACTTGTTCGTTCGTCACGTTTGATTCGGCATTGTATGAAAAACCGACCCGATGCAGTTACTACATTATGTTGAACGTTCAGTCGGTTCACGCCGATTGGCAAAATCCATTTGGCGTCTACGGTGGCCCTCGAGTGATTAGTGGCATGTTGCAGTTGAATACTAGAATAGATAGAATAACATGTAAAACTCTTTCGAAATTAACAGATTTCTAAGTAGCAAACATAGCACGATCTAATATTTTAAATAATTTTATCGCCCTTCTCGACCTAGACAAACGTTGTATAACGGATAACCCGAGCGGCTTTTTTCCCAAATATATATGGGTGTTTCAATTTTATCTTGCATCTGTGCCTTTAAAAAAAAGCCTAACCGAACAAATGTGTAGCACGTATTAATAGACTACAACAAACCAATGATCGTCAAACATTGGATGAAAAGACATCGCAAACATTAGGCGAGAGTCATTCCACCAATAATTTCTGTTCGGCAGACAAAATAGTCTATCGTCTGCACAGAATCTTAATGAAATCAAAAAATCTAAGATCAGAATTAAATTCATACTTACGCCAGCATAAACAACAACAACATGAGCCAAGTAAAAATGCCGTTAATACTCCTATAGCCATGGTTTTAATTTCATTATTATCCTAGCAAATATCATGATTTTTGATCTAAGTAATATAAAATTGTTCGTTTTCAATTTCAATTTGATAGAGGACCGTTGACACGAGAATGGTCAATGTAATTTCTTCTTTTTTTTCGTTCAAAAATGTTGTTACTAAGTATATAAGTAGGTACGAAATAATTTGTTATATAATATTGTTAATTAGTTATAAAATGCTTGCTTTAACAGTTTGTAGTATTTTTACAATTATTATTATGTAGTTGAAAATGTTTATTTAAGTTTTTATGTTTGTATGTAGGTAGAACTTCTTGCACAACTTTTAAAACAGTGCCATCTATCGGCGAGTAGCTAAACCTTTTCTTCTTTCACAGCGGAGGGCGATATCAGCAAGGTCCTTGTGAAGAGTTTGGCTGAAGCACACGCGAATACCAACCCGAAGCTGGAGTTCATACATGAGATGTTCAGAAAGCCACAGGATGTTTCCAAGTGAGTATGCTATTTTTTTCATAAGGCGCTAACAGCACCGAAACTAGCGCCACCCACATCTTAATTATTTTACTCTAAAATCACATCAAATTTGATAAATCCAAAACACTATCATGCTAGTAAATAGCCTGTAGTATTTTTAAAATCACTTTCCATGATACTAGCTAATAAATTAAGAGAATTACTGATTAAAGATAAAAGTGGCCACTTTTTGCGGTAATAAGTACCTAATTAAAGATGTGGGTGGCGCTAGTTTCGGTGCTGTTAGCGCCTTAACTATAAAAAAAAAAGCTTTTATAACATAGTCACTACTAGTTGATAGAAATGAAAGTCAGTTCTACGCGATTTATAACATAACAACACGCCTCTAATCCCCGAGGGGTAATCAGAGGTGTACCTAATAGTACCTACACTCCCATTTCGCCAGATATGTTTAAGTCTCATGTAATAGGGGGCGAGCCTATTGGCATCAACCAGCCACAAATCTAGACTCGGTGACTGTTACTGAGAAATTTCTGATTTCTTTAAGTTTTTTTAAGTCCCCATTTTTGGATTGCATGTTAACTAGAGCAATGGTGAGCCCGTTGCTAAAACAAAGTGTAAATGTGCCGATTTTTTTTCCAAACAGACAACTCCAATCAGTCTGCCCAATCCCGGGATCGAACTCAGAACCGCTGCAGCTGCTGCCGCAACGGGTTGATATAAAAAAGTTAATATATTGATTTCTCCTAGATAAACAATAAAAGATCGACTTAATTGCTAAATGAAGATAATTACAATGTCTGCCTCATTGGTCCAGTCGTTACAAGCACTACAGTTGTGCATGAGGTCTTGGGTTAGATTCCCAGGTTGGGCAAAGTGTTCTTTGGTTGATGTAATATCTTCTGTATTATAATACATAGCATTTAAACGTAACTGGTGAAATGTGTTTGTACAAAGTGCCTAGCCCTACGGGGATGAGATGTAGATGATGGGATGTGCATATGATGTGTGTTGATGTGGGATGTGAATGTGATGTGTGTCTGATGTGGGATGTGTGCGTGATGTGTTCAGGTGAGATGTTATGATGATATAATATTAACTCTTTTTCTTTGTTCCAGGCTCCTATACTACAGTTCAATGACTTACGAGGAGATGTGGCTAGACTGCGCAGATAAACTGACAGGGATGATACAGAACATTATCGAGTTCGCTAAACTTATACCCGGATTCATGAAGCTCACGCAAGATGATCAGATCCTGCTGTTAAAATCTGGTGAGTATAGTATCCATGGGTCATTCATTATTTTTGGAGATCTTTTGTTCTGAAATTTTGAGTTAGTCTGACCCGGGATACTGGCCTTTGTCCAGTTTGGGGTCAGACAAAAAAAAAAAAATTATCTGTTTTTTTTTTACTTTCATTCCTTTTATCGTGTTTTTATTTTGCGTGGTAATGTGTTATTATGAAAAATAAAAGAGTATTTATGTACCCTACGGAACCTCTTGCTGTATTTCCTAAAATATGGAGCAGAAAATCAGTATTTTTCCATTTACCTTTGTAAAGCAATGCCCAATCCATACTTACATTTTCTTTAAAAAAATATTATCATTGCAAGTTAGAATAAAATATGCATGTATATATCCTACATAATAGTGTATTTAGTATCAAATCATCACCATCATTAACCCATCCCTTGCACTATCACATTCTCACGACCTACAAACTTATATCTAAATATCCCAATATTCTTCTTCGTCCAGGGTCGTTCGAGTTGGCCATAGTCCGGCTTTCACGGCTGATCGACGTGAATAGAGACCAGGTGTTGTATGGAGATGTAGTGCTGCCTATCCGGGAGTGCGTGCATGCACGGTGAGTTTACATTTAGTTGTGGAAGTTACATTTAATTGGAGAATAAAATTTAATTTCAAGTCTCATTCAGTTTAAAAGTTACAATTTATTATGAGAAGTTACATTTAATTTTAAAATATATTTAACTCTAATATTACATTTAACTCTAGAGAAAAGTACGTTACATTTAACTCTAGAGAATTTTACATTTAATTCCAGAATGTGACTTGAATTATCCACATTTTCTTACGCCAAAAAAAACTGATCAGCAAATTAATTATGTTTATTAAAAGCCCTTGTATATCAAAAATAAATTATTTAATTCCAGTGATCCCCGTGACGTAGCGCTAGTGGTGGGAATATTTGACGCGGCGAAGACAATCGCGCGACTCAAACTGACTGAGACTGAACTTGCGCTCTACCAGAGCCTTGTGCTATTGTGGCCAGGTAAGATTCATAATTATTATATTACACCTAGCAAGCCAACATTATGATAGATATTAGACACACTTGAAGTTATGAGATATATTTCGTGATGTTACGTTAACCTTCTTTTTGTTACGGGGCGAAAAACCCTCATATGCTCTGGTCCACCGCCTTGGGGCAAGCGGACGGGTCTATAGACTATAACTGACTTAAAACCACCCCGGTGTTCATGGGAATTAGTGCCTTCCACGATCCCTGGCTAGTAGGCCCGTGTGTTTGGACCTCTTCAAATTGTATGTTAACCTTCTATTATCCCTCCACAGAACGGCATGGCGTCCGTGGAAACCCGGAGATCCAGTGCCTGTTCAACATGTCGATGGCGGCTATGCGGCATGAGATCGAGACTAACCACGCGCCGCTCAAGGGCGACGTCACTGTCCTAGACACGCTGCTGGCTAAGATACCCACCTTCAGGTATGTACCTATACCAACGACCATACAGCCACTAGACGCCTAATACTTGATCTAACGCACGAAACAAATTCTGTCAACTCGCTGAGGTGCGGGGGAACGGGGTACTGCATTCTGATTGGCCCTTTCAAGGTCATTGCATTTCATAGGGATGAGACAGGTTTAAATCAAACAAGAACGTATCGATATTTTTTAATTGTATTTAATAAAATATGTATTTACAATTTACATAAATAACTTGCATTTAAGTACCTTCTTTATTCTGAATACGATTGAATCATGTAAGAACATTCAAAAATCGCTTGGTTGCAATTGCCCATTTTTTTTTTAAATCTGGATCGTGTGGGTATCTAAAATTAATCGTTAAAGTTTCACAATTTGTTAGCTGTATCCTGTTGTAATTTTTAATTACTAACAATATATTTTTTACTTAAATAGTTAGGTTTTTTTGCTTTATCGATAACAGGGGTGGTCATGCGATTTGGAGCATCACTAATTATTTTTACTTAAAATCGAGGAAAAGAGATGGCAAAAAAATTACTCTCAAAAGAAAGAGATGCAATCATAAAAGACATCAACGCGCGCTCCAAGAATGTGCACTGCATACAAGTATGACCAGTATAAGATGAACTCCGAAAAATAATGTCAGAAAATTAATTTTATTTAGATTAAGGAACCATTAACTTACCGATGAAATGTGATACCGTCTTTCAGGAAACTTGAAGTCCGGCTTTCTTTAACACACCAACGTACTGTACACGGGGCCATATTATGTTTTTTTTCTCGAATTTTCAAAGGTGTAGTGCGGAAGTGTTTACGGCTCACAGGTGTGGTCGAAACTAATGCGAACTTTGTGACTGACGACGGCTATAAGATTTATAGCCCTAATGTGTTGACAGACATTTGTCGCCTGTTATTAGGCGTCTAGTGGCTGTATGGTCGTTGACCTATACTATGTCATTAGACTTATAATTTATTTGTATTTTGCACTGGAAAAATAATTAATTTCCGCTTTTTAATAGCTTGCTGCTGCTTCTTGCTACACACGCAGAAAATATTTGTAGATCACAGCTTAATAAAGTAACAGAACGCAGCAAATGGATATGAAGCAGTCTTCCGATATATTCTAAAAACATTGCGTGCCATTTTAAATCTATGATGAGAAATAAGTAAAGGCACTTATAATTCGTATTCATCTTATAATTATTATAACGTTTCAAAACAGATTTACTGCACGCAGCTGCAGTGTGCAATCTTTTCTAGTCTTGTGCACAGATTTGGTGGAATACTTACACATGAAACCGCAACTTAGTCATAACATTAAAACTAATTAAAATAAATGTTCTATTACAGAGAACTATCGCTGATGCACCTCGAGGCGCTGTGCCGCTTCAAGGCAGCACATCCCCACCACGTGTTCCCAGCGCTCTACAAGGAGCTGTTCTCACTCGACAGTGTCCTGGACTACACGCACGGCTAGCTCCGAACCTCCCCAGGTTTAGACCCACAGGTTTCTATCAGGTTGCGTTAGAACGATCTCATTTTTGCCCAATATAGCTGGACGGTGGCATTTTGAGACCTTTTCAAAGACTCTTGACAGCTCGACAGCTATTTTTTTATTAATTCCTACGCAAAACTAAACGCATCTGAATAATTTGTTAATATATTTATAATTGTATGTATGTACCTTGAGACTGTTAAAATATTTACTTAAAAGTATGTACGTACAATAATTAAAAGGAGGTTTATTTAATTCGATTCTAGTTACATTTAAATGCGTTTAGTTTTACATTTAATCTCAGAATATATGATGATTTTTTTTTCATTTGTTATGGAAATCTCTTATTATTTTTTTCGTAACAAGAAATATATTATGTAGCGTTACACACATTTTTGTGGTTTATTTAATACATAATTAGACATAGTGTATGTTTGATTGTGTATTGTATACAAAGGAATATCGTAATATAATTATCGTAAAGTGTATCTAACTCTGAATGAAGAAATAATAATAATTATTATATAAAGATATAATAATAGGAATAGAGTTTTTATTAAGAAATAAATAAAAAAGTTATAAAGGTGTAGCAAGTTAAAGATCACACAGTTTCAATTAAACGAAACTTATTTTAAAATAGGACTTTTTTTTATTAATTTTAACAGTTTTTTTTAAAGAATGTAACTTGTTATTTATTTCAAATGATTATTATTATTATTGATGTTTTTTTCGCCTCTGTAGATTTTCGATTTAAGTTGTAATATAGGAATACATGATACTGCCCATTTTTTTGTATTTTTTTCGTTGTTTTTAATTAAATAAATAAAGAGGTACATATATGTCAAATATGTAAAAGCGATGGAAAAATGCAAATCATAATTAAAAGTAATTTTAAGTCGAATAACAGTCGTGCGTTGAACAAAATTATCAAATGAGTATGAATAATGAACTTCAGGAATGAGTAATCAAATTTTGACGGACAAAAATCATTTTTGTAATATCTAGCAGGCAATTTTTATTTGTTTTTAATTTTCTCGCGTGGTAGAGTAAATTGATCTCATTTTTTTTTCATATTCTTTGCTTGGGTGCCATCTTTGGAATTATGTCACATTTTGCATAATAAAAATGAAATAAGAAAAAAATGAAAAAACACAATTTTGCATAATAAACTGTTGTATTTTTATCCGTTAATACGTAAATTATTTTTTTACCTTTTTTATTTTAGCTTGACGCGATTTTATACGTATATTTATAATTTAATTTAAATTGCCTGCTACTAATAATTAGAATTATTAAAATAACCATCAATTTTCTAACATTACGCTAAGTTTGTCGAATAGCCTTTACTATAGACTGGATTATATTAATGTTAATAAAAAAGTATAAATCTTAACTTGTATTTTGTAAATAGTTATTAATCATATGTATTTTATATTAAATATCATAAGGTTCGATGGGTTATCTTTAATTTTACATTCTATTAAAAAATATAATTAAAGAAACAAATTTTTCAAAATGGCCTCCGAGCATGCTTGACAGATCATGTGAAAAATGTTGTTTTTTTCCTTTCTATATATTATATATTTTTTGTTAAATAAAGCAATCTGTTATTGTCTAGTTTTGTTTTATTTATTTTTTGATTTCCTTATTTTCCTTTTTTATTATTTTTTATAACAGATAAAATAGGTATAACCATATAGTGAGATGATACATAATAGTTTAAAAAAACATACGGGTGGTTCAAATGTTACTTTTTAAACATGACATATTTTAATTTTTATTAAAACTCAGATATATACGTAGAAATAATTAATTTTAAATATTTCCACAACTATTAGTATATGCAATACAGTTTTTCAAAGAGTGTGTAAGTACTCTTCTTCGCAAAAATAAAAATAAAATTTGTAAAAACCTAGGCGCACACGTTTAGATTGTTTAGTCATTATGTTTAGCTTCGATATGGGAATGTCCAATTTGTACAATTATTTTGTAAATCATTTTTTTTTTAATTATTAAAGTATGGTATATTCCATAATAAGTTTTGTAATATTGTCTTTATTCATCACTTAATTAGATACTTAAATATAATGTCTACTACAGATTGTAAATTAATTTCACTATGTATTTTTTTCAGAAATCATTGTTTAACTGTACTTTTTGTCATGACTGTCATCTACAATTGGACATTACCCGTGAAGGTTTACAAAATAAAATAAGTAAAAAAACGAAATATTGGAGAAAACGTTTTAGAGCACTAAGACTGAAAAAATTGGCTGAAAACCTGTTACCTTCGCTTAACAACATGTTTAGCAGAAAAAAAACAATAAATAAAATTATATTACAAAAAAAAAACAATTTTCAGCAATTACCTGAATTACCTGATTCAGATATATAACTGTTTGAGACCGGCCATGCATCTCGAATTTATAATGAAAATAAATCATTAAAATAATTATTCTTCGCCTTCTTCTTCAAGAGGAAGAAGTAGAAGAATTAAAATTATTTAATGAAATGGTACTACACACTTGCGACTATTTTATTTGTTAGTGATTTGCTATCTCTGCTTCTGAGGGGTGGAAAAACTACATTAGTCTTTCAATATTTTGGATGATTATATAGTTATAGTTTTCTCAGTTATTTTAGCGTGACCTTTTATCTCGTCACTAAAGTGTATCCCAAAGTTAACGCAAGATTCGAATGAAATAGAAAACACAGTTTTTAAATTAATTATGTTTTTTTTTTATTGAATCTTAGAGTACACAGAATAGGGTTATGTGTGTAATAACCTAATAACACATCGGGAAAATAGTCTCCATTGCTTTACTGGCCATATCATCATAAATTCTCATGAACATTTTGCAAAATTTGCAAAAATGTGGCTGAATTTCGACGATGCAGTGTGCAATCTCCTTCATGGAATCCTCCGATGCACTTTATGCTCGTTTGGCCGTAGGCTTGTTAACTTTTGACTGCAAATATCTCCTAAACTAATATAATGGTGTTAAAACACATACTCAGAGAGCCTACTTCTGATAATCGAAACCTCTCATGCAGTAGTTGTATTGTTTAGCAGACTGAATGGTGTTATTATCTCGTGTGATCCATTTATACTAACTCTAAACTGCCAGCAGCTGTCAATCTGTGTTTTTTGTTCTCTTACAAATTCTATAACGCACTAATGACGGTAAATTCGTCTTGCGTACATTTTGGGACACTCTGTACAAGGTTTTAGTTGAGTAGCTGCTACTGGCGAGTCTGCTAAAATCATAATGATTTATATTTTGTTACCGATAAGGTTGCTGTCGTCAAGAAGCAAAATAACTGTCAATTTACTTTAATAGATTGGAATTAGGTGGTGTTGTCTTCTGGGCTATATAATATCTACATACCAAGATCACTAATCCCTATTAAATGTCAATATTAAGCCCCAACTTCATAAGGATTAAATCTACGTTGTATTTCTGTCATCTTTGACTACAAGGCTGAATATAAATTAACTAAGTGTCTACAGATTTTCTCTGTTCCTTAGATCTTCTTGGGTAAAGTTTCACAGCCTGACAATACTTTACAAGGCATAATAATGATACCGTTTATAAAATAGTGTGAGCAATATCGCTATTCGTCGATTCCTAACACATTGATAAGATTGAGTCAGGCGTTCCAAAATGTAGTAGTGCGTAGACATCTTAAAACATCTGTATAACCTACGATTTAATTCGTTGGAGTCGCTCTAAAAGTAGTCAATGTATTCCTGTGTCCTCTTAAACTGCAAATCGTTCCTTGGTTAACGTGTGTCCAACTCTTCCCAGTGTGATATTTTTAGGGTTCCGTACCTCAAAAGGAAAAAAACGGAACCCTTATAGGATCACTCGTGTGTCTGTCTGTCCGACCATTCTCCCCCTCTTATATCCGAAACTACTGAGCCTAAAATTCTGAAAAAAATACAGAAATTAGTTCAACACGTATAGATTACAGGAAAACCTATAAGAAGTCTTGGTACGGAACCCTTCATGTGCAAGTCTGACTTGCACTTGGCCAGTTTTTTTTAAAGCGACCCACGCGCTTGTCTAAAGATGAAAATGTTTGAGTAGGTAATACATTTTCCTCAAATAATCGCAATAAACCAACTCGCACTGGGCCCGCGTGGTGAATTATAGCCCATCTCTCTTCTAGAGAGGAGGCCTGAGTCCCTGCAGTGGGAACATAATAGGCTGACGATGATGATGATAAAAAATACGCAATAAAAAGTCGCAAGTGTGTATCCCTCCCAAACAACGCCGTGTCCATACCTTCGAACAATACTTAGACTTGATTGGTGCAAATCGAAGGGTGAAGAGAGTAGCATCTTGCCTCTCGTTCGCACATATTCGTATAAGTGGCAGTGCGATAGTGATAGTATATAGGGTAAACGTTTTACTTGCTGGGTAGTTTTAGTAGGTATTTCTAAAACTTTTGTACTATGTTTTGCTAAATTTTCACTAAAAAACTAATATAGATTTGGACACGTAAAGGATAGAATAAAAAAAAAAAAACGTATTTTGGAAAAAGCAAGCATGATGTATATGGGAATAATCGGTCACGGGTGTCGTGTGTTTTTTTTACGAAAATTCGGTTCGATTAGGTAATTTCTTTTTCTTTAATTTGTATGTTTTTTCTAAGAGTTTCTATTTTGTAAAACGGTACCTACGAATTTATGGGTATCTGAGATCATTATAAATAGTAAAGAAAAAGAAATAAAAAATAATAAAATTTTTGTAAATCTTGTTTTTCTATGAGATGATTTATATTATCAAAAATATTAATTTGTTAATGAAATAATTAAGTATTTTTACACATTACCTGAACATATGAAAGAGTAAGAAATATAAAGAAATAAATACATAATATATCTATGTAAAGAACAGAATATATTAAAAAACATATTTTATATGCGTGGTATGATCGAAAATTGTGATCAACAATAAAAAAATAGTGAAAATCTTTTTTTACTCATTTTTTTGTTCAGAAACTGTGGGCTAAGCCGTTTTCGATGATGTTGCGCATAAGCTTTGTTGGTTTATGAACTCAATACAAAAAAACATTGTACCTATGTACCTAAAGTAGTTAATGGTGAATTTTGAGAACCAATAGTAAATAAATGTTATTGTTTTTATTATTATTCTCGAATCACTTGCAAATGCGTTTGTGTTTTATTTCTTCTGCCACACTACCTTTAGATTTTGAGGGTCTTCGGGTCGGCACATTCGGTTCGGCAATAATATGTTGAAAGAAAAACCCGACCCGAATGAATACATATTTGATCAGACTCCTGACAACAAATCTTCTTCAATTTAATAAGATTACATTATTGTCTATCACGATGACTACTAATGATCTACCCAAATGGTCTCTTTGTACTATGGCGGTCTTATGCGCCTGATCACCACTAAGCTCATTTTTGCTTGCACTCAAGAAATAGAATCGCTCGCTAGCCCGTGGCAGCGCCTCGGCACGATTTAGGCGAATTTTTTTTTAAATGATCAGGCGGAACTGTCTTCGATCGTACTTCGACACTCGAACCGTTGAGCGCCTTCAGTTCCGAGTTAAGCAACACGATTACTGACACATGTTTGCAATGACTGGATACAAATAATGGCTAATCTATTATGGGCTTACGCGGAGTCCGAGTTACATCTGCCGATGGGTGGGAAAAATGTTGACACTCCATAACATAACATTACACCTGTGTTCCGCTAACCTATTGCCATTATTATTATGTCATAATCGGACATTAAATCAGATTCTGTGGCTGCTACTGAGATATTCCTGATGGGAAAAGCCCTTTCCCCGTACCGTCCGCAATCAAACCCCGGACCTCATGCTTAGCAATCGTACTTGCGACTAGTTGATCATTCAGGCAGTCAAGTGTTAACAGTATTTTATGTACTTAGTATTGAATTAACGCAACGGTGTCTAAAATTGACCACAGAAAGGGAATATAGTGGAGGTTTTAGGGCTGATCAAAAAGAAAGAATTATACAACTCACATTAACTCATCCTATGCCGAGATTAAAGTCACAATTATAAATTCATTGTGTCTCGCATGGATCTACGTTCACACACGACATCGGATCGGCAAATTAAGGGTTAAACCACCATGACCTCAAGATTCAGGCGAATTAAAAAGTCACTGTATACCCATAACATTTAATTATAATTTATTACAACTATAAATATACAATACCAGTTTGTAATCACAGATTTATAAATACCTAACAGAGTAGAGAGTACTGAAGCAGAAATCAGCCTACATGCTTCCTTTTTAGATCATTTTTATTTTTTGTTCGGAATTTTTCACTTGTAGTGAAAAATCTGAGCAAAGAATTCATCAACATTTACACACTGTGTCTACATTTCTAATCAAACTTTCCTCTCGCAGGTCTGCTGGAAGAAATTTCTTTTTGAAATAAGCAGTACCTTTGTGCTCTTCTATTTGTTATGTTTTTATCCTTTTTTTGTATTTTGTGTGTGCATAAATAAATAAATAAATAATAAAGAACGAGGTTGGATTTCGATCGGTTGGCTCTTTCGTTAGCCTATCAAATGATCCAAAAAAATTAAGAAAATGTTTGATCGTGTGGAATGAATCAGAAGTAGACAAGACTCAAGAACAGTGTCTAACCTCTCAGCTCTACGAAAACTTAACTTTGCAAGCATTGCGTGGTTTTTCTTCTCCCCAAATCAAGGAATACAGTTTTGATTGTGACAAATAAATGCCTAACCCTAGGAAAAGTACTACTAATAAGAATAGTGGAAAGTAAATGGTTCCGTATGTCATTACGAAAATCGGGTACGGGAAGAGACCACGTTGATTGTATGTGTGAAGGATTCTGAAACAAAGAAACACGATTTAATAAAAAGATCTGGCTTTTGGCCTTTCTACTAGAATAAATGCTGCTGTTATGATAAATGTTTATTCCATGTTCCATGAAAAAAAAAGTAATTGGGTCCTAAAATTAACTATGTTATAAATCATGGTGTCTTAGACCGCGAACAGTCATGAACAGACTTTATTCATTATTTTCAACTTTAAACTTCTGCAATCAACCAATCTTCTTTTCTTCTTTCAATTCATAATTTGTTTTAATTTTACCATACAGGGTGTAAACGAATCCTTCACGTAGCCATCAAACAAGCATTAGGTATGTGAATCAAACTAAGTAATCCTACGCAAAAATTATTGCTGAGAAATGACTTTTATTTTGAGGAAAAAAACACTTTTTGCGTTAAAACATGGAGGTAATTCAAGTAAAGTTGTAACCAGAAAAACCGGTAAGTATTGAAGAAACAGATGTGAAAAATTTGGACCCCAAATTTATATCTCTGTAATTAGGGGGTGGAAACGGGTTAATTAAAAAAAAACCCAGTGATGGGGAGAACAAGTGTCTTTCGGGTTCGACCCTCATATTTTCGACCAGCGGATCGTGTCAGTCACCTTGGTGAACTAAATGCAACAATTGTGGTGATATGTGATTGGCTCAAGTCGATTCCTTGACAGTAAAACCAGTTATTTCCTCATAATACAACACTATTATCGATGATTTATACTTACATAGAATTATACAACACGTATAAAACCACCAGGATGCCAAGATTCAGCCGATGCGACATCTGAGCGGGTCTCGGCAAAAACACCAGTTCCCACACCACAGCAGACATTATACAGAAATGCATGACCAAGTTAGATTTAAAAGAAAATATCTTGTCTATGAACGCAGGGAATAGTAGCTCTCTGTTGTAGATGAAGATTGGCCAGAATATTGTAAATATGAGCTGAAACAAATAGAAAATAAGATTAATTTATTGCATTTTTTTGGATGGGCACATTCTATTTGGTACTATATTTTAAACAACAAATCTGGCTCTATAGCTTGTAGTGAGAAATTCATGATTGAAAAATCGACTTTCCCTGACTCGGGAATTGAACTCAAGCCCCCATGCTCAGCAGTCACGCAATCACTTAACCAACATGACATATTATGTCGTCAATTTTGCCGCCCGGATTATGCGGAACTATGCCGACCCGAAAGGTGTGGACAGTTGGACACCTCTCAACTTTACAGAATAAATCAATGACAAAGTGGAAAAGTCCCATTTTGTTTGTTAATTTAAATAAGACTGTGAGTTAAATACTTTATTTTGGCTTTTATAATTAAATTACTACAGCGGGAGCAATAATTGGTCGAATTTGGCAATCTCCTCTCCGCTTGGCACATCTCCGCTTTGGTGGATTACGGGCCTTACACTGGTTTGGGAAGTGTGGCGGGCTTGTTCCAAAAAATAAATAGAAAAAAAGCATTTTTCTTGACACTATTGCGCAACCGTATACAACTTGAAGTGCAATTTAAGATAAAAGATAGTCCAGTATTTTATGCCATCCCTATTTAGAATCTGTGGATATATTATTGGATATACCGAAACAACTGTAACATGTGGGGCAACACCACAAATATGGGACAATAGGCTGATGAAGAGTCTATCTTCTGGTTAAGCTGCGCTTGCCTTGGCTTAACCGAAATTAGCAAAACCCACATTTTATTTTTTTAACTCTAAAATCACATCAAATTTGAAAAATCCAAAACGCTATCATGCTATTAAATAACCTGAGTATACTGCATGTTATTTACTAGCATGATTGGGTGGCGCATCGCTCAAGGTCGCTGGCATTTAGTGTCGCCTGAAGCCACCACACCTTCACCTATTCCAGACTGAAGTTTTCCCGTGCCTCGGAAAGTAAAAGAAAAGAAAGAAAGAAAGAAAGAAAATGTGTTTATTGGTTTCCCAACAGGACAAAACAAATTGACAAAAAAAAAAAAAAAAAAAAATTAAACGTTAACAAAGTAAACATTAAGATAAACACTTAAAATTAGGACATAATAATTTAAACTATATGTTGTCCCGTGCGAAGCCAAAAGGCCAATAACTCAGCATGTTGCTGCGACATTTATGACTAATGTCACAGCGCTGGTATTGGTGTGAAGTACGTTAAGCTGTTGGTCCCGGTTGCACTTTATCGATTTTATATAGTCGTTACAGGTAGTCAGTAACCCCAAAGTCTTACCAAGGGGTATCAGGTGCTAACTGGATTATCGAAATCGCGAAATCTATATTTTCTAACTTTTTGTGACTTTTGCAGTTCAGTATCACGCTGTATGCAGACCAAAATATGATTTGCCATCGTAATACATAAGTATTTACAGAATTTTAAACAGTAAATCATCAATACAACACTCTGAGTTCATTTTATCCCATTAAACTACCTTTTTTTATGAAATATTTATTGAACATACAACCTGAAACACTGCCAAGCAAATAGCAAAAAACGTAAAAAAAAATTAAACGCTCTCTGGCGTCTCCAGCTGCAAGTGTTGCAAACTCTTACTCACCACACCCAGAGGAAAGATTAAAGCTGAGAAGAAAGTCTGTCGGAACCTCCTGATGCTCTTTGGTATGAGATTGTCTCTGCCTGTCACTGTCAGGAAGTCACAGGCGAATGCTAGCGAGAAGTAGGACATTTGGAACGCCTGGAAAAGAAATCATATTTTTTTAATAAAATAAATAAATCTCATCATTGTTCTAGGTTCAATTCCCGGGTCGGGTAAAGTGTTATTGGGTTTTTCCATCAGGAATTTCTAAGTAGCAGCCATGGATGCTGGATATGTACTATTAGGTACACCTCAGTCTAACCTTTCGTGGATTAAATGCGTTATGTTGAGTTATGTATTAAAAGCAGCATTAAGGTACAAGTTGGTAGCCGACTGCACGCAGCAGCAGCAGCAGACGACATGTCGTCGCTTCATGTCGTCACGCACACGTCGTCGCGTCATAATGTCGCTGCAGTCATGATTTCGAACCCGACTGCAAATAACTATTAGTCAATAACTCTAAACACGCTCGACATGTCGTTGCTCCGGCGTCAATGGCACTAGTGACTGATCTGCGGTCGGACGACACGTGCGTCTGCCGCTCGACGACGCGTCGCTAGCTTCATGTCGCTAACTACGGAGGGAATTTCATAGAAATACGTAGAAACCAGTAGTGTCGCCGCGACACGTCGTCTGCACCAACTTGCACCTTTATGTGCCGAGTTTCCTGCATGCCTCGGGAAACATGTTGGTCTCGGCTGTAATTTGTGGATCTTCGAAAGTCTTCACAGGTAGTCAGTGGCCCAAAAGTCTGACTTGTCTTATCAAGGTACCGTAATACTCAGCACTAACGGCTGTGGGGGTCCTATAGGCAGTCGCTCCATATAAAATACTGGTATTAAGCTGCATCCGGTTAATAAAAACAAATGGAAAGAAAAACGTTCTTAGTCTGTTTATTTTATTTTATAAGGGCTTGCTCTTGACTTCAATCTTACCCTAAGGGTAGAGATGAGGTCGACGATGGAACGAGCTTACCCAGAAGAAGCCTATTTACTCGCGACTTAAAAAGATTGGGGTAGGGTGATATGAACTCGGGAAAACCGATGCAGGCAGGGTTCCACTCCATGGTGGAATAAGCTCGTGGTGCTCTTGCGCATATTCTCCGTCCTCTCCTGTTTTATCATCATCATCAGCCTATAATGTTCTCAATGATGGGACACAGGCCTCCTCTCTATGAGGGGAAGTGGACTATAATCCATCACATGAGCCCAGTGCGGGTTGGTAGATATCACATGTCTTTGAAATTTTGGGTTTCCGGTTTCCGATGTTTTCCTTCACCTTTTTTGAGAGCAGTGGTGCTGAGCTGCATTCTGAAGATGATGCTGCTGATATTGTTTTACAAAAGAGGAGATTATTATAGAACTCACAATATTCCAAACAGTCAGATACCGACTCTGCATCGACGTCATATTCTTGATGGCCAGATCCCTCGTCAGGTCCTCATTTTGCATGGAGAGGAACATCACCACTGAGTTGGCGCTGTGGAGGCCCAGGGTCACAGCCTGGCCGAGGAGACGGAGGTAGATGGAAGAGGACATGCTCTGGAAATTATGAGAACATAACTTAATATCACGCGACTGGAAAGGAGAAGAAACCCCTGGAGGGTCCGAGAGTTTCTTTTCAATATTAAATGGAAAAAAACTGGCCAAGTGCAAGTCGGACATGCATATGAAGGGTTCCGTACCATTGTAGTAGATATTGAGAGGTTTCCCATGTTATTTTAGCACCAAAATCGAAAAGAGTATGTTTAGATGGTTTGTTCATGTAAAGAGGGTGAGTGAAAGTCGACTAAAGAAACGTATTTACAAGGCAGATGTGAGTGGCAACGCCGGGAGGGGACGCCCTAGAAAGACATACTCACCTTTTTGATGAGGTCCTTCAGAAAGGACAGGTGCGTAGTACTCGCAACTGGCGTGCGTGTATGATCAGATGTATGAATGTGGACGAGGCAAAAGGAGTAGGTATGTAAGGATCGTAGCAGGTGGCGTTCTGTGGTTTCTGTCTACCTCAATGGGGACAGGAGGATTATTGTTAACTGGTTTTGATCGCCGGTTAAGCAGAGGTGTACCTTTAATTTAAATTTAATTGCGCAGCTGCTGTTCAGTTGATTTTGCCCGTTTTCACTAAAACAGGTCATCACCTGTGACACAGAGTACTTCCTACTAATATTATAAACGCGAAACTTTGCAAGTATGGATGGATGGATGGATGTTTGTACTCTTTCAATCAAAAACTACTGAACGGATGTGGATGAAATTTAGAAAACAGATCGTTTATAACCTGGATACAACACATAGAACACCACGCGAGCGAAGCCTCTGGCACAAGCTAGTTTATAATATAGTATTGAGGGATGCCTAAGTGGGCATCATGGTAGGATGGCCTATATAGAGTAAGATCCCAGGGCCACCAGACGTCACGATTTTTTGTATGTACCTTGATGACCTGATACCTGAAAATTGGCCGTCCAAGCAAGTTAGCTGGTAGTAGTGTGTTCTTAGTTCATACTAACACTACTCAATCGTCCACATTTCCTTCGTCAGAAAATACGTGACGTCTGGCGGCCCTGGGATCTTGGACTAATAGTAACAACACCGATTCACTGATGCCACAGACTACTTTATTATTAACTGGACTGATGCATTATGTTTTGTTTTGAAAACGAGGATAGGTTGCCAAGCAACAAATATCAAACAATATTGACTGTCGACAGACAATGAATGAATGAAGAAAAAAAATACAATGAATCTCTTTAACAGGGAGCCAAAAAATGGCCGATTTAACAGAAACATAATAGAATAATTAATGATATGAATTATGGGACAAACACGGTCAGAAATTAGACAGTCCATGCTTCTTCTAACTTGTTTAAAAATATTTAATAGTTATAAACGAATCTATTATTAACTTACTAATACCTTTTGAGCGCCACAGTCACTTACTATAGACGACAAGCCGAACAAGCAAAAAAGTGCCTTAAGTCTAAAGTCACTAGGTACTTTTTAGCTTGTCATCTTACTTAACTATGGCGTTCAAAAGTATATATTGAAATGAAATTATTAATACAGACACACATGATACAGGTCCATAGTAATATTATGTAGGTAAGTAGGAACTTATAGCTATGTTAGTTACCTTTTGACAGTTAAAAATAAATTAAAACCAAAATAACTGAGTGCTGTCAACGATAAATGTGCCCAAAGTAAGGTCTAGTACCTATATTTTATTTTATTTTATTTTTATTTACCTTTTTATTCGTTTTTGGGCGTTTCATTGTTTCGTAACAACTCACACTCACTACACTTAGAATGAAACTAATTAGATTATGGAATTAATTAGTGGTTCGTAATCACAATCAGTGCGACGTAAAATAGATAATAGAATTATGTTTATCTTCTTAATATAAAAAATACTTGTCACTATGTTGGTAAGCGCTAATCTCCACCGACATAGCCCGAAGAATTACTAAATTTTTGAAATGGTAGTGGGTAGGGCACATTGCTCGAAGAACGGATGGCCGATGGGGCCTACAAGTTCTGGAGTGAAGGCTGCGAACCTGAAGACTTTGCGTTAGACGGCCTCCCATTACGTGGAGTGTGCACCTGGTGAAGGTTGCGGGGATCGACTGAATGCAAGATGCATGGGACCGGTCAATGTGGCGACACTTGGGGGAGGCCTATGTCCTGCTGTGGAGGTCTTTTTATCTCTATATATTTTAATTACAGTATAGATTTCCGCATGTTATGTAGTATTTGTCACTGATAATTTTGTCTTCCTTGTAATTTTATCTGGTCGGGAGCCTTACAGGGTGATTGAAGATTAAGATAACATAACATCACACCTGAAATCGCCGAAGGGTTAGGTACAGGCGTGTACTTAATTGTACCCTCAATTTCGCCAGTTATGTCCCATTTGAAAGGGGGTGAGCCTATTGCTGTCAACCGCGCACAAATCCAGCCTCCGTAGCTGCTACTGCGAAATTTCTGAAGGAAAAACCCAAATGCAGTTTAGTCCGCCTGATTCTAAACAGCGTCTGACATTGATGTTGAGTTTCATCTGTTTGATGGTCTGCAGCACACCCTTAAATTGTATGACTATAATACCCTCTCTGTTAGGCTGCGTGTACACTGACTGTGGAGCGGATAAACGGAGAAATATTGACCAATAGGATTGCATATAATCTGCCGTCTGTTCCAGTGTGCCATCTTATTGGTTAATATTTCTCCGTTTCTCCTCTTCGCAGCTTCGCTCCGTTTCAGTGGACAGGGAGTCTTACACGCTGATTTATAACTTACTTACATGTGTTTACGTAATTATGCTAATTGGAAGTCACATATAAACGCCATTTACCTGGCATTAAAAGTAGATTGTAAGATAATTTATAATTATGCAGTTTTTATTTTTATTATATTTATGTTCTGTAAAGTAGATAAGTGCATGGTTATTTATTAAGATAAAATCATATAACAATAATAAGAGCGTAATTGAATCGAAGTGTTGTCCAATGGCCCATTTTCATATCTACAAAGAAATAAATTGGAATTGGCATTTTACTGCGATAAATTCGAAATAATTAATAAATAATTCTGTTAAACCCACGATGGTTTGTGTGGTATGTTTACGTCTATAAAAACTGTTTGTAATCCTGTGTTATTGAATGATAAAAGCAAAAAAAAAAAAAAAAACTTAAGCTTGCAACTAAGGGAAATCTCCGATAACCCTTTGCCTAAAACCATAATTTAACCCAGAACTGTCACTGTCATTTTGTCTGGGACTGCCTTGTGTTCGAAAGCGCGACTGCTGAGCGTGACGTCCTGGGTTCGATTCCTGGGTCGAGCAAAGTTTTTGAAGTTTTCCATCAAGAAATTCTCAATAGCAGCCACGGAGTATGGATTTATGCCCGTTTGATGGCAATAAGGCCCTTAATACTTGGGACTTAATGCCTGTGGCACACCTTCGCTGCGAAACTCAAAGGGCGAAACCGCAAATAACTTATAATAACCGCTGTAAGTTGTAAGTTCTTTGGCGGCGAAACAGGAGCGAAATTCCCTGCTCTAACGTACAAAACTGACTATGATGCTGTCTCTTTCTAACACGATTTCGCTCATTTGCTCAGGAGCCGTCTACATCTCCGCCCGTTGACCGTACTACTGTTGTACAGCGAAACTCGCGCAGCGGAGGTGTGTTATAGGCATGAAACATATCTGGCGAAATGTGGGTGTACTATTAGGTACACCTCTGCCTAACCCTTCGGGGATTACAGGCGTGATGTTATGTTATGCTTGTCTAGACTTTCTGGTTTGGCGTAACCAAAAACTCTGAGATATCGGGTAGATTAAAAAAACAGCTAAGAAGTAATGTCCCTATACAGAAACCGGTAGGTAGTGTCAAGAAGAAAATGTAATGGCTCACATAATTAAATAATGATTTAAATGAAGTGGCCATTTAGATAAATTATCTCTTGTCTTGATATACTTGAATTTTTTTTTTTTTTTTTTATTAATAAAACGTTGCCCCCCACTAAGAATTTCTCCTGTATCGTGGGTGCGCTTACAAACATTTAAATTCACATACACAAATACCCAGACCCGGAACAACTATCTGTAGGTCGCACAAATTTGTCCGCACGGAACAAATATTTGTGCGACTAACCCGCGACACGCAGCACAGCAGTCCAATCGCTCAGCCACTGCGCCAACCGTGTCGTCGAAATTGCGCGTTGCTGGATCTTGCAGATAAGTATATCGAGTCAAATCTGTGCATGATTACTGGGTAATTTTGCGTCAGTTTTGGCTAGATATTGTAATAAAAAAAACATCACGCCTGCATTCCCCGGGTAAGGGTTAGGCAGAAGTGTACCTACCTAATAGTAGCATTTAGCTCCTGCTAAGGCTGCGGATTGTTCCAAAGAGATAAGGTATCTATAATAATATATATTTTATTATATATTACTAGCTGACCCGGCAAACGTTGTTTTGCCTTAAAAAAAAAAAATAGGGGGATGAAAAATAGATGTTGGCCGATTCTCATAGATACCGGATAAGCACAAAAAATTTCATCAAAATCGGTCAAGCCGTTTCGGAGGAGTATGGCAACGAAAACTGTGACACGAGAATTTTATATATTACTAGCTGTTCCCGGCAAACGTTGTTTTGCCATTTTCAGAAAAAAAAAAAAGATGATAAATAGATGTTGGCCGATTCTCATAGATACCCGATACGCACAAAAAATTTCATCAAAATCGGTCAAGCCGTTTCGGAGGAGTTTGGCATCGAAAACTGTGACACGAGAATTTTATATATTAGATATATAAGATAAGATAAGATTATAGATACCGCGGCTCTGGACACAAACCGCCTTATTACAAAAGGTAGTTAAACCTAGTTTAACTTAGACTTGGTTTATCTCGCATGCTGTCACTTTCTTTTGAATATTATTGAAGTGAGACGTCATGCGAGATAAACCAAGTCTAAGTTAAACCAGGTTTATCTACCTTTTGTAATAAGGCGGAAAGGGCTAAGAAGGAACATGGATGGTTTTCAGTCTGTAGAAGTCTGACACTCCCTTTCACTCCACCCAGAGCGGGAGGAGTCATTTGGTGATTTACCATACTCTAAAAAACTGGCTAAATGCAAGTCGGACTTGAAAACCACGGGTTCCGTACCATTATGATTGTAGTCATTTTAGTAGATATCGAGAGATTTTCTATGTTACTTTAGCACCATAGAGTATATATAGGTTTTCCTGTAATCTATAAGTGTTGAACTTATTTCTGTATTTTTTTACACGACTGCCCCAAACAAAAGAGTGTTATTAGAATTTTAGGCTCAGTAGTTGCGGAGATAAGTGGGGGGGGGGGGGTCGGACGGACAGACAGACAGACACACGAGTTGTCCTATAAAGGTTCCGTTTTTTTCCATTTAAGGTACGGAACCCTCTAACAAAAAAAAACATCTATGTAGTTATGCCAATTGCCAAGTCGGGCTGCGTGGAAGTAATTAAATAGGTACAATGTACAAACTTTTACACAAGGCTAATTTTGAAATGACAAATGAGATTTTAAATTTACGAAACCCCAATGAACAAAAATTTTAAGCACCATTTAAAAATTGTGTAAGCTAATGATTATTGTAAATGTTTCCAAGTTCATGGCTACACACTTAAATAATTTTAGATACAAAACTTAAAAACTTATTAGGTACATAAGATTTGAACATCATCATCATCACCTGCGTTTCGTAGACTTTCAGTCTATCTGGATGCAACTGAATACCAGTATTTTACATGGAGCGACTGCTTATCTGACGTCACTGGCTAAATCTATACTATCTATATCTATACTAATATTATAAAGAGGTAAAGTTTGTGTGTTTGTATATTTGTTAATTGTAAGGGGTAATCTCGGGATCTACTGAACCGATTTTAAAAATTCTTTCACCAATAGAAAGCCACATTATTGCTGAGTGTCATAGGCTACTTTTTATCTCTGTATTCCCACGGGAACGGGATCTACGCGGGTGAAACATCCATATCATCGTTCATGCAGTCCATTCATCGTTTCTTTGCGAAGAGCAAAGAAACGATGAATGGACTGCATTGTCATTGTCATTTGCATAACTTTCCTCAAAACATTTTCCTTATACCTCTTTATCGTATAGTGGACAATGACAGCAGAAAACACAAATCGTAGCACTAATAACAGAAGCTCACCATCACTATTCTCTTGCCCTTATCCCTATTCATTTATGCAGCATGTGTCTTTGGTTAACATTTCCATTAAGAACGGTCGCTTTTTAAGGCGGGGATTGGGGGGGTGGGAGGGGGGGAAGAGGGCTACCCCCTAGTACCACCCCCAAATCCCGGAGCCCCATGGTTATGGAGATATCCATGGTTAAAGTTTTGAGGTTAGAACAGCGCTAAAACGCGAAAAAGGTCAAAATTTTGCACCTTTTGACAGGGGAAAGGTGAGGGGGGGTGCCCACTGTGCTCTGGCACCACTCCCATGTAAAGGCGACGCACCATTCTTGAGAAAAATTCATTTTTTGGAACACAGTCGACGGAGCCCCGCTTCGCGGGGCTCCTACTTCTGGGTGGTTTTTAAAAAAAATAACCACGAAGGGGATGGCGGGGTCTATTCGCTCGCTTCGCTCGCTCATTCGACCCCGCCATCCCCTTCTAACCTAACCTGTCCGTGTCGGGGTGCCCCAAGTCCCGAGCTCGCTTCGCTCGCTCTTGCATCCAAGTTTTCCTAGTTACGTGTTCGGTACCCTACAAACCTAACCGCCCCGCTGTTTTTGGTATTATAATACAGCAACAATTATTATGCACACTCTTAATACATCCAAAAATACAAAAAAAAAAATTTAAAAAAAAAAAAAAACTGTTACTTACTTGACAATTTCCAAAAAGCTTTCTAATAATGAGTACTATCTACAAAAAAAAAATGAACTTCCTAATCAGCCGTTCTTAATGGAAAGTCTATCCCTTATATTACTCGTCACCTTAGCATCCATCTATCAGCTATCCATCGTTCCTCTTGGTGATTGGGTCGTCCTAGGGAATAGAACTATCCCTTCCTCTAGTCTTATTTATCCTCATCACTCAAAACACCACTCAACATTTTCCTTATTCCTCCGCATCAGGGTTGTAAAACTACAATAATAATAACTATCACAAAATAACAAAAACTCACCGAAAACAAAAACTACAAAATCGCGTCTATACCACTACTAATACGGTCTACACAACACAGCACACTACACTACACGTTAGATCTACACCAATCACACCGGCACACTGCCTTAATTGTCAGATAACGGCCGCGCAGTCAGAGCACGACGGTGTTCTCACAGAATTGATCAGAAGGTCTACTCCATAGACAAGCGACCTGCCTGGCTTCGCACGGGTAAAATGTACTAAAGTCCATTTCACGAAAGAAGTCCCGCAGACGCAGCGCTGTATTCGCGCGACTTATTGTTGCTATCTCTCTCTCTCTCTCCATATCTCCCCATCTGTCAAATTTAGTTCCACAATAAGTCCGTGGGACTTCTTTCGTGAAATGGACTTTACATATATTATAAACCTTCCTCTTGAGTCACTCAATCTATTGCTAAAAACTGCATTAAAATCCGTTGCGTAGTTTAAATAATATAAGCGTACAAACAGCGTGAGTGACTTTGTTCAATACTATAAAGCTTTGGCTTAAACCCTTTAAACTTAACGAGGTGTTGCAGCAAACTAATTTGTATAAAACACCAGCTTTACACCGTTATAACGCAAGAACTTAATTATAGACATTTATAGACCAAAAAATACTGATTGGGAGACCTTCGGGCTTACGACTACCTGTAACGGCAGTCAACAATCAGATTAATGAGGTTCCTCAGGTACGGAAGGACCTTGATATGTAAAGGTTATGTACATGGGATCACCCATTCACTTGTACATACAAAAAGCACTACGCCCGGCTGCCAACACAGTGCAAGGAAAAACAAAAAACGTTGCCCCACACTAGGAATTTCTCCTGTATCGTGGGTGCGTTTACAAACATTTAAACTCACATACACAAACACACCATGACCCGAAACAAATATCTGTAGGCCATAAGTACACATATTTGTTCCGTGCGGGGATCGAACCCGCGACACGCAGCGCAGCAGTCCAATCGCTCAGCCACTGCGCCAACCGTGCTGTCAATTTTGAATAAGGCATGTAGGCGTAAGGCATGTTTGTGTGTGCGTGTATTTTGCTTGTCATACAGAGTTGACCTTCTGTAATAATGTGTAGTGTTGTACCATTTTACCGTTATAAAAAATAGACATAATTTCCTTAAAAAGGCCTTATTACAAAACTAGAGAGCCTACATAGTATATATGACAATCTAGCTACCGAAAATGATGATGGGAAGGTCGACGGTCGTCTGCTGACTCTGGTCCTTGGTTCGAAATGTTCGACACACACACACACATACACACACACAAGGACACACACAGGACACAGGATACAGGACACAAGACACACACACACAACACACACACACATGACACACACACACACACGGACACAGGGCCCCGAGTCTGCTATTCAATAGTGTCAGAATGGTCGATCATTGATCTCATAATGGTTGATTGATGACAAGCCAAAAAGTACCTTATGCCTGTCGAGTTAAGGTACTTTTTGGCTTGTCGTAAATCAACCATTATGAGATCAATGATCGACCATTCTGACACTATTGAATAGCAGACTCGGGGCCCTGGACACAGGATTACAAGTTTTTTGCCCAAGCTGTTTCGCCCGTCGCTCGGCTCGTAATATTGGTAGCGTGATGTGTTATGGTTTAAATAACTTTCCTCAAGAATTGTGCTACTAAATATAAAATAAAATGCGCCAAAGACTGGTGGTTCCAGACATTAGTGAGTTCAAACAAACAAATACACTCTTCAGCTTTAGTTTGATGTACATTATGCTTGGTGGAGCTTCGTCAAGGGTCTGTTGTGTTGTTTACACTTGTATTATTTAACATTTAGCATGGGGCATCATTAGTGAACGTCAAAGTAAAAGTCAAAAATATTTATTTCAAGTAGGCCAGTTAGGCACTTTTGAATAGTCGAATTAAACTAACTGCGGCACTCAGAGATATCCAACGAAAGAGTAATCTTCTTCATACTTTTCGGAGCTAACGTATTACCCAGTACAAACTGGGATGTAGAAGTCAGATAGGCAGTCGCTCCATGTAAAATACTGGTATCAAGCTGAATTCTGTTAGTCTGAAAGCTGACCCCTAACATAGTTGGGCAAAGGTTTGGCAGATGATGATATATGTCATATTTATTTGATGCGTATTCTTGTTTACAAGGGCGTAGTTACAGTAGAAACCTTAAGAGACATTCTCTTATTAAAGTCATGCTATTATGATGTCCGATCCAACAACCTATTATTTTACTAAGTTGCCTCGTAGTAATGTAAACGTTAAATGAATCAGCATTTCTATCATTTACCGTAAGAGTAATTTTCTCGGAGTTATGATTTCACGGGGGACTTATGTGCCATATTATTATAATAATAATTATTATGTGTTATTTATTAACTGTTGCCTGCGACCTTCATTCGCATGAAATTATTATAATTATAAAAATAATATTATAATGTGTTTTGTTACCAATTCAAGGTTTTTTTTTTTTTACACGAAACAATTTTTTTTTCTGAAATGTTTTTTTTTTTTTTTTTTTTTTTTAAAAAACGTTGCCCCACACTAGGAATTTCTCCTGTATCGTGGGTGCGTTCACAAACATTTAAACTCACATACACAAATACCCAGACCCGAAACAACTATTTGTAGGCCATACAAATATTTGTTCCGTGCGGGGATCGAACCCGCGACACGCAGCGCAACAGTCCAATCGCTTAGCCACTGCGCCAACCGTGCCGTCAAAGAAATAAAAGTAGCTTGAATTTCTCGTTATAACAACTATAGGCCAGTAAAAGTCTTGTCCAAAAGGTTTCAGCTGTTTCGGAGATAAGTCGTTTGAATCAGATTTTGTAAACTAAAATAAGGGTTTTAATGTTTTTGCGCAGAATCCAAACATTTTTCTAAAATAATAGTACCCTAAGTTATAACATCAGCTATCTGCCAGTATGAGTTCAGCCGTTTCGGAGATTCCGGATCAAACAAACAGACAGACAGAATAAATGGAGCCACAATGTCACCAGCAACACATCTGTCTGTTAATAATTTAGAGGGCAGTGTCTTCTTACAATTCGCTTTGTAACTCAATCAAGCCTTAACAAAGTATACAAAGAAAAATTTGCAATACATTGTTATTGGAGGATTGACAAAGATGAAACGTATGAAGATCAACTGACGGTTATATTATAAGAACAGCACGGGATTAGCGTTGCCTAGTCGAAATATTATCATCATCATCAGCCAGAACACGTCCACTGCTGAACAAAGGCCTCTCCCTAAAGGGGAGTGCCTTAATCCCCACGCTTGGCAGGCGGCTTGGGGATCGCAGCGAGGACGCTGCTGCCCGTTCCTTGATGACTTTATACGAATCGCATGTGACTAAAAAGGTGATGGATATAAATGTTGATGGATGGAGAGGGAGAGGAAGGCCTGTGGGAAGGCCAAAGAAAAGATGGATGGATTGTGTGAGAGGAATGATATGAAAAAGAAAGGAGTTAATGCCACTGTGACGTCTAACAGGGAAGAACGGAAAAAGGAAAACGTGTTACGCCGACCCCAAATAGAATGGGTTAAGGGCAGGAAGATGATGATCAGTCAAAACATTATACTACCCATAGATATAATGTGGACACTGGACACATATAAAATGTCAAAATATACATAGGTTGCACGGTTGGTCGTTTCCTTTGGAGATGATTTTTTCACATTGCAGTTTTAACTAAGTTTTTCGGATTCATGTGTGTTTGGGGGTATGAGGAACAGGGTGTAAAGTTCCTCATCCCCCGTTGAAAAGGGAGGATCCTCCGACCGGACGGGTGTTGTGTCCGGCGGGCTAACTGCCCGTCCGGTCAGAAGATCCTCCCTTTTCAACGGGGGATGAGGAACTTTACACCCTGTTCCTCATACTCCCCCAAATGTGTATTGTATATAATAATCACTTGCTTCGGTGCAGGAAAACATCGTGAGAAAACCCGTATGCAGACGCTGCTAGTAAAAAAAGCTGCGGCCATTCCACATTATTAGCCACTGCTTCTATATATATTTTAATAAATGCGATATTTTTTACCTAATGTAAACAAAAAATGAAGACTATACAGACAGTGTTTTCGAAATGTCGTACAATGTCACAGTTTGGTATTTTTTACCAGGAAGTAACGTCACAAGCCCCCAGGCCCCCACTCATGATGTTTGACACGTTTCATCCTCTTCAATTTTTATTAATTTAAAAAAAACTGACTGACTGATTTTTATTGATTTGTAAAATAAGTACTGGTATTCAGCTGCATCCGGTTAAACTGGAAGCCGACCCAAATATACTTGGGAAAAGGCTAGGCAGATGATGAATTTTTATTAATTTGATAAAATAAAGACACGTGTCCAATATTTTTCGTTAATCTAACAGACGGACTTGTGGTGACTAGCGACATCTATCGCAACACCTGCGTACTAACAACGATCGACAGAAACACATCACATCATCTACATCGCGCTATGAACATTATCCGCGACATAAGCCTTTATAGGAGTTCCCGACTGACATAGGTATGTCGGGCAGCTAGCCCGCCAGACATAACACCCGTCCGGTCGGAGGATCCTCCCTTTTCTATGGGGGATGAGGAGCTTTACACCCTGTTCCTCATACCCCCCAAACAGAATCATATTTTTTTAGTCAGGAAACATCCCTATTTCCACGATCCTATTGCTCCATCGTTTGCCTCATTAATTCCTGGTCTCCTGGAAGGTGCATTATATTTACATAAATTTTTCAAGAAGAAGAGAGGAAAGAAAGAAGACGGAAGCAAAGAAGAGAAAGAAGGAAAAGAACAAGGGAGGAGTAGGAAGGTGTAGTTAGTTGTACTCGACGCGCAGGAGGGGCTGCAAATCCTGTGTACCCACACGGGATTTGTACACAGACAAACAAGAGAGGTGTGGCATATCCTGTGTTGGAGCTTCTCCACGCTCGCATTGTGACCGTGAGATGGATCGGTTATCAAATCAAATCCATTTAATATCAGGCAAGTAAAGCCCATAGATAAAATACACAAAAATAATCTTATGAACTATAATAAACTAGGTAATTACCTATCATGCATCATTATCAATATTATACCCCATCTAGGCAGATTGGATATACGGCGATCAACTTGAGCCCAATTTGAATATTTCTATTTTCTATATTCAAAATAAACGATATCCTTTATTTTTTACCATTCTGCTGAAAATTGAGTATTGCGATAATATAGTACTGACAAAAAACTCAATTTAATATTCACTGTTTTTAAAATATATAAGTAAGTAGGTAAACAGTTTATTTTACGGCTTAAAAAACATAATTCTTATTTTTTTTATATTAAATGGCTTACTCTTGACCTCAATCTTGCCCTAAGGGCAGAGATGAGGTCGACGATGGAACGAGCTTACCCAGAAGAAGCCTATTTACTCGCGACTTAAATAGATTGGGGTTATAATTATATGAACTCGGGAAAGCGTCAAACGTCAATAGAACGTCAAACATCGATCTCTGTGATTTAATTCAAAAATAATATAATTTCTCAATAAAAGTGGCCTAAAAGTATAGTAATACACTCTGAACAAGTTGTAACGTCAGTGACAGTGTTATCAAGGCTTGCAGCTGAAAATACGCGTTGAAGAAAGCGATAACAGTGCATACGTATGTTTTCGCGTAACAATACAACATCACCTTTATATTGAACATCACCATAAAAACAGGTTTGGCTGCAAAACTATTTATAACAATAAGTCTACGCACGGAATACTCGGTCACAATAGCAACAATTCTTGGCAAGAAACAGTCGTGCATAATTTTTACAAACGTAAACAAGAAACAGATGACTCATTAACGGTGCATTTGAACGAAATTGACAAACCATTGACCAATCAGATAAAGTTGACATAAGTGACTTGACATAAGAATTTTCGTTCGGAAACTTGACTTTTCTGGACTAAACACCAGCTTTTTGAGACGACGTTCCGTTACACAAATAACTTATATGACTTAAATTTGGAATATTGATATTATCATCTGACTAATAATAATTGAAGGAATAACATACACTGCTGTCATGGAAAACATGAATGATAATATTACATTTAGAAGAAGAACTAATATAAATGCCTCGACAACAAGTTTTGAAGATAATTCCTTCTTATCCACCGACTCTCATGCTCTTAGAAGAAGTTTACCCGATTTATCTACATGGAATTGCCAAGAAATTACTGATTTACACGAAGTTGTCAGAGATTTAAAAGAAAAGTTAGAGAGTGCCCACAGGGAAATTGAAAACTTAATATTAGAAAAAATTGACAGAGAAAAGACTGGAAAATCGAGAAACCAAAATTAATAGTCTAACTAAAATATTTTCACCAAGAATTAGTACTCCAAAGCGAAAATCTAGAAACCTAAACGAGTCAAAGATATCAACCAACCAACTGCAACATGAACCTGGAATGGGAAGGAAAACTAGCAACTTATTATACGACGAGAGTCAAAAATCCAAGTTAACCATTGGTACTGCTACACTGAAGCAGCAAGAAAAACCTAGACTCAAAAAGATAAGTTCACGGAAGGTACACAAACCACCATACAACATACTAAGAAAAACACTACGACAACTGATACATATCCTAGAAGCCAAAGTTATTATCCGAAGAGGAAAATACATGTCCTTGGAACCCAGCAAATTACGGGATTAACTACACGCCTACTTGACTTGAGATCTAATAGCTCATACGAAAGGTACTGTGCAGAGGGAATGATAAAATACTATGCAACCTCTAAACAATTGTTAAACACGGAGTTGACATGTAAAACCATGGAATAAAATTATTATTTGTGTAGGAGAAAATGACTACAACCCTACCACTATGCTAAACGAATTATATATGTTTATAAAAAAATATAGTAGCTATTCAATTATTGTGCTAAGTGTGTTAAAAAATAAATATCTAAATGAGAAGCTACTAAATAATAATTTAAAACTGATATGTAATAATAATGAAAATTGCTACTTCTTGCGCACTTATAGCAATACTTGTCATAAACTGAATGTCCTGATCGACACAATTGACTATAAAAATAAATATCTAAGCTTTGACAAAAACCCAACTGCTCAGTCGAAATGCATCGATTTGTCCACAGCAAACCTAGACACAGGGCTGACTTCCCGACCAACAAGATCATATAACTATAAAAGCAACCCAAGTAACACCTTTTTTCGTAGATACTAGTAATACTTTACCTTTATCTAAAACGCTCTGTGATCAACCATTACAAAACCTGTTTGATAAAAAGTTAAGTAAGGTTGCAGACGTAAACTTCATTGATGGAGTTCACTGCCATTCGTTAAATTTTCTTCATCAGAATATTGCAGGCTTAAGAAGTAAAAAAGAACTTCTAGAAATTGCGATTGACTCACTACTAAATGAAGGGGTGGGGGGTGATGAGGGGGGGGGGTGGGGGGGGGGGGGATGTAGTATGCTTAACGGAGACGTTTATTAAAGCGGGTGAGGAGAGCAGCGTTGTCTTAAATGACTACAAATTAGGAGACTGGTACTCACGAAAGAATAAAAAGCGAGGCGGTGTTTGTATATTCTGCCTAAATCACATTGAGTACAAAATACTAACACAATTGAAAAAATACGCAACTGAAAATGAGTTTGAGTGCTGTGGTATTGAACTCCTACACTATAACATCATAATAATAGCATTGTATCGTACGCCAAGCTCAAACCCCTTTGTTTTCCTACGTAACTTGGAAGTAATGTTGTGCAACCTTCGAAATAAATCAAAAAAACAATTGGTGATAGTAGGTGATTTTAACATTGATATTCTGAGCAACAAAATCGATAGGAATAAAAAATGCATAGACGAATTAATTAGAATAGTAAATAATTTCGGCTTAATACTACATATAAAACAACCTACAAGAAGAAATTCATGCCTGGATCAAATAATAAGTAACTGTAAGGATGCAAAATGTGAGGTTATACCACTGGGATTGTCTGACCACGAAACGGCTCAGATGATATCCATACAAGTGGACAACAAAGTTCCACCTGTACGTTTTCGCACAATCTATAAGCGTGATTTTAGCGCCGAAAATAAAGAAAAGTTCTTTAACTATATATGTCAAGTTTAAAATGGACAGAATGTTTTTCTAATCAGGAAGCTAACAGTGCGTTTAATCACTTTCACGAAACACTTGAAGTCGGTTAAAAATCAACCTTGTGAAAAAATATACAAAATGGATTTCTAAAGGTATAAAAATCAACTAAAACCAAAAGGAACTTGCGTTTTAAATACTACTTTTCATCAGACAAACACAGTAAAGTAAAATACTTAAACTATAATAAATTACTCAAAAAATGTATACAAAAAGCGCAAAAAATTCATAATACAAATTATATATCTAGGGCTTAAAGTCACCCAAAGGGCAATGGAGAGGGCTATGCTCGGAGTTTCCTTGCGCGATCGAATCAGAAATGAGGACATCCGCATGAGAACCAAAGTTACCGACATAGCCCGAAGAATCGCCAAACTTAAGTGGCAGTGGGCAGGGCACATTGCTCGCAGAACGGATGCCCGATGGGGCCGGAAAGTTCTGGAGTGGCGACCGCGAACCGGAAGACGTTGCGTTGGAAGGCCTCCCACTAGGTGGACCGATGACCTGGTGAAGGTTGCGGGGATCCGCTGGATGCGAGACGCACGGGACCGGTCAATGTGGCGACACTTAGGGGAGGCCTATGTCCAGCAGTGGACGTCTTTCGGCTGAAATGATGATGATGATGATGATCTAGGGCTAAAAATAAATGTAAGGCATCCTGGGACTTAATAAAATATAATTCCAATAATAATCAATTTCAAGAATCAAACATTAAGGAGATAGAAACTGAAACCGGACCACTAACAAACCCCACGGACATTGCCAATTATGTAAATGACTATTATATAAATTTGACGAACAACGATTTTGACACTAATACTAATAATTATGACATTGATCCTATAAATTCTAGTATGTTTTTAATGCCCACAAATGATGACGAAATACAAAAAATTATAAAATCACTCAGAGATACAAATTCAACAGGCTATGATCAAATACCTACAAAAATAATAAAATACATATCGATGGTCATAGGTTGACAGCTCGTAACCCACACTTTTTCACAAAATGAGTTTTATACACCAAAAATTTTTAAATTAAACGCCGAATCTTTCCATTGCTAACTCGTAATTTACAAAAAATGTCATTCGAACAATTTATGCCACAATTGACAACTCACAGTTAACAGGTATCAACTTGCCCTCACTAACACGCGAGTTACGAGATGTCAACGCAAATACAGTTCGCAAGTTTTAATTGTTTTAAAATAGTTTTAGTTTAATTAGCACTTTAAATACGTCTATTTATTTTCGAAAAGTGTATTAAAAGGTATATTGGTAATTCTTTTTATTTTATTTTACGTTAAATGGTCAATAAAACCTCACTAATGAAATTTTAAGCCATTCTATCATCCATAACTTAATATAGGTAATACAATTAATAAGAAGTATTGAGTTAATCAACATTTCAACAATATTTGAGGTAATACTCGTAATCATAATAAAACCATATTTAATAAGTAGTAGGTGTGAGACAGGGAGACGTCATAATTATTATCTCCGAAGCTGTTCACCGCATATCTTCAAGGTTCTGGACTGGTGAGGACTAGGCATCAACGTCAATGGCGAGTACATCACACACCTTCTGTTTGCCGATGATAGGTATAGTTGCATTGCTGAGACCATGGAGGACCTTAGTAAAATGCTCAATGAACTCAGTAGAGCTTCCGAAAGAGTGGGTCTTAAAATGAACATGGACAAAATCAAGTTCTGTTGAATGCCCATGTAACATTAACATTAAGATCGAAGACCACACTACACTACGAAGTTGTAGACGACTATGTCTACCTGGGACAAACGGTCCAGTTAGGTAGGTCTAACTTTGAGAAAGAGGTCAATCATCGACTCCGACTCGGCTGGGCAGCGTTGAAGTAGCGGGAAAGCTGAGTCTTATCGTCCAACTTACCGCAGTGTCTCAAGACGAAAGTCTATGGCCAGTGTGTGTTACCAAAGATTACATACGAGACCGAAACGTGATCGCTCACAATGGGCCTCATCACCCAAAGGATAATGAAGAAGGCTATGCTCGAAGTTTCCTTGCGTGATTGAATCAGAAATGAAGACATCCGCATGAGAACCAAGGTTACAGACGTAGCCCGAAGAATTGCCAAACTTAAGTGGCAGTGGGCAGGGCACATTGCTCGCAGAACGGATGGCCGATGGGGCCAGAAAGTGCTGGCCTTCCAACGCAACGTCTTCCAGTTCACGGTCGCCACGACCGTGAACTGGAAGACGTTGCGTTGGAAGGCCTCCCACTAGGTGGACCGATGACCTGGTGAAGGTTGCTGGGATCCGCAGAATGCAAGACGCACGGGACCGGTCAATGTGGCGACACTTAGGGGAGGCCTATGTCCAGCAGTCGACGTCTTTCGGCTGTCGTGACTGCCTCGTTGGTCTAGTGGTCGCAAGCACGGCTGCTGAGCATGTTGACTTTCTCCATCAGGAATTTATCAGTAACAGTCACGGAGTCTGGATTTGTGTTGATCGCTATAAGCTCGCCCCCTATTACACGGGACTTAAAAAACATAACTGGCGAAATGTGGGTGTTCTATTAGACGAACACCTTTGCCTAACCCTTCGGGGATTACAGGCGTTATGTTAACTCTCTTTTTACGATAATTTGCCGCACATGTAATCTAATAAAACAAAGTTTTTTTTTAAATTGACACCACGTAAGTAACTGTTGACTGCTCGTAACACGTAAATAGTGAGGATTTTTTAACATTGTTTACTCGTAACTGTTTTATTATTGATTATTTAGTTAAAAACCTATGTGGTGATTAAATTTTTTTAATTATATCAATAAATAATTCGATTACCTACCAACTACTTTTTTGTTTTATTTTATTTCAACTTATTTTCGAAATTATACAGTTTTTTGTCTCTCCTGTAAAATTTGACATAATGCAGATACGTGCTGTCAACCTATGACCATCGATATGCCCTATTATCACTCCGGTACTAGTACATCTGATAGATTTATCATTGTTCACGGGAGAGTTTCCTGAGAAATTGAAAATGACTGTTATTAAACCAATATATAAAAAAGGTAATAAAAAAATTGTTGACAATTACAGACCGATAGCCCTATTGCCTATTTTAGCGAAAATTTACGAAAAGGTCATGCATTTGCGATTAATAAATTTTATCGATAAATTCCAAATTTTATAACATGAACAGCATGGATTCCAAAAAAAGAAATCGACAACCACTGCGGCATTTAACTTAATTAACCTAGTTACTAAGAATATTGACAAGAAAATACCGACAACTGTTTTATTTTTTGACATGTCAAAAGCCTTTGACTTTGTATCACACGAGCTGCTACTAAAAAAATGTGATGAATATGGAATACGCGGTAAGGCAAATGCGTGGTTAAATAGTTACCTTACAAACAGATCACAGTTTGTAGAAATTACTGCGGATAAACCAGATCAAAACGGTGAACTAAAATTTAAATCTAAATTAGGGTACAATTGCACTGGCGTTCCACAGGGCAGTATTTTAGGCCCCCCACTTTTTCTAATATATATCAATGACCTGGCAGAAGTAACTGGACATCCCTGCATACTCTTTGCAGACGATGTTTCCGTAATCATCCCTAAGACTAAGGACAACTATAATGAAGAAATAAATAATACCGTAAGCAAAGTAATAACTTGGATGGAAAAGAATAACCTTAAACCTAACCTAGATAAAACTAAATATGTACAATTTTGTAACAAAAACTGGAAAAAGATGGATTTAAATATTACTTACCAGGATAATCAAATACAACAATCGGATAGTATGACTTTTCTTGGGATAGTTCTAGACGAGAGGTGTTCTTGGATTGGTCACATTGATATGATTTGTGAAAAACTCAGCAAGTCTGCTTATGTTCTGTGGCGTATATCTAACCTAATAAGTAGACAAGCCACATTACAGGCTTATCATGCATATGTTGGTTCAATACTGCGTTATGGTATACTGGTGTGGGGAAACTCGGTGCATCTCGGAAGAGCTTTCATCGCACAAAAGAGGTGTATACGTGCGATTTGTAATGTAGACCCACTTACATCCTGTAAACCACTATTTAAGAAACTTAGAATACTTACATTAACAGGTATTTATATTGAGGAAGTATGTAAATTCACCAAATCTCACCCTGAGATGTTTGAAAAACTGGGAGATAAATGTAAGTTTAAGACTAGATATCCCAATAGATTGATTATTTCTGGAACGAAAACTGAACTACATATATGCACGGAGCTGCTATTCTATGTGTATTCAGATTTATAACAAGATTCCTAGCCAAATTATGTATGCATGTCATTATATTATGATTGAGTATGTTGAGCTACTTATACAACTATTTTAAGAACCTTGTAACCATATTTATTTGCAAATAAATCTTTGACTTTGACTTTCGGGAAGACCGACGCGACGCATGCAGGCAGGGTGTTCCACTCCTTGGCTGTACGAATAATGAAAGATTTAGCAAAACGCTTCGTACGAATGTGTGGATGTGGTTCTTATAGATAAAGGACGGAGTTTTGTGAACTTCTAAGTTCCAGTATTTTTCACCATCATAGATCTAAGAATCCCAGATAAATGCATGTAGCAATCAATAGCACGAACAGATTTTGCTAGTTATATTTAATCCCATGTAATAGTGAGCGAGGCTATTATCATCATTCAGGCACAAATTCAGGTTCCGTGGCTGCTACTCAGAAATTCCTGGTGGAATAACCCAATGGCCACACTTGGCCTGCCCAGGGAATCGAACCCAGGATCTCATGTTCAGCAGTCGTGCTTTCGACCACTAGACCACTGAGGCAGTCACTACATAATAATTTAAAATATTGACATTGAATGTTACATTTTTTTAATATGAAAAACAGCGTATTAAAACCTATAATCACAATGATTCTTTAACCAAAAAACTGGAATACATAATCTTTACTTATTTAAAACTATTTAATATTTAATTAACTTTCTTCACATTATCACAACTGCCCCAAACGAGGTCAGTCAGGTACCACTGCAGACTATAGAACACTTGTACCAGGACCACAGAAATTGCAAAGAATAGGTAGATGTAGATAGTACCATCTAACAGGTTTAGTATTGGGTATACCCAGGAGTTGAGGGTGATGTAGGAGGTGACAATTCTGAAACAGAAGAGAAATAACATGAGAAAACATCACGCTTGTAATCCAGGAATGGTGTACCTAAATAGTCACCCACATTTCGCGAGTTATATTGAAGTTGGGGCGAACCTAGCGCGATCAACTGGGCTCAATTCCACTCTCCGTGGCTGATACTGGGAAAACCCGGATTGAATTTCTGCCTTACCGGAGAATCGAAAGTAAAATTAAAAGAAGGAATAGCCTTAAAAGAATATAGTGCCTGCCAGTTTTCACTGCGACGTAATTTTTGGAGTTATGATTTTGCGCGTAATAAACGATGTCAGACTTCTGACGGTCTTAAGACCATCATTGTAATATAAGTCGTCATTTTTGTCATTTTCACGGATTGATAAAATCGTCACCGATGCGTGATCTACCCGCAGCACTAGCACTTCAATCAGTCATAAATTAATACATAGGTAATAGCTGTATTTATAAGTATTTTTTGGCGTGTGACCAAAATTGGAATTGAGAGAACCAAATCTTCAACAACAGCTCCCCTCTGTCGACGACAAAATAATGCACGCCTGAAGATCCTTGTACCACTAAAAGATAAACTAAATCCCATACTCACACAACCAAATAAGCAGTAGCATATCCATACATCAGCACTAGATTCGTCACATGCGTCTCCGGTGCTCTCCTAGGTCTGAACAGGATCTCCCATAGTACCACTGGCACTATAGCTGTGTGGATGACGTGGTTTGCTGTCCAGCTCAGGGTCCTGTCTACGCTGGGAGGCAGGATGAAGCTGCGGTCGTAAGAGAAGCAGGTCCAGAATATGGTGAATACTGTCTGGAATAGAAGAATTATGTGTTGTTAGATTTTTTTTCCATATTAAATAAATTTTGGTGTATTTTTCCGGGATAAACTACTGTTTATAATTGTAGATTATAGTATGGATTACCACATATGCTATTGCATAGGTGGTATTCCAGACTATATATTATAATCTATCTCCATGCTAAATTACATCTAGATCCGTTTAGCCATTCTGGCGTGATTGACTAACAAACATCTATTCATTCAAACTGTAGCATTTATATTAGTCGTTAGTATTTGATTGGTGATCAAGTAGATGGAGTAAACGCAACCGGCATTCGTATATATGGCCAGACGAAAGGAATGGTTCAAGAATCAAGATCTTAGCAGGTTGCTTTCTTTAGTTTCTGCTTACTCCCGAGCCCAGTCTAGTCATCATCATCATCATCCTGTAATGTTCCCACTGCAGGGACTCAGACCTCGTCTCTAGGAGAGGGATGGGCTATAATCTACCACGCGGGCCCAGTGCGGATTGGTAGATATGTCACATGTCTTCGAATGTTTTGGTTCTAAGACATGCCGGTTTCCTCACGATATGTTTTCCTTCGCCGTTTTGAAAGCAGCGGTGTTGAAAATAAATTGCACAAAGTAATGCGCCTGACTGTGTTTGAACCCACGACTCACTGTTCGTAAGTCGGGGCTGCCACCGCTGGGCCACCACTGCTAGCCCTGTCTAGTACCATGTATTTATTGTCAAAAAAGGGGTTAGGGAGCCGACACAATAGACAAATGTAAGTTGCCAGACTTTTTGGGTTTACTGACTACCCAAAACCAATCATCTGTTAAAATATATTTCAGATTTTTATCGCGATGTCATGGTTAGTACACGATGTAACCACATCGTGTATTTGGAATTTGGACAATTATAGTATACTGTGGTGATAAATCTAACATCATTTTTCGCATGGAAACGTTCAAATAAAATTGGATCCTTGATTAATTGGTACAGATAATTATGATGGTCAGTTGTTTACTGCATCGCTGAACTCTGCTGACGTAATAATAACCCGTCATAATAGCATTGTAAAAACCCATACTATAAAAATAAACATGTTGCATTGATTTACTACATAAAAACTCCAAAAATACAATATGTTTTCGTTCAATAAACTGCAATGTCTCAAGACGGAGGTCTTCGATCAGTGCGTGGTGTCACTGATAGCTCATTACCTGTCATAGAGAGGCCTGTGTCCCAGCTGTGGGAACATTATTGGCTTGACCAATTGAAGGATTGACAAAGTCCTGGATTCGATTCTCGAGTCGGGCAAAGTGTTATTGGGTTTTTCCTTCAGGATTTTCTTTGTTTCAGACAGTCTGGATTTGTGCCCGTTTCATAGTAATAGACTAACCCTTATTATATAGGACTTAAACATTGTTTTAGCCTATACTTATTCATCCACTGGCTGTGGGCCAAAGTCTCCCCCATAGCCTTTTTGAGGGGGGGGGGGGAAGTCATCAAATGACTCCTCCCGCGCTGGGCAGAGCGGTAGGAAGTGTCAGACTTCTACCGACTAAAAACCACCCATGTTCCTTCTTAAGCCCTTTGTGTCGAGGCCGTGGTATTTCTTTCGGACAACCCGCAGCCCCCACAGTAGCCTAAAAAAAAACTGGAGTAATTGCAGATGCCACATTTGCCTTACCCTTTTGGATTACAAGCATGACGTTATGTGAAAATGGAGTTAAACCACAAAAACACTTACCAAAGTCATCGGGAAGATGACGCTGGAGAATACCGGATCCCTGATTCTCTTCAAAGTCTTGACAAGTGAGCTGTCTTTACCTTCGTTGGCAAGTGATAGCACGTCACATGATAGGCCGAGAGTGCAGTAGAACATTTGCATGTACTGGAATAATGGAGAAAATGGTTTTGTTAGTGACTGTGCTTTGTAACCGACTTAAGACGCAGATAAGAGGGACACCGTAAAAACGACCTGTTTTTCGTTGCAGAGTTAGCCGTATTGCTACTTATTACAATTCCAAAAAAAATACAGTGTATAGTCAAATGTATAGGTAAAAGACTTATGCAAAAATATTTTCTAAAATTAATCAAAAACCTCGAAAAAAAATATCACAAAATCACAAAAAAATCACACGAAAAATCTTGAGCGACAACTGTTATTTTTTTTTACTATCAGAAAGGAAATTTAACCAACTAAAGACATTTTTTATTTTTTTTTATTTTTTTTTATTTAGCCGTTATTGTCCCACTCCTGAGCAAAGGCCTCCCCCCACTCTTTCCACTTCTTCCGATGGTGTGCTTCTTCTCGCCAGTTGGTCAGAAAGCCATCCAAGGCGTCCCGCCATCTTCTCCTCGGTCTACCGCGACCCCGTCTAGCTGTGTCAGGGCTCCAGTCCTGCGATATTCGGGCCCAGCGCTGCGGCGGCATCCGGCTGACATGGCCTGCCCAGTCCCACTTCAGTCTCGCAGCTTTATAAGCTACGTCGGCAATTTGAGTTCTGGAGCGCAGTGTGGTGTTTTTTATGCGGTCAGTTAATTTTACATTCAGAATGCTGCGCTCCATCCCTCGTTGGCAAACCTTGAGTTTGGACCTCTGGACGTTAGTCAAAGACCAAGTCTGTGCACCATATGTCAGAATGGGGAGAATACACATGTCCATTAGCTTGCGTTTTAAGGGGATGGGTAAATCGCCCTTGAATAGCTCTTTCATGGACCAGTAGCTCTTCCAGGCATTTTCTGTGCGTCTTGCCACTTCTTTATCTTGTCTCGCCTGGAAGGAGACTACTTGGCCCAGGTAGATGTATTCTTGGACATAGTGTATTTTCTCCCCATTTAAGTGCACGTTGATAGGTGAGCTGTTGGTCATCAGCTTAGTCTTTGACATGTTCATCTTCAGTCCAACCTCAAGGCTTGCTTCGCTCAGTTCTTGAAGCATTTTCTCCAGTTCCGCAGCTGTTGAAGAGAAAAGGACAATGTCATCGGCAAAGCGTAGATTTGTCAACCTCGCCTCGCCGAGACAGATACCTCTCTCTTCCCATGCGGTTGCCAACGTTCTAAAGACTTCTTCTAGGGTACTGGTGAAAAGCTTTGGAGATAGCGGGTCGCCCTGTTTGACTCCCTTTAGGATTCTGAATTGTGGACCAATCCGTTCTAGCTTTATAGCGGCTGTACTGCTGGTATAAATATTTTGTAACAGACGTATATAGGTGGATTCCACATTTTGATTGTTAAGAGCTTTAAAGATGGCAGAGTGCGATATACTATCGAATGCTTTCGAGTAATCTACAAATGCAAGGTACAGTGGGATATTGAACTCTAGGGATTTTTCTATTATCTGATTGATAGTATGCAAATGGTCGGTGGTAGAAAGACCGGGACGGAAGCCTGCTTGTTCAGGAGGTTGTTGTTTATCGAGATGTCCAGCGATACGATTTTCTATGACTTTTATAAATATTTTATAGACATGGGAGATCAGACTGATGGGTCTATAATTATTAATGTCCGATTTGTCTCCCTTCTTATGCAATAATATAATATTTGAGTGGCAAAAGTTTGTGGGGAAAACACCCGAACGAAGAATGTCATTGAAAAGATTTGTGATGTGGGGAAGAAGTATTGGTTCACCAATTTTTAGGGCTTCGGTGCTAACGCCATCTTCGCCGCATGACCGGTTGTTTTTCATTTTGCTTAGTGCGAAGTGGACTTCGCCGCCTGAAATGGGTGGAATGGTGTCTGGGCAGAAGTAGCTAGATGTGTCTGGTATTGGAGGTCTATCGGAATATAGGGCTTTGTAAAAAGTTGTGCATATGTCTGTAATTTTGTCTCTATTAACTTGCTTGTTTCCGTTACTATCTTTTAAATTGGTTATCCATGATTTGCTATTTTGTATTCCTTGCTTGGCTGTTTTGAGAGAACGGTTCTTTTGTAATGCATTTTGTACTATTCATCATCATCATCATTCATCATCATTTCAGCCAAAAGACGTCCACTGCTGAACATAGGCCTCCCCCAGGCGTCGCCACATTGACCGGTCCCGTGCGTCTCTCATCCAGCGGGTTCCTGCAACCTTGACCAGGTCATCGGTTTGTACTATTATGTTGTTATAATTTCTAATGTCTTTCCTGATGCTACGTTTTACTTCCTTATCCTTTAATCTATAGTTTAAATCTCTTTTGTCTGTACCTAAAGTGAGTCTCTGATCAATAAGTTGCAAAGTGTCGTGTGATAATTTTTTAGTTCTAATTTTTGTACGTTTAACAACCTTACTTGCCTTTTTAATGCTATTTATGATATCATTGAACTGTTGGTTAATATCGTTCTGCTCTTTAGAAGAGGTGTTAAAGAGATCAAAACTATTTTTGAGTTCTAAATTAAATTCTTTTTTAGACGCAATAAGGGTCTCCCTATTTAGCCTTCTGATTTGATTTTTAAAGAGATTTTTTCGCTGGATTTTTACGTTAAATACTATAGTGGCCCGTAGGGGTCGGTGGTCTGAACTAAATTTGAATTGATTAATGACTTCTATGTTTTTTATAATTTGTCTGTTAGAGGTTAGTATGTAATCTATTTCATTTTTCGTTATTGTGTTAGGAGAAATCCACGTCCAACGTCTTTGATGTTTTTTGTAGAAGAAACTATTTCCTATGCACAACTGTTGTCCAAAGGCAAACTGGATAAGACGAGAGCCGCGTTCATTTCGGTTTCCAAGTCCGTGTGGTCCTAAGATGTTTTCGTTATCCAGATCTTGTCTCAGTCCAATTTTTGCATTGAAATCCCCTAGAATAATATTCCAGGAGCTTCGGTGATCGTCGCAGGCTTTATTGAGTAGGTCGTAGAAATCTTCTACTTCATCATCGTGGTGAGAAGATGTTGGTGCGTAAATTTGAATTACAGTGAGTGTTTTTCTGTCTGATATTTTGAATTTTAAAACTGCTATCCGGTCTGAGTACGAGATAAATTCAAGTATGTTATTTTTCCATTTTTTCGCTACCAAGAAGCCTATACCATAGAGACCTCCACTTTGTCCATTGTAATAGAATACGCTGTTTTCCCTTTCTATCGTATCTTCTCCATTTCTTCTGACCTCTGATAAACCGACTATATCCCATTTGATGTCGTTCAATGCATTTTCAATCTCAAGTAAACGATCTTCTGTTTTCAATGTTCGTGTATTGTACGTTAAAATGTGAAGGATTTTTTCGTTGTCCGATTTGTGCTTAGCCTGGGTCGTATGACGGAAGGTCGATCCCGCCCGGGGATTCTTAGCACCCCCTGCTCTAGGGTGCCCCTGCCCACCGTCATCAGCAGCAGCACCGCTAGAGACGCCGGGCACTAGGGGCCTGCTTTTCTTTTTCTTTGTCATGTGAATGAAGGGGATTAGACAATTAACCCATCACGCTTGTCCAGTGCGGGTTGATGGGTAAACAGTGAACCTACTTACTCGGTCCGTGGGTGCTACCGTTGACATTCAGAAAATGTTCCTCCGCTACCACCCAAAATTGACGTCCTGTTTTAACGCCAATTGTCCAACTTAGGCCATTTACAAACTGTGGCAGTTCGCATGCCCTAAGTTAGCTATTGTTTACTCCAAGATTTAAAATGAAGAGTAAACCTATCCCTTAGTCGACTTTTACGACATGCGCGGGGCGATAAGCAGCTGATACATTCTAAGTTTTTCTTTTTCTCCCAGATCAGCGTGGAAGGTAAACTAAAGACATATGTAAAAATATTTTAACATTACAGCGTATTTTTTTTTATTAAATTAAATCTGCGAACTATCGTTCATATTGGCAGTCACGAGAATCAAACGCATCCCCATTTTCAACCTTATTTGTTTAGGCGATGAGTTAAACGCGCGCTCAAGGGCGCGGGCAGATAATGTCGCCTTAAAAAAGGAGTAGGTTCCCAATTCGACTGTATGTTTTTTTTGTATTTTTTTGTATCTCATAACTCCGTCATTTATGGACTATTTATAAAAACAGTCTGCAAAACTAGAGCCCACTTTCTCGTTAATTGCCGAAAAGAGGCGCCTTCATCATCTGCCAGAAGACGTCCACTGCTGGACAAAGGCGTCCTCCATAGAACACCATAACGAACGGTAATCTGCCACTTGCATCCACCGGCTGCCAGCAATCCAGTGGTACCTAGTGGGGAGCGGGTCCCCTACGTTTCTTCGAAACACTTTTTTTTTTTTTTTACTAGCCTATCTTGTCCCACTGCTGGGCAAAGGCCTCCCCCATTTCCTTCCATCTTTCCCGATGTTTTGCCTTCTCTGGCCAATCTGTAAGGAATGAGTCCAAATCGTCACGCCAGCGTTTCTTGGGCCTGCCTCGGCGACGACGAGCGTCCTCAGGCACCCACTCTGTGACGATTCTGGCCCATCTGTCTTGACCCATCCTGGTAATGTGAAACACTAATCTTCGAAAATTGTTTCACCGAACACTATTCACCTAAGCCTCCATACTGCGACGTTTTGTTTGGTCTACGCCTTTTTTGTTCGATGTTACTTTACACCGACCACCTTACATCAACTTTTGTTTCACCAACGTTTGTTTGTTCTATGTAACGTTACTTCGAAAATATTTAACAAACACAATAATACCTTCCTTAAGAGACTTCTGGGGAGGAAGCATATCAAGTCTTGCGTCTTGCTTGCGGTTCGTGGTCGCCACTCGTGAGCCTTTCTCCACTCAAAGTAGAGGCGTAACACCGAGAAATGTGGAAGGAACGGAACTGGGGGAGCCTTTGCCTAGGAGTGGAATAGTAGGGAATAAAAAAATGGTACTTACAACATTCCAAATAGTCATGAACTTCCACTGATCATCATGAAACCTCTTCACAGCAGCATCCTTCAGGACTTCTCCTTTGAAGGTATTCGCTATGTGGACTGCGTTAGTTACATGCATGGCTAGGCCCACGGCATAGCCTAGCATTCGAGGGTATATTGGTGATGGGATGTACCTGAAATTGTACAGGCAAGTTTTTTGATGAGATTTATCTTCTATGTATCTATCACTCTATTATAAACTAGCGAGCTTCGCACGGGTGCCAATGGATGTTATTATACATATAAACCTTCCTCTTGAATCACTCTATCTATTAAAAAAAACCGCATCAAAATATAAACATAGGGACAGAGAAAGCGACTTTATTTTATACTATGTAGTGTAGTGATATAAAATTCTCGTGTCTCCGTTATATTGCCACGCTCCTCGGAAACGGCTGATTTTTATAAAATTTTGTTTGTATATTCAGTAGGTATGAGAATAGTTCGTAAAGTACTTTTCACCCTCCTAACTCCACCCGAAGGGTCGGTATAAAATAGAATCTAAATATGTATAACTGGACCTGGGGCCCTACTATGACGTCTTAAAACAGTCCTAACTTATTCTTAATCCAGTGTGGAAAAGAGATGGCGCTAGACACCCTGTATAGTTCTGTCACGTTTCCACAATGGATTAAGAGTAAGTTAGGAATGTTTTAAGACGTCATAGTAGGGGCCCTGACCAAAACAATTTGTTTTTATTATCCTTAAGATATCGTCCCCGTAGAGGGAAAATTAAATAACTCCGATTTTGGCGATATTGACTTTTTCCTATTTTCAAAACACCTAAAACATGCCGCATATTTTAGCCTTACAGGCATTTTCGTATCTTATTCCGTTCCAAAAATATAGTCATTTTTGTCGGAAAGATGGAATAATAAATATCTTCAGACAAACACTATTTTTTTAAAGGAAAAATAAATAACTCAGTAAATAAATCAATAACTGTGGTCAGTGATAATTTGAATGTCAAATAAATTAAATAACATGAGTTGTTGAATTTTTTCTCAACTTAAAAATTCTTTCACAAAGCTAACTAAGTTCTAGGAAAACTAAATAACTCTACTTATTTAATTCTGCTATTCAGAATTCTGATATAACGTACCTAATTTATAAATACTTGATGTTATCCATTTCTTCGACTACTAGATAATGATTAATTATAAGATGCTAGGCAAATAAAATTAATTAAATTAAGTTGTTTATAATTACCATAACACAAAATGCACCTGATAAAAGTTGATAACTCTTCTGCTTTCATTTGAATTTTGACTCTTACGTTGAAGTATTAAGGTTACTTTTAGCTTGTCACACAAATTGTTTTTTGTTAGGTATTTTCGTCAAACATTTTTTTAATAGTGAAACCACTTCTGGTACGCTAAAATCAATTAGCGAATAATTTTCTGTAGTAATAGTGTAATTTTCAATTCTGCAGGGTTAAGTCCCTCGCCGCGGTGGTCCTCATGGAGTTGTATTTCTTATCGAATACGTACTGTTTGGGTACTCGATCGTTAACAGCTTTCACCAGGGGGGGAGCTCACTTTGGATTCCTTCTAGTGCCACAGTATGCTGCGTGTACTTTTTACCCCAGAGTCTTAGCGTATTGAGGCGCACCGCAGTCATCGTTGCTTCCAGCAAAATGAACAGGTGGAGCGGCGGAAGCCCCAGGATGGCTTCGAGGGCTGCGGTCGGAGTAATACTCATGCAACGTGTGAACGCCATGCAGGCGAGCCTTTGCATACGTTGCAGCTTGCTTATGGCTGTTATTAAGTTGGTGCGGGACCACCAGACCACTGCCCCGATCATGATCATGGGTCGAATTACCACGCAGTAAAGCCAAAGTATAATTTTAGGGGATAGGCCACACTTCTTACCAATCATCCTCCTGCACTGCCAAAAGGTGATGGCTTGGCTTTGGCTTTTTATCAAGATGCACACATACATACATAAACTCACGCCCTTTTCCCATGGGGGTAAGATGGCTGCTCTAATTTAACTTATTGTCCAGGATAGCTCCCAGGTATTTGACCTCGTTCGGGTTTGAGATATCTTTATTTCCCATAAGAAAAAAATCACTTACATGAGAAATCGTTGGTTACCTGGAGCTCAGTATCGAATAGCTTACGTAGGCGATGAGGGCCTAGCATTCGTTTTCGGGTAAACATGACAAGGTCAGTTGTTGTGGAGTTCGCTGAGAGGTCGAACTTAGCACACCATCGCTCAACTATGCGTAGCGCCTGCTAAGTGGTTGCAGATTCTCCCTGTCACTTTTTCCGAGATGAGGATGGCGAGATCGTCTGCGTACCCAATAGTGTAAAAGTGGTTAGCATTGAGCTTCGCGATTAGGTCATTAATCACCAGATTCCAGAGAAGGGGCGACAGCACTCCTTCTTGGAGAAAGCCCCTGGCTATCACTGCTGACTGCTGCTTTTCACCAAGGCGGACGACTCGTTTGCTAAGCATATTGGTAATCTAGTCTATCAGTACCTGTTCCACCCCGTGTCGAGAGAGCGGCGCTGATGCTGGGGAAGTTTGTTTTGCCGAAGGCTCCTTCGATATCTATGAAAGTACCCAGGCAGGTGCCCTTCTGATGTATCGCTTTTTCTATCCGGCCAACCACTACATGAAGAGCGGATTCAGTGGATTTACACGCGCTGTATGCGTGTTGATTTGCGTGAAAAGGTATTGCTTTTAAAACGCCATCCCTCAGCTCTCTCTCGCATTTATCTTCTCCATGGCTCTCAGGAGAAAGGAGGTCAGGCTGATCTGGCTTAGGGATGAATATGACTTTCACTTGTCTCCATCCTTTCGGGATGTGCCGAAAGGCCAGGCACGCCCACAATATGGGCACCAGTCTTTCAGCAACGGAGAGCACATCCCATTGCAGTAATGCAGGGAACACCCCGTCCGGACTGGACGCCTTGAAAGGATGGAAGCACCCGATCGCCCACTGGAATTCCTCCAGCGTGATCATCATGGTGAGCATAATTCCAGTCGTTTCCTGTTGAAGTTTGGTTTACCTCAGTCCAGTCAATTGTGGGTGTGAAAACGCAACCTGGGAAGTGAGTATCAATAAGGACGCGCATCGCCTCTTCTGGAGTAGTGGTAACAGGTTTTCGGAGGACTGCAGGTCCAGCAAAGTTCTGCTGTGCTAGTATTTTCCTTAGCCTGTTTGCTTGTTGGCAGGATTCTTTTTTGAGTTTTATTTAAATTGTATTTTACTTACCTTATTACGAAATATTTTTAAGTAGTTGAATTGAGTCGTTTTAAAGTTTTATACCTAATGATTGTTGTACCTTTGTTTTGCTGTTCATTTTTTAGTTGAGTACTGACCTATGGCTTAGGTGCAAACAATCTTAATTTTTTGAGTTTTAACACAGAATAGGATTATAGTACTGTTTTAATTATTTTTTGATTAGATTCAAACTTATATTTTTTAGTTCTATTTGATACCTATTTTAAGTTTTTCATAGTTTCACTTACTACTTAAGTATGCCTTACGTAATTAGGTCTCTGATTTTAGAGCTTTAATGTTATTATTTGGGTTCAAATTATTTTCTGTTTTGATTTGAAAGAATACTTTAAGTTAATTTGTTTCCACTTGTTATAATTGGTGTAATTTTGTTTATTTTTTTAAGTTTGTGGTAAGATAAGTATCTGATTACAATACACTTTTGCTTAATTTTATTCTACTTTTCTATTTCTTCCTTATAATAACTTTATTAATATCATAATACAGCTTTTATTTTATATGAGACCAATAATAGTTAAAAAAATATCAAAGTAATAATAACGTACAAAGCCACAAAATTTTACATTTTAAAATATTTCGAGTTTGATAAATTCAATAACTGCATTTATTTCTCCAAATTTTACTCTACCAATATATTTAGCTTGTAGGAAAACTAAATAAATAGCCGAAATAAGTAGCTAACTGTAGTTACGTTATAAGTAACAGTTGTGGGAAAATTAAACAACTTGATTTTTTATTTTTTATTAAATTATAGTTAAAGACAGAGTTCACTTCGTTAAAGCATAATATAAAAGGTAATCAGGTCCACCAAATATAAAATTACCCACAGTAAAATTGTCTCACATTTTTTAACAAATGTACATTAACTGAAAAAAAAACACTAAATCGCGTTTATCTCAAAACTACAAAATCAGAGTTATTTAGTTTTCCCTCTACGGGGACGATATTGACATTTATACAAACAAAGAAAAGTGAAAGATAGCGAGACGGTTGACGGGGGAGAAGGGAAGAAACTGGCCAAGTGCAAGTCTGACTTGGACATGAAGGGTTCCGTACCATTTTAGATCTATAAAAATCGCGTTTGTTGTATGGGAGCCCCTATTAAATATTTATTTTATTTTGTTTTATTTGTGAAAATTTCAACTGTCTAGCTATGGTGAAAAATGGTGCACGGATCGGATTGGTTGTTTCCAATGGAGAACGGATCAGAGCAGAACAAATGGCCGATGGGGCCGAAAAGTTCTGGAATGGCGACCGCAAACCGGAAGACGTTGCGTTGGAAGGCCTCCCACTAGGTGTACCGACGACCTGGGGACCAGTCAAGGGGACCGGTCAATGTGGCGACACCTGGGGGAGGCCTATGTTCAGCAGTGGACGTCTTTTGGCTGAAATGATGATGATGTTGATGATGCATGGAGAAAAACTGGCAAGAAAATCGATGGGTGCTTTTTCTTAACAATTTGGTTTTACGATGTTATTTTGCTATAATAAGTAAAATAATGTGCTGTAAATCTGCTCACCTCTTCGGGAAACACAGTCGTGAAGGTATGTTATATAATCAGGTTGACTTAAACAAGTCTTAATCTAGATCAAAGCACTTTACTAAAACGGGCAAGGCAGGTCAGGTGAGTAATTATTGGTATTTAGGTTTTGCCTAGACCTAGATTAGAATCAAGTCACAGTAATACTTAAAAAAGATCGCTAAACATCATTTTTACTATATTAACTAGAATTAAAATGAGAACTATGTATAATATTTGTTTTTAGTTCCCACTAATCTAGGTAATAAACTGTTTGTCAGTTCAGCCGAAAGTAACAAACATCCATCCATCCATTTTTTAAACAGACATCACCAAATGACTCCACCCGCTCTGGGTAGAGCGAAAGGAAGTGTCAGACTTCTACTGACTAAAAACCACCCATGGTCCTTCTTAGCCCTTTGTGTTCCGAGGCCGCGGTATCTCTTTCGAACAGCCCTGTAGCCGTCCGGGGCTCCTTCTATCCTTAAAAACTTTCACGTTTATAATACAGGGTGGTAAAGACATCGACGCACAAATTAAAACCACGTATTTAGTACAGTCAAACAAGTTAATTAGTATACAGCCAGCTAACTTGCATTTACTTTTATGATTATACAGATATATACATTTAGACTGATCTCAAACGATACAGGCGTTTGACGTCAGTCGCTTAATACGAAACGCTATAAAAAACCAAATTGCATTTAATATTTTCAGTGTACTAAAACTATATAGATTTCAGCCTTTATAGTTATTAGCTTGTTTGACTGTACATTATTTCGATTGTGACAGCCCCGTTGGTCTAGTGATCTCAAGTGTGTCTGCGTAGCATAGGGTCCCGGGTTCAATTCCTGGGTCAGACAAAATTATATTGGGTTTTTCCTTCAGGGCTTTCTCAACAGCAGCCACAGAGTCTGCGTTGATGAGTCAGTCAGTCAGTCAGGATTTCTCTCTTTATTTATATAGATATATATATAGATATGAGACAAGATTGTTATCAAAAGTATCAAAGCAATTACAAGGTCCAAACTAACATCACCATCTGCCTAGGCCTTTCCCAATTATGTTGGGGTCGAGTTATCATAATACTAGTATTTTACATGGAGAGACTGCCTATCTCACCTCCACAACCCAGTAAGTACTAGGTAATACAAAACCCTTTGGTAAGTCTCGTTGTCAGACTTTCAGGCCTCTGACTACGCCCATCGAGGCTGCGGGTTGTTCACAAGAGATACCGCGGCCTCAGCACAAGGGCTAAGAAGGAACATAGGTGGTTTTTAGTCAGTAGAAGTCTGATACTCTCTTTCGCTCTGCCATAGAGCGGATGGAGTTATTTGATGATTCTCCACCCTCCAAAAAAAAAAGGTTCGGTTCGGTAGCGGTTTGGAAGCGGATGCGGGGAGGAGAGGACGCGTAGCGAATGCGTCGCGAACACGCCGCGGCTGCGCAGCGAAGACGTCGCGGACGCGTGGTTTTCGCGAATTCGTTACGTTTCCGTCGCATGTGTGTAGCAAATTATCGCCGTACGATACACTACACACTACATACAATACACATACACTGTCCGCGGCGAGACCGTCGCGCGTCCGCAACGAATTCGCTGCGCGCCCGCTTCGCTTTGAAGACGTTCGCAATCCGCTAGTATGATAATATTAAGGCCCTTAGTGTGGATAAAAGCCCAGTTAAACTAAACTATGGCAGCCGGGACCAACAGCTTAACGTGCTTTTCGAGACACGGAGGAAACTCGGTATGTAATGGGGTGGTCACCCATCCACAGACCAACCTAGGCAATAGCGGATCGACCCGAGCGGCTGTTATTATATAGCCACGAGCTCCACTATATTATCTTAGTTTATAGGTATTTCTCAGAAGAAGAAAACCTTCATATCGTGGGAAAATAAAAAACAACAACAAAGCATTAAAAAAAATACTATAAATCTTACCGGTTTGATATTTCTGTAGACGCCATTTTCAGATGTTTCAAGATTTTTTACACGTTTTTCTTATGAAAAATATAAAATAACAAACAATTTTTTAACTTATTTAAAAATACCCAGATAGTAGGTAACTTTATTAATTTAGAATTAAGTAACTTATTATATGAATGAAATTAAGTTTGCTTTATTACTTTACAGTTTTTTTTTACTCTTGTATTCACTAAATATTGTCCTTTAAAAGGAGATTTTTTTCTCTAATCACCATTAAATTTGATTACGTAATATTACTGTATTATTATATTAATGAATGCATCCCGCTACGACTGTCCCATACAGGCTCACTGGGTGGGAATAGTCACGGGAAAGTTGTGATGAACTTTTTTAACTACTAACATAGATCGTAAGAAAATTGTTACTAACACTTATATTGATTCTGTCCGAAATAAATGGTTAATAATAATTAATAATAATCACCACGTCAGACTTGCATCCCGTTTCGCAACAGACTGAATCAGAATTATTTTCCTTTTCAATTCAAGTCATCTGTTGAACTATTCCGATTCAACTTAGTTACCAGACTACCAGCCACTGCAGTCTGTTTTGTTTTGCATTTCTTATTTCATAAACAAACATGCACGTATGCGGTTTCGTTATTTTATTATGAGAAAAATTCAAAATTGGATCGTGTTATTACTTTTTGTTTTGTGATGGGAAATCATCAAATGACTCCTCCCGCTCTGGGCGGTAGGGAGTGTCAGACTTCTCATCATTTCAGCCGAAAGACGTCCACTGCTGGACATAGGCCCAGATTTCTACAAACTAAAAATCACCCATGTTTCTTCTTAGCCCTTGTGCCGAGGCCGCAGTACATATATCTTTTGAATGAACCGCATACCCGACGGGCGTCGGCCCTTGTGGGCCCCTTTCATGTTGCTGACATCTTTTAGAGGCGCGCGTGGAACACGATTGCGCCGTCGACTCGGCCTGTCGTCGGCATAAGATGGATGGACGGCCAGCTAGCCCATCACTCACCCTCCACAGACCCGCGCCTACTGGCCGGAAGCCTTCACGTGGCCCCCGACGGCGACGCCGCGACGTGATATTCTCTCCCTCTCACGTTCCGCCACGAAAGCTGGGTACATTTCTTCGAAAACTGGGTATTATCGCACGGTTCAACATGAAATATGCATATGATTGGGTGCGAATCCCGCCTCGCCTGCAATAACAAAGTTTCCTTCATCATTCATCATCATTTCAGCCAAAAGTCGTCCACTGCTGGACATAGGCCTCCCCGAGGTGTCGCCACATTGACCAGTCCCGTGCGTCTCTCATCCAGCGGGTGCCTGCAACCTTGACCAGTTGCAAAATGGTTCCAAGTATCATTTGTTTAGAAAATAAGATAACTTACGAGGAACTGACTTTAACTAAATCCTTTTTGGTATTTTAAACTTGAAATGTCCGGGTTTTGTAACTATTATTTATTTCTTGTGAGCAAATAAAAACTAGAAGTGTTAATTAATGTTAAGTCTCTACTGTCTGTGTTTGAGTTTTAGTGCATCTAAGTTAGTTTCAAATTAACATATATGACGACGGTAGCTCAACTATTTCGGGTTCATCGTTGTCAGAGTCCAAGTTCGGCATGGCGGAGGTACGAAATAATAGTCTCAACACTGATTACAACCGCCTATTTATTCACTTCCGATAACAAATTAACAAAATCTCAAACGATCAAGCCGATGGAAATGGATTAAAGTACAGAAACGCGGTAAGTTCGATACAGGCGGGCAGAAGAACCGTTCGCGCTCGTGTCTCACCAAAAAGTAACGTCCCTCAAGTCAAATGCGTCTAACGTCAACGTCAACCGACCACTCACAACTGACATTTAACATATGACAATTGACAACTGACAGCTGTCATCTGTCAACCGAAAACTGTCAAACCAGACCTGCCACGCTCTGCATCGACCTCACCCAAGCTCACTGCTTGACGTTTCCGACTTTAACGATGATAGATCCGAAAAACGATGATAGATGGCGTTATTCTAAATTGTCAACTCTAAACATTGTGCCTCGGTGTTGAATCTGCGACACGGCCATCTTGACATTTCACACGTCCTCGTGTGAGGTATCTGTAACAAGAAGTCACGGAAAGTAAATCGTCCCTTACTCGGTCTTCCTGACCAATATGTCGGAGTATTAACACACACACACACAATTCAAAACAAAATTTTGTTCTGTCTGATCTAGGGCTTGCAATCCGGATATCCGGATATCCGTATTATCCGGATATCCGCACATTTTCAAATCCGGATTTTTTTCGAACTGCTATCCGGATTTTTCGGATTTTACGGATAGTTGTATTTCTCATTTAAATATTAATTGAAAAGCTGTCATCTGTGTAAATAAAGTACATAATATTGCATTACTTCGATGCAAGCTCGAAACCAGCGCTTGTGCTATGGAATCCTCACGAGGTAACGTATACACTTATGCTGAAAAAGGTGCAAAAGATTTTTCTCTGATACCTCTACAAACGTGCGTTTGGATATTATCCTTTTTACCCACGACGGAACGGAGACGGTATATGCGTTTGGGGTGAGAGGTTGTTTGTTTGTGTGTTTGTTTTTAATAATATAAATATGTATCCTACCAAGTTTATTTAAGGATGTTTGAATTTTAATTCCCTTATATATATATAATTAAACCACTAAATAAGAGCTTATTATACATGGTTACACCGACGCCTCGGATTGAGATTTATGCGGAGCTGTGTCAAATATTTGTTCCGAATAATTATAATCGCTCTAATTGTTTAATGTCCCATTTTGTCGCACTGTAACTCGGTCCACCTCCCTTATTTCGCGTCCCCTTATCCTTTGTTCCACCTGCTGAACATCTCCCATCTGATGGACAAGAGTTGCCGTGGCTGACCTGTAAGTCTTTAAACAGACTTCACTCCCAGGTTGGTCGCAGCAAAAAAAATAGCATAAATTATTCTGCACTGGAGTGTAGGCAAATGTGGTGCTGTTCCTCAAACTATGCGTCACTTGATATCGTGCCCTGCTGGTTATTTACTACAGGAACTGATGGACGCCACCGAAAGTGCTAAACTAGTGGCCTAACTCTGGGCCGACATAATTTAGATTGCCATCGACACGCTAAGAAGAAGAAGATTTCGCGTATGCTTACGATGCTCAATGCGCTCATGGAGACCAACCCTGGACTGGACTTATTTGCTAATGAATGGAAGACGATAATGTTAAATGTTTGTTAATGGCTATTGTTGTACTAAACGTAATAAACCCTCTAGTAGCAGTAGTCCGGTTGTTAGTTTGTTAGTCCGGTTGACCGAACTAGTGCAACTTTTCAGCAGCAGTAGTTCGGTCACCAATCCTCTTCAACATTTATGGCGAATACATTATCCGAAAAGCCTTAGAAGGATGGGAGGGAGGCATTTCTGTCGGTGGTGGCGTAAAGATCAATAACCTGAGATACGCGGACGACACTACTCTTTTTGCGTCAACTGAGGCAGAACTCGCTGACCTAGTCCGTAGAATGGAGTATGAGAGTGAACTGGTTGGACTCACTGTCAACAAATCGAAAACCAAAGTAATGGTGATTGATAGAACTGGTAAATTTTCAAAAACTGGAGAACTCTCGGATCTCGAATTTGTCAGTGACTTTGTTTACCTGGGAGCTTTACTCTCCAATCAAGGAGGATGTGAACAGGAAATCAGAAGAAGGACACAGATGTCCAAAAATGCCATGAGCAAATTAACTCGCATCTGGCAAAATCAGAAAGTTTCCAATGTCACCAAGGTGAGACTAGTCCGAACATTGGTTTTCTCAATATTCCTATACGCATCAGAGACATGGACTATTAGAGCAAAAGACCGGGGAAAAATTAACGCCTTTGAGCTGTGGTGTCGGAGAAGAATGCTCCGCATACCATGGACCGCGAAAATAACAAATAAGTTTATACTCGCTCGGCTCCACATAAAAACTAGACTATCAACGATGTGCTTCCAGCGTATTCTTGGGTATTTTGGTCACATTGCCCGTCGTCAACCAGATGACGTAGACAAATTAATCGTAGTGGGCAAGATCGAAAGAAAGAGACCCCGCGGCCGATCACCTAACCGTTGGTGTGACCAAGTTACTGCACTCACTGGACTCTCTGTAACGCTCTAAGGAAAGCCGAACATCGAGAGAAATGGAGACATATTGTACGAACTATGAAGGACTTTCATCAGGGACACGACCTTCAGTAATGAAGAACACGACTTCAAAGAGAGTTCGGTTGAAATATAGCACCGAACTACCGATACTCTATATTAGCAACAGATCAGTTTGTAAAGGCTATATTAAATTATGAAACGTAAGGCCTGCATGCATAGTACTAGTAACGTAAATTACCTGATACACATTAATGACCAGATTTATCACGATATTCAGACAATAATTGTGTGGCATTGTTGGTTGTTTTGGCATTATTAGTTTTAATTATTCTAAATTTATTTTGTAAATTTTTAAGGAATTTTTACCAAATAAACACAATTTTCTTTCTTTTTTCAAGGTATAGGTTATTATTTCTGTTATTTTGTATGAGAGACTGATTTAATACGTGTTACAAAAGCTTATTACTTTTATTTAAAATAAAAACTAAAAAATATCCGTATTATCCGTACTATCCGGATACTCCGGATAGTAAAATATTAAAATCCGTATTATCCGGATAGTAAAAATGAACGGATATTGCAAGCCCTCTGATCCATATTCTCATCAAATCTCATAAAGGAAATCTCAACATTGAAATCAAAATTCTTCAGGAATCATCAACTTTCGACCAAATCTAGTATCCGATCAAATCCAATATGCAATGCTCTGCTCGGTACCATACAAAACACACAGCTTCCAACAGGCAACCATGGGACCTCCATTCGGTACCCAACCTCAACACATCTCATTGCCTCCATCCGGCAACCATGGGACCTCCATCCGGTACCCAACATCGACTCAACTCAACACATTGCCTTTATTTAGCACCTTTAGCTACATTGCCATGATGGACGTTGGTCACAGCCCTCAAATAAACACTTACACGCGTGCAGCAATGAACAGCATTGCAATGTATGCAATCTGAGCCACTTGCATACTACATTTGCATCTTTTACCTCTCACTTAAGGTCTGACCCCTTCATCATCACCCGATCTCGTTTTGTCAGTGTCTATCAAGTCAAAGTCAAATTTACAGTCAGCAATTGCGTCACATGCCTCAATTGACCGTATTTTCTCAAATCGTATCTCATTTGATGACATTATGAACCGAAACTAATCTCAAATAATTGTCGGGTAAAACGTGAAATAGAATTTCTAAAACATGAGCTAAAACAATTCAATCGGTCTCAACAGAAGACAAAATTTGTATAGTTGACCTTACAGAAGTCTGCCCAATACCAGTCGTTCGGCCATTCCTGGCCCAAGTGGGTAGGGAATAAAAGGTATTCTGGTCAAAATCATTACCGGTTCTAATGAAATCAAAACAAACTCTTTCTCTCAAAGCTGACATGTCGAACAACACCCATAATCATTCAAATAGTAGGAAACTCATTAAAATATTGCAGTGCTCATACTCTGACCTCTATCCGGTCTTCATCATCACACTTATAGCCTCCATCCGGCCATAAGCATCAAAACATTCGACCTCCATCCGGTCTTCATCATCACACTTATAACCTCCATCCGGTCATCAACACGTCCGGTTACATACACAACAGGCAACCTCTATCCAGTCACCTACACATGTAACCTCCATCCGGTTACATACACAACCTCTATCCGGTCACCTCCACATGTAACCACCATCCGGTTACATGCACAACACCATCAAGATAATCATTTAACAGTGATTTATTGATAATTGAGACTGAACATATGTCATGGCACGATTTTACAACAGATATTCCCCCAGAAAATAATGAGTTATTATTATTGCACACAAATATAGGATCAATGGTCAAAAACCACTCCCACCTTGAATTTTTAGTATCCACTAGCCCAGTTATAATACATTTAATTGTTATTACGGAAGCAAACCTAAAAGACTCAACAAAAAACCTATTTCATCTAAAGGATTACTCAATGTACACGGAGCTACGTAAACATCGTAAAGGAGGAGGCATAATTGTTTATGCGCATAAAACTATAACATTCCTGGAATCAGACGTACCTACCTATAATTTCGAGAGCATAATTGGCGAGGTTGAAACATATAATGGCTACAAAACAACGTTATGTGCAGTGTACAAACCCCCGTGTATAAATAAGTCTAAATTTGTGTGTGAACTGGCGCAGGTTCTATCTAACTTACAAAGAAATTGTAACTGTATACTAGTTGGAGACACTAATATAAATATTAAAGATACTAATCCCGTTACAAATAAATATATGAACAATTTATGTGAGTTGGGGTTTGAGTGTTGTATTAAAAACTTTACTAGAATAGCTAAGAGTTCCAAAGGCATATCTAGAACATGTATTGATCATATATTTATCCGTGACGATTGTAAACCTATTCAAGTGTATAACAGACAGCTTTGTATCAGATCAGCAGTTGTTCAATATGCGCTGGCGGATCACTTTATAACCGGTTTGGCAATAACAAGTGTTCGAGCAACTAGTCAATACCAAACGATTAGTAAATTGAATGACACTAAATTAAAAGAAGAACTGTTAGGTATTGACTGGTCACCCGTATATACTATGACTGATCCCAACGAAATCTTCAATCATTTATGTCTTAGGTTCGAGTCTGTGTATAAGAAGTGTCGGGAAAATGTTAAAATTAAGGTAAACAGAAGAAATCAATGTAAATGGATAAGTGACAAATTAAATTATATGTCTAACAAAAAAAAAGAATTATTAGAAATTTGGAAAACAGATGTAAACAACAAAAAAAATAGGCAGATTTATAATAGGTATAGAAATAAAACAAATAAATTAATGAATAAAGCTAAAAATAATTGTATTAAAAAAGAAATAATTAACAACTTTAAAAATTCAAAAAGAATAATTATGGTCTATTATCAACAGGCTTACTGGCAGAATTATGAAAGCAGTGGACGATATTTTAATAAAATCATTTAGACTTAACCCTAAATTATTAGCCAACAAATTTGCGTATGATTTTGAGTCGAATGTGAAAAAAGTTATATGTAATTGTGACGAGCCATTGCTTGATAGAGAGTCGTATATAAATGAACCTAATGTGACTTTATATATTAACAAAATAAAAGAAGAAACCTTACACAAAATATTAAAATCAATTGATGACCGAAAAAGCCCGGGCATTGACCAAATACGAGCAAGAGACATAAAATTAGTGTCCGACCGAAACACGATTTTCAGCCGAAACCGAAACCGTAAACGAACCTTCGGCCTTGGTCCCAGTTTCGGCCGAAACCGAAACCGAAACCGAAACTTATTAAATATTTATGGAATGTAAAATCTATTGTATTTTTACGCATATACACAGTTAACACGTGGAAAAAATGCAACAATCCACCTGGAACAGAAATATACAAACCTAACAGAACAATTTGAAAAACAAGAGCAAAGATTAAATTTCCTAGAAAAACAAGCAAGAAACCGAAATATTGTAATTTTTGGCATAGAAGAAAACAAAAATCCTTATTCTTATACAGATTTGGAAATGGAAATTATGGCATTTATCTCTAGACACCTCAAAATAAATTTAGAACGAAATGAAATTCAAGAAATAAGAAAGGTAGGAAAGAAATCAGAAATACATCGGCCGGTTATTGTAACCTTTACAACTCTTGGGAAAAAGATTGAAATTTTTAAACAAAGAAAATTATTGGAAGAGACGACCTACTACATTAAGGAAGATTACCCATTGCATGTTTTAGAAAAAAGAAAAGAACTACAGGAGCAAGTAAGAATGGAAAAAGAAAAAGGCAACAAAGCAATAATAAAATATGATAGATTAGTGATAGTAAACAAGTCAGAAACAAATAATAAACTAGGAAGCAATAAAAGATCTTTGTCGACCTCACCTCAGAACCCTCAGAACGAGCACAACGACCCGTCACACAGAACCCAAGCAAAAAAGAAAAACAAACCTACAACAAACACTACGAAACTAAGAGCAACCGGCGAACCTGAAGGCGTAGTCAGAACTGGAATACTGAACTATTTTGTCAACAAAAACCAAATTAATCATGAAAAGAAACCAAATTAATCAAGAAAAACCAACGAATGGTTCGAACCAATGACAATCAGCAACGCCCCCCCTCAAAACCAAAATTAATACAAAAAAACAACAACCAAAAACATCTTCCAAGCCGGCTGGTCCCCGTGGAGGATTATGACCAAAACCCCCCAAACATTAACCCGAGAAATAGAGATAAGGAAAAATTGAGAAAACTGGGGGAGGCCTACGCCTCAGAGGCGACTTCCATAAATGAACAAAAATCTAATATATAAAATTCTCGTGTCACAGTTTTCGATGCCAAACTCCTCCGAAACGGCTTGACCGATTTTGATGAAATTTTTTGTGCTTATCCGGTATCTATGAGAATCGGCCAACATCTATTTTTCATCTTTTTTTTTTTCTGAAATTATTTATGTGGCAAAACAACGTTTGCCGGGAACAGCTAGTAATATTATAAATCTAATTTAATTAATGTTATGAAAAGTATTTTATTTGTTAAATTATGCATGTTAATAAATGGATCTAATCTAATCATATTAATTTAATGATAGGAATCAATGTTATAGAATTAGGGTACCTATTACTACTGAATTATTGAATGTTACGAGATTAGGGCAATATTGTTAATAAATAATTATGTTGATTATGTAGGTAATGTAATGTATATGTCGGTAATGTAATGTTGATAATTTTTGTTTGAAAATGTAATGCTGCTAATTTATAAATGGAATGTTGATAATATAATAATTATGATCTTAATAATGTAATGTTGATGATGTGAACTCCCTAATGTTGTTTATGGTAGAATAAAAGGCTTTTTTATTTTTTATTTATTTTATAATTAGGTAACAAAAATAGCTCTTTATTTGTAAAATTAATAACATGAATTTAAAAAAAAAAGTCTATCAACATATTTGTCAAACTTTTTAAAAAATAAGCACTACATTTTTAGTAATTAAAAAAAAAAAACAAAACTAAGCACCTCGCATACTAAAAGGAAAAAATGCGACATGACTAATAGTACTAATGGCCATTCACGCTCATCGAGAATATATGAAACTTTTTAGTGAAAAAAATCTATTGGTCGATATTACTTTTTTTCTAATTATTTAACAAAAAAAAGTACATCATATTATTTTCAAAGATGGTGTTTTAAGAAATAATTTTCATTACGAACTTTTTAAATTATATTAATTAGTTAAGGTTTTAGGCGCTTTGCACATGGAGCAACTATTGCAGCAACTGGCAACTAGCTGTTTACTTAAATTTCAATTTGATTGCGCACACATAGCAACTCTAGTTTCGAGTTCCGGAAATCGTCAGCAGTTTTCAGTTGCTGCAATCGATGACTGAGTCAGTTGCTAAAATTTGCCGCAACTAGGAACTGTTAAATATTATACCGATTTTTAAAGTTAACGTAGACGGCGACGACGTAATAAAATCATAGCAATTGCTGCTTCTTCGATATTCATCGTCACACTGAATGCTGTTCTCTGCGTAGATTGAGCAACTCGGTTATGAAAGTTGCTCACAGATTGTCATAAAATTGCTGCAACCGTAAACGTTGTAGCAACTATCAACTAGTTACAGGAAACTTTTAAAGTTGCTTAATTTGAATCAACTTAAGTTGCTCTATGTGCAAAGCGCCTAAATCACCGGAGATAGTAGTGTATCGGAACTACGGGGCGGTTCGAATACGGGTACAAAATTTAATCCATCAACAATTACAAATAAATATACAATGTAATAATATATGTTATGTTATGTTATGTATATGTTTGAATCAAACATCACAGGTATTTTCACACATCTTTTAAGTGTTAAATTAATTTCTACATAAATTCATATTTTATAAGTTCTAGGGAATAACTCAACAGAACCAAGTAAAATATGTCATGAATTCTTTTCTATACACACCTACTTACAACCTATTTTTTTACACTGTAGCACAAGACCCTAATGAATGCCATTAAAATACATCATCATTAATCATAAGTAAAAACAAATACCTAATTTTTGCGCAAGAAAAATAACACAACCTCAAATCATCACGATCGCACCGGCTAGCGAACTCAACTGGCACTCGAAGTTAGCTGAATGATGCGCGGCAATTCACGTATACCTTGTTTCGGCGAGGCCGAAAGGTTCGGCCAATTATTGGCCGAAACCGAAACTATGGCCGAAACTAGATTTTTTGGCCGAAACTAGCCGAAACCGAAACCGAAACCGAACCTTCGGTCGGTCCTTACATAAAATATATATCCAAAGAAATAACGCCCGTTCTCACTCACTTGGTAAATACTTGTTTATCTAGCCGTACCTATCCAGATAAACTTAAAATAGGTATAGTACGACCTATACATAAAAAAGGCAAATACACAGATACTAATAATTACAGACCTATTACTATACTTTCTTGCATTGACAAAATAATAGAAAAATACCTTGGTAAATCAATAAACGACTTTCTCTCAAGTAATGATATCATTCACGAAAAACAATTTGGCTTCCAAAAAAATAAAAGTACTTCACAGTTACTGTCGCTGTTCACTGATGAAATTTGTAACCACCTGGATGAAAAAAAACATGTTCTTGTTGTTATGGTTGATTTTAGCAAAGCATTTGATGTGCTCAATTACAAAACGCTTTTTGAAAAAATGCAGCAAAATGGTATACAGGGCCCACTGCTGGAATGGTTCCAAAACTATCATTCAAACAGATACAACACAGTAAAGATAGCAGGGCAACAAAGCAACAAAATACCAACCATAAACGGAACGGCGCAAGGTTCAATTTTGGGACCCACAGAATACCTACTTTATGTAAATGACATGTGTAAGATATTTCAGAATGGCTCTGTGTACCAGTTTGCTGATGATACATGTTTAATTGTAGCACACCGAAACCTTGAAATTGCAGAAAACCTGATACAAAAAGAATTTAACAATCTATGTAAGTGGGCACACGATGTCGGATTATCACTTAACTATCAGAAAACTAAGCTATAACATATTCACTCACCATACATTAAAGTAAATAGCATACCGAAAGTCGTGGCCCACGATCATGAGTGCATGCACCAGTGTCCACTAGTGTGTAATTGTAACCAACTTGAAGTAGTTAAGGAACATTTTTATCTAGGTCTTAAAATTGATAACAAATTTAATTGGGGTCCCCATGTTGATTATGTTTGTAACAAACTCAGGTCAATATTGGCAAAACTAAGCATATTAAGGCATAAATTACCCTACAGAACCAAAAGATTAATGTATTTGGCCCTAGCAGATTCAATTATCGGATATGGTATAGCTAGCTATGGCAGAACATATAAAACATGCTTACAAAAAATATATGACATACAAATTAGGATGTTAAAAATTATAGTTCCTTATAAAATAAAGCTTAAATTTAAAGACAACTATCAACGATTATTTGAATATTGTAAAATATTAAATGTCTTTGACAAAGTAAAACTAGCTATAATATCACAATATGCTAACGAAATTGATAAAATAAGTAAAAAAATAAGACCTAACAACCCAAGTAACATTTTTGGTTTTAGAAAGGTTTTGAAAAGGTTCTAGAACCTTCATATGGAAATCTGCTCGTAAGTCTTAACAGGCTCAATAACGTTATATTAACCTTATATTTACCTCCTGAGTGCAAAAAGGGCCCACGTTTTAGAACATTTCTGAGAGCTATAGCAAAACCTATAGGTCAAATCCAGAACCTTTCGAATTACTTACACAGTACCCAAATATAACCTTCACAACCTTAATTTAACGTAAATATAACCTTGCAAGGCAGCTTTTAAGTTCTAAATTAGTCTTGTACGTAACCCTATGACAACTTAAAACCTTTTTGATGGACATGAAAAAATACCTTTCCAGGACTCGCAGGTTTTAAAATGTTCTGTGTAAGATTTTTTTACACAGAAAGACCAATATAATGGCGCCACATTCGCTGACATTTTACCAAGTTTCAAAATGGCTAACTGAGTATGTAGTAAGTATTTATAAAATAAATATAAGTAGGTATCTTGCTGAAGTCAGGAAGAACAAAAATTGTGCGACTGGCACTTTATCGTGAAACTTTAGGATAATAGTGCTAAATACGAGACGGGCCTTGCGTTAGTTTATAATTTTGAAGATATTCTAATGAAATAAAAATTATAAATATACGCGGTTGGTGGTACGTTGCATTAGAAATAAAACTTCTATTCATTTAAAAACATATATTTTAAAACTATAGCACAAGTTACTTATTTTAGCCTTATTGAATTAAAATATTGCCATTTGTTTTGATTTTGTTATTTAAAATTGATTTTTTATGTAAAAAAAAATGGCTGGCGTTAATAAATTACTAGAAAGCATTAAAATTACCAATTTCAGAACTGTTACAGCTAAAAGCTCTTAATGTTTGCCAAAATAAGAGCTAAAAGTAATCTCGCGGAGCTACTTAAAACGCATAGGCTGTTTTCGCAGCTTTAAGGTTATCGCTAGGAGTAATTCAAGACTTGCTAGTTGCGAAAACAACCCCTGCGCACAATTAGTTGCTTTTAGGTTTTGGTTGAAACAGGACGTGCGATCGACGGTTTGACAAGAGTGCTGAACAAACAGCTACAGGGTGCTTTTTTTCATCAACTTTAAGATCATGAAAAAAATCTCGAAGACATACTTCAAGCCTATAGTGCCAGTATTGACCGCCTTTAATATTTTTTATTTGCATATTATCACCACTGGGAGTATGTAGTAAGGATCTAGGATCCTTCGGAAGTTTCAGGATCGTTCGTTTATTAAATATATCTAAAAGATCTTTCAAAGCAACATGTTTAATTTTGTGGGGGCTTTTGATAACGCGTGGTGGCCGATGCTACTCCTTAAACTGAAAATTCGTGGTTGCCCTAAAAACATATACAATCTTGTTTACTCGTACTTCTTAAATTGTTCCGCGAATCTCAAACTCGGACATCATTCTATGTCAAAGTCCCTTACCATGGGATGCCCTCAGGGTTCGGTTATGGGTCCGTATGTATGGAACGTAGGCTTCGATGACTTCCTCGCGATTCCACTTCCATACGGCTGTTCATTAACCGGTTACGCGGACGACGGCCTGCTGCTCATTCAGTCAAGTACTCGGGCTGGACTCGAAAATTTGGCTGATACTTGCCTAAAATTAATAGGGGAATTATAAAACGAGCGAATAAAAAATAACTAAGCGACTGATGATGATATACTGTTTTTATAACTTGAGCGGTATGAATTTGAGTAAGCGAAAAATAAACTAAACTAACGACAAATATTGATTAATAATAAAATCCGGAACGAGCTCACGAAAAGTGGGTTGTGATAAATCCATTTCAGATATTAAAATTACTAACTGAGCGACAAAATTACTAAGTGAGCGACTAGAAATACACAAAGGGTAACTTAAATATTAAGATAGAGACGATTTTTCCAATTGAGGTTTTACATATTATACTACTAAAAAGTTCAGATTGAGCAACGTTTAATGGTTACTGATATTCTATTTGAGGTCTTATGTTTATTATTTTGATAACTTTTTTAAATGAAAACTACAGATTGTTTGTTGCTAGTCGTCCGCTAAGTGGATGAATCACCGTCTCGCGACAGTATCCTTTATGGGCGGCATGGGCACCGGGCCGTAGGCCGACGAAGGAGGCCGGCGGAGGCCCGGCACTTCGGGGACAGAAGATATTAGTGTTATATAATATGCGAGCGAAGCGAGCGCGCGTCATGGAGTACATGCGTTGCATGTATGAGTGACGTGACATATATTATTATGATAAATAAACATTATGTTATTTTAATTTAGGACTTACAACTTTTATGGAAAACGTTTTTATGTCTTTCGTATATTATTGATTGTAATATATAAGACAAATGGATTTAGGTCATATTATATTTAGGGATTTCAATTTTATGGCATGTGATATTATGTGATATTTAGTTCGGGTAAGTTATCATTCGGACAAATGATGATTAGGACAAAAAAAGTTATGGCATTATAAATTACGGATAAAAAAGTTAGGTGACACAATAGAGAACCCTTCATTTGATTTAAGTAAATACATATTGCTTTATTTTTTCGGAATACATGCAACCTACCCTTAATTAATTAAATTTCTTAGCTAAAAGTGACTTCTTCAAATAGTTATTTCATACGAACATTTTCAAAAAAAAAAGTGCGGTCATTACTCTACTCATTATAGTAATTTTCAAAGTGATTTTTCTAATCGAAACACTTCATTTAAGATAAAATGCCGTTCAGTATAAATAAATCATTTGCCAAATATTGAAAAAAATGCAGGACGTAACGTTGTCACTCATACAAATATTGGGTCGCTCAAAAATTATGAAGCTACTCATTTTGTATTTTAAGTAGCTCAAATTAATGTTTGTAAATTGCCGTTCTGTTGATTTCTTGTCACTCACAGTCAGTCGCTCACTTAGTAATTCTGTGACCTAAATTAATTATTTTTGTAACTTAAAATTTTCATTTACAGTCACTCGTTTAAATACTACCCAAATTAATATCCCAGTGGGGTTGATTCTGGCTAACAGGAGTTACAGTGGTTTGGGAATAGTGTGGCGGGCTTGTCCCAAAAAAAAATGTTTAATTTTGTGTTCTAAAGACCAAATTGTTAAATCCTTTGCAGTATCAACACTTGTTTCTAATGTACGAGCTTCAAAATCTTCACTATCTTCAGATAAACTGCCATCATCACCATAATTTGATTGACTGTTTTGTGATTCCTCAAATATTTCAGACGATGTCGTGTTATCTGTGGTTGAAACTGATTCCTCAAATATTTCAGACGATGTCGTGTCATCTGTGGTTAAAACTGAAGGGGTTTCAGAAGGTCGTGCATCTTCAACGGTGTCAATGATCTGTAAAAATAGTCAATATCGAACAACCGAACAGCCTAATTTTAATCCACAATGGGGTCACCCATTGTCAAGATGAGCCGTACTTCTCCATCTTTTTAAATTTATAAGGGCTCTAACAAATCTGCGATCCGACGTTCGCCGACAGACGGTCGCCGACAGTCCCCTTGTCCTAGGTGAGCGACGGGACACGACACGTAGCGACGCAACGCGACGCGACGTAATGCGACCAATACATCACGCGACGTGTGTCCTATTTTATAGTCATTCGTGAGCGACAAACGTAACATGTATACTACGTTGTTACTCGAAAATTCATAATGTTATAAATACTTTACCCTACAAAAACAACGTAAACAAAGAAGGAAGACAACAATTAATATCATGTATTTAGAAATAAATAAGTTCGGAGAGTTTTATCATTTATATCCGACATTAAGAAATAAGCCACGTTTGTTTAAGAGGTATTGTGGCTTATTACTAAGCACTTTCGCTTATATATTGTTGCCGTTGTTAGACCTATTTTTCAACTGTCAATAAGCAACGCAAAAAACATTTCCGCACTTCGTCGCGTTTCATCGCACACTGATTAAGGCGACAACACAGGCCACAAGAGTACGTACAACGACTATTTTGCCGCGTTTGCTAACGGTCGCCGATCTGTAAGAGCCTTATGCAGTTTTTACCAGTCACCACACTTCGTACCTTAATAAATAATAAAAACTTACCGATGTATTTATTATTCGTAAGAAATTTTTACGCACTTTACGTTTAAAATTTCCACTCCGTTTTTTTGACATCACCCTGTGTTGATTCATCTTCAAGACAACGTAATGCTTTGAAGTAGCGGAGACAACTGATATTTTTTGAGGATGCCTTTATAGCTTTAAAATATTCTTGTAGGACGTTAATCATGCTTTCAGCTCATAAACAATAGCTTATTGGTTTGGGTTGTCACCACGCAGTCCTAATTTATTTGCCTAGACACTCTAAAACAACCTTAAGGTTTGAGGTAGGTTTTAAAAATTACTTATAAGCAATTTCAACATTCCATAACTTTATGGTCATATCAAAGTTAAAACTTAAACCTATAGATCTCAATTCAGCATAATGCTAGCCTTTTCAGAACTTAATCAGGAGTCTACGACAGCTTTAAGATCCTAGGACTATATGCTCTTGAAACACAAGTCAAAATAACGTTAATTTAAACTCTTGTCAGCGGCTCCAAGGTTGTAATATAAAACAACTAGTATTAGGACCTATTAATCATTCTCAAGTACTTAATATAACCAGATAGCAAAGCATTAACCTTTTTACGACCCTTAGAAAACCTAAAGGCATTTTTTACAACCTAGGCCCGAATGAAATGTTACTTGGGAACTTAAGATGTTTAGAATACCTACCAATAAATAATCTGCCAAAATGTAACAATGAATATGGAAGAAGGACCTGGAGGTACTTGTTACCTAACATGTTGAATAAACTCCCTAAGCAAATAACTAATAAATTAAAATCAAAGAAAACCTTGCAAATAAAACGAATAATTAAATATTACCTCACAGTGGATCAATACAAAGTTCCTCCAGATCTTTCCCAAATAAACAAATAATGTACCTAATGTTATGTAAAAATATATTTTAATGTAAACAAGCGAGACGCCTCACTCGCACATAATCTTTCAGATTTAAGATTAAGCGATGTGTGTTTATTTCAAAATTTATGAAGTGTTCTTGGAAATAAAAAGTTTTAAATTTAAAAAAAAAATTAATTTATTTCGAGCCTTTATCAAAATAATTCTTAAAGTAGGGTTGTTCAACATGTTACTTTATTTTTCCTATAACGTTACAGGTTATAAGAAAACTCTTACTATGCTAGGTACTTTAAATGTTAAGTTGACCACTTAGTATTAAACTAGTCTTGTTGTACTAAGGGATCTAGAAATCACTAGAAAACAAAGATGGATATGCTGTCAACAGATTAATTAATTGGGAACGAAATTCTAACGAAACATCTGTATCAACTGTATTGAAATCAATTTGAAAATTAGAAGCATATTTGAGCTTATTTGAAACATCACAACATAACCTAACGACCTTTTCAAGACACAAAGAACACTCACACCTCATACTTACGTTAAATCCTTGTTGTAAAATCTCAAGGCCATTAAAATATAATTTTTAAAACAACTATCTGGTACAACACAAAACAAAATTTTTAATCGTAAATCACAACCTCAGAAAATAATTGTAAGGTACAGTACGCTCAAATTATCTTGGCAGCTCTGAACATAGGCTTTGCGAAATTTTACGCATGTAAACTTGGGAATAAAACTGTTATTGCCAGATAAACCAATACTTAAACGATCAGAAAATATCTAATTTAAACAGTGAGAAATACAAATAAAGTAAATATCATAACACTTTAATACATTCGTTGTAACAAAATGACCTGCACGAAGTTCGGAGCTGCCAAGATAATTTGAGCGTACTGTACAGACTATCATGACCCACCCCGGGTCAATTTACAATGTTGTTTACACGCTTGCCACTGAACTGTGACGAAACATTATTTTTGATCAGAGAGCATTCGGCACTAGAATCATAGTAAAATGGGTACGACTCACCAAATTCATCAGCACACCGCTGGGATTGCTCACATAGCAAATTTCAACGCGTCGCTCGCTATTTGCCACTGCTGCAGGCACTGGTCCGCAGCTGTTTGGTCCGCCTGCCGCGCCGCCGCGCGCCGCCAAACCACGCGCCGCCAAGCCGCGACCCGCCGCCGCGCCGCCGGCGCCACTGCCGAAGTAAATTCTCAGCGCACCGTGACGTCATCGCACCATTCTTCGTATTTTCTTCAGCTCGAGTGAATCCCGGTTCTGATGTCGCATCAGGGTCTTCGCGATCGTCATCACCATACGGGGCACTCCAGACTATAAACAGCTCCTTAAAATCGCTCCATTTCATCCCTGACAATCTTGTCAGGGATGAAATGAATGGGAGAAGTTTCGTCATGGCTGTCATCCATATCTATGGATGACAGCCATGACGAAACTTCTCCCATGAGTCTCGTGGAATTCGCTGCGTCCCCTGTAGGCACGCCACAGCGCCGGTTTCACGGCGCTGCTGTCTTCACAGCACCCCAGCGGTCCATCCCCACCAGGTGAGACTAACGGTTACCCGGAGGAGGCCCAGCGGAGGACAACCAGCGACGAGGTGCCGACTTACGACGCACCTACAGTGGATGTGTGACTCCCGTTCGTCCCGTTTCTCCCATATCGGATCGATAACACACATGTCGGCTGTTGCCAACCAAGCACGCGGGACAATATTCCGTTTTTCAGAGTCAAAATGCGGTAGGCGAATATCCGTACTCGCAAAAGGTGTCTTCATTGCTTGCACAATAGCCATAAAGTTTTTGTTTAGCTGCTCGAACATAAAACACCACATTTCCGTTTCTATGTCACTTTCAGACGCACGCGCATTGTCTTTACACTTTTACGGTCTAGCACTGTCACTTACACTATGTAGGCGTTAAAGTTACATACCACTTCTGATGACGACGGTAGCTCAACTATTTCGGGTTCATCGTTGTCAGAGTCCAAGTTCGGCATGGCGGAGGTACGAAATAATAGTCTCAACACTGATTACAACCGCCTATTTATTCACTTCCGATAACAAATTAACAAAATCTCAAACGATCAAGCCGATGGAAATGGATTAAAGTACAGAAACGCGGTAAGTTCGATACAGGCGGGCAGAAGAACCGTTCGCGCTCGTGTCTCACCAAAAAGTAACGTCCCTCAAGTCAAATGCGTCTAACGTCAACGTCAACCGACCACTCACAACTGACATTTGACATATGACAATTGACAACTGACAGCTGTCATCTGTCAACCGAAAACTGTCAAACCAGACCTGCCACGCTCTGCATCGACCTCACCCAAGCTCACTGCTTGACGTTTCCGACTTTAACGATGATAGATCCGAAAAACGATGATAGATGGCGTTATTCTAAATTGTCAACTCTAAACATTGTGCCTCGGTGTTGAATCTGCGACATATAAATAAATATGACTGCATTGTATTGACTCTTGGTACTGAGTCTAGCATCGGAAATGAAATAGTATTACAGTGAAAGGTTAACTGGGACCTGGATAAGTGAGAAACCTCTATAACTGGAACTCATGCTGAGGTCCCATGAGACAGATTTGGATATCTGAGACGCTGGGTAAGTGAAATACCTCTCTAACGCCCGAATACTCGAACGTCACTCAATTTTAAGTTGCACTTAAATCTCGTGCTGTCTTTGTTACTTTAACGCAGAGTGACAGAGATAGCACTAGTTTTTAGGGCTACTTATAATTGAGTGACGTTCGAGTATTCGGGCGTTAGTGAGACAAATTTTCAGGTCCCTTGAGGTCTCACTTAACCAGGTTTCACTGTATTTGATAAATTAATAAGAAGTTCGGGAAGGCGTCAGAAACGGTGGATGGGTGTGATGGACAATAATAGCTGGAAAGAGATGACGAGTCAAAGAGAAGTAGGTATGGAATGTTGCGTCAACGCCGCCAAGAAAATAAATAAAAGTTTGGCCTTGTTGTTAAAACTCCAACCTCAGAAGCAATGTACAGATGAAATAATTATTGCTATTCATGTTATAACAGGCGTGATAGCGACAGAACATTTGATTGAGGCGTTAAAAACCTTTTTAACAAAAAATAAAACCGACTACAAAAAAAAAGTCATAAATAAATCAGTTTCTGAAGTCGGTGACTTTTGTTTGTTTGCTTTCATTTTTTTTTGCCACCGACTTCAGAAACTGATTTATTTTTGACTATTTTTTTTGTAGTCGGTTTTATTTTTTGTTAAAAAGTTTTTATTTTGCACTTTTTAGTGGTTCACATGTTCATGGGTCATAATGTGGACAATGTAGTTTTTTTTTTTCATGATCTATTTATAAGTCATCATCATCTGCCTAGCCTTTTCACAACTAAGTTGGGGTCGTGTTCCAACCTAACCGGATGCTATAGGTTTCCAGGATTTAACATGGAACAACTAGCCAGTTGAGAGCAGCAGTGGCCCAGTGGTGTTGGCCCCGACTTACGAACAGTAGATCGTGGGTTCGAACCCAGGCAGGCGCATTACTTTGTGTAATTTATTTCATCACCGCTGCTCTCAAAACGGCGAAGGAAAACATCGTGAGGAAACCGGCATGTCTTAGAACCAAAAATTCGAAGACATGTGACATCTGCCAATCCGCACTGGGCTTTGTGGATTATAGCCCATCCCTCTCCTAGAGAGGAGGCCTGAGTCCCTGCAGTGTGAACATTATAGGCTGATGATGATGATGATGATGAACTAGCCAGTTGTCCCATGTTTTTAACCGACTTCTAAAAAAAGAAGGAGGTTCTCAATTCGGATGTTTGTATATTTTTTTTTTATGTTTGTTCGGGCATAACTCCGTCACTTGCTAACCGATTTGAAAAATTATTTTTTTGTTGGAAAGGGTATACTTCCGAAATGGTCCCATAATTTTTTTTATCGAAATCGGACAAGCGGTTTTTGAAAAATCAACAAAACTCAAAAAAAACTACATTGTCCACATTGACCCATGAACATGTGATGTGAACCACTAAAAAGTGAAAAATAAAAACTTTTTAACAAAAATTAAAACCGACTTTAAAAAAAAAACACAAAAAAGTGCAAAATAAACTTTAGAAGAAAAATCAGTTTCTGAAGTCGGTGGCATAAAAATGGAATCAAACAAACAAAAGTCACCGACTTCAGAAACTGATTTTTCTTCTAAAGTTTATTTTGCACTTTTTTGTGTTTTTTTTTTATAGTCGGTTTTAATTTTTGTTAAAAAGTTTTTTCATCTGCCAGAAGCGTACAAGTAACAGGAGGCGAGTCTATTGGCATAAACCGGGTACAAATCAGAATTCCGTTAAATTCCCGATGGAAAAAATCCAATAACACTTTGCCTGACCCGGGCATCAAAACCAGGACCTCGTGCTCGAGTCGAGCTCGAGATTCATTCTGACAAGTTAGTCGAATGTGAATTAAAAATAAACAACCAAATGACATTTGCTGGGTTTTAAAAGTTATAAAAGTAATTATATAAAAGTTATAAATAATTTGGTAATAAGATAACATCAAGGATATTATATATTATTCTAAACAATGAAAACATTAAAATATATTCATTTTTACTTTTCACACACATTTAGCGTGAGATTTCTAAATAATAATATGTACAATGTTTCATCTTCATAGATCTATAGTCTTCTGCTCAACAAAAATGTTGTTCCAACCTAGAATCGCGTATCCGTCAGATATAACGGCCCTAGCCTTTGGGCCGAGTGGTTGTGCCAGTGCCGCAAAAATACAATTAAGTTAATTACTGTTTACGGAGTTAATATATGGAAAATCAAGGTAAATTTATACATATTAAATCATTATGTAATAATAAGTGTATTAAACCTTAACAAATGTGTTTTTAGAGTTATTTTGGTGTAAAAACGGTTTTTTTAAGAGTGAAAAGGTTTTATATGTCATCTGTCAGATTTGCCGCGTCACTTTAGGCCAATGGCGGCAGTGAAATTGTGTTACGTCAAAAACTGGCTTCTAATTGTGTCAAGTTCGTGTTTTCGTTTTAGTAACTTAGAAGTAACTTTGGGAATATCTAGTATTGCTTCTTTGGATTACATTTAACGGGGTCTGTCTCTCAATTAATTTGCTGGAGCAATTGATTCAATAGTATTTGCATTGTTTTTTTAGGGAACCCACTTATTCATTTAGTACTAGGATTTCATTATTAGGAACACTTGTTACGGAATATTTACCGTGTTTACTTTTATATGTTTACTTTTTTAACTCGCAATAAATAGTAAATATGGTAAATATCCCGTTGTAACTGTTAATAATAACGTGAGTGACCATGTCGGTTTACTTAGGATTAACTTAGGATTTCGCCCACAAAAATTGCGATAGCTCTGCCAATATGCGTCATCATCATCATCAGCCTATAATGTTCCCACTGCAGAGACTCCGACCTCCTCTCTAGGAGAGGGATGGGCTATAATCCACAACGCGGGCCCTGAGCGGGTTGGTAGAGATGTCACAAATGTCTTCGAATTTTTGGTTCTAAGACATACCGGTTTCCTCACAATTTTTTTCTTCACCGATTTGAGAGCAGTAATAATATACCTAATTAGATCATTAGTTCCGAAGATTACCCTCTACATAAAAACTTACAAAGAAGCAAAGTTTACCTCTTTTTTTATTATAAGTATAGATTTTTGTTTTCTTTGCATAGAAACAATAGCGAATTTGACTATGTTTACTAGATTATAGATATATATAATGATTCTTATTTTAATAAAACAATGAATAACAAAAAAAAAAACATTTAAAACAAGTCATCTCATCATTACGGTAATTATACCTAATTATGTATTATGCACGGTCAAATTATTTGATTTGATTTGAAGGAATTATAATGGGATGCAATGTTTTCAAACTTAACATAACATCACGCCTGTAATCCCGAAGAGTTAGGCAGAGATGAATCTAATAATAACACACACATTTCGCCAGGGGTTCTAAAATGGCCACTTCAGCAGATGATAACATGAATTGCGTTAAAAAGCGTAAAACGGACCTTTCATGATAGTAACTGCGTCTCTGACTATTTAGGAAAATAGATCATAATAGGAAAATAGGATTTGCTTTGACATTCCTAAAAAGTTCACAGACGCCCAGTTCTTTATGTTTTAAGTCCCAAGTCATACCTACCTAAGTGGCAAGGCTGTGTAAAAATAGGTTGTTTTTTCAAATAAATTATATTATTATTACCCAAAAATGTTAAACAGGCGCACTTTAGTTGACGATGAATTTACTTAAATCTTAATTATACGCATAACAACCAATTAAGCCATAAAACCAGTACACGCTGATTTCTCATTGTTGTGTCGCGTTGTGTACCAAGCACAAGTGACAAGTACACTCACAAACAATAGAGAATTTGTCCTTCTGCGACTCTGTTGCCATTTTGAGAATTTGGCATTTTGCGCCTAAACCATAAGTATACACTAATTGTCAAATACCAAACGCGGATTAGAAACCTCTCTCCTCTCTTTCAGCAGCTTATTATATGTTATTTAATACATATTTCGGATATTATTACATATTTCGGAAGATAATTCTTAAAAAAATTTCATTCTCTTCAATAAATTGTTAGTAATGAGTAATATCTAGCAAGTTTTTATTAAAAAAACCCGCTTTGAAATTTTGAGTAGTTAGTGTTAATTCTTCTGTTGCTGACCGTACTTATACTTAAGGTGCTAACAGCACCGAAACTAGCGAAACACACATTTATTTCTTTTACTCTAAAATCGTACCAAATTTGAAAAATTAAAACACTATCATGCTATAATATTACACTAGAATTACTGATTAATTAAGGCCACTTTTACCTTCAATCAGTAATTCTCATAACTTATCAAGCCTAGAATCATGAAAAGGATTTTAATAATTTAAAAATATTCATCATCATCATCAGCCTATAATGTTCCCACTGCAGGGACTCAGGCCTCCTCTCTAGGAGAGGGATGGGCTGTAATTCACCACGCGGGCCCAGCGCGGATTAGTAGATGTCACAATGTCTTCGAATTTTTTGGTTCTAAGACATGCCGGTTTCCTTACGATGTTTTCCTTCACCGTTTTGAGAGCAGCGGTGATGAAATAAATTACACAAAGTAATGCGCCTGCCTGGGTTCGAACCCACGACCTACTGTTCGTAAGTCGGGGCCGACACCACTGGGCCACCGCTGCTCTCGGTAGGTTATTTACTAGCACCATAGTGTTTTGGATTTTTCAAATTTGATGTGATTTTAGAGTAAAAGAAATAAGAATGATGTGGGTCGCGCTAGTTCCGGTGCTGTTAGCGCCTTAATTGTTCGAGCGTACCTTTGTGTGCGATACGAAGGTCGAAAATGAGAAACTTGAATTTTAATTAATGTTTTGATTATTTAGGCGTGCGTACCTAAGTTCCAGTTTTACAAAAGGTCACACGCGTAGTTTATTATTACTTAAGTTAATTTGGGAAGAAACTGGTTTTAAAGTTGCAAGTTTTTATACCAAACACATTTTTTATATGAAGTTTGAATTTTTCCATCGAGAATGTCTCAGTACAGCTGACGGCTACAGATCAAACTATACATTTCCAGTATAAGCTGGTCTCGCATTGTATAGGATTTCGATACAATGCGAGATGAGCGTAAACTGGAAATGTATAGCTTGATGTGTAGCCGTCTTTACCAGCCACGGTGTTTGGATTAGTGCCCGGTTGATGGCAAATTGGCAATAGGTAGACTCACAACTTATCATAATTGGTGAAATGTGGGTGTACCTATTATTAGGTACACCTCTGCCTAACCTTTGGGGATTACATGCGTGATGATTATGCTGTGTCTATTCCCTCTATTGTTTTTTTTATTACTGAATAATAATTTATTATCATTTTAAATTTATTTTAGAATTTTTTATTGGTCGGTTTATCGGAGAAGGCAAATTGTAAACAAACTTTGGAAACCGGCCTGGAAGGCCTTTTGCCCTCTAGTGGGACATAATTATGCCCTCTGAAAAAAAATTAAACCAGTTTGATTTTTGTCTCTGTTTCCCCTTAAGATAGACTGTTATTAAATACCCAATGCAATAGGTTCGCTATAACACAGTTGTTTTTACTTGTGCATACAGATAGTTAAAAGTTTAAAACATGCATCTCAGTAAAATCACCTGTTTTATGCGATACTTCTTGACTTCGACGCACGTTATCGCGATAGATCTTCACTGCGATACAGTTTTTGTCTGTATTCTTAGACGCCTACCTACATATTTTTTTGGGCAAACTTTGCCCACCGAAAAATTATGTAGGCGTCATAAATTGTTTTACAAAAAAATATTATATTTTACTAAAATTGTTTATATAATATGTGTGCAGTGCAGATACTGTATTTGTTTGTATTTTTATGTGTAGTATGCAGTGAATAAAATCTATTCTTACACAATTATTTTAGTAAAATATAATATTTTTTTGTACAACAATGACGCCTACATCTTTTTGTGGGCTAAGTTCGCCCAAAAAAAATGTATGTATTGTAAGCGTCTAAGAATACAGACAAATGTACAGTATCGCAGTGAGGATCTATCGCGATAACGTGCGTCGAAGTCAAGAAGTATCGCAGTGAAGATCTTTCGCAGAACGTGCATCGCAGTTTTGTAGCATCGAGTTAGCATTCATCGATATTTTGTGCGTCGAGATTCCGTATTCTATTCGATTTTACCGTACTATGTTTATTTATAACCGTTACTTTCTCCGCGGCATAAGTGAAGGTAGATGCGGTCAGCTTTATAATATGTAGGGTACCCCCGTAAACAAGTAGTTAAAAATATATTTTTAACTAGTGAAAGTGTATAATGGCAGAGGAATGATGAGTTCTACGCATCCATACTAATCCATACTATCCATCCATACTATAATATTATAAATGCGAAAGTAACTCTGTCTGTCTGTCTGTTACTCTTTCACGCCTAAACGGCTGAACGGATTTTGATGAAATTTGGTACAGACATAGTTTGGAACTTGAGAAAGGACATAGGATAGTTTTTTTTTTTTCGCGAGATAAACCAAAAATCTGCCGGAAGTCACTATTCCACGCGAACGAAGTCGCGGGCAAAAGCTAGTATTACATTAAATTGTAACCATGCTAGCAGCTACCTCAATTATACCGCAGGGATCGAAAGAGATACCGCGGCCCTGGACACAAACCGCTTTATTACAAAAAGTAGTTAAACCTGGTTTAACTTAGACCTGGTTTATCTAGCATGCTGTCACTTTCTTTTGAATATTATTGAAGTGAGACGTCATGCGAGATAAACCAAGTCTAAGTTAAACCAGGTTTAAGGTGGTACCCTGAGCAAATAACCTTGAGCATTTGCTCCCTCTTTGCCGCACCCCACCTCTACAATACTTCGTAAACTATTACTTGCGCCACCTGGCGAACTTCATACGAATACAAGTAAAATTCACAGATCTAAGAAGTAATAGATATGGCATTCAAAGAAATATTTTTTTATGAAATGTTATTATGAATTCAGTTACTATACTCACGTCGATAAATAGGTAGGTACTTTCAACTTTTACAGTGATACAAATATTACGATTACGAAAATGAGCTCAAAATTAAAATCCAAGATGGCGCCGACGAAAATTTTTGGTTTTTTCGTCATGGGTGTCGTTTTCATGGTTTTCGGGGTCGCTGATTACGAAAATGAGGTCAAAATGAAAATCCAAGATGGCGCTGACGCCGACGTCAATTTTGGTTTTTCGACTATTTATTTATTTATTTATTTAGCCTTTTATTTTCCTTAACAATTTGATTTTTTACATTATTTGTCATGCATTAATTAATTTAACATTACATAATTATCTTAGATTATATTTTCAATCAGTGATTCATTAAACTTTACATTTAACAATACCATTAATAAAATTAAACATTAAATGTACCTACCCATATTTTTGTTGATCATATTCATATATTTTATTATTAAATTATTGCTTACTTATAAGTTATAAACATTTGATTTCTTTTCGCGATGCGTTAAACAATAATATATATTTATATTTGTTACGTTTCATAAAACATTTATTATTTCACTTTACCTATCACATTTCATATTACATTCTATATCACATTAGCTATTTCATTGCATAATAATATTACATTATCTATTATTATTATTATTATTATATTATCAAATTTATAATTTTATCAGCACATTAATAAAAAATAATGATTGGAAGGCCTCCCACTAGGTGGACCGATGACCTGGTGAAGGTTGCGGGGATCCGCTGGATGCGAGACGCACGGGACCGGTCAATGTGGCGACACTTAGGGGAGGCCTATGTCCAGCAGTGGACGTCTTTCGGCTGAAATGATGATGATGATGATGATGAATGATTGGATTCAATTCAATTTATCAATTCATTTCATTAAACATTACATTTATATATTTATTGATCATATTCATAACGTATTTTATTAGTTTATAATGTAACATTTGATCTCTTTTAACAGTATTTAAATTTCGTTAAATTTCATAAAACATTTATTTATCATATCATTTCTTAATAAATAAATAACAATTTCGACTATATAGGTATATATATAAAACGACAGCCATAACGGAAAAATCAAAAATTTACCTGGCCGCCATCTTAGATTTTCATTTTGACCTCAAAAACCATGAAAACGACACCCGTGAAAGAAAAACCAAACATTTTCCTGACCGCCACCTAGGGTTTTCATTTTGACCTCTTTTCGTAATCAGCGACCCCAAAAACCATGAAAACGACACCCATGACGGAAAAACCTAAAATTTTCCTAGCCGCCATCTTGGATTTTCATTTTGACCTCATTTTCGTAATCAGCGCCCCCAAAAACCATGAAAACGACACCCATGACGGAAAAACCAAAAATCTTCATCGGCGCCATCTTGGATTTTCATTTTGACCTCATTTTCGTAATCAGCGACCCCAAAAACCATGAAAACGACACCCATGACGGAAAAATCAAAAATTTTTGTCGGCGCCATCTTGGATTTTCATTTTGACCTCATTTTCGTAATCAGCGACCCCAAAAACCATGAAAACGACACCCATGACGGAAAATCCAAAAATTTTCGTCGGCGCCATCTTGGATTTTCATTTTGACCTCATTTTCGTAATCAGCGACCCCAAAAACCATGAAAACGACACCCATGACGGACAATCCAAAAATTTTCGTCGGCGCCATCTTGGATTTTCATTTTGATCTCATTTTCGTAATCAGCGATCCCAAAAACCATGAAAACGACACCCATGACGGAAAACCTAAAAAATCTTTACCGCCATCTTGGATTTTAATTTTGAGCTCATTTTCGTAATCGTGCCAATATTATTTTGTATCACAGTAAAAGTTGAAAGTACCTATAGGTACTTTCAACTTTTACTGTGATACAAAATAATATTGGCACGATTACGAAAATGAGACCTATTTATCGACGTGAGTATAATAACTGAATTCATAATGACCAAAAGTATTTGGACGCACCAATAAATATTTCATAAAAAAATATTTCATTGAATGCCTTATCTATTACTTGAAATTACTTCTTAGATCTGTTGATAATGTGACGTAAGCGAGCGAGCGCATGAGCCGACGCGGCGCGGTGACGAGCGACACGGGTTCCCCCTTCGAGGCCTGGCGGCATACTGAATGTCAATAGATACGGTTGCGAATACGCTCAGAATTTTGCATAAAAATCTTTATAAAATCAAATTTTGGGTTTTTGAAAAAAAAAATCGTACCATAATGTTTATTATGAAATTGCTTATCCATTAGTGTAAAAACAAAATAAAAACAATTGTTAGTTTTGGAGAAGTAGCATGTTTTCAATAATTATTTCTCATTTCTGTGGTTTCGTTGTGAGGGGATTAATTAAATATTTTACTGAAAAAAGAAAAAAACAAAACGTACCATTTTGAAGGTAAGAGTATGTAGAAATTTAATTTATTTTTTGTTGGTTGATATATCTTTTTTTTTAAGAGTTATAAGCTCCAGAAAACTGCATAAAAAACGGCTAGAGCTACGTTTTGCTGGGGGACGCGCCTTAACTACGTTTTGTAATGAGGCGGAAAGGGCTAAGAAGGAACATGGGTGGTTTTTCATCAGTAGAAGTCTGACACTCCCTTCCACTCGGCCCAGAGCGGGAGGGGTCATTTGATGATTTCCCACCCTCCGTAAAAAGCGGTAAATGATAGCGTGACGATTAACAGGAGAGAATGGAAGAAAAACTCGTGTTGTGCCTATCCTAAATGACATGTCCTCAAACGTCACCTTAAGACCTGTGGCATACCCGTTGATCGGTGGCAGGAGCTTGCTCGAAACCGAGAAAGATGGCGCGCCTCAAACCACGAAGCAATTGAAATCTTTGAGGCGAATCGTCTTGAAGGCCTGGACAAGAAGCGACAGATACGCAAAAGTCGCCCAAAACCTTCCTATATGTACACGTACAACGATGATCATCAGCTCTTCTGTTCACGATGTGACCGGGTATTCAAGACCAAGTTTGGTTTTGCTAGTCATCAGAGGGCTCACGAAAGAGAAGACAAGTAGTCTGCGTCGCTGTCGCCGGATACGGTGAAGAGGACTAAGTATATATAAATGACATGAGGCAAGGGCAGAAAGATGACGATGAACTCCCTCAGACGTGAACATGGTTACATTTGTGCACGTCTGAGATGTAGGTAAAAACGATCGAACGAACGATGTATTGTATATATATATATATATTGTATGTATATATATATACGTGGGCAAAACTGCGTATTTTTCGTTTCCGTGAGAATACAGGGATAAAAAGTAGCCTTTGTCACCCGGGAATAGTGTAGCTTCCCAACAGTGAAAGTTATTCCTTAAATTATTCCTTACTTGTCAATAATTTGTAAGTAACGAGTAATATCTAACAAGTTTTACTAAAAAACCTGCTTTGAAACTTTGAGTAGTATTAAGCTACTCCTGTTGTTGACCGTATTATCATCGGCACGATTCTTGAACGCTGACGCAAAAGTGAGTTATTGGGTCCCTTTGGTGGTATGAAGTGAGACGCGGGGCGGGGAAAGTGCAGTGATTGGCCCGTAGCGCCTCGCGTCATAGCCATCACTCGGGATTTGTTGTTTACTCCTGCTGCACTTACCTCACGACCAATAAATAATAAACGGGTGTGCGTTTTATTTGTCATTAGTGTACGATGCGCACAGCGATCCCCACTCTTCCGCCGAGCGCTCAAGAACTGTGCCGGTATTTATACCTAATTTAGGAACACCCACATGGTGTACTGGGCCTATTGAAAATGTCAGTGTAATGTATATCTATTTAATAGATATGATAACACTGTCTCACAGCCACAAGTGGTCATGTAAGCTGTCACTAATGACATCTGTCAGTTACATGATGGCGGGAAGTTGGAAGGGGAAGCGACCCTGGACCGAGGCTTGGTGGTCTGGCGTGAGCCTGTGATATAGTAATAAACAGTGTTATCAACCTTTAGGTCTACCAACGTCCACAAGTGGATACTACAGTCAGTAAACAGATTTCAGTTATTACTAGGTGTATTTTTAGTTGTTACAATTCGTAGACCATCTTTTAGAACTGGAAATGATTTCCTGTACAATAATAGATTCGCAGAACTGGTTTTATATTAATCATGGCATGATTGGTCATTGATCGTACCATTATTTATAATTTTATCATTAACTTAACCAAGTCAAGATCTGATGATGCGATCCCAGAGAGATCGAGGGCAACCCTCAAATTTTATAGGCAACTAGCTTTTGCCAGCGGCTTCGCCCGCGTGAAAATGGTGATTTTCCATACAAACTTTCATTCCCTATTTAACTCCCTTAGGGGTTGAATTTCGAAAAATCCTTCCTTATTCCTTGTCTACATAAAGGGAACGTCTGCAAAATTTCAGCTTTCTAGGTCCAAGGGTTTGGGCTGGGCGTTGATGAGTCAGTCAGTCAGTCAGGACTTCTCTTTTTATTTATATAGATTGTTACATGCATTTTTAATAAGTAAAAATGCATGTAATAATTACTTTAATTATTAAAGTAACTCTAGTCGTCGCCTACATCATCTTCCTGTCCTTGGCCCATGATATTTGGGGTCGGCGTAACGTGTTTTTTTTTCCATTCTCCTCTTCAATCTTCAAGCTATCATTTACTCCTGTTTCACTCAAACTATTCCTCACACACTCCATCCATCGTTTTCTGGTCTTTCTCATCCTTTCCATCCATCTACATTTACTTCATCATCATCATCAGCCTATAATGTTCCCACTGCAGGGTAAGTGATAACCCTGATAACATATAAATGAACATTCTATACAAATGAATAAAATTTAACTTCTTCTTCTTATCGTGTGGGCAGTAAGGTCTAACGACCCTACACCACACCCTAGTGTCAGAGTTTCTAAACCGCCTCAAGGGCCTCTGACATGGTTTGACGACCGCCATTTGGTGGCCGGGACCAACGGCTTATACGTGCCTTCCGAAGCACGGAACCATCTTTTTGAAATTGAACTGTCTGTTCGTAATATCAAGATAGCAATTTTTAACTGAATACATAAATGGCACTAACGCCACATGTTTTTCAACTTTTGTCTGTAAGTATATTTATTTCGCCTAGTCTTCGAAATGACCGAATCGATTTTGAAGAGGATTTAACTGGCAGACAGACAGACAGCTGATGTTGTAAGGTCTAACTTAGGTTACTTTTATTTCAGAAAAATAGATATTTTTTTTAATAACAATTTCACGCAAACGTAGGTCGCGGGCACAGCTAGTAATTAACAAAAATACTTATCTTATCTAACATTGACTATGTAAATAGAACATATGAATAAAGTACAGATAAGGCGATACAGATATTAGGTCGGTTATCGGTCATCAGGTTAACCTTTCCGTTTGAACATGTCGTAGGCATCGTTCACACCAAACGTATTTTCCGCCGCCCGCCGACTGGGAGTATGCTCACTATCTCTATGGATCTACGTAATAGCGTATAGTCAGTTCGGTGTGAACAATAAGTTAAATAATTATAAATATTGAAAAGCGATAAACTGGGTAACGCGTGCTCACAGACAGCGGCGGACAATAGGTTTGGTGTGAACGATGCCGAATTTTCAGGATTTATTCTGTTAGACTCGAGTAGTATGTGGGCGGAACATGACATAGGCTTCGTGCAATGAAAAAAAATACATTTACTCCATTGAAATGTTACATGTAGGGTGCATTTGATAGGGGACGCAATTTTATTTTATAGACATCAAGGGGAGGTCAGTTTAAAGTTTGTTCGGCTTTTGTGTCAAGATTCGCGCCTAGTTTCGTTGAAGAAATGCTTCCATGTTTATTTCCGTTCACTGACGCGGCCGCTACTCTGTCGAATGCTCCAAGGCGGACGATCGGCGACAGTTTTGTCGAAAGAAGAAGAATATTTAAGAAACTGAACTATTTTTATGGCAGATAGTGGCCATAGTGGGTTGCCCGTAACAAAGGCGCAGTTATTGGATAGCATGAGTTTATTGGTAAAAAACATTAAACGACATACCACATTCCAGAATGACAGACCAAGTCGTCACTAGATGGTTTCAACGAGTGGCCCAAAATTTGACGCAAACACGTCATCATACATCATCATTTCAGCCAAAAGACGTTCACTGCTGGACATAGCCCTCCCCCAGGTTTCGCCACATTGACCGACCCCGTGCATCTTGCATCCAGCGGGTTGCCGCAACCTTCACCACACTGAGAAAAAAGTATTGTTAAATTAACAATAAAAGTTTGCGAAATAGGAGCCAACAGAGTAAGTTTGTTGCCGCAGCAACTTTTTTATTGCGAAAAACTATTGCGAATGTGACAAAGTGGAAATGTGTACTTTGTGGATTATCACATAGCGAATTTCACAAACGCTCGTTTTCACAAACTTACTCTGTTGGCTCCTATTTCGCAACTTTAAACGTGGAGATATCACAGTGTTAAACTTATATAATCTAGCAACGTACAGTTTGCTATAGTTGCAATCTTACAGTTGCGATTATCGCAATGTTATCTTTCAACATTGTGGTTCCAGCTATGTACACTTTGCTTTATTAGCAACCTTCAAGTTGTGGTTTCAACAAAGTTGTGATGTAAAAACAGGCCTGCAGTTGCGATTAACGCAATGTTATCTGTCAACCTTGTGGTTCTAGCTATGTACACTATGCTTTATTAGCAACCTTCACGTTGTGGTTCCAACAAAGGCGTGATCTAACATTGTGATGATCGCCATTTTACCATTGCTATTTCCGCAGTACCATACTGCAGAAATAGCAATGCTACCATTTATGTTCCCACAGTACAATGTTGCTACTCCAGCAATATTGTACTGCGGGAGCAGCAATGGTAACATTGCTATACCTGCAATATGGTACTGCGGAAATAGCAATGGTAAAATGGCGATCATCACAATGTTAGATCACGCCTTTGTTGGAACCACAACGTGAAGGTTGCTAATAAAGCATAGTGTATAGATTAGCAATAGTAGGATTATTTAGCGTTGCACATGCCAGCAATGCACAGAGCTTCTAGAGTGCTAAAATCTGAAGCCCGGTGTATTAATCATGTGCAACGTCTTAGAAACGGGAATGACTATCTACATAATAAAAAGCTGTTATCAAAATGTCACCAATTTTTAATCAAACATTAAGTTATAATTAAACACGTAGGCAGCAAATGCAAAAGATTACTGCCTAACAAAAAGTCGAACAATGGGTCCGCCATGATATTAATATTATTAATTTCATAACACTTTTTCACCACACGCACTTTTTTTACAGTTTTACTTTTCACGACGATTATCGACGCACTCGCAGACGCGCCGACGGTCATAAAACCTATTTCTGCACAGACTATGTACGTATATATGTCTCTGTGTGTCCGTGCGGTGTACTTCCTTCTTCCTTCCTAAAATCCGAACGGCTAGAAGAACTAGAATTAGATAATTAAAATCAGGTGTACCAAGTGTACCGTACCAACATAACGCACGCGCCGCGGAGATATATTCTCTATACTATACGCTATTACGAGTAGTGTTGCCCGCCACTGCCGACCGAAGACTAAACTAGATACCGATCGATTTTAACAACTTTACCAAATTCAAACATTGTCGAGAATGAACTTTGTGATTTTCACTATAGTTGATTTGTATTTTTATCTATGTTAGGATACCCTCGCTAAGTTTGAATTGTATTTATAGCAATTTGAACATTGTTAGAGAATTATGCACATTGTGAACTCGTGCCCTTAGAATTGTTAACCCCACAGAGTACAAATTTGCAATTTTATAAAAAAAAAATTCAATGCCACAACATAAAAAATCAATGTGCTGCTTAGGTATATTGCGAACGACACAAACTTTAACTTTGTGAACGCCTTTTAATAGATATTGCGATTTTATCAAAGGGGATCTTTGGTAAATTTAATTGTTAATGGTGTAATATGATGATTATATAATATCATTGGCCAAAGCATATAAAACAAGTGCAACTTAAATTGCATACTACACAAACTTCAATTATGTAAACCCCACCCACAGATTACCAACTTATACGATTTTATCAAAGGGCTCGATAATTGCTAACGCCACAACATGTCAAAGTTAATGTCGAACACCGGAACCATGCACAAACGTATAACCTGTGAACCCTTTCTTCTTATTGTTAGCTTCGCTAACGAAACCAGCATGAATGGAATGATAGATTTAGATACTTACATAATAGGATAAAATTACTTTTGACCAGAAATCAGCCATGCCATAAATAAGTGAACCTCTCAGATTACCATATCGTGATTTTATCAACGGGCCCGAAAATTGCTAACGCCACAGCATATAACATTAATGCACAGCTTATATTGCAAACCACACAAACTTTAACTTGGTAAACCCCACAGATTCCCAACATGTGATTTTAACAACGGGCCTGAAAATTGATAACGCCACAACTTATAACATCAATGTACGACTTACATTGCGAACTACACAAACTTTAACCATGTGAACCCCGCATATTAACACTTTGCGAATATATCAAAGGCCCCAATAATTGCTAACGCCGCAATATCTAAAGTCAATGCGCAGCTCACATTGCAAACTGCACAAACTCTAACCATGTGAACAACGCATATTAACACTTTGCGAATATATCAAAGGCCCCAATAATTGCTAACGCCGCAATATCTTAAGTCAATGCGCAGCTCACATTGCGAACTGCACAAACTCTAACCATGTAAACCCCGCAAATTACCACTTTGCGAATTTATCAAAGGGCCCAATAATTGCTAACGCCACAACGTCTAAAGTCAATGTGCAGCGCACATTGCGAACTACACAAACTTTAACCATGTGAACCCCGCTAAATACCACTGTGCGATTATATCTAAGGGCCCAAAAATTGATAACGCCACAATATTTTACTGCGGGGTTCACAATATTTGCGTTTCACAAAAAAAAAGTTGCTGTGGCAGCAAAGGTTATTTTGCTGTAATCTCAAAATTATTTTGTCACTTTCGCAAGAATTTGCCCGCAATGTAAAACTGCAGCTTTGTCTCAGGATTTTTTTCTCAGTGCAGATCATCGGTCCACCTAGTGGGAGGCCTTCCAACACAACGTCTTCCAGTTCGCGATCGCCACTCCAGGGTTTTTCAGCCCATCTGCCATCCATTCTGCAAGCAATGTGCCCTGCCTACTGCTACTTAAGTTTGGCAATTCTTCGGGCTATGGCAGTAACCTTGGTTTTCTTACGCATGTCTTCATTTCGGATACGATCCCACAAGGAGACTCCGAACATAGCCCTCTCCATTGGGTGACTTTGAGCTTTCTGATGAGGCCTATTGTGAGCGACCACGTTTCTGTCCAGTATGTAATCTCTGGCAACACAAAATGGTCATACTTGTAGACTTACGTCTTGAGACACTGTCGTAAGTTGGTCGAGAAAATACATACGCGCAGTTTCCCGAATGCTGCCCAGCCGCGTCGGATTCGACGATTGACCTCTTTCTCGAAGTTAGACCTATCCAACTGATCCGTTGGTTTCAGGTTGACATAATCGTAGTCTCCGATCTTGTTAGGAGTGGGTGTTACATGAACATTCAACATAACCTTGATTTTGTCCATGCTCATTTTAAGATTGACGTCTCCCTCTCACCGCGCTATAGAAGGATAGGTTTCGAGGTCTAGTCCTTAAGAGGAAATGCGAGTGCTGTCTCTTTCTACTATCGCTGTCTCTCTCCGTCCTCCTGTCCTCAAATTCGTGCGATAAGGACAACTATAGAAAAAAGTTAGAATTCGAGGTTTGGCTCTCGCCTATTTCCTCCTCCAATATTGAACCAATTTAAAAGATATTTTAGACAATGAATAAGGAGGTTATATACTACGCTGCTATGTTTTTCTTTTTTCGTTAATAGTTGTCAAATTTGTACACTAGGACTCTGTTAACAGCGATCTAAACAAGCAATTTTGAGCATTTTTTGAGGGTTCTAGTGCTTATAAAAATAATTTATCACCAAAAAGGAAAACATAGAAATAGTTAATATTTATTATTCTGTAAAAAACCATTGCTCTAGGGTCATTAACCAAAAAGAAAACAGGCGAGAGCGTTTGTATGGAGAAAAGACCACTCGCGTTTCCTCTTAAGTCTGACTGACATGGTGGTGTTTTTGTACAAACACTTCAACACCTCGATGTACCATTAGTCGATTTGGCAACGTTGGAGTGACTGTAGTACCGCCCAGGTCTCGATCGAATTGAAGGCTTTCTCGTAGACCACAAACGCTAAACAGAGAGGCAGGTTATACTCTTTGGTCTACGGTACTAAGGCCTTATCGGAATCCAGCTGGTTCGGGAGGCTGGATATCGTCAAATCTGCGTGCGAGACGATTCGTGATGACTCTTGAAAATAACTTGTAGACATGGCTTAGAAGTGAGATGGGCCTATAGTTGTTCAGCCGGGTACTGTCACCTTTTTTGAAGAGCACCCCTGCACCATGCTTGTGGCGTTTGCCCCTTGAGTATGACGCATTGCTTGTTGGTAGACATGATGTAGTCTATCTCATTTTTAATCGCACCATCGGGGCTCTGCCAGGTCCAGTTCCTGTGCTCACGTTTTTTGAAGAAGGAGTTCATCATAAAGAGGCCTTCCATCTCCATAAAACTAGCCAGTCGGTGACCTCGGTGGTTGATCCGATGTCCAACCACAAATTGCCCCACCTGCAAATCATCCTCGCTTCGTTTGCCTAGCTTCTACAATGCTACGACAACGGTGAAGTAAGTTCTGAAACCATGCCTGGCTTTAGAAATATACTCATTCATGATTTCTACTTTATCGTCGAGGTGTACACCTGTATGACCTTCATCGAAAATCTTGCAGATATTCTGAGTATAAGGTACGCAACCCTGTTCGACACACTCTCGATCTTCACCATGTGGTTCACGAGGGACTTGCGGACGATAGACCAAAAACCACCCTGGGACTATCGGTCACCCTCTCAGAAGTACAGCAGGTTGCCGGATTTTAGAATTATCGTGTCCTCCCCTTCGGATTTCAGATAATCCTACAACACTCCATCGCAACCTGCTCTATAATCTTCTCGTCAGCCCGTCAGTGTACACGTGTTGTATGCTGCCAGGTCAAGTCGTCGGTCAAGTAGTCGAGGGTAGACGGGCCGCCTGGTACTAGGGGCCATTTTTGTTTTGCTTTCATTTTTTAGGGGGTTTTGCCATAATCGCCACGCTTGGCAAGCGGGTGGGCGATCGCAGTACTTATGGTTGATATAAAAGCACAGAGAACGCTGCTGCCCATTCTCTGGTAAGTCCCTTATTCGCCTCTTACGACACCCACGCGAAGATATGGGATGGTGCTATTCTTTACGTCCGACACCACACGAATTACTGTCTTTTTTTTTAAGAATTTGTATGTGAAACAATAGATTTGTGTTAAGTTTTAGTATTTCGTAGGTATTTTATGTGATTTTAGCGTTTTCTTATAAATGTGTGTTAGTTTTTTTTTTTTTTTTTTATTATTTTAACATTTGCAATCGGTCGTCAGACCATAAGCGAATTTGTTGCAGTATACATGGCGTTGTGGTGGAGCAGCCAGTGCTGCGCCTCCCACTTATAGAAGGTGGTTCCTCTTCAGCCTTTTTACCACCGCTGTCGGGTTTAACAGTTCAGTCACTAGTGGGTTTGGGTGCATGGTTAGGCGTGCCTTGTGTTGACATTTGTACCGCTCGATTTCAAAGTTTACGAGCGGCACCTGCAGGAAATCGTGAATTTCGCTATTCCGAGCAAACCAGGGTGCATTTACTATGGCTCTTAGTATGCCATTTTGAACCCTTTGCAGGCAGAGAATGTTTGATTTGCTGGCAACGCCCCACAATTGGATTCCGTACGTCCATATTGGTTTAAGGACCGAGTTGTAGATGAGTAGCTTATTGTCTACAGAGAGCACCGAATTTCTTCCCATGAGCCAATACAGGTTGCGGAACTTATGGTTTATCTCCTCCCTTTTCTGTTTAATATGATGCTTCCATGTTAGGCGCCTATCTAAATGGAAGCCAAGATATTTAACACAATCTGTGTGTGGTAAGGTATCAGGTCCAAGTCTAACAGGAGGGGTGTTTCCGTGCCTGAGTGTGAAGGTGATATGGTTAGACTTCGATGCACTGGCACGTATCCGCCACTTACAGAGCCAATTATGTGTCTCGTCTAACTGATTTTGTAGTTTATTGCTGGCAGTTTCTGGGTTGTCGTCAACTGACAAGTATGCTATGTCGTCAGCATATGTTGCAACTGTAATGTCGTCTAATGTGGGCAAATCTGATGTAAATATGTTATACAACACAGGGCCAAGAACAGAACCCTGTGGTACTCCAGCTTCCACTTCAAACAATCTTGATCGCGCTTCGCCCTGTTTAACTCTGAAGCTGCGTTCGGATAGGTACGACCGGATGAGCAGGAACATTGAGTGTGGAAGTTTATCCTTCACTTTTGCCAGTAATCCTTTGTGCCAGACACGGTCAAAAGCTTGTTGAACATCAAGAAATGCCGCTGAGCAGTACTTTTTGCGTTCAAAGGCCTGTCTTCCTGTTTCATAAACTCGGTGAACCTGTTCTATTGTTGAATGAGATTTCCGAAAGCCAAACTGATGAGGTGGAACAACATCATTGACGTCCATGCATGGTTTTAGTCGGTTAATGTGTGTTAGTGATATAATACTTTTGTTAAAAAAAGTGATTTATCAGGATACTACTTATTATATTAGGTTTACAAACTTGATTGTATAAAGAAATAACTGATGTAACCATAGTATAAAATACATTTTACTTATTTGAAAACTCTTTTCATCTTTTCTTTGGATAAGCCCTTTTTTATTTTACACAGAAGTAGTATTTCTGTGAACTTTAACGTATAGCAATAGAGCTCAAATTCGCGGTGAAAATTACCGGATTTTGGGACACTTTAACGTTTACTAGTACAAATCTACCGGGCACTGGTACAAATAGCCGTTTATTACTATTTTTGTATTATAGTAATTGCACATTTATATTTGTTTAAAAATAGTATATTACACCAAAACTAGATAAAATTATCTATCTAGTCATATAAAATTTGTTTTTGTAAGTCTACTAGTTTTAGCACAGCAGACCTGCAAAGTCAGTGAAGTTCGAAACTTCACGGTTATTGGGCCGTTTACCTTAAATGTAATCTAATTAATTCGACGGTCGAACAAATGAGAAAAAAAGTTCTCACTAGTTCGACGGTCGAACAGATGAGAAAAGAAATTCTCACTAGTTCGACGATCGAACTAATGAATCGAACTAATGGGAATGAGCCTTTTGGCTTCATTAGGGATATCTTTTACCCTATATTAACTTACTAGCTGCTGCCCGCGACGTCGTCTGCGTGAACGCTATACAGCACCAAAAATACCTTTCCCCTTTACCCGTTTCTTCTTTACATTTCATATCTACAGAAATTGCAGTAACAGAGGGAGACTGTCTTTTGTAAAATTGACCTTCAAAAAGTGCTGATTTAAAAATAAATAACTAATGGGAATGAGCCTTTTGGCTTCATTAGGGATATCTTTTACCCTATATTAACTTATATCCCATTTTCTTTCCAGCACAATGTCAAAGCAGCTCGTCAAACTTCGTATCCTGGGCTACTCCGCAACCTTTTTAATGCATATATGCAACGCCTGTTATATGGAATGGTACAAAAGGACCTATCCTAGTTCCCATGAAGATGCGAAAATTTTCAAGAGCTTGCAGTACCGGTTTTTCACGACTTGGACTTTTGTAAGTATCGCTTTATAACCGGTTTTTTGTTATATTAAATAGTCTTGTTATTGATCTAGTGATTGGAATTACGACTGCTGAGTATGAGGTCCTGGGTTCGATTCCCGGGTCGGGCAAAGTGTTATTGGGGTTTACCATCAAAAATTTCTTGGGAGTAGCTACGGAGTCTGGATTCATGCCCGGTTGTTGTCAATAGGCTCGCCCCCTGTTAGCCCAATAGGGTTTGTTTATTAAGAATTTCTTATTTGTGCTAATCCAGGTTATAAACTATGTATGTACCAAATTTTATCCGAATCCGTTCTGTACTTTTGCGTGAATGAGTTACAAACATCCATCCATACATACATACATGCTTACAAACTTTCACGCTTATAATATTAGTAGGAAGTAGGATAGGATTAAAAAATTACAAAATGACTTAAGTATGAGATGATATTATCATAGACGTCATCATTTCATTAAAACAGGTATCAAACATTAATTTAAAAATATCGACATGCAATATTATTAACAGCAATATTTTTATTTTGACTAAAACTAAAAGACGTCATCAGATAAAAAAAAAACCTTCACCTTGGTTGGCCGTGTTGGCACTCCGATGGACTTTGAGCCAATACCTGCGGATCAGACTGTTCTTTATCGACCCTCAGTAGCTGATTGGTCGATTTTCTAAGTAAGCTGCCGAACGAATTTCGGTTTTATGCCATACGGAATAGGGACTCTGTGGCTACTGCTGAGAAATTCTTGGTGGAAGAACCCAATTGCACTTTGTCCGAAGTGGGAATCGAACCCAGTATCTATACATATTTATGTTTATTTGGTTTTTCGGTCGCATAAAGCATTATCATCATTTATTTGTCCGGGTCTTTAGGTCCTCAGTTCTGATTTTATTTGATGTCCGGATTTTTCAAAGGGGTAAATAATATTAAAAAAAACCAGATTTTTATACAAATACAACCGTAGTCAGAAATTACAGGATTTGAATAGTTGACTCTCCGGTCGCTTACAAACCACTGTCTTATTAAAATCGCTGATTGCTTACAATAGCGTTGCATAGATGGCGCTGTACGCAATTTCTGAACATGACGTCATTTCTCCAAAAGCGGTTCACCTGCAAACTTGGGGGCGAGTGTAAAACATAGATGGCGCTGTGGTTGTCACATGCTTCAAAAATATAGAATTTGGCAAATTAATCCATAATAACGTTGATTATTTAAACATTTTGTAGCATATAAATAAATTTGAGAAGTTAAATTATTACAAAAAGTAAGTTTCAGTTAAAAGTTATGAATATTTTAGGGAATATTTCGAATAGTTCTAGATCGCGGTGTCAAAGTTTTTCTCTCTGGACGCATATGAACAAAATTTCGTGCGTCTCTAGTGTACTTGCTTCGGCAGTACATATACTAAAATTGGAACGATACAGAGAAGATTAGCATGGCCCCTGCGCAAGGATGACACGCAAAATCGTGAAGCGTTCCACATTTTTTGGAGAAATAAATTTCGAACACATAAAAGGTTTATTAAAAAACTTCCAGTAGCAACAGGAAAAAATCGTAAATAACTTTTTGATATTGTACGGTGCCTACACTATTGGCCCCTACATTAAAATGGTCCTTCGAGCCGTTTAATTTAGGGGCCAATGGTTGTAGACACCGCCGTACAGATATACCTGTGGTGTAAAGTTTTTTCCGGGATTTTCTTTGTAAAAATATCTATATAATACAAACAGACTCATCATCCTCAGCCTATAATATTCCCACTATACAGACTCATATGCCGTGATAAAAATGGCATGACGCTGCACTGTCATGATGTGACGCCTCCTATTTGCCATTCAAAATCAAGCGGGAGAAGGCTTGATTTTGAGTGACAAGTGGCATTAGAAGCAAGTAGAAAGATTGTTTTGGGCCGTATCGAAGACACGAATTTCAACCTAACCAGCTGATACAGAGAAATTATGCCATATTCATATTAGCCATATTATTAATTTGTCATTTATGCAAGGTTTATTCCCGTCACGATTAAAATTCTCCATTGTGAAACCAATCCACAAGAAAGGTGATAAAAGCGATATGAATAACTACCGCGCGATAACACTCATACCAATTCTGTCAAATTTTTTTGAAAAGGTCATGCATGAAAAGCTCTCCGGCTTTTTAACTAAATATAACATTCTAAGCGAAGATCAATTCGGTTTCAGGAAAAATAAATCGACTACAACAGCTTGTTTTGCTCTATTAAAATTAATTACAAAAAGCCTGAATAATAAACTACCAATTGTCTCCATTTTTCTAGACATGTCTAAGGCTTTTGATTTCGTGAACCATACACTGTTGATTTATAAATTAGACTATCGTGTCTAAACCTTAACGTTACGTTACGTTATCGTGTTTAAACCTTTTTTATGTAGGATTTTTTCCTGTTGCTACTGGAAGTTTTATAATAAACCTTTTATGTGTTCGAAATTTATTTCTCCAAAAAATGTGGAACGCTTCACGATTTTGCGTGTCATCCTTGCGCAGGGGCCATGCTAATCTTCTCTGTATCGTTCCAATTTTAGTATATGTACTGCCGAAGCAAGTACACTGGGTATGCACAAAATTTTATTCGTATGCGTCCAGAGAGAAAAACTTTGACACCGCGATCTAGAACTATTCGAAATATTCCCTAAAATATTCACAACTTTTAATTGAAACTTACTTTTTGTAAATTCAAATTCGTTTATTTGCTAGAATGTAGGTTTGAACAAGGTTTGGTCTTAAAACTATAATAGCACCATTACATTCTACCATTACATATGGTGTGCAAATATTTAATTATGTACATTAGAAAAATATAATAATCCGAAACAATAAAACATAAGATTAACCATGGAAAGAAACAAATTAATCAATTAATAATGATGTCAAAGTTATAAATGTCAAAATTACAAATGTCAAAAGTTATAAATGTTAAAGTTATAAATGTCAGATATAAAATTTAATAAAATGTCAGAATAAGAACAAACAAATAATTACAATTGAATATGTCATCACTATTAATTTGAACATTGATAAATTATATATTATTATTGATTCATGTTTTCCTGTCCGCGATCTGACATGTATTCTTTAACGGTGTAATAACATTTGTCTTTTAACCACTGCGTTACCCTTTTCTTAAACATAATCAGTGGTAAATCTTTAAAAGCGTCCGGTAGTTTATTATATACTTTTACAGCATTTATATATGAATTTCTCTTATACAATTCGAGCCTGCATTGCGGTAAACAGAGCTCATGTTTAAATTTATTTTTATTTCTAGGTGCAACATTTCGTTTAGTTACATCCTTGTGTTTCGTGAAATATTTTTGATGTTGTTGTACAAAAAGGCACAAATCTCGAATATACATACATGGCAATGGCAGAATATTATATTTTTTAAACAAGGGCTTACAACTATCCGTATACCAGGCCCCACAGATGGCCCGTACACATTTTTTTTGTACTCTAAACGCTTTAGTAATTTCCACCGAATTCCCCCACAACAAGAGACCATAAGCGAGTACGGAGGAAACGTATCCATGATATGCACAAAGAGCAGCTTCTGTTGATACCGTGACTCTTAATCTTTTTATTGCATAGACAAATCGGTCTAGTCTATCACAAACGTAATTGACGTGTGTTTTCCAGTCGCAGTTCTGGTCCAACATTATACCCAGAAATTTTGTACTTGCGACTTGTTCGATAATAGTGTTATTATATTTTACATTTAACGTCAATGGCTTTCTTTTGTGTGTGTGGAATTGAATCATTTTAGTTTTTTCCATATTTATTTGTAAATTGTTTGAATGTAACCAGTGTATTATGTCGTCGATTGCTTTGTTTATGTCTTGTTTATATGTGTCTGCATTTTCACATTTCACAATGAGAGTCGTGTCATCGGCAAACAAGATTGTGTTATGGCAAGTGATATTTGGGAGATCGTTAATATATATGAGGAATAAAAAAGGTCCCAATACACTGCCCTGCGGCACTCCAAAATTATTTCGTTGATAGTCAGATCTATGAAAAACCTTTTTGTTATTACATATTTTAGAAACTTCGACACATTGTTCTCTGTCATTTAGGTAGTCTCTCAACCAGTCGTTTGCTTTGCCTCTTATTCCATATTTTTCTAATTTATGTAAGAGCAATTTGTGGTCAACAAAATCGAACGCCTTACTCATGTCTAAGAAAATCGCCGCAATTGGTAAACCATCATTTATAGCCTGGGTGACAATTTTGATCAAATTGAAACATGCCAATGAAGTGGTACTATTCTGTCTAAACCCAAATTGCTCATCTTTAAGTATTCCAAGACGTGATGTAAACTCTTGTAACCTTTTCAGCATAATTTTTTCAAATATTTTTGACATGATTGGTATCAGGGTCACTGGCCTATAATTATTCATATCCGTTTTTTCTCCTTTTTTAAAAAGTGGCTTAATTACAGACTTTTTCAGTATGTTTGGAAATGTACCTTCCTCAAATGACAAGTTTATTAAATAACTCAGTGGTTGGCATATGTAAGGAGCGCATAATTTAATTACATTGGTCGTTATATCATCTACTCCCGCTGCGTTTGTGTTATTAAGATTTTTAATTGTCCGAAATATTTCTATTGCATCAGTAGGTTTAAGGAATATTGTATGTTCGCAATTAGTTTCGATAGTTTTGTTAATCTCGTCTATATTATATTTAAAATTATTGTTATTGGTCAATTGTATATAAAATTCATTAAATTTGTCACTTATCTCCTTAGGGTCTTCATATGTCTGATTATTGTTGATTATTTTGTCAATTTGTGTTATCATATTAATGTCACCAATGTTTTCATTAATTATTGTCCATGTGGCTTTACATTTATTTTTATTAGTGTCAATATACTTCTTATTTTGTAGTTGTCTAGATTTATAAATGCACTTTTTTAGTATATAGCTATAAGATTTATATTGTTTATTAGTTTTTATCCTGCTTGCTTTATTGTGTAGTTGGGTAAGATAGAGAGACCGTTTTCTGATACAGGATCTTCTGATGCCCTTCGTCAACCATTTATGGTTCACTTTTTTATTGGATTTCTTTATTGTTTTTATTGGGAAACACAGATTGAAAAACAATTTAAATAGAGTATGAAATTCAGTAAACGCTTCCTGCAAGCTTTTTTTTTCATAGACTTCTGAGAATGTAAGAGATGACATACAACTATAGAACTTGTCCATGTTTTCTTTACTATAATCTCTTACGTTCTCATACCAACTGTATATTTCAGATGATTTGGTTGTTTTCAGCGAAAGCGTTTGTCCTGTTTCGTGGTCCGATAAGGCAAGGTGATGCACTTCCGCCTTAACTGGCTTAATATTGCTTGCTAACTGATCAAGACACGACAATTGTCTCGTTGGTGTTTTGATATGTAATTCGATTTTAAAATTTTTTAACATACTCTTCAACTCTTCACTATTCCTGTTTGGTTTTAAGATGTCCAAGTTCCAGTCCCCACAAAGAATAATTTTTCTATGTTTCTTAGTAAGGCATTGTAACAATAACTGTTCAAGTTTCTTAAGAAATATTTGTGGGTTACTATTAGGAGTTCGGTATAAACAAATAATCCAAATTTTATTTATTTCTACGCCACAACATTCAAAATTAAATTTACATGCTAAGTCACTAATATTAGTCAAAGTTTTAAATTTTATATTATTATTTATCAATATGCATACCCCTCCTCGTTTAGTGTCACGTGAATAAGATGCAACTAATTTATAACCAGAAATTTTCAAAAGATTTTCTGTACCTTTTTTTATGAAAGTCTCAGTCAAACAGACCACATCTATTCTTTTACCATTTTGCGACAACTCGTGGATTGCAAAAGTTAATTCCTCAGTTTTATTTATGGCACCGGCAATATTCTGGTGAAATATTCTAAAATTAAATTCCGGATTAGGAACGAAAACATTTATTCGCTTGTGACGGCAACAATAAATCAGATTGAGTGCTTAATCCCGGTGTAGACTTTTTAAAATAATAAGGTATGGTTCCCTTCTTGTGAGTTCTGGTGGTTATCCCCTCCAGGTTACTTAAAGAGGTTGTACAATTATTATCATCCCCTGATTGTATATTTTTACACGACTTAAAGTAAAACGGAATTGTGCCCTTTTTACCCGACTGCGGCGAAGCCCAAAAGCAGGGTTATGTGTTTGACGTGTATGTATGTATGTAAGTATGTATGTATGTATGTCCGTTTCTTTGTTCCCTCATAACTCCTAAACGGATGAAGGGATTTGAATGAAATATACATCGTTAGATTCGTCTTGATGGCGCGAGTGTTATAGGCTACATTAAAATTAAAAAACAAAGAAAAATTGCGGATTTTGGGGGCCAAATCGCGGAGTTCAAAAATTTTTTTTTTCCTATACCATCGAGTAGGGTATCAAAATAAAAGGTTTTAAAGGGAGTTTACAAAAATATATAACACTTATATGTTTAAAAGAAATTTTAAGTGACAAATCCTATAAACAAGCACAAAAGTTAAATCATTTGCGAAGAATTTTACACGACCAACGAAAGAACAAACACAAAAGAACTAAAAAGTTGGAAATAAAAAAAGTAGTTAAAAAACTAAAAAACCCGACTGAAAAAACTGAAAAGCAAAAAACAAGCACATTTTAAATTAAACTTAACTTGGAACCAGGCGGGGTTCATTTAAATATTAAATTATGAAATGAAAAACATAGACCTAAATAAATAGAACCCCGCCTGGTTCCAAGTTATGTTTAATTTAAAATGTGCTTGTTTTTTGCTTTTCAGTTTTTTCAGTCGGGTTTTTTAGTTTTTTAACTACTTTTTTTTATTTGGAATGTTTATGCTTTCTAACTTAGCCTTATTCCGTAATAACATAAGATTTTTACAACACAAAAATGTTTTGTCATAATAATTAGAGTCTTTGGGGGTATATGAGGAACAGGGTGTAAAGTTCCTCAGCCCCCATAGAAAAGGGAGGATCCTCCGACCGGACGGGTGTTGTGTCCGGCGGGCTAACTGCCCGACAGTTGTAAGTCGGGAACTCCTATATAGGCTTATGTCGCGGATAAAGTTGATAGCGCGATGTAGGATTTCTGTCAATCGTTGTTAGTACGCAGGTGTTGCGATAGATGTCGCTAGTCGCCACATCACTCCCCTCCGAGACCGGAGGTCGAAAGCAGGTTAAGTCTTGGCGCTTGTCAGCCAGTGGAAGGTTCCAGTGAGTCGGAACCGGATGCCGCATAGTTCACGGTGAGTCGGAACTGTCTGCGGTGATGCCCCAGTGAGTCGGGGTGATGCTGCATATTAGCTCCAGTGAGTCGGAGTGATGCAGTGCTTGCCGTGATGCTGCGTATGCTCCAGTGAGTCGGAGTGTGCAGTGCTGCGTAGTGGCTGGCTGCTGCGTCGACCAGGAGAGAAGGGCGTCTCTGCTTGCTGACCGGCCGAAGTGCAGTGTGCTGTGCCAAAGTCGCTGATGAGGCTGGGGGTGATGTCCAGGAATGCGCTTCCGCTGCATGCTGGTGGACAGGATACCCCATGAAGCCGTGGCTGCTGGCTGACGGTATGACTCGCTGCTCGAAGGCGAAGGGGAAGTGATGACGACGTATGAAGTGCTTGCACGAAGGCTGCGCTGACGATCACGTCGGGGTCACCAGTTTGGGGGGTAAGAGGAACAGGGTGTAAAGCTCCTCATCCCCCATAGAAAAGGGAGGATCCTCCGACCGGACGGGTGTTGTGTCCGGCGGGCTAACTGCCCGGTAGTTGTACGTCGGGAACTCCTATATAGGCTTATGTCGCGGATAATGTTGATAGCGCGATGTAGGATTTCTGTCAATCGTTGTTAGTACGCAGGTGTTGCGATAGATGTCGCTAGTCGCCACATCGGAGGATCCTCCCTTTTCAACGGGGGATGAGGAGCTTTACACCCTGTTCCTCTACTCCCCCAAAAGTCAATCTTAAAGTTAATTAATTTACATACATCTAGCAAATAGTAGTATTTATTGTACGGGTAATTACATTTTAGATTAATAAATGAGCAATTTTTAAAGTTGTCACATTATAGTTTTCAAGTTGTTATTTAACATGCTCTGATTTAAATATCTGTTCTGTAAAACACTAAATACTAACAAGTTAATTTTTTGGAAGGATTTCAGAATGGTTACTAAATCTATTATTACTTTACTGGGGTTAGTATCGTTTTCTCCTATGCACATAATTATATAATTATCTTCGGAATCTACCAGCTTATTAATAGGTTTAAGAATTTCTTCTGTGGTGGCGTATGGTTTTGTAGTGGAAGAAATGTGATAATTCTTGTACGTTGTGTCTTTCCTAGATTGTATGAGAAGTGAAGCAAGCCCTGCGAACTGTTGACCTCCGACTATAGTTAGCTGGGGCATTGATGTATTTTTCGTGGTACTAAACAGAAGATGTTGGTTATTATTTTCAATTTTTCCACGCAGATTTTGCAAAGCGCCATCTGTTATGATCTGATCGCACTTGTTCAAGTTACGGTTGTGTTGTGGTGGCCCGCTCGGGCTTGTGTTACTCGCAGCGCCATCTGTTATGTTTTCTTCACACGATTTTGTCTCAAGATCGATTAAACTTGTCTCAAGTTTCTTTTTGTAAGTAATATTAAGATTTTGTACCTTACAGTTCTTCTTCTTCGAAGTTGAGTATTTTTTTGCACTACTAGTTGGTCCGCTACAGAAGTTTTTTAATTGCGCTATGGTATTTAGTTGCTCAACTGTTTGTTTTTTCAATGTGCTGTTTTCCATGATTAAGTTATCTATTTCGTTGTTAGCTGTATTTAATTGCATTTTCAGGTGTTCAATCTCTTCGTTTAGTCTATCAAAGTCTTCGCCGCTCAAACTGGTTGAAATCTGTGGTAGACTCTTCGAAAGATAGTCCGAATTCGTGGACTCGAAAGACGAATTATCTGAGCTATTTAATGTTTTATGTCTTCGTTGAGTTATATTTTCAAAATCCATCTTGAATGTGGTAGCAAGCAGAAGAGCTCAAAGCCCAAAAAGTTCCAACTGTGCTCGGCTTCGAACTCACCTTGATGAATTTCAATATCTAAAGTAGTTACATTGACTTGTGTTATTTTTGCCGCATTTTTGCACTGACTGGCACAACACTGTTATTGTTTGTTTATCACTGCTTTTGTACTTCACTGCTGAATTGTCTGTTGTGTATCGTTTCAAATTAGAACCGGTAAAGTTGGTCACTAATTGTAATGTCACTGGGTGTTGACTGTTGTTGAAATTTTATTATAGTTTTCTGTAATTATTTGCAGGATTTATCACTGGATAACACTATCACTAATGTGTTATAGCTTCAGGAACAATATTTTATCACTTGCACGTTATAAAATCGTTTAGTGGTATTTTTGTTTATTTATTTATGCGGAGCTAATGCGCGCGCTGTGCGAGTACCCTCAGTTTTTTTTCATCATGTAATAATTTAACTTCTCAAAATTATTTATAAGATACAGAATCTTTTAATAATCAACGTTATTATGGACTAAAATGCAAAATTCTATATTTTTGAAGCATGTAGCAACCACAGCGCCATCTATGTTTTACACTCTCCCCCAAGTTTGCAAGTGAACCGCTTTTGGAGAAATGACGTCATGTTCAGAAATTGCTTACAGCGCCATCTATGCAACGCTCTTGTAAGCAATCAGCGATTATAATAAGTTCAGTGGTTTGTAAGCGACCGGAGAGTCAACTATTCAAATCCTGTAATTTCTGACTACTGTTGTATTTGTATAAAAATCTGGTTTTTTTTTTATATTATTTACCCCTTTGAAAAATCCGGACATCAAATATAATCAGAACTGAGGACCTAAAGACCCGGACAAATAAATGATGATAATGCTTTATGCGACCGAAAAACCAAATAAACATAAATATGTATAGATATATAGTATAATACTGGGTTCGATTCCCACTTCGGACAAAGTGCAATTGGGTTCTTCCACCAAGAATTTCTCAGTAGTCACAGAGTCCCTATTCCATATGGCATAAAACCGAAATTCGTTCGGCAGCTTACTTAGAAAATCGACCAATCAGCTACTGAGGGTCGTTATAGAACAGTCTGATCCGCAGGTATTGGCTCAAAGTCCATCGGAGTGCCAACACGGCCAACCAAGGTGAAGGTTTTTTTTTATTAAGGCATTAGGGGAAACGCGTTGAAATGGCTCGAAAGCTACCTTACACATCGACAACAATGTGTTGAGATTTCGGGTCAAACTGGAAATGAAAAACTCGCTTATAGGTCCCAGTATCGTGAAAATAACTGCGGTGTTCCCCAAGGCACCATACTGGGGCCGCCTGTATTCTTGCTGTATGTCAATGACTTGTCCAGTGTAACTTCCCACAATTGCATTCTATACGCTGACGATACGACCCTCAGTATTATTAACGAAAATGACGACATTGTTGAGTACCAAAATGAAATTAATGTGACATTAAATAAAATTATAACATGGCTAGAACACAATAATCTTCAAATTAACATTGGCATTAGGGGATCGGACAAAAAAATACTAATTAGTCCGTCAGATAGATTTTCAAAAATTATTGGACACGTAAGTTTTCTTTTTGCACGTAAACTTAAAATGTAGACGATACAGTGCTTCGAAAACTCGTGTGACGTCATATGATAGTACATTTTGACGACACAAGTGACGTTTCAAGCCCCACTCCAAGATCTTTGACGCGTTTTATCTTCGTCATTTTTTATTGATTTGATAAAACAAAAAACACGTATTCAATATTTTTCGATAATCTAACTTACGGACTAAACAGAATCATATTATTTTGACCCAGTCCGATCCCCTATTCCAGACATATAATAGTACGCGTCCACGGCTTAAAATACAATACGGAAATGAGACTATAGAAGAAGTTGACTATGCAAAATTTTTAGGGATAATAATTGACAAAAACTGTAATTGGAAATCTCATATTGACGATCTATGTAAGAAGATTGATAGATTCGTATATGTTTTATATAGACTAACACGTGTGGCTAGTGTTAATGCGGCACTATGTGCATACCATGGCTATGTTGCGTCAATTTTGCGCTATGGCATTATAATATGGGGTAATTCTGTTAAACTTGAAATAGTGTTTCGAGCTCAAAAAAAGTGTGTGCGCTCAATTTGTGGAGCGCACCCACTGGATAGTTGTGTTCCACTATTTAGAAAACTTAAAATATTGCCACTTCCAGCACTATACATTTTTGAAATTTGTATCTACGTACACCAAAACAGACATGAATTTGACTTATATAATGATGTTGTATCCAGACCCAGTCGCAGAGTTCATATGCTCAATGTTCCTAGGCGTAGAATTAAATTGTTTTCAAATAATGTTTACTGTATGTCCATTACTGTCTATATCAAATTACCTGGTGGCTTCAAAACTCTCAGCCTCAGAACATTTAAATGTAAATTATTTAACTTTCTTTTAAACAAATGTTGTTATTCTACTCAAGATTTTATGAATGATAAATTCACCTCAATGAATACTTGACATTATAATTATACTAATCATATTTTATCCACTTGACATCATTGAATTTTGACTTTATAAAAATCTGTTTTATAATTTAATTCAATTCATTTATATTATTTGTAATTTCTATTGATTGATAACTTAATTTTAATTTTAATGTAATAATGATAATCCAAAACTATACATGTTTGTACGCCGGAAACGGCAGAATATTCTGATCGACATTTATATAAACCACCTTCCAGCTTTGTACAATATTCTGACAAATAAATGCATTCTATTCTATTCTATTCTATGTTTGGATAAGTGCCCGATTCGGGAATCAAACCCACGACCGCTCAGCAGTCACACTTGGACCATACTATTGATTGCTGTAAACAGTGTACGAAAGTACCACTGTTGATTCTGGCTAACAGGAGTTACAGTGGTTCGGAAATAGTGTGGCGGGCTAAACCCAAATAAAAAAAAACACTTTTGGCCACTAGACCATCGATAAATCTAATTTACTTCTTTAACCTGTTTCAGATACTACAACTATCATACGCAGTCTACGGCCTGAGTTGTGACCTCTTCATCTTAAAGAATGCTAAGAAGAAAGACTACAAACTTCCGTCTCCTATCAGCGATTTTAGAGATATTATCTTCTCTGCACTAGTCTGGCCATGTTCTTTGGTAAGTTCTTTAAATAACACTAGCGACCCGCCCGGCTTCGAACGGGTGCAATGTACACACGGCTACACATTAAGCTATACAAAACCAGTTAATCTTGGCCTCACTTTACTAGATCTTTTCGCACAATGAACGATCAGATTATACTGGTTTTGTATAGTTTGATGTGTAGCCGTGTGTACTACATTTAAACCTTCCTTTTGAACCATTTTATCTTTTGCTGAAGACTGCATTGATATCCGTTGCGTCTTGCGTAGTTTAAAAGATCTAAGCGTACAAGCAGCGGGAGCGACTTTGTTTTATACTATGTAAACGAACCACGCCGTGTTGGATCATGCCGGAGGGTTTCGAAGCTAGATAATAACTGCCGCTTGGATCAATCTTCAGGTTAACCTACGCTATGATGGTCGGAGGCCTCGGAAAGCATGACAAGTTGTTACGTAGGAAGACCTCCAACTAGCAGTCACTAGGAGGGTCGATGTTCTGGAGAAGGTTTGTCATTTGTCTCGTGCAACCTAACAAGCCTTTTTGTGCACTGCAGGGTTCCAGTTCACCTAAGGCGCATTTGTGACTCATTCTATGTCAGTACCAATGACCAGATCCGACATATCTTTAACATTGTGTCTCACAACAAGCACTCTTTATATTTTCAGGCAGTATTCTCAATATTCTGGGGTATCTACCACTACGACAGAGCCTTAATCTACCCAGAGTGGCTGGATGACGTCATCCCCAGAATATCGAACCATGTGATACATACCTTCATCGTCCTCGTGGTTCTGTGGGAGGTGGTGACCAGACCCAGGCAGGAACCGGAGAACCATGCGAGGAATATCAGTCAGTTGACGCTGCATCTGTGTGTTTATGTTAGCGTGTAAGTATTTTATTCATATTTTTTTTTACTTGGCCTGTGTCCCACCTCAAAAGAAAGGCCTCTCTCATTACTTTCCAACTCTCCCGGTGTTGTGCCTTCTCTGGCCAATCAGTCAGGAACGAGTTCAAATCGACGACAGTGACGACGTCCGTATTCAGGCACCCACTGGTGACGGTTCTGGCCACCTGTCCTGATCCATTCTGGAAATGTGACTCAAGCAGTTCCATTTTAACCTCGCAGACTTATCACCAACATCGGCAATGCTTCTCTTCTATCCTATTTACTTTTTATTTATGCCAGCCAACAGCCGTTCAGATCAATCTACAGGTTACCGAAGTTGCCTAGGTTGGTCTGTAGTAGAATAAAATTACTGTACTGAGTTTCCTCCGTGCCTCGGAAAGCATGTGAAGTGGTCCCGGCTGTAATTTGTATATCTTTGACAGTCGTTACAGGTAGTCAGTGGCCCCAAAAGGCTTACAGCCAGTCCTTACCAAGGGGTTTCATAATACCCAGTGTTAACTGGGTTGTGGAGGTCAGAAAGGCAGTCGCTCCATGTAAAATACTGGTATTCAGCTGCATCCGGTTAGACTGGAAGCCGACCCCAACATGGTTGGAAAAAGTCAAGTCAGATGACATGCATGAGACAACTAGCTAATTGTTTCATGTATAAATCTTGGTGACACAATTTTGGCAGAAATGATGACAATCTTGGTAACCACTCCATCGGGTGAGACTAGAAACCGATCCTAACATAATTAGTAAAAGGCGCGACTGCAGAGCGTGAGGTCCTGGGTTCGATTCCCGGGTCGGCCAAAAAGTGCTATTGGGTTTTTCATTAGAAATTTCCCAATAGTAGCCCGGAGTTTGGAAGTTGGCGGTATAGTACCCCCGTGCCTCGGAAAGCACGTTAAGCCGTTGGTCCTGCGCCTGATCTCTCTGAGAGTGCACTTGTGCCTGCGTACACACTAATTGTGCACTATAATATCTCCCGCGCAGGTGGCTAATCTCCGCTGGGATTGGCCGCCGTGGCCGAAAAACGGTCAGGAGGACTATTAGTAAAAGGCTAGGCAGAATGAATAGAGAAGTATCATCTAGGGCCAATCTAGGCGATGGCCCAGGTACTACAGTCTGTAAAACGTCCTTTGTTATGTGTTAAATTATAACTTACCTACTCAAATATTCTTATTTCCAGAATGTGCTTCACATACTACGAACGAGGGATCTGGCTGTACCCTATCTTCGGCAAACTGTTCGGCACAATATACTTCTTTATATCGTTGGCAGTTATAGCCTCAATATTCTTAATGTTCTACTACTTACAATGGCCAATCACTAATTTGATACACGGGTCTAAGAAACAGGCTGACATGAAAAAAGCTAAATTGGAGAAAAAAGTTAAATGATTCGTGTGGAAATGTTTAGATGAATTTATTTTAATTGTACCTAATGGAGTTTTTTGAGCTCTCTATATTTTTGTTGTAAGATTTTTTTATTAAGTGGAAATTATACATATTATGAGGTTTTACATTATTTATTTTTGTTTTCTTTATTTTTTTAACATAGTTGGTAAGAAATGGAAGAATTGGAGAGAGGTCTTTGCCCAGGAGTTGGAAAGATCAGGTTATATAACAAAAATCAAGTGGGTTAATCACGCACAATGGCCCAATCAAGAGGCTAAGTACGGATCAAACTAAGTCATGTTATAGATAATAATTATATTTAACTCTTATTGAACTGAAAGTCTTGGAGTGTAGGAGAATAGTTATTAGTATACTTTAAAGCGGTCCCTCGGTCGGAAATCGGACTATGGATGATGATGAAATAATTGTAGGTATACAACAAGCACAATCAGTATCATCTATCCATCTCCTTCTTGCTCTTGCATCGTTTTTCCTTAATCCTTAGGGTCGTGGCCTTTTTTTTTTTTTGGTGGGTGGAAAATCATCATGTCAGACTTCTACTGACTAAAAACCGAACCCATGTTCCTTCTTTGCCCTTGCGCCGAGGCCACGTAATCTAGTACAAAATACCGCGGCCCCGACGGGCGTCGGCCCTTGCGGGCCCCTCCTTGCTGACATCTCTTTGAGGCGCGCGTGGAACACGAACGCGCCGCCGAGGCGCCGACACGGTCTGTTGCCGTCATGACGACGGCCGGACGGCGAGCTAGCCCATTTAACTCACCGTCCACAGGCCCGCGTCTACGGTGGCCGGAAGCCATCACGTGGCCCCCGACGCCCGGATAGGGTCGTGGCCTCTTGTAGTAACTCTCATGAACTGTATTACGCCAGCTCGAATCACTCTTATATTCGTACACACGGCTACACATCAAGCTATACAAAACCAGTATAATCTGATCGTTCATTGTGCGAAAAGATCTAGTAAAGTGAGGCCAAGATTAACTGGTTTTGTATAGCTTGATGTGTAGCCGTGTGTACCATCTATAGATATGAATAATATCTTAAAATTATGAAAATATTAAATAAATGTGAAATGAGTATTTTTAGTTTTTAAATCGATTTACACCGTGCGCTTGTGCTAGGCCATTTTTTTTTGGAGGGTAGGAAATCATCAAATGACTCCTCCCGCTCTGGGCAGAGGGGTAGGGAGTGTCGGACTTCTATTGACTAAAAACCACCCATGTTCCTTCTTAGATCTTTGTGTATCTCTTTCGAACAACCCGCAGCCCCGGCGGGATGTATTTTTACCCACGACGGAACGGAGACGGTATATGCGTTTGGGGTGAGAGGTTGTTTGTTTGTGTGTTTGTGCAAATACATGTTGCCATTTTTCTCGAAAACTACTAGTCCGATTTTGATGCAGTTTTCAGTTATGGGTTCGGGTTTGATTGGTGCATGTTCTTAGATAGGTGTTACGGTGACAACTCACCAGGGGGCGCTGTAGCAAAGATTTTTTGTGCAAATCAAAGTTGCCATTTTTCTCCAAAACTACAAGTCCGATTTTGATTCAGTTTTCAGTTATGGGTTTAGGTTTGATTGGTGCATGTTCTTAGATAAAAAAAAAAAAGTTTAAAATAAAAAGCAAAATTAAAATTTTTGAAAAAACCCACGACGGTTAAAAATTAATTGAAAAAAATAACAAAAAAAGTTAAAAAAAAGTTTAATATAAAAGCAAAATTAAAAATTTTGAAAAAACCCACGACTGCTAAAAATTAATTAAAAAAAGGATAAAATAACATAAAACACCCACCTTAAAAAAACCCAAGAATGTCCGTCGGGGGCTGCCATTAAATGAACTAGTTTTGCAATGTTCAGCTCCCGACGGACATTCTTGGGTTTTTTTGATTCGGGTGTTTTATGTTATTTTATCCTTTTTTACCATTGATATATTAAAAAAAACCCAAGATACACAAACCGCGTCTCAAAACCGTCCGCATAAAATGAGTGCAAAATTACAAATCGTGAACTCATTTCAAATAGTCTCGCGTCGCTCGCGTCTCTGCACGGTCGTACAAAATGCCGAAGTGTTCACTGAGAATTTGCAAAAATACAGCTTCAAAGACATTAAATAAGGATGGGATATCGTATTTTCGGTAAGTAAAAATGTTTATTGATTTATTTTTGTTGCGTTTATGGCGTAATATTGAAAGCAATACGTGATTTTGATTTAATTTCTCTCAAAACTTTACTAAACGGTCCGAGTATAATACGGCATATTTCAATGGTCGCTTTGTTAGCGTAAGAACGATGTATTACAAGACTTTTCTTTTAGTCGCATTATACAAATGACCCTGTTCGTATCGAATGGAGTCGATTTTTTTTTATTGTGTTTATTTGTGTTTTTTTAATCAATAAGTTTTTTGTTTTATGTTTTTAACAATTATGTATACGTTACATATTATATTAGTAACTAGCTTTTGCCAGCGGCTTCGCCCGCGTGAAAATGACGATTTTCCATACAAACTTTCATCCCCTATTTAACTCCCTTAGGAGTTGATTTTCGGAAAATCCTTCTTTATTCCTTGTCTACGTTATAAAGGGAACCTCTGTACAAAATTTCAGCTTTCTAGGTCTAAGGGTTTGGGCTGGGCGTTGATGAGTCAGTCAGTCAGTCAGTCAGTCAGTCAGTCAGGACTTCTCTCTTTATTTATTAGATTTTAATTGGATTTCAAAAGGAGAAGAGGTCGTCAATTTGACTTCGTTTTTGACACCTTAAACTTAATAACTACTTAGTTTCGATAATAATGTTCTACTAATACCTTTAAACCAAAAATGTAAATAAATGATTCGAATGGATAATACTTGTTTCATTGATTATACACGACTACACGTACACTAACACAGTCAGTTCCAAACTAAAAACATTTACCCTTAGATAAAAGTAAAATTATGTGTTTAAAACACAATGGTGTCCTGCCTATTCGCCGAAAATTGTTTCCCAAATTTTCACTTGCCAACCAACGTTTCGCCGATGTTTCACTTTGACAACTAACGATTACCAAATTTTTGTTTGACAACGTTTCATTTGGTAGAATTATTGTAAAGCCGATTATTATAAAGACACAAAACGTTTGGGACATTTATCATTTGGCAAACATTTTACTAGGCAACACAACTATTAGACGAATGACGTTTTGTCAGTGTTACAGTTTCCTTTTCATACATTGATATATTGATAAAAAAATTACGACTTTTTTCATACATTTTTTATTTAAGAATATCAAAAATAACATTAATAATAATAATAATAATTTATTTTCTCTAAAAACTTAGTAATATTGTACAGAAAATATTTTGGCAGGAGTAATGTCTAATAAATGGATGTAGCCACTGTAACCGAACTAGGCAATGCCTGTATTTCGGTTTCCAGTGCCGTTACCCTCGATATTTAAAAAGTATGCCAACAAAACAAAAATATGGTTGGTTGTAATAGTGATTGACTGACTTAAAACTAACTTAATGATACATTTTAAATTGATTATGTTTATAACGTGTGTGAATTGTTTATGAGCATGTGTGTACTGTGTAGTAGGTGGTGTATGTAGAGTTTAAGTGGAAATGGTGGTGTGTGTGTGTGTGTGTGTGTGTGTGTGTGGAGGTATGTGAGGGTTTGCAAGTGTAGGGGTGTGTGTGCGTGATTGTGAGTGCATGAGCATGTTTATATCTAAGATTATTTTGGCTAATTGAAATACCAAACACTCCAATTACTGTACAACGTGTAATAATAACTCCGTCTCTTCATAATTTAGTTGTTGCAGGTATTCAATTACTCTTTGTCTACATTTAGATTTCGTAAGAGGATAAATGTTTATTTTTTTATTAATTTTATTATAAAGAAACGGACCAAGGAATTCTATAAATCTCTCACTAAATTTGGTTTTGCTAGTGGTTCGTTCCAGACATACTTTTTTATTTCGACGTTTTTGGGAAAGGGGGTCATAAGGTAATCTTATATGTTGTTTTAGGATAATGTTGAGGATGAAAAGTTGTCTTACGGTCAGAACTCCACAAATCTGATATAGTGATACAGTAGGAAACAGGATGGGTTTAAAAATGCACACCTTTAGAATTGCGCGCTGAGCGATTTCAATGGTCTTTATAGTGGTTTTACAAGTACCTCCCCAGGATGAAATGCAATAGTTTAATATTGACTGGCCTAGAGCATAATAAACTTGTTTAAGGAGGTAAGGCTCAGCAGCGTGCCGCAAGTTCTTAAAAACATATATGAGTTTGCGCACTCGTGCACTAAGCCGCTTGATATGTTCTTTAAAATTTAGATTTCTATCTATAGTAACACCTAAGTACGTGATGGTGTCGACACGTTCCAGTGACGGACATGCGCAGTTGGCTTTCAGGGTGCAGTCATGAGAGATTATTTTATGGTTGTTACTGAGACTTGAATTGTTTTTTATGTTAAATGAAATATATTTAGTTTTTGTCACATTTAAAGTCAAAATATTTGCCTGAAGCCAACTTTTAGTGATGTTATATCCCCGCTGAGCAGCATCAAATACCTCATCCCACGTATTGGCAGCAAAAACCAATGCTGTGTCATCTGCGAAGGAGATGATTTCACCTTGGGTGAGTTTAAGATTCGTCAGTTGGTTTATGTACACTAGAAATAAGGTGGGTCCTAAGATGCTGCCCTGCGGCACGCCGTGCGTAACTGGAAGGTGGGTACTTTTGTATTTACCTACACGGACACATTGATTTCGCCCAGACAAATAACTCCTAAACAGTTTAAGTTGAGTACCTCTGATTCCCATCTTTTCGAGTTTAGCCAATAAGAGGGAGACAGAAATCGTATCGAATGCCTTGGCGAGATCGAGAAATATTGAAAGACATTTTTTACCTTTATCTAAATTTGAGGCAACAAAGCTGGTGAGTTTGTTCACTGCTTGTTCTGTGGACTTTCCATGCCGAAATCCAAACTGATTTTCAGACAGTAGGTTATTTTTCTCGAGATAATTTACCAGGCGGGTGTTGATGATTTTTTCCAATATTTTCGATACCGCCGGTAGTATGGATATTGGCCTATAGTTATTCATTTGATTTCTGTCCCCACTCTTATAGATTGGGCATACTTCGGACTTTTTCAGGGAATCAGGGAATACACCGGAATGTAAGCTATCATTAATTATTTTAGTAATAGGTGGTATAAGAGTATTTTTGTATAATTTTAGAAATTTACTACTAATTTTATCACAACCTGATGCACAATCTGTTTTGAGACCATTTATAATTCTTTCAACTTCTTGCTCATCAGTGTCCATCAAAACAAATGAATTACTCTGCTGGTTACACTCGTCTACGTGATATTGAGAATGTGCAACAGATGTGCTTGTTTTTTGACAAATTTTATCTGCTAGGGAGGCTCCAACATTAATGAAATAATTATTGATTTTATCTAAAGATTGCTCCGGAGAAGTAGAGAATGTTAGGAGTTCTTTTGTGTGTTGTGTTGATTTTGTTGTGTTAGTGATGTTTCGAATGGCTTTCCATAACTTTTTACTGTCTGTCTGTGCATCACTAATTAGGTTTTTCTCGTACTCTCTTTTAATTTTTCGTAACAAAGTGTTACAAAAATTCCTGTAACGTCTGTAAGTTATCTGAAAGTTTTCGTTCTTTGGTGATAATTTAGCTTTTTTGTGTAACTTATCCCTGTTTCGCATGCACCGCAGTAAACCCTGTGTAATCCAGGGCTTTATTACTTTTGAACGTCTTGGTAAAATTTTTGTTTCTGTATTTTTTTCAATAATGTTTTGAAGGGACTGCGTCAAATAATTAAGTGTAAGGTTAGGATCTACCGACTGATAAATTGGATCCAATTCAAGTTGTATCAGATCTTGTACTATTCCTTCATTGTTAACTTTAGTTATAGTTGTAGTTGAATAATGCAATGTTTGTTTTAGCTGTAGGCATAGTAAAACCGGATAATGATCTGTTAACGTTGAAAATGGGACTATTGCAGTAGCGGTGTTTATAGTTTTTATTAAAGCGTGATCCAAGCAGGTTTCACTGTCACTACGTGTTATGAGACTATGTGCTGGAAGTAATCCGTGTGTAGCAACTAGTGTTAAGTATCGTTCTCCATTTATGTCTATTTTATTTGAATTTATAGGTATGTTTATGTCACCCATTATCACATTGTGTTTATAGCTCGATACAAGTTGAAGTATTTTATCTAGTGAAGAGAGGAATGGATCTATGTTGGTATATGATGGCGATCTGTATAAACCTATAATAGCGACTTGTTCCTCTAAAACAGCCACTAGACAATTGCAATCCTGAAAGTCAGGTTCCTCTATGCGGACATTAAGGTTCTCTTTATAATAAATAACTACACCATCATTTTGCTTGTTGTTATTTTTTGTTGATACATGACAATATCCCTCTAGTTTAGGAATCTCCGATGCACAAGAGAGCCAACACTCTGTCAGTATTAGAATGTCACATTCTAGTTTTAATCTGCTTAATAAGATCTCAAAGCCGGCCATATTGCAGTTTATACTACGGATATTCTGCGTAATTATAAGTATTTTATTAGAACTATTAGTGATGATAGTGTGACATTCTTCTATGTCAGCAGTTTGCGAATGGGATACAGATAAACTATCGATGTTAGCAGTAAGGTCGATTATATCACCGAATTTTTATAAAATAACACAATTTTGTAATGTTTTTTTATCAGGGATTGAACGTTATCATAGACAGCATAAAGAAGAGTAGAGGAGTGAGATGCTTTTATAATGAGTATTGTTTTTGTGTGGAAGTGTTTGTATAGTGTGATTGTATGTTTGATTGTGTGTATGTTTATTTGCAGTATTATTTTGACCATATGTGTTTGAGTTATTTTAAAACTACAACTAAACGTATGTTGAGAGAGATGTGTTAATAAGTTATGGAGTAACTGTGTTTTGAAGAGTGTATTACAAAGGGCAGAATAAACATAGTTAACATTAAAACAATAAAAAAAGGCATGCATTAAAAAAACTTCAAACCATTTGAAGTGCCATATCCTAGCGAGTAACTGTCACATTGTATTTCGTAACTTATCTAAGTCCGCCGCGTCGTTGATACGAATATGTGAGGAGTCTTCGCTTTTCTTTATGTACACAATCCCATTCGTTGTCCAACAGAAATTGAAGCCATGGCTATTCTTAAATTGTCTCGCCAAGAAGTAAAGTTTTTGGGTTTTGTACGTGAGAGTTTCCGCTACATATAAAGGTTTAGCCACATACTTGGGGTCCAAATGAGTTGTATTCAATTTTTCTCCTTTACTTTTCGGTTTATTGAAACTCTTTACAGCCTTAAGAAACTTATCTTTCTGTAGCACTGTGGTTAGCTCTACGATTACCGGGTTTGAGTCATCTTTTGACTTTAATCGATAGATATCTTTTATGCAAGACCCGTTGATATCGATGTTAATCGTTTTACCTAGTTGCAATATTTCTTTACATAAAGTTTCTTTCGTCTCTCCATTTTGTTTCGGTATATTCCTTATTTCAATTCCAGTTCCGCGGGTTTTTCGTTCCACTGTCTCCAGTTTTTCTTCCAAGTCTTTAATCAGCAGTTTATCAGCCTTTCTTTCCTTTTCAAGCGTATTAATCTTTGATAAAAAGTCGTCATATTTGTTTGACATTAAATCCATACTAGTTTTTAGCTCCTGGAAGCGTTTTTCCTGTTCCCTTGAAAACGATAAAAACATTTCCTTGATAAGCGCCATAATGTCAGTTTTTTCGCCATCATGCTTCCGTTTTTTACGCTCCGTGATGTTAATCCCAAGTGAGTGGAGATCAGGTTCAGACTCACAATGTTGCAACGGTAAGTCAATACCTGTCTTAGCAAATCTATGGACAGCGCTCTGTATGTTCTCTGCTGTACCCAAAGATGTTGACGGGGACGGCGAAGTTTGTTGTAGTGGCATGTTAAGAATGAAATTGTCTTTAAATCGCTACAACAAAGTACTAGGATAGCATACGTTGTAAGCGATAGATTGTTCACAGGCGCGTCAGGGGTCAAGCTTATCTAGCCGCACACGAAGAACTCGTAGTTTTCGCCTTTCCGTCCAGAGTAGTGAGAGCTATAGATGTATGGGCGCCCTTTCTCAGAGTAGTTGGCAGCAACTTATACAACAAAGTACTAGGATAGCATACGTTGTAAGCGATAGATTGTTCACAGGCGCGTCAGGGGTCAAGCTTATCTAGCCGCACACGAAGAATTCGTAGTTTTCGCCTTTCCGTCCAGTGTAGTGAGAGCTATAGATGTATGGGCGCCCTTTCGCAGAGTAGCTGGCAGCAACTTATCTGTCTCTTTCTCGCACGTTGACACGACGCAGTTCTTTCCTTTGCTCTCTTTGATGTTTTTGTCACACAGCTGACGTTTGATTATGAGTGAGATAGTGTGCGTAAAAAGCGTACTCACGGATTGCGGCAAGATAGACTCCTACGATCTTATGCACTCCTATTATTTATCGAGTATTATTTTGGTTTAAAAAAAAAAAAAATCCAAAAAAAAAATGAATGATTAAATTTTTAAATTGGCAGCAATGCAGAGCAATAGTTTTTCCTCTGAATATGTAGTTTTGTGTTCGAGAAATCTTTGGTTACGATAGGTTAGGTTAGGTTATAACAAACAACGGCAGAAGCAAATTGCTTTTGTAAAAGGAAACGTTAAGATAAGTTAGGTCACATTAAAGGTTAGGTTAGGTTATGACAAACAACGCACGAGCCGAGCGAGCGAAGCGAGCGTGCCGCGGCAGCGGCCGGCGATGTGCGAGAAGCGAATCGCTTTTGTAAAAGGAAACGTTAAGTTAGGTTAGGTCACATTAAAGATAAAGAAAAAAAAATAATAACAATAACTACCTGTATATAATTTGTCCCAAATGAAAATGGCATCCTTGTAAATAAATTTCTTCTAAATTTGATCGCAGACTCAGTATTGCAGCTTTTTCGAAATCTAACACACATACTTTAGGTGCAAAATTAATACCGTGCTAATAAATTTGGTAAACAATAAACAACTAAATGAATATTACGCAAAGTAAAACATTCTGCTACTTGAAAGTTGGCCTTTTAAAAAGTGTCATAATGAAAAGCAAACCAAACGTACAGTTGGTAACTGTGAGGTTGGGAAATAAAAAAATATATTATGATAAGTTGGCAAATGATTATTCGGCGAAATAAAATTCTGCGAAACGTTGGTTGGCAAGTGAAAATTTGGGAAACAATTTTCGGCGAAAAGGCAGAGAACCAACACAATTTAACTAACTGTTAAAATAATAATTAAGTATTAAAAAAACATAAAAAGTAGGTACCTATTCGTCTCCACTCCATACCTTGTCCTACCGGCTTACTTCGGTCGTAAAATTATTATTGCTTTTTATAACTGCATTGTAAAAACAACTTTAAATAATCTGCGTAAGGTTGAATTTGCAAAAAAATATGTTTATAGTGTAACGATAACTACTTATGTAGTAGTGCGTGTATTGGTGAGTGTTTGGCGACAGCTTCGACTGTTTGTTTTGTTCGTGATTGTGCATCTAGGGTTATAATACATCAATGTTTTTTACCCACGACGGAACGGAGACGGTATATGCGTTTGGGGTGAGAGGTTGTTTGTTTGTGTGTTTGTTTGTGTGTTTGTGCAAATCAAAGTTGCCATTTTTCTCCAAAACTACAAGTCCGATTTTGATTCAGTTTTCAGTTTTGGGTTTAGGTTTGATTGGTGCATGTTCTTAGATAAAAAAATAACAATAAAAGTTAAAAGTTAAAAAAAAGTTTAATATAAAAAGCAAAATTAAAAATTTTGAAAAAACCCACGACTGCTAAAAATTAATTGAAAAAAGGATAAAATAACATAAAACACCCACCTTAAAAAAACCCAAGAATGTCCGTCGGGAGCTGAACATTGCAAAACTAGTTCATTTAATGGCAGCCCCCGACGGACATTCTTGGCTTTTTTTACCACGGACAGAATATTCATCTCATCACTACGTCATTCTACTATTATCTAAGTTCATCAAATTAAACTTAACTTTGAAACTAGAACAGCACATCTAGGCTAGATAAGCAGACCTTGGACGAATCTAGTTTTATTGAACCATTATAAATTATTCCTACACTTAAGTAATTCTAGCACACTGATTGTTGTTTATGGTAATTAAGCCGGGTCGTAAGGTGCAAGACGGGCTGCATTTTTCCATACAAATGTATTCCCCTATTCTCTTCCTGGATAATGCCTCTAGAGTAATCGTTTTTATTTATAAAAATCCAGGTCTATTGAAGGCATGCCCCTGTCATTTTTTTTTTCAAAAAATTTATTACAAAAATAAATATGACTTACCAAAAACCTAAAAAAATACCCCGTTTTTACCTACGTAATCATATGACTACCAAAGAAAATTGAAAAGTTTTTAAAATAAAAACAAGTAATAGGGGCATAGATCTATTCTTCCTTTAAATTTTGATACCAAATATAATTTAATTGGCTTAGGTTTCGAGGAGAAAACAGGAGAATACGAAACGTCGATCGGTCAAGGTTTTTTATAGGTAAAATCGTTCTGAGCTGCAGTTGTCTCTATCGCACTCACACATTGATACCGCCCGGTTGCTAGAGCGCAGCGCGACGGCAATAGTTATATATACGTATATTATACGCAGCCCGTCTACGCTCTTAATTACCTAAATTACCCACTGCGCCGATGGTGCAGCCAATCCTGAAAGTCAGTGCTCGCGCTAGTGCACGCGCCAGTGCTGCAGCCAAGTGCTTGTGCCAGTGATCACGCCAGTGCTGTAAGCAAGTGCCTGAAGCGAATGCTCGCTCCAGTGCTACAGGCAAGTGCTTATGCCAGTAATCACACCAGTGCTGTAAGCAAGTGCCTGAAGCGAGTGCTCGCTCCAGTGCTGCAGGCAAGTGCTTGTGCCAGTGCTGCAGGCAAGTGCTTGTGCCAGTGCTGCAGGCAAGTGCCTTTGCCAGTGCTGCAGGCAAGTGCTTGTGCTAGTGCTCACGCCAGTTCTGCAGGCAAGTGCTCGTGCCAGTGATCACGCCAGTGCTGTTAGCAAGTGCCTGAAGCGAGTGCTCTCTCCAGTGCTGCTGGCAAGTGCTCGCGCGGTCGCGCCAATCTTGTGCAAATACTAGCGCACTGATTGTTCGCTACAGATATTAAACCGGGTCGTAAAGTGCAACTAATAGTTTAATTACCTGAATTACCTACTACGCTGATTATGTATTAATGGGTACTGGAGCCAGAGGTCGAATCCGGTGGGAGGCTGCGGGACCTTCGGGGCTGCGGGATGTTCAAAAGAAGGAACATGGATGGTTTTTAGTCAGTAGAAGTCAGACACTCTCTATAACTCTGCCCAAAGCGGTGGGAGTCATTTGATGATTTCCCGCAATCTAAAAAAAAGGCAAGTACTCGCGCGAGCATTTGCTTCCCAAATGCTCGCGACGTTGTTGGTCCGGATCATTCCCACTAGTTCTACTGCACAGTTCTACGATAGAACTAGTGGGAACTTTCCCGGATCTCATTTGTACATCTTGACTGTTTTCACAGTCTGAAAACCAGCCTTATCCAAGAGGTAATCATTATAGTAATACTCAGTATTAACTAGGTTGTGGAGGTCAGATAGGCAGTCGCTACACGTAAAGTACTGGTATTCAGCTGAATCTGGTTTGAATGGAACCCCAATAGAGTAGGGAAAAGGCTAAGCAGATAACGATTGTCTGAGCCTTGAGACGGCTATGACAAATAGACCCAGTTCAGCAAGCTATACCTTTTTTTTTTGCTGGTTGGCGAATTATCAAAAGACTCCTCCCGCTCTGGGCAGAGGGATAGGGAGTGTCAGACTTCTACTGACAAAAAACCACCCATGTTCCGTCTTAGCCCATTGTGTCGAGGCCGCGGTATCTCTTTCGGTTTCGAACAACCTGTAGGCCTGTAGCCCCAACGGAAGCAAATTATAGCTCGGCGTTTGTTTTCATTTGCAATAGTACAACAAGAATTCTTATCGTGATTAATCAAGTAATCAACCAGTTTGGCTAAATATCCGGCCGGGTTCACACGTGTTGTGTTGTGAATAAATTATCTAGCTGTGGTGTGGCCTAAGGTCAAGGTACTTTTTTGTGTGTTTGTTTTGTTTTTACCCGACAGGCGGCGGGACTCACAAGGAGGGTTAGTATTTAATGTGAACGAATATATTGTCGGGTACCGTGATTTCGGATTGATTAAAAGGATTTTTCATAATTATCTGTGTACCTAAGTAAATCATCTTTATATTTTATTTTTATTTTAGTGTAAATGTAGACGGCTATAAGAGTAGAAGAAGAAACCCAAAGAACCGATGGATGGACTGTGTGAAGGATGATATGGCTAGAAAGGAGGTGACTGCTGAGATGACGAGTATAGAAGAATAAGAAATGCTGCGCCGACTCAAAATAAATTGGAATATAGGCAGGAGACTGATAATGGATTATTCTTTATTTAATTTGTCGATCTTCGATAGTCGTAACAGATACTCAGAGGTCCGAAAGTAAATAAATAAATAAAAATAAATAAATCTTTATTGGAACAAAAACACATATGACAAATACGTTGCGTACTTAAGTAGCTGCATTAGTTGAAAACTGTGTCGCAGCTATTAACGCCCACCTCCAAGAGGGAGACGACAGCGTTCCAGATTAAGTATTAAATACAGTTGGGGTTTAAAAAAAGAAAACAATAAGTACCTAACAAAAAATAAAACATATTTTTTTTTTATTATAAATGTGCTTGCTCTTGACTTCAATCTTGCCCTAAGGGCATAGATGACGTCGACGGCGACGATGGAACGAGCTTATCCAGTAGAAGCCTGTTTACTCGCGACTTAAACAGAAAAAGTAGATGGTAAAAATTAACAGTAAAATAGCAAAAAATAAAAAAAAGTGAGTATTTCATGTTGTGCATGTGGGAGTGTTGTATGTGAGTGTTAAGCCGCAATTACATTTACCCCGCGCCGCGTGTCGCAACGCGTGGGTAAGCTATCGGTTACATACATTTAGTATTGGATTGATTACATTAGTCCCGTCCCGTCCCGCGTGTCGACACGCGGGACTAATGTAATCACTCCAATACTAAATGTATGTAACCGATAGCTTACCCCACGCGTTGCGACACGCGGCGCGGGGTAAATGTAATTGCGGCTAATGCGTGTCTGTGGGGTGTAAGCATGGTGTAAGTGTGAGTGTGCGAGTGTGTTTGTGGAAACTTTCCACGAGGAGTATGACAACGAGTCATAGCGAGGGGTACCATTACGCAGAGTTGTGGAGGTCAGGTGAGGATTTCTTGTAAAATAGGACTGCTATTCAGCTGCATCCGGCAAGAATGGAAGCCGACCCCACATAGGAAAAGGCTAGGCAGATGATGATATAGAATTTTTTGGATTTTTCTGTCTACGTCAGTATTCCTAAGCTATTCCAAACGACCTCAATCTAATAAGTCGTGAGTTTAGGCATATCGACCGATTCGGTCTTCTGCCAGTTAAAAAAGTTCCGCGGCGCTCTTAATTCCCGTCCATTCCCGGATATTGCGCAGAAGACTGAATCGGATATGCGGAGCTGACTGTCAACCTTCACTAGTTGGAGGGGCACTTGAAGAAATAGTCCGGTCGATATAGACATTAATTCCCACAGAGCCAAATATTGGTGGAGAGCTGGGGTATACCATTACAAACAAAGCTTTAAAAATCCTCATCGATTCTATGTGTGCTACAAAAGTTATTCGGGGTCAAAGGTCAAAATTGGAGGATTTTTGATTTTTTCTCGAAAACGGTAAGTCACTGACCACTACTTTTATGTCTAAATTGACCGGACTAAAAGAGGGAGAATTAATAGGCTTCTATTGGGTTACCTCGTTCTATCAACGACCTCATTACTGTCTTCAGGATAACATTGACCCTGTCGGGGCTACGGGTTGTTCGCAAGAGATACTGCAAGATACCTCGACATAAAGGGCTAAGAAGGAACATGTGTGGTTTTTAGTCAGTAGAAGTCTGACACTCCCTTTCGCTCTGCCCAAGAGCGGGAGGGGTTATTTGATGATTTCCGACCCCCCAAAAAAAAGAGGATAAGATTGACGTCAAGAGTCTGCCCATTTAATATAAATATTCAAAAAAATATCATGGACATTGAAACAAATTAATTGTACATTAACTTAATTAATAATAGTTGACCGTGAATAAATATGACGTAGGTACTTACGTAGTTAGGTATAGATACGTTTTTATTGAACTTTATAATTACATAATAATCACGAGAGGCGATTGAGATCTTGGTAATTAAATTATTTATTATGAGCTCAAATATTTAGTTCAATAGCATTGATTTCCCAGTCGATTATTTGGTCAATTTTATTAAATACGAAGAATCAGCTTGATTTTATACAAGCATTCATGTAAAATAGCAGCTAGACCATATTCTTCCCGTCAAGGCTGCGGGTTGTTCGAAAGAGATACCGCGGCCTCGGCACAAAGGGCTAAGAAGGAACATGGGTGGTTTTTAGTCAGTAGAAGTCGCACTCCCTACCGCTGTGCCCAGAGCGGGAGCAGTCATGATGATTTAGCACCCCTCAAAAAAACAAAGACTTTCTTTTATAGAAATCTCTAGCACAGTTTACCTACTATATTTATCATAACAAGTTTATAAATACGACTATTTATTAGTTCGTGAATAGCAATAAATAACAAAATTGTCAAGACCTTGACTTTGCACTAATGATTTCCTAGGCCTTAAAATAAGTATAACTATAATACCTATATATCTAAAACTAGATTTTATAATGTCACAAGGGAAAAGTACCAAATTCAAGTACCTACGTCATAGATGCTTTCGGGCCATTGACTACCTCACGACTGTCAAAAATCCACAAATGATAGACGGAACCAACCGGATATTATTTAGCCAGTCATCATCATCATCATCATTTCAGCCGAAAGACGTCCACTGCTGGACATAGGCCTCCCTTAAGTGTCGCCACATTGACCGGTCCCGTGCGTCTCGCATCCAGCGGATCCCCGCAACCTTCACCAGGTCATCGGTCCACCTAGTGGGAGGCCTTCCAACGCAACGTCTTCCGGTTCGCGGTCGCCACTCCAGCACTTTCCGGCCCCATCGGGCATCCGTTCTGCGAGCAATGTGCCCTGCCCACTGCCACTTATTAAACACGAATTCCGTGGTCCAGTGGTTAAGGCGTTTACTTTGTGACCCGGTGGTCGTGGGTTCGATTCCCACGGGAAGCATACTTCAGTTGTTTCCAGATTTTCTAGGACATTGCAGACTTGAATTACCTGATTGTCTGATAAAAAGATGATTCCGTGCTTCGGAAGGCACGTAGGTATAAGCTGGTGGTCCACGCGGTTTAGAAACTCTGACACTAGGGTATAATAATTATGGGGTCGTTAGACCTTACTGCCCACACGATATGAAGAAGATAACATTAATTTATTCTCAGGCTCATTGTTTGGTTGGTTTGGATTGTGATGTTGTATGGCTGTCCGGTTACTCTTTCACGCAAAAAATGCTTTTATAATCATCACTACATATACCTATTATAAAACAAAATCCTCTGCCGCGTCTGTCTGTCTGTCCGTGTGTCTATTCGCGATAAACTCAAAAACGACTGCATCGATTTTCATGCTGTTTTCACCAATAAAGAGTGGTTTTCGAGGAAGATCCGACATCCACGCGGGCGAAGCTGCGGGCATCAGCTAGTTTATTATAAACATAAAATATCAAGTTTCCCTAATACTTATTTTTCCCAAATGTTCCAGCAACCATGTCTCACCACATCTACCTCCGTATCCTGGGCTACGTGGTGACCATCACGATGCATCTCTCGAACATCATAATCATGATCAGTTCCTTTCACGGGGAGCCGATGAAGAACGCTTATGTGCGGCATTTTAGTGAGATGCAGTGCTTCTTCTTTACGTGTTGGACTTTTGTAAGTGTTACTTAATTGTTAAATACTTTAGTCGCGGCAGACCACGAAGGAGATGGCGTGATGAACTGGCTGTCTTCATAGTTTGGATTACTTTTTCTACTTTCCGACTCGCAAACACAGAAACCCTTTTAATATAGCTCTATCTAGGTATTGCCCTTCGCAGTATTGTATGTAGTACAACGTGCTTTTTCCTAATCTACTTATCTTTAGTATTTAAATGCACGATTGCACATTCCTTTGATTAGTCACGTAGATTCATCATCATCATCTGCCCAGCCTTTTCCCAACTGGTTGGGGTCTGATGACTGCAGAGTCGATTCATATTATTCATTTCATGCATTAATTAGATTATTTATCTTGAAAAAAACTTCATCAACAGCCTAATGTTTTACTAGTGGGACACAGACCTCTCTTTTGAGAGGGAATGGGCTATAATCTAACACGCAGGCCCAGTGCGGATTGGGCGAACTTATTCTTACTAATACATTCATTTTTCTCTCTTTTCAGACATTCCAGACAATATACGCAATATTTGCACTATCTACTGATATCCTAACGCTGAAGAATTCAAAATCAACTGACTATGAAGTGCCAAAATTCTTGGTCGTTTGCCGAGATGCCTTATTTTCTACACTGGTCTGGCCGTCGACAGTGGTAAGTATAATTTTACAGTTAACAGTAATTATTATAAAGAATGCGACTCGATTACTGAGCATTTGGTCCTGGGTTCGATTCCCGGGTCGGGCAGTGTTGTTGGCTTTTCCCAGTTATTGTGGACCCAAACAGAATCTAGTTGTGAGTGACAGTGGTAACGGTACCGAACGCAAAATAAGAAAGAGGGTAGGTAGACCGATTTGTCCACTCATTAACACCGACCCCACTTACGAACAGTAAGTCGTGGGTTCGAACCCAGGCAGGCGCATTAGTTTGTGTAATTTATTTCATGACCTCTGTTCTCGAAAAAGGTGAAGGAAAACATCGTGAGGAAAAGGCATATCCTAGAACCAAAAATTCGAAAACTTGTGACATCTACCAATCCGCACTGGGTCCACGAGGTAGATTATAGCAAATTCCCTCAAAGAGAGGAGGCCGGTGTCCCAGCCATACGTCCCAGCAGTGGGAATATTAATAGCCTGATGATAAAATGATGAAAATGAAAATATTACAGTTCTTTTATCTTCTTTTAAAACCCATCATCTTCTCTTTCCAGCTAGTCTTCACAATATTTTGGTCGTTCTTCTACTACGACCGGAACCTCTTCTTCCCGGCAGACATCGACCTGGTCATCACGGACACGTCCAACCACATCATGCACACGTATATCTTCCCAGCAACCTTGTGGGAGATCATGTTCAGGAGTCGGAAGCCACCTCGGAGTCATAGGTGGAATGTATTGGGTGTTCTGATGGTTGCTATTGTTTATTTTAGAGTGTAAGTATTTTTTTCATTGTTTTTATTATCTTGTTGCTAACCAAAAGCCTGACAAACGGTCTTAACAAGGGGTATTGTATTACCTAGTACTAACTGGGTTGTGAAGATCTGCTAGGTAGTGGTTCCATTTAATACTGGTATTCAGCTGTATCTGGTTAGATTGGAAGCTGACCCTAACATGGGCAATAAAATTAATGATGACGCTTCCCTGCACTTAGCCTGTGTGGTACATTACTGCCTTTCATAGAAAGAAGGTTTGTGTCCAGCTGTGGGAATAGTATACGATGTTTTTCTATACAGTTTCAACGAAATAAAGTAATAGTTCTTTATTTCTTTGAAAGTGTATTGAAAAACGTCGTTTGATACACATCGGCATTTGTTACTGCAATTCTCGGCTCCGTAACAACCTCACCTGCGAGCTGCGTGTGTGTGAATTCTACTTCGAATGCAATAGCAAAGTATTTCCACATAAGAGAGAAGCCAACGAACTTGTAGAAAAATAGAGCATTTTGTTAGAAATCAAAACATACCATTTTACAATTGCACATAAATACAAATGAGTATTGCCTTGAGTATTTCTTCAGGAGCAAAACTATATCGTTTTCTTCGAAAATAAAAATGAGTGACTTTCTATTATGTATTTTATAGTCACCTTGTGCTTTTATTTATTCCAGATTATTCATGGTCCACGCAATCAGAGGAGTGTGGGTGTACCCCATATTTGGGGTCATGAGCGGATCTGTCATATTCTACTTCTTCTTCTTATTTGTGCTGGCTTACCTGCCAGTTATTTATTATGCGCAGTGGGCACTGAATTCTGTGGTCCATGGATCGAGGGAGATGAAGGAGAAAGTTCTTTAAATAAAATCTTTATACTAAATAAATTAAGCTCCTCCGTGTGTGTCCTCCGCGTGTGTTTGTATTTAAACTCCTCCTATACGACTGCACCGATTTTGATGAAATTTCTGAGTCTGTTAAAGTGGATTTGAGACTGTTTTAGATTTACAAGGCTTTTTGTATTATTGACAGTAGATTATTATATTGATGTTGGAGCGCCTGATGGATTCGTCTAAGCAGCAAGCGACGTTAAATAAATTTAATAATAATAATTGGCTAGGCATTAGCACTTGTGTCATTCATTACAACGTTAGTACAATCACGAGCACAAATAAGTATACTTATGCACTTTTTAAAAGTTGTTTTCTTCTACTGTATTTTATTGGTAGGTATCGTATGTTGATACAGATACGCATTTTTGAACTCATACTAATTGTTTCACTTAACTAGAAAATCGGGTTTGAATTTGGCTGCGTGTATACATTTATTATGAATTAGCTGATGCCCGCGGCTTCACCCGCGTGGATGTCGTTCAAATTATATACTAAAACCTTCCTCTTGAATCACTCTATCTATTAAAAAAAACCGCATCAAAATCCGTTGCGTAGTTTTAAAGATTTAAGCATACAGACAAACAGACAAAAATAGCGACTTTGTTTTATACTATGTATGTAAGGATAAGGACATCCTTATCCTTACATACATAGTAAGCCTCCTAGCTTTTGCCTCGTCCATGGGGTGAAAAGGAGTATGTATGGATCGTAGCAAGTGGCGTTCTGTGGTTTCTCCCTACCCCTATGGGAAAAGGGCGTGAGTTTAAGTGTATTAACATATTATTAGTGCTCATGACTGTACACTGTTGATAGTGATTCCTTGTTCTCCTCGCTTATTTTACTCAAGTCCTGAATCTCCCCTACACTGGTCGTATGAAAACTTGTTGTATTATTCAAAAATAGTATTATTCAATTTTGAAATGCAAAACTGTAGGAATGTTAATTTTAATCTTCTCTACACACTTGGAATTTCTCCTATTTATCTTCTCTCCACATTTTAAACTTCTCCTGTGTCGAGCGTGCTGTATCAAACGTTTAAACTCACATATACACAAAAACCCAGATCCGAAACAACTATCTGTAGGCATAACCAATATTTGCTCCGTGCGGGGATCGAACTCGCGACACTCACCGCAGCAGTCAATCGCTCATCCACTGCGGCAAGAACCAACCATACAGTTCAAGTTATGTGTGCCACCATCAAGATCCTGTTCACCGACCTTCCGACCTTTGCGTCAACTACAGGATATCAGTGTCCGCCTTTAAGTTTTGACATAACTTTTGTCGGAAAAAGATTAAGTAATCACTCTTAATTTGGGTGTCTGTGAATCATTCTTCATTAGCCAACTATTCGTTGGTAATCTCATTTAGAAGGAATTTATTAATAAGTAAAATTGTACAATAAATATAATACAATAGGTAGTTATAATTAATTAAGTAATTAATCAAATGTAATGTTACTTATTAATCCATTCTGCAAAGTAGGTACCTACTTATTTTTCTTATCGTGTGGGCAGTAAGTTGCCCCACACACCCTAGTGTCAGAGTTTCTAAACCATCTCAAGGCCGTCTGACATCCGGTCGGGGCTACGGGTTGTTCTCAAGAGATACCGCGGCCTCGACATAAAGGGCTCAGAAGGAACATGTTAGTAAAAGTATTAGTTAGTAGAAGTCCGACCCTTTTCGCTATGCCCAAGAGCGGGAGGGGTTATTCGATGATTCGAATAACCCCTCCCGCTCTCTCAATTCCCAACCACAAAAAAAGGGCCTCTGACTTGGTTTGACAATCACCATTTGGCAGCCGGGACCACCAACTTATACGTGCCTTCCGAAGCACGGAATCATCTTTTTGGCAGACAACCAGGTGATTCAAGCCTGCAATGTCCTAGCCAACCTGGAACAGCTGTTTTTTTTAAGCTAGGTTCCGTCAAACACTGAACTCCTCGCGGGCAAAGCCACGGGCATAAGCTAGTGATATATTTATGAGAAAATAAAATTTTGGTGACGTATTACATTTTTTTTAGAAAAGTTATCTAGAAGGATTCGTCCGGGACAGTACACCTACCTTACCTCATTTACATTCCCTATAATATCTACTTACCTTCAAGAATATTGTGATCCGGCTCGAAGGGACTTTACCAACGGCAACGTAACAAACAAACAGACATGATTCTTGATTTATGACGACTATAAGTTCACTACATATTATAAAACTAAGTCCTCTGTCTGTATGTTAGCGATAAACTTAAAAACCACTGCACATATTTACATGCTGTTTTCACCAATGGATTTGGGTTCTCGAGGAAGGTTTTAGTAGTATATAATTAGTCAAGTTTTTGTATAAATTGGCTACAATATAATACACTAGGTGTTGCTTGCTAGGCTTCACCCGCTACAACTCAAAAATTATCCCAGGGGAAGACAAAATCGGGATAAAATCTGTCCCCCCCCCCTCTGTAAGTATCAATATTAAGTTTTCTCTCAAAATATCCCTAGTACTACGAAAACAGTCGACCCAAACAAACTTCTTCTAAAACACGTTATTTCGAACTGGCCGCAAAGGAGAAATTCATTCAAGATTGCAATAAAAAGAGTAGACGAAAAAATCCGTTGTACCCACTATAACTTGATCTATCCATTCACTTATAAACTTCAAAATTAAAGATCTTCGTTAAATGGGCTATGCTACGCCTTAACAAATTTCTCCTGTAGTTGTGAAAGTTTGTTTTGGTTCTTAGGACTGTGGAATAAGGTTGAGATCAGAGTGTGTTGTTGAATGTTAGTGGTAAGTAGATGTTGCTTTCGAGACTAGTCCAACGCTACTTTCCACTTCACGGTCAAGAACATGAGTGTTGCCAGTTTATGAATTTTACCCGATATGTGGGAGTTTTGAAATGTTCTGTTAATTAAAATTAGGTGTATTTTAGATTTATAAGGACATAATAAATAATATTGGCTGAAATCGTTGGGAAGTATTATTTATTAAAAGAGTAACCATGGAGCTTCTTGCTGATTCTTCTCCATAAGAAATGAAACCAATCCGAACTGTGCAAAGAACTATATTTTAACGTTTTATAAGTATTTGTAGATTTATGTGTATTTAAATAGGTATCTTGTTGTTTAAATGTTTGCTTCAGGTATTATGTAAGTATATACTTATATATATCTCCTAGAAATAAAGAATTAGAAGTTTGCTTATCATACTTAGAAACTTTTTTTCTACATCAATAAACATACGCAAATAACGTACCTAAACATACATTACTCTTACCTAAAAAAATACGAAATTATTTACCCGTTACTAAAAAAAAACACCTATAAAACAAACTAAGATAAATTACCCACTCACACACTCAAAAGGACAATTTCCAGAAGGCCTTCAAAAAAATAACAAATACTTACAAAAATCAGGCAAATTTTAAAAACCTATACAGCCTTTCCCTCTATGTTCTCTCATGACAAACCATTACGTTTCCACACGTCCGTACGCGCGGACGCTACCGGTGCCTCAAAAAAAAAAAAGTTTAAAAAGTAAAAACTGTCATGGCGGTCTCTTACGCGGTTTCCCGCGTCCTTCGGCGCGCATCTCCGTTCTTTTACCAAAAAAGATTGGAATCGACTGTCGCAAGTTTGACGAAAGATGAAATTTTGATATTATTGCGTCCCCCATTTACAAATTGGAGTAATATTATTAGGGACGCGGAGAAAGTCGTTGGATATCCGACTTCTTTTATGAATCTGAGGTGCTTACTGAGTGATGAATTTGCTAATATGGCTCTGTATTTGCGGAAGTTGGTAAGTTATCATTTCTTTTACTATTTTAAAAAACTATAATACAGTGAAACCAGGTTAAGTGAGACCTCAAGGGACCTGAAAATTTGTCTCACGTATAGAGGTATTCCACTTACCCAGTGTCTCAGATATCCAAATCTGTCTCATGGGGCCTCAGCATGAGTTCCAGTTATTTAAAGAGGTTTCTCACTTATCCAGTGTGCTTACTCTCGAATATAATTCCGATAGATCGACATTGGTATTGTCAGTCAAACGTCAGGCATTGGCTGGACTCACTCCGCCTTATTACAAAACGTAGTTAAACCTGGTTTAACTTAGACTTGGTTTATCTCGCATGACGTCTCACTTCAATAATATTCAAAAGAAAGTGACAGCATGCGAGATAAACCAGGTCTAAGTTAAACCAGGTATAACTACGTTTTGTAATAAGGCGGATTGAGTCTAGCCAATCCCTGACAATGTCGATCTATCGGAATTATATTCCAGAGTAAGCACCCAGGTCCCAGTTAACCAAGTTTTTCTGTAAATTGTGTTGGGTCTAGTGGTCACAAGCGCGACTGTGCGGTCCTGGGTTTGATTCCCAGATCGGACAAAGTGTTATTCGGTTTTCCATCAGGAATTTCTAAGTAGCAGCCACGGAGTTTAGATTTGTGAATGGTGGTAATAGGCTCGCCCCTATTACATGTGATGTGACTTAACAAAACTGGCGGTAAGTGGGTGTACTATTACTAATTCCCACAGACTTATTGCTCTACCTAACCCTTCGGGGAGTATAGGCGTGATGTTATGTTATGTTATAAATTGAAGATTTGAGTCATCTTAGAATTGGGGCTCAGCTGTTGTGTTATGTGCAGACTTTTGCGCAGAGAACTTGTGTTCGAGTCTCATTGCAGATCGATTTCCGAGTCAGTATTTTTTCCGTTGTCTATGACGGGTCGTGGGTTCTATTCCTGCTACGTAAAAATATGTAAGATTTAACCATGGCAGAAACGCTACGTCTTTTGAATGTGATGTGTATTTTGTGCGAATGCGTTTTATTACTTACTAGCTTTTGCCCGCGACTTCGTTCGCGTGGAATAGTGACTTCCGGCAGATTTTTGGTTTATCTCGCGAAAAAAAAAAAAAAAAAACTATCCTATGTCCTTTCTCAAGTTCCAAACTATGTCTGTACCAAATTTCATCAAAATCCGTTCAGCCGTGTAGGCGTGAAAGAGTAACAGACAGACAGACAGACAGAGTTACTTTCGCATTTATAATATTATTATATATATTATATATTATATATAGTAATATAGTAATATAGTATATAGTATAGTATATATAGTATAATAGTATACTTATAGTATGGATATAGTATGGATTAGCGGACGTCACGCGGGTTCACCCGCGTAGTTCCCGTTCCCGTGGAACAGTAGCCTGTCTCAGGGCGAATATATCTTTCTAATGGTGAAAGAATTTTTGAAATCGGCGTAGTACTTATTTTTTGAGTTTATTCATTACAAACATACACACAAAAATACAAATCTTTCCTCTTTATAATATTAGTGTAGATGTAGATTGTTGTCCATGACTGTTCTAGTTAATATGTCGGTTCTAAGAGATTCTAATAGTTTTACCCATAACTTCATTCTTTCAAGTCTTTGATAAATTAACTGTAGTTAAGTACGAGTATGTAATTCGTTAAATTGTAATGTATAATGAATATTATTAACATTTAACCAACAATTACGGTCTCCAAAATATACATTAAGGTTAACTTTGTGTGAGAAACCTTGAATTAATGAGCGGTCTTTAGCAATAATTATAAAATGGCTGTTAAATTGGGCGATTAGTCTGCAGGTTAGTCAGTCTAACTAGATGCAGCTGAATAACAGAATTTTACATTGAGCATGGAGCAGCGGTGGCCCAGTGGTGGTAGCCGACTTATACGAACAGTAAGTCGTGGGTTCGAACCCAGGCAAGCGCATTACTTTGTGTTTATTATACCATCACTGCTGCTCTCAAAACGGTGGAGGAAAACATCGTGAGGAGTGAGGACAACGGCATGTCTTAAAACTCAAGACATGTGGCATCTATCAACCCGCACTGGACCCTCGTGGTGGACTATAGCGCATCCCTCTCTTAAAAAGGAGGCCTGAGTACAGTCGAACAAGCTAATAAGTATGCAGCCAGCTAACTTGTCTTTAGTTTTAAGAGGCCTTGTACAGACAAGACTTGCGGAACTTTAGGCAATTTCGGTGCGATGCTATGTTTGTGTGCAGCGATAACACCGACGAACGCACACACGGGCATTTCGAGCGTTGAACTACGGTTGAAAAATTTGATCATTTAGACGATTATTATTTTAAGTGACATAATTTTATAATAAGTAAGTACACTTTGAAAAATAGTCTGGAATGTGTGTTGTGTATAGGTACAGTATATCAATCAACATAAAAATGGTTCAATTTGGTGTTAGATGAAATAATATTCATTATTTAAATAAAAAATTATGATATCTATTTTAATCACAGATTTAAATTTTGTTGTAAATTGGTTGCAAAAGCACTACAACACGTCAAAAATAAATAATGTTTCCGTCTCTTTTTAACCGACTCCTAAAAAGGAAGTAGGTTCTCTATTCGTATGTTTTTTTTATGTGGTCCGCGCATATCTCCGACAATTGTGGACCGATTTTCAAAATTATTTTTTTGTTTGAAAAGGTATACTCCCAAGGTGGTCCCATTGTCACCAAGTCAGTTACTGATGATGGGAACTCTGAGAAATTGAGGGCAACCCTCGAATATCATAGGTGCACATAACGTTTTCCATACATTTTCAGAAGCTGTTCAAGTATTTGCGTCTGATAATCATAATTTCATGTGGCGGCGCTGCGCCGATGACGGAAGGTGCAACTCCTCAACGGTCAGGACTTGAAAGAAAATTCCTTCAAAATTATACGTACTTATGGATCGATAGTTGTATTCTTTCAGGCTATTAGGTTGAACTGATGATAGACGGTAAATCTTATTAACCGACTTAATAAAAAGGAGGTTCTCAATTCGTCGGCTAGGAAAATTTTAGGTTTTTCCGTCATGGGTGTCGTTTTCATGGTTTTTGGGGTCGCTGATTACGAAAATGAAGTCAAAATGAAAATCAAGATGGCGCCAACGAAAATTTTTGGGTTTTCCGTCATGGGTGTCGTTTTCATGGCTATAGGGGTCGCTGATTACGAAAATGAGGTCAAAATGAAAATCCAAGGTGGCGGTCAGAAAATTTTTAGGTTTTTCCGTCATGGGTGTCGTTTTCATGGTTTTTGGGGTCGCTGATTACGAAAATGAGGTCAAAATGAATATCCAAGATGGCAGCCTGGTTTTTTTTTGGTTTTTCCGTCATGGGTGTCGTTTTGATGGTTTTTGGGGTCGCTGATTACGAATATGAGGTCAAAATGAAAATCAAGATGGCGCCAACGAAAATTTTTGGTTTTTCCGTCATGGGTGTCGTTTTCATGGTTTTTATGGTCGCTGATTACGAAAATGAGACCAAAATTAAAATCCAAGATGGCGGCTAGCAAAATTTTAGGTTTTTCCGTCATGGGTGTCGTTTTCATGGTTTTCGGGGGTCAAAATTTAGAAATACATAAAATGGGTTTGTTAAACATGAAATCGAAATAAATATTAATAAGGTATACTAGACAAAATGTAAAATAACATGAACAGGAAAAAAATGGAATTATAGGCATTGTCATTCAAATAGTCCGTTAGCCGTTATCACGTTTCCAACGGGCACCACGTGGAGGTGGACCGACACCTAGCGTTTTTTTTTGGTTGTTTATTTTCATTGATTTTATACACAATGTTCAAATCAGATTTGAAGTATTATACGTGATGAAGGAAAAAAAAAACATTTGATTTTTTGTTAGGTTTTGTGCTATCGAGGTCAAGAATGTCGATAACGCCTGAAGGAATGCTGGCTTATTTTGTAAAAAAAAAGGTCATTGGCCGTATGCAGTATGTAGACTTTGACCCTAGATAGATATAATTATTTATTTTAAATTTGTATGCTTTTTAGGTTTAATCATTTTGTGTTTCGTTTTTTTATGTATTTTTTTAATCATATTTGTTGAAATTCAAAATTATGAGCATTAGCCCGTAAGTTATCTGGGAGTGGTCTCTCCCCAAATGATTCAACTAAATCTTTCAATCTTGCCGATGTTTGCCTATATCTTGGCCGACTAGTTGTGTGTGATCCACGAGACAAAATTTGCTCCAGTTTCAGTTCTGTCAGGCTTTGCTGCCGACGAAGTTCATCCAAAAACTTCCATATAGATGGGTGATGAGATGAGCCGATAGAAGTGACTAGAATCCCCTGTGAAAGCCTTCAACGGAGTTGTTCGTTCGGGGAATTTCCTGAAGAACTGCATCAAAAGTATTCCACAGATCAATAGGAAATCTAGGAGCTCGCCTGCCCCGTCTTTCCAACCTTCCGATCCAGTTATCTTCAAAATAATCAATGCCTTGTCGGAGGAGGCCAGAATGCACAATATAAAACAGATTCGAGCAGTTCGTCAAAAGCGTTGATAACTGGTTCTGATGGAACATACGCTAAAGCACATAATTTATTTATTTATTAATAACCAACTTATATTTACAGTGACACCACACATACAAGTTATAGGTTGAACAAAAAACAAAAAACTTAGAAATAAAAAATAATAATAACAAAACTAAGAAAAAAAAAACATTATTACAATAAAAATTAACAAAACATTCTAGTGGCAAAAGTTGAAATCAAATAAAAATTACCAAAAAAATTGTTAAACCCGAGGAGATAGTACTGGGAGTGGCAATGGACTCCAGGTATCGAGAAGCAGTGTTAAGGAGACTTAGTTCCGTACTTGCAAAAATATCTAATGACTCGTCATACATTAAAATGTTTATGTGGGTAAGGGATAGAAATAGTGGGCTAGTCTTAAGAGTTACGGTGCTTGTTTGAGGAATCGAAAAAAGAGGACGTTGACGTGGGCGAAGAGAGTGCCGGATTGGTAGTGGGATGTTAAAAGAGATGTACTGTAACAGCAGGGAATTAAAATGGGAACCACGAACTAAGCAGATGACATATTTAACTAGAGCAAGATTTCTCCTGACTTCTAAGCTCTGGTATGTCACCATACCTAGCACGAATGGCGTAGGGTAAATTATATGGGTAAAAGCCAAATGATTTGAGTTAGAGGTAGCGAATAAAAGACTTCTGGACCTTTTCAATGACTAGTTTATAGATTTTTTCATGAGGGTTCCAGATTACACTATTGGTTTCGAGTAAACTGCGTACGAAGGAGTTGTAGATGAGGGTTATGGCTGGTCAATTATTAAAAAAAAAAAAAACTAAATGTGGCACTCGGAGACTGCCGCGGTAAAGCTATTGCATGGCATATTTTTTTACAACAGCAAATAATTAATTATTTAATTTGACAACCTCAGTTGACAACCTTGTTTTTTTCCGTAACCATAGCAACCTGGTTGAATACTGAATCTTGAATATTTTCGTTAGGGAATTTCTGAATTCGCTCTCCACGCTCAAGGCCCGCGATAGAAGCTATGCAATAGCTTAAAAATTAACTTGTCGTAAAACAAAACCTAAGTTTTTGCGGGACTTGTTGCATATTTGTATTATATTACTATGTTGGTTAAATGTGAGGTGTGGGTCAAAATTAGTACCAATATCGCGTACGGGATTAACTTGTTTCAGGGGCTCATTGTTTAATGTGTAAATATTTAGGATAGGTTGTGTGACTTTAGAAAAGGTCATGATCGCACATTTGCTAATATTCAAGTTGAGGTTGTTTATAGTGCTCCAATGGTGGATGCTGTCTATGTCTTGTTGAAGTGTGACTGTATCGCTAAGATTAGATATGGGAAGCGCAACTTTGACATCATCGGCATACATTAAAACTGTGGAGTGCTTTACACACTTGGGCAGGTCATTTACAACAATAAGAAAATACAGGGGACTTAGGTTAGTACCTTGGCCTACGCCAGAAGTGACAGAATAGCATTCCGAATTGGCATTTTCAAAAATAACATATTGTTTGCGATTGTATAGGTAATTTGCGAAGAATTTAAGTGTTGCCGCAGAGAAACCAGCCAAAGCCAATTTACTCAAAAGTATATCATTGTCAACCCGGTCAAAAGCCTTCTGAAAATCAAAATAAGTGACATCCACCTGCTTTCTGTCGTCAATATTTTTGGCTAAGAATGTCGTAACGTTGAGTAAATTAGACGTGGTTGAACGATTTAAGAACGACGAGAAGAAATCCGTGCTGTTTTTCCGCAAACCACCGTTGCAGTTTGGAAAATACTTTTTTTAAAAGTACCGCTTGAAACACTTTTCCAAATATGGATAAAACAGCTATGGGTCTGTAATTTTTTATATCACTTTTTGGGCCACTCTTATGAACCGGGATAACTTTCGATGTTTTCCATTCTGTTGGGAATGTATTTGACTCAACTGATAATTCAATTCAATTTATTGACAAACAATTCACATTGTATTTGAAATCATAAAAATAATAATAAAAAATAATAATAAAACACATTCATAAGTCATAATTAAACATTAACAACAAAAATTACAATACCTACACATAAAATACAAATTTAAATCATAATTGAAACAAAAAATAATCAAAAATACAATTAAATTATTAGATTGTTGTAAAATTCGTGTCAGCTTTATACAAATAGTCATTTTAAAATTAAAAACTGACAAACACAAAGGACAAATTATATCAGTTGGCGCATTATCATAATTGTATTATATACCTTAATATTACATATCGTCAACGGAGTAGAGACATTTATCCAGTAGGAATGCTTGAAGCTTTGATTTAAATGAAGACGTATAGATTAAGCTTTTTAATTCTAATGGTACCCTATTGAATAATTGCACTGCTTGATATTGTGAACTATGTTTCACAATGTTAAAATGAGGACTTATCTTATTTTTCAAATCTTTCCTACGTGTACTCTCCCTGACTAGTCTTTCCTCATGCGTCTCATATTCATGTATGTACTTTTTTTTAAATTAATCAGAAGTACAAGAATGTAGAGACTGGGAACTGTAAGAATTTTTAAGTCTAAGAAATGCGGACGACAACTCTCTCTTTGTGAGATACGGACAATGGTACGTATAGCTCTTTTCTGAAGGACAAAAGCTCGTTTACAGTTATAATTATAGCTGTTTCCCCAGAATTGTATACTGTATCTTAATTTGGATTCAATTAGTGCGTGGTTTACGATTTTTAAGTGTTCAATGTCAATTTCGTCTCTATATAAGGGTTCTTAAAGCATAACATGTGGATGATATAGATATGCATCAATGGCGGCTAATTATTTTTCCAGTTTAATGGGTCATCTATGTGTACTCCCAGGAATTTAGTTTCTTTCACGAGTTCAATATTACCATCATTTAGTAGTATTGTAATAGTGTCATTATTTCGGGCAGTTGTTTTAAATAAAATTACCTTAGTCTTTGCACTTTGCAATTGGCGAATATGCAATGCGAAATCAGGGGTGTAGTGTGTACTCAGTTTACCCAAAAACCATGAAAACGACACCCATGACGGACGAACCTAAAATTTTCCTAGCCACCACCTTGGATTTTAATTTTGGTCTCATTTTCGTAATCAGCGACCCCAAAAACCATGAAAACGACACCCATGACGGAAAAACCAAAAATTTTTCTGGCCGCCATCTTGGATTTTCATTTTGGCTTCATTTCCGTAATCAGCGACCCCGAAAACCATGAAAACGACACCCATGACGGACGAACCTAAAATTTTCCTGGCCACCACCTTGGATTTTAATTTTGGTCTCATTTTCGTAATCAGCGACCCCAAAAACCATGAAAACGACACCCATGACGGAAAAACCAAAAATTTTCATCGGCGCCATCTTGGATTTTCATATTGGTCTCATTTTCGTTATCAGCGACCCCAAAAACCATGAAAACGACACCCATGACGGAAAAATCAGAAATTTTCGTCGGCGCCATCTTGGATTTTTATTTTAGCTTAATTTTGGTAATCAGCGACCCCAAAAACCATGAAAACGACACCCATGACGGAAAACCAAAAAAAAATCCTGGCTGCCATCTTGGATTTTCATTTTGAACTCATTTTCGTAATCAGCGACCCACAAACCATGAAAACGACACCCATGACGGAAAAACCAAAAAAATTTCTGGCCGCCATCTTGGATTTTCATTTTGACCTCATTTTCGTAATCAGCAACCCCAAAAACCATGTAAACGACACCCATGACGGAAATACCAAAAATTTTCGTCGGCGCCATCTTGATTTTCATTTTGACCTCATTTCCGTAATCAGCGACCCCAAAAACCATCAAAACGACACCCATGACGGAAAACCCAAAAAACCTGCCTGCCATCTTGGATTTTCATTTTGACCTCATTTTCGTAATCAGCGACCCCAATAACCATGAAAACGACACCCATGACGGAAAAACCAACAATTTTCCTGGCCGCCATCATGGATTTTCATTTTGGCTTCATTTTCGTAATCAGCGACCCCGAAAACCATGAAAACGACACCCATGACGGAAGAACTAAAAATTTTCTAGCAGACGAATTGAGAACCTCCTTTTTTTAAGTCGGTTAATGAGATTTACCGTCTATCATCAGTTCAACCTAATAGCCTGAAAGAATACAACTATCGATCCATAAGTACGTATAATTTTGAAGGAATTTTATTTCAAGTCCTGACCGTTGAGGAGTTGCACCTTCCGTCATCAGCGCAGCGCCGCCACATGAAATTATGATTATCAGACGCAAATACTTGAACAGCTTCTGAAAATGTATGGAAAACGTTATGTGCGCCTATGATATTCGAGGGTTGCCCTCAATTTCTCAGAGTTCCCATCATCAGAAACTGACTTGGTGCAATGGGACCGCCTCGGGAGTATACCCTTTCCAAGACAAAAAGAATTTAGAAAATCAGTCCACAATTGACGGAGATATTCGCGGACATACAAACACGAATAGAGAACCTCCTCTTTTTTGGAGGTCGGTTAAAAATATATATCGAAGTACAATCGACAACAACAAACGATCGTGAAATTCGACTTCGATCTGAAGATGAAAAAATTTTTAGCAATCTTTACAAACTAGCAAAATAAACATGTTTGATCAAAATTAATAAGTGTATCAAATTGTGGTAATCGGTGTACAATCTCGAAAATATATGCACGAAAAACACGGGAGCGTTTGTGACACAAAGCGATACGTCCGTCCTCTGGCAGTGGCCGATTCGTACTGGCGAGATAGAGTTTGCGCGGTCGATAATATAGTTAACTTTAGATTCAATTTACGAAATGAAATTATAGTTTATTGATAAAGTAAAAATACGATTCTATTAGAAGGTTACCTTAAAATTAATACGTAGTTTTTAAATTTTCTTTAACGTGATTCTAAGGTATAGAAAAAAAATCTTATTTGTCGAGACATTTTGTAAAAATTGCGATGTTTTAACATTTTTTTTCTGCTATATTTTGTATTGAAGTCGTAAATGTGTCAAACTGGTCCCCTAGTAGACCATACGGTGATGTTATTTATATTTTTTTTAATGTTTAAAATCGTTTGTAGTGTTATGTTCGGCTAAGCCAAACGTAACTCGATCGGTATTTGTGCGGAAAAGGGCTTTTGAATACGGGTGATTGTCATTAATATAAACATTATTTTGAAAATTTTTCAAACCCATCCACCTGAAAAAGAACTCGTCTCTTATAATAGCCAAAAGAAAGCTTCAAATTCTTCATAGATTTCCCACACCAAGCGATCAAAATTGATCAAAATGAGATGATTTTGTGGAAGGAGCCTTAAGATTATACAGATACATTTAGAGACTTATGTCAAACGATACAGCGTTTGCCATCAGTCGCCTAGTGTGGAACACTTTATAAAACAAAATTGCAATAAATATTTTCAGTGTTCTAGAATTAAAAAGATCTCTACCTGTATACTCATTATCTTGTTCGACTGTACCTTCAGTGGGGATCAAATTATAGGCTGCTGATGAATTATTGATAGTCTAGTGGTGTTACCGTCGGACACCCAAGTCACAGGTCTCAAGTTCGAACCCAATACTCAAGACAGAGACAAAACTCTGATTTTTCGGAGTCATGTGCGTATGACATTATTATGCCACTGGCTTCTTCGCGGACAATACTAATTTTTTGATATTATTACTTAATTACTTACTTGTTTTTTCTAAGTTTAACACGAATAATATATTTTACACATAAACCATCTGGGATCATTTCTCCCACTAATGGTGAAAACCGCATCAAAATCCGTTGCGTAGTTTTGAAGAAAATCGCGGTCACACAAAGAGACAACAACATCGACTGTGTTTTATAACATTCACAGACGTAGATTAAAATAGTCCTGTTTTAGCAATGAAGAGTGAAAGTATACGTAAGCAAAGACATAATAATATATTCAAAAAAATATCAAGTTTTATAAAGCCATTAAAGAAAGGAAAGTGAATCGAAATGTTGATCAACAGGCTTAACAGAAATTTTCGATATACGTAAGTATATTTATTTAAAACTAGCGCATCGCACCGTCTTCGCACGGGTGAAATTAATTACACACTAGCGGACGTGACACGGTTTCACCCACGTAAATCCCGTTCCCGTCGGAATACAGGGATAAAAATTATCCTAAGTCACCCGGGGATAGTGTAGCTTCCCAATGCTGAAAGAATTTTTCAAATCAGTCCAGTAGTTTTTAAGTTTTTTCGTTACATACAAAAATACAAATGTCTTGTCTCTTTATAATATGAGATAGTCTATAGATAGATTAGTATAGATAACCAATATCACAACTGTAATCCCCGAAGGGTTCGGCAGACGCGTACCTAATAGTACACTTACATTTCGCCAGTATGTGTAAGTCCAATTTAATAGGAGCCTCTATTAGTGTAACCACTGCAGGTATACAGGCCTTCTCTCTTGGAGAGGGATGGGCTATAAGCCTATAATCCATCATGCGGGCCCAGTGCGGATTGGTCATGGATTGGTAGATGTCACATGTCTACGAACTTTTTGGGTTCTAAAACGGTTTCCTCACGATGTTTTCCTTCACCGTTTTGAGAGCAGTGGTGATGAAATAAATTACACAAAGTAATGTGCCTAGGTTCGAACCCGCACGGTTTACTGTTCGTAAGTTGGGGCCGCAACCACTGGGCCACCACTGCTGTCTCTCCGTGGCTGCCACTGAGAATTTCCGGGCAGGAAAATTCAATAACACTACGCGACCTGAAAATTGAACCTGGACCAGCAGTCAGCAGTCGCACTTGCGACCTCTAGACTGTTGAAGCAGACATGTGTCGCAATTCATTTTTTATTTATATTAAAGTAACTTATATTTGCAACTTTACTTTCAAAAATCAAAATGTCACACAACCAGTCTTACCCAGGGCTACTTTCGTGTTATTCAGTAACTGGGTTACGTGGTGAAGGTCAGATAGACAGTCGTCCATGTAAAATACTGGTATTCAGCTGTATCCGGTTAGACTAAAGGACCACCCCACACGTGGTCGGGAAAAAGCTAGATTGAAAAACGGTGATTAAAAAGCACTTTTTCTTTGTGTCGTTGGTACGATACTTTTAACCGGCTTCAAAAATAGGAGAAGCTTAACATCAAGGAAAACCCTTTCGGTTTCTGCCTACGCCCTTGGGAAAAGGGCGTGAGTTTATGTACCTATGTATGAAACAAGAACTTGGAAATCGGTGGCAAAAAATTCAAAACAAACAAAGTCTTCCGAAAGAAAACTTATTTTGGACTCTTTTAAATCAATTTTTTACTCACTAGTGAATGAATAAATCTAAGATTTGTATTCTGGAAAAGGCTTAAGGTATACAATAGGGATGTTTACTGACTAAAAAAAAATATGATTCTAATTAGTCCGTCTGTTAGATTACCGAAAAATATGTTTTATCAAATCAATCAAAATTGACGAAGATAAAACGCGTCAAAGATTTGAGTTGTGACGTCACTGCTCGCTAAGAAATGTCATACTAATGTCTTAGAATATGACGTCACACGAGTTTTCAAAGCACTGTATCGTCTTCATTGTAAAAACATATATATGTGAAAAAAAATATATATTTTAGAAATCTATCTGACGGACTAATTAGATTTTTTTAGTTAACATCCCTATTATCTTTACACATAAGTCTCTCTTCAGTGAAGCTGCGTTCTGGTATGCAGGTCATCGTGACATCGAGATCAACGCACCTAGTTTTTCTGGTTTAATAACAGATTCTTAAACTGACACACTGCGTGTGAAAACTGTTACGCAGTTTCTAGTAGTTGATCACTACATAATTATAAATCAAAGGCTTCTGCGGCGTCTCTCTGGCTGTCCGTTCGCGAAAAACTAAAAAAGTACTGCTCCGATTTTCATGTTAGTTTTCACCAATGAATAGAGTGGTTCTCGAGGAAGGTTTTAGTATTTAATTTGTTAATGTCCGCGGGCATCAGCTAGTTTTGATATTTATTATAGCACTGTCATTTACATCTGTTCATACTTATACAAGGTCCCAATAAAATAGCAGCGTAATCGGTGTACATACATAGATAAAAAAAAAAAAAAAACGTACCGATCGAATTGAGAACCTCCTCCTTTTTTAGAAGTCGGTTAAAAATAAAAACTTTTTAACAAAAAATAAAACCGACTTCAAAAAAACACAAAAAAGTGAAAAATAAACTTTAGAAGAAAAATCAGTTTCTGAAGTCGGTGGCAAAAAATGAAATCAAACAAACAAAAGTCACCGACTTCAGAAACTGATTTTTCTTGTAAAGTTTATTTTTCACTTTTTTGTGTTTTTTTGAAGTCGGTTTTATTTTTTGTTAAAAAGTTTTTTGCGTAGAGTTACTTAGTTCCATGTACAGAATGCTTGGTTGCCAGCTTCCTGAAAGGTTCGTTTACACCTAGTATTATGTACTCATTTGACTTCGTACGTGATAATTATTAATCATACATGCACGCTAGCTACTAAATGAGTACTAAGCACCTAACCTTTATGAAGGACATCAAATAATTATAAGGTCGGCGGTGTATGTCCTTCCTATGGATAAATCATTATTTTCCCGTATCTTATCAAACTGCGATAATGGCGGTATTTTTAGAAAAATGAGTAAGTATAAAAAATACACATAATAATACATATATCATGTATTAGTACGTCATGAAGCCTTTTTTTTGGAGGATGTGAAATCAGCAAATAACCCCTCCCGCTCTTGGGCAGAGCTTCGAAGCCGCGGTATCTCTTGCGAACAAAACAACCCGCAGCCTCGGTGGAACGTCATGAGCCCTGGAATGGTAAGGCAGATCTGTAGGCAGAGAACACGGTCATTTTGCCAACGTAATAGGGGGCGAGTAATCTATTTATATCAGATCCCTGCCTATACCTTCGGCTTCGGTACCTTTAAACATTTTTTTTTTTTTGAATAATAATAATTTATTTCTCTCATCATCATAAATCATACAACGTCAAAATAGTAACTACATAGAGACTGGTGTCTGTTTTAGGTAGAACCTGTATTACAGATCACCAGGCTAATCCTCCGTCGGACATTTCTCCTGTGACTTAATAATTAAAATTAAGTTAACAATTCGGTGAATTTAACAATTACATTAAATTATTGAAATAACATAAATCAAATTCGATGACTTTAAGCAGTTCAATTAAATTAAAATAAATTAAATTAAAAACAAATGAATTAAAATAAAGATTATGAAGCGAGAATTATGGAGGCGTTATAATGTCGTGCTTGTATCTTCGGAACGCTGTACAAAATCGATTACTTTCATAACATAACATAACATCACACTTGTAATTCCCGCAGGAATGAACAGAGGTGTAGGTACCTAAATGTGTAATTATGGGTGTGTTAACACCCACATTTTTTCAATTATGTGTGTGTTAATTTCAAATACTGTCAATCCGTTTCATAATTTCAATATCAACCCGATAAAATATTTTGCTCAAATATACCTACAAAACTTGCCAAAAATGACCTTCGACTTTAGGCTACAAGTGACAAACATACATACAAACACATTACCCTCCTTTTAACTTCCGGAGTTGGGTAAAAAAGAAAACGAAGTTGTTTTGGGTATAGTAATAATGTATTCGCATAATATAATGAGCAGTCTGATTCATCCTAAGTATATTTGGCTCAAGGCAAAAAGACTTGATACCGGTTTCAAAAGCAGAGAAAGTAAAGTTCACTTTCACACAAGTTTTGTATGTATTGTTGGTTAGCAGCTCAAAAAAAAAAACACTAAGAAAGCCTAAAATAGCTTTACTTTCGGAAGTAGGTAATTTTGTTTGTTTCATTGCCACCGACTTCCAACCGTAAAGTAATTTTAAACTTTTTTGGCTTTTTTTTTTTGAAGTCTGTTGTTTTTTTTGCAAAAAGGGTTTTTATTTTACCTTGTTTAGTTGTAGTAATTATACTACAACTAAAGAAGGTAAAATAAAATCCCTTTTTGCCTTTTTCCCTTTTTTTAAATTCCTTTTTTTCCTTTTTTTTTTTCTAATTAATTTTTTGTTATTAATTAATTTTACGTCACGTCGCGTGATGTGGCAATGAACGTGCTAGAAGCCAAACTATGGAACTGATTATGATGAATTTTCTTTGGGACCAATAAATTTTAAATCACATACTTTCACATAAAAAAGAAGTTTTCGAATCGATTCATAATTGACTGTGTTCTGAGGTAACACATCCTAATTGAGAGTCTTGTCCTATGTGGGAAGACGGTTAAAAACAGCCTCGTCTGGTTTTTTTTTTTTTTTTTTTTTTTTTTTTTTTTTTTTTTTTTTTTTTTTTTTTTTTTTGGTCACAAGCTGTGAGGTCCTGGGTTCGATTCCCTGGTCTGGCAAAGTGTTATTGGTTTTTTCCATCAGGAATGTCTCAGTAGCAGGCACGGAGCCTAGAGCTGTGCACGCCCTCCCGGTCTGGGCAGAGCTGAGGGGAGTGTGAGACTTCTACTGACTAAAAACCACTCATATTCCTTCTTAGCCCTTGTGCCGAGGCCGCGGTATCTCTTTCGAATAACCCGCAGCCCCGACTGGAATAGACTCGCTCTCTCATCGTCATTATAAGCCTAAAATTTTCCCACGGCTGGGACACAGGTCTCTTTTATATGAGAGGCAATGGGCCACCACGCTGGCCCAGTGTGGGTTGGTAGATGTCACAATGTCGCCCTCTATAATAAGGGACTTAAACTTACGAAAATGACACGAAATGTTGGTGTATTTCATGGGCACAACTCTGCTTAACCCTTCGGGGATTACATGCGTGATGTTATGTTATCTTAAAAACGGCTCCGCTGATTTTGTGAAAGGGTTTTTAAAGCGCATTTTGAAACTTTTTGAAGGTTGTTTTTGACAAGTGTAATTTGGGTTACGACCATGATTTCAAAGTCAGAGAAACCACCTAATGGTTTTAGTCGTAATTATTTTGACTTGTCAAGTACCTACATAAAAGTCGCAATTTGGTTTATATGGTTTTGAAACAAGGCGATTAAAATGTAGGGTTTGAGTAAAAAAGTACATACCTGCTCTGTTCAATGTACTTTTAATAGCAATCTGTATATTTTATTGGGGTCGGCTTTCAGTATTACCGGATACCAGTGTTTTACATGTACGATACCTTTTGCTACGCCTGGTTTTCATACTTTCGGGCCTCTGGTTAATATCTTGTCACTACGAATTTCTCCTCATCATCATCATCAGCCTATAATGTCCCCACTGCAGGGGCTCAGGCCTCCTCTCTAGAATTTCTCCTACATAAATAGTATCTTGATATTATGTACAATCAAAAATTTAAAATAAAAGTTAATACTTACAAAGACCAAATAAGACACTTAGGCGTCCCAGTACTCCTCCGCACCGCTGACAACCGGGAACGTGCCCAGAAGACTGGCAGCATTGCCACGTTGAATGGCAATGCTAATCCTTTGACCAAAGAAAGAGCCAGCCCTCTGGTCGCGCGAAGTTTCGACTAGATGGCGCGAGATGTATCTTGATTGTGTATATAGATGTGGGTTGTGGATATCACAAGTAAACCCACCCAAGTACCCAACCAACCATATTCAAGCCTTGAAAATATTAATTCTATCTCAGCGCATAACCTAACCTAACGCTATGTTAAACATACCTACATACATACCCTTAATTCTGTTTTATCTCCTTGTCCTCAGGTCGGCAGCAACCACCTAGTAATGCAGACAGCAAAGAACGTCCTCTACGGAGACTCCAAAAACCTTCAACCCTGGGGTCTTATCATTCTTCTGCTGTCGAAATCCGTCAAAACCCCCACTTACACTCCCCAAATGAAGAAGAATGAAGAACAGACCAGAGTCCTAGCAGAACTGACAGAGATGATGAGGACTGGACATCTTATCCACAGAGGAATCGTCAATGTGCCTTTTGCAAAACGATCGAAGGACACAGAATCAGCTATCTTTGGAAACAAAATAGCTATTCTACTTGGAGACTATCTTTTAGTCACTGCAAACGGTATGTTAGCAAACCTCAGAAACTCGGATGTGTCGTACATAATTTCCACAGCATTGAAAGATCTTTCTGAAGGCGAATTCTTTGGGGAAAGAGACGAACAAAACATGCCAATCCCTGGTAAGCCTAAAACTGCAGGCAAAGATATGGAAATTACTTTCGATACTAATTATTATGCTGTTGATGATGTTATAGGTAAGCCTAGGAAAGAATGGACTGCTAGAACAGTTTATAATGGAGTAAGCTTGCTTGGTAGAGGCTGTCAATCCGCTATGGTTATAGACAAACAGAACAGAGAGACGCAAAACCTGGCATACCAATTCGGATGTCATGTAGGTCTAGCCTGGCAAGCCGCCACAGAAATTCAACAGCTAACATCAGAGACTAAAGACCAGTTTTGCTTAGCAAGTGCTCCAGTACTTTTTGCTTTAGACAGCAATCCTAATTTGTATCAAATAATCACACAGTCAAAGAAAGATGTCAAAGATGTTGATTATGAAGATCTGAAGTTCAATATTCTGAAGACTGATGCAGTTGATAAGACACAGAGGTTGTATGAAGAACATGCTAAGAAAGCTACTGAATATATTGACGGAATGGGACAAAATGAATCGGTGGATATGATTAAGAAATTGATTAATACGTTTTAAGGGATTTTGGTAGCTATTTGAGTACCTTTTAGGTTTTGAATCCCGCATCGGGATTGTTACTAAGCTTGTATGTAATTTGATTTGTATTTTTGATGGAGTATCGATATCTTTATATTAAATAGAACAAACAGAATATTTGAGTGACCTTCATAAATGTTTTTGGTATGTCTGAAGATAGTATTTTGAAGAAAACACCCCACAGATTTGAGTGGATCTAAGCTGTACTACAGCCTGTGGAAATGAAGTCTTAGTTAGGTGCAAACGCTAGGGTTAACCCGAAACTCAATTTTTCTTACAATTTTTGCAATTTGCAGGCACTATCAGGTTGTATGTTAAGAGCCTATACTACCTCAAATTAGCAACTCTATTTGTGGTGGTTCAAACTTCGTTTGAAATACTGTTAGAATAAAGTTCTAATCAGCTATCACTACAAAGCGGTTGTTACGTCTTTCGCTGCGGCCGGCGAATAGTGCGAAATTAGTGGTATTTTGCGATTTACAAAAAAACTATTGATTGGACTAAAAAAGTAAAACACTATGATTTTATTTTAGTATGTTGCTTGTAGAATTATTTGGCAAAAAATCAGAACGATGACATGTATTTTAGTATGGTTTTTACTCGTTAATACATATAATTTTTTAGAGGTATCTTCGTGGTTTTTTCTATCGAGCAAAGCTAATTGTATTATGTTTTCACAACACTATGTTACTAGCATATTTCCTGAAGAATATCATATATTTTTCTGATTTTGTTTACTGCAGCGAATCATATACTTTAACGCATTAAAAAACTTGCGTTTTACGTCTGTTAGCCGCTTAAACAAAATACATGATGATGAGCGATCAATCATGTATTGTGGTGTTTAATACGTTCATAGCCACCTTACCTAGATGACCAAAATATGAAATTAGGTAATTCCCTAGTAGCCAAAACAAATACCAAAACCCAATACTGCAAGTTTTATCTGGCAGACAATTTTCTACTTAAGTACTTGAAGAGCAAAAGTCGAAGAAAAAAAAACCTGCATGTTTTGTATGGTTTCTATATAATATGTCTTCCATTATACATAGTTATAAGTTATTCTAAGATATATTATAATGTTACATGATTCATATCAAAGTATAATAAAGACATCTAAATAATGTATTGTCATTAAATAATCATTGTAATCAGATCATGTTATTGTTTTAATTAATAAGTGTTATACTTAAGTACTGAAATGTAATCATGGAATATTAATTATTGACAATATTGTTATGAATTATTATTTAAAAGACGTTATTAATAATATTTAAATACTTTTATGTGTTGTTTTATTAAATACTAGCACTTTGCCCACGGTTTCGCCCGCGTGGATGTCGGTTCAACTACAAAAGTGACGATTTTCCATACTTTCAACTTTCATCCCCCTTTTCACCCCCTTAAAGGTTAAATTTCCAAAAACCCCTTCTTATTGCTCCCCTACATTATAATAGGAAGCCGTGTGCAAAATTTCACATTCCTAGCCCCAGTAGTTTCGGCTGTACGTTGATATGTCACCCAGTCAGTTCTCCTTTTCCTTACATAGTATAAAACAAAGTCGCTTTTTTGTCTGTTTGTTTGTTTGTATGCTTAAATCTTTAATACTTACATAGTATAAAACAAAGTCGCTTTTTTGTCTGTTTGTTTGTTTGTATGCTTAAATCTTTAAAACTACGCAACGGATTTTGATGCGGTTTTTTTTAATAGATAGAATGATTCAAGAGGAAGGTTTTAGTATATAATTTGAACGACATCCACGTGGGTGAAGCCGCGGGCATCAGCTAGTTATATATATAGATTCACTAAGTAACCTCTAAATTGATCAGAATGGCACATTGTCTCAAGTAAGAACCTGTAATGGTCCTGATATGGCCAGCCTTTTCTCAACTTTCCAAGCCTATTGCCATCATCGGACATAAATCCAGTTTCCCTGGCTGCTATTGAGAAATTCCTGATGAAAAAAACTAATAATACCGGGGAATCGAACACAGGACCTAAAGCTCAGTTATCGGGCTTGCGGCCAATAAACCACCGAGGCAGTCATCAAAAAGAAATATCTACAAGTAACTGCCAGGGGTATAATACCCGGCACGGTTCTTGAGCGCTCGGCGGAAGAGTGGGGATCGCTGTGCGCATCGTACACTTTATGACAAACTAGCTGACCCGCGCAACTTCGTCTGCGTCACATAAATATAGCTATAACCTTTCTCGATATATCGACTATCCGACATTAATTAAGCTAAATCGTAACAAACAAAAAATCTTATCTTTCCTCTTTATTACAATAGTTTAGATGGTTTAGATTAGCTTAGATTATATTAAAGTGTGAATTACTATAAAATCTATCTCTTACTGTTAAATATACTATAACACTCTGTACTTGTAAACATTATGATGCAGTAAATATTTTGAATTTGAATTTCCCGGAGGCCAGCCAGAATCCCCCGTACCTACATTGCGACGCAACCCGCGTAATTATTTTTCCGCGCGGGTATTTTTACATTGCGATATCTTCTAAGATATTTGTTTAAACTGTATAGAGTAAAGAGCACAAAAATTCTATATTAAATTTCCGTTCTAACGAACACATTTATTTAGATATAGATTAATACCATATGGGTTAAATAAGCTTCGCAAAAAATAATTCTTTTTAACCTAACATTTTAATAATAAAAAATGGTTACAGTGAGTCAATCTTAAAAGATAGACAGATGCTGTCGCGGACTTTTTTTTAGAACTTTTAAAGACGAATAATTACTTCATACATGATATTCTCGTAACTTAAACCGTTTTCGCAGCGCACGCAACGGAAGCTCTCAGAAAGGAATTTTCTTTTCCCGTTTTTGCAACATTTCTCATTTATGCTCCGCTCCTATTGGTAGTGATGTTATATAGCCTATAACCTTCCTCGATAAATGAACTATCCAACACAATAAGAATTTTTCAAATCCAACCAGTAGTTCCAGAGTTTATCGCGTTCAAACAAACAAACAAACAAACAAACAAACTCTTCAGCTTTATAATATTAGTATAGATAAAACACACATCCGTTTATTATTTAGTCGTGAGGTAAGTGCAGCAGGAGTAAAGAACAAATCCCGAGTGACGGCTATGACGCGATGCGCTACGGGCCAATCACTGCACTTTCCCCGCCCCGCGTCTCACTTTATACCACCAAAGGGACCCAATAACTCACTTTTGCGTCAGCGCTCAAGAATCGTGCCGATGATAATAGTAAGCATTGCTGTACAAGCGACGAATTTATCTAAATATGCCATCAATTTGATCTCTGACACTAGTTACTGACACTGTACTTATTATTTCTTTATCGTGTGGTTAATGCCTCACCTTCAGTGTCAGAGTTTTATGCCCCCCATCGGCCTCTGACTTGACTTTATATTATGCCGTCGAGAAATATTCCTCAGGGATGCTGCTGGTTTCCTCACGATGTTTTCCTTCACCGAAGCAAGTGATGAAAAGTGAGCAAATTACCTCAATTTGCAGATTTAGTTCCTCATAAGTTTTATTTTGAATTAAATAGATGAAAGACGTTTTTAGGAGAGCAGTGGTGGCCCAGTGGTGGCTGCCCCGACTTATGAACAGTAGGTCGTAGGTCGGGGCAGCCACCACGTTGGGTTCGAACCCAGGCAGGCGCATTACTTTGTGTAATTTATTTCATCACTACTGCTCTCAAAACGGTGAAGGAAAACATCGTGAGGAAGCCGGCATGTCTTAGAACCAAAAATTCGAAGACATGTGACATCTACCAATCCGCTCTGGGCCCGCGTGGTAGATTATAGCACATTTCCCTCTCAAAGAGTGGAGGCCTGTGTCCCAACAGTGGGAACATTAATAGGCTGTTGATGATGAGACGTTTTTAATAATTACACCATACAAATTTTACAGGTATAGCTATAATGTAGTGAGGAAAATGTGGAGTATAAATCTAGATGGCTATGAGAGTGGAGGAAGACCAAAGAAATGATGGATGGACTGTGTGAAGGATGATTTGGCTAGAAAGGAGGTGACTGAGATGATCAGTAATAGAGAAGTATGGAAGACTAGCTTTTGCCAGCGGCTTCGCCCGCGTGAAAATGACGATTTTCCAAACAAACTTTCATCCCCTATTTAAGTCCCTTAGGGGTTGAATTTCGAAAAATCCTTCCTTATTCCTTGTCTACGTTATAAAGGTAACCTCTGTGCAAAATTTCAGCTTTCTAGGTCCAAGGGTTTGGGCTGGGCGTTGATGAGTCAGTCAGTCAGTCAGGACTTCTCTTTTTATTTAAATAGATATAATTATATAGAAGAAAACACGTTGCGCCAACCCCAAATGAATTGGGATAAGGACAGTAGAATGATGAAGTAGATAGTCTTTAAGCATAAATAAAATTGAAGGAACTGTTTGTAATATCAAAATAACGAAATGCAGCCTTAGTATATACAACGTAGATAACTATATACTAAGGCTGTATCCTTAAAACAAAACGCAGTCTTATAAATATTTGCCTGTCTATGTTTGTTCCGGCTAATCTCGGAAAAGGCTGGACCGATTTTGACAAAGAATAACTTAGTCTCCTTCCATTTAAGGAATAGAATAAGGGTTCCTAAAAAAAACTAAAAACCTTTAAATTGTTAACAAAATCTAATTCCAATAGGAAAGTAATTTTTATATTTCAGGCGGACGAAGGTCTCGGGCAATACTCGTAGCTTGTTTTTGAATAAATGCTTGCTATTAATTTAAAATTGCGTGATAATGTATTTATTCAGTAATTTACATTCTGAAAAGTATTATAATATTTCAGTGTATAAATTCTTTATGAAGGACACTGTAATATTCTCATTTTTTCGGGGAAGTTGGTTCATCTTTACAAAGTAAGTATTGCAGACCTTATTAGTAAATAGGAGATATTAATGGATGGCGCATATCGATTTTTCGGTTAAGCCACATCGACCTAGGTTGGTCCGTGGATGGATGGCTATCTTAAAAGTCTAAATAAACACGTGATGTAATTTTATATTTTGTATTCATCTCAGCAAACACTTTTACACAAATACATAAAAAAAAACAACTAGTCCACCATCTTTGGGAGCCCGCCATTTTTGATTTACTATGCCGCCATTTTTTCCCAGCTTATCACGCATTGTCATCCAAACTAAACATGTATGCAAAATTTCAGCTCAATCGGAAACCGCGAAGTGGGTTAAATTAAACTTCTAAGATTTTATTTCATAGTTAGACCATAGTACATAGTTGGTCTATCTTGTTGGTCTAGTGGTCGCAAGCACGACTGCTGAGCATGAGGTCCTGGGTTCGATACCCGGAGCGGCCAGTGTTATTGAGTTGTTTAATCTGGAATTTCTCAGTAGCAACCAAGGCAATAGACTCGCCCCCTATTACATGAGACCTAGACATGACTAGGGAAATGAGGGTGTACTATTAGGTACACCTCTGCCTTACCCTTCGGGGATTACCAGTGTGATGTTATCCTACTTATCACACTAATATTGTAAAGGCGAAAGTTTGTGAGTGTGTATGTTATTATTGTTATGTTATAAAACATGCAAAATGTCTACTTACGCCGACGATCTGAAAATATATGCAACTGTTAACTTCGTGTCTGACTGTATAGCTCTCCAGCGTGATATCGATGCCTTGAGTGAATGGGCTGCCACCAACAAAATGGAATTGAACACATCCAAATGTCAAATTATGAGCTTTGGCCGTATGTGGAGTCCTATACGGTACGACTACGGAGCGAACAATGAGTCTATAGCCAGAGTATCCTCAGCCAAAGACCTCGGTGTAACGTTTGATAGCAAACTGACGTTCCATACACACATTATAGGTTTGTAAATGCGGAGCTGTGTCAATTATTTGTTCCAAATAATTATAATCGCTCTAGAAAGCATAAATTATTGAATGTCCCATTTTGTCGCACTGTAGCTCGGTCCACCTCCCCTATACCGCGTATGCTAACGATGCTCAACGCGCTCGTGGAGACCAACCCTGAATTGGATTTGTTTGCTGATGAATGGAAGACGATAATGTTAGAATGCTTGTGGTTTTGCGAGAAGACCGAATAAAAGGATTAGTTAATTTAGTGTTAATGGCTTTTGCTGTACTAAATGTAATAAATAAATAAATGTTTGTTACTTCTTCACCTCTAAACGGCTGTAGCTGACACCCTGGATTAACACCAAGAATAGTTTATTTATCCCGATTTTACCTTGCCCGTGGGATATTTTTCGAGATGTAGCGGGCGAAGCCTATGTCAACACCTAGTGTTATTATATGTATGAGATTGTTAAATATCATGACATTTCCACCGTCAAAATAATTGTCTAAAACAATTTTAACCCACATACTCACTGAAACGATCATAATAACATATACAATACTTTATTTCAACATAATACTTTAATTAAGCTATGCTTCGGTTGGAACCTTGACCAAGTAATTGTCTCGGTGGTTTAGTGGTCGTTAACGCGACTGTTGAATATGGGGTCCTTGGTTTGATTCCGAAGGGGTGTCATATTGAGATAATGCGGCCCCGGACACAAAGGACTAAGAAGGAATATGGGTGGTTTTTAGTCAGTAGAAGTCTGACACTCCCATCCCCTTTGCTTAGAGCGGGAGGAGTAATTTGATGATTTCACACCAGAATAAAAGGGTTTTCCGGTTGGTCATTTCTCAGTACAGTAGCAACCATGGCATCTGGATTCCAGGTTTTTTTTTTAATACCTATTAGGTAAAGGGGTCTACTCTTAAACCGTCATGGTGTCCTAAGCATTTATTATGAGGTCGACAATGGAAAGAACAAACCCAAAAAAGCCTATTAACTTGCGACTTAATGGATTGGGTTCGTAATGAAATTGGGAACACCGATGCAGGCAGGGAATTCTACTCCTTGGCTGTGTGCCTACTGAAAGATGTAGCTAAAAGGTTTGTGCAAACGTCTGGACTCACGATGGAAGAAGGGAGATGGTGGAATGAGGTCGTGGAGCTCTTGCATGGGCACACTCACTGAAGTACAGTCTGTAGCGGAAAGCTAAGAAAGTTAAGTTTTATTAGGTTTAAGTCTACAATGTAATATAAGTAATTTAATATAAGTTAATTTACAATAATAAAGAAGCAGTAGTAGCTTCGCTACAGACCGACAGAGATACAACTTTGCGGTAATGGCTGGTTGATTGCAGGACTTGACGAGACATTTCAGGTATAATGTCACTGCACTATTAGGTAGGTATACCTCTGCCAGACCTGTTGAGGATTACAGGCGTGATATCACGCTTCACATAAAACCTTGACCAAGTGAGGTGCTAAATGCGTTACATTATATTCTATACGATATTAGAGTGATCCAAATAAGTATGATTATGTATGGCCGAATAAATATTGTATGGATAATGTTGTATATAAAGGAATGACTCGGCAATTTGTTTTTACAGGGTTATATTTCGCCAGCATTGATTGTTTCATGGCATTGATGAAAAATTAGCATTATGAATAATATAATAAACTTCCTGTATTGGAAAATTCAAGAAATATTATGTTCGTAACTATCTGTGGCTTGCATCCTTCGTACGCGTGATTTTATTATAAAAATATTACTTCCCTGTTTGAATCTGATTTGGTAACATTAATAATGGTTTTTAATTTATTGCATGGAACCCTAATTCTTTTACTAAAATAAAAGAAGCCTAAGTTACTCAGTTAAAAATCAAAAAGACTCTACAGATAAAAAATATATTGAAATCCTACTTCACTGTTGAAATAATTCAACAGTGAAGTAGGATTTCAATATATTTTATATAAAACACTTTTAGATGTAGACCCACTACCAGACAAAGACCCTTGTGGTGTAAAATGGCCACATTAGCAGATCATAATATAAATTACGATAAAAAGTGTAAAATGGACCTTTCATAATTCTAACTGCGTCTGTGACCATTTTACGAATTCTAAGGCTGCGCTCGGTTTAGATGCGTTTTCGTACGAATTTTACTCGTACGAACACGCACGAACGATGAGCGTTCCCATAGTACTTGGAAGTACTATGTTGATGGCAATATAGGCTTGCCCCCATATTACAAGAGATGAAGAGACTTTAACTTATCTGACGAAATATGAGTGAACTAACACCTCTGCCTAAACCTTCAGGCGTTATGTTATGTTGTTACGGCATACGATACAACCTGATATTTATTTACAATATTTACAGACTACAATTTACAGAACTAAAATTATGATAAAATATAATACAAGTAGCAAAAAGAGAATAATTACAGAGCGTCAAAAAATTCGTCCACATTGCTGTCAACAGGAAAAGTGCCCAGAAGGCTAGCAGCATTACCACGTTGGATGGCAATGCTGATTCTTTGGCCAAAGAATAGGCCAGCTCTCTGGTCACGTGAAGAGTCGACCAACCGCTTGGCAATTTCCTTAAAAATTAGGTGAGCACTCGGACCCCAAGGCCCCAGAGTTTCAACCCCAAACGGCTCAAACACATAACTGCCAATTAAGTTGTTGTATTTGCGCCGCTTGAGGTTTTCAGCACCTGCAGCAGCCGCCCCAGCACAGCTCACCGTGCTAGAAAGATGAGATGGCGCAAGGGTGTCGACGCAAGTTGCGTCCCACACCAAAGGCCTACCCAACTTCCACGGCATTATGGTCAAACCACATAATATTGATAAATATTATGCCTGATATTGATCTGCATATTTACACAAAACTGATGACTGAAAGTACGTGAGAAAGAATTTCCCAGACATGTTTGCCACATCCTGTTTTAATGTTCTACCTATTAGTTTAAACACAGGTAAAGTACGCAAATTCTAATATACCCACGTCAATAGATACAAATAGACGCAGAGCAAGAGTATGACCATTTGAAGTGTGAATTTCAGCGTGGCGCCACTGGTCAAGAAAAAATGCATCGCTTCGTCAAACTTAGTACATATATTTTAGTTCCGTGTTTTCCCGCCTGCACAGATAACTTGGTCGAAGTGTACTCACAACATTACAGTAGTAACCACAAAGTACCTATTCGTGATTGCTAACTAGAAGTGTCAATAATGGGAAACATACACAGTCTTTGTCGCACTAAGTAATCCATTATTTTTCATATTAGGTTTTCTTTATCTTCTTGACAAACGTCTAACTAAAACACGTCGTCTAGGTTGTTTTATTTATCACTATGTGTTTTCCTTTTAGTATAAACTGCCTAGCTGGAACCGGTACCCACATCTGTGACACCGCCTGCTATCTCAGAGAAAGAGCAGGCTATAGTCTTGTATATACCAAACAGCTTGAGCCCATCGCTTAATGATCGTCGGCCATCATTATAATAATGAAGAGGGATATACTTGGGGGTGAGCCATCAAACGCACAGCCACTCCCAGACAGGTGGCGCCTTCATGGAGAACGTGCGGTCGCTTGCCACACTTGCGGATTGGATAAGGAATGGCGGTCCGATACCCGTCGGTGATACGCCCGAATGTACTTGTATCTATAACCGCTCTCCGAACTCATGGTAATAGTAGGAACAGTGGGAAGAAGGCCGACATTTATGCCTCCGCTTGCCCTAGTCGGGTATCAATGAGGACTTTTCCCACTCAAAAAAGACGTTCTAATTTTTTTGCGAAGTTTTCCTTCACCGTATTGAGAGCAGTCATGATAACATAAGAAAATGTCTGCGCAAAAATTGGTCGGTTGGCCCAGTAGTAACCATTCAATCATCATCATCATCATCATCAGCCATTAGACGTCCACTGCTGGACAAAGGCCTCCCCCATAGAACGCCATAAAGATCGGCAGCCTGCCGTTTGCATCCACCGGTTGCCCGCGACTCTCACCACCACCAACCAATGCCAAATATAAATAGGCGCGTTAATCTGTGTAATTTATTTCATCACCACTGTTTCCAAAACGGTGAAAAAGAATCTTTTATCGTGGATCAAAAGGCTGCCCATCTTAAATGGGACTGGGCATAGCAGGACAAAGCTCAGGATACTAATCCTGAGCTTTACGGGCCACAGTTTTAGGGCACCAGCCCTAGCACTAGCCCCGAAACAATGATATGGAGTCGCGGCAGACCACGAAGAGGATGACGGGATGTCTTCCTTGAGAACCTATTCTGAAGGAAGACATCCCGTCTCCCGTCCCGTAAGAAATAGCACAGAATCGCGACCATTGGAAGGAATGGAGGTGGACCTTTGTTCAGCTGTAGGACAATAAGGGTGAGCTATAGGTAATTATATAATACTAGCTGATGCCCGCGGCTTCACCCGCGTGGATGTCGTTCAAATTATATACTTAAACCTTCCTCTTGAATCACTCTATCTATTAAAAAAAACCGCATCAAAATCCGTTGCGTAGTTTTAAAGATTTAAGCATACAGACAAACAAACAAACAAACAAACAGACGCGACTTTGTTTTATACTATGTAAGGATAAGGATAAGGATTCTATTCCAACCAAGACATGCTGCGTCAACCCCCAATTAATTGGGTTAAGGGCAAGAGAATGATGGGCCCGCGGGTTGTTTAGCCATATATTATATAGCCAGCCTTTCATACAGAACAGCCATATGTTCTAGTTGTGGAAAAGAGCCTAACCTATTAGTACATAATCCTAGAACCTTGTAAGTACTAGTAGCGTAGGTGCGTTATGTGTAACAGCGCCATCTATGTTTAACATGTGATACTGTTAAGTAAAGTAAATCTGTGTTCAAGTGAAACACGGTGGGAGTTAAGCTTGGTACGTATTTTGCGTAGCTGATGATAGATGGCGTTTCTTGGTTTGACTCGATTGCTTGGATGGTAGTTTTTTTCTATGTATTTGAGCTAAGAGCTAATCCCAGTTGTATACGTCCCTTTCGTTCTGTCTCCTACGGATTTGGAGGAAAGTGTAATTACCTATTATTCCTAGGGGAAAAGGAGGAAAACCACCTTCTTTCTTCCTTATTTTCCGATTAATTTCGCCAAAGCAGCTAAAATGTTTCTTTAGGAATTCGCTGAGCTACAATGTCTCGGTGGTTTCCTGGTGCTCGCTAGTGTTGAATCTGGCTTTCAGGAGTCGCAGTGGTTTGGGAATAGTTTGGCGGGCTTGTCCCAAACCAAAAGTGGTACTACTCAGGTGCGATCGCAAGTGCGACTGCTGAGCGTGTTGTTCTAGGTTCAATTCCTGAGTCAGGCGCAACTAGTACATTTTAATACAAGTGAGGAAACTGTTTCCTTGCGTGATCAAATCAGAAACGAGGACATCCGCTTGAGAACCAAGGTTACCGACGTACCTAGCCCGAAAAATCGCCAGACTTAAGTGGCAATGGGCAGGGCACATTGAACGGATGACCGAAAAGGCCGAAAAGTTCTGGAATGGCGACCGCGAACCGGAAGACGTTGCGTTGGAAGGCCTCCCACTAGGTGGACCGACGACCTGGTCAAGGTTGCGGGGACCCGCTGGATGAGAGACGCACGGGACCGGTCAATGTGGCGGCACCTGGGGGAGGCCTATGTCCAGCAGTGGACGTCTTTTGGCTGAAATGATGATGATGATGGATGATGAGGAAACTGTGAACGCAGCTGAGGCGGAATTCATGTCATGGAACCGAGAACTGCAGTATTTCTTTCTTTTTCTTGTGTTTAGTGCCTTACTTGGCTCGTGGCTTAATAATAACTGCCACTCGGGTCGATCTTTAGGTTAAGCTGCGCTTAACTAGGTTGGTCTGTGGATGGGTGACCGCCCATTACATAAGTACCGAGTTTCCTCCGTGCCTCAGAAAGCACGATAAGCTGTTGGTCCCGGCTGCCATATAATAATATAGATCTTTATTGGCAGTCATTACAGGTAGGTACCTAGTGAGTGGCCTGAATATCTGACAGCCAGTCTTACCAAAGGGTATTGTATTAACTGGGTTATGGAGGTCAGATAGGCAGTCACTCAGCTGCATCCGGTCATACTGGAAGCCGGCTAGGCAAATGACGATTGCCTTACCTTGGTGAACTTCAGTGACAAAATGCCCACGTTATTAATTAAGCGACGTTTTTACACGCCTGCCCCAAAAAAATAGTATATTATGCAACTAATGAATAAAGGACGGATTTAAAGCGAGGGCCGTAGATGAGTCCCGAGCAAGTGAAGGATTCTAATGATTGAATCACGAACGCAGCGAGTGATTCAACTGTTAGAATCCTGAACGACGCGAGTGATTCATGGCCCTTGATATAAATTCGTACTTTATTCAAGAGTTGCATACTATAATTTATACCATGACTACGAGAAAAGACATCATTCACTAAACTTTGTGTCCGTTCAATAGGGGATCGGACTGGGTCAAAATAATATGATTCTGTTTAGTCCGCAAGTTAGATTATCGAAAAATATACGAATACGTGTTTTTTGTTTTAATCAAATCAATTAAAAATTACGAAGATAAAACGCGTCAAAGATCTTGGAGTGGGGCTTGAAACGTCACTTGTGTCGTCAAAATGTACAATCATTATGACGTCACACGAGTTTTCGAAGCACTGTATCGTCTTCATTTTAAGTTTACGCGAAAAAAGAAAAAATACGTGTCCAATAATTTTTGGAAATCTATCTGACGGACTAATTAGTTTTTTTTTGTACGATCCCTTATTGGCGCCAATTTACTATTTTTTTTTCTATAAAGGCAGCAAAGAACACAAAACAGTTTTTAATCTAATGCCAAACTCCTTGTCGCAAATATCGACCAATCAAATCTCGAGAATTTATTTGCACCAAAGAGTTGAATGTCGAATCTTAGCGCAAGGAGTTTGTGTAAGCATTGAAATAGAGACTGGATATATTTTTAATTGTGTTCCAAATTCAAACACCAAAATAGTGAATAAAAACAAAACAGTGATTAAAAGGCCTTTTTCTTCCAACTATGCTTTAATTTCATCATAATCACACTAAAAACTCAGCACAAAGCGAGTCTTTAATGCTCTAGAGCAATAAAAATGTATGAAATTTCATTATTGCACAGTTTATTTTTTTTTTAATCGCACCGGTGCCAATCTCAATGGATTAGCTCTATTCAGCCAGCCGATATCAATACTTTTTTTTTACGTACGTATTATTCGTTTCTATCCTACTTGTTCCAAATTTAAAAAAAAATGATTGCTGCTAACTACTATAAAATGAAAGAAATTTAAAAAAGTGATATGGCGGGAACTTTTGGGGAACTTTGTTAATTTTGCTTGACAATATTTTTGGAAACGATAAAGTGTGATACTATCTGATTTTGAGTGCTTCGGCTTCGAATTAAAATGGAATCATTTAGCGACACATTAACTCCGGAAAACATTCTAAATGAAGCCGACAGTGTTAAGTATAGAAAATCTTTTAACTGTTTGATATGAGTTTCTTTTATCTACTATTCCTCTAAGTAATAGTTGAAAGAAAAGTAGATTATGCACCTCGCCTTAAGTAATTTATATTGCCCTCGTGCCTGTTAGATTAGAGCCCTCGCTAACGCTCAGGCTCTAAATCAGGCACTCGGTGCAATAATAAATTACTTTGTGCTCGATGCAATAATCTACTATTTATTCACTGTTTTGCGAGAATAAAATAAGCTTTTTAGAGTAGGTATGGTATAAAAGTGTTTTGTTTTTAGCATTCATGTAGGTATGTATGTTTGTCTGTGAGTTTCTTTAATAAACTTACGAAGAAATAAAATTACAGAAGGAAAAGTGTTTTTGTGGTTAATCACGTGTTTCATGAATAAACAAAAAAATATATACAAGTCACTGTAAACACAATTAGAAAATGTTGTAATCACCAGTTTTTGTACCCTCATCTCTCTATCTTTGACTAATCGGTTTAATTTTCCATTTCATTTCATTCGGAACCACTTTATTTCCGAGAAAATGCGTCATTATATTGTATTGATTACATTTTTTGTGTATATTTTTGATGTTAAGTAAGTAATTAATTGTGTCTGTTTTGGAAAAATCCCCGGACTGATTTCGTAAGAATGATCGATATTGAGCGTGCTGACCAATTTGCGTAGTTCCGTTCAGCGCTTGAAAATTGAAATTCATCAAAACTCAAACACAAAACATTTAATTCAAATATAGTAACTGGCACTTTTACAGTCCAGCCACAGGCATAATAACTGCAGTTTACTAGACTGCTGTTGCCCATTCCAAAATCATGGATCTTATAAAGAAGAATGGGTAAGAAACTCCATGTTTACTCTTTTCAGATCAAGTGAGAAATTACACAGTCCTGGTTACAATATTGTTGCTCGTAAAGTATAGTCACGAGTATTCGTTGTTGCGGTTTGCGTCGCTGCGTGCTTTCGTGCTCGCAGTGTTCGTTGTTGCGGGCATTCGGTGGCGTGTGGTTCGGCGTGGTGACTTTCGGAATGACATATTGCACTCGTAGTTTCGTTCTTCTTCCGTCCTTCTGACATTCAAAAGTGCCTGTAATGGCTTATTTGAAATAAAATATTTGAGTTTGAGTTTGAGTAAGTTTTGCGCCTGAGCTCTCTCCGGTCGTTTCAGACTGCCACCCCAGCGGACTATATGAGTAAAGGAATGGGCCACCGGTGCTAGCTCAATATTATTTCCCTATTCCTCTCTCTCTCTCTAAAGACATCCCCCAATTCCTTCCAAGAGCTCTTTTCCTGTTTCTTCTTGAACCAGCAGTCGTGGTACGCGTCCTGATCGTCTCTCTACCTTTTTCTGGGCCGTCTTCTTGCAACCATCTTGTGGAGACATTTGCCCATTGGTCATCGTGCATACGACTGACGTGACCCGCCCAATCCTATTTGAGGCTGGCAGCCTTCCTGCCAACATCCACTATTACCGTTTTCAATCAATCAATTTATTTTCAGGCTACTGAGGCCCATAGATAAAATACATACAATTAACATATACAACAATAAACTAATATAATATATTATATTATTCATAAACTACTTAAAACTATACACGTAACGATGCCGGCGTCGTGTTTCTCAGCGTGGTGTCGCGTAGCCGACCTCTGAAACGTCGAAATAGGACACCTGTCGGCCAAAAGTCCTCTTTTAAGAAGGTCTGAAGATGGTGAGTTGGAACACTTATCACAAATGACGTAAAGTTGGGGTTGTGACGCGACTCCAACCTTTCGACCCTCAGAGTCCAGTTGGTCTTAATTTTCAGGTACTGCACAACTTCCTCAATTCTTGTGGAGTGCAGACGCGAAATACTTATACAGCTGCGTCGAAGGGCGCAGCAGCATGTTAGGTCCGGTCGGTGCAGTACCGCACAGGTTCCGAGAACAGGGCTTCTTCTTCTTCTTTTCTACTTTAATGAAGCCCTCTTCATCAACTTGGCCCGTACTTGGCATGGAGTTACGAACCTCAGTCAGGGCGGGTTGACCACCCTTTTCCCCCCCGATTTTGGAATCCTGTCTCGTCCATAGTGCTGCGTTCCATTGATCTTTGGCATACTCAATACAACACAATTATTTCACCATGCGATCACGTAAACACGGCAAAACCACAACATAAACTAAAATCATCATATTTTTATGTCTTTTAAAAATACTACTACGTTCTACTTACAACAAAATAATAATAAATTAATATCACTATAAAAATATTAACCGGCCCTTATCAAAATATTATATCAATAACTTAATTAGACTAATGATAGCCCGAGGCTATGCTTGTCTTTTACAGAGTTTTGATATAAAAATATCAAGTTCATATAATTATTATAGATGGTAAAAGATAAGACGATCTGTCATTTCCTCTAAACCGCATCGTAGATATTGTAGATTCCTGTTTTAAATGCATTTTTAAAGTCAAGATCAAACGCAATAACTTCCTGTAAACTGACAGTATTTTGTACTTTAAGTAATAGGTTTTTATATCCTATAAGTTTAGGATATCAATCTTCTATATCAATGAATTTGGGCCAGCTAGTTCCTTCGAGCAGAGAAACTGGCCGCCGAATAGCTATTGGTTCATGAAGTCGCTGATGAAAGGTGACCTACCTTTATCCCTGATGCGCAAACTGATTTGACATCATGTGCATTCTAACCTACGGTGCTCAAACTTGGTCCCTGCCCGAGTCGCAAAAGTTCAAACTCAAGGTTTGCCAAAAGGTGATAGAAAGAAGCGTATTGGGCACCCTAAGCTAAGCAACAAAATTCGAAATACCACAAAACGCTCCAAAACTGGAATCGCAGATGAGGGCAATAATACTGCAAAGTTAAAGTGGGATTGGGCAGGCCATTTTTTAATATTTTTAGCGAGAAATATTTAAACTTGTGCAAGATTTGTTGAAAAATAAATAAAGGAAATAATTGATACCAGGTATCGATTAATGGACGATGACTAAACCACCTAAGATTCGGAGACGATATTGTCATCGCCGAAGAAAATCCTGGAAAATTAGAGAAAATGATTCAAGACCTAAACAGGGAAAGCGAGAGAGCGGGGCTAGCCATGAATATCGCCAAGACCAAGCTTCTGACAAACTGAATCATAATTAAGCTGAAATTTAGCACAGAGGTTCCCTTTATAATGTAGACAATGAATAAGGAAGGATTTTTCGAAATTCAACCCCTAAGGTAGTTAAATAGGGAATGAAAGTTTATATGGAAAATCGTCAATTTCACGAGGGCGAAGCCGCTGGCAAAAGCTAGTAATAAATAATGAAACCCTCGAATACGTGGAAAGAGTACATATACCTGGTACAGATCATCTCGTTCAAGGATCAGACGGACAAGGAAATCAAAAGGCGAATAGCAAACGGCTGGAAGAAATTGCTGGCCCTTACTGGAGAAGGTTTGCGAGATAGAACACAACGGAAAATGTTAGAGGAGGCTTTTGCAAAAGGCACACCAAAACTCCTAAAAAAAAAACGTGTTTTCCAAAAAGAAAAACATCACTTCAAAACAGACGGAAGTCCAGGATAGAGGACTTATTGATTGCTCGATTAATACAGATTATATGCGTGACCAATAAAATATAAGTTGTACACACGGCTACACATCAAGCTTTACATTTCCAGTATAAGCTGGTCTCGAATTGTTTAGGATTTCCGTACAATGCGAGATCAGCGTAAACTGGAAATGTATAGCTTGATGTGTAGCCGTGTGTACTAAGTATGTCATCGGTGAATAGATTTTAGCTTTCGTAGATTATATCTCAGAAACGTGATGTTTTCATACAAAACGAGATAATATTGAAAACATTGGAAAAAAAATAAACTGGCGGAAGTTAAGCAGACTTTTAATTCAAATTCCTTCTAGATCTTTGTCATACCGGTTTTCTCACAACCGCGACGTTTTCTTTTACCGATTTGTTAACAGCAGGCTGTGAAAGATGCCCGTCGGGGCTGTGGATTATCGAAAGGTTAACGCGGCCCCGACACAAGGGCGAAGAAGGAACATGGGTTTGGTTTTTAGTCAGTAGAAGTCTGACACTCCCCTTCGATCTGCCCAAGAGCGGGGGGGTTATTCGATGATTTTCCACCAACCAAAAAAAAAAAAAAAAAGGCTGTGAAAGATAGAAAGAAATAAGTTATTGTTGTAGGTACGTGAGATGCAGCAGCAGTAGCGCTGGTCCAGTGGTGGCAGGGCAGCCCTGACTTACGAATGGTAAGTGATCATAGCAGTGGTGATGGCATAAATTACACAAAGTAATGCGCCCGCTTGGGTTCGAACCCCCGACCGCGACGTTCGTAAGTCGGGGCTGCCACCAATGGGCCAGGCCACTGCAGCTCTACTGGGCCACCGCTGCTCATAATAATAAATTTGTCACCAAAAAAAAATATCTAAAAAAAAAACACTTCCACCAGGACACGAGTTGCCATGGCGGACCTGGAAGTCTCTAAACAGACTCCGGACACAGGTAGGCCGAAGCAAGGAAAACCTTTTCAGGTGGAGAGATTTATAGATGACTCTGCCCTGGCTGACTCTACCAGGATGACTCTACCTATCTGTAACATCATTATTGTAATTTGACCTATGTTTACAAATAAAGCATTCTGATTCTGATTCTGGAGTGTAAATGTGGTCTTGCCTCACAAACTATGGCGCACTTGATATCGTGTCCAGCCTGTCCTGTTACTTGCACATCACAGGAACTGATGGAAGCTACTGAAAGTGCCGAACTCGTCGCCAAATGGGCCGACTCAATTTGAATTGTCATCGACACGCTAAGAAGATAAGTCTGTTTATTTATTTAGGATCCCCAAAATAGGATGTACACAGATCATCATCATAAATCCTCCTCTTGCCCTTATCCAAATTCATTTGGGGTCGACGCAGCATGTCTTCGTCTTTCATACTTCTCTGTTAATCACTACTATCATTCCTTCATCGAAAATCGAAACCAGTTACGAAACTACGATTTCGTACGCGGCCGAAGCCGTCTCCATGGTCTTTGACAAGCTTTATTTTCGTCAATTTTTATTAATTTGATAAAACAAAAAACACGTATCCAATATTTTTCGATAATCTAACTGACGGACTAAACAGAATCATATTTTTTTTAATCAGTCAACTACCCTATTCAAAAACTACTACACCGATTTTCATGCGGTTTTCACCAATAGATAGAGGAATCGAAATATGAGGAAATGAAATATGGTTCTCGAGGAAGGTAGGATAATGACGTAAGCGAGATCCACGCGGGCGAAGTCACGGGCATCAGCGAACTATATATACCCACTCTAAAGAATTTACAGTGTGTATCGGTTGTACTGAAATATAGCTACAGAGCCATTTAATATTAGATCCTCTTATCGATCTTCAATGCTTTTATCGGGGAACAATCGAGCAGCTGCTCACACATTCTAAAAAAACATGTAATCAGTGACGACAATTTAGTTATTGTTTGATCGTCACTATATTTTTATAGCTATTTAGTACTGTATTAGTCGATATGCGATATGGAGTGAAGTGGAAATTATTTATACATAACATAACACTACGAATGTAATCTCTGATGGGTAACCCATAGTTAACTCAGTGCTATATAGTGTAGTCTCAGTAGTATATCACTACATCACTACTAATTAAAACAAACCTCCGCCGCGTCTGTGTCTCTGTCTGACTATCTGTTCGCGATAAACTCAAAAACTTCTGCACCGATTTTCATGCTGTTTTCACTGATGGTGGAAGGTTTTAGTATAATTATAATTTAACTGACACCCAGGACTCGTGGAGTATAATTATTGCTTCGGAACTTTTCTTGTGGTCGTCACTATTGATTTTGGGTTGCAAAAGAAATCTTCGAAATATGTTTCGTTGTAGGTAAATCTACGATGATTTACTAGAAAAAAAAATATTTTCGCTTTCGAATTGTGTTGATTTGACTCAACTGAATAATTATAACAAACTGTTATACAAACAGAGGTATGCTAGATTAATATTTGGTACCGCCTTTTTAACAAAAAGCAATCATCAACACTCTCCCTCTACTAGAGAGGAGGCCTGAGTCCCTGCAGTGGGAATAATAATAATAAATAAATAATATTTATTGCCACAAGATTCAAGTACATTGCACTTTAAACAGATTAAAGTTTTTTCTTAGTTTAGTCATTAATTTAGGTTAATAAGTACAATAAGTTCAACCCTGTCCCCTAAACTAGGCTAGGCCTGTATCTTAGGGGGCAGTGTGTATCTTAGGGAACATTATAGGCTGATGATGATGATGATGATGAATCATCAACTTCCTGCCCTTATTCCATTCTATTTGGGGTCGGCGCAACACGTTTTCTTCTACCATTCTTCCCTGCTAGACGTCACGGTGGCATTTACTCCTTTCTCTTTCAAATCATTCTTCACACAATCCTTCTTCTTCTTCTCACAAATCTTTTCTTTAGCCTTCCTATCTCTATCCATGCGTTTCATCCCTATAACAAAAAGCAATGAATAGCAAAATAAAAACAAAGGGGATCGGACAAAAAAAAACTAATTAGTCCGTCAGTTAGATTTCCAAAAATTATTGAACACGTATTTTTTCTTTTTTCACGTAAACTTAAAATGAAGACGATACAGTGCTTCGAAAACTCGTGTGACGTCATTTATGATAGTACATTTTGTACCTTCAAGTGACGTTTCATGCCCCACTCCATGATCTCTGACGCGACGCGCGCGCGCGTGGTGTGGTCTGGTGTGTCTTCGTCAATTTTGATTAATTTAATAAAACAAAAAACGCGTATCCAATATTTTTCGATAATCTAACTGACGGACTAAACAGAATCATATTATTTTGACCCAGTCCGATCCCCTATTGAATAAATGTGCGTATGGTGTTGTGTATCTATGCTAGATATACTATAAGGAGGAGGAAATATAAATACCATCTTGACTTTTAAATTTCCTGGACTTTGTGTGATTTATTTCATCACCACTGCTATCAAAATGGTGAAGGCAAACATCGTGAGGAAACCGGCATGCCTTAGAACCAAAAAATTCGAAGACATGTGACATCTACCAACCCGCACTGGGCCCGCGTGGCGGATTATAGCCCATCCCTCTCCTAGAGAGGAGGCCTGAGTCCCTGCAGTGGGAACATTACAGGCTGATGATGATTTTATAGTTTCAATTTTGATACTAATTTACCTATTACACAATGATTGGAAACATTGGCTAAATCTAAACAAACATTGAACACAGGATGCTTTACATCGATTTTATAATAAAATTCATATAAAATTATTAATTTGAGTTAAGTTAGATGTCCTTTCAGATAAAACTGGATGTGTTGATCATATCATAATTATTATGATAGACGGACCGACAGTGCGTCATAGTTTAACATCCATAATAGTTAAAAATGTCCAAAGACTGTTTACACTGATTTTATTGGTGACGTTCTTCAGAAAGGACAGGTGCGTAGTACTCGTAACGCGTGCGTGTATGACCAGATGTATGAATGTGGACGAGGCAAAAAGAGTATGTAAGGATCGTAGCAGGGCGTTCTATATTTTCTGCCTACCTCCATGGGAAAAAGACGTGAGTGTACAGTGCAATCAAATTATTTTGGCAGGTCCGAACTTCGTGCAGGTTATTTTGTTACAACTAATGTCTAAAAGTGTTTTGATATTTATTTTATTTGTATTTCTCACTGTATATATTGGATATTTTCTGATCGTATAGGTATTGGTTAATCTGGCAATAACAGTTTTCTTCACAAGTTTACATGCGTAAAAGTTCGCAGAGCCTATGTTCAGACCTGTCAAGATAATTTGATCGTACTGTATGTATGTATGTAATGTCCATTGATTTTCTAAGAGACGTATCTAGTTGTGACTTTGTTCCTTTGACTGACTATATACATACTTACATAACATCACGCCTGTAATCTCTGAAGGGCTAGGCAGCAGTGTACAGTCTTCATCTCCCATTTGTTTCTTTTGGAGGGTGTGAAATCATCAAACGACTCCTCCCACTGTGGGCAGAGCGGTAGGGAGTGTCAGATTTCTACTTACTAGAAAACACCAATGTTCCTTCTTAGCCCTTTGTGTTGAGGCCGCGGTATTCTTTCAAACAACCCGCAGCCCTCTTCATCTGCCTGCCTATCTGTACCTATGTCAACATTTAATAGCGTTTTTCTAATGAAAAACTCTGTGACCCTATCATGTTATAGACATACTATTCAGAATACTAAAACGAAAATCGTTTAAAGTAACAATAGAAGAATCAATTTTTAAAAGTTGATTCGTGTGTACATATTAAATTAGTGCTAGTGACTAAGTTGGGGAATTAGGGTCCCGCACTCCACGCGATGATAAGTACACTCAAATCTAATATAAATAAAAACAGAAGTCCTGACTGACTGACTGACAGACTCATCAACGCCCAACCCAAACTCTTCGACCTAGAAAGCTGAAATTTTGCAGAGGTTCCCTTTATAGTGTCGACACTCCCTTAGGGGATTGGAAAATCGTCATTTTCCCGCGGTCGAAGCCGCTGGCAAATAATAAACGTAATTAAGTTATTTAATATTTAATCGATGGGATTTATTTTAAACATTAAAGTAAATAATAAACACACCACTGGTATTGAGGAAACAACCGAAGTTCTATCAAATACTCTTAATAAATATTAAATTCAAATGTTTCGCACCTGCCTGACCTAGGTTTATTTTTAAAACCTGTATTTCAGGCCATCGTCTCGAATAACTGTATCGGATGCAGACGGTTACATTTTCGTATCATCTATTTTTAGTTAAAAAAGTTATAATTACGACAAACCAGAAAATCCTAGACAAAAATTATCGATGACATTTAAAGCTCATTTCAAATCTTTTCATTTTATTTTGTCTATATGATAAGTAAATAGCATCGGTACATCCGTTCATTTTCATTATGTACATAATTATGCAGTATTGGCACTACAGTCAACTAAGGAAAGAAAAATATTTATTAGTCTCATACAGCCCTGTTCTTTCTGTTCTGTGCATACAGCAATGGCAAAACAAAATGATAAAAACTACCATAAAAGTAATACATCATAGCTATTCCCCGAAGGGTTAGGTAGAGATGTCGACACCATTATGTCAATATCACTAAAAGAAGAGAAAATAAAAAAAACATAAAGCAAATAACAAATTTAACCCAGTTTAGCCTACTGTCCTGTACGTAGGACAGTAGAAATATTAACTTTATTAACCAATGTCTATAAATCAAAAAATATTTTTATTTTCAACGTTTATAGAAAATAATATTTTAGCCTTATCTCGGTTGAATATAACATAGCAATTTAAGATATACTTACCTACATAAATACAAATGAAAATACAAAAGTAAAACACAAATATAAAACACAATAGAATAATAAATACCCATGCAACTATGGCAAAATAGATTGATAACACTGCGCTGCAACCAAAATCAAAATATTTTATTTCACATTGGCCTCGAGTCTTATAAAACAGCAAGAAAAGGTGCACAGTTCGGGTTGATCATTTTCTATGGAGAAGAACCGGCAAGAAACTCCATGGTTACTCTATTAAAATGATTTTGTTTCACAATACAGCATTCATCATCAATGTTCCCACTGCAGAGACTCAGGTCTCCTCTCTAGGAGAGGGATGGGCTATAATCCACCACGCGAGCCCAGTGCGGGTTGGTAGATGTCACATATCTTCGAATTTTTTGGTTCTAAGACATACCGGCTTCCGTCAGACTTTAGGGCCACTGCCCACTGACTACATGTAACGACTGTCAAAGATGTACAATGACAGCTGGGACGAACGGCTTTACGTGCTTTTCGAGGCACAGAGGAAACCCGGTAACGGGTGGTCACTGATCCATGGTTATAACCCAGGCAAGCACGGCTTAACCTAAACAACTGTCAAAGATTTACAAATGACAGCCGGTACCGACGGTTTAACGTGTTAAACGTATCTTAATGACAGAACGGTGCGATAGATAAATTCTGGCCCTATTAATCCTCATATTAATATATAAACGCGAAAGTTAGTTAGTATGGATGTTTGTTACTCTTTCACGTAAAAACTACTGAACGGATTTGGATAAAACTTGGTTCACAGATAGTTTATACACACACACATACATAAACTCACGCCCTTTTCTCATAGGGGTAGGCAGAAATCACAGAACGCCACTTGCTACGATCCTTACATACTCCGTTTGAGATAGTTTAAAACCTGAATCAACACATAGGATATTTTTTATCTTCACTTGGGATAATTTCCGAGTTGTAGCAGGCGAAGCCGCACCTAATATACAATTAAAGATTGCCTACAACACGCTCAGACGAAGATCGACATTTCAATACTTCCAAACTATGATATTAACAACGCATTTTACAGACACAAATATAAAATATCAAACGTCATCATATCGATGTCAGATTTCAGATAACGATCGAACATTTGAAGTTTACCCGGAAAATCTATTAAAAGTATGCGCGAATGAAATTTTATTCTAGTTCACACATCCTCTTAGTGGTAAGCGCTTAGTGATAAGCGGTAGCGATTGTTGATACTGATACTGTTAGCCTGTGTCATCCCACTGCTGGCCCCCTATGATTTTTAAATACGCCAATGTGAATCACTGGTCGTTGGTTCTGTCCAACTCGTCCCGCCATCTCCTACGAGGTCTACCACGTCGCTTTCTGGCTGTCAGGGTTCCACAACGTGGTTGTTTTGGCCCACAGCTCGTTAGGCATACGGCAGACATGGCCAGCCCAGTCCCACTTCAGCTTAGCGGCTTTTTGAGCAGCGTCAGTGATTAGTGTTTTGGATGTGAGCGCCATTACATACCGAGTTTCCTCCATGCCTCAGAAAGCACGTTAAGCTGTTGGTCCCGGCTGCCATTTATAGATCTTTGGCAGTCGTTACAGGTAGTCCATGTGATCTGAAAGTCTGACTACCAGTCTTTCCAAAGGGTATCGTATTACCCAGTATTAACTGGGTTGTGGAGGTCTGATAGGCAGTCGCTCCATGTAAAATACTGGTACACAGCTGCATCTGGCTAGACTGGAAGCCGACCCCGGGAAAAGGCTCGGCAGATAATTGTTTATACCTTGTTCTAATATTGTCATATTTATTTTAACCCAAAGGTTGACTAGATTAGAATGCCTTGTAGCTTTAAGTCCGCCTATATACCATTGCTGTACATAAATTTTAAATAAATAGCCCTCCTTTTGGACTTCACCGCAGTCGGATAAAAACGTGGCAATTTTGTTACAAATGAATACCTAATAGAAATTCTCGCTAGGAAGTGCTACGCTTTTTGATACACCTCAAATTATGGCTACGCCAATTGCTATGAAATTGAGTTTATAGTTCTATTGGTGTTACATCAAATCTCTTTATCAGTAAAGTTACTAGTCTAAAGAAGCAGATGACGTTACGCTTGCGGTCGCTCAAGTGATAGGCAGAGATGTGTGAACTGTGTAGGTAACATTTGCGGTCACTACACTAAAAAAAGTGACCTAAAGCAAGTCAGACTTGCACATGAAGGGTATTCCATACCATTGTAGATATTGAGAGATATTTCATGTTTTTTTTGCACCATAGAATTCTTTTTTTTTTTCTGTAATCTATATTGTGTTGAACTAATTTTTGTATTTTTTTCAAATTTTTAGGCTCTGTAGTTTCGGAGATAAGGGGAATGGTCGGACAGACATACACACGAGTGATTCTAAACCGGCCCATACCAGGATAACCGATTACCCCACTGAACATAGGATTTCCCATTAGCTATTATTGAATAACTATTGGGAAGCCCTATGGCTATTGAGCCATTCTCGATTCCCGGTATTTCCCATTTAGTTAAAAAGATAGAAAGAAAAATATAAAGTAAGAAAATTATGTTTATTTGGCAAAAATGTCACTATTAGCTACCCTACCAGGGTACCCTGTTGACGCTAATAAAATCATAGTAATCCATTAATAATTGCTGAGGAATGCAATATAAAAAAATATAACATCACAACCATGTTCTGAAATCCCCGAAACTAATATTTCACCAGTTACGAGTATGTTTAAGTCATGTAATAGGGGGCGAGCCTATAGACACCAACTGAGCACAAATCCAAACTCCGTGGTAGCTACCTAGAAATGCCTGATGGAAAAGACCCAATGTCAATTTGCCGGGAATCGAAACTATGATATCATGCTCAGCAACCAGGCTTGCACACCACTAGACCAAAAATTGATAAAATAAATAGTTTATTGAAATCGCTAATCTTCCCGCGCTGCTTGGCACACAGCCCGCACCGCTAGGATTCGCGGCGCTACATCCCCTATATAAACGTAACAGTAGGCTGCCACCGGACAGTATTGTCGCACCCTGTGTATAAGTTGACGCCTTTAAAAGATATAAAGAAAAATAATTATAGTGTCAGTTTCGAGTTATTCGCGTAAGTAGATCAATTTATTATATTTATGTTAATGTAGCAAGTAATTGTGTATTTTTACGTGACTGTAACTTTATACCCTTTTTTTAAGCAATTCTGATTTTAATGTAGTTTAAGTTATAGATAAAGAGTGAGTAAAAAAGAAATACGGTCGAATTTCGATCATGGGGCGACCCTTATTTGGTAACTATTTATTTTTTGTATGCATTTCCATGCAAAATTTTATATTCAAGATTTTTATTTTGTTAATTCGAAATGAAAGGACATCTTTTAGGGGATGGACTTAGTTTTATAAGCATAATTAGAGGGGTTAAAAGTAGTGGAGGCATTAATAGTTCATATTTCTTTCAATCATTTACCTATTTACATTTTTTAAGGGATGAATTTTAAATTATATCACACTGTAGAGCAAAATTAAATATACCTAGTTCGAGAGATAAAATATTATCGTTTGAAGATCTTTGACAGTTGTTACCGTCAGTGAGTGACCAGAAATTCTGATTACCAGTCATACCAAGGAGTATCGCATTACCCTGTACTAACTTGTGGAGGTCAGATAAGCAGTCGCTCCATCCACAGGCATCGGGTTAGACTGGAAGCCGACTCCAATATAATTGGGAAAAGGCTAGGCAGATGATGATGGGTTAAATAGTATAATTTAAGAGTCTGCCTACTTTAAAAAATATTCATGAAATATTATTATATTGAAATCACTCCAGTTCGATGAAACGGAGGTTAGGAGATAGACAACATAGGGAAAAACCTCATTTTATTATGAATTAAATGGTGACCTGTATTAAATGGCTATTTTAGGCAACAGTTCGCACAATTTACCTTATGTTTTAGACTAAATTCATTTCATTTTACAGCAAAATGTGATTAGAAAATAAACATTATTATTTCATCATCATCTGCCTAGCTTTTTCTAAACTATGTTGGGGTCGGCTTCCAGTCTAACTGGATGCAGCTGAATACCAATATTTTACATAGATCGACTGCTTATCTGATCTCCACAACCTAGTTACTACTGGGTACCTAATATGATTCCCATTGGTAAGTCTGGTTGTCAGACGTTCGGGCCATAGACTACCTGTCACGACTGTCATAGATCCTCGTTTTTGGCAATCGGTTACTAAGCATGCATTTTGCTTACGAGCTGTGGGCCCTTAAAGCTCAGGATTGGTGCCCTGAAACTGTAACACGGGGTCATGGCAGACCACGAAGGAGATGACGGGACGAACTGGATGTCTTCCTTGAGAATAGGGGATCGGACTGACTCAAAAAAATATGATTCTGTTTAGTCCGTCAGTTAGATTATCGAAAAATATTGGATACGTGTTTTTTGTTTTATCAAAACAATAAAAATAGACGAAGATAAAGCGCGTCAAAGATCATGGAGTGGGGCTTGAAATGTTAATTGAAGTGATTGAAGGTACAAAACGTACTATCATATGACGTCACACGATTTTTCGAAGCACTGTATCGTCTTCATTTTTGTTTACGTGAAAAAAGAAAAAATACTTGGTTAATATTTATTGGAAATCTATCTGACGGACTACTTAATTAGTTTTTTTTTGTCCGATCCCCTATAGAAGTTGCACGGAATCGTGACCGTTGAAAGAAATGAAGGGAGGCCTTTGTCTAGTAGTGGGACAATATAGGCTAGGCATAATAAACAATAATGCGTTTCGTTTTAACGATATTTGGGTGTACTATCAGGTACACTTCTGCCTAACCCTTCGGGATGACGAATGGTGTTATAAAAAAAACAAAAAACTTTCAAACAGAAAATAAAACCAACTTCAAAAAAAAAAAACAAAAAAGTGAAAAATAAACTTTAGAAGAAAAATTAGTTTCTGAAGTCGGTGACTTTTGTTCGTTTGATTTCATTTTTTTGCCACCGACTTCAGAAACTGATTTTTCTTCTAAAGTTTATTTTTCACTTTAATGTCTTTTTTTTTGAAGTTGGTTTTATTTTATTTTTTGTTATTAATAAGTTTTTATTTTTCACTTTTTAGTCGTTCACGTGTTCATGGGTCAATATGGACAATGTAGTTTTTTTTTGAGTTTTGTTGATTTTTCAAAAGCCGCTTGTCCGATAAAAAAATTATGGGACCATTTCGGAAGTATACCCATTCCAACAAAAAAAGAATTTTTCAAATCGGTTTGCAAGTGACGGAGTTATGCCCGAACAAACAAAAAAAACATCCGAATTGAGAACCTCCTTCTTTTTTTAGAAGTCGGTTAAAAATTAAATCACAAGTCTCTAAAATATTAATAAATTATTGCAATAATTACTAAATGAAACGATTATTTTCCATTTGTAGTAATTTAATTTAGGTCTAGATAATTTTGATATCTACGAGGAATTGTCTAAATACCCCTTTTTAACCCATACTGGAAATTAACTAAATACTTTTTTTTTTTTTTTTTTTTTTCCTTATTAGTAAGAACCAAGTTCTTACTAGTTAATTGCAATCTAGCCTAAGAAGACTAATAAACAATTTAAATCTAACTTATTATGCTACGTTATAAATTATGTTAATGCTAAGAATAGTGTCCATAATTAGGTATGCACTTTTACACACGTTCGTAACACTTCCTTAGAGTCTGGTAAAATTGATAAAACACTTTGTTCATGTGTTATATAAATAGCACAACATTGTTACTATTATTGATTCACTTACACTACACTAATTCAAATGGTTTAGTTCTCTTTAGTCTACGCACTATGTCTGTGTTGTCTAACAGCTGGATTGCCTCAACATTCACGTGTCGATGGAGTCTGTGTTCGTGGGCTTCAGCAAAGACTAACTAACTAAATACTAATAATAAAATAATAATTAAAAGATTAATAATTAAGAGATTAATAATAACTTAAAGATTGGAAACTCAGTTAGCGCCTTTTCAAGGAATTTCAGTACTGTATTTCTTAGTGAAAAGCGCGACTGTTGAGTATGAGGTCCTAGGTTAGATTCCCAGGTCGGGCAAAGTGTTATTGGGTTTTTCTATCAGAAGATACTCTGCCACTGAGTCTGGATTTGGGCGCAGTTGATAGCATAGGCTCGCCTCTTATTACATGGGACTTAAATATACCTAGTGGAAAGTGGTTGTACTATTAGGTACACCTCTTCTTACCCTTCAGGGATGTTATATTATGAAGTACATATTTCATTATCTTCAAGGAATTTTAGTACTGTTCCGAGAAAAAAAATTGTATTGTTAGCTGTAAGCCACCCAAAGAAAATAAAATAAAATAAATAAATAAATAAAATAAATAAATAAAAATGTTTCAATCGCACTAATATTATAAAGGCGAAAGTTTGTAGGTATGTATGTTTATTACTTGTTCACGCAAAAACTACTGAACAGATTTGGATAAAATTTGGCACACAGATAGTTTATAACCTGGATTAACACATAGGATAGTTTTTATCACTATATTATCATCACCTGGGATAATTTTCGAGGTGTAGCGGGTGAAGCCGCTGGCAACAGCTAGTTGTTCATATTTCTGATCCATACTTTGTACTACCTACTGAACTAAAGAATCAAGTGAGTGAACATTATTTTAATTAATAAAATGAACTCTATACAATGTAATAACTACCTAGTCAGTAGAAGTTTCGAGGAATCTTCTCATAAGAATCTATACTGAACGTTCTGAGAACTTTAAACGAGGTTTTATTAGTAGAAGAAAACTAGACTAAATGATTTACATTTATATTTTACTAGCTTTTGCCCACGGCTTCACCCGCGTGGATGTCGGTTCAACTACAAAAGTGACGATTTTCCATACAAACTTTCATCCCCCTTTTCATCCCCTTAAAGGTTAAATTTCCAAAATCATATATGGTATCACCAACCAATTTTTCTCTCTGTCTGTCTTTTTGTTTCGGCTAATTTCTAACAAGGCTTGACCGATTGTAACAGGACTTTTATTTGCTGATGTTGTAAGGAGTAAAATAAGCTACTTTCTTTCGAGAAAATTATTAGGTCTCCGTGCAAAAAATTAAAACCCTTGAAATTGTTTATAAAATCCGATTCGAATAGGGAAGCAATATTCAATACTTACTTAATAATTTTACGCGAACGAAGATCGTAGGCTATAATAGCCAGTTTTTTTATAAAGGAAAAGAAAACGAAAATCTCAGGCAAACGCCGGTTTTTTTTACAAAAAGTGAAAATAAATAAAAACATACCACCTCCTGATTACGGACTATGATGAAAATTAACTCCTTTATATTAATGAAGTGACCCGTCCCTATCTCGTTGAAAAATATTAATAATTATCCTTTTTCATTCATAATTATTTGTAAGCATTTGACCAAAAGCTTAGCTTGGCCGTAAAAGAGTTTTCCGAAAAAAATCATGAAGATAAATCTCATCTGGGTAAAGTTACCATACCGACTGTCCATGCATGATTCTTATTTTGTCTGACTTTGTTTTTAGAGGGATCCACAAGGATACGTCAACCCTATTGTATCTTAGATTAAATAATTAAATAGGGTGGGCAGTTGAAAAAAAAATCTAATTAGTCCGTCAGATTGATTTGCAAAAAATGTTCGACACATATTTTTCTTTTTTCACGTAAACAAACAATGAAGACGATACAGTCTTTCAAAAACTCGTGTGACGTCACATTGCAATACCCACTCATGATCTTTGACGCATATTTATTTATTTATTTATTTATTTATTTAGTTCTTGGAAGACTTACAGCTAATAAACACAAACAAAAAGAAGTAACCATAGTCACCAGAAAGCCAATAAATAACTATACTACTATTTAATATTTTAAATATTAAAATTTTCGCGTCAAATATCTCTCGTCAATTTCTTTGTCAGGAAACATCCCTATTACATGTGTGTTAAATGAGAATTGTAAGGGAATTTTGTTTAAAAAAAAAAACAAAAAAAAATCTTTCCCATTTAAAATAAACTAGGAACATCTAACATTTCTAATAAAAGACAAATAAAAATATCTCGTTTATAAATAGCAAAAGGCTAAATCTAAAGGTGATATAAAAATAAATATCGGTACAGTCAGTGACAGGTGGTGATATATCGACTTTGCAGCGGACAGTGTAAACAGTAATCATTGGCGGGGACTGTACTTTGATATTTCAAAAAAGAAAATTAGATTTTGTCTCTATTTACTAACTTCTGCCTCGTTGGTACAGTGGTCGCAAGCGCGACTGCTGAGCAAGAGGTGCTGGGTTCGATTGCCGGGTCGGGCAAAGTGTTATTGGGTTTTTCACGGAATTTCTCAGTAGCAGCCACGGAATCTGAATTTGTGCCTATTAAATGGGACTTAAACATATCTGGCGAAGTGTGTATATAGGTACTTACTTTATTAGGTATACAGCTCTTCCTAACCCTTCGTGTATTACTAGCGTGTGATGTTATGAAAAGTGGTTCAAGTTCTTTTGATATCGATGTTTTAGTTAGATAGTGCCTAACCTGCTGTCTAACCAGGGCCCCGAGTCTGCTATTCAATAGTGTCAGAATGGTCGATCATTGATCTCATAATGGTTGATTGATGACAAGCCAAAAAGTACCTTATGCCTGTCAACTTAAGGTACTTTTTGACTTGTCGTCAATCAACCATTATGAGATCAATGATCGACCATTCTGACACTATTGAATAGCAGACTCGGGGCCCAGTGTGTGTTGCCAGTGATGACTTATGGCACAGAGACATGGTCCTTAACTGCTGGCCTCTTAGATAAGCTCAGAGTCACGCAACGAGCCATGAAGAGAGCTATGCTCGAAGTTTCTTTGTGCGACCAAATCCGGAATGAGGAAATTCGCCGAAGAACCAGGGTCATCGACATAGCTCGCAGAATGTGCAAGTTGAAGTGGCAATGGGCAGGCCACATCGCTCGAAGAACAGACAACCGATGGGGAAGAAAGGTTCTCGAGTGGCGACCACGAACCGGAAGACGCAGCGTTGGTAGGCCTCCCACCAGGTGGACCGACGACATCGTGAGAGTCGCGGGCAACCGGTGGATGCACACAGGATGGCGATCTATGGGGGAGGCCTTTGTCCAGCAGTGGACGTCTAATGGCTGATGATAATGATTAACCTGCTGTCCGAGTTTTTATGCGGCCCATGGGCTTCTGACTTGGCTTTACATGTCGTCGAGAAATACCTCTCAGATATGCTTGTTTCCTCACGATGATTTCATTGAACGAAGCAAGGGATATTAATATACAAAACGTACATGTATCCGAAAAATCGAGAGGTTCGCGTGTTTTGGGTTCGAACTTGAAACTTATGGCTTGGTAGTCCGACGGTCAGACCACTAGATTATCACTTTAACACAATCATAGACACACAATATTTGCTTGGCCATCGATATAAATGGTTAATACACTTGAAGTTGACCAGGGAGATGGCTTAATTAGTAACTCTTCAACACATCTAGCATTATAACTCAACGTAGCCCGAAAGTCTTTTTTTTAGAGGTTAGGAAATCTTCAAATTACTCCTCCTGCTAGGGAGCCACCGCGGTAGAGAGTGTCAGACTTCTACTGAATAAAAACCACCCATGTTCCTTCTAAGCCCGTTATGTCGAGGCCGCGGTATCTCTTGCGAACAACCCGCAGCCCCGACGGGCATGTCAGAGGCCCTTGGGGCGGTGCAGAAACTCTGACACTAGGGGCTGTATGGGGTCGTTAGACCTTACTGCCCACACAATACGAAGATAGAAGATACAATGTGTAAATGAATAAAATAAATAAACTCGTACTAAATAAATTCCAATTTGCCCCTGCCATTTGCGTGGAAGTATCGACGTGCCTACTAGGGCTTCATAAACGTCTGGCTAGCCGGATTAACGTATAATACGTGTGGTTACCGTAACCTAACCGAATTCGATGGGTATATAGCATGTTCACGTGTTTTTATATAGGGCAGGGGAAAATACCGTGAAAAACGTGGATGTGGGAGTCACTTGGGTAAAATTTTTAGAAAGAAAAAGTACTCACACAGGATAAAACAAAATGATAATACAATAAACCAAAAAAAAAAGAAATAGAAAACCTTTAAAATAAGACAGTCGAAAGACGTCCAAGCGTCGTCGTCCCACATTGCTCGGTCCCGTGCATCTCAAAATAAGACATGATTAGACTAAAATTGGTCCAGTACTAATCAAAAAGGCCCCTCTATCTCAGCATCTCAGCTGTAACATTTAAGACAAATGCCACTCTGCTTTCTTTGGTTTTTAACCGACTTCAAAAAAAAGAAGGAGGTTCTCAATTCAGATGTTTTTTTTTATGTTTGTTCGGGCATAACTCCTTCACTTGCTAACCGATCTGAAAAATTCTTTTTTTGTTGGAAAGGGTATACTTCCCGAATGGCCCCATATTTTTTTTGAAATCGAAATCGGACAAGCGGTTTTTGAAAAATCAATAAAATTAAAAAAAAAAAACTACATTGCCCTTATGACCCATGAACATGTGAACTTACGTAGGAACCACTAAAAAGTGAAAAATAATAACTTTTTAACAAAAAATAAAACCGCCTTCAAATAAATAAAACACAAAAGTGAAACATAAACTTTAGAAGAAAAATCAGTTTCTGAAGTCGGTGGCAAAAAAATTAAATCAAACAAACAAAAGTCACCTACTTCAGAAACTGATTTTTCTTCTAGAGTTTATGTTTTACTTTTATGTGTTTTATTTTTTCTGTGTTATTTTGAAAATTACATCAGAATCGGTTTATTAGTTTTCGAGATATGTTCTAAACATGCTGGGGACTTAAATTCACCTTTACAAGAGGTTCTTCTTCATCGTGCAAGTGCTTATCCTGCAGTCCGAGTTTCCACGCCACCCATGGACCTCTGACTTGGGTTTACATGCTGTCGAGAAATATCTCTCAGCCGTGATAATAAATATCTCGTGCCGGTTTCCTCACGATATTTCCCTTCATCGAAGTAAGAGATCATTTTGCAATACGCACGTATACAGGGTATTTTAACTAAACTGACACTATTAATATCTTCATTTTTTTGTTACAGGTATTCCAATCCACCAACCTTCAAAAACATCCATAGACAGAATGGAGCACACGGAGTTTCGCGTGAAAGGTGAGAGAAACTATGTCGAAGTAAATATCTTCTTGCTTATCATTAACTAGCACACACCCCAGCCTCGCACGGGTGGAATACTTATACACTACATTTAAATCTTCCTACAGAATCACTCTATCTAATTCTGAAAACTGCATATCGAATCCGTTGCGTAGTTTAAAAGATCTATGCGTACAAACAGCGGGAGTGACTTTGTGTAATACTATGTAAAGAGTAAAGACACTGAAAACTGGATATGTACCATGTTTACTACCTATTTGTTTCGAGGTGACGATAATTAACATGCGGACGAAGTCGCGGGCGAAGTGCTAAAGTAATCATAAGAACACATTGGGAAAAGTGGTCAAAATCTTTCAGTTTCTCAAACTTTGGACGCTAAAGATGGACATTTAACACGGTCAAAATATTATAGGCTTCTAAATAATTATACACACAATCATAGTTACAGGTCAAAGGGTAGGTACTTAGTTTAGTTCCAAGACCAATTAAAGTAAAATAATAATTTGTACCTACTGTAACTCAGTTACCTTAGCAATAACCCCATAGGATGACATTCAGCAATAATTGCAATTGGCAATAATACCTATTTAATATTCAGAAAACGTACAAAATTAAATAATGCAATTACATCAGTAGTTCTATAATAATTACAGATAGGTATACTTCATAATTGTAGGCTGAAATGTACTTTGTTTTGAAGGTTAACACTAATTACGGACTAGTATATGATTATTACAATGTCGATTCCTTAATAATATTGGTTCAGGGAAATACAAAACAACCGACTTCAAAAACACCAAAAAGAGAAAAATAAACTTCAGAAGAAAAATCCGCTTCTGAAGTCGGTGACATTTGTTTGTTTGATTTTATTTTTTTGCCACCGACTTCAGAAGCTGATTTTTCTTCTGAAGTTTATTTTTCCCTTTTTGGTGTTTTTGAAGTCGGTTGTTTTTTTTGCAAAAAAGTTTTTTTATTTTTTCATTTTTAGTTGTAATAAGTACCTATAATTCAACCAAGAAACCTAACCCTTAACCTTCCTTCCCCTATTTTTGCTTTCAACTCTTAACCGTTGAGGAGTACCTAGTACGTTCCATTATCAGCTCATCAACATGAAGACAAGTGATGACTGCTAGATGCGAATACTTGATTAGCGTCAGAAAAAGCACGCAACACGTAATACGTGTCTTTTTTTTTCATATATAATAACAACTAAAAAAATGTGTATTGTACATATCTGCATACCCCCTCAGAGCATACAGGCGTGATGTTACGTCATGATAATGTATATTCAATAAACATCCAAGCGATTCCAGCAATTACGACAGATTTGCCGTCTATTTTTGAAGAGTTCCATTGTATATCTCCGAAGATCAGCTCCAGATCTTCACCAAATTAAAATGGGACCACCTCAGGAGTATACTCTTTCAAATAAAAAAAAAAATGAGAATCGGTCCACTAATGGGGGAGAAATCAGGTAACATACATAAAAAAAAAAAAATACATACACACGAACATAGTAACCTCCTTTTTTGAAGTCGGTTAAAAAGACACTCACACGAAATCATCATCATATCAGCCCGGAATCACCCACTGCTGGGTATAGGCCTCCCCTTTTTTCCGCCACGCGTCCCGATCCTGTGCGTCTCTCATCCAGGTGTTTCCCGCGACCTTGACGATGTCGTCAACCCAACGAGCTTTAGGACGGCCCTGGTTTCTATGGCCTAACCTTGGCCACCACTCAGTCAATGCCTTGCTCCATCGGCCATCTCCGCGTCTAGCAAGATGTCCTGCCCAGGTCCACTTGAGGCGCACCGCCCGGTCCCCGACATCGTAGACTTTCGTCCGACGGCGGATTTCGGTGTTACGCACTCGATCTAACAGGGTAAGCCGAGCATGGCTCGCTCCTTGGCCCTTTGTGCCATTCTTACTCGGTGGACAGTCTCCTTTGTGAGCGTCTATGTCTCGTCACTGTAGGTAATCGTAGTATATTTAGACAGTGTAAAACACATCACTATTTGCCCATAGGTACTAAAACTAACCTTTTCCCAACTGTGTCAAAATGTATGTATGTGATTTCAGAAATATTCGAAATGTAACGCTAAAGTTTGTAGGTTAGTAAGGTTCCATAATTTGCTAAATCTAAATGTTCAATTAGTATATAAAATACGGGGTGTAAACAGACCCTTCACGAAACCGTCAACTAAGCATTCTGTACATCAAATCGAGGAAATCTACGCAAAAATGATTGCTGGGTAACTACTTTTTTGGGGTTAACGTAAGATTAACGTTTTACAGAAGGGCTCAATTTTACACCCTCAAAACACCATGCTGATGGATGCTATCAATAGTACAGGGTTCATAGAGGTAGTAAAATACCTAGTTCATTATAATAATACCTATTCAAAGCATGTATTTCTAAAAAAAACTAGTGAAAACTTTATTTTTGACCTCCAATATCCAGGTATGATTCAAGCAGCAAAATATATTTACCTATATGCTATATATACCCAACGACATAAGACAATCAATACCGTAGAGGTGAAAATCACTTTCAAAAGTTGCTGCGTTTATACAGTCATAATTTACCTAGTAGTTACTGTTACTGTACAATTCAATAAACACCCTGTACGTAAAACCATTCATTCCTGAATGAATGAACAGGGTTCCTTTCTACATCAGAATGTATACTGTGACACCAAATAACATAAAAATCACTGTATCCTACACCCATTTGGATTTGCAAGACGTCCTGTTATTGAGTCGTTCGATCCGGTGTAAACGAGTTTATACTGGTTTATTCCGGTTCATACTGGTTTATGTCAGTTAGTGTAAATCCTTTTTATGGATGTGTCTTTATTGATAGAAATAAAATAATGTAGATCGGGGATTGGTAGAGGAATAGATTGTGCTGTGTTTTATTCAGTTTCTTTTATTTTTGTTGCGCTAGTTAGATTACTATTGAACATGCTAGATCAACTGGACTGGATAAACTCCAACTAACTCTTCAACTGGAGCTGATTGTAGCTGGATAGATTTAGAAAAGTCTACACCTTATTTGGCTTTTACTGGATTTATCTGATCTCCTAAGGAGTAAGTTAAGCTTACGGAATTTTATCTTTTTTAACCGACTTCTAAAAAAAGAAGGAGGTTCTCAATTCGGATGTTTATATATATGTTTTTTTTTATGTTTGTTTGGGCATAACTCCGTCACTTGTTAACCGATTTGAAAAAAAATTTCTTTGTTGGAAAGGACACTTCCGAAATGGTCCCATAATTTTTTTATCGAAATCGGACAAGCGGATTTTGAAAAATCAACAACTAAAAAAAAACTACATTGTCCACATTGACCCATGAACATGTGAACCACTAAAAAGTGAAAAAATTTCTGAAGTCGGTGGCAAAAAAATGAAATCAAACAAACAAAAGTCACCGACTTCATAAACTGATTTTTCTTCTAAAGTTTATTTTTCACTTTTTTGTGTTTTTTTTTTTGAAGTCGGTTTTATTTTTTGTTAAAAAGTTTTTTTTTAATATTGGGGTTCCGTGCAAAAAAAAAAATCATTAACATCGTCATCATAGTTCTGCCCTTGTCCCAAGTTATTCGGGGTCGGCGAAATACGTTTGTCTCTTCCATTCTCCTCTGCCAGCTGTCATGCTATCATTTACTCCCTGTTTCTATTAGGGGATCGGACAAAAAAAAACTAATTAGTCCGTCAGATAGATTTCCAAAAATTATTGGACACGTATTTTTTCTTTTTTCACATAAACTTAAAATGAAGACGATACTGTGCTTCAAAAACTCGTGTGACGTCATAATGGTAGTACATTTTGACGACACAAGTGACGTTTCAAGCCCCACTCCAAGATCTTTGACGCGTTTTATCTTCGTAATTTTTTATTGATTTGTTATAACAAAAAACACGTATTCAATATTTTTCGATAATCTAACTTACGGACTAAACAGAATCATATTATTTTGACCCAGTCCGATCCCCTATTCCTCACACAATCCATCCATCTTTCTTTGGTCTTCCTCTCCCTCTCTATCCATGAAAATTTATATTCGTTACTCATTTAGTCACATGCGATTCATCCTTCCTCATCACATGCCCTTAATAGCACGACAGTAAAACAAAAAAACCCTGGATATTGTTTGCAAAATCGTATTAAAATTGGGTAAATTTTTTATAGTAATGTCAAGCGGATGAAGGTTGTGGGTAATAGGGTAGTTGACAAAAAAAATCTAATTAGTCCGTCGCATAGATTACTAAAACCCGACTGAAAAAACCGAAAAGCAAAAACAAGCACATTTTAAATCACACAAAACTTGGAATCAGGCGGGGTCCATTCTATTTTCATTTCATAATTTAATATTCAAATGAACCCCGCCTGCTTCCAAGTTTTGTGTGATTTAAAATGTAGGTACTTGTTTTTGCTTTTCGGTTTTTTCAGTCGGGTTTTTTAGTTTTTTAACTACTTTTTTTATTTCCATCTTTTTAGTTCTTTTGTGTTTGTTGTCCTTTCGTTGGTCGCGTAAAATACTTCGCAAAAGATTTAACTTTTGTACTTGTTTATAGGATTTGACACTTTGAATTTCTTTTAAACATATAAGTATTATATATTTTTGTAATCTCCTTTTAAAACCCTTCATTTTGATACCCTACTCGATGGTATAGAAAAAACTTTTTTTTTTCAACTTCGCGATTCTGCCCCCACAATCCACAATTTTTCTTTGTTTTTTAATTTTCATATAGCCTATAACACTCGCGCCATCAAGACGAATCAAACGACGTATGTTTCGTTCAAATCCTTTCATCCGTTTAGGAGTTATGAGGGAACAAAGAAACGGACATACATACATACTTACATACACGTCAAACACATAACCCTCCTTTTGGGCTTCGCCGCAGTCGGGTAAAAAATATTGGACACGTATTTTTTCTTTTTGCACGTAAACCAAAAATGAAGACGATATAGTGCTTAGAAAACTCGTGTGACGTCACATCGCACTACATTTTTACCACGTAGTGCCGTCAAAAGCCCCCACTCCTGATCTTTGACGCGTTAGAACTTCGTAAATTTTTATTAATTTGATAAAACAAAAAACACGTATCCAATATTTTTCGATAATCTAACTGACGGACGGACGGAAACGGAATCATATTTTTTTTACCCAGGACACATTCCTATTAAATTAAAATTGACATATATACCTACTGCTACCCTACCCCGTGTACAAGTTTTTCTCATTTTCCCTGATAGAGACAACAAAAAAACGAAATCAATCACATGAGTCTTGTTTACAATTAAACCCCTTTGAGCGTATTGTGTGGGCACAAGTGTCCGATTGTGTTTCTTTGTCCGTCAAAGTGTCCTTTGTGGAGGACGGTACTTGTTGATCGGATTCTGTGAGGGAAAAGACTTATTGTGGGTTTTTTTTTCAAGGTTTTATCTTATGTTATTCTAAAATAAAAACTGGTGTATTACGGTACACCTCTGCCTAACCTTTCCGGGATTACAGGGGTGATGCTATGTGTACCAGGAATATTACTTAGGTACCTCTCAAGGTACCTACATAGATTAATATTTGGTGTCGCCTATATAAACAATAAATGAAAATCAATTTACAAAAAATCATTGTCTCAATCACGTAATCAACTAGAATCTCAAAAAAATCTTGGAAGTTTTTAATAAATCGCACTTTTGAATTTTCAAAGGATAAATAAACTCTGAAAGGCTTCTCACTGTCGGAATGACAATTATTTCAATCAGGGACACTTTCTATTTCATATAATTTTTTTTTTTTTTTATTTGTTTGTGATTTCAAAATAACAGCTTTTTACAGAATGGTCATAATTTTTTTTTTTTTTTTATAAAATAAAATTATAAAATCACAAACATGAAACACTCAATACTTATTTCTATAGATAAACATTAACCTCTATTCCCTTTCCCCCCAGCCAAGGAGATGGTGGACTACATAGCTGATTACCTGGAGAACATTCGAGACCGTCGCGTGTACCCTAGTGTGCAGCCAGGGTATCTCCACAAGAGGCTGCCCAAGGAGGCCCCGCAGACCCCAGAGCAGTGGGACGATATCTTCAAGGACGTTGAGGAGCATATTATGCCTGGGGTAAGTTTGCTAAGGTCACTAGCTTTTGCCCTCGACTTCGCCCGCGTGAAAATGACGATTTTCAATTCAAACTTTCATCCCCTATTTAACTCCATTAGGGGTTAAATTAGAAAGAAGAATAGAAGGCTTAAAGTCACCCAAAGGGCAATGTAGAGGGCTATGTTCGGAGTTTTCTGGCGCGATCGAATCAGAAATGAGGACATCCGTATGAGAACCAAGGTTACCGACATAGCCCGAAGAATTGCCAAACTTAAGTGGCAGTGGGCAGAACGGATGACCGATGGGGCCGGAAAGTTCTGAAGTGGCGACCGCGAACCGGAAGACGTTGCGTTGGAAGGCCTACCCACTGGTGGACCGATGACCTGGTGAAGGTTGCGAGGATCCGCGGCTGGATGCGAGACGCACGGGACCGGTCAATGTGGCGACACTTAGGGGAGGCCTATGTCCAGCAGTGGACGTCTTTCGGCTGAAATAATGATGATGAGGGGTTAAATTTCAAAAAAACTTCCTTATTCTTTGTCGGGCATCGTTTGTGGGGCAATAGCACATTTACAATTCCGGGCTGAGACATCTGCTGCGGGTTGTTCGAAAGAGATACCGTGACCCCGGACACAAAGGGCTTGACCTACACAACACAATTATAGTGATAGTAATTTACATGATTAATTATGTATACATTATTTACTAATAAAATAATTGTACATGTGTCAAAACCAAAAATGATTAGAGCGCCATAACCTAATTACCTTCCTCGATAAATGGACTATCCAACACAAGATTAGCGCATTAAATTCAAACGAACAAACAAACTGTTCAGATTTATAATATTAGTATCGATTTTATAATATGTTCTTATATAATCTATACTCTTCCCCACAGCTGGTCCACTGGCAGAGCCCCCACATGCACGCCTACTTCCCCGCTCTGACGTCATACCCCTCCATCATGGGAGAGATGCTGTCCAGCGCTCTCAACGTACTCTGTTTTACTTGGGTGAGTATATTCCAGGGTTACAGTTAACTAGGAACATCATGTATACTATGTTAAGGTGGAGGCGCCAGGGTACCCTTTTACGTCTTTTGCAAATTTTACAGTACCTACTGTAAAGACCATTTCATGAAAAAGCCATTCAACGGGGTTAGAGGGGTTTGAACTTTTTTGTATGGGAGCTGGCATAACGGCACACCGCCATTTTGATTTTTTTTCGAAATCGCGGCCCACAATGAAAGTGGTATGTATGGATAGAGGATATATAGACGAACAAAAATGTCATGTAATGTGGTACCCCAAAGTGTCACGTTACCGAGATATTTGAAGGTAAAGATCGACAAATGATTATATCTTATTGAATGACATTTTCATGAAATAGCCAAAGGAATTAAATAAATTTGGAGGATTGTATTGATGATTTTAATGATTATAATTCAGTAACTTTTAATTTTGTGCTATGTTCGTGAATCATTTATTTTGTGATAATTGGAATATCGCCGTTTCAAAGTTATAGTTACCTACTAAACTTTTTATCAAGACGACAAGCATTTTTCAGTTAAGTGACTGAAATGCGGTGGTGGACTGCTAATTGAATCCATCTGATCAATCCTATCCTTGTTCAGGCATCATCTCCTGCTGGTACGGAGTTGGAAACCATAGCGATGAACTGGCTAGGAAAACTACTGGGTCTACCAGATTGCTTCCTCAATGAGAAGAATGATAGCCCAGGCGGTGGAGTTATACAGGTAAGATACGCCGTGACACTAGATACTCGTACTTTCCTTACCTACCACTACATTTATTATAAAACAAAGTACTCCACTGCGTCTGTCTGTTCGCGATAAACTCAAAAACTAACACCAATGGATAGAGAGGTTCTCCAGGAAGGTTTTAGTATAATTTGTCAAGTTCCAACACCAACGCGGGTGAAGTCGCGGGCAACAGCTAGTTAATTATAATTTTATCTTTGAGTTTATCCAAGTTGTAAACGTCCCTTTGTGCATATTGACCTTGTTTTGTTCTGTCTCCTACTGATATGGAGGGAAGAGGAAATTATAATATGATGTTCCTACTCCTCCGCTATTCTTGTTTGATAATTTTCGTCATAGGATCCAAGACAGTTACATTATTTCTCTGGGATTTCATCGAGCTTCATTGTCTCGGCGCTTTTCTGGTGGTCACCACTGTTGATAAAAGTTGCACTGGTTTGGGAATAGCAGGATGGGCTTGACACTCAAACTAAAATTGCTAGAATTGTGTCTTATCATTGAATATCATTTCAATGTTGAAGAAGGCAAGAGTAGACCCATTTAATATAAAAAAAGGCATTCTCAAGATAGACTACGGAGATTAATTCATAAAAGTGTCTTACTCATTCCAAAATGTAGTGCACAATTTAATCTTGAAAACGGAAATACCTTTACATCAGCCACTAATTTCACCACATCGCCACCATGTTTACAAACTCCTCTCATCCAAACAGACTACAGCAAGCGAAGCAACCCTCGTGAGCCTTCTAGCAGCTCGCACCAGAGCCCTGATGGAGCTATCCAAGTTGAACCCTGAAGTGCAGTCAGCTGAACTGCTGGGACACCTCATCTGCTACTGTTCGGACCAGGCTCACTCCTCGGTGGAGAAGGCGGGGCTTATTGGTAAGTGGGAATCATATCATGCCAGTAATCAAGGTAAATAGACAAGATAGAATAGGTCGTAGGTCAAGGCAGAGTAAGTAAGTGGGATGGCCGGTAGGGGCCGACCTTCTTAAGAGAGGACAGGTGCGTACTCCCAACCGGTGTGGATGTTGTAGTTGTATTAATGTGGATGAGACAAAAAGAGTATGTAAAGGATCGTAGCAGGGGACTTTCTGTGGTTTCTGCGTACTTCCTTGGGTAAAGGGTGTGAGTTTATTTATTTTATGCATATAATTCACCAGACACGTACCCAATTCCTTGGTAGCTACTTAGTAGCTTTCTTGGTGGAAAATCAACAACACTGAATAAGTATTCAATTCTGGCTTTAAGTAAGATAGGACGAGCCAAGACTTTAGAATACATCATGCAGGAACCGATGGACCAGAGTCGTCACGCAGTGGGTACCAGAGGACAGGCATCGTTCCTGAAGCAGACCTATAAAACGCTGGCATGACGACTGGCCGGAGAAAAAACTCGGAGAGAAAAGTGAAAGGCTTTTGGGAGGCCTTTGCCCAGCTGTGGGAAAATTAAAGCTGAAGAAAAGTAAACAGGAATTAGTGCTTGGCCAGACTGCAAACGCGGGCGCGGGGCGGGCGCGGCGCGACAAACTTAAACGTATGGAACTTCATTTGAGTGTCCGTAGTGGGCACGCGGGCGCGGGAAGCGGCGCGGGCTACTTTCCGCGGGGAGCGCGCGGGCAACTCGTGCCATAGCTCGTTCATACAAGTGGCCGCAGTGAGTGCGCGGGGCGGCAAGCGATAAACCGCGCGGGAGCGGCGTATTTCAAACTTTAGTCTGCGCCAGATAACCAGATAAATTGGATTTATTTATTTAGCTTTAACTTTTATAAGTTAAAGCTTAAGAAATTAATCTAATAATTTATAATAATTTATAGAAGTATCCAATTAATTAAAATAACCGAATTTTAAAATTCTTACCAAAATTTTTTTGCTTCGCCGAAAGTTGTTTTTTTTTTATAATATAATTTTCAATATTTTGTAATATGTAGTCAAACGTATCCATTGACATTCTTGTATATTCAAAAAACTTTTGAGGTTGCTCTCGCAATCTTTCATACAGTGTGTAAAATTCTCCTTCATTTTCTCTGGTTAAATTAATTTTATTTACTCCATTTTTCTCTTTTAGCATTTGCCATATAAAGTGAGAATTTTCCAATAAAACAAGTCTTTGTCATCCAAATTATATTTTGACAAACACTGGACGAACAGTTGAACGCGACAACGCTCGGAACGAAATCGCGGTCCACTGCGGACAGGCAAATCGCGCGCGTTCCCGCACCCGCGCCGCTCCCCGCACCGCGCTGCCAGTCTGGCCAAGCACTTAGTGTTTGCAACCCGTTTAACAAACAGTTACCAAACTGCTTTAGGATGCCTTTTTAAACGGTTTTATTTAGCTCACCCCGTTTGTTTTATTCTTGGATCAAATTTAGTAATTCAAATTTCACCCTCTTCCTGTCAACCGATTAATCTGAAATTTTGTATACACTTTGGATTTTGGTGACAATACAATTATGTTTATTCATTATCATTATAAATTCAAGATGGCCGCCGCTACAAAATGGCGGATAATTTATGTTTTATTGATCCCATCAATATGGGTATCAAATGAAAGGGCTCAACAAGCAGAATACAATATACTATATAAAATTAAAATCCAAGATGGCGGCTAAAAACTAGAAAATAAAAATAGGTAAAAAAACTTTTTAAGTTAAACGGTTTTATGTTAAACATACATTGCAATGTTTAAGATAAATGTACTAAAAACCAAAAAAATAATAAAATAGATACAGTCGTGGGAAAAAACCGTGGGGCACGTCAATTCGGAACTGTCGTGCTGCGGAAATTACAATTGACGTGCCCCACGGTTTTTTCCCACGACTGTATCTATTTTATTATTTTTTGGTTTTTAGTACATTTATCTTAAACATTGCAATGTATGTTTAACATAAAACCGTTTAACTTAAAAAGTTTTTTTACCTATTTTTCATACCTTATTTTGTTTGTTTTTCAAATTTTGTCCAGGTCTGGTTCGTATGCGGTACATTGAATCTGATGAGCACCAGAGCATGCGAGGAGATCAGCTCGAGAGAGCCATCGCTAGTGACAAGGAGAAGGGACTGGTCCCGTTTTGGGTAAGTCTTAGTCAAAAGTCAAAGTCAAAAATATTTATTTCAAGTAGGCCAGTAACAGGCACTTTTGAATAGTCGAATTAAACTAACTGCGGCACTCAGAGATATCCAACGATTGCTCGAGCCGCCACCCAGCAAAGGCCTGACATAGTTTTGTATGACAAAACTGCCAAAAACCCTTACCAAGCGACGGCCCAAGCAACCACTGAAGCTCTCCGAGTGCGGCAGTAAACTACTGAACTACTGAAGCAAAATAAACTAAGCTACAGTCACAAGGCATAATAACTCGTGAGTGTACCGTAGTTGCCAATTCCAAAGCGTTGGTCTCATGAGAAGAATGGCAAGAAACTTCATGGACACTCTTTTACTTACCTTACCCAGTATAAACCAATTTTAATACAGGATGTAACTGTAAATAGTCCCCACACGAGCCGTCAATCGGGCTTGCTGTACATAACTATGTTATTCTACGCAAAAAGAATTTTGGGAAACGATTTTTTCTGGGGTGATACATCACGTTTTACGTTAGGACTCAATGTAACGCGCTCAAAACATTATGCAGATATAATAAATAGATCTTCTTCTTCCTGCCCTTATCCCATGTCATTTGGGGTCGGCGCAACACGTTGTTTTCAATAAATAGATCATGCATTGAATAACATAAAAAAATTGTACTTAGCAAATAAGTACTTGGAATTTTAACTCCCAATGTCTCCAGAAAAACAAAATTAACATTGATAGGAAGAACAAGTTCCTTTCGGTCTCGTTACGGGTAATTTTATACTAACAAATCACAATATTTTCCCTAACCTGTGTGCTTACTCTCGAATATAATTCCGATAGATCGACATTGGAATTGCCAGTCAAACGTCAGCAATTGGCTGGACTCACTGAGTCTAGCCAATCCCTGACGTTTAACTCAACCAACTGACGTTTGACCAATGTCGATCTATCGGAATTATATTCCAGAGTAAGCACCCTGGTGTTACAGTTTTTGGACCTCTGACTTGGCTTTACATGCAATATGTCTCATGTATGCTGGTCTGGTTACCTTACGCTATTTTCCTTTGACGACGCAAGTGAAAATTGTACAATACGGACATGAACCCGAAAATCAGAGGTCTTGTCGAATCGAGACCTACCGAGAGAGATAAATTTGATTTCATAACTATGTAAAATAATTCCGTGATAGTTAAACTAATAGATAACAGATAATAATTTAAGATAGAAACGCAAAAGATCAACATAAATCTAAACTTTCGTAGACTTACTTCTACAAATATTAGAGCTACTAAATAATAGTCAACAAAAGATAAAATTAGGCCAGTCCTTCAAATAAGCCAGGGAGGCTCAAAATAATCAGCGTATTATGTTCCTGGTGGGTGTTCGGGCTCCAACACATAAACACGATACGACGTTGCGTCGTACAACGATGCGGCGTCGTTTTACGATACGACGTCGCGTCGTGGAAATCTACGATGAGTATCGAAAAAAAAACACGACATTCGTAACGTAATGTGCCACGCACGTTATACGGCACGATGCCGTCGATACAGAGGGGTGGTGTTTTAGTTCATTCCGAAAAATGGACCGCTCTAGACGCATTCTGAAAAGAATATTGAAATGTTTTTGAAATTAGAACCCAAATAAATGTTAATTTGTTCATTAACACAAGACAACTGCGCAGGATTACATCATGAGTTTCTAACGTCACAACGTCGTATCGTAGATTTCCATGACGCGACGTCGTATCGTGAAACGACGCCGCATCGTTGTACGACGCGACGTCGTATCGTGTTTATGTGTGGGAGCCCTTCCTCGTGTTTCCTCCATGCCTCAAAAAGCACAGTAAGCCGTTGTTAATGTAATTTCTAGATCTCTGACAGTCACTACAGTTATTCAGCGAACTTCGTCGACCTTCAATTCCTGGCAATTTTCTGGGCAAATTTCTACCGCGCTCTACTCGTATTTTTCTATGCGTCGGTCAGTGAGACAGTTGGCTTATGGTGAATGCGACGAGGTAGACGGTGAAATTCGAATTTTCTTACGCTTTTTACAATTTGAATTTCAGTTCATATAAGTCTCTTGAATGCCTTATTTCATCAAATAGTCACTCAAGAACTTAAATGAACTAAGACGGTTGTTTTGGTGATTTTAATCATTATTACTCAGTAAAGTCACATTTGTTACACATTTATTATTAATAATAATAATATAATAATAATATTTATTTATTGTTTTTACAAGGTATTCTTACAAACTAGTGATTGGAGTTTTCTTTTAGGCGTCTAACGCCTGTATTAGGAAACCCCACTCTTCCATATCGTATTAATTAACTTTAACAAACTTGTTTTTACCCACGACGGAACGGAGACGGTATATGCGTTTGGGGTGAGAGGTTGTTTGTTTTTACCCACGACGGAACGGAGACGGTATATGCGTTTGGGGTGAGAGGTTGTTTTTTTCTCCAAAACTACTAGTCCGATTTTGATGCAGTTTTCAGTTATGGGTTTGGGTTTGATTGGTGCATGTTCTTAGATAGGTGTTACGGTGACAACTCACCAGGGGGCGCTGCAGCAAACATTTTTTGTGCAAATCAAAGTTGCCATTTTTCTCCAAAACTACAAGTCCGATTTTGATTCAGTTTTCAGTTATGGGTTTAGGTTTGATTGGTGCATGTTTTTAGATAAAAAAAATTAAAAACAAGTAAAAAGTTTAAAAAAAGTTTAAAATAAAAAGCAAAATTTAAAATTTTGAAAAAACCCACGACTGTTAAAAATTAATTAAAAAAAGGATAAAATAACATAAAACACTCACCTAAAAAAAACCTAAGAATGTCCGTCGGGGGCTGCCATTAAATGAACTAGTTTTGCAATGTTCAGCTCCCGACGGACATTCTTAGGTTTTTTTTAGGTGGGTGTTTTATGTTATTTTATCCTTTTTTTAATTAATTTTTAACAGTCGTGGGGTTTTTCAAAATTTTTAATTTTGCTTTTTTTACAATATTATTACACAGAAATGAAAAACAAATTGCAAAAAAATGAAATATACAAAAAGACATAAAAATAAAAAGTGAAAATGCTTGTCACTCAGATGGTATGTGTTTAAGTGTGAGTGAGTGTATTAGGAGAGGGGTGTGAGTGAGTGTATGTGGTGTGTGGGGGACGGGGTGTGTATGATGAGAGGGTGGATGAGTGAGTGAGTGAGTGAATAAGTGTTGAGAGTCGTGTGTAAAAGAGTGTGTGGCAAAATTATGGTTATGTGTTAAATTAATTTAACACATAACCTAACACTGCCTAACATTGCAAAAAAACGTAAGAAAATTCGAATTTCGCGGGCTACCTTGTCGCATTCACGTTAGAGAGGTTGAAACGTCGCATTCCGTCTGTGGAGTTTCATAATATTTCAAACATGACTACCGCGTCCGGGCCCAAAGTTACTCGCTTTGTGCAGGATTTTTATCTGTTTAAAATGCATCGTGTCGTGCATTTGTCTGATAATAACTTTCTTTGTATTTCATGAAGATTTCTAAGGCACATCCACAGATATATCATTATGACCATTGTTTATTTGATATTGTAATGCCAAAGAAGAAATAAAAGAATAAAAAGATCAGATTTTTTTATTTTTTTTTTGGTGGGCGGAAATTCCCCCCGCTCTTGGGCAGAGCGGAAGGGAGTGTCAGACTTCTACTGACTAAAAACCACCCATGTTCCTTCTTCGCCCTTGTGCTGAGGCCGCGTTATCTCTTTCGATAATCCGCAGCCCCGACGGGTGGTTTTGCGGGCCCTTGTTGACATCTCTTTGAGGCGCGCGGGGAACACGAGCGCGCCGTCGACACGGTCTGTTGCCGTCATAAGACGGCCGGATAGCGAGCTAGCCCATTATTCACCATCCACAGGCCCGCGGCTACGGTGACCGGAAGCCATCACGTGGCCCCCGACGCCCGGAGCGCCTCCCGCGGCGGTGAAAAACAATTTTCCGTACAATAACACTTTCTCAATCTGTCAAAAAATCTTCCGTCTCGTCAATAAATCAAAACCAATCAATGGTTCTGTCTTTTTGGAGATTCACTAGAACAAACATACTTAGAAAAAAAAAGTATTTTTTTCGTTATAAGTACATACTTTTATATGCAACCAGTGAAAAGCTGGTATTTTGAACAACAGACACTAAAATATTATTTACTGTACTGAAAAGACAAAAACAATGATAAGAATCTAGGGACCAATCTTCAAGACCTACCAACCATCTTTCAAGCTTATTAAAACCAATATTCTCCTCTTTTCTCTAATTTACATAATACCCAACAAAGTTCCCTGAAGACCTTTAAAAATATGACGGAATCCTTTTAAATGAAAACACTCATTATTTGAAGATTAGTTGCGACCATTTTTAAGTCCGATTGGCCCCTGTGGGACCAATTTGTGATGTTCCCACAGATTGTACGGAAGCTGCTCAGGACTTTAAAATGTGGGGTGGGGTATGGGCGGTAGCGATTTGACGGAAAAGCTGAAGTTTGTTTGAGAAAGCGTTTTTTTGTGTGACATTGTTTTGTTTAACGCATTTAACCGTCATTGAATAGTAAAGAACTACAAAGTAAAAACAAATCATAATTATTAAAACCCACCACACTTTTAATGTTTTTTTAATTTTGAGTTTTTGTACGTCGACGACAATGAAATAGACATTGCAAATTTTATTTTTATTTATCAATTTTTATTCAAAGAAAGTTTAATTTATGTCTCAAAAAAAATACACACACACACATGTATCCACATACCTCTACTATTAATTTGATTAACCTTACTACTTACCACCTAAGTACTACATGTGGAATGCAATAAAGTATTGAGTATTGAGTACTTATTTGACTATAGTTACTTAACTATTTATTTAATTTATTTCTCGAAATCCGATAATCGAATCGAAGTCTATGGTGACTATTAGTTCAAGAGTTTAATCAATCGAATTTAAGAACACACAAACACACATGCATCTATACTACTAACTTGAAGTGTATTTGTGTATGTGAGTTTAAATGTTTGTGAACGCACACACGATACAGGAGAAATTCCTAGTGTGGGGCAACGTTTTATAAAAAAAAAAAAAAATATTAGAAGTTTCTCGAAATTTCTGTGACGATTATAAAATGCATAAGTTTATGACTTGTACCACAGACAAGTTGTCAGAACAACAATTTGTAGTGTCTTGAATCTTGTTTTAAAACCTTCATAATAATCTTGTCGAGTATTAATTTCAATAATATTGTTGAATGTTTTACTTATTGTAATTTCCCTTGTGTAAGGAAACATTGTTTCAATGGGATTTTTCTTTCGAAGATAAATTCTTTTGTAGTTGTCTTTGTACTTAGTTTGGCTATACAACTTTGTCAATTAGCCTTCCTGATCGCATAGCATGATAAGCCTACAATGTTCCCACTGCTGGGTCAGAGGTCTCCTTCCTTTGGGAGGGAATAGGTTATGATGTACCACGCAAACTGTGCTGGTTGGTTCTTCCTGCTAGACATAGACAAATTCAATTCCAAGTAAGTCGGTTTGATGATGTTGAGAAGGGGAGAATCTTTATTTAACAGATATTGACATTGACAGAGCAGTGGTGGCCCAATGGTGGCGGCTCCGACTTACGAACAGTGAGTCGTGGGGTCGAAGTGTTCGAACCCCGTCAGGCGCATTACTTTGTGTAATTTATTTCATCACCGCTGCTCTCAAAACGGTGAAGGAAAACATCGTGAGGAAACCGCGGTTTATGTCTTAGAACCAAAAAATTCGAAGACATGTGACATCTGCCAATCCGCACTGGGCCCGCGTGGTAGATATTAGCCCATCCCTTTCCTAGAGAGGAGGCCTGAGTCCCTGCAGTGGGAACATTATAGGCTGATGATGATGATGATGACGATTAATACCTCTTGTCAATATTAGTTGTAAGACTTTCAGGCCACTGACTACCAAAGATCTATAAATATTGTTCTTCTTATCGTGTGGGCAGTAAGGTCTAACCCACCCCACACACCCTAGTGTCAGAGTTTCTAAACCGCCTCAAGGGCCTCTGACATCCCGTCGGGGCCGCGGATTATAGAACGAGATGACGTGGCCTCGGCGCAAGGGCAAAGAAGGAACATGGATTCGGTTTTTAGTCAGTAGAAGTCTGACACTACCCTTCGCTCTGCCCAAGAGCGGGGGGGGGGGGGGGGGGTCATTTGATGATTTTCCACCCACCAAAAAAAAAAAGGGCCTCTGACATGGTTTGACGACCGCCATTTGGCGGCCTGGACCACCGGCTTATACGTGCCTTCCGAAGCAAGGAACCATCTTTTTATCAGACAATCAGGTAATTCAAGCCTGCAATTTACTAACCAAACTGGAAACAACTTCACAAAGTATGCTTCCCGTGGGAATCGAACCCACGACCACCGGGTCACAAGGCAAACGCCTAAACCCATCCTAAACCACTCGACCACGGAGGCAGTTGATCTTCAAATCACACCAACAGGTTAACATAGTTGTCGAGGCACGGAGGAAACTCAGTATGACATGTACTTAATAGCTGGTCACCCATCCACAGACCAACCTAGGGACGCGCGGTTTAACCTGTAGACCCAAGGGGTTGTTATTATTTAGCCACGTGTGACTAAAAGTACGTTCTCTTAATAACTTAGTGACATGGAACAATTTAGTCCTCGTGTTCATTCGATAAAGAATCCTGTTGACTTCGTAAATATGTAATTATTGTCACGTGAAGAGTCGATACTACTAGATTTTACATAGATGTCGGTTTGTTAGATGTGGCTTTCGTTTTTAGGTCTGGAAGATTGAATTTAGTCTCTGTTTGTAAAGTATTATTTTATAGTCTATGCTTTTTAGAATAATAATTATTCATAACTAAACAAAAATAAGAAGGAGGTACTCAATGAATGAGGTATTTCCCATAACTCCGTCATTTGTAAACCGATTTGTTAATCTAGATGGATGTACTTTTTTTCAATTGTTCCTTTAGAAACTTAATCAAAATCGGTTCAGAACTTTGGTTTTTAACACGTTCGTTGCCACTATCACGTGAGATGTCTGATGAATTTCAAAAGTTGATGCCAAAAAAGTCAATAACGCAAACATAGTCTTCCAAAATGAAAGATATTTTAAACTTTGTTAGTGTTTTCTTTTAGAACTCGGTTGCGTTTTTTGCAAAAAGTTTTTTTCTTCTTGTATTTTGACAAATAAATGGTTAATTTTAATTTTAGTTACAATGTAGGATTGATTTATGACAAGTATGTGTGTGGTGGCATGCTACAACTAAAAAGGGAAAAAATAAAAAAACTTTTTGAATAAAAAACTGACTTCCAAAAGCCGATAAAACACCACCCAGTATGTACCTATTTATGTATATCAATTTATATAACAAAATAGTTCTCTCCTTATTATTATTTTATTTTTTAGTACTCTACCACAGCCACAGTGCTGTCTTATTTGACCCTAAGGTTGACTGGTAGAGAATGCCTTGTGGCATTAAGTCCGCCTATGTACCACTATTGTACATGAAGTTTAAATAAATAAATAAATAAAACAAAAACACCGTCTTCCAAAAGTAAAGTTATTTTAGAATTTTTTTGGAAGTCGTTTTTTTTCGTTGGCGTTTGCCGTCAGTATCGTGCTAATGCGAGACATGCAAATCAATCACTTCCAGCAAACCAACATCTGTAACAACTAATCACAACTCCCATACCGTGGAGTTTCCATCAGAGTGTAATAACGCCTGCTTCACGTTGTTCCACCGATTGCTTCCTAAGTGCATTGTGATTGTACGAGTATATGCGTTACCTAGTTACTGACATTAAGGAGGATCTGTATGTGTATGCAGTAGGGGTAGTAGGTTGAATTTTGTGAAACGAGGTTGAATTTTAAAGAAATTATTGTCTCTAAACATGAGTTAAAAGAGCCATATAATATGCAGATGTGCATATTATATAGCAATTAAATATGCACATCGTATCACTCGTTTTTAACCGTCTTCCAAAAAGGAGGGAGGTTCTCTATTCGTGTGTATGTACCTATTTTCTTTTATGTATGTCCGCGTATATCTCCGTCAGTTGTGAACCGATTTTCAAAATTATTTTTGTGTTCGAAATGGTATACTCCCGTAGTGTCACCTAGGAATCCCAGGGAAATCGAGGGCAACCTCAAATTTTATAGTGACTCCCATACCGTGGAGTTTCGATCACAGTTTAATAACGCCTGATTCACGTTGTTCCACCGATTACCTTCCGTTACGATGGAGCTGTGTGGTGTGTGTAGGCAGAGGCGTTTCGTTAAGTTTTCTTAAACAATAATTGTTTGGAACGTTTGGTTGAACTTTAAAGAAAGTAACGTCTCTGAATTTAAACTGCTTTAATATACTTTTCAACACACTTGCTCATAAAGTGGCTATAATTTCACCGCAATTAGGCACATAATGACACCTATAATCAAACTGTGACTTTTTCATTGCTATTATTCACTAGTGAGATAAAATTATTGGTTGAGTTGCTACGTTCATAAAAAAGTTTCGATACAAAAAAGATCGTGTTCAATAGTAAAAATAAATTAATTTAGGTACTAAGTGCTTGCTCATTTCATGCAAATTTGAATTTAAATAGATAATTTCAACTTGTACGTTTTTATGAAATGAAATTTTCACTCAAATAATATTACTTTTATTTTTTCTGTAATATAGGAAACTTTTTCCTCATTTTATACGTGGCTAAAACTCTATCGCGCTCATTCATTTAGTCTATGGTCGGTCACCATTGTTACAGTATGACCATTTTAAGTGTGAATTTCATGGTGGCGCCACTGGTCAAGAAAAAATGCATCGCTACGTCAAACTTAGTACATTTATTTTAGTTCCGTGTTTTCCCACATGCACAGATAAGTTAGTAAAACTGTGGATCGCGCATAGGAAAACCGATTAATTTTTCCCGCTATTGTGTAAAAAATCAAAACTCGTTTTAACTGTTGAAGATGACTTTTTAGTATTATTTTCTTTACAAGTGTGTTGAAAAACGTCGTATGATACACGTGTGTATTGATGATTACCGTCCTCGGCTTTCTTAAGACCCTCACCTGACGGCTCGGGTCTCAATGGCGCCTCAGCGGTAATCACCAACGTTACACACTTGGTACCATAATGTAAGTACCTACTATAGTTTGACTTCAAGTTGGTTTTCGTTAATTTTGGTCTACTTTAATGGCTTCAGTAGGGGTTTACCTGATATTTAAACTTCCAGGTATACCTGGAAACCTACCTTTTTTTTTGTTCTCGGGGGGAAACCTTCAAAAGGCGACCGGTCTTTTGGGGAGAAGACCGGGGAATGTGGGATTCTTACCTCACTAAAACCACCCTGGTGGTCACCATCCACACATAAGAGAAGGCACCGTTACCTCTTGAAAGACCTGTCCGGAGCCTCCTCTGTGCAACGCCTGTTACGGCACTTCTCTGGGATGACTAGAGTCTCCCCTAAGTCATACTACGCAATTGTATACGGCAACACGTGACCACTGATGTGCTGCCGTTCATCTCTGAGGTACCTGGAAACCTACCTACCTACCTACCTATAGGTCAAATTGATTTATCTTACGCCTATCAATATTGGGCGCGTTTGATCAAATGTGACAGTTTCCACTTTTGTAAATAGTTACAGAGAGATATTTCCCGACGATAATTATGTAAAACCAAGTCAGAGGGCCTTAGGCAGCATACAGCTCTGACAACTGGTTAGCCACTAACCATACGACACCGAAGACTTGACTGTTCATCATTATCACAATTTTCGCCGAAATGTGCTTATTGAAAATCTTTTATCCAGGTTTGCGCAACTCTGGGCACCACAGGCTCGGTAGCCTTCGACAACCTTCGGGAGATCGGCGCCGTGTGTGAGAAGCATGGTGCCTGGCTGCATGTGGATGCGGCCTATGCTGGCAGCGCGTTTACTTGCCCTGAATACAGGTAATGCTGATTGATTTTAAAACTGTAAAACTGAACTAGAGCCCTATCATGACGTCTTACAGTTAGCATTATTTTAATGTTGTTCGAGTGTAGAAAAGCGACAGCTCTATACATGATGTCCAGCACCATCTCTTTTCCATACTGGAATAAGATGAAAACAATACTGTTTAAGATATCATGACCACCTGAAACGTTGGATGTTGAGCCTGTTGTTTTTAGTAGCAAACAAAAACAAAATCAAACAAAAAAAAACACCGACTTCTGAAACCAAACTTGTTTAGTTTAAGTTGGTTTTATTTTATGCAAAAATGTTTTAGAATATGTAGTTCACTGTTCAATGTGGCGACACCTGGGGGAGGCCTATGTCCAGCAGTGGACGACTTTTGGCTGAAATGATGATGATGATGAGGTCACTGTAAAAGCATTTCTTATTTGGAGCCATCCGTAAATTAAGTCATACGAACCGTTAAGAGTTGGGGGAGGGGGTTGAGAAATATCAGTGTAGCCCTGCCTCTTGTAGGTACTAGGAGATAATGTATCACAAGAGAAAAAAATCTTACTTCATTCGGTTAACATTTGCAGGCACTGGTTGGATGGTGTGGAGATGGCTGATTCTTTCGCCTTCAACCCTTCCAAGTGGCTGATGGTCAACTTTGATTGTACTGGGATGTGGTAAGCAAGATTTTATTATTATAGCACGAAAGAAAGAATAATAATATGATGAAGAACACTTTAATAAGAGGAATTATAAAACGAGCGAATAAAAAATAACTAAGCGACTGATGATGATATACTGTTTTTATAACTTGAGCGGTATTAATTTGAGTAAGCGAAAAATAAACTAAACTAACGACAAATATTGATTAATAATAAAATCCGGAACGAGCTTACAAAAAGTGGGTTGTGATAAATCCATTTCAGATATTAAAATTACTAACTGAGCGACAAAATTACTAAGTGAGCGACTAGAAATACACAAAGGGTAACTTAAATATTAAGATAGAGACGATTTTTCCAATTGAGGTTTTACATATTATACTACTAAAAAGTTCAGATTGAGCAACGTTTATTGGTTACTGTTAATCTATTTGAGGTCTTATGTTTATTATTTTGATAACTTTTTTAAATGAAAACTACAGATTGTTTGTTGCTAGTCGTCCGCTAAGTGGATGAATCACCGTCTCGCGACAGTATCCTTTATGGGCGGCATGGGCACCGGGCCGTAGGCCGACGAAGGAGGCCGGCGGAGGCCCGGCACTTCGGGGACAGAAGATATTAGTGTTATATAATATGCGAGCGAAGCGAGCGCGCGTCATGGAGTACATGCGTTGCATGTATGAGTGACGTGACATATATTATTATGATAAATAAACATTATGTTATTTTAATTTAGGACTTAAAACTTTTTTGGAAAACGTTTTTATGTCTTTCGTATATTATTGATTGTAATATATAAGACAAATGGATTTAGGTCATATTATATTTAGGGATTTCAATTTTATGGCATGTGATATTAAGTGATATTTAGTTCGGGTAAGTTATCATTCGGACAAATGATGATTAGGACAAAAAAAGTTATGGCATTTTAAATTACGGATAAAAAAGTTAGGTGACACAATGAACCCTTCATTTGATTTAAGTAAATACATATTGCTTTATTTTTTCGGAATACATGCAACCTACCCTTAATTAATTAAATTTCTTAGCTAAAAGTGTTTCTTCAAATAGTTATTTCATACGAACATTTTCAAAAAAAAAAGTGTGGTCATTATATACTCTATTCATTATAGTAATTTTCAAAGTGAATTTTCTAATCGAAACACTTCATTTAAGATAAAATGCCGTTCAGTATAAATAAATCATTTGCCAAATATTGAAAAAAATGCAGGACGTAACGTTGTCACTCATACAAATATTGGGTCGCTCAAAAATTATGAAGCTACTCATTTTTAACCGACTTCTAAAAAAAGGAGGAGGTTCTCAATTCGGATGTTTGTTTTTTTTTTTTTTTTATGTTTGTTCGGGCATAACTCCGTCACTTGCTAACTGATTTAAAAAATTCTTTTTTTGTTGGAAAGGGTATACTTCCCAAATGGTCCCATAATTTTTTTATCGAAATCGGACAAGCGGTTTTTGAAAAATCTACAAAACTTAAAAAAAATACTACATTGTCCACTTTAGGTGAACCACTAAAAAGTGAAAAATAAAAACTTTTTAACAAAAAATAAAACCGACTTAAAAAAAAAAGTCAAAAATAAATCAGTTTCTGAAGTCGGTGACAAAAAAATTAAATCAAACAAACAAGTCACCGACTTCAGAAACTGATTTATTTTTGACTTTTTTTTTAAGTCGGTTTTATTTTTTGTTAAAAAGTTTTTGTATTTTATGTAGCTCAAATTAATGTTTGTAAATTGCCGTTCTGTTGATTTCTTGTCGCTCACAGTCAGTCGCTCACTTAGTAATTCTGTGACCTAAATTAATTAAATACTACCCCTTTAATAAAAGAGAGGCCGTGAGAGATATTTGCTAGCATAGTGAAGACTAAAGTTTTTTTTAAATATTAGCTTATATTGTGTTCTTTCCTTTCTCTTTCCATACCTCTCTGTCCTGTACGCTCTCTCGTCCATCTCGTGCATCTGCCCACTCCCACTTCAGTCAGGCTGTTGTTTTTAACATTATCTATTGCTTCTAATGATAATAAAATAATAATCTATTGTTTCTAATGATAATCTCTTCTATTGTTTCTAATGCGATATTCGCCTAACACCTGTTATGCTACACTCGCTGGCAAATCTTGAGTTTGAACTTCTTCTTCGTTTTCTTCTTCTTCTTTCTTTCTTCTTTGTTTTTCTTGTTTGAACTGATGGCCTTTGTGCATGGTAGGAAAAGGCTACAGCGTACAACTTAATTTCAACTCAAATTCCATTTTTTTTATTTTTCACTCTTCAGGGTGAAGGACAGCACTGCTCTTCATAGGACCTTCAATGTAAACCCTATTTACTTGAGGCATGAAAATTCAGGTGAATATTCTTATTTCTTGTGAGATTTACCTTCGTAAAGAAATAAATTATAACTTGATAAATAATGTTTTGTTTTCCTTTGTTTCAGGAAAAGCTATTGATTACATGGTAAGATTTAATTTTATTTAGCATAATATTTCCGTACCTACCTTCAGTGACTATGATCAAACAAATTGATTTTTTAAAAGAACGTTTGATAGCTATACAAAACCAAATTAACCTGATCTCTCGTTGCACGGGAAGCTCATACAAAGTGAGGTCAGGTTATATTATTATAAGGTCCCATTTAAATAGGTGGACAACATTTTTGAAATAATTCAGACCACCAAAATAAGGGCTAAAAGAGAGAGAAAAAAAGTAATATGAAAAATGCATTTAAGTACCTACTCAGTATGTTCTAGACTCTAGACTGCCGGCAATTTATTATTTTAAGCCAAAATAAAATCACTTTATTTAGTGTTTTTTTTTGTTTAGATAGGTCTGTTTAGGCTTACTAAATGCTGTGTTAAAATTGGTCTACCTATTTTAATGGGACCTTATATACTGGTTATGTGTCGCTGTCATGAAGCACATAACCTCCATGGTCGCTGTGGACCATCATTTTTTAATTAAAAAAATCAACTTAACTAATATTTTACAATAGGTTGGAGACAAACAAACTTACATAAAGAAGAAACCAATGAGAAAGATAAACAACATTCTAAAGGGAATTGTTCACCCAGCAATCATCGTCAACGGTGATGAGAAAACCGACGGTGATGATAGAGAAACAATCATTTCAAAAGATGAACCAAAGATTGCAAATAATATCAATGGTGATTATAAAGTTGGTAAACTGCCGAACGGTGATCATAAAGGCGGCGATTTACCAAACGGTGATCATAAAGATGGTAAAATTAATGGTGATATACCAAATGGTGATTTCAATAATGGTGTTTTATATAACGGTGATGATGATGCTAATAACCTCCACGGTTATAATAAAATATCATCAGGGTGTGGCGAAAAGATTCAGCTGGAAGATCCGAATAAGAGAGAGCTATTAGTAAGAGTTTTATTAGGTGATGGGTTATTGGTGATGGTGATAAGTGGTAGCGGGGATTCTGGTGATAGGAATTTGCTGATACGTGTATTGTAGCTTCTTTATTTATTGATATTATTTACTTGAAGCAATAAGCCACAAGCAGATAAAATTGCTGAGGGTATTATTTTAACTCCGTCGACGTGTGACCGTGGCGTGCGATTCCATTTCGAAAAACTGGTTATTGGACTGACTGTTAACAATAAGTGACTCTTTTGAGTTACTTCATAGTCAAAGAGTCAAATGATGGGGCACTTAAAATCGTGTCCTGCGTGTCCTGTTCAGTTGTTTGTTCACAATAGGAACTGATCGATGCTACCGAAAGCGCCTAGTAGCTCAGTTCTGGGCCGACACAATTTAGATTGCCGTCGACACGCAAGAAGAGGAAGTCTAACTGTCTAAATTAATCATCTCTGAATGCGGATTTAGAGACGTTTAAAATTTAATACTTAAGCCATCACATAGTAAAGATTTTGACACCTTTTTTTTTTTTTTTTTTTTGGTGGGTGGAAAATCATCGAATGACCCCCCCCCGCTCTTGGGCAGAGCGAAGGGGAGTGTCAGACTTCTACTGACTAAAAACCGAACCCATGTTCCTTCTTTGCCCTTGCGCCGAGGCCACGTAATCTAGTACATAATACCGCGGCCCCGACGGGAGATTTTGACACCTTAATGAAGGTTTTGTATGTAAAATCTTAACTAAGTGAGTAATCGTTAAATATCTCTTAGAACCCGCAGTAAGTCTTTATGGCTTCATGTTTACAACGGTTGTGGTTAAAGCTTTTACTAACGAATTAAACGCTGTCATATAAAGAAATGTTTAACCCAATATGATAATTATATTTTTATTTTTGTAGCATTGGCAAATACCTCTGAGCCGTCGCTTCAGGGCGTTGAAGTTATGGTTCGTGCTCCGTAACTATGGAGTTTCGGGAATCCAGAAGCATATACGTGAGGTAAAATACTATTGATACTATTCATTTTGGTTGTTTGCATGAGCTCTTGGCTTAACAATAACAGCAGTTCGGGTCAATATTATGGTTAACCCTAGTTTACCTGGGTCCATGCCAGTCTTTAAAACCATTCTAATGAATTCTTAACATTAAATCTGTGTTGAACAAGTGTTTCCACTCTTTCCAAAACATCCCCAGCAAAAAAATATTATTTAAAAATATTTCGCACACCGAAAAAGTATGCTTCGTCAACCTTTATCAGGCACGCTAGTTTACTGTAGAGCAACATTTACATATTTTAATTTAGTTTGTTATTCATAAAGCTCGTGTACTTTATTTCTCGTATCATCTATGTTACCTTTTTTTTTTTTTTTTTTTTATTATTGATAGGTTCGCGTTTGACCACTATCTCACCTGATGGAAAGTGATGTGATATACCATTTTAATTTTCCAGGGAGTTCGTCTGGCGCAGAAGTTTGAAGCCCTTGTGTTAGCTGATCAACGGTTTGAGATACCTCAGCCCAGGAACTTAGGTTTGAGTTATTCTTTTCAGTAGGTATGCATTTAAAACTTAGGTCAATGGTTTAAAAATAACAAAGAACAAATCTTTAAAATATTTGAACATTAATATTTGATTCATCTTCTGCAAGATATCTGAAATCAACATAAATATACATCAAGGTCGTGAAAGTGATGTTTAATGCAATCCCCTGCACCAAAACCAAAGCACTTTGACGGACGCTTTCATGTCCCACTCATTTGTTCGGAAAACTGTAAGCTCCCTCTGTCGGTACAATTAAAATTTTATCAGAAATTTTCCTAGTACTTCGACATGCTCATTTCTGTATCCATGTTTAGTATTGTATCTCTGATTTTCAAATTCCACATTCCAGGCATGGTAGCGTTCCGCATGAAAGGCGACAATGCCTTAACTGAGCGGCTGCTGAAACGTCTGAACGCACGCGGCTTCATCCACGCTGTGCCAGCCTGCTTCAAGGGCATCTACGTCATCCGGTTCACTATCACCTCGTCTAGGACTACTAATCAGGATGTTTTGGGTGAGGAGACTTTTGTAAAGCTTAATAATAGTCTGAAGTCCACGTGTTCCACGCGTGCCTCAAAGAGATCTCGGCAACATGGCTACGGGTAGTTTGCAAGAGATACTGTGACTTCGACATAAAGGGCTAAAAAGGAACGTGGGTGGTTTTTAGTCAGTAGAAGTCTGACACGGCCTTTCGCTCTGCCCAAGCGCGGGAGGGGTTGTTTGATGAATTCCCGTCCCCCAAAAACAAAAAAAAGTCTAAGAGGTAAAAGGCTGAGCGTCGTCATCCAACATAGCAGTGCTGTCAATATTTTACGAATGTACGTCGGCAATTACTATGAGAGCATAGCGTATAGCGAGCGTAGCGTATTCTAGTTTGAGAAGTTCTACAAGTTAATTTATGTTTGGGAACAAAAACTTTTTGTGCATCATTTTTATATTTTTTTGACACATCTGAATAATTTATTTAATTTCTAATTTTTGATCGAATTCTCGCATATCGGATCTCTCTCTATCTTTTTTTCACTCAGATTTTTCTCTTATTAATTCTTACTCAGATTGGTTTGTGGGTTTATCATGTATTTGGAAATCCATTATAATTTGTCATTGTTTATCGAAAGCGTATCCCTGTTCTTACCTTACCAGATAATAAAAACTCTTTCAATGATGAACAAAATTCTTGTCTTGTCTTAGTAAATTTTATATAAATCACTAAACTATAACGATTTCTATGATTTCAGACGACTGGAATGAGATCAAGACAGTAGCCAAGGAGATTTTGATGGACGTGTTCGGCTCTGAGAATGGCAACATTGTGGTGCCCAAGAAACCCAGAATCTCTCTCAAAGGTAGATTTTATAAGAATATTACAAGCTCAAGGCTTATCGTAGAAGACAAAGGATTTTATCAAAATATGTGTGGTATTCCATACCATAACACTTTTGGCAGTCGTGAGAAAATGTATTTGTTACGTCTTCATCTCTAATTTTCGCTTTTGACTCCCAGAACCAGTCCAGAGAAAATGGATTTGTTACGTCTTCATCTCTAATTTTCGCTTTTGACTCCCAGAACCAGTCCAGAGAAAATGGATTTGTTACGTCTTCATCTCTAATTTTCGCTTTTGACTCCCAGAACCAGTCCAGAGAAAATGTATTTGTTACGTCTTCATCTCTAATTTTCGCTTTTGACTCCCAGAACCAGTCCAGAGAAAATGTATTTGTTACGTCTTCATCTCTAATTTTCGCTTTTGACTCCCAGAACCAGTCCAGAGAAAATGTATTTGTTACGTCTTCATCTCTAATTTTCGCTTTTGACTCCCAGAACCAGTCCAGAGAAAATGGATTTGTTACGTCTTCATCTCTAATTTTCGCTTTTGACTCCCTTTTAACTAGGTGCGTCATCATAATCTTCCTACCCTTGTCCCATTCTACTTTGGGTTAGCGCAACACGTTTTTTTCTTCCATTTTTCAGTCAGACATTACGATATATCATTTATTCCTTTCTCTTTCGTTTTATTCACCACACAATACATCCATCTTTTCTATGGCCTTTCTTTCGACTATGGCATTCACAACGTAAATGTTTCAGAGACCCATTTCCTTTCCTTTCAGTCTCGAATTAACTAATACTTGCTAGATCAAAAATAAATATTCAAATAGGTTTAATATTTCTTCGTGGTGTCGAAGGTTCAACTCACCAATCACCTAGACTGTTCACCTGTTTAAAACTTCTCGTATTATTAGGCCCTTTTTATTATTCCTTTAGATGTCTACAACAAGATTGTGAAATTTCTTCTGATAGCCTTTCTATAATTATTATCTTAAATCTATTTCTGCTTTGAAGCAACGTACTCATACTAATTTCTGAATTCATTGTCTCTATAATACTTACTGAATTATTATCAGTTTCCTTTATAAGATTTATTTCTAATATTATTTCTACGCTTATCACAATTTGTATCTTTAACTAATAGTATCTTTGTCTCCGACAGTTATTTCTTTAGTATTATCTTCAATCACAACTCCAATATTAGATTCCGTGTCCCTCTTTCTAGTTATTTCCTTCTCACTCACGTAGCAAATTTTTCAGAGACACGCGAGCTAAACGCAACATTTGGCACCAGTCTCCTACTAGCGAACAGTCCCATGAGCCCTAAGATTGTGAACGGTACTCATGCTGCTATCTGCGATTATGAACAGGTGCTCACATCCTGCGCGCAAACCTTCGCCCAGTTGAAGATGGAGCCGAAGGATAGTCCTGGTGAGTTCAAAGTGTTTGAGTGTTTAAGTCCTGGCTTTTAAGTCTCTTTTCAAATCTCACGTAAATTTTGTTTGGTACTTCATCGTCATTCTCTCTCTCCTGTTCTCTTGCTTTACTATTCAAAACATAGTGATTATTAATCTTATTATCATAAGGTTGATACTAGATTACTGCTTAGTTTGTTAACATAGGTAGAAAAACTGTAACAGGACTGTTGACTGTTGATAGCGCTGTTTTGAGATTTGACCAAAGATTAATTGATCAGGAAAGATTTTGGTGCTAGGTTTGTAATATTATTTTCATGGGTTTCATCATTAAAATTAGCAACAGCATTGTTTCCTCAGTTTTATACAGATTCACCTTATTTGAATCCATTAGTAGTATTTGTGTTAATTTCGTATTTTGTTGGTTTTTACATTATTATAAACCATTTCTCTTCATTTCGATCTGAATCTAAATCTGAGTCTACTTCAGATCTTGTCTCACATAATTATTAATATGTAATTCGCATTTAATTATCTTGCCCGTCAGTTAGTATAAACAAATCTTGCAATTGAATTTGAAACCAGTTCCTCACAACCGATTGAGCAAAATTTTTGCACACACCATTGTCTCTGGTGACAATACATATTTATAGTAAAGTAGACTAATTGATCCTGCCGCTAGGGTCACCTTCTCACTAAAAAACTCCTCAACAGTAAATACTACGTACTCGAAACTTTGCAAACGCGTTCATTATTGCTAGATAAACGCTAGTGTTTTGTTTTAAACAACTTTAAATGATTTACTTTATTATCAGAAATACACATTTTGTCTACAGCTATATTCCTATTTCCACAAACACCAAGGTATCTTCCATCTTCATACTAACCAACTAACCACCCCACCCCACATTCACCCCCACTTACACAAAACTAACTAACTAACAGAAATGCGCCGCCGCATCCGGGGTATCAAGATGTGCGGTAAGAAGTTCTCCCTGGACTCCTGTATGGACATGGTGCAGGGTATGATGGTGGAACAGAGTCTGCCGCTGTGCTGCGAGGAGGAAAGGGAGGATGTTTCTAACGGTGGGTAGAGTATACATGAGACCAACGATGATGATGAATCCCCCCCCTGATGATGTGACTAAAATCACTCTCCCAGATCGAACCTGTCTCTTTGTTGTAGTAGTGTGCTGCTACTTAGTCTATAAGTTTGTATGCTCTACCTGAAGGCCTTACACTCAAGGCATGCAGAAGACAGCCTCATAGGGAGACCTACGAGAGACCAAGCAGAAAATAATAGACTAAAATCACTGAGTTCTTGATATCTCTCTCTTTTTGAATCAGACTGATAGGTAATTATAATCAGCACTTTTTTACATGCGACAGTCCTCCAAAGATACCAAAGTAGAAAGTAGATGTAATAATAATTTAAATAAATTTTATTTTAGGAGCAACTGAAATGCCAATGCTATAAATAAAAGGTAATTCAAACAAAATACTCAGGTGGGGGTTAAAACTAACTTTTGAAATTGATACTAACCCAAAAAAAAATGTGTACCCAATTTAATAACAGTGTAAAAGTGTAATATTTTACTATACTAACCATAAATAATTAAAACGAGAATTCTCTTTCCTTTACAAAGTTCATTAAACTCCAGGATCAAGCCCGGGAGACAAGTCGTCACTTTCATCATCACCAGTGACATCTATCGGCGCCATCAAGCAAGACAACACGGACTCAAACCAACTTCAAGTCCCACTAGCGCCATCTAGGCAATACAGGTCGAAATCCGTCGACGTCTCACTCTCCGGGCTCTCACTAGATGACGCTAAAATCACCATCGATGTCAAAAACAATGAAATTATTATCACGCCTACTAATTCTAAAGATGTAGCAGCAGAAATGTCTTCTTCTAAATCGAATTTTAGTGACATTGAAGAGAAATTAAATATTGGCGATAAGATAACTCAAGCTTTTGAAAATTTCCAAGATGGCTTGCAAATGTTAAGTGAATATAAGAGTAATGTCGAGAAAACTGAAGATAGTAATAGTAAATTGACGATTAGGGGCCCTGGGAGTTATATTAAGAAGTTAATTCAGCAGTTTAGTGAGGGTCCCTTTGATGCAGAGGACCCTAAGCCAGAAGCTGATAGGGCTATGGCCACTCCTGCTCAAACTATTAAGGATAGAGCTGATGCTATTTGTAAAAAATGTCTGCATTACAAAGGGAAGATTTCTAAGTAATAAGTAAGTAAGGCGACTCTTCAAGATGGAATATTCTCACACAGAACTGCGTAAGAAATTACTGTGTTGCACATTTTTCTTACTTTATAAATGGTTAGAGTAATTTCGGAAAAAATACTGTGGTTTAGATGCTTCTTGCATAAATAATAATATGAAAGCTCTCTCTTTGAGATCGTTTTTGCTTTCTCAAAATTAATAGATGTTTAAAAACAAGTATGACAAAAACGTGTGTTGAATTGAAAACATTAAGTAGTAAGTGTACTACGATTGTATAAGATTACCTTACTCATACTTGGTATAGGTTTAACATACAAAGTATAAACAGACTAAAATGGGAATTTTGTGCTCCAATATTTGGTAACTGAAACAATCTCAGATACACCCTTTGTATACTTTTAAGAAAACTCCTATAATTATGTTTGACCTAGAACAGCTGTTGTTTGTTACAATCTTTTGAGCAGCTTAGATTAATGTCCAAATTATTTTATTTTTAGTTGTCGTATTTTTTGTCAAACATCTTATTTCCTTATAACGGTGTTGGATAAGTGTATTTTAAGTTACTGCACAATTCTTTGCTTAATAATACTAAAATAAATGTTTTGTAAAATATTATTACACCGTTACTAGTTATTTTAAGTTAATTAAATTTAAGATTTATGAAAGAAAATCAACAAAAAATATATCGAAGTTAAGATTAACTGAAAAACGTAAAAAAATATAATCTATCTCGACTTTGGCTTGTAGGTATTATAAAATTATAAATTGTAGATTATTAAAATTAGTAAATAAATATTAGTCCGTTAATAAAATTACAACTGACATTATTATGTAGGTCGTGCTTATTAGCAGTTACCCAATTTCATTAAAAAAAAATGTTTAACTATCTTAAACTTGCTATTATATTAAAAAAAACTACATATATTGTATACATATCCATATTAATCGTACTAGATTAAAATAAATAAAAAAGAATCAAAAAATTAATATTCCTTTATGTTTGAATAAACTTGATGTATCTGAAAGTTAAGTGTATTATTATATTTTTACTTATAAATAATCAAAAATAAACTGCTGTGCAATTTCAATAAAAATGTAAAGGCTCGCTTTAAAAATGCAGTAGAAAATGTTAATATATTCATGTTATAATAAATATATTTAATGTTAAACAAAGATTATATTTTTTGCCATTAGCCAAAAATATGTAGTTAGGATCTGATAACGTAAAATATTATTATACCTACATTTTTCTGATCGTTTCGTGTTTTGTTTTTAATTTCTGTATCATATCTTGTGAAAATGTACCAACCTACGAATGATTGTATTTTTTTATTATTTTGAATTGTTTAAGGTTTTATAGGATCATAGTTACAATGATTTCGTATTAGACATTTGGTTACGGAACCCTAAAAAGATCTCTTTTGAAAATGTTGTTGGATAAAGTCGACATACTTTGATTTCTCTGAGTTGTAAATGCTCCCTAAAAGAACAATAAAAGGTATTAAAAATAGTAATGAAAATTTAAGTTCACCCAGTAACTTAAGGCTGCAGTCTTGCAAAATGCACTCGCGGGGAATTATTTGCGCAACTTTGAATTTTTTATTTATAACAAAATAATGAAATAACATGAAATATTTTTATTGCACATAGATATCCCTAATATAAGTAATAGCTAGTTATTTTTTTTAAGTTCATCTAGGTGGATTATGTTAGGTAAATCAAGTGTTAAATACAGCTCTTCTCGCCCAACATCATTTCGAGTTCTGTTTGTGCGCTTAGTTTATGGCAATGAAGAATTAATTTACAAATCGGTTCAGCGCATAATTAGCGCAACATTCTCGTCTTCAAAATGCTCTGATTAGTTTTTTCTAATTATGTTTCATTTTCTTAATCCAGAGGTCACAATTTCATCAAAATTCTATGTTTTTATCTCTTAATAAACGGTTTGTACCATAATACCTATGCATCGTATGTATGTAATAATTCGATTATTTTGTGGCCAAGAGTTCATTAAGCAAATCCTAAAAAAAAAACACCTAAATCACATTGTCACTAACAATAACAATAATCTCAAAAGACCTCCAAAAAACGAGTTTATAAACAAGAATTCTCTCTCAATTCTTGTTCTTTTAGGAGGTCTGTCGTTTGATGAAATTGTGACCTCTGGATTAAGAAAATGAAACATAATTAGAAAAAACTAATCGGCGCATTTTGAAGACGAGAATGTTGCGCTAATTATGCGCTGAACCGATTTGTAAATTAATTCTTCATTGCCATAAACTAAGCGCACAAACAGAACTCGAAATGATGTTGGGCGAGAAGAGCTGTATTTAACACTTGATTTACCTAACATAATCCACCTAGATGAACTTAAAAAAATAACTAGCTATTACTTATATTAGGGATATCTATGTGCAATAAAAATATTTCATGTTATTTCATTATTTTGTTATAAATAAAAAATTCAAAGTTGCGCAAATAATTCCCCGCGAGTGCATTTTGCAAGACTGCAGCCTTAAGGAATTAAAATTATGTTGATATTCTATTTAAATATTGTTCGCTTAGCTTTATATTTATTAAATACATACCTCCTATAAGATACGTACTCTTAGGCTGTAGGCAAGTAGACACAAAATAATATGAAAAATAATGTATTGTAGATTTAATTTTTATGTGTAATAAATATGTTATGAGGCATTGACTTATGTGGTTTTATTGAATCGAAAAGAAAAGAAATATCTCTCTGCAAGGGGCTGGATTTTTTTTAATTCTGGTATATTCCCAAATCGTCACTCATCGGTCACTGTTTGTTTTTTTTTTTATATGAAAAAGTTGCCCCACACTAAGAATTTCTCCTGTATTGTGGGTGCGTTCACAAACAATCAAACTCACATACCCAAATATCCAGACCCGAAACAACTATCTGTAGGCCATACAAATATTTGTTCCGTGCGGGGATCGAACCCGCGACACGCAGCGCAGCAGTCCATTGCTTGAGCCACTGCGCCAACCGTGTCCTCTAAATTTTCTTGATATGATAAGGAACTTTTGTGTCTCGTTAAAATAAAACTTCACAATAATACTTTAAAATGTTTAATAAATACATAACTGTCAGTATTAACATTTTACTTATTTTATTTGAGCATTTTATTTTATATTTTTTCTACATTTCGTGGTTGTTACGGGCAGAGTTCGCAGGAAATGGAAATAGTGATATAGTATAAAAGCAAAGCAATATTATAAATAAAAAAAAGTTAAAATGCCTAGCGACAATTCAAAAATTGACAAAGCATTTTTTTTATTTAAGTGACTTAACATCACGCTTGTCAATCTCGATGGATTAGGCAATGGTGGCTAGAAGTACCCACAAATGTTGCCAATTAAATCTCATATAAAATAGGGAGGGGGGGATCATTAATGGAAAACTCAATAACGCTGCCAGGTCTGGGAAATAAACCAAAAACCTCACGCATGCGACCACTACACTTACGAGCTACAAGTAACTTTCAGAATGAGTTTATGATAATCGATATTTTAACAAAATTCGCTTTCTAAAAGGAAGAGTTAATAAATGTACATAAATAACTAGGAATCAAGCAAAAAAGAGAAAGTATAGCAGAACGTCGAGAATGATCTAATTTTCAATAACATAGGTAACTCATATTCCACAACAGGTAAGTTATTAAATAAATAAATATAAAATATGCTATACTTAATAATAAAATATAGAATTTAATAATGCAATTAATATAAGTATAAATGCAATAATTTCACTACTTAAGCCTAAATTATTTTTAACATCAAGAATAATACTTGATTCGAATATTTTAGCGTAACTTGCCCGTAGGCCGTATCATGGTAATCAATAACAGTACTTTGCGAACGTAGTCCGGCAAAAATGATTCAACCCACAACCTCTTATTTTTTGTTTATTATTTTGAAAAAAGTAATGGAACATTCTAAATGTGTTTTTTTACTATCCAGTAAAATCGGTCCCGTATTCATCCAAAACGAATGCTTATTTTTTTTTTTCAATTTCTGAGAATTTTATAATATTTTCGCGTGGGTTGGTATATTTCTGCAGAACTAAGCTCATTGAGCAAAAAATATATGAAAAAGCTCATTAAAATAAATTAATAATAACAAATTATTTATAATTTCTACAGTTCAGTCTTAAACGCTAACTTTAAATCTATATTTAATAACAATAAATAAATGCATTTTCTTTAATAATTTACATTATTATTATACTAGGACAATATACAAAATTTATTTAAGTTGTTAACACCATTCGTGGATTTTTGGCGCCAAACTGGAAATGGCGTAGGTCACATCAGATGTTTATTTCTTAAAACATCGTCAATACCCAGGTATTTAAAAATATACACTTTATTTACTTTTTATAATAAAACAGGGCGTGACTGTAACCTAAAACAATACTAAAATTATTTAATTATATCAGAATTACAATTAATAATAGATTTTTTCAATAGAGAGCAGTAACATTATTTTATACAAAATTTTAATTTATTATAAACACTGAAAATAGTTTTAACGACAAACTACGGTACACTGCAAAATGAGATTTTATACAAACCTCTGCAGTAGACAGAAATAAGAATATTGGAAGCCAAAAGTGTACAGTTCTAATTCAGAAAAAAAACCGTAATTTAGGTTTATAAACATAATTTTGAACCATTTCTATAAGGAGTTTTTAATCATATAATCTGAAGCGACAAATTACCTTTTTTCTTCATTTCAGAACATAGAAACACAAATAAATTATATTGTGAAAAATTTATCTGCTATTTTATTGAAATATTGTAATATTTTTATCAATGTGAATGGAATACCTAACAAACATTATTTCACAAACACCCATATTTAATGTATTTCGTATACCAATACTATACACACACTCGAACACAAAAAATCGCACACAATCAAACACAAATTCAAAATCCAATTGACCCTTGAAAATTCAGACTGAGGAGGTCAGACAAGCAATCCATATAACACTGGTCTTCAGCTGCATCCGGTAAGACTGGAAGCGGACTCCAACATAGTTGGGAAAAGGCTAGGCAGATGATGATGATTTAATGAACACCAGTAATACTTTTTAGCCATGGCTTATAGAAGGTGGTCCTCATGTAAACTCCTGGTAGGAAGGGGGCTGCACACTTGATGCCGTGGGAGACTGTTCCCACTAGCTGCCATTTGCCATCGTCGCGTTGGAGGACAAGGGGGCCTCCACTGTCACCCTGGTAATATAAAAGTACATATAAGTGGCTTAATAATATAAGTGGCTTAATCTTCTTCTTAGCGTGTCGATGGCAATCTAAATTGTGTCGGCCTGGCAATCCAAAGTGGCTTAATAATATAAGTGGCTCAATAATATAAGTGGCTCAATAATATAAGTGGCTTAATAATAAAAGTACATTTAAGTGGCTTAACAATAACAGCCACTCGGGGCGATCTTCAGGTTAAGCCGCGATTGCTTTGTTTGGTCCGTGGGTCGTGGAGTTTCCTCCATGACTCGGAAGGCACGTCAACCCATTGGTCCTGGCTGTCATTTTGTAGATTTTTATCAGTTCTACTTCTTAGCGTGTCGATGACAATTCAAATATAGTCAGCCTTTGAATTTGAAAAGATGTTTGGCATTTTCAGTAACCATCATCAGCTCCTGTGATGTGCAAACAACAGGACAGGCAAGACAGTGACCTGAAAATTTGACTTACAATAATCATAAATGAGTATTGCGGTGATGACACCACTATTCGAATAGAGAAAGAAAACCCAATCATTTATGTACAGTCAGCATCAGAAGTCGATTGGCACTTCTCAAAGATTTACAGCAGGTTTTTTTAATAAAAATATGTTAGATTTTACCAGTTACTAACAAGTTATTAAAGAAAAAGGAATATTTTAAAGAAAAATCTTATAAAAACCTTAAAAATAATAGCTAAATTCCGAAACGTTAAGCTATTTCTGTTACTGACCGTACCCATCAAATAATGGTATCTTTTATTTTACTAGGACTTTTTCACATAATACTTACCTCACAAGAATCCTTCTGTCCGTTAGCGTATCCCGCGCAGATGAATGAGGTGAGGATCTTCTTGGAGTGTCCAGCGGTCTGGAACATGTCTTGGCAAGCGCTGTTCTCTATTACAGGCACCTGGAAACCATATTAGTTACAATAATCAAAATATTTAGGATTCTGCATAGTTTTGGAAATGTCAATTATTTATCTATGGATCCAGAATGTTTGGTCAGGTTATCGTTATCCTTACTTACTTACTAATATTATAAAAGTGAAAGTAAATCTGTCTGTCTGTCACGCTTTCACGCCAAAACTACTGAACTCAAATTCAAACTCAAACTCAAATATTTTATTTCAATTAAGCCATTACAGGCACTTTTGAATGTCAGAAGGACGGAAGAAGAACGAAACTACGAGTGCAATACGTCATTCCGATTTAAATGCAATTTAGTAGGTACACAGATAGGCAAGAAAAGGTTTGTAAGGGGTTGAAAACGATAAAGGTATTACTTTTGGTCGCAATAACCGACGTCCACGCGGATGAAACCGCGGGCATCAGCACTGACTGATGCTAATATTTTTACACGAATAGAAAGAAGTTCCAGTTCTATTTTAGGCATATCTTCCTGTGCTCGATATCAAAGACTTTTGTCCGATGACGGCGACTTTTGTACACACAATAAAGAAAGACGAAGCTTATGATTTGTCAGTGACTGTCCCTCGCGTCTCTTCATCTGTTTCTTTTATCTGCTTGCTGAATTTAAAGAGACTCATATGATATTATAAAGTGAACCAACACACTATCCTTACCTGTACTTCTTGTAATATAGCTGGTACAGAACCGCCGTATTTGAGTCGTCCCCATCCCGTGACGGTCGCCACACGGCCCGTAAAGTCTGCTTCATCAGGTGGCATGCAGATTGGCACTGTAGTGGAATATCAACCCATTTATGTAACACAATCAGAATAATAATTATTATTTTCCCACTTCTGGGACACACATACAAAGGTTGAGAGCGAAAAGAACTTAATCCACCAAGCACTACACGCGGACTTAATGTGGATTAGTCGTTATAGTGATTTAAAAATTCCAAGTGATTTTCTAGCATTAGCAGATAAGGTTTTCAGCGTAGTAGCGTAGTTTAAAATTGTAGTAGGTAGCTTCTTTACAAATATTTTGTAGTTACTGAAGTCATACATTTTAAGGAAAACCTTATTGTGATTTTCCTTTTCTTATTGACAGTAGAAGTAAAACTGACTACCGTTTTGTATAAAAAGGCAGATTGATTACATGTAATGACGGAATTCTCCATAATTCTAGATACCAACATCATGGAATAATCAGTCTTATTCTTCATGAATCTGCCCTTATTCCAATTAATTTGCTGTCCGCGCATCATGCTTTCTCCTTACACACTTCTCTATTACTCATTATTAAAACTAATTTACTTACCAATATGCGCATCAAACTTAATAGGCGCTTCTAACTCCAACAACGCAAGATCGTTCTCGAAGGTGGCTGCATCATAAGACCGGTGCACGATGACTTTCTTGACGTTCCTTGAAACCGGCTTCTTGGGCTCGAAGTCTCCGGAGATGTCGTTCTCACCGAATACTGCTACTAGAGACGCTAGGAAGCTGGAAGAAGGTTTTAATTATTAAAATAGTAACGTCTTGGATTAAGATAGGCAGCGCCGTTTGGATGTATTGCAAATCATGGAAATTATTCTACACCACTAACTTTTATCGATTATAAGAAAAAGCTGTCTGAACTCTTAGTAAGTGAAATTTTAAAGGTCGACGTTTAAAATATAATTATTATAAGCTCTAGCTTGCAAAGTTCAATTGTTCAATTGTCTTTTGCCTCAGAACATTAATTTGGCTGTAATGATAGCGTTCCTGCATTCCAATAACATGGCAAACATTAAAACGCTCCCGCACAGGTCTGTCAGATTGTATTATGGTCATTGAGTTCCAGCCACTTTTGTTAACCAGAAACTTACTTGGGTAAACGTGGTTTTCCTGGCTCTGAAATTTGCATTCCATTCAATCCACCCGGACTATGCGAGTTAAGGAAGAGAGACTGTCCTTCGTTGATATCACCTTGTGTTCTATTCATTGACTTATATTATATTACTGCGTAAGGACAGGGCGGACCGCATGATAAAATGACGCCTCGAATTTGGTCCCAAATAGGTCTTGACTAAACCGAAGTTTAAAAAAAAATGAATATTAAAAATTAAAATTTAACATTTTTTTTATTAACATTTTAATGAAAGCTTTATTTAATTTCTTTATACCTCAATAATACATCACACATTCATCGCTTTGATAATTATTAGTCTCCTTCTGACATTTTCCGACATGACCGTAAACAGCCAGAAGAGCTATTATTTATTTATTTATTTATTTACTTAAGGTTCACCCACAGCACATACATACACTTACTTAAAATAGATCATACGGTAATATTCTAATATATATGCCAATTACAGGTAAACACAACATTGACAACAAAGACGCCAGATTACCGCTTAGTTGCTAACTTAAATCTAGGTGTACAATAAATTAGGAACAAAAAATTAAAAAAACAATTAAATTTAAAGTTTTGATACAAATGCTACGTACTAGGGAAATAATAATGAAAACAGAGTAAATCATTCATTAACAGTAAAAGAATTTTTGACTACGTTTCGTTGGTGTGTAGGGAGGCCAATATTCTTGATTTAAACTTCACCTTACGGTCATTAAATATATCTGCTTCGGGTACGGACTTATTAAATGAATTAAGGTTGTCACACATTTTAAGGAGTGGTGAGTTGAGACCTGTGTTTGTAGAGGTAGTAGGGCGCTGTAGAATCGTGGTTATGGGATAGCGCGGAATTCTAGGCGGAACTTTCAATAGAATTCGCGAAAGCAGATCACCACAATCTATGCGACCGTTTACTAGTTTGTGGAGAAACATAAGGCTATGCATAATTCTCCGTTGCCGTAGAGGGGTCATCTTAAAGAAACTCAGACGCTGTTGATAGGGACACCTATGAGATAGGCCAGGGGACATAAATGCGAGGTGTCTGGTGAAAGCCCGTTGTATGCTCTCCAGTCGCTGAGAATGTATTGCGTAGAAAGGGTCCCAGGCAACACTGGCATATTCCAGCCTGCTACGTACTAAGGCATTGTATAGGATCACTTTAGTTTTGATAGACCTAAACTCTTTCGTATTACGTTTAAGAAACCCTAACAATTGGGCAGCTTTTTTAACGCAACTGTCTACATGTTGCTTGAATGTTAATTTTGTATCCATAATCACTCCGAGATCCCGAATTTCATCAACCTTAGTTAGTGTTACGCTATTGATTTTATATGACGTTACACTGGCTTGTTTCTTTTTTGTGAATGTAATGTGGAAACATTTCTTGACGTTTAGAGCCATGCCATTTTTATTGCACCAATCTTGTATTCGATCCAAGTCACTTTGAATCGCGACCGAGTCGTTTGGTGAAGTTATTGTCTTATAAATCTTTAAATCGTCAGCGAACATTAAAAACTTGCAGTTTTGTATTTGGTCAGCTATATCATTAATGAACAGCAAGAACAAGATTGGTGCCAGATGGGATCCTTGCGGTACTCCCGAGATAGAAACATATGGTTGTGATGTGTAACCATTCAAAACAACAGTCTGTGACCGTTGTTGTAAGTAAGATGTAAACCATCTCAGAAGTGATCCGTGAACACCGTTGGCTGCTAGTTTTGACAAGAGTAGTGAGTGACTCACTTTATCAAAAGCACTGCTGAAGTCTGTATATACAGCATCTACCTCCAATCGTTTGTCTAGAGATTCGGATATGTCGGACACAAACTGAATCAGATTGCTTTCCACTGAACGACCTGCTTTGAAACCATGTTGGTACGGTGAAATATTTGAGTCGAGGTGATGTGTGACTATGGGACAGATAAGCGATTCAAATATTTTAGGAAAACACGACAGTATTGAAATCGGACGGTAGTTCTTTACATCTGCAGGATCGTCTTTTTTGTAAATAGGAACAATTTTTGCCTGTTTCCATGCCTCAGGAAAAACGCCTTCAGCCAACGAGCGATTAAAGATAATGCAAAGAGGAAATGCAATATCTTTAATTTAATTATATTATTATTTTTATACCAAAATTACTTTTATACATATTTATAATTCAACGATAAACTCACCCGGGTTGACAATGCGCGGCGGTAGTAACAAACTTGTTGGTAATCAGAACACCTCCACACTTGTTCTTGGTGAAGAGACCGAGCCAGGTGGACTCCCTGACCAGGACCTGCCAGGGCCACTCCCCGAAGGCAGCACTCTTGCCGCCGACGATACGCCCCGTCTTGGAGAGGGGACGGACACCACACACTGGAAATATTGAGTAGAAGACTGATAAAGATATTATAAACATAAATAATTTATTATCGAAATTTGGAGCTGCATTACTGAGTATGCATCAGCTCAATGCTTATCGAGATGAACATGGCTTCCAGTTCTTATGGTGCAGGACTTATGTGGACAATTAGAACTGCGGAATATTTATCGTACAATCACCACAGACTTTTAGAATACCAAGTAGGTACTCGTACTAATAAGTATTAGATTACAATTTTCTTTGTCTTGTCCCGTCGATCGCTAGTGATTTTTGAACGTCTTTGCTTGTAGACTCTTGTCTTTTTTGAGTCGAATTAGGAAACATTTCAACTTTATAGTAATTTATGCCATGATGCGGTCAGCGTTGACAATCTATTTACTACTCAAGACTTAATACCCAGGGCTATTGTCAGTGTCTCTCAAGCTTCAGTTGTACTAACTTTGATGACCAATTGACAGTTGAGAATGCCATGAACGGGTACCATCTAAATTTGTTTGGCATAACACACTTGGCATATTCTTCTTTGAACGAATGTGTTTATGGCAGAACAATTATTTAATAGAATACTCATTTCGCAGAATGTTTAAATAGCCGAATTTTCAATGGCATACTTTTAAGATGGCAGAATTTTATTTGGTAGATTTTTATAAGGTATAACGACCGTCTCGCGAAAGTATCCTTTATGGGCGGCATGGGCACCGGGCCGTAGGCCGACGAAGGAGGCCGGCGGAGGCCCGGCACTTCGGGGACAGAAGATATTAGTGTTATTTAATATACGAGCGAAGCGAGTGCGCGTCATGGAGTACATGTGTTGCATGTATGAGTGACGTCATTATTATTATTATTATTAATAATAATTATTATTATTATTTTTGACATACATTTAATGTTCTCAGCTAGAAATTTTAGCCGGGGTGAGCTGATAATAATAATAATTATTATTATTGCATGTTACACGTATGTATGAAATGCGTGCCAAAAGACGATTCTGATTATGAATTTTCGGCGAGATGATGGTTCTGGAAATGAAGTTTATGCTCAAAGATGATTCTGACTTACAAAATTATGCGTTTTGAATTTATGGTAAATGAGTGTATGCCAAGTGATTTTCTGCGAAATGAAGTTTCTGCCATCCACTGTTATGCAAAACAAAATTCGGGTATAAAAAATTCTGCTAAAAAAGGTAGACCCGCCATGAACCGCCCGCCAGAAACTGACGGGCGGTTTTCGGTCACCACACACAACACCCACCTGATCGAAAGATGCTCCTTTATCTAAGGAGGCCGTAAGCGATGTTCCTCATTTTTTATGAACCTGGTTTAGTGATTGAAAAAATACTACTGCAAGGGTGTACTCTTCGCCTCCACTATTTATATAATTCATGGAGAAATACTTACAATTCTTATTATTATAATCAACAGGCTGATCCACATAGTTCTCTGTTGTCAGCTCATCTGCTAATTCTGTGGTTGTTGTAGCTGCTTGAGTGGTTGTGGTCACTTTCTTGATTGGTTTTGGCTTTTTTGTGGTCGTCGCCTGAAAGTATTGAGATTAAAAGACGACGCACCTGTTTGTACAAATATGTATCTTCTAAAATCACATATCATAATATTTTCTAAATTGATCACAATATCTGGGTGAGACCAACAATTTGATCTTTTTTTTCTGTCTCAGGAGATTCGGTAAGTCAATAAATTACTGTAATAGCTGTGACTCAGTATATAGGTCATAATCTATCTTCATCAGCCTGGTCAAACCTTTTCTAGATAATTTCTTGCTTATTCCAAAATGGTCAGTTTCAATCTATCTTGCTAAATATATAAGTCTGGCTACAAGACGCTATGAAAGAGTTCAACGCGTTAATTTTCGTTCAATATTAGGACGAAGATTGCTCTAATATTCAAATAATAATAATAAAAATTAGGTACAATTATCTAAATAGGTCACAAATTACAGGTCGTCAAAAATTCTTCCCTAAGGGAACAGTGCCCCGTTGGATGGCAATGCTGATTTTTGTCCCCGGTCACGTGAAGAATCGACCAACTTATTACTTAGATACAATCATCCTTACCGGCTTTTTCGTAGGGGCAGCGGTTGTGGTCGTCGGCGCTTGAGTGGTTGTAATTGGCCGTCGATACTGCGTGGTCAGCCGCACCGGCTTCTTTGTCGTCTTCACCGGAGGCTTTCGCGTGGTCGGCTTTGCCGTGGTAATCCTTACTGGCCTCTTCGTCGTCGTCAGAAAAGGCCTTTTCGTTGTTGGTGTTGTCCTTTTCGGCTTCGTCGTGGTCGTTTTTATTGCTGTTTCGTTTGGTTTCTTACCTAGTATAACTATATCGTGTAGCTCTTGGAATGTTCCTTGGAGATTTCCAACGATTTTGTTCACAAATACGTTCATTTTTTCGTTTAGTTTGACATCCATTTCCCATGTTGGTGTTGTGAATTCTACATCGTGTAGAATGTCTAATTCGTTGTCAGACATTGAAATGCTAGTGTTGTATAAAGATGGGTTTGAACCAGAAGCATTCAGCATTGGGTTTCTAACTGGTGGGAAGTTGATTAAATCATCAGGCGACGTCTGCATTTCTGGCTTGTTCGTCGTTGGTGCTTCAGTATAATCCATGATAGGACTTGTCAAAATTGGAGCAGGTCTTGTACCTACAGATGCTTTGATTGGGTATGGAGTAGTCACAATTCCTGGTTTGGGTGTAATAACTACTGTAGGTGAAGATGTAGATGGATAACTCGGTTTTCCCATATAAATGTTGTTAGTAGCAGCAATATGGTTGTTTACAGTAATCTGGCTGATTGGTTTCTTGAAAGGTTCTTGAGATATTTCGACAAACTGAGGTTCGTCGGCATCTAAAGGTGTTTTGGTTGTATGTATATCATTAAGTACTATGACAGTTGGTGTGACACTTGAGAAAGTATCAACAGTTTCGATAGCATCGTAAGTCACCACGTTCGATGGAACGGCTGGTCTTCTAATAGGACTAGCTCCAGTAACATAGCTGGTGGATGGAGGTTTCTTAGGAGTAGTAGGTCTCTGTGTGGTCGTAGAACTAACATAACTGAAGGTAGACAAATCACCAAAATCAGTGGGATCAGTAGGATATCTATTGAAGGCATCAATAGCTTGACTAGTTGATTGACTAGGGCTCGGTGAAGAGAAGTATGACGATGGTTTATCATCATCTTGTGGCAAGCTGTTTGGAGTCGTATGTATGTAGTCATACGACGGCTTTTTGCTCGGTGCTGGCTTCTTCGTCAAGTATGTTGATAACGACGTAGGTTTGAGAGTGACATAGTGACCCGTGGATGAGAAACTTGGATAAGTGTAGGAGTATGCAGGAGCTGGTGAAGATTTCGTCTCTATCATATCAATAGATGGAGTCACATCTTCGTTCATACTTGGAGTACTATCATTAAGCATTTGGATAATACTATTAATTGACGACAATTCTGGGGTTTTCTGTGTATATTTGCTTGCTGTAGAAATTACGACGTAATTCTCAGTTGAAGTCACAGGTTTTGGCCTAAATATAGGCTTGATCGGACGATGAGTTGACACTGTCTTTTGAGGCTCCGTGGTTGAAGTACTAGGAGTAACCGTCGGCTTCGTCTGCATCGATGACAGCTGTATATTAAAATCTGATGGTCTGACTACAGTATCAACTACAGAACCATTAGTATGTACTAGTATAGTCTCAGGACCGCCATGGTCAATACTGCTGTGCGTATAGTAATCAGGTTTAGGCTTCATATAAATATTACCATTACTGTCCTTAGGAGGTGAACTGAGCAAAGTATTCGTAATCTGCGTCAGTCCTTCCGAAATCATTTCAGCGTGTTCCCCTTCCGTACTCAAATCTTCTGGTTTGTACGTAGTTGCTGAAGTTTTATCAGCAGGCTTGTAACCTGGTGTAACTACAGGTTTATAACTGTTATGCCACGCGCTTAATTCTTCTGCATCATAATCGTCGCCTTCAGTTGCTTCTGGGTAGTCCAGGTAACTGGTCATGACAATTCCTGGGCCTTTGGGTATGTGGGATTGGCTATCGGATTTCAGCTGGCAGCAAGCCCCGAAGAGGAAGCCATCCATACAGGCTCCAACTACTTCGCCGCCTCGTTGGTAACATTCGTGGTTGAACATGCATATTTTGTTTCCTCTGTTGTATTTTGCAGCGCGCGATGCTTTGCAGTAGGTGGGGGTAATTCGGTAGCCTCCGAAGAGTTTTCTTGATTCTGTGGAAGAGAGAAAGAGTTTTTATTAATTTAGTTTTACGGGTTTATCTATTGCAAAACATTTAACTGAAAGTAAGGCCGTAAAGGTAATGGCATAGTTGTTCTAAAACGATGTGGTTTAGACCACCAATGGTACAATCGTTTATTAAAATATTATATTTATTTTTCTATACTTTACGTACAGTCGACCACGAAACGTGGTATCGTGGTGTTTAAGTAGAAGACCGAAAGAACAGCTAATATTGGTTTAATTACCAACTATAGTCAGTCGACAGTATATGTATATACGTACCTACCTACTATAATAGTTTTGTCTCACACAAAAATAGAAAAATCAACACAGGAACTAAAGAAATTGATTTATGTGTACGATTTCCCATTCTATAGGTTTCAAACTAACTGGGTTGTGGAGGACAGGCAGACAGTCGCTATATGTAAATTACTGGCATTCAGCTACATCCAGTTAGACTGAAAGCTGACCCCAACATAGTTGGAAAAAGTCTAGGCAGATGAGGAGTTTCCAAACTTTCATTGACCCTCAATAAGGAACAACCATAACCAAGTCACGGCATTACACCAAAAAGAAATTTCTACAACTAAATCACCAATAAAAAGCCCCACACATCTTATACTTTGTCAGCACAAAGCTACAAAACAGTGTTTAAAATCTAGGCACGCGAGAGTCTGCCTAGTTTTCTCCATCTAAGTAAAGTGTAGCTTAGACGTGTGTGACACTTTCTTGCAGTTTCTCCCCAGTAGAGCCAAATCGATGGCTGTTACATGACTTGCAAGAATTAAGGTTTGTGTGTTTCTAATTTGTTGGTAGAAGTTGGATAAGGATAATTCGTGGCGAAGGAGTGTATCAAGGCAAAGACTCTACCAGCGATAAAGTAGATGTCAAACCAACACAATGTATTATAATTTCACTTAAAATTAAATAAAATAACTTTTATTCCGGAAGAGAATAAGACTAAGATCACTTGGTCCCGACCATTATTACCTATACCATGAGATCTTATCATAAATTTTACCATCAAAGAACACCTACCTACATGTATAATGCAATAAAGTATTGAGTATTGAAGCAACATCCATAGAAGGAACTTTCCGCGAACATGTTGCTTGCAAAAAGGACGAAATACGAGAGCTCATTTAATGGAAGATATCACGAAAGTCTAATAACCAGTCTTACCACAGGGTATCGTATTACCCAAATACCAAAAACTATTTGAGTTGTGAAGGTCAGATAGGCAATTTGTTCCATGTACAATATTGGTATTCAGTTGCCTCTGTTTAGACTGGATGTCAAGCCTACCATAGTTAGGAAAAGGCATGGTACCTAGATGTTTGTAATTTAAATTAGTTTGTCTATGTTGGACAAAGATTGCACCATAAGGAGTAAGTATGCGTTTCCCCACAAAATAAAAAAGGTTTGTGAAATTTACTGGTCAGTGTCAGATTGTACGTTGATTTAAAATATCGTGATTCGCGACTTAATCACTACATATTATAAAACAAAGTCCTCCACCGCGTCTGTTTGTCTGTTTGCGATAAACTCAAAAACTACTCCAACAATTTTCATGCTGTATTATGGAATGGTTCTCGAGGAAGGTTTTAGTATATAATTTGACCGATACCCACGCGAGTGAAACCGCGGGCATCAGCTTAAATCATATGAAATAAAGTCATCATTAGGCTGGGAGCCGATCCCAACATAGTTTGGGAAAAGTTAGGCCACATCTTCCGAACATCAACATAAGTGGTCATCTCCCCTCCCCAGCAGCATCTGTTTGACTACATTTATTTTTTAATCGACTTCCAAAAAGGAGGAGAATCTCTATTCGTGTGTATGTATTTTTTTTGTCTCTTATACTCAACCAAATTACGAAAGACTAAGAGCTTTCTTTCCCGTCGGGGCTGCGGTTTGTTTACAAATGAAACCGCGGCCTGGACACTAAGTGCTTGGCCAGACTGGCAGCGCGGTGCGGGGAGCGGCGCGGGTCCGGGAACGCGCGCGTTTGTGCTGTCCGCAGTGGACTGCGGCTTGGTTCCGACTTCCGAATGTTGTATTGTCCAGTGTTTGTCAAACTATAATATGGATGAAGAAGACTTGTTTTTACTGGAAAATTCTTACTTTAAATGGCAAATGATAAAAGTGAAAAAATAAAATTAATTTAACCAGAGAAAATGAAGGAGAATTTTACACACTCTATGAAAGATTGCGAGAGCAATTTTTTTAATTTTTTTTTGTATTGACGATGTTCGACATCCACAGTGCAGGTCCCGCGCCCGCGTTTGCAGTCTGGCCTCACACTTAGTGTGCTTGGCCAGACTGGCAAAGAAGGAACATGGATGGTTTTTAGTCAGTCGAAGTATGACACTCCCTTTCGCTCTGCCCAAGAGCGGGAGAGGTTATTTGACGATTATCCACACAACAAATAAAAAAGAGCTTTCTTTAGACTGATCAGCCAGTCGGTCGTTATCAACGAGAACGGTTTGAAACTGTTAACAGCCTAAACACATTATGACTGTGTTGGTAACATTACAGCTTCTATTGGTAACTAACTGATTATCCTGTTAGCTCTTTGTGTGTCGATCGGATCGATCGAATCATCTCTTTAATATTCTTTTTTTTTTATTAAACTCTAGTTATTTTGTGTTGCACGATTGACATAGGTGTTACCCTATTTCAATGGAAGTTAAAAATATTTAGTATTTATAGATAAGTTATAACTTGAGTAGACAAAGGTAACGTATGTCCAGTAGTGGGCTTTTAAACAAGGAAAATGATGACAAACGGTTTGCTTCATTGTCACTAAGCGGTATTCTTTGATCTACTAACCTAAATGTACTTATTAAACAAAATTCTTCGAAAATAAATATGTATCAATCGTGTGCAAGACAAATTATCATATGTGTATTAATGAATGACTTGTAAAGTCTGTAACGGAGATACAGCTAGGAGAATACTGATAGTTAAACTCAGTATTAGTAGGTGTTTTCCTTTGTATGAAATAAAAGGTGTAACCAGACTCTTAACGAAGCCGTCAACCAAGGATTTTGTACATCAAAGTATAGTTATAGTGGTATGTTTCTATGCAAAAATGATTATGAGCAAAAATGTTTTTTTTGGGTGAATAATCACTTTTTACGGTGGGACTAAATGTAACGAAGTTAAAACATTGTGTTGATGGAAAAAAAACAACTTGTATTTAAAAAGACACTTGTGAGAGAGTGCGAGTTGTACTTTTAAATGTTTGTGATCGCACCCACGATACAGAAGAAATTCGTAGTGTGGGGTAACGTTTTCTTTTGTTTTAAACATTGCTTCCGTAACTAGTAGTGTCCAGGTAATGGTGTCCATAATAAAATATCACAATGACAAGGAAAAGAAAGGGGAGGTCTATACATTGATAATGATAATACTGATGAAGCTCATATTAATCCCACATGTTTCTAGCTTTTCCAACATCATAATGGCTGATGAAATGTTAGTTTCTCAGCCTTCCGAAACAATTTCGTAGTCTTTAGAATATCACTTCGTTTAGCAATTTGAGGAGTGTTCATTATTTCTTCATCGTTTCACAGATAGTTCTCTGTGTCGAGCCTGCATATAGGAAGAAGAAACAGAGAGCGAGATTGCCAGTAACACCAAGGCGTTGCTGGTATTTTTCGGGGAGCTGGGGTGGATCAAACAATGTTCCCACCCGTTCGCAAAATTCGTGCTTTAAACATGGAGTTGTGGACACACCAATGATATTCAAGTAAATATTAGAATATCATTGACACCAACCCGTTATACTATACTTATACTATCGCTTTCACTCACAGAACGTGATGTGCAGTGCACCTAAGTTCCTAAATTCGCGTACTAAAGAGGTTAACCGTTACCAAGCTCCTACATTTAAACAATTTTTGCATAAAAAGGAGATTCCTAAACGATACCACAGTGTTCTACATGGCACTGTTTTGGTTATTAGTAGACTTAACTAGAATAATAATTGACCAGATGTATGAACGTGGACTAGGCAAAAGGAGTATGTACGGATCGTATCAGTAGGCGTTCTGTGATTTTTTGCCTACCCCATGGGGAAAGGCGTGAGTTTGTATGTATGTAGAATAACAAATATTACGCCGGTTTTGCCGAAGGGTTAGGCAGTACAGCTACATTTGCCAGTTATGTTTACGTCTCATGTTATATCATCATCATCATCAGCCTATAATGTTTCCACTGTTGGGACACAGGCCTCCTCTCTTTGAGAGGGAATGGGCTATAATCTACCACGCGGGCCCAATGCGGATTGGTAGATGTCACATGTCTTCGAATTTTTTGGTTCTAAGACATGCCGGTTTCCTCACGATGTTTTCCTTCACCGTTTTGAGAGCGTGTTATACGGTGAAATATTGTTATCAACCGGCTAAAGATCATCACACACACTTGAATGTTACTGATAAATTACAGACCTTGGAATAATATAAATTCATGTTTTGAATGACAAAAATATGATAAATAACAACAACAACATTCATTTATTTTCAGGCAACGTTGAACCATTGTTTTAGTACTTACACACACACTCTCTCGAACGTTTTCATATATAAAAAATGTTGTAGTATTCAAAAAAAATTGTACTAGTTTATTGTAACTTTTTTAAGGGACAGAGACTCTTATTCCTTAAAACAGGTTATTTTATAACCTTATAGGAATAGCAGAACTCACCCACTAGATTATCTTTTACATAGTACAAACTTATAATTATGTTACATAACTTGTGCTTGCCTCTTGTTATACAATCTCCTTTAGAAATGATTATTAATTAAAACCTTAAAACTATGTAAGTACCTATTTTAGTAACACTTCAGTTGTGCACTAAGTCACTGTGAGAAGACATCATAGAGGCGTTGCTATATTCGAGCTAATAAATTCGTGTTGTCATGTCACATTTGAGTCAACGCTAAAATATTTCATTATGTATGATTCTTTTGCCTGTGTTATCTACATATAGGATACTTCTAGCGTTTTCATGAATATTGAAAGCATCGAGACGAGGAAGTTACGAAATTATAGAGCGTCGCGCGTCGCCGTCTCTTTAAATCATGCCTTTAAGACAGTCTCCTGTCACGTGTCAGAGCAACGACAAAAAAAAACACAAATAATTATTTATTCTTTGAATGTTGGCGTTGGCAGTTCATTGCTAAATGGAAAAAAAACGTGTGGCACTCGGAGACTGCCGCGGTAAAGCTATTGCATAGCATTTTTTATCAATTATTTAATTTGACAACCTCAGTTGACAACCTTGTTATTTTCCGTAACCATAGCAACCTGGTTGATCACAATATTTTCGATACGGAATTTCTGGATTCGCTCTCCACGTTCAAGGCCCGCGATAGAAGCTATGCAATAGCTTAATAATGAGCTGACAAATTGACGGCTTAGTAATCAATTTAAAGCTATTTTTTGCGGAATTAAAATTACGTGCAATAAAACTTGAGTTTCCGCGTCTATAAATCTATCAACACTGCATCAACAAGTTATAGTCTGTGGTAATTAAAAAATATGGCGACTCCTTCCGGCCTAATATGATTTGCAGACTTTGAAGTTGAACTAGCACTTTCTATTTCGTTAAAGAATGTTGATATGAATCATGTCAGGTATTTATGACATAAACAAGTTTTACCGGTGGTGATTCCAATCCTTCGATGAATGACAAAGATTCTACACTAATTAATTTATTAGTGACCAAACTTTACATCGGTAGAAATTACGAACTTTCATGCTTTAGGAGATAAATTCATTTTAAAAGGATCACTCTTGGACCCTGCAGTTAAAAAGGATGTGTGTTGTCATATTATTACAGATTTGAGTGTAACATAACATCATTCAGCGAAGCGTAGACTAAAGTTGTACCTTTATCCCTTTGTCATACTGCCCACCAGAGACTAAAGAGCAGTAACAGCCCTTTTGTGATTTTTCGTTTTATTAGTGATTCTGAAAGCGGGTTTCTTAAGCTTTCTATTGAATTAACTTACTTATTTCTAAGACTATTAGAATGGTTTTTATTTAACAGTTTTCACTTACTGCAAACGAAAAAAATTAACAATTTGGCGTGATTTCCCAACTAAAATACAGTATAAATTATACTGCAGATTAAATTTTAAGGTTTCACAACTAAAATGCAGTAAGCAATATAATTTTACAGTTCTTTAGATAGTTTTATATTTCTGGAAAAAAATTAAAAAAAAAATTAATACGCAGTAAAATTTACCGCCATACAAGCTATTTTTACTGCAAATTAAGAAAATACAATTTATTGTCACGAACTCCCAACTAAAATGCAGTAAAATCAAAGCTTGTCGCATTTTAGTTGTGAATACTTAACATTCTTTTATCATTATAAACTGACTAACACGCAGTAAAATACAGCATTACTGCAGATTAGTTTGGATAGCATAATGACACAGATATGATTATTCCTAGCTAAAGTGCAGTTAATGTTTTAATAAGAGAAAACTGTCAAAGGAGGTTGTGCATTCTGCGCAGGGTCCTTTATTAATTAGATGTTTTTTTTTATTTTTGATATGTAAATTTTACATAAGTGAGTTGAATTATTGTGATTAAATAGTAAGAAATAAACGGTCTTTAAAATGTGAACTAGCTATTTTTCTTACTGCACTAGTAAATTGAACACTTTTTTCTTAAAAAACTAACTAAAATGCAGTATTTTTTTGACCTTACTGCATGTTAGTTGGGTTTCTTGACAAAATAACTGATCCAAACGCAGTAATAGGGCTTTTTGCTGCATTTTACTAAGTTTAAAATGGTATTTTTTTACAAAAAAGGCTATGCAGTAATAGGCACCAAAAAGAATAAATGGCCATAATAAATTCAGTTATTAAGATATATTTTTTTTTATTGCTTTAACGTGTGAACCTATGCCTTTACAACCTTTCTGCATTCAAATTTTTTTGCTTATACATTCTGTTGATTTTTTAAAATCAATTCTTAACTTTAAATGCGTTTTACTCGAAATCGTGATTTTGCTGTTACTGCACTTTAGTGTATGGTGGGCAGCATAGGTGTATAGGTACAACTATTAGTCTACCTGGTGTCTGATAAACACCTGATGAAAAACTCAATAACACTTAGCCCGACATGGAGTTCAAATCCTAGACCTTAGCTCAGCAGTATCACTTGCGACCGGGTCCATATTGGCTCACATAAAGTTCTTTACCCGAAATTGTTCTTCCTAACAATTTGTAATCCGAATGATCACTCTTCCTAAAAATTTTCATCCTAAAGTTTTCATTCATACTATTTGTAGTGCTACCGACGATGTTCATAACACTCATGTTTCCGAAAATTGTAATTCATAATATCATTATTGTAAATATATTTAAACTCCTACTGTTTTTTATCCTAAACATAATTACCATAATATTTTCACTCATACAACTGTTTGATAAAATATATACAAGTAGCAAAAAGAGAAGAATTACAGGGCGTCAAAAAATTCGTCCACATTGCTGTCAACAGGAAAAGTGCCCAGAAGGCTGGCAGCATTACCACGTTGGATGGCAATGCTGATTCTTTGGCCAAAGAATAGGCCAGCCCTCTGGTCACGTGAAGAGTCGACCAACCGCTTGGCAATTTCCTTAAAAATTAGGTGAGCACTCGGACCCCAAGGCCCCAGTTTGGAAAACTGTTTGGAATGATTCAAATTTTTGTCTTGAAATGAAATAAATGAATGAAATTCAGGTCAGAGTGTCGTCTTGGGGCACTATGAAAAAAATACTTAGAAAAATTTCGCGATCAATTTCGAGGTAGCGCTCGCCGGCCGCTGCCGCGGTACCGCTCGCTTCGCTCGCTCGGCTCGCGCGTAGATGGTGACAGTTCTATCCTAACCTAACCTATGGATATCTTTGCATAGTATGGTCCCATTAAAATAGGTGGACAAATTTTAACACAGCGTTTAGTAAGCCTAACTAAAGACATCTAAACAAAAAAAAAACACTATAAAAAGTGATTTTATTTTGACTTAAAATAATAAATTGCCGGCACTCTAGAACAAAGTCATCCTATAAAAGTAGGTATTTTAATGTCTTTTTCTTGTATATTTTTTACTATTGTCCTTATTTTAGCGGTCTGAATGATTTCTAAAATTTTGTCCACCTATTTTAATGGGACCTTATATAATACTGATTATTATGAATAAAAAGTAATATAAACAAAAAAAGATATGACTTTGAATAATAGTGTAAAAGATGGTTATGTTTACGTTATGTTGAGAAAATATAGGAAAACAAAAATAATAGTGTAATAGATGTTTATTGCTAATGACATTATGAAGTTGAATGCTTCGGAATGAAAACATTAGAGACAGAATAGTTAGGAATTGCGATTGTTAGGATGAACATTTTCGGATTTCCAATTATCGGAGTTGAAATTTTAGGTGAACTTTGGCGCACCCCTTTTTTTTTTTTGGTGGGTGGAAAATCATCGAATGACCCCCCCCGCTCTTGGGCAGAGCGAAGGGGAGTGTCAGACTTCTACTGACTAAAAACCGAACCCATGTTCCTTCTTTGCCCTTGCGCCGAGGCCACGTAATCTAGTACAAAATACCGCGGCCCCGACGGGATACCGCGGCCCCGACGGGATACCGCGGCCCCGACGGGATACCGCGGCCCCGACGGGATACCGCGGCCCCGACGGGATACCGCGGCCCCGACGGGAACTTTGGCGCACCCCTTGCGACCTGCACTAGACCAAAAACGTAGTCATAAATTATAGTCAGTGACATAAATTAGTGACTATAAAAATATAAATAAAGACATGAATAGTGTCAAGAATTTGACCCGGTGTCTAGCTAATTATGGTTCATAAAATTGCCGTTTACTACTCACGAGACGATGACGATACGACTTTTTTGGGATGATTGTTTATCCATATAAAAAAGTGTTTAAATAAAATTAAAATATTGTGTTTTTTATGATGGTAAAGAGCTTCCACCAACACCTTAGCGGGTTGTTCGAAAGAGATACCACGGTCTCGACACATAGGGCTAAGAAGGAACATGGGTGGTTTTTAGTCAGTAGAAGTCTGACACTCCCTTCCGCTCTGCCCAGAACGGGAGGGGTTATTTTAAGATTTCACAATCATCAAAAACAAAAAGGAGGCTTTCATTGCACGGCTGAGATAAGGGCTTGATTCAGAAAGCAGGTACTCCTGGACATGGCACGATTAGTGAAGAGGTTCCTCTCTCTGCCCTGACCATCGGCAGCTTGAACCTTGTTCCTGATGCCGATGGACCATCTGTTTTTAGGGTTCCGTACCTCAAAAGGAAGAAATGGAACCCCTATAGGATCACTCGTGTGTCTGTCTGTCTGTACGACCACCCCTTTTCTCCGAAACTACTGAGCCAAAAATTTTGAAAAAAAAAAGACGGGTTGCACTCCGGGAGTGCCGGCAGAAGTGAAAACTTGATTATTAACGTTGAGCATGTTTGATATTTTGGAATGGTTAGGGAATAATTTTGCACCAATTGCTTTAACAGTATAAAAGTACTATCATTTATGTGGTAGAATACAATATTGATTTATTGCGCTATCGTACACAAACATGACAATTTATATTACATTAAAAATTTAACACTTTAAAACTATTACAATTATTTTACATTAAAAAGTTTATCTCTCCGAAAAATCAACTTTCATCCATAATTTCAACGACTTTTTCACCATCATCATTACCAGAACTATCATCGCCAATCTCTAAAACTGATACGATAGGTTTATGGTAGCTGAAGTAAGAAACGAACAGTTTTGATTCGAACCTATTTAAATGTCTAATAAAGACCGCATCAATAGTAGTTTTGTATTTCGTTGTGCTAAGATTGCGATCATTCGACATAGTTAAACCAAATTCATTATTTAAAAATTCAATTATTTCGCCATAACTATGCTAACCCATTTATTTTGTCTTTCCCTGTCCTCCGATCGGAACTCCGATTGGTAGGAGGAGCGGGAATACTTTTTCCCATGCCTCCGATTAAGCATCATAAAAACATTGTACAGTCTAGTTCAAAATAAATTATTTTTGTATTTTATTGACTGTACAGTCGACATCGTTAACGTTCAGGGTCAAAAAATCCAACTCCCACACGACTAGTCTAAGATCGATAGTTTCCGAGATATAGCCGTTTCAATTTTGACAGCTGTCATCCGAAATGTAGATCTCATTGAGATCTATCACTTGTCCCTACACACAACTAGTCTAAGGTCGATAGTTTCCGAGATATAGCTGTTTCAATTTTGACAGCTGTCATCCGAAATGTAGATCTCATTGAGACCTATCACTTGTCCCTACACACAACTAGTCTAAGGTCGATAGTTTCCGAGATATAGCCGTTTCAATTTTGACAGCTGTCATCTGAAATGTAGATCTCATTGAGACCTATCACTTGTCCCTACACACAACTAGTCTAAGGTCGATAGTTTCCGAGATATAGCCGTTTCAATTTTGACAGCTGTCATCCGAAATGTAGATCTCATTGAGACCTATCACTTGTCCCTACACACAACTAGTCTTAGGTCGATAGTTTCCGAGATATAGCCGTTTCAATTTTGACAGCTGTCATCCGAAATGTAGATCTCATTGAGACCTATCACTTGTCCCTACACACAACTAGTCTAAGGTCGATAGTTTCCGAGATATAGCTGTTTCAATTTTGACAGCTGTCATCCGAAATGTAGATCTCATTGAGACCTATCACTTGTCCCTACACACAACTAGTCTAAGGTCGATAGTTTCCGAGATATAGCCGTTTCAATTTTGACAGCTGTCATCTGAAATGTAGATCTCATTGAGACCTATCACTTGTCCCTACACACAACTAGTCTAAGGTCGATAGTTTCCGAGATATAGCCGTTTCAATTTTGACAGCTGTCATCCGAAATGTAGATCTCATTGAGACCTATCAATTGTCCCTACACACAACTAGTCTAAGGTCGATAGTTTCCGAGATATAGCTGTTTCAATTTTGACAGCTGTCATCATTATTATTATTATTATTATTATTAATTATTATTATTATTATTAATTATTATTATTATTATTAATTATATTATTATTATTAATAATTTTATTATTATTATTATTAATAATTTTATTATTATTATTATTAATAATTTTATTATTATTATTATTATTATTAATTATATTATTATTAATAATAATTATTATTATTATTAAGCGCCCTGCGCTGCCTAAACGAAACAGTAGGCCCAGGCATATCTCCATCCGTCTTACGCTTTTTCGATCAGGGTCACGTGGTCACGTGTCCTGACGAATTTTCGATCAGGGTCACGTGGTCACGTATCCTGACGCGAGTTTAAGATTTTATACCCATCACAGAACAATTTCCCAAAGTGCTCAACGCCGCTAAAGAAGTTTTCACTTCAAAAATACAGAAATTAGTTCAACACTTAAAGATTATTCTGGAAAACCTATGAAAAGCCCCCAAAAAAAAAAATGGAAATCTCTCAATATCTACTACAATGATACGGAAACCTTCATGTGCAAGTCCGACTTGCACTTGGCCAGTTTTTTTTAATATTGTTTATTGTTTTTTTATACTTTTGTTTCTAAAATGTTTAAAAATTAAATTATAAGATACTCGAGTTTTAATTATGACGCGATAGAGTTCGAAATACAATAACGACTCATTAGTTTATACCATGTTAACACATGTTTGAACACAAAATTATACTGTACGACGCGACGTGACGGACGTCTTTTGTTTATTGTTACACATCTATCCAAAAAGAAAACATTTTTGTTATTCAAGGTTACTATGCCTGGTTTTCTATTCAATATGGCCACTATTGCCAAACGAATTGGTGACTGCAGTGTACACGTACAGATTACCACATATCCAATGGTTCATGCTAACGTTTAGGGGGCGGTATTTGTAGCTCAAGTTTTTCTACTTGCAATTCGCACATCATTTCCGTTTGAACAACAAGAAATTTGTTTTGAAATAATTTTTGTTAGTTATAGTGTTATTGTTAATTTTACAGGGTGACGTTATAGCTCAGCGATAAAGCCCTTTAAATAATGAAAAAAAAAAACTACAAGAAATTACTACTACTACATTTTCAGAAAAAAAAATTGGATTAGGGCCACGGCGTCAAAAAAAGACATGGTTCTGTTTCGTTGATGACAACTTCGTGAATGACATTTGAATCGGGGGTGCCCCCGCCGAGTCGAGCGCGAAGCAAACACTGCCGTACCATCCTTTACTGGAATAGTATTGTCTCAATCACTCATGGTACTGAAAAGCTTATCTATCGCTTAATGCAGGATGTACGAACTTGAACTCTTCTCATCCCTCTACAGGTTCCGACAAATCTCGTTATTTAAATCTTAGCAACCATATCCGGAAGTTTTTTTTTTGTATTATCTTCGACCTCCTATCTGCTTCGAAGGACGTGACGTTTGATGACTGAAGCCATCAATCGTCTCATCCTCGTCTCCTCACCTCTAAAATCACAACATTCTAACACGTATTACAGCCGGAAGGATCGTCAAAAGTGATCAGGACACAATGTGTGTCGATCACAACACATATCGAATACTAATATCGATTTCAACCGAGTCGATTACCAATTCTAATCGAGTTGAACACTTTCGAATCGGACTCGGTATCTTAGTGCATTTGAACACGTTTTGCATTTGTTTTTAGATGAAAGTGTTCTTATTTTCTTGTATCTAGGCATATTAGAAACTACAAGTGTGTCTACGGCAAAATATTGTAATGTCTTTGGTCTGTGAGAACAGTCGATGAATAAAATATGCAGCTATTAAGATGCGATCATGTTAAATTTATGTTTATTTTGTAAATTAGTCGTTTTTGTAAATAAGCTCGTTCCATCGTCGACCTCATCTCTGCCCTTAGTTATAAGATTGCGGCAAAGAGTAAACTATTTCAAATAATAAATAAAAAAATTAAGTTCAAAAATCTAAAACCCGACTACTAACAAAATCGCGGTCTTAAAAGTAGAAAACAAGAAAATAATTCTTGTCTGATATTCTTCGTAGTCGCATGCCACTGATACCTGATGCTCCGTCATGGCGTTCTCATTGATACAGAAGTCAGCTGCTAATTGCCATTAGCAAGGTGGCATGCGACTACGAAGAATATCAGACAAGAATTATTTTCTTGTTTTCTACTTTTAAGACCGCGATTTTAGATTTTTGAACTTATTTTTTTTATTTTAATTTTATTTTTGTGTGTACTGAAACTATAATATAATACATATTTGTAATGTGCTCGCCAAGACCTTTCATTTGATGCCAAACTTGCTATGATTATCTCAATTTAATATTTTTTGAGGTAAGTTTTTGACATTTAAATTCCATCAAAAAAGAATTTATAAAATTTATATAGCCTATGTCACCCGGGCTATTCTAACGAATCTATAGACACCTAATTTATTAAAATCCGTTCAGTAGTTTAGGCGCTACGGTGGAACATACATACATACATACATACGTGACTGGCCTGTTGGTCTAGTGGTTAGTGACCCTAACTGCTATGCCGGAGGTCGTGGGTTCGATTCCCACCCAGGACAAATGTTTGTGTGATGAGCACGATCATTTGTTCTGTGTCTGGGTGTAATTTATCTATAATATGTATGTATTTAGAAATATATAAGTATGTTTATCAGTTGTCTAGTACCCATAACACAAGCTCTGCTTAGCTTGGGACTAGATGGCGTTGTGTGATAGTTGTGGAATATTATTATTATTATATTATTATTATTATACATAGACTGCCAAAATCATTACCCTTCCTTTTGGCATCGCCGTAGTCGGGTAAAAAAATAGTAATAACAAACACAATTGTCAATATTATTTCCGAGGGCGTTCGGAAGAGCTCTTGACTCTTTAGGTTAAGCCCCGTTATTCTTGATTGGTCTGTGGATGGGTGATACTGATCACCCATTATTACATACAGAGTTTCATACGTTGCACGGAAAGCACGTAAAGACGTATGCTCCGGCTGTTAGTTCCAAGTCTTTGACAGTCGTTACAGAAGTTACAGGTCAGTGACCCGTTCAGCAGCATCCGGTTAGACTGGAAGTCGACCTCAACGTAGTTGGGAAAAGGTTAGGCAGATGCTAAGGTCAGTGTTTCCTATTAGACGAAGGCTCTGAGAAGAAACACCTAAACACACATATGTTGGAAAAACCTGAACCATCCGGGATGCTCCGGTCGAACTAATGTTTCATAACTTTGCGATTCAAAGTCTATACCGACCCATAATAACCTTGGAGCGTGAGCTTGACCATCAAGCTTGACTTCGCTGTTGTCAAGGTTTGGTTCTTTTGCGGTCATATTTAGTTATGCTGCTCTCACAACGGTGAAGGAAAACATCGTGAGGAAACCACAAAAATAAAATTTCGAAAGAATGTGATATCTCACAATATGCTCTGGGTCCGCGTGGTAGATTAAAGCCCGCTCCCTTTTCTAAAGAGGAGGCCTGAGTCCCAGCAGTGGAAGAAAGAAAGAATGAAAAAATATTTATTTCTCGTAGAAATAAAAACGTAAAGGAGACAACAAAGAGTAAAAAAGTGCGAACATTATAGGCTAATAATTATGCTATGTTTAGCTTGAATACCATAAACGCTTATGTTGCGAAAAAAATACTATGACAGCGTGGTCTGTTTAATATCAAATGTGCTTTAAATTGTCATTTTTATAAGAGCAGGAGACAAAATAACTTTAAAAAAAATGTTTTTCCTACTCCTCCGCTATTATTTTCTGATTAATTTTGTTGCGGTATCCAAGACAGTCTATTTGTTTCTCTGGGACTTTGTCGGGCTTCAATGTCTCAACGATTTTCTGGTGGTCGCCATTGTTGATTCTGGCTTACAGGTTGCCGTGGTTTGTAAATAGTGTGTAACTTGACTTTGTCTGAATTATTTCATGATCATTGCTCTCAAAATGTAAGGAAACCGGTCGAGTCCTAAAACGGGCAATTTATTTGACATCCACCAATACTCAATACTCAATACTTAATTGCATTCCATAATGTGTACATGTAACAGTTGGTATGTCAAAACATAGAATCAATTATGGACCCTGTCGGGCACAGCAAAGTTAATTTTTATAGGAGAGAGGATGAAGGCGTCTTTTAAATAGAATAACAAAATAAATAATATTGGTTTAAAATAGTGTCAGTAAGATAGTTATATTTGCTATGAAGAATTGAAAATGAAAGAAATTATGATGAATTATATTATTAATAATTAAAATAAATTAAATACTTTTTTAAGTTTTTTTTTGGTATTATGTCAAAATAGTTTTTATTGTCATTGAAATTTATCATTAAAATATTCGTCAATAGTGTAGTAGCTTTTGGTTATTAAAAATTGTTTTAATTTATTGATAAAGGCATTATGATTATTTATATTTTTGATGTATTCCGGTAACTTATTGTAAATTTTAATGGACATAACGAATGTACTAGAAGAGTGCATTTTTAATCGTGAAGAAGGTATGTTTAATCTGCTTTCATGTCTAAATGCAATTTTTGTTTGGATATCTCCTCTTTTGGTATAGAATTGCGGATATTTTCGTACAAATTTACAAATTTCAAATATGTAGAGGCAGGGCAGGGTTAATATTTTTAGGTCTATAAAATGAGGTTTACAGGAGTCCGTATCTTTGATATTTATTAAGATTCTAATCAATTTTTTCTGTATAGTGAATAATGTAGGGGCGTCTGTACTATTTCCCCATAAGATAACTCCATACTTGAGCCAAGCAAATGCGTACGCGTAATATGTTACTAGTGCTGTTTTGAGGTCTGTTGTTTTCTTAATTTCTCGGAGAGCGTATGTAAACTTGGATAACTTTGCTCTTACTTTTTGAATATGCGATTTCCAATTGGTGTGTGAATCTATGTCTAGGCCTAAAAGGGTGAATTTATTTACAGCTTCTAATTTTGATCCGTTGTATTTGAAATTTATAGTTAAAGGTATTTTTTGTCGGGGGTGGAACGTTATTATTTTTGTCTTATTGTAGTTAATTTCAAGGTTGTGTTCGTTCATCCAATGTGTAATAGTGTCAAGTATAGAAGTCAATCTTTGGTTTAAATTTATATTGTTATCACATGATGTTAAGATAGAGATATCGTCGGCGAACAATACGCATGACTCATTGATGTGGTTAGGGAGATCGTTTATGTAAACAAGGAATAGCAGGCACCCTATCACAGTTCCTTGTGGTATAGAAGCGTTTACGGGCATGTTTTGGGATCGAATTAATTCTATTTCTTTTGATTTATGATTGTAATATTCTATTTCTACAACTTGTTCTCTATTTTTTAGATAAGATGTGAACCATTCGAGACTTTTTCCGCGGATACCTATGTTGTATAGTTTATTTAATAATATATCGAATTGCACCTTATCATAAGCCTTTGTCATGTCCAACAACAATCCTACAGCGTATTTTTTCTTATTAATTAAATTGAGGGCTTCTTGTATATATTTATAAACAGCTAAAACGGTTGATCGATTTTTGCGAAAACCATTCTGACTATCATTGAATATATTAAATTTTTCACAAAATGCATAAACACGATCACACATGGCTTTCTCAAATATTTTTGAGGCTGTTGGTAAGACAGCAATGGGACGGTAGTTGTTTGGGTCGGTGTTTATATTCTTCTTGTGGATCGGTTTTATAAGAGCTTTTTTTAATAAATCGGGAAAAACGCCTTGTTCAAATGATTGGTTCAGTAGTATATAAAACGGCAAGGTTAGTTCGTCAGCACATTGTCTTATAAGAGTGGGTGGAAGTTCGTCAATTCCATGGCTTTTTTTGTTTTTTAAATTTTTAATTATTGTATTTACTTCGTAAGGATCCACTGGGCTAAGAAATAATGTATTTTGTGTTGTTGAAAGCGCCGGAGGTCTTTTTGGTTTGTTGCCGGCAGGTTTGGTGCTGTCCTCACCAATAGAAGTAAAGAAACTATTAAATATATTGGCCACCTCTTGGGGTTCTGAAGTTAAGTTATTATTTATTTGTAGGGTTATATTGTGTTTGCCACTTTTTGGTTTTTTGTTTGTACGTTCATTGATTATTCCCCACATTGTTTTAACTTTATTGTTAGATTGCATCATTTTATTTTTAAAGTGTAATTTTTTTGCAGTTGCGACCGTTTTCTTCAATGTTTTTTCATACTTTTTATAATATTTTGTTAATATTGGATTTTTTGTCTTTGTCGTTAATGTCTTCAATAGTCTTTTATTTAAACAAGATTTTTTTATACCCACAGTGAGCCAATATTTTTTATATTCTGTTTTTAGTTTAATTTTACGCAACGGTATACATTGATTTAGAATAGAGATAAGTGTGTCATTAAATGTTTGATAATTTATGATAATGTTATTGTCGGTTTTAAGAATATCATTCCAATTTAATTTTTGTATTTTCTCTTTGGATTTTAATATGTTTGTGTTATTAAATAACCTTTTCATTGTGTGCCAAATATATTTTTCTGATTGTTTAGGTATTTTTAAATGTAATATTGTACTATGGTGGTCGGAGAAACCTAGCTCTTCTGTAGTTGTGTACATGTCTTTAAAGACAAAATTTGTGAATATAAGATCTATGCACGTTTCGGTGTTTGGTGTAATACGTGTAGGGCTTTTTATATGTTGAGTAAAATTATGTTCTTGCATGAGATTTAAAAATTGATTTGTTTCAATTGTTGATAAAATACTTCCTCCTCTCTTCTATTCCAGTACATAGTTATTATCAATAAATTTTCTTTTGGCAATTCCGTGGCGCAAAGTTCTATTATATATTCTATAGACATGTCTGAAATATCGTTTCTATTTATGCTGTCGATATGTTCTTGTAGAAGTGTACAAACACCGCCACCTGTCCTAGTGCTTCGACAGAAGGAAGATGCAAATTTATATCCACTAAATTGAATGAGATCAAGTTTTCCTTGAGTTAGCCAAGTTTCTGAAATGCATATTGCCTTATACAATGGATTTTTATCAATAAATGCTTCAAGTATATCTTGCTTGTTATTAAGGCTTTGGAAATTTTGGAACATTATTTTAAATGGTAGGTCGTTGTTTACGAAATGTCTGGTTCTTAGCTTCGTAGGACATATTATTTGTAGGGCAAAGCTGGTTGGTGTTGTTCAAAATAATATCATTTTCTTGAGTGTTGTATTCGTATTGGTGTTTGTTGTTTTCAATGTTTATCAGTTTTCCGTCTATATAAAGGTGGTTTTTTCTTATAATTGCATGAGATCCATTTTTCCTAGCTTTAAATCATTCTTCTCGCATTTGTGCTCTATACTTTCGTTCATTTACATCTAAGAATTCAGATATGAATAGTCCGGTTCCTTGAAAGTAAGTGCTATTGTTAATAATATATTTAGCCATTCTCTTACTAATAAATTCGATAACAAGTGGTCGGTTCTTAGGTCCACCGGGTCTTCCAAGTCTGTACAGGTCTTCTATAAATCCTGAGACGTCTATGTTGACTATATCGCGGAACAATTCGAATAATCTGTCATAAAGTGCACTTTCAGGCTCTTTGTAGTAGTCGGCCAGGCCGTAGAGTACAATTTTTCTAGAGTTATTTTCTTGTTTATTTGAAACTTTTGGAATTTTTGATGCTTCTGTAGCCAGCTGTCTTATTTCTTCCTTTAATTTTTCATTTTCTGTTTGAAGTTTTTCTAATTTTTTATTAATGTTGTCTATTTCTTGCTTTCTTTGGTCGTTCTGTGTTGATAAGGCCTTTGTCTTATAATCTAGATCTTGTTTCAATTCTGTGATAGCATTATATATTTCTGTATGTATTGTGTTTTGTAATTCTTGTATAATAGACTTGTTGTTTTCTTTAAGATGTGTGATTATTAGTTCACTCAAACCTTGCATTGTGAATTGCGTATGTGTGTCATTCATGGTCTTTACATTTTCTTCTGTGTGGATCATATCATTATTTTCCATAGCTATGGTGTCGCCTATGAAGCTCAGGTCGTCAGAACAAGTTGTGTCGTTGTTTGAATTTATTGTTTTCTTTCTCAAAGTGACATTAGCCTCCTCAGGTGGTATAGATGATAGCTGATTGATTTCGGTGCCTCTAGGAATACGTAAAGGGGTGTTTGTGTTTCCAGTCTTGGGTATTTTACAGATGCATGTTTGACATTTCCATGTATTTTTACTTTCCAGTGTCATCTTTTTAGTGTAGTAGTCTTTAGAAACACCGCCGCACTCTAGATCATATCTGCATTTACAGAGCACACAGATAAGATTTTCTCTTATAGGTAGTTTATTTTTGCATCCCGCGCATACAGGTATAGATGTCATTTTTAGAAACTGTTTACGTGTTTTCTTTTAGGATTTCTAAGCTCGTTCAATATGGCAAAATTTGAGTAAGCGACCTCTAGCGTGTAGTAGCTAAAGTTCTTCTCTGAACGACTTTTGTGATACTTAGTTTCAGTCATATGCGATAGATGGCGCTATTTTATACTATTGTGTTGAACATGATAGCTGTCACTTCCAAGGAAAAATTTTAAAGTTTTGGTGCTAATGGAATGAATGTGTACCTTTTCTGATGGTTTTCCTTCTTCTTTTAAGTGTAACTTCGTATTTATCACTTTTCCAAAACAGTTTGCACCATATCACACACTTTTTTCGTTATTTTTTCAAAATGTGGGGTCGTTAATGCTTCTTGTTTGTATTGTTTATTTTTATATCACTGGATAGATCTTTCGCGCGTACTCCAATATCACACACTACATGTGACTTACACATTCGAATGAATACTTTTTCTTAGGTATCTAATCACTTAAACTATTTTTGTGAATTATAAACACAGAGCAACTTCTTTGTTTGCGATCGGTGGCGCCCTCTCCAAGACGAATTGGATCGTCCTAGTAGACGAATATAGGCCTGTGTTGAAGTTCTGTTCCAGACCTGGTCTGTAGACTAGTCCTAGGTGTGGTATGTGACTATTCCCAGACCCAGCATGCAAACTGGAATAAAATGCATTTGTGGGTATACACAAAACTTCCTTGATTGACAACAATTCCCAAGCGTTGCTCCGAAAACCTCGTGGTCAAGGCTCCGTTCTGAATTAATGATCGGTTTAAAATTCAAATCGAGTAGCCACTTTCGAATCCAGTATTCAGACATATTTACTGTCGGCTCAAGTTCAATTTGTTTTGAGAAAGCTCGGTTTTGGCGAAATGCCATTGAATAATATCCTTTGGGTTTAAAGTTGTTACTTGGCAAGGGAAAATCTTTTGCAGGTGATAGTACCTACCTAGTAGAATGAAACTTGATGACTCTTTAAAATATCTGCACGTCTCTCCAGCCTTTTCTCATATATATTGGAGTCTTCTAATCTATATACCTGGATGCATCTAAATACCAGCATTTGACATAGAGTATTTCTATTTGAAATTCCCAACCCAGTTACTTTCTACTGATTAAGTATATCGAAAGAAAAATGAATAAATATGTAGAAAGAGAAATATTTATAACTGGAATATTTAAGAAGCAGCCCCGGACTTTAGATTTGTGACTGGTTGATAGCAATATGTTCACCCTCTATTTTTTTCCTAGCCTGCTTTGTTCCACTTCTAGGCAAAGGCCTCCCTTCACTCCTTAAATTTCTCACAAACCCGTTCGTATTCGTTCTAGTTCGTATGTAACTTATTCAGTTTGTCCCGTCATCTCGTTCGTGCCTGCCTATTACGTAGGACTTCATCGTAATTGGCACAATTCAGATATACTATAACCCTCCGTCGGGGCTGCGGGTTGTTTAAAAGAGATACCACGGCCTCGACACAAAGGGCTAAGAAGGAACATGGGTGGTTTTTAGCCAGTAGAAGTCTGACACTACCTACCGAGCGGGAGGAGTCATTTAATGATTTCCAAAGCTCCAAAAAAAAAGGTACGTAACCCTCGGTGATTACAGGCATTTCTTTTATTTAGCCACTGCTGGTCGAAGGCCTCCTCCATAGCCTTTCAATCTTCTCTCTACCTGGCTTTCTCCGACCAGTCTCGCACAAAAGCCAGCGTTTTCTAGACCTCCCTCGGCGAAAACGCCCGGTCATCTGGCACCCACAGCGTGACGGCTGACGACAATCAAAACGTAACAAAAAACCATATACTCGTAGGTATTATTGTAAACACGACTTCCACCTCTTTTTCCCCAACAACAGACTCACTGACATAACACGAAACCAATTTAACAGAACTATAGAAAACCGATGACATGTTTAACAGTAATCGACAAAAACGGCCAGTGACGTCATTAGGTGAAAGTCACTCTCATTTTCACGGCGTCACGCGTTTAAAACGAACAATTTGTTGAGGTTTTATGTAATTTTGAAGAGGCGTTTATTAGATGTTTTGGAGAGGAAATCGATAGCGGATGTTGGTGATTTTTGACACGCAATACTATGATGCATCATAGAGATTTTACGAGAATTTATTTTTAGTCATATGCACGGTGACTTTACCCATCGGTTTCTTTACATTTACTGCTTGGACAGATTAATGGGCCTACCACACGCTCAAACATCACCACACTTTTGCCTGCGATTACACGGTGGCACAGTACATAGCGCGTGTAGTTGGTAATGGTAATACAGTTTGAGAAGTAATTAATTGCTATAGCAATTATAAAATTTTGGTGAGCTAAAAAAACAGCATTTAAATAATTTTGTCGGCATACAAAGATTTTGTTTGCAATTAAAACAATCAGGCAGCAATCATTGTTCCGCAAATAATGTTAATAATGGTCACAAATTAAATCATAAATAGGCAGCTTACAATAACATGAGTTTCCATAATAAACATTCAGTCCGCAAAATAACTACTTGGTCAGCAAGATTTCATGATCGATCAGCAGAGAAAACATTATATACTTAAGCAGTTTGTTTGATTGGTATGCATATTTAAAACATGGTGAGCAAAATAACTAATTGGATTGCGAAAATCGGCAATGTACGTTAAAAGTGGGCGGTTAGGTTAGATTTTACATAGAGCAATTACCTATTTGATCTGCGATCCAGTCATCAATATACTTTTGTAAGACTGGCAATTACACGAAACCTACTCTATGTTGATACCAGTATTTCACATGGAGCCTGTTTACCTGTCCTCCATATTCCAGTTACCAGTTAAGACGATACCCTTTGGTAAGACTGGCTGTCAGACTTTAAGCTCCACCTACATTACCGACTACCCAAGATCTATATATAATTATATAATACTAGCGGACGTCCCGCGGTTTCACCCGCGTAGATCCCGTTCCCGTGGGAATACTGGGATAAAAAGTAGCCTATGACACTCAGCAATAATGTGGCTTTCTATTGGTGACAGAATTTTTTAAATCGGTTCAGTAAATCCCGAGATTACCCCTTACAATTTAACAAACACACAAACTTTACTTCTTTATAATATTAGTATAGAAGTTTAGATTATGGCAGCCCGTTCCAACGGGTTACCGTGCTTTCCGAGGCGCGGTGGTCACCCATCCACGGGCCAACCCAGGCAAATGTGGCGTAACCTGAGTTTTTCCCGAGTATTTCTTATTATTTTGCCACGAGCTCAAACACAATATTGTAAATTCTTATTCTTATTCTTTATTGCACACATAAAATAACAAATATAAACAAAAATTACAATTAAAAAAATCAAACCCAAAAATCCAAAAAAATCAAAAATCTTATTCAAACGAGGGCAGATTTTGTCGGCCATTCACAATAATTACGATTGCCCGAAATCAGAACCATCTTTCTGCCAACAACCATAAAAGATATAAAAAGATCTCTTATCTTTAATAACTTTTATTAATCAAAAGTAAAAACAAGCACATGACACAGTTTCCCTTTCTCGTTCACAAAACCATGGACAACCAATTACCGAATCTTTTTTTTCTTAATTATGAACAATGAAAGTTTTCGTGGAACATAACTGTATTTATCGTAAAAAGATAAACTTGTCTATGGAAAAGTGTAACAACTTTTTTTTTTTAATTATTGTTGGGAGACAAAGGAATTTTGTTGTACTGACAGATTTTAATCTTTTCTGTAAAGTAGATTAGTAAGTTATTTAGTTATTTTTAGTGGTCGTATTATAAAGTTTCTATGATAGGACCTGCCGGCTTAGCATGGCCACTAAAGAAACGGGTTTTGTCGACGGAAGAATCGACAAAATGACGTATTGTAAACTCAAACTCATCAGGAAACCGGAATGTCTTAGAACCAAAAAAAAATAAGATAATTATATGACTTCTACCAACACTGGGCCCGCATGGTGGATTATAGTCCATCCCTCTCCTAGAGAGGAGGCCTGATACCCTGCAGTGGGAACATTATAGGCTGATGATGATGATGATGATGCTGGACATTGGCCTCTCCAAGCACAAACTTCCATCTTCTGCCATTCAAATTCAAAAAAAATTATTATCTCACTTATAAAATCTACATAAGCTCTTAATGTCAAGTTCATGATTGTCAGCAGGTAGAAACCGTAGATAAGGAAATTCTATGCGTATTTATCTGTTTAGTATCATCGGCGATCCAAGCATGCTCATTCATCTTACAAAGTGGGGTGAAGGCACCGGTTTTCGCCCATTTGCAAATATAATTTTTAAACTGGCATGGTCAGTAACGACCTAACTAAACACTGCAAACGGGATATTTACCATGTTTACTTAATGCTTGTACAAGTATGATAATTTAAACAATGTTTATGTCATCATCATTATCATCATCAACAGCCTATTAATATTCCCACTGCTGGGACACAGGCCTCCTCTCTTTGAGAGGGAATGGGCTATATATAATCTACCACACGTTTATGTCAGATAATAAAAAAAAACAAATAATATAGAGCGTTACTATATCGGTTTAAGTGGTTGCTTTCAATGATTTAGTTTAAGAATCAGTGTAATATTTAAAGACACTAAAATTAGTCGTAATTGAAACACTAAAGCATTTTGCACTGTTACGAGTATAATCCAAAAAATAACAACTGTGATTTGAATACAGACAATTAAAGTTGGTAGTTAATTTGTCTTATTTTTTACCCACGACGGAACGGAGACGGTATATGCGTTTGGGGTGAGAGGTTGTTTGTTTGTTTGTTTGTGCAAATACATGTTGCCATTTTTCTTTATCTTATGCATATGCTTTCAGAGAATACTATGATTTGATTAGCTCACCCAAATAATTATTCATCTCGGATTCAACCACTATAATAAGCAACCATGCAATTCAATCGGCACAACTTGCTGTAGTACACTGCTGGACATTAGCCTCTCCAAGCTCAAACTTCCATCTTCTGCCATTCAAATTCAAAAAAGATTATTATCTCACTTATAAAATCTACGAATGCTCTTAAAATGTCAAGTTTATGATTGTCAGCAGGTAGAAACCGTAGATAAGGAAATTCTATGCGTATTTATCTGTTTACGATCATCTGCGATCCAAGCATGCTCATTCATCTTTCAAAGTGGGGTGAAGGCACCGGTTTTCGTCCATGTACAAATAAGTTTTTATTTTATTATTAGTAGTTGGTTTGTTTTAGTACTGAAAACGGGATATTTACCATGTTTACTTTTTGAGGTACGATAATTTAAATAATGTTATGTCAGATAATTAAAGAAAAAACAAAAAATATAGAGAACTTAGGTAGTATATTAAAGGCTCCAATCGTCTATTTATTTTAAGTGATCGCTTTCAATGATTTAGTATCAGTGAAATATGTAAAAAAAAAGTTTTTTTTTTTTTTTTTTTTTTTTTTTTCATATTTATTTCCAAACATGCGATCGGTTCTTGAACCATAAGCAGTTGTTTTCAATGTCTTTGGCATGTTAGGCTTGCCCTCCCACTGTTAGGCTGCCTTTGGTTATTGCCTTACTCTAAAGTATATTGTCCCAAGTGTGCAGTCTTTTAAGACGTCTTGTTGGCAGCGATTCACTTAGAGCCTGAGCAAGGCTGTTTTCGTGATTTATTATCCTCTCTCTGTAAGCTTTTGTCATAGTTTTGATTTCCTCTTTGATGGTAGGAACTTTTAAATATTCGTGGATTTCATCCATTCTTGTGTACCATGGGGCACTCACTATGGCTTTAAGCACGCCATTTTGAAACCGCTGGAGTATTTCAGTATTGGATGTTTTTGCTGATCCCCACAGCTGTATGCCGTAAGTCCAGATTGGTTTTATTACTGCTTTGTAAATCAAAACTTTATTGTTGACAGAGAGTCGAGATTTTCTTCCCAATAACCACTCTAGTGTTCTCCATCTGTGATTGAGTTCATCACGCTTTGTTTGGATGTGGGTCTTCCACGTTTGTTTGCGATCGAGGTAAAATCCCAGGTACTTTACTACAGTGTTGTGTGGTAGCTGCTCATTACCCAGTTTCACAGCAGGGCAATCTCCTTTTTTGAGGGTAAATGTGATGTGGTTAGATTTAGCTGCACTAGCCTTGATGCGCCAGCTCTTCATCCAGGTATAAACCTTATCCAGGTGCGACTGTAGCTTACTGGAAGCTACTTCTGGGTTGGCGTCAGATGTCAGCACTGCAGTATCATCGGCAAAGGTGGCTGTCATTACAGTTTCCGATTCAGGAACATCTGCTGTGTATATCAGGTACAGGACGGGCCCTAGGACAGAGCCTTGTGGGACTCCAGCTCTTATGTCGTAAAAATCTGAGGCGGCATCATTAATTTTTACAAAGAAGATGCGATTTTCCAGGTAAGATTTTAATATCAGGAACAGGTTGTGTGGTAATGTTCTTTTCAGTTTATACAGCAGCCCAGGGTGCCAAACCTTATCAAAAGCTTGCTGTACGTCGAGAAACACCCCTGAGCAGTATTTTTTACTTTCGAGTGTATCTCTAATATGTTCGCACACTCTATGGACTTGTTCAATGGTCGCATGTCGTCTTCGAAATCCGAACTGGTGCTCTGGGATAGTAGCGTTTTCGTATAGGTGCTTACTAAGCCGTGCAGAGATTATTTTTTCAAAGACCTTCGACAGTACAGGAAGCAGGCTTATTGGTCTGTATGAAGATGTAAGGTGCGGTGGCTTACCTGGTTTAGGGATCATAGTTATTTGAGAGACTTTCCAGATGTTGGGGTAGTACGAGGTTCTTAGAATAGCATTGAATAGCGAGGTGATGAACATTATTCCTTTTTTCGGAAGGTTTCGCAATATTTCCGCTGTCACAAGATCAAATCCTGGAGCCTTTTTTAGTTCTAAATCAAGGATGGTGCGACGCACTTCTGCAGGCGTGCAGCATTGGAGAGGGGGACTCAGTTGGAGGTCACTTTCAAGATATGAGCTTACTTCACGGTCTGTAATTTCTGTTCCTAGGTCCTCATTTGGGGTGAAGACGCTGCTAAGAAACTCTCCGTATGCTTCTGCTCTCTCTTCATCCGTTTTAGCCCATTCACCATTTTCTTTTTTGAGCGGGTGCCGTGCTAGCTGTGGTTTTCTTTCTGATTTTACCGCTTTCCACAGTGAGTACTCGTTTTTAGCAGGAACTGATGGCGTTAAGTTTTCGAGATGTAGTTGCATTGTTTCATTCTCCATTTCAACCAGGTTCTTTTTTAGCTCAGCTGCTGCTTTGTTGAACGCTCTTTTGTCAGCAGGGTGTCGGCTACAGTGCCAAACCCTTCTAAGTCGTCTTTTTTCTAGAACTTGGCATTTTACTTTCTGCGGCAAGTTGCGATGAGTTTTAGTTTCAGTAGATTTTTTGTCCGGTGGAGTACAAGTCCATGCCGCTTTCTGTATTAATTTAGTTAAGTAGGAAGTGGCACTTTCAATGTCATCGTCGGTTTTAAGAGGAATCTTCAGGTCTATATTGTCATTGAGGTATTGCTGAAAGGCTTCCCAGTCAGTAAGGTTGTTATATAAGTATTGATTTCTTGACCGATTTATTACAGATGTGCTCATCGTAACAATTACTGGCGAGTGATCTGAAGAGCTGTCGTGACAGCTAGAGACTTCTAAGAAATAGGATGGTACCCCTTTGTAGACGAAGAAGTCTATAAGGTCGGGCAGTCTATTTGGGTCTGCGGGCCAATATGTTGGTTGACACGTTGTGAGGATATTTATACGGTGTTTGTCGATGCTATTCTTAAGGTTACGGCCTCTTGTCAGTGTAAGCCTTGATCCCCATTGAGAGTTTTTAGCGTTCCAGTCTCCACCAACAATAAATCTGTTGCCTAGAGTTTTGAACAAATCGTTGAAATCCTCCTCACTGGTTTCGTGTCCTCTTCTCTTTTTTGGCGGGCAATAGATCGATGATATTAAGATAGAACCTTGGCTATCATGCACCATGATTGTTGTAGCTTGTATTTTTGAAGTTCTGTATTCAGGAATTAGTTGATGCTTAATGCAACTTCTTACTATGACTGCGGTGCCAGCGTGCGCTGTGTTGTCCGGGTTATTTGTAACGTATGTACAGTATCCGTCTAGGTTGAATGTTTTTTCATCTGTAAGGTGTGTTTCCGATATAAGCACTACATCAAGGTTCTGCACTGTAAAGAGTATTTTAAGTTCTTGTTTTCTGTCCAGCAGACCATTTATGTTCCAGCTTGCTATTCTTAGAGTCATTTTAACGAACTAGTTTATGGACGATTGTTGTCAATAGGGACATAAGGGTACCCATTTGGTCAATTAGACGGTCTAGCTTTTCAGCTTGCTTTGACATAATTTTTTCTAGGTTAGTCGCGTCTCCTGTTACGGCTTGTGCGTATGTTTTACCTGATTCGGTGTTGGTAGATGGTTTTTCTGACAGGGTTGGTATGTTTCCGATAGTTGGAAGGTCTTTTTCTTCAACATGTTTCCATGGTCTTGTTTGCGCTCTTGAATAAGACTTTCTTTTCTGGATTTCTTGAAATACTTTGCATCCTTTGTAACTGGCCGCATGGTCCCCAAGGCACAATGCACATTTTGCTGGTTCTTCTTTGGTCTTAGGACATTCTAGTGTGTTATGGTTTTCTGCGCACTTAACGCATCTATATGGACGCATGCAATAATTTTTTGTATGCCCATACTGCTGGCACCTCTTGCATTGGGGGATGGTTTTCTTACGTTTAGGGTCTTCAATATTGACAGATGTGTGGTATATGTATTTCAGGTTTTTTATGTCGCTGTTGTTGGGGCCTGGCTCAATATTCACGAACCAGGTTGACAGTGGTTCTTTTGTTTGTCCATGTCTGGCGTTTATAATTTCACCTTTCACTATATTACCAGTACTTTCTATTGCCTCTTTTATAGCTTCCATGGGTGTCGAAGAATGAAGGTTCTTGATGACGATGCGGTATGGTCGTTCATCTTTTGGGGTGAATGTGTGCCCTATCAATTTCTTCTCACGGACTAGTACCATTAGTTTTTTGTAAGCTTCAATGTTGCCAGCCGTCACACGCAGTTGATTCTTGGTTACAATTTTGAAGGAAAAGTGAGTTATATCTAGAACCTCTTCAATCAAATCTTTGAGCTTAGTAACATCCTTAATGCCATAAAGCATTAGTGGTGGAGGCTTGTTGGCTCTTGCTTTTGGTATTGTATCTTGTTTTCCATCTACTTCAAGATCCGAGTATCTATTTTGAGTTGGTGTTTCTTCCGGAGATGGAGTTTGGCCTAATCTCATTCTTTTGCGGCTATTTTGCATATCCTCACCAGTCTGGGCAGTGTGTTCACTTAGGGATTTCTTCCTATACTGTCGCAGTATAGGGACAGATTGCCACTCATTCTCATCATCCGAAGTTTGGTTAAGAGGGTCTAGGTTGACTTTCACTGTCTTATGGTGTTCTTTGTTTTGGTTAATGTTGGTATTTTTTCCACCAGTAGCATTATTTTTACCGAGAGCCTGGTCAGCCACTCTCGTTATTTTATTTCCCTTGGGGGAGTTTATGATTCTGGTTTGGCAACACTAGTCGAATTGTCAGCTGTCATACTGACAGCTTATTTTTATTAGAGATAAAAAAAAAAAAAAAAGTTGGAGGTAGAAGAATAAAATCTTCGGAAATGTGGAATGTCGTCCGCGGTTCTTATGCACTATTTTCGGTCGAAACATCTGTCAACTCTGGTAGGAAGCAAAAGTGCTCCCAAAGAATTAGCAGTTTTAGTGATTAATCAGTGATATTGTGAACTAAAAACATTACCAAAGTGAAGATAAACACCTGTGGAACATGTGATAGTGTTATTCGTGCGTAAATCACTGGATTTCGACCGAAAATAGTAAAAAAAAAGTAAATTAATTTTAATTAATACCCTGAGTCAATTTGCACTGATATAAACCAAACAATGATAGCTGTGATTTGAATAAACAGACAATATTTTTTAATTCTTTGAAGTCAATTTGCTTGCCAATTTTTTTAGTTAACAATCTTATATGCACATACTTTCAGAAAACAGTATATAATTAAATTTGCTTGTCTAAGTAATTATTTATCTCAGATTAAACCACTAGCAGTGTAATGACTTGTAAACTCTTTGTGGTCATAATTAACTCTGCAATTGCAACCGCTAACTCAGTGCGCTTTGACTTCAGGTCATTTAGTTCAGGTTTCTTTACTGTGGTTTCTCACGGTATTACTAACTTAAGGCTAAGAAGGAAGTGTTTTTTGTGATGTAGGCTAATGAAAATGCCGAATAGGTGAATGAATTTGACATAAGTTCCAAATAAACACTTTTTTTTTTTTAACTTGATCTGAATAGTTTGAAAAAATAACGTGATTTACGAATACATTACTAGCTCAATGAAAAGCTCATTATGAACAGCTTCCCTATTTTGCCAATGCCAATTTACATACTGAGTAACCATAATCAAACCTTCATCAGTGACCGTCGCACTGTCAACTCATTGGTCCCGAGTTTGATCCCAAGACACACACTTCTGTTTTTTTTCAGAATCGGTAAAGGAAAATATCATGAAGAAACTAAGCATGCCTGAGACATATTTCTCGACGGCATGTAAAGCCAAGTCAGATGCCCTTGGGTGGCATAAAAACTCTTACACCAGGCACACTATAAAGAAGAAAGAAAGATCTCACTTATTCTCTATAAATGCTCCTCCTAGCAGCAACATAAATCCCAGCGCGTTGACGACTATTAATTCCCACCCTGAACCTCTACAATAATTTTTCAAACATTTCTTTATCAAAAAACCCAACATCCAAGAACAAATTCCATAGGGATGACAACTGCGCCTCCCACCCTACTCACAGACGGAAGTGCACCTATTTGCCAATCAGAGCGTGCGAGAAACGCATACCCGATACCGTCTCACGATACGATCATAATTGTGGAGCTGGCATTGGGTTAACTTATATCAATAGATATGTGTATGTAATATTCGTAGATGTTAGTTCTTTTCTAGATAACACTCGTTTCTACTGGCGACTTTGCTCGCGTTCTGCATAGCTATTCACAACCACTCGATTATCCGTCGTATCCAATCGAATCATCGTACTACCGAAAATCGCTATTCACAAAACTGAAGCCGAGTAATAGATTCGAAGGTGATTCGAGTTGAAGATATCAATCCTGCCGACAGCTATTTACTATCGGAAGTGCAATCCATTCAAAATTACGAGGCCATTTTGTACTACTACAAGTAAGAGTCGTTGCGTACCATTTAAAATTAAAATCATTTTTAAATAGAAACGTATAAGTACCCGATACCGTCTCACGATACGATCATAATTGTGGAGCGCATTGGGTTAAGTAAAGTATCAATAGATAAGTGTATGTAATATTCGTAGATAACACTTCGTTTCATCAGTAAGAGCTGTGGTGGCCCAGTGGTGGCGGCTCCGACATACGAAAAGTGAGTCGTAGGTTCGAACCCCGTCAGGCGCATTACTTTGTGTAATTTATTTCATCACCACTGCTCTCAAAACGGTGAAGGAAAACATCTTGAGGAAACCGGCATGTCTTAGAACCAAAAAATTCGAAGACATGTGACATCTACCAATCCGCACTGGGCCCGCGTGGTAGATTATAGCCCATCCCTCTCCTAGAGAGGAGGCCTGAGTCCCTGCAGTGGGAACGTTATAGGCTGATGATGATGATGATGACACTCTTTTCTACCGGCGATTTTGTTCGCGTTCAGGGAGTATAAAATCGCCACTTTAGCAGATCATAGTATGAATTGCGTTAAAAATCGTAAAATGGATCTTCAGTAACTGCATCTGTGACCATTTTACGACATATTATCCTAAATGGTCACAGTCGCAGTTACTATTGTGAAAAGTTCATTTTACGCTTTTAAACGCAATTCATATTATGATCTGCTAAAGTGGCCATTTTAGACCCCCTGTTCGTGAAGTATGGTAGAAAAAAATATGCTGCGTCGACACCAAAAAAATTAGAATAAGGGCAGGGGAATAAATAGTGTAAAAGATCGTGAGCCTATTGCAATCATCCAGCACAAAACCAGACTCCCAAGACTGGGAAATCTCGGGCCCACGCATACGAATTACCAGTTCCACACTCGCCAGTTGATGAACAAGCCGTTCACTTCTCTAATTATCAGGCATCCTATATAATTTCTTTTTCTACAGTAGGTGCAAAAATGAAAGTATGTCCACAATGACAAGTATGGCCTCGTGGTCATACTGCTATGACAAAATAGTATGACCACTAGGAAACCGCCGCGCGCCGTTTCCAGTGGAAAACGCAATAAGACTACCCGATTCGATGTTTAGTATTTTCTTTATATAATTATAACGCCTTAGAAGTGTCCAATAAAACTACCGTCAAAATCAACAAACAGATAAATTGTTTATTAGGTACCGGATATAATTTCAAATAAATTAAGAAAAAAAATATTTTCACGTTACGAACATTCACTCCAATTTTATTTATCTGTATAGATTTCATATGGCAGGGAAACGCGGGGATAACAATAATAAAATTCTAAATGTTTTCGCTTTGGACCAATAATTGTACCGACACAACATATTGTGTATATTGTGAAAACCGTATATCACGTATTTTTATCATGTTATTGCTGTTAACCAATCGTACCAACTAGCATGTTTAAAAATGGTTATATTTTGGCAACAGATTAGCCGTAACCGAGAAGTTATGCCTTAAATAAAAGCACATCGTCATCGTCATAATTTCAGCCGAAAGACGTCCACTGCTGGACATAGTGTCCTCCCTTAAGTGCCGTCACATGAACAGGTCCTTCGTCTCACATCCAGGGGATCCCCGCAACCTTCACCTAGTGAGAGGCCTTCCAACGCAACGCCTTCCATTTTGCAGTTGCCAATCCCGAACTTTTCGGCCCCATCGGTCATACATTCTATAAGCAATGTGGCCTGCCCACTGCACTTAAATTTGACGATTCTTGGGCTACTTAAGTAACCTTGGTAAAAATATATATATCTACACTGACCTTATTGTTAAATTTCTACAGAAAAATCAAGTGATTAGTACTCTCAATCGGTGTGAAATATACCCAGGTGTATGAACATGAACAAGGCAAAAGGAGTTTGTCAGGTTCATAGCAGGTGGCGCTATGTTTCTGCCTACCCCATGAGAAAAAGGCGTGAGCTTATGAAGATCTTATACTAATTTACATGAGAATTATGAAAATTACCCACTTACTTTTACATTTAAACGAGGTCTAACACAATAGATACACTTCTTTCTATCTTCATTGACTTCCCTTGTAAATACATGAGAATATTTTTTTCAATCTAACCGTTACAGAAACATAGTTCTCATCTGAGGGATTAATTACTTTGTTTTAAACAAAGAATGATTGTTTTTAATTGTTTAAATAAGTAGAGGCTTTATTTGTTATTGTTTAGGTTAAATCGTGCCCTTCAATTGTCTGAATACCGCTCTCAAAAGGTTAATTAAAGTTTATGAAAGCATTTTCTTTTGTTTTAATGTAGTAGTAGACAAACAAAGTTAAGCCACACTAGTCTAGGTTGGCCTGTGGATGGGTGCCTTTTGCCTATACATTGCATACCGAGTTTTATCCGTACCTCGGAAAGCACGTTAAGCCGTTGGTCATATAAGATCTTTGACAATTGTTACAAGTAGTCACCTATCAGTCGGACTTCCAATCTCACCAAGGGGTTGGCATATTCATCATCATCATCATCATCAGCCTATAATGTTCCCACTGCAGGGACTCAGGCCTCCTCTCTAGGAGAGGGATGGGCTATAATCCACCATGCGGGCCCAGTGCGGATTGGTAGATGTCACATGTCTTCGAATTTTTTAGTTCTAAGACATGTGCCGGTTTCATATTTCGGTGGCATATTACCTAGTACTAATTGGGTTGTGGAGGATAAGCAGGAGACGCTCCATGTAAAATGTCCGGTTAGACTGGAAGCCGACTCCAACATAGTTAGTTAACAAGGCTAAGCACGATGACGATCATGAAACAACGAGAAATGACGATTGTCAGCTATCTCCAAACAACACACAGACGCACAGTCAAACGCATGACCTCCCATTTTCTCCACACTTGAGTAACAATGAAAGTTGCCGTAATTCGAGTGCACATAGCAGTGGGTAATTCAATTTGTAAACTAAAGCGACATTTTCTAAACTTTCACTGGTTGAAGCCAAAAGTAAATAACTACGCGCTCCGTTTGCTATAAATGTCAACATGACATTTGTGTAATGTTTACGAAATTCGCGTTAATGCAGATGGGCATTTAGTTTTCGTTGCTGTTTTTTTTTTCTCGCTCTCTTTAGCGTGCAATGACTAAAACTAAACGATGCGTTTAGCAAGAGTATGGCTTAGTGACTGGGCGATAGAATTGCTCGCAATGTGTGGAAGCCAAAGCCGTGTGGAAGGATCGTTTCCCACGTGGAATTAAGGCGAGGTTGCAGTAGGACTTTGTTTTTATGTACGCACGACCTCGCCCCCCGCCCTGCCGCGCGAGCGCTACAATGCCTAAATTTTGACTGTTTTTTGCTTCTTGGAGAAAAACTATAAAGAAATTATACAATATGCTTTCAACATTTACTTCAAAATAAAAAGTTCTATCTATTGATATAACTTTTATATAAATTCATGATGAAATGTCTTAGCAGTACACGTTTGAAATTGTGATTTAGAGTCATGTTTGATAAAAAAGTATCGAGCCGATCATTCTAAATCGCGTTTCTATCTTTACGATTTATTAGAGAGTATGTTCAATTTTTATGTAATGATTTTTATTTATTAAAAAACTCGTAATTAGTTCGATTTTTATAGGTTCAAAAATCTTAAAATTACTGCAACCCCGCCTTAATATTTATCTTCTTGTTTCATGCTGTGGGTTAGTGTATAACCTGGTGTCAGAGTTTTTATGCCGCCCATGAGTTTCTGGCTAGGCTTTACATGCCGTCGAGAAATATCTCTCAGATATACTGGTTCCCGTGGGGAATGCGGGTTGTTCGGAAGATCCGCAGCGATACCGCAGTCTTGGCACAAAGGGCTAAGAAGGAACATGGGTGGTTATTAGTCAGTAGAAGTCTGACATTCCCTAGCACTCTGCCCAGAGCGGAAGGAGTCATTTGATGATTTTCAACCCTCCAAAAAAAAAAGATATACTGGTTTCTTCACGATGTTTTCCTTCGCCGAAACAAGTGGTGATAATATACAATACGCAAACTCAGAGGTGTGATTAATATTTGTATGACCTGCGGATATTTCTTTTTTCTTTTGATCTTAATTATTAGAAATTCGTCGAACACACGTTACCTCGAAAAGAAACTTTGTTCCAAAATTTCCGAGTTCTAAAAGTAGAACTGTATAATTAGGTGTGGGCATGGCTAAGACTTAAGACAAATAGAAAAATGTGTGATTTTTCATGTTTGCTTGGTATATGAAGATTTTTTTATCGATGAAACCGTTGCGTTCTCGAAAAATAACAGAAAATTTTACTAGAAATGTAAAAGTCGTTGCTAATGCTTACTAGAACGCATGTGTATGCACAACAACCAATCGAGCTATACCAAACCAAAACAAACTGATTTGTCATTGGACGGAAAATCTATACAAGCAAGGTCATGTTATTTTGGAAACTAATAGCTGTGTGTACGCCATCATCATCATTTCAACCGAAAGACGTCCACTGCTGGACATAGGCTTTCCCTAAGTGTCGCCACATTGACAGGTCCCGTGGGGTCTTTCCCTGTCCTCCGATCGGAACTCCGATTGGTAGGAGGAGCGGGAATATTTTTTCCCATGCCTCCGATTAAGCATCATAAAAACATTGTACAGTCTAGTACAAAATAAATTATGAAAAAATTATTATCTATTGATTTATTAATCTGTTCACTATAATCACTTATATTCAATTATTTTAATACAAATCAATAAACTAAATAATTAACGGCATACTATTTATAAATCTGTTAATAATAAATATTAATTATTATTACAACCAATTATCTAGAAAGCTGGCACAAAACACTGAATACAAAAATAATTAGGAAGGCACCAAGTCTTCTTAACTTGTTGCAAATATTAGAAGACGACGCTTTGTTTCAAACACCCTTAATGAGAGGATATAGAAGTAAAAATTAAGACAAAAGAGCACATAATGCGAGATGAATTTTTAATAAATTGTCAAATGATGCTTAGCACTGGTGAAATTAGCATAGGGCATTATTTAGAAAGAGTAAAAAATTAAGTTTTATTTTTGTATTTTATTGACTGTACAGTCGACATCGTTAACGTTCAGGGTCAAAATGTCCAACTCCCACACGACTAGTCTAAGATGGATAGTTTCCGAGATATAGCCGTTTCAATTTTGACAGCTGTCATCTGAAATGCAGATCTCAACGAGACCTATCACTTGTCCCTACACACAACTAGTCTAAGGTCGATAGTTTCCGAGATATAGCCGTTTCAATTTTGACAGCTGTCATCTGAAATGCAGATCTCAACGAGACCTATCACTTGTCCCTACACACAACTAGTCTAAGGTCGATAGTTTCCGAGATATAGCCGTTTCAATTTTGACAGCTGTCATCTGAAATGCAGATCTCAACGAGACCTATCACTTGTCCCTACACACAACTAGTCTAAGGTCGATAGTTTCCGAGATATAGCCGTTTCAATTTTGACAGCTGTCATCTGAAATGCAGATCTCAACGAGACCTATCACTTGTCCCTACACACAACTAGTCTAAGGTCGATAGTTTCCGAGATATAGCCGTTTCAATTTTGACAGCTCTCATCCGAAATGTAGATCGATCTTAGACTAGTCGTGTGTAGGGACAAGTGATAGGTCTCGTTGAGATCTGCATTTCAGATGACAGCTGTCAAAATTGAAACGGCTATATCTCGGAATCTTAGACTAGATAATGGGCTTGACTGTACTTTTGGTTAAGTAAAGTAAGTGATAAAAACAAAACCCATTCCATCGGAGGCATGGGAAAAAATATTCCCGCTCCTCCTACTAATCGGAGTTCCGATCGGAGGACAGGGAAAGACCCGTCCCGTGCGTCTCGCAACCAGCGGATCCTCACAACCTTCACCAGGTCATCGGTCCACCTAGTGGGAAGCCTTCCAACGCAACGTCTTCCGGTTCGCGGTCGCCACTCCAGAACTTTTACGCATCATCGGCCATCCACTCTGCGAGCAATGTGACCTGCGCATTGCCACTTAAGTCTGGCAATTCTCCAGGCTACGTCGGTAGCCTTGGTTCTCATGCGGATGTCATAAGTGTGTATACGTACCTTAGTCTAAAATACCTGCCAATTACTCACTTGTAACATTCACTGGCCTGTTGGTCTAGTGGTTAGTGACCCTAACTGCTATGCCGGAGGTCGTGGGTTCGATTCCCGCCCAGGACAAATGTTTGTGTGATGAGCACGATCATTTGTTCTGTGTCTGGGTGTAATTTATCTATAATATGTATGTATTTAGAAATATATAAGTATGTTTATCAGTTGTCTAGTACCCATAACACAAGCTCTGCTTAGCTTGGGACTAGATGGCGTTGTGTGATAGTTGTGGAATATTATTATTATTATTATTATTTCTTTTTGTTACAACACATTAGTCAAATGTTACAACATCTAATAACAATGAAACGTTCGTTCGCTCATTCACTCACTAATTACAATGCCATTCATTCCTCACATATTTCGACCACTGCTTTTCATTTGTCTTTTTAGGTGACCATTGTTTTGCTATGCAGGTTGGCGCAGTGGCTGAGCGATTGGACTGCTGTAGCTGCGTCTCGCTGGTTCGATCCCCGCAGAGAACAAATATTTGTATGGCCTACAGATAGTTGTTCCGGGTCTGGGTACTTGTGTATGTGAGTTTAAATGTTTGTTAACGCACCGACGATACAGGAGAAATTCCTAGTGTGGGGCAAAATTTTATTTAAAAGACAGAATAATTTTCATCATCAACCTGTAATGTTCCCACTGGAGGGACTCAGACCTCCTCTCTATGAGAAGGATGGGCTATAATCTACCACGCGGGCACAGTGCGGATTGGTTGTTGTGTCGCATATCTTCGAATTATTTGGTTCTAAGACATTTTTTTGGCAAAAAAGGACCTCGTGGATAAAAATAACACAGCTACTTGGGCTAGGCAAGCCGCGTTTGCCTAGGTTGATCTGTGGAGGATGTTCACCATCCACGATTATATATGGGTTTCTGCTGTGCCACTGAAAGCTCTTTAAGCCGTTGAACATGCTGTCATGTAGATCTTTGACAGTCGTTACAGACAGCTGGCCCGAAAGTTGGACAACTAGTCTTACAAAAGGGGTATTGTAGGTATTATCCAGTAGTAACTGAGTTGTAAAAGTCACATAGCAGTCACTCCATGTGACACTGGTATTCAGCTGTATTAAGTTAGACTGGACTCCAGCAACGTTGGGAAAAGGCTAGGCAGGCGATTGTGATGACGGGGTGAAATTGAGTTACCTGGAAAAACTCTACAAACGTGATGGGTGTAAGTTAAACGCAAGGCCAATCGCGTGGTATCTCAGACCATGAAAATTAACTTCTTTTTTCTTTGACTTTTGGAAACTTATAATTTTTTATTTAGTTATCCCAACACTTTGATCAGTCGTTTGCGTCAGTTCCTACAGAAAGTCTTACTTTACAGATAAGAAGTTGTTTATTTTCATAGTCCACCTGTTAAACCGTGTATTTATTATGTGGTTTTTTGGGAATCAATGATCACATCTACTGTGTTACTTCATCATCAGCCTATAATGTTCCCACTGCAGGGACTCAGGCCTCCTCTCTAGGAGAGGGATCGGCTATAATACACCACGCGTGCCCAGTATGGGTTGATAGATTTTTCTTTGGTTCTAAGACATACGTTTCCTCACGATGTTTTCCTTCACCGTTTTGAGAGCAGTGCTGATAAGTGTATGTCGGCGCAGCAACGCTTGGGCCACCACTGTGGTAGTGACTTGATAGTTACCTACATAAACGCAGCCAAATTCTCCTATAAAACGCCTCAACTAGAAATCTCACCAGTCATCCCAATTCAAATTGCATGCATACCATGATGCATGCATGACAAATGTCCACGGAATGCACACTCACAGTCAGAGAAAGTTCCTAAATCCGGCCGGTTTCCGAGACAACCGTATAAGATTGACGGATAAAAGGAAAAGAAATTAAGGCTCGGTTCATAAAAGAAACCGGTTGATTTAAGGATTTTATTTTTCGTGTAAAAAACGGCAATAACGCTTTTTTTGCTGAATTAGCATGACATTACATAATTTATCCAGTTACTGAAAGTTTAGAGTAGTGGTGGCCCAGTGGTGGCGGCCCCAACTTACAAACAGTTAGTCGTGGGTTCGAACCCAGGCAGGCGCATTACTTTGTGTAATTTATTTCATCACCGCTGCTCTCAAAACGGTGAAGGAAAACATCGTGAGGAAACCGGCATGAAGACGGAAGACATTTGACATCTACCAACCCGCACTGGGCCCGCGTGGTAGATTTAGCCCATCTCTCTCCTAGAGAGGAGGCCTGAGTTCCCGCAGGGAACATTATAGGCTGATGATGATGATGACAGAACGTTTTATCGTAGTTTTCTGAGGAGCTCGTGGCTAAATAATAATTGTAATTATTATTTAGCCACGAGCTCCTCAGAAAACTACCAGTTTTAATGTTCGGTAACGCTGTAGCGTTACCGAACATAAAAACCAACTTCACCATAGCTGCATGTCAAAAAAAAAAACAATTGCATGTACTGTTCAACTACTGGCCAAAGGCTTCCCCCAATTACAGCCACGTGCTCTGTTGCCGTGCCAGTTGGTCTAAAAATAGCCGGTTTCGTACAGTCGAATAAGCTTATAAGTATATAGCCAGCTAACTTGCATTTACTTAAAATTATACAGATAAATTTAGAGACTGATGCCAAACGATACAGCGTTTGAGATCCGAAACGCTTTAGAAAACAAAATTGCAATCAATATTTTTCAGTTTATTAGAATTATAAAAAACTCTCCCTGTAAACTTATTTGCTTGTTCGACTGTACATAATAGGATAAAAAAAAAAAAGACGGGTTGCACTCCGGGAGTGCCGGCAGAAGTGAAAACTTGATTATTAACGTTGAGCATGTTTGATATTTTGGAATGGTTAGGGAATAATTTTGCACCAATTGCTTTAACAGTATAAAAGTACTATCATTTATGTGGTAGAATACAATATTGATTTATTGCGCTATCGTACACAAACATGACAATTTATATTACATTAAAAATTTAACACTTTAAAACTATTACAATTATTTTACATTAAAAAGTTTATCTCTCCGAAAAATCAACTTTCATCCATAATTTCAACGACTTTTTCACCATCATCATTACCAGAACTATCATCGCCAATCTCTAAAACTGATACGATAGGTTTATGGTAGCTGAAGTAAGAAACGAACAGTTTTGATTCGAACCTATTTAAATGTCTAATAAAGACCGCATCAATAGTAGTTTTGTATTTCGTTGTGCTAAGATTGCGATCATTCGACATAGTTAAACCAAATTCATTATTTAAAAATTCAATTATTCCGCCATAACTATGCTAACCCATTTTAGACCAGGGTCGATAATTTTTGAAACCAAAAAAAATTACAGTAGGATGAAACCCATTAGAAAAGGAGGGGAATATGATCAAAATGAAAGGAAAAATAAATTACGGTCGATCCGAGTTCGGGAAGTGGGGGTGGGGGGGGTTTTAAGGGGGGAAAGCGGTTCAACTCAACTCAACTCAAATATTTTATTTCAATTAAGCCATTACAGGCACTTTTGAATGTCAGAAGGACGGAAGAAGAACGAAACTACGAGTGCAATACGTCATTCCGAAAGTCACCACGCCGAACCACACGCCACCGAATGCCCGCAACAACGAACACTGCGAGCACAAAAGCACGCAGCGACGCAAACCGCAACAACGAATGCTCGAGACCCCGAATCACGGAACAACGAATGCACGCCGCAACGTGCAACCGCCGCCCCGCGACCCGGAGCCCCGCACACCCGCTGCCACGGCACACGCCGCCGCGCGCCCCCGCACCCACAGCACTCGCCGCCGATAACATCCGGCGCCGCGCAGCCCGACGCAGCAACTCCCGAAACGACGCATTGCACTCCTACGCTACAGTCACAATCACAAGGCATAATAACTTGTGAAAGTACTGTAGTTGCCAGTTCCCTAACGTAGATCTCATGAAGAAGAACGGGCAAGAAACTCCATGGACACTCTTTTAAAACAGAATTTGTTACAAAATCTTGGTACATTATATCATTCATGTTGAGATGGTATATTATGTGAGAACTATGTAGCAAGACGTGCAAGTTAAGAGCGTCCAGAGTAAAAAGATATAAAAAACAAATCAAAGAAAAATATATAAACCATGGCAGCTAAGAGATGACCAGTCTCCACTGACAGCGCCCGTTCACGAACATGACGCATGGATCAGCACCATCTAACTCAACCATTTTGAAGGGAACTAAATGATCCGACACACCCGCCACCATCAGCGAGACATTTGAGTGAGCATGACATACTCCCAGCCACCAGGGTAACGTCACTAAAAATATAACTAAATGTAAAAAGTGGCTTTATAGTACATAGTACTCACACATGTGCCATGCAATTATACAATATTAAGACATTGAATCTATACAATGCAAAGATATTTTTACAATCTTCTGCAGCCTCTACACTAACTTCACATGATAGTCGATATAATTGCCCCTAAGGTTGTGGAGCAGGACAAGCATTGAGCCAAGCATTTTTATCATCAATGTAATCCCCCAACTTATAGTATGCTTGCCTACATAGTGTGCGTTTTACACAAGTTTTAAATTTCGTCTCACTCAGTTGAAGAATGTGAGGGGGTATTTTATTGTAACATTTTAAACAGTACCCCATGAAAGATGAGTCTACTTTAGCTAGCCTGAAACCTGGCTGAACTAGTTGGTCCCTATTTCTCGTATTATAGTGGTGTCTATCACCTCTTTTACTAAACAAATGCAGATTTTTCCTAACGTACATGATGTTTTCATAAATGTATTGACAAGGTACTGTCATGATGTTAATTTCCTTAAACAGCTCTCTCAGAGAATCGCGCCTTCGTAGACCATATATGGCTCTAATAGCTCTTTTCTGCAGAATAAATATAGACTCGATGTCTGCAGCCCGTCCCCATAGTAAAATACCGTATGACATAACACTATGAAAATAGCTAAAATAGACTAGTCTCGCGGTATCTACGTCAGTAAATTGGCGGATTTTCCTAACAGCATATGCTGCTGAACTCAGCCGTCCTGCAAGAGATGTTAAATGCGGACCCCACTGTAGCCTCGAGTCAATCGTTATCCCCAAGAAAACAGTTTCATCGACAAATTCTAGTGTCTCTTGATTCAATACTATGCCACAATCAGTACTTTTAACATTTGGTAGAGCAAATCTTATGCACTTCGTTTTTTTCCCATTCAAGACCAAATTATTGACAGTGAACCAATTATGAACCTGCAGTAGGGCGTTATTTACGTCATCAAGATTTGCGGCACGTCTGTTTACCTTAAATATTAAAGAAGTATCGTCGGCAAACAATACCATTTCAGGTTGGTTTTTAAATAAATGGGGTAGATCATTAATATAGACTAAAAAGAGAAAGGGACCTAATATCGAACCTTGTGGCACACCCATACTTACTTTTAAGCCCGTTGAATTGACACCATTTATTTGTACTTGCTGATGTCTATCGTTTAAATACGATTTCATTAAACTGAGCGCAAGTTTCCCTAAACCGTAATGTTCAAGCTTTTTGAGAAGGGTTTCGTGGTTGACGCAATCAAATGCTTTCGAGAGGTCACAGAAGATCCCTATGGCATCTTGTGACTCTTCCCAAGCAGTAAATATATGTTTTAATAAGGTGACACCGGCGTCAGTCGTACAACGTCCTTTGGTGAAACCATACTGTTTCTCATGTAAGATTTTATTGGTGTTAAAGTGGATGAGCATTTGATTAAGCATTACCTTTTCAAACACCTTGCTGAAAACTGGCAAAACGGATACGGGTCTATAGTTATTAGTGTCTTTACTGTCACCGGATTTGAAAAGTGGTATTACCTTGCTGTATTTCATAAGGTCCGGGAAGACTCCCTGGTCCACACACAAATTAAATATTAAGGCTAAATACGGAGCTACAGTCTCAATAATAGCTTGACAAACTTTAATCGACAGTCCCCATAGATCTTCGGTTAATTTTACTTTAATTTCCTTAAAAGCTTTAATGACTGCTATGGGGTTTATATGTTTAAATTGAAACTCAACCGGGCAGGCTGAAACGTTCGCTCTAAGTAACTCAATAGAAAGCAAGGGTGATGAATTTAAGGTTTCAGTAGTCTTAAGTGGGATACTAGTGAAGAAATCTACAAATTCTTGAGCAACTTCGTTTTTAGAATTTAAAAGGCCACGTGAAGTCTCTAGAGTGATATCATCATCGGTTTATCTCGATATCCGGCAAAACTACAAGTCCTATGGAAAAAAGTTAAATGACAAAGTTGTAGGTAATAAAAAGATCTACAACTTTTGTATTTGCAATTTTTTCACATAACCTCAAAATTTAGGTGAAAAATTCAAAAAACCAAGTTTTTGGTTTTTAATTTTTATCTTTTACAAAAAAACATTTTTTTTTCACGAAATTTAGTGAAAATTTACATTTTTATGCCCTTAATAAACTGTAATTTTTTTGATAAAAAATATTAATTTTTCACTTTATTATTGACTTAATATCGAAAAATCAGCCATATATTCAATCGAAAATTCTGACGTCAAAATATCTGCTTTTTTTAAAAAGTCGGTGGGCGTTATGTTCCTCATAATCTCTACTTTCTGATGATGTATAAAAAATATACATTGCAAGGTAAATTTTCTCAGAAAATGCAAAATCAGCTGCTACAAAATAACAGGTAGTAAGGGCCAAACCCTCCTAGCCCCTTTCCCACTTCTCTGTGAAATACCTTTTGATGGGCCAAAATTTTCCGTAGGTCTCCACGATATATAAATTATCTTAAAATAACAATAAATAGGCATAAAACAGCAATAAATCTTATAATTTCTTGTCTAGGCCTTATTATTTGGTAGTGGGTATTATTTCGCAGCAGCTGATTTTGCATTTTCTGAGAAAATTTACCATTGCAATGTATATTTTTTATACATCATCAGAAAGTAGAGATTATGAGGAACACAACGCCCACCGACTTTTAAAAAAAAGCAGATATTTTGACGTCAGAATTTTCGATTGAAAATATGGCTGATTTTTCGATATTAAGATGAAAAATATTTGTCAATAATAAGGTGAAAAATTAATATTTTTATCAAAAAAATTACAGTTTATTAAGGGCATAAAAATGTAAATTTTCACTAAATTTCGTGGAAAAAAAAAGGTTTTTTTGTAAAAGATAAAAATTAAAAACCAATAACTTGGTTTTTTGAATTTATCACCTAAATTTTGAGGTTATGTGAAAAAATTGCAAATACAAAAGTTGTAGATCTTTTTATTACCTACAACTTTGTCATTTAACTTTTTTCCATAGGACTTGTAGTTTTGCCGAAAATCGAGATAAACCGCTTTCCCCCCTTAAACCCCCCCCCACCCCCACTTCCCGAACTCGGATCGACCGTAATTTATTTTTCCTTTCATTTTGATCATATTCCCCTCCTTTTCTAATGGGTTTCATCCTACTGTAATTTTTTTTCATTTTTTACCATTTTTGAAGGCATCGGCCCTGGTCTATTTATTTTGTCTTTCCCTGTCCTCCGATCGGAACTCCGATTGGTAGGAGGAGCGGGAATATTTTTTCCCATGCCTCCGATTAAGCATCATAAAAACATTGTACAGTCTAGTTCAAAATAAATTATTTTTGTATTTTATTGACTGTACAGTCGACATCGTTAACGTTCAGGGTCAAAATGTCCAACTCCCACACGACTAGTCTAAGATCGATAGTTTCCGAGATATAGCCGTTTCAATTTTGACAGCTGTCATCCGAAATGTAGATCTCATTGAGATCTATCACTTGTCCCTACACACAACTAGTCTAAGGTCGATAGTTTCCGAGATATAGCTGTTTCAATTTTGACAGCTGTCATCCGAAATGTAGATCTCATTGAGACCTATCACTTGTCCCTACACACAACTAGTCTAAGGTCGATAGTTTCCGAGATATAGCCGTTTCAATTTTGACAGCTGTCATCCGAAATGTAGATCTCATTGAGACCTTGTGGTATTTCGCTATTCTAAACCACGTATTTTATTTATTTCACTGAGTGAGCTGTAGTACATACTTACTTACACTATAAACTTTATTTCCATGCCAAAACATTTTACATCATTATTATACTTACACTTCGCATCTATCATACGTTTTATTGGTTTTTACATTACTATTCTGCGAATCGGTCTAAAGCGATTCGTTTCCTTCTAAAATATCTAAAATAAAATCAATAATTTTCATATTTTTCATTGTTATGACACTTACGTCAGGCTGTCAAGCTGTCAATACTTTTTTCTTTTAAATTTTCTCTCATAGTTTCTTACTGGCTTAGTCTATGAAGGTTACTTTTGATTTATGTAATTTAAATTCTTTTTATCAATATGTTAGCCCAAATATTATATTTTATAACTTAAATAGCTCAGATATTGTATTTTATAACTTACTATAATTAATTAACACGCTCTCAGAATTCTACGAAAAGGTTTTGGGATTGAATATTGCTGGCTGTTCTGAATACTGGCAAGTTGCATTTCTAAGACGAAGAAGTCACTATTTTAAAATCTGAAAAATGAACTGAAAAAGACAAGCTGTGGATCTATAAAAGCTGAAATGATTTCACACGCGCGGACTTCTAATCTGAATCTGATCGAGGAAACATCTCCAATACTCTAAGTTCTACACTGGTTCATTGTTGCTGCTGGTCCTCCTACTCAAGGTGACGCTGATACTGCTGCTGGTCCTCCTACTCAAGGTGACGCTGACACTAAAGAGGACCATCTTAATCACAACCTGAGTGACCTGCACTGCCGTGGAACCATACAGCCAAGGATAACCACAACCGTAAAGTTCTTTAAAACCTCCTCCCTCCTCCCTTCTGAGAGTGTGCCCTTTTTTATAACTACTTTTGTATTTTTTACTTTTCCCTAAATTTATTATATTGTTCAAGTCTACAACCTTCTTATTTCTTTTAAATCCAGTAGATTTGTTACAACCTATCACTTGTCCCTACACACAACTAGTCTAAGGTCGATAGTTTCCGAGATATAGCCGTTTCAATTTTGACAGCTGTCATCCGAAATGTAGATCTCATTGAGACCTATCACTTGTCCCTACACACAACTAGTCTTAGGTCGATAGTTTCCGAGATATAGCCGTTTCAATTTTGACAGCTGTCATCCGAAATGTAGATCTCATTGAGACCTATCACTTGTCCCTACACACAACTAGTCTAAGGTCGATAGTTTCCGAGATATAGCTGTTTCAATTTTGACAGCTGTCATCCGAAATGTAGATCTCATTGAGACCTATCACTTGTCCCTACACACAACTAGTCTAAGGTCGATAGTTTCCGAGATATAGCCGTTTCAATTTTGACAGCTGTCATCTGAAATGTAGATCTCATTGAGACCTATCACTTGTCCCTACACACAACTAGTCTAAGGTCGATAGTTTCCGAGATATAGCCGTTTCAATTTTGACAGCTGTCATCCGAAATGTAGATCTCATTGAGACCTATCAATTGTCCCTACACACAACTAGTCTAAGGTCGATAGTTTCCGAGATATAGCTGTTTCAATTTTGACAGCTGTCATCATTATTATTATTATTATTAATTATTATTATTATTATTAATTATATTATTATTATTAATAATTTTATTATTATTATTATTAATAATTTTATTATTATTATTTATATTATTATTAATAATAATTATTATTATTATTAAGCGCCCTGCGCTGCCTAAACGAAACAGTAGGCCCAGGCATACATTTTCGCCGCGCCGTAGAGAGGGGATAGCTGTCTACTCTCCATCCGTCTTACGCTTTTTCGATCAGGGTCACGTGGTCACGTGTCCTGACGAATTTTCGATCAGGGTCACGTGGTCACTTTTCCTGACGCGAGTTTAAGATTTTATACCCATCACAGAACAATTTCCCAAAGTGCTCAACGCCGCTAAAGAAGTTTTCACTTCAAAAAAATCAAACAAATTGAGAAACTCCTCCTTTTTGGAAGTCGGTTAAAATATGAATAATATTTAATCTTCAGAATTTTGACAGCTAGTCTCGCGTAGACCTTTGGGGGTATGAGAAACAGGGTGTAAAGTTCCTCATCCCCCATTGAAAAGGGAGGATCCTCCGACCGGACGGGTGTTGTGTCCGGGCTGTAACTAGTTTTTTTTTTACAACTTTTAAACCCAAAATTAAATTGTCAACCTATTATTTTCTTGATCATGACCCAAACACCTAACAATATAACCTGTACTGTAGGTACAATCAGTCCACAAACTCCACTATAAACCTAGTTACACACCTGCGCACCTGCCTCGGTCTATTCTATACGGTTTTCACTTTCTATGACCCGCGCGCTTACTTTCGACGTGCCGTACCGACGAGTTTGTGATCCGATTCGATTTTGTGATTTGATTGTGTTTTGTTTTTGGTTAAGTGGTGGTGAAGAGAGTTTTGTTTATAAGAGTTTGCGTTTAGGTGATAATGATATTGTTACTTTTAGTGAGTCAGTTTTTCAGTTTGTTTGAGGAAGTTTGCCTAAATTGACAATAATAATATGCTAACCTGTGTAGACTGTTGAATTAAAATACGGGTCGTATTCTGGATACAAGGCAAGTGAAAAAAAAAACATGCACTAAATAAAAATATCTTAAAAACTCAAACACCCAGTTACATAATAGAACAGCCAAATAACATCAAAATTGGATCAGAATTTAGACGTGAGGACGTCACCCAGAGTGAATAACTTTTTTTTTGCATCGCAATGCCGAAGTTTTTGGCCTCTACTCACCTGATGATCAGGTCTTTAAGACCTCAGGTCGATATGACTTCTAAATGCTGACACAGACTAAACTCGCTCACGCTAAGTTGTCGATCCTGGTCGTCATTCGTGGCTCTCTGACAGTCGATACGAATACGAGTAGGTAGTTGCGGGTATTATGTTATACCCATTAAATGATGGGTGTGAGTAAGATGATGGTACATATTATGTAGGTGGACTTTATCAAGCCCCTACCATCAAAAGGGTAACTAATTTTGGTGGGTGGAAAATCATCAAATGATCAAATGACCCCCCCCCCCCCCCCCGCTCTTGGGCAGAGCGAAGGGGAGTGTCAGACTTCTACTGACTAAAAACCGAACCCATGTTCCTTCTTTGCCCTTGTGCCGAGGCCACGTCATCTAGTACTAAAATCCGCGGCCCCGACGGGCGTCGGCCCTTGCGGGCCCCTCCTTGCTGACATCTCTTTGAGGCGCGCGTGGAACACGAACGCGCCGCCGACACGGTCTGTTGCCGTCATGACGACGGCCGGACGGCGAGCTAGCCCATTACTCACCGTCCACAGGCCCGCGTCTACGGTGGCAACCCGGGACCCCTGGATCTAAGTCACGTGGTCTCATCCCTAGATTACAGAGACGGCTAAACTTTCGTAATTATATCTACGCATTTATCTGAGGCATTTAACATAAAGTAAATGGATCACTTTCTATAGAAAATGGAAAGTGGACAATATCATGATCGAATCATTTATCTATCCATTTGTCGACTTCTAACTGCTTAGATTGATTCTCTGATTGTTTTATGGCTGGACGAGTTCTGATTCTGATAGAATACTTGCAGTTTTCAAGCATTTTCAGCTTAATGGCACAGAGGAGAGGATTATCTGTAATATCTGACTGCGGATATCCCTTTCCACTTTTTTTTTTTTTGGAATTTGGTAAAACATCAAATGACTCCTCTCTTCCCACTCAGAGCGGTAGCAGACTTCTACTGACTAAAATCCACCCATGTTATTTTTAAGCCCTCTGTGCCGAGGCCGCGGTATCACTTTCGAACAACCTGCAGCACCGTCGGCGTCATAAGACGGACGAACGGCGAGCTAGCCCATTACTCAGCGTCCACATGGCAGACTACGTTGTGGGACCTGTCCGAGCCCACTCATCATCATCATCATCATCAGCCTATAATTGTTCCCACTGCAGGGACTCAGGCCTCCTCTCTAGGAGAGGGATGGGCTATAATCCACCACGCGGGCTCAGTGCGGATTGGTAGATGTCGCATATCTTCGAATTTTTGGTTCTAAGACATGCCGGTTTCCTCACGATGTTTTCCTTCACCGTTTTGAACCCACTCATAACAATGTTAAAGTAGCTGAGTTCCAGGTTGAAGCTTTACTAAAAGAAGCTAGAGATATTTGACATTAGCAGCACGCCCAGAAGGTTGAACGAGACACACGAGTTTTTGTCTCAGTACGTGAGGATGGGGTTGCTTTCGGAATGGTTATAACCCGACACTATGAATGCAACAGTGATTATTCTATAAGTAGGTATACTATAAACTGATAGTGTTGGACATCACTGACATCGGTGAAGAAAAACATAGTGAGGAAACCTGGCCCCCTACTATGACATCTTAAAACAGTCCTAGCTTAATCTTATTTCAGTGTGGAAACGTGACAGAACTATACAGGGTGTCTGGCGCCATCTCTTCTCCACACTGGATTAAGAATAAGTTAGGACTGTTTTAAGACGTCATAGTAGGGCCCCTGGTCTTAGATGTCTGAAATCGCCAATCAACATGAGCAAACCTGGTGAATGGGCAATGGTTGTCCCTTACTGTGTGAAAAGAGGTCTTTTCCCCGCAACGAGGCAGTTCCAACTCCAAAAATTGAAAAACACCAGATTTAAATGCACAATACCTACCACATAATTATAATTCTTCCTCCAAAATTCTGACACACATAAATCAGTTACTAACCGAAGTTTCGAACCCAAACATACCTTACAAAGGGTAGTTAAACTCATTATCGGTACTCATAAATCGTTAACCACATGAGTCAGTTCAAAATACGGCCAATCAAGATAACCGAGGTATTTCGACCACGTTTTTTAAACTGTATTTTGACCTCAAAAGGATGCTTTAATTTATTGCGTCTGTGGTGTTAAAATTTTGATTTCTTTTCGTGTTTTGGTCTGGTTAGAAAGTGAAATGGATTGTGTTGCTATAACCCGGTTCATTAAAGAAAGGAATCTAAAATGGCGGTTTTTATCATGTCCTCACGCTCGCACACTATAGTGAGCGAGCGAGAGGACATGCCATGTGTTGCCATTTTAGATTCCTTTCTTTAATGAACCGGGTTATACCAGTATTAAAAATTCCTACGGCCATGAACTGGCTAGACAAAGTGACATTTTATCAGCGATAGCGGTAAAAGAACCGTCAAAAATGTTTTGTATTGACATAATCTAAGCTATCGAAAAACTTATGTCATGCCTTTGCAAAGACGTATTGATAACTTTAATAGTGCAAGTAGTTATTATTATTTTGGAATTTTTAAGTTTTTTTTTTTTAACGTTGCCACTAGGAATTTCTCCTGTATCGTGGGTGCGTTCACAAATATTTAAACTCACAGACACAAATACCCAGACCCGAAACAACTATCTGTAGGCCATACAAATATTTGTCCGTGCGGGGATCGAACCCGCGACACGCAGCGCAGCAGTCCAATCGCTCAGCCACTGCGCCAACCGTGCCGTCAAATTGAGTAGATTAGTCAGATTAATGTAAATGGCTATCAGAAAAGATGAAGACCAAACGATGCAATGACTGTGTACAGGATACTTAACATACAATAATGCCTGTGATCCCCGAAGGATTTGGCAGAGGTATACCCTTTAGTTCAAAACGGTGAAGGAAAACATCGTGAGGGAACTGGCATATCTTAGAACCAAAAATTCGAAGATATGCGACATCTACCAATACGCATTGGGCCCGCGTGGTGGATTATAGCCCATCCCTCTCCTAGAGAGGAGGCCTGAGTCCCTGCAGTGGGAACAATATAGGCTGATGATGATGATGATACCCTTTAGGTTACCAGTACCCATATTAATTTACCAGGTAATGTTTAAGTCCCACGTAATAGGGGGCGAACCTTTTGCCATCAACCGGCCGCAATCCAGACTCCGTGGCTGCTGCTGAGAAAGTCCTGATCGAGAAACGTAATAACAGTTTGCCCGACCTGGTTATCGAACCTAGATCCTCAAGCTCAGCAGTCAAAGTCAAGTTCAAAGCGTATAATAATATTCTTAGAAAGGAGGTGGCTACTGAGATAAGGAGTAATAGAAAAACTATGGAAGAATAAGACTTGCCGCAGCGACCTCAAATTAATTAGGACTAGCCTTTGCCAGCGGCTTCGCCCGCGTGAATTTCCATGCAAACTTTTATCCCCTATGTAACTCCCTTAGGGGTTGAATTTCGAAAAATCCTTCCTTATTCCTTGTCTACATTATAAAGCGAACCTCAGTGCAAAATTTCAGCTTTCTAGGTTCAAGGATTTGGGCTGGGCGTTGATGAGTCAGTCAGTCAGTCAGGACTTCTCTTTTTATTTATAAAAGATAAGGGCTGAATGTGTAGAACATAATTATAGTTTAAAACCAAATCAATCTCGGTTGATCTCTGTTCTCTCACCAAAAACCGTTATTTTTCCGAACATTACGAAAAACAAAGACAATAAATTGGCGACAAAATACACAAGCAATAAGTTTAAATGACATTAAGGTGGGTTCACACGTTTCATTCCGTATTATTTTATAGCATTAGCTGTCTTTGTCATTATATTTGTACAGTTAGGCTGAGTTGCACCAAAAAAGTAGTTAAAGTTAAAGTTTGTGTCAAATGGCACGTCAAACAAACATCAAAACTTCAGTTTTGTATCGGTTATGCCAACAATGAGTTGCGCGATTTGACAAATAGTTAAATTACGTCATAACTTTAACGGTAACTGCAACCACTCAATTTCCGCTGGTTAGTGTTATAGTTTGTGTTAAATTGTCTGTCAATTTTATTGTCAAACGCGTTGAATATAACCTTTAGACATCATGTCCCTGCTCCAAGAAATACTCGCAGAAACCAGTTCTGATGACGAAAGCGATGAAAAGAAAAGTGTGATTACCAGAGCCGATCGTTTTTCCACATGGAACGACGAATGTTTCTTGCCAAGATTTCGAGTCTCTAAAAACGTAGCTTGGTGGCTGACTATACGATTGCATTGCTTAAGGCGTAACAAGGATATTCATCGTAGGTAATTGTTCAACCAAAAAATAATACGTGCTATAGACAAAGCAATAAATATAATAGGTAGAATAATATATAATAATATAAATAATAGTAGAATCTACTTACTTTGTTTGAATGTTTGCAAAAAAAAAATTGTATGTACTTATATAATTTTTCTATACCCCTTTATTACTGTCAAATTTGACAAAAACTTTAACTTTAACGACTTTTTTGATGCAACTCAGCCTAAGTAATTTGCTTTAACCTTAAACAACGGTTTCTCTTATGAGGGTGTAAACAAAGTGACATTTAATCAGTGGTAAAGGTAACGGAAACGTCAAAAATGTAGTGAATTGACATAAGCTTTAGAAAATCGCTTGTCATTTTGACAGTCGTCGAAGGAATACGAAATGCCTTGAATGAAATCATCACTTAGATAAGCGCTCTCGATTTTCGTTTGTTCGCTAGTAGCAGTGGGATACAATACAATGACAGGTAACAAAAAACAATTGTACAAGATGTCATGGAATTTTTAAATAGCCATCATCATTCTACTGGCCTTCTCCCTATTTATTTGGAGTGCAGCATATTCTCTTGTATATGATAATAATATAAATAAAAAGAGAAGTCCTGACTGACTGACTGACTCATCAACGCCCAGCCCAAACTCTTGGACCTAGAAAGCTGAAACTTAGCAGAGGTTCCCTTTATAATGTAGACAAGGAATAAGGAAGGATTTTTCAAAATTCAACCCCTAAGGGAGTTAAATAGGGGATGAAAGTTTGTATGGAAAATCGTCATTTTCACGCGGGCGAAGCCGCTGGCAAAAGCTAGTCTTCCATACTTGTCTTTTACACTTCATCTCAGCACTCACCTCCTTTAAAGCCATAATTATCATACTTCTCACGGTCCATCCATTATTTCTTTGACGATCCTCTATTCTTGTATAGACATACATTCATACTCAACCTTTTCCTCAATCCTTTACAACACAACTCTATGCCAAGATATAAATCTAAAATACTATTTAATAGTAAATCATAATTATTTTTACCTACGAAAAAAACCCCTATCAATGTCCCACAAGATCCTGAAAGATCCTTGTGGTACTGTTATAATAATATGACTGACTGATGGAATCACAACGCATAGCGGTAGATACAACGAACACCTTGAAAACATGACGTTAATTACAATTATCTCTCTTAGTGTAATTGGGAGATATGACAGAATATGTCACTTTTGAGTTGCATCATGAAAAGATAATTACCCCGAAAATGTAGTCAATAGAGGTGTTAAGTTTATAATACAAACAAACTAGAAAGAAAGAGTCAGTGACCTCTTGCATGAATAAAGTGTTTGAGGGTAATGAGGAACAGGGTGTAAAGTTCCTCATCCCCCGTTGAAAAGGGAGGATCCTCCGACCGGACGGGTGTTGTGTCCGGTGGGCTAACTGGTGACCCACCCGCCCCCCCCTGGTGGTCCCCTGGTTTGGAGGAGTATGAGGAACAGGGTGTAAAGCTCCTCATCCCCCATAAGTGCAATGAAATGCAACACAAGAAAATTAATAGGTGTCACCTAAATTGATGCTTAAAGTTAACTGTTGGAATGATTATTCTCGTTACGAGGTGTTCGTTGAATCGAACAAATCACTTTCGTTCAGAATTTCGGTCTCGAGCAATATCAGTGAAAAGAGGCATAAAACTAAATTTTCATAATTTAAAACCACTAAAAAACTCACGTTAGGACGTCATTTTATTTATCACACATCATATTGAGTAAACCATTTCATTTCATACCCATGTCATGGGAATACATAAAAAATAACTAATTCGCCATATTGGATTTTTAATGACTTCACTGATCAAACCATGCATTGTCATTCAAACTAAACTTATCTACAAAACTTCTGAGAATTTATTACATAGTTACAGATGAAGCTAATAAAAGCGTGTTAAAAACCAAAAAAAAAAACAACTGCAGCATACCATAGAGTCAATCCGTTACCGTCTGAGTCGACCTTAACTCGAATTAATCAACCTCTTTTTGGGCCACCGAAAAAGTAGCCCCATTAGTGTTGCGACCGGTCGGTACCGATACCAGTTAACCAGTTTCGGTACGCACCTGACCGGGTTTTTGGTAACGCGGCCCGAATAGTGATGTGACTATTCGGTACGACGAAAGTTGTAATCATATTGTTTTTGCACATGCACGATTTGTTGAAATTATTTAATCTTCTCTCCGCTTGTTCTAGAAATCTAGAAGGTCTAGGACAAGCGGAGATTTTAACAAGAACACTTCTAGTTACGGAAATATTGCGTTGGTTAGTTATAACTTTGTCTCATTTGTTTTTTCTTTAATACTAGCTAATAAGCTAACTTATTAAGGTTATACCTTTGCTTTAAATAGCTCCACAACATCAACACAATGTTTTGGATGCGTCAAAAGGAGGCCTAACGTAAAGAGTGATTTTTCGACACCCAAAAAAAGACGGTTCCCAGCAATAATTATTTTTAATTAGAATTACTTAGTTTGATGTAAAGTTTGACGGCTTTCGTGAAGAGTACGTTTACACCTTGTTATGCCCGGTTTCTGAGGCACTTTATCTGTGGTTTATCTGTGGTTTATCTATTCATATGCGTACATTTGAATAGATAAACCACAGACAAAGTGCCTCAGAAACTGGGCATTAGTAAAGTTGTAAGTTAAGTGAGTGTGTGTGTGTGAGCTGTTGTAGTATTGTTGTAAGTAAAGTCGAATGTTCTGCAAAGTATGTTAATAATAACTACGTAAGAATTCCTTTCCTTCCTTGAGACTGTTCACAGTGGTTATTATTTCAATTAAACATAATGCTTTTAATTAAAAATAACAGCTTGTAATTGTGTCTACCGCTGCAGGGCAAAGGCCCCTCGTGAGAAGAAAGAATGAGCATTGATTACCTTGCATTTGTGACGTTCATGGGTCAATCTTTAAGTAACGCCGCTCTTGCCTGGGTTGGTCGTAGATGGGCGACCACCCATTACATAGCGAGTTTCGTCCGTTCCTCGGAAAGCACGTAAAGCCGCGGTTGGTCCCGGCTGTCAATTGTAGATCTTTGACAGTCGTTAAGTAGTCAATGAGACAACCGGTCCAAGGAGTACCTACTTATTACACCTTTTTTTTTTTTTTGGTGGGTGGAAAATCATCAAATGACCCCCCATTCATCCACAATGATAATATATTTGATGATTTTACACCCGCCAAAAAAAGGGTATTATAGTCTCCACGAACGTATTGAAACACACCATTAGTTCACTTTTAATTATTTTCATAAATCACTAAATCATGAAAAAAATTAAAAAGACAAGGATTCAATCATAGAGATTCAAAAAAATCTCTCTCGTACGATTCATTAGAATGTAATTATATTACGAGTATTTAATGAACTCAATTAAAAAGATAGAGAAACTCTAATTATCAGTTAGCTATAGTGCATTTGTAACGGTATATTATTGTAAATAGCATCCTTACTATTATGACTACGATAGTTCATGTCTAAATTTATTTGTGAGCAGTCAATGACCGAAATGACTGAACGGATTTAGATGAAATTCAAGAAAGTGTTTGTTAGTGATAGCCTTATCACCATTCTTGGAGACACAGTTCAACATCATAATCTGCCAAGTGTTTTCGTGTGTTATGGGTTGGCTTCCAGTCAAATCCGATGCAACTAAATACCGCCTACCACCTGACTATCCAACCTCTACAAACCAATTAATAAATAATAATAATAATTTTCTTTATTTGGAACAACATAGGAACCATTTTTGTTAGTAAACAACTTATACACTAGGATTAGTAACAAATTGGAAAAAATACAGTTTAATTAACTAACTAATGAGTCATATACTTACGAGGCATTTCATGAGGACAATGATTCCGCATGAGATGCCTCAGCACAGGAGCTCTCGGGTCCTCAGCCACGACTTTCAGGATGCTGTTGTCACACCCCCGAATCCTCCTCACAAGCGATATGCCACCTTTTTCCTTATGATAGCGTGAAAAACACTACAGATACGAGGGAGTTTCAACATCATCCTGAAATCATTGTTATATTGGACGCGCAAGGCATTTAGCGTCCCCCGAGAACAATTTATTGAACCACAGACTGAATTGAATTGGTACTGGGTAAGATATATACCCCTCGATAAGACACATAAAATGTCGATGTTTTTGTTGTATAATGAAAGTTACGAAGTGACTGCCTTTTTGCTGTAGTGGTAACTGCCTCGTTGGTCTAGTGGTCGCAAGCGCGACTGCAGAGCGTGAGGTCCTGGGTTCGATTCCCGGGTCGGCCAAAAAGTGCTATTGGGTTTTTCATTAGAAATTTTCCAGTAGTAGCCCGGAGTTTGGAAGTTGGTGGTATAATACCCCCGTGCCTCGGAAAGCACGTGATCCTGCGCCTGATCTCTCTCCGGTCGTGTCGGATTGCCGTCCCATCGGACTATGAGAGATAAAGGAACAGAGAGTGCACGTATGTGCCTGCGCACACACTTGTGCACTAAAATATCTCCCGCGCAGATGGCTAATCTGCGCTGGGATTGGCCGCCACGGCCGACAAACGGTCAGGAGAACTATTACTAATCATGTGGTTCTGAGTTCGATTCCCGGTTCTAGCAAAGTGTTATTGCGTTTTTCTATTAAGAATTTTTCAGTTAGGTCCGATTGATGGTAAACTACTAAATAAACTATAAATGTCATATCAATTTGTTTAGGAAGTCGAGAACATACATAATATAATATGTTATAGGCTTGTCAAATTAGTGGTTTTGCAAATCAATGCTAATCAAATACTTTTCTTTCGATTTAAATTAGTTATTTACTCGTCGAGTATATCGTATTATTAAGTTTTATTTTTGCAAATGTTTGACTGATGGTTTATTATTATTAGGTTTCAGTTAATTTGCTAAGGGAAAGAAATTACCAACAAGTACTAGCTAGTTCTATCATTATCCTGTGCTTATCGCAATTTATTTGTTTTTTCATTTTTTGTCTTTTATAATATTAAAACTAGCTTTTGCCAGCGGCTTCGCCCGCGTGAAAATGACGATTTTCCATACAAACTTTCATCCCCTATTTAACTCCCTTAGGGGTTGAATTTCGAAAAATCCTTCCTTATTCCTTGTCTGCATTATAAAGGGAACCTCTGTGAAAAATTTCAGCTTTCTAGGTCCAAGGGTTTGGGCTGGGCGTTGATGAGTCAGTCAGTCAATCAGTCAGGACTTCTCTTTTTATTTATATAGATATATAAAGGGTGTAAAGGTACCCTTAACGAACTTGTACTTCCCGTCACTGCGATTACTTTTTGTCCTAGACCATACCTGGGAACCCCCTAGTTACGGAGATATTGGTGGTCAAAGTTCCTAATTTTCACAGTTGATTTGACACAGGTTATAACTTTACATAAATAACCTCCATGACCCGTTTACTATGTCAAAATGAAAATCCAAAATGGCAGCCAGATTTTTTTTTTGGTTTACCGTCATGGGTGTCGTTTTCATGGTTTTTGGGGTCGCTGATTACAAAAATGAGGTCAAAATGAAAATCCAAGATGGCAGCCAGGATTTTTTTTTTATATTTGTCTATCAAAGCATCCACTAGCACAATTTTTAATGCTACATTGAGTTTTATCATGTTTATGCAGTACACTCGATGGAAGAAGGGAGTTGGTGGAATTAGCTTGTGGAGCTCTTGGGCACACTCACTGAAAAAGACAACTCTCTTCTCTTCTTTATTCCTGTAAAAGACTGACAAACACGCAATTTGCGGCGGTGGGCCAGGCTATGTAGCTTGCCAACCAGCTTATCGTCACCAGTGAGCCTAAGAGCAGTATCAGAGTAAAAAAATCAACAGAATCCCGCAAAAGCAAAAATAACTCCACAGAAACAATTTGACCCATAGACACCGTCCCATATACCATAATGCATAAACGCATCAACTAGTGAGGAGAAAGTACCGGCTTTACCCGTAAATCAACCGGTTAATCAGCAGCCATAAATTAGTGCCAGCCTTTATAGGGTTAGGTGTCAATGTGGTACTTAATTGCCACTTAGTTAGTGTCATTGGTGAATGAGTTTTTATGTATGAAGTTGGGTGATAGATGATTTTTAATCGGGGCAAATAAATAAAATTGAAGTGTCTGTTTGTGATTTGAAAAACAGCTTTTTACTGAATACTGGTTGCGATGAATGTCCATTGCTTCTTATCAGGCACGATAATGGACACGAGGGAGCGTGTCCTTCCCGCATTAATTAATTTAGAAGTGAGTGGTTTCAAAAGATACCTATTCCACTCAGATCCAGCTTTTGCGTTTGCTGCCCTCCCCAGTGGCGTCCTAAGGCCGAGGCTCATACCCTACAGGAGGTCCCAAGGGGACCTCCTGTAGGGGCAAACTGACAGTGGGCTAAGGAGCCCACTGTCAGTTTGTTTATAAGATATTTGCCCCTGGCTGGAAGCATCACACCCAAGGCACCCACAGAATAGTCTAAAGACAATCATGTGGCTGGCTTCTGCTTTCCTGAACCTATGAAGGTTAACCTGCGTGATGCCTCTTAAAAACAGATTCTGTTCACTGATTAAAAGATTATAAAGGCTGACAGGGAAACACAAAAACTGACAGAGAATGAGATCATAATAACATAACATCACGCCTATAGTCCCCAAAATGTATGGCAGAGGTGTAGCATTTAATAAAGAAGGATAAGATCAATTAAGAATTACAGTGAAACCTGGTTATAAGTGAGACCTCCAAGGTACCTGAAAATTTGTCTCACTTATAGAGGTATTCCACTTACCCAGTGTCTCAGATATCCAAGTCTGTCTCATAGGACCTCAGCATGAGTTCCAGTTATGGAGGTTTCTCGCTTATCCAGGTCCCAGTTAACCAAGTTTCACTGTATTTAAAATCTATTATCTATAATTAACAAAATAACGATATATCACTAAGGACATTACACCCTGACCCGCTGAATCCCGTTACCAACACTCTTCGTCAGTCAAATCTAGTAACCACAGACTCTAAACTATTTCTAATGATCCTCACACGGCTAGATCACTCTTCAAACATGGTGGTTTGCACAAATCACACTTTATGCTAAATGAGCTTGGTTGACCGCAAGACTGTGTACAGTTTTGTGGCTTTACCTTTCAGATTCTGTTAATTGTGTGTAAGTGGGATGAAATGTTTATGTGTATGTATATGTTTTATCAAGAACTGGCAAAAGAAGTCTGGCGGTGGGATGGTCAGACGACATAGTTGCCAAGTTGCCATCAGGGGCAAAACCTGGATGAGGCTGGCACAGGACCCTGGAGATCGGCATAAGAAAGGAGAGGCCTTTACCAAGCAGTGGTTGAGTTCGGGCTTTGAATGATGATGATGATGATGTATTATCGTACGCTCTTCAGGGTCAATATTTTATAGAGGTATTTGCTTGTAAGTTTGTATGTAGGGGATAATCTCCGTTGCAGATTTTTTGCAAGTTACGGAATTTGTGCGAGTTGCAGAATTTGTTCGTGCACAGTGGCCTAGGAACGCAAAAGGCATTAGAAGGAACACGGATGGGTTTCCGTCAGTCTGACTGTCCGTCCGTCCGTCTGGTTTCCGTTGCTCTGCCCAGAGCAGAAGACGTCGCTTGATGATTTCACATCCTTCTAAAAAGGGGATAATCTCTGGAATTAATGATCCGATTCTAAAAAATCTTTGAGTGCTAGAAAGCTACATTGATCATGGGTGCTATAGGCTATACTATAGATCATAATTCTATTTTTGCGGACGAAGTCGCGAGCGAAATAGTAATAATAGAGCTAGTCGTAATTATAATGAATGACTTTTAATTTTTGGGGACCTTTTGTTGCGTAGGAAAGACGTGTCGATGTTTGTATTTACTGTTAAAATATTGTTTAGTAACAAAAAACTGTTAATAATTATTTGCCAATATAAACTTTATCACAAGATTTGGATAACAGTATTCTTGTAGCGAGATAAAGTTGTATTTAATCAGCGAAGTACTCATCATCTGCCTGGCCTTCTCCAAACTATGAAGGGGTCGGCTTCCATTCTCACCGAATGCTGCTGATTACCAGTATCTATATAAATAAAAAAAAGAGAAGTCCTGACTGACTGACTGACTCATCAACGCCCAGCCCAAAACCCTTGGACCTAGAGAGCTGAAATTTTGCACAGAAACCTCTGTGCAAAATTTCAGCTCTCTAATAATGTAGACAAGGAATAAGGAAGGAATTTTCGAAATTCAACCCCTAAGGGAGTTAAATAGGGGATGAAAGTTTGTATGGAAAGTCGTTTTATTTCACGCGGGCGAAGCCGCTGGCAATAGCTAGTTTTAAAATAGAGCGACTGCGTATCGATCGAACCTCCGCAAACCAGTTAGGACTGGGGAATACAATACCATTGGTGAGATTGGTTGTCAGACTTCCTGGCCACTGACTATCTGTAACTACTGTCAAAGACCGATAAATGACAGCTGGAACTTACGGCTTAACGTGCTTTCAGTTAGGGAGGAAACTCATCGGAATGGTGGATGGGTGACCACGGGCTAATCTAAGCAAACGAGGCTTCAATAAATTATTAGTTTATTAATTACAATTAACAATTTATCTATACGACGCGGCATATAAGTTGAACCTGCGCAGTAGTCGTTTTTTAGTCAGCCCATACAAATCAAGCAGAGAACCTGCGCAGAACGACGCCATTTTGGGTCAAGTTATTTGCCTAGGAGTCACCCTCCACAATTCATCAAAGTCATCCCGCGATCATGGCGCTTGCAACAGCGCCGAAATATCGGGAGCTCATAATAATTAAAAATCACGAAAGAAATTCCGTAAGTGATAGTGTAAGTTTTCTTAGAAAACGAGAAGGCTTAAAACAGTGTTTGATAATAGGTACAGAATATTCATTTTTAGGGTTCTTACAACAGTAGTGGATTTCAAGCTGCGATATTATGTAGATGTCCAAAGAAAAAGTGATGAGATACGGTACAAGGTCACTTTCTACAAACACTGCGTCTTGAATATCTACTCTTACGATGGTTATCGTATAAAAGGTGTGGATGAACCCATCACAAAGCCGTCAACCAAGCATTCTCTGTACATCAAACTAAGGAAGTCTACGCAAAAAATATTGCTGGAAAACTACTTTTTTTTTAAGGAGAAAAGTCACGTTTTACAGTAGGACACATTAACGCACTCAAAACTTTGTGCTGATAGATCAGATGCATTGAATCAGAATAGTACGGATGTCGTAGAGGTATTTAAAGTAAAGTTTTTATCATTAAATCCTTGTATTAAAAAAAGGCTGTGAAAAAAACTTTGACCCTAAATATCTCAGTAACTAAAAGATTCCCAGATTATGGTCATGGTCATGATTATGGTTACATGTATGTAATCCCGGAAGGGTTAGGCAGAGGTGTACACACGGCTACACATCAAGCTATACAAAGCCAGTTAATCTTGGCCTCACTTTACTAGATCTTTTCGCACAATGAACGATCAGATTATACTGGTTTTGTATAGCTTGATGTGTAGCCGTGTGTACCTAATAGTTTATCCATATATTTCGTAAGTTATGTTCAAGTCCCAAGTAATAGGGGTCGATCCTATTGCCATAAACCGGGCACGAATCCAGACTCCATGACTGCTACTGAGAAATTCCTGATGGAAAGACACCATTATCACTTAGCCATACCCAGGATTCGGTCCAGGACCTGATGTTAAGCAGTCACTTTTGAGACCAACAAGGCAGTCAATTGGAATTTCAAACACATCACGTATCCACACTGATAAAGACTCCGACAGGTCCTCAACTTTGAGTCCTCAATTGAGAATCCGTCAGATACATATCTTAACGCTTCTTAGGTTAGAATTACAGCAATCTAGGTATGTATTATAAATACAGGCTACAAGAAAGTGCATAAATATTAATTATTAGAGATGGCTAGTCTACTAGCGTAACAGTGACATATTTCCCACACGCCGGTCACAACTTTCGCGCCATGATAAAACAGGTATTACTCTATGAATTTTAGTCTATGGATTTTTTACTATCAGCATGACAGCGAGATTCTTTTGTTTTTTTTCGTGATCGTGTGTTTATTTGAATTTGGAACAGTTCTTTTTTATTTGGTCATCGTGGTAATTTCTTTTTTTTAATTTAAGCTTGTTTCCATAACTAGCCGTTCTAGATTTGGTTGTTCATAAAGTTTTGAAATAAAAAGGTCCAATTTTTTTTCTATTTAAATATTCAAGTAGGTAGAGTTCAAGGTTAATTTTGATGTTAGACAAAGCGAAATGTGTTTGTCTTCAAATAATTTAGGTGTAAAAATATTTATTGACCCACAAATCAGGTCGAGGTTCATTAAATTAAGGTTCATTATGTTGCTAATTGAACTACACTTAAATATTTATTGAACTTTTTTTATTGAACTTTTACTTAAATAGCAAAATTAACTTACCTCTATCATAATCTTCCCCCTTGCAAGTTAAGGGCAAATTGTCCAAAACAGATAAAACCACTAAAATTAAAAACAACATTTTCACATCACTACGCTGCAAAGATTTTCCAAATTTAAACCACTTTCGAACTGTCATATTGACGTTTAAATTCGCGCGCGCAAAAAAAAATCGAAACTTGTTCTTGACTTTCGATTTTTTTTTGAAATCACATTCACATCTTTTTAAATCATTTTATTGTTTTAGCGGCATCCACATGATTTTCTCGACATGTTTTTCGTAATATTTTTTTATTAATTATCGAGACGTCTGCCTGTCGTCAGATCTGCGAACCTACTACCCAACTGACCAACTTTACACTGTAAAATAAGAAACATACATATTACTAGCAAGAATTTACTTTGAGAAAGTCCCATCTGACTTTCTCTTGCCACTCAAAACTCAATCCAACCTCTCTACTTTCTAGATTGAAAATATCTTGTCCCGTTGCACCGGTAACAACTCGGTCACATTTAGAACCGACTCGCTAACCAAGTGAACGGTGAAATGAGAAATTGTGAGAGATAGACTATATGAGTGAAAGAGACAGATAGACATTTCTTTTTATGGTTCAGCTGGTGAAACTGAGAACTTTAGAAATGTGGTCTGATCATCGATGAGGTATTTATCAAAGATAATGATATCCTGGTCTGTTATCTCTGGTCAAAGATTACAGGTTTCAGAAATGAATGGTGGATGGAGTATTGGTTTCGGAATTTATGTTCGATTTCTAAAAGGTACTTACTGTGATTTTTATTTAGGAATTTATAAACCGATTCTGGAAATTATGAGAAAAATAATAAATAAAAAAAGAAAATATGGCACATCCCACACAGGATAATTATTATTGTGTGTCAAAAAAATATATTTTTTGGCATCGTAAGTGACCTACGCTAATTTTATTAAAGATGCAAAATTGCAAAAATTGTCGTCATTTGTTAAAATAAAATTCAATTTTATTTAAAATTTAGAAAATATAAGGTCAATAACATAACTAAGCGTTTCTCCAAACATTTTCTACTAATCTAGATCAAAATGAATCCAAATTCCATCATTATCATCACCTGCAGTCCGATTTCACCCACTGCTGGGTAGACCTCACTTTAGTTGTACGAAGGTCCACGCTCTTGTGCCAACCTCATCCAGGATCATCATCATCATCATCATCATCATCACCTTCCTGCACTTATCCCATTCTATTTGGGGTCGGCGCTACCTCATCCAGATTCCAGAATATTCCCGCAAAAAAAAAGAAAAAGCAAATCCAAATTCTGACAACATCTAATTTATTAAAATTGTTTCAGTAATTTATGCATAAATGTGGACGAACTATTTAATAAATTCATAAAAAGCGACATTCGATTAAAACAAATGAAAAGTATTCTTCTTTTTTTCCCTCAATTTCTAAATTCAAATCCGTTCAGTTCAAAGTTTAAGTAGCGTCAGCACAAACAAGACATGCCGGAGGCATCATATCACTTTTTATTCTAAATCTTCAAATGACATAATTATAGAACAAAAACTAGTTTTGGACCAACATCTCTTTTAGATCACTTTGACTATGTTTATAGATCAAAAAGTAGGATTGTATTACATACTAGCTTTTGCCAGCGGCTTCGCCCTCATGAAAATGACGATGTTTCATACAGAAAGAAAGAAAGAAAGAAAATTGTGTTTATTTGGCAAAAATAGGTACCATAAAAAAAACAAAAACAATTTAAAACAGTTAAAGCTACTAATGCCAAAAGGGCCTCAGCTCAGCATAATGCCAGGTGGCAGCACAAAGCCACCTGACGCTGATTTTCAGCTGCTGCCCACGAGACACAAACAAACAAACAAACAAACTTTCATCCCCTATTTAACTCCTTTAGGGGTTGAATTTCGAAAAATCCTTCCTTATTCCTTGTCTACATTATAAAGGGAACCTCTGTGCAAAATTTCAGCTTTCTAGGTCCAAGGGTTTGGGCTGGGCGTTGATGAGTCAGTCAGTCAATCAGTCAGTCAGTCAGGACTTCTCTCTTTATTTATATAGATTATCATTCTCTTGTCCTTATCCCAATTCATTTGTGGTCGGCGCAGCATGTCTTCTTCCATACTTCTCTGATTCTCGTCATCTCATGAGACACCTCCTTTCTTACCATATCATTCTTAACACAGTCCATCCATCATCTCTTTGGTCTTCCTCTACTCCTTAAACTCATCCACATTCATACTAAAAACTTTTCTCACGACATTTATTTTACATCTATACTAATATTATAAAGCTGAAGAGTTTGTTTGTTTGAACGCGCTAATCTAAGACACCACTGGTTCGAATTGAAAAATATTTTTTTTCTTGAATAGTTCATTTATTGAGGAAGGCTTTAGGCTATTTAACATGATGCAAGTAACTACGCGTGGTGTACGCGTACGAAATCGCGGGCAAAAACTAGTATTTCTTTAAATAAGAAATCGTAACTGTTTTGTTTGATTACTTATAAGACCGGATGAAAGAAATGAAGATGTATGTAGGCTTGCAACAATATGTATACCATTGTAGAAGATGTTGAGGTCAAAATATGTAGGTCATAATCAGTACTTCTTTTTCTATAATTTTAATCGTCATTTTACCTTTAGACGATTCATAGTACTATGTAATACATAGTACATATAATATTAGCAGTATATTTTGACCTGCCTCGCTGGTCGAGTGGTCGCAAGAGCGACTGTTGAGCATGAAGTACTGAGTTGAATTCCGGGACTTAAAAGTAAGAACAGTCAAATAAAGTAAAGCTCAAAACAAACTCGCTAACACCCGTATTTATAGTCAAGTCAAAGTAATTACTTGGACTTAAGTAATTACTTATGCAAATATTTTTATGCAATGGGCAAGAATGGTCAATGAAAGCAAAACTAGAATTCTAACGTTTGATAGTTCTAACATTAAGGAATTACTAAACTACAGTGTCTACAGTGAAAAAATCGTATCTTAAACAATGACATTTACTCAAGTAATAGTAATGACTTGTTTATAAATACGGGTGTTAGATATGTAGCATATCTAACTTTTGACAGTTCTAACTTCAAGGAAATATTGAAATTCAGAATAAAAATCATATCTTTTATGTAATTACTTTGACTTATTTAGAGATACAGTTGTAGGGATAAGACGAAAAGGCGATCTATCTTCTATAGGTCAGTCTTTTTTCGAAAAGTAAAGAAATCCCACTGTATTTTTTATCAGCACGAACTCAACGATTTTAGCATGAAATTACTGATTCCTATCGTAATCAAAACCAAAAACCGGACAACTGGATCCAGGAATTTATACTGGAAGCCTTCTTTATATTAAAAGGTTAAGCCATTCACATCGATTCATCCTTCCAAGAACAAAAAAAAAACTATGAATTCATGAGAAAAACACTATCAAAAATCTAAGATACTATTAATCAGTACAGAAAAGACTAGTTTATCGCTGACTTCCTCAGACTAAGCTATAAGGGAACTACAATACCTAGGAAACCTAGGATGTATCTCCCGTTTAAATCTGCATACAAATAAATCAATAAAACCATCTTCATTAACTCCCTATTAACTGTATAGAGCGAGAAAGAAATACTTCCTAACCAGTACATGTAAAAGAGTCGGCTATTTATCTAGCATTGCGTCTTTCCACGGTAGATCGACTCCAGCGGAGAAATGATGGCTAAGGCACAGTCACACTTCAGGCGATTAGCGATAATAAACCCGTCACTCTATTCCCAAACCAATACAACTCCTGATAGCCAGAATCAACAGTGGTGTCCACCAGAAAAGCGCCGAGACAATGAAGCTCCACGAAGTCCTTGAGAAACAATTTAACTGTCTTGGATCGAACGAATTTAATTAGAAAATTATAGCGGAAGAAAAACATAATTTTCACTTTCGACCATATCAGCAGGAGACAGAACAGGATAAGGCTAATAGGCACAAAAGGACGTTTACAACTGGGATAAGCCCAGTGGCCAAGCACCACGAAATACATTATCATTATATTATAATAGGTCCTAAGTTGTATAATAATATGTGACTCCAAAGTCACATATTATTTTACCAGCTAAGCGTTAAGCGTTTTCGCCATACCTATTATTGGTAATAGGTATGGCGAAAATACTTAACCGTACGGCAATTAACGATATGTACTTGGCAATCACTGCGTGATAGTTGTGTCAGACAAATTAATTGCCAAAAAGTCTCGACCAACACATGAGGAGGCTCTCGATAGGCAGTTAGATCAGGGTCTTGATTCAGAAGGCTGTACTGTTTTAAAACGGTGTGTATTTTTAAAAACCGTCTGTGATTACTGATACTAGGAAAGAAATGATTTTGAATTTGCATTTTTGTTAGAGCCCAGGCCACCGGTAGCTTGAGCACTATTCCAGATCTTTTCAGTATTTCTCGAGCGAGAAAATAGTCAAAAGCAAATCGCTTCCTCTAGCAATGGGACAGGTACCTTACCCAACTAATTCAATGCAAACGGTAAAATAATCAGCAGTGGCTAATGAATATTTTCTTTCTTTATCTTATTGGATCAGGGAATGAAGTAATAACGGCAATTTTCTTTTATTTTCATGCTTGAGCTGATAGTCGGTCAGTGTCGTCACTTTCTATGGTTGATACGGCTTTTGTTTATCCCGGGATTTGCTTTGTACCGAATACTGATGCCTTCTGCCTTAAGTCAGACTTGGAGATAAAAAGCAGTGCAGTGTTTTCGGGCTAAGTCGATAAATGCCTAATTCTTAAAATGCCTAGCAGCGTGAAAACGGACTAATTCTTAAAATGCCCAATTCTTAAAAGGACTAATTCTGGTAATGCCTTATTCTTAAAAGGACCAATTAAAATAGCTTAAAAAATTACTTGCAAGATTTGATTACATACAGGCAACGGGATTACCTACCTTGTTAAGATACACCATTACTGAGAAATGCGTAAGCTGACTGTACGAGTCTACTCAAATCTGTGTGGCTTTTTTCTCAAATCAACGGGTACCCGTTGACCACCACAAGTGAACAATGACTCAATTTTAAACATGAATATTGTCGCTGTCCACCTATGACGGATAGTGACTAAACTTAATAATATTATTCCAAGTATCCACCACTGTTAACTATTTTAATACAATTTTCCAAAATGATTTCGCCTTCTGCGGTGGAACCTTCTCACAATGTTAGCCGTATGGAGAAGCTGCCTTCTGAATCAAGCTCTTGATCCAATCATTTAAGGAAAGTCTCATAAGATATTCGACGTTTCCATTACTACTATCGATATAGTATGTTATTAAATTGCTGAAGTCATTGGTTTAAATACACAATTGATTATTGATTCATTAGAGAAAAACAGAGATTTCATAGGCGAAAAAATATAGTAACGTATTTAATTAATAACTTAAAAGCAAAAGGAAACGAAGTTGTTTTTTATTGAAAGCAATTAGTCAATTTCAAATTATCTCATAAATATTTAAAAATACAGGCCATTAATTAAATACACAGCCAAAAAAAAAGTCTGCCAATCGAATTCAGAACAAAATTAAATATAAGCCTGACTCATCAACCGTTAACTCGTATAATTTAAATGTATAGTATCTTTATCAACTTTCATTTTCTGAATGTAAGTGTGTCAATATAATAGCTTAAAACTTTTGTCGTAAGATATCGATGCGTGATTTTATCGACTATAATGCACATCACTAGCCTCCTTGACAGCGTGGACTTTCGCTTGGAGGTCACGTCTAGGTGAGTAGGGATGTGACGAGTTGATATCGATGTTGTGTTATCGACCTTTATTGTTTGTGTTAACGTTTAGTCACGTGTTTGTTTTTTATCACGACGGGTAATTTCTGCTCTACGAGTAATTAGAAAAAGATTAGTATATATTTAATCATCAAAACCCCAAGTAAAATAAGGTCAGCTAAAAGCACCATTATTAGTAGGTACTTTTAAAATTTTCCCTTGTTTAAAGTTGTACTTAGTGGACACGGAATTTTGTACGTAGGTATTAGAGTACTTTTGTACAGACACATTGTAAACGTAATTTTTTAAGTATTTTAATAGCCTACACTACTCACTGCTGGGCAGAGGCCTCCCCAATTCTGCCCACACGTAAAAATTAAACAAGCTATATTTTTAAATAATTATGAAGTTGGTTAAAAAAGTAGCAAACAACGTCCCATCTACAACAACACATTATTAAAATTCTCTAAACAAAATAATAATAATAATAACCTACCTCAACATGGCCCTTTACTAAATTATTCCTTCTATTTAAACCCTTGCCCACCATCATCAATGAATTATGAACCAGAAAATACATAAATTACAAAACTCCATTCATCCCACGATAAAACACAATTATAATATCGATAAATCACTACAAGCACATCACTAGCTATTATCGATAAAGTATTCGACACAGCCCGACACAATAGAAAGTTTATTTGTGTACGATATTTACGTAGCGTCAGCAAAAAAAGGGTAAATAATTGTTCAACTTTTTTATTGTTTGCTTTAATGGGATAGCTTAGCTTTTGAATTTGAGAACGAGGCTTTTAGAAAAAACTATTTTTGTATGCGTTTGGGATTTAACAAGAATACATGAATAAGTGCTGGTAACTCTTAGTAGTAAATGGGGATAGATTGGTGTATTTAAAATACGGGGAATTTGGGATTTATAAATGCTTCCTGTGGCATTTGTGTTGGTACATTCATTTAATTTTAGTCTCGAAGAAATAAGTAAAATAGGTACATTTGAATGGATTGATGGATGAATGTTTGTAGCTCTTGGAAGCAAATATTGTTGAACGTTTGGGGGGGGGGGGGGGTATGAGGAACAGGGTGTAAAGTTCTTCATCCCCCGTTGAAAAGGGAGGATCCTCCGACCGGCCGGTCGTCGTATCGTTCATTTTAACAAACAATTTAATTATTTACAGGAGGTTTCGTGTGGTTTATGTGGAATTGGAGAAGGACTCTGTTTAGGACAGGATAATCTAAAAAAAAAAAAAAAACTAAAAAAACATACTAAACTTATGAACTCATGATTGTGTAATAACCAAGTACACAAACACGTATCTTAATGATTGGTGAGAAAAGCACACAGTTTTTTAGTGTTAAAAAGAAAGTGATCAAATATTTGTTCTTGAGCTTAGTTTTAAGATCATAAACCGCGTCTTGATGACTACGACAGATCTAAACATTTTAGAGTCAACAAAAGGCTTTGCTAGAATAACCATGACTAAAATTAAAATACAAAAGTTTCGAGACCAAGTTTAATAACTTTTTTTGCTTCATTGCTCATAATCATAACTGACAAAATATGGGTGTACTGGTTGGGTCCACCTCTGCCTTACCCTTCGGGGATTACTGGCATGATGTTATGTTAAAACTTTTTAACAAAAAAATAAACTGACTTCAAAAAAAAACAGAAAAAAGTCAAAAATAAATTTTGTTTGTTTGATTTTATTTTTTTGCCACCGACTTCAGAAACTGATTTATTTTTGACTTTTTTGTGTTTTTTTTTTAAGTCGGTTTAATTTTTTAAAGTTTTTATTTTTTTACTTTTTAGTGGTTCACATGTTCATGGGTCATAATGTGGACAATGTTTTCTGATTTTTGTTGATTTTTCAAAAACCACTTTTCCAATTTCGATAAAAAATTGGGACCATTTGGGAAGTATACCCTTTCCAACAAAAAAAGAATTTTTCAAATCGGTTAACAAGTGACGGAGTTATGCCCGAATAAACATTAAAAAAAAAAACATCCGAATTGAGAACCTCCTTCTTTTTTTAGAAGTCGGTCAAAAATAACATAATCAGTCAGTCTAATATACATGTACGTTCCCTATATGTATAGGAAGAAGAGAGATAAGACAGGTCCTAAAGAATGTCCAGGACATTCTATTATTGATTGATTAATTTAATAATACTGGGATTTCCCTTTTTCTATTGCCCACTGACACAGCTGTTTTATCAATAATTCGAATACCTACTGTAAATCCACACCCACAAAAAAAAAAACAAATACTACCAATCACGGCCATTTTTTGCTGACCATCCGCACCATTGACCACTAAAACCACAAGTAACAATGTTTTATATTAAAGGCTGACTTTTTTGCGGATGGTACGTTATTGTAACTTTGTAATAGGCGACAGGTATAGAGGTTGAATGCATCGTTACGGTGCGTTTACACGAGGTCTATAGGTGCGTTTACACAGGTACCTAGTTAGGTACCTACAACAAAAAGTTTTTTATTTCATTTACCTCAAAGTCTTGCAATATTATAAGTTCGTGGCTAGATGATAACAGCCAGTTGGATCAATCTTCAAGTTAAGGCGAGGTTACCTAGGTTGTCTGTGGATGGGTGACCAGTGTGACCACCAATCTATGTAAATAATAAAAAGAGAAGTCCTGACTGACTGACTGGCTGACTCATCAACGCCCAGCTCAAACCCTTGGACCTAGAAAGCTGAAATTTTGTACACTGATACCTGATGCTCCTTCATGGCGTTCTCATTGATACAAGGTGGCATGCGACTACGAAGAATATCAGACAAGAATTATTTTCTTGTTTTCTACTTTTAAGACCGCGATTTTGTTAGTAGTCGGGTTTTAGATTTTTGAACTTAATTTTTTTATTTGAATTTTATTTTTGTGTGAACTTAAACTATAATATAATACATATTTGTAATGTGCTCGCCAAGACCCTTCATTTGATACCAAACTTGCTATGGTTATCTCAATTTAATATTTTTTGAGGTAAGTTTTTGACATTTAAATTCCGTCATAAAAAGAATTTATAAAATTTATATAGCCTATGTCACCCGGGCTATTCTTACGAATCTTTTGACACCTACTTTATTCAAATCCGTTCAGTAGATTAGGCGCTACGGTGGAACATACATACATACATACATACATACATACATACATACATACATAGACTGCCAAAATCATTACCCTTTCTTTTGGCTTCGCCGTAGTCGGGTAAAAAGAGAAGTCCTGACTGACTGACTGGCTGACTCATCAACGCCCAGCTCAAACCCTTGGACCTAGAAAGCTGAAATTTTGTACAGAGTTTCCTTTTATAATGTAGACAAGGAATAAGGAAGTATTTTTCGAAATTCAAACCCTAAGGGAGTTAAATAGGGGATGAAAGTTTGTATGGAAAACCGTCATTTTCACGTGGGCGAAGCCGCTGGCAAAAGCTTCCTCCGTGCCAAGGAAAGTACGTTAAGCTGTTAATCCAGGCTGTCATTTGGATTTTTGACGGTAGTAACAGATAGTCCAGTGGCCTGAAAGTCTGATAACCGGTCTTATCAAAGGGTATCGTATTTCCTAAACTGGGTTGTGGAGGTCAGATAGGCAGTAGCTTCATGTAAAATACTGGTACCGTATTTAGCTGCATACGGAATGGACTGGAAGCCGAGTCTTACATAGATCGAAAAAGGCTTGGCAGATGACGATGACACCAGATGACTTCATTTTAATTTCAAATGAATATATTAGCAATAATCATAGTGCAAATATATAGATAAACTTAAAATAATAATAACAATATATGCAAATAGAAAAGGAGAAAAGCATTAAAGGTGACTCTAGGTTAATTATAATACCACCAGCTATATCATGAATCAACCGAGGGAAATCAGATATTAAAATGTCAAACGATGTGACAGCTAGGCACCTGATCTTTCTTTGACAAGTCATGGGTTCGAACCCAGGCAGAGGCGCAGTACTTAGTGTAATTTATTTAATTTCCACTGCTCTCAAAAATGATGAAGAAAACCATATTAAGGAAACCGGCATGTCATAGAATCAAAATTCGAAGACGTCATAACTACCACCGAACGCACGGGACCCGCGCGGCCTCGTGGTGGATTTATAGCCCATTTCCTCTCATAGAGAGGAGGCCTGCGTCCCTGCAGTGTGCATATTATAGACTAGCTTTTGCCAGCGGCTTCGCCCTCGTGAAAATGTCGATTTTCCATACAAACTTTCAATCCCTATTTAACTCCCTTAGGGGTTGAATTTCGAAAAATCCTTCCTTATTCCTTACCTACATTATAAAGGAAACCTCTGTGCAAAATTTTAGCTTTCTAGGTCTAAGGGTTTGGGCTGGGCGTTGATGAGTCAGTCAGTTCAGTCAGGACTTCTCTTTTTATTTTTATAGATGATGATAATGATGATCTCTGAATTAAGCGACCTCTTTAATTGAGCCGACTGTTCTCGTAGTATTCTGCTCAATTTAAGTTAGCTGGCTAAACTCCAAAGACATAACAAGTCACATAGGACCCGGGTCGGGAAAGTGTTATCGGATTTTTCTATCAGGGACGTTCTCAGTAGCAGCCACGACGGTGTCTGGATTTGTACCCAGTGGATGGCAATAGGCTTGCCCCCCTATTACATGGCACTTTAACATAACTTGTTCTGTCAAAATGTGAATATAATAATATATAATCATCATTTTCCTGCCCATATCCCATTCTATTTGGAGCTCGTGGCTTAATAAGAACTGCCACTCAGGTCGATCTTTAGGTAAAGCTGTGCTTGCCTAGGTCGGTCGGTGGATGGGTGACCGCCCGACATACCGAGTTTCCTCCGTGCCTCGGAAAGCATGTTAAGCTGTTGGACCCGGCTGCCATATATATAGATCTTTGGCAGTCGTTACAGGTAGTCAGTGACCTGAAATTCTGACATTCAGTCTTACCCAGTCGCTCCATGTACAATACTGGTATTCAGCTGCACTCGGGTAGACTGGAAGCCGACCCCAATATAGTTGGGAAAAGGCTAGGCAGATGATGATCCCATTTTATTTGGGGTCGTCGACACACTTTTTCTTTTTTCATTCTTCCCTGTTAGACGTCACGGTGGCATTTAATTCTATTTCTTTCGAATATGACCACACAAACACTCCACAATCAATAACAAATAACATGCACAAACACCCTGACTCAACACAATCAGTAGGCCATCTGTCCTCAGGTGGAACTTGAACCCGCGACCCTTGCAGTAGAAAGTGGCCATTCCTCCACTGTGCCGTGTTTATCACTTTCGCATGTTTACTCGAACGTTTATATGCAAAACGGTGGGGCTTGGGACTGAATAAGAAGCTCGGTGTAAGTGAGGTTAAGCGGTACTGACCGTGGTTAGGCGATGCATGGGTGACCATGAACTTTTTTTTTTTTTTTTTTTTTTATTTAGCCTGTACTGTCCCACTGCTGAGCAAAGGCCTCCCCCAACTCCTTCCAAGTGCTCTTATCTTGTGCCGCTTCGAACCAGCCCTTATGGTACGCGTCTAAATCGTCACGCCACCTCTTTCTAGGCCGGCCTCGGCGGCGCCGTCCGTCTTCCGGCATCCATCGTGTTGAGGCTTTTGCCCAGCGGCCATCTTGCATGCGGCTGACGTGACCCGCCCAATCCCACTTTAACTTAGCAGCCTTCTTGACCACATCCACTATACCCGTTTTGAAGCGCAGCGTGGTGTTTCGTATCTTGTCTTGCCTTTTGACACCCAAAATACTGCGCTCCATTGCCCTTTGGCATACTCCAAGGCGGAACTTCTGAGTCTCGGTGAGAGACTTTATTTAGTAACTTTATTTAGTTATATTTAATACGTGAAACAATGACGGTATAATATCTAGTTTCACTAGCTTTATATAAGACCATAATTATATAGTCTTAATTGCCATCAATCGGGCAAAACTCCTGGATCTCAAGATTTCAATATTCTGGTTTCAATTCCCAGTTTGGGCATACTTTTATTAGATTTTTCCATTAGGAATTACCAATAGCAGCCATGGAGTCTGGAGTGCAGCCAGGTTGATGGCAATAGGCTCGCCCCTTATTACATGGGACTTAATTAAACAGTACTGGCGAAATGACGGCACGGTTGGCGCAGTGGCTCAAGCAATGGACTGCTGCGTTGCGTGTCGCGGGTTCGATCCCCGCACGGAACAAATATTTGTACGGCCTACAGATAGTTGTTTCGGGTCTGAGTATTTGTGTATGTGAGTTTAAATGTTTGTGAACGCACCCACGATACAGGAGAAATTCCTAGTGTGGGGTAATGTTTACAAAAAAAAAAAAATGTGGGTGTACTAATGGGTACACCTCTGCCTAAACCCTCGGGGATTACAGGCGTGATGTTATAATATTATTTTGATTACTACTATTATTTTATTGAAGTAGGTAGTTGGTAATGATAATTGGAGCAAAAATAAAACCGTAGAAATACTTTCTTTCTTTCTAACGACATCATCAAAATTGTAATTTTACTTTCCCATAAACCAACTTAATACCGTGGACAATTTCTTTTATTTCGTAACTCAGAAATATTTGTGGTACCTATTACTAATCTTTTCATATTTAACCAATTTGTTTTGCAAATGATTCAACTATAGTATATTGAAATACGTGTTTCCTGTTAATGTTATTTCTACTTAAATGAATATCAACTTTGTCTAAGTGTTTATAAAGTGGATTTTAGAATGACTTTACTCTGTAATTAAAAAAGTTGTTAAATATTGGTATTTTTCTACGGCTTCTTCTTCTTAGCGCATCGATTACAATTTGAATTGAGGCAGCCTAAAATTTTGTATTTTTTTTTACTAGTATGTAGGTATGTGACAAAGTATTTTTTGTTTTTTAATATCCGCGTTATCGATTACGGAAACATCAAAAATGTGTCAGACTGACAGTAGCAACTGAAAACCTTATGTTATTTTAAAAGTCATAATCAGCCTATAATTTTCCCACTGCTGGGACTATAGAACTCCTCTCTATGAGAGGGAATGGACTATAGTCCACCACGCGGGGACCGTGCGGGTTGGTAGATGTCACATGTCATCGAATGTTTGATGCTAAGACATGCCAGTTTCTTCACGAGAGAGCAGTGGTGATGAAATAAATTACACAAAGTACTTAAGGCGACTGCCTGAGTTTGAACCCACGACGTACACTCGTATAGTTGGGGCTGCCACCACTGGACCGCTACTACTCATTTTATAAATAGTTAATTGTAAAAACACGCAACAATTGTCATTTTTTAAAGCCCGGCTGTCCATCTAAACTTTATCTATAAAACAAATGACAATTGCCACAATATTAACAAAACTGTATCTAATTCAGTCACCGACGCATAACGTTAGCGAAAGTGTATAAAATTGTAAAATGTGATCACAACATGCATATAAACTGTCGCATTTATTGCCGTAGAAAGGAAACAATTTGCACTATTATGTTTTACGAGAGTAGTTGATGATGTCATGGTGAAAATATTTTGTCGGTCAGCTCTTTCGAGACCGCGGGACTGTTCGAAAGAGATATAGTAGTAGTAGTAGACCGTTTTCGGCCACGGCGGCCAATCTTAGCAGAGATTAGCCAACTGCGCGGGAGATAATAGTGCACAAGTGTGTGCGCAGGCACAAGTGCACTCTCTGTTCCTTTTCTGTCATAGTCCTCAGGGACGGCAATCCGACACGACCGGAGAGAGATCAGGCGCAGGACCAACGGCGACACGTGCGCACCGAGGCACGGGGGTACTAGAATAGAATAGAATAGAATATGTATTTATTCGCTAATGGACAGCAGCAACACAAAAGAGCAGCACATACATAAACAAATAACAACAAACAGCTTAACAATTAATTATACAGCTCAACTGCGCTGAGCATGCCCATAACGAAAGAACTTTTTGGCCCCATCGGCCATCCGTACTACATTTACTATACCGCCAACCTCCAAACTCCGGGCTACTACTGGGAAATTTCTAATGAAAAACCCAATAGCACTTTTTGTCCGACCCGGGAATCGAACCCAGGACCTCATGCACAGCAGTCGCGCTTACAACCACTAGACCAACGAGGCAGTCAAAAGAGATACCGTGGTCTCGTAACACAAAGGGCTAAAAAGGAACATGGGTGGTCTGTAGTCAGTAGAAGTCTGACACTCCCTTCTGCTATGCCCAGAGCGGGAAGGGTGATTTGATGATTTTCTACCCACCAAAACAAAAGCTCGTAGGAGTCTTTGGACAACTGGACCACAGAATAGATAAACCTCTTTTATCTATTCTGTGAACTGGGTCCACTAATGACTGACCATCGTATACTCCTAGGCAAATAACTTGACCCAAAATGGCGTCGTTCTGCGCCGGTTCACTGCTTGATTTGTATGGGACGTCTAAAAAACGACTACTGCGCAGGTTCAACTTATATGCCGCGTGGTATACGTACATACTTCAATACATCATCATCTGCCTAGCCTTTTCCCAACTATGTTGGGGTTGGCTTCGAGTTTAAACGGATGCAGCTGAATACCAGTATTTTAAATGAAGCGATTATCTATTTGTCTGACCTCCACAAGCCTGACTGGTTGTAAGGCAGAAAAGTGTTTGAAAAATGTGATGTGATTTTACTGGTTGTATATGACACTTTTTAAGCTATTGCATAGCTTCTATGGCGGGCCTTGAGCGTGGAGAGCGAATCCAGAAATTCCCTAACGAAAATATTCAAGATTCAGTATTCAACCAGGTTGCTATGGTTACGGAAAATAACAAGGTTGTCAACTGAGGTTGTCAAATTAAATAATTAATTATTTGCTGTTGATAAAAAATGCTATGCAATAGCTTTACCGCGGCAGTCTCCGAGTGCCACATTTAGTTTTTTTTGGTGGGTGGAAAATCATCGAATAACCCCCCCCCCCCCCCCCCCATCCCCCCGCTCTTGGGCAGAGCGAAGGGGAGTGTCAGACTTCTACTGACTAAAAACCAAACCCATGTTCCTTCTTCGCCCTTGTGTCGGAGCCGCGTTAACCTTTCGACAAACCACAGCCCTGACGGGTGTATGTGACACTTCAATTTTATTTATTTGCGTGTATTTTGTCAGTGCTGGGAGTTGTTAAAACTCAGTCAGATTTATCCTCTGTAAATAAAATAAATTTATTATTTCAGATCACTTAATTGTCCATGATTGATAGTAACAATGCCATCAACTGCGAATACAACCGCCGACCGCCATTTTTTATATTTGAATTAAGAAAGTCCTTTCCTAGTTCAAACATCCACTCAGTTGCCTGTCTAGTACATTACAGTCAGTTTGTTTAAAACCGTCGTTACCCTAAACACCAACCATAAATCTCCTAGTTGTAACCTTTACCCACATGTTACCCTGCATCCGTTAACCTAAAACTGCACGCGAACGGAATGAGTTAACCTAAGGCCGTGGGCCCAAGTTTCTCTAATACAATAGCTTATTACGAGGCGACGCACACCTGCGACTTGCGACGAAAGTCTTAAAGAGGTTTTTTGCCATATGTGTCAGCAAATGTCTAGGTTGTAACACACTTAGATTGCCGCACTTTCCTTGGATGGCCTAAACTCGGCATCAACATTAAAATGTAATGTGATGTGATGTGATGGCGTATTTAGGGACCTATATTGACTTTAAACGTACATAAACTTACTTACTATTGGTTTATCTATATCTGACTGACTGACTGACTCATCAACGCCCAGCCCAAACACTTGGACCTAGAAAGCTGAAATTTTGCACAGAGGTTCCCTTTATAATGTAGACAAGGAATAAGGAAGGACTTTTTCGAAATTCAACCCCTAAGGGAGTTAAATAGAGGATGAAAGTTTGTATGGAAAATCGTCATTTTCACGCGGGTGAAGCCCCTGGCAAAAGCTAGTAGACACTAAATCTAAAGCCACGTTGGTTTAGTCACGTCTAAGTGGTCGCAAGCGTGACTGCTCAGGATCCTGAATTCGATTCCCGGTTCGGGCAAAGTGCTTTTGAGGTTTTTCCATCACGAATTACTCAGTAGCGGCCACGGAGTCTGAATTTGTGCCCGGTTGATGGCAATAGGCCCACTAATAAGGGACTTTAACATAACTGGCAAACATGTGTATAAATTACTGACTTATTCATCAATGTAGCATACTGAATGGTCTTAAGGTGATTCTGCAGAATAAAGTTTCCTTCCGCCCTCTCACATATTTAAACTTGAGACTCCAGGGCCTGCAGTCTCTACACTAATAACAGCGCTACGAATGTCGCTGAGCCGTATCGATGTCAAATTTCGTTAATAGATTTTCGGTTTTATTTCAACGGCATAAGGTTGAAAATCTATTGAAGAAATTTGACATCAATACGACTTTGCGACAGATTTTTATCGTTATTTAGTGTAGAGACTGCAGCCCCAGGACCTGGAGGTACCAGGCAATGTAGTTGCTATATAATGGGAGGCCTATGGCCAGCTCAACAGTGTCTGTAGCCAATACACTTTTAGAGTTTGTTCAAATCAACGCGTCTTTTTTTTAAGACCAGACTTTTTTATCAGGAAATGAGGAAAACTCGAAAGCTCATTACATTTCAGGATGCGACCGTAAAGTCTAGAAAGCGTATGTCCACCTGTGTCCCATTAACCGTTTTAGTATAATCAGCAATTTGCCTGCCAAGTCCATTGATTGTTTCTTTAATGGCAGTCATCCTATTGTAAACTTGTATATAAAAAATATATTATTCCTAATTTCTTCTTCTTAGCGTGTCGATGACAATTTAAATTGAGTTAGCCCAAAATTTAGCGACGAGTTTGACATTTTCAGTTCCAATCATTAGCTCCTGTGATGTGCAAGAAGCTGGACAGGCAGGACACGATGTCAAGTGTATCATCGTCTGTGGGGTAACACCACATTTGCAGTCCAGGGCAGAGTCATCTATGAATTTCCACTTGAACAGAACAGGTTGTCCTTGCTTCGACCGACCTGTGTCCGGAGTCTATTTAAGGACTTCCAGGTCAGCCATGGCAACTCGTGTCCAGGTGGGAGATGTTCGGCAAGTGGCACAAATGGGTAAGTGTTGTAAGAGGTAACAGCACCAACTGCTTCTCTTATATCAGAACGTGATCTTCGGTGATATCCAAGAATCATCATCACCATGTAGATCAGTGGTGGCCCAGTGGCGGCTGCCCTGACTTACGAACAGTGAGTCGTGGGTTCGAACCCCGTCAGGCACATTACTTTGTGTAATTTATTTCATCACCACTGTTCTCAAAACGGTGAAGGAAAACATCGTGAGGAAACCGGCATGTCTTAGAGCCAAAAAATTCGAAGATATGTGACATCTACCAATCCGCACTGGGCCCGCGTGGTGGATTATAGACCATCCGTCTCCCAGAGAGAAGACCTGAGTCCCTGCAGTGGGAACATTATAGGCTGATGATGATGATGATCATCACCATCCACAAAAGCCTGATGTGCCTGATGTGTGTGTGGTCCTGGTATTCGTGTTGTAGGGATTTTCTATCAGAAAATTTCTGACTATTAGTCTGGATTTGTGGCTAGTTTATGGCTGGTCCGGGTGTTCGTAAGTCGAACCAGTTCAGACCAAATAGTTTAATGATTAGGTACCTACTGCCAAAAGAAGTTCCGGAATTTTAGCTGAAGTTTAAAAAATAATAAATGATATTACCCACTATAGGCAGGTAATAGGGTAGAGGTCTTCTACTCGACCCATCATTAGCTTCTGCAAAAGCTCCGCCATGGCAAAATTGTAAGACAGAAAAGCTGTTTGCAGACAGTCGAAAATGAAACAGTCACTTGACATGTCCATCGGCTAAACCGTCGGACTAATGGCCCGAGGTCGCAGGTTCGAACCGCACCTCGACAAGTGCGGTTTGAACTTGCAACCACAGATCGCTTGTTCCTGTGTTAAAGGTAAGTTCCAGCTAACCACATGCAGTATAATAATTATTAAATCAAATTCAAGGAGGTAGCTATTTATCATAGTCCCGGATCAATAATAAAACGGGTGGGTTCTTTTTTATAAGCGGAAATCAGTAAGTAACAAAGACTGTCAGATTTTTGCCCTATAACCACGCTTTCACACACACGCACAAAATGAACCCAAACGATACGTCGTTACTACTCGTTTTAGTAGGAAGCACATTGTAGATCTTTAAATTGTTTTTGCATTCGATAGAGCTGCAAAATGTGAAAAAGGATGGTGTAAAAAAGTGATTTTACCAAAAGTGACAAAGTCGAAACGACGATTTCTTATAGCCTAAACCCCGGCGCGGGTGGTTGTTCTGTTACTGTTATTAATTATTTATCGACTAGTTACCGATTATACTATTAATTATGATTCTGCTAAAGCGCCCATTGGGCAAATTATGTGCAATATATATTTTATGATTGACTTTATTCCCGATGTCATCCAATAATTCTTTTAAATTTCTTCACCAATATCCATCTCAAAATCCACCATACTTCACAATCACCATCACACCCATGACACACAAACCTACAACATTCAGCCGCACCTACCTCCGCGCAGTCGGTCAAGAGTTCACTGACCCTCGATATTACCCGCGTCAATTCACTTTTACTCATTGCTGGGGTAAAGACGAGAAAGTCACTTTCCCCGGGCACTTCGCGAATTTGATATAGACCTTGATTATTTATTTAGTATTGGCTGTTGCCCGCGACTTCGTTCGCGTGGAAATTTTGATGTGAGAGATAAAGTAGCCTATATGTGTGTGTTGTATGGTTGGTTGTGTAAACATCCAACCATACCTACAAACTTTCGCATTTATAATAATAACAAGCTTTTGCCCGCGACTTCGTTCGCGTGGAATAGTGACTTCCGGCAGATTTTTGGTTTATCTCGCGGAAAAAAAAAAAAACTATCCCATGTCCTTTCTCAAGTTACAAACTATGTCTGTACCAAATTTCACACAAATCGGTTCAGTAGTTTAGGCGTGAAGCAAAGACAGACAGACAGACAGAAAGACAGACAGAGTTACTTTCGCATTTATAATATTAGTTAGGAAATAGTTAGGATTAGGATAAGATAAGCTTTCGAACGTGGATTTACTTGCATCGGGAATAAACCCCCGGGATCACCTGAAAACGAATCGTATGTTACACTGTTCAAGGTCTATGTTCGCTTTGAATGCAACATTTCATTCAATTTAGCCGTGAAGGAGTGATAAACCTTTTGCAAGGCAGATGTGAGTGGCAACGCCAGGAGTAGTCGCCGTGGAAGGACATACACTGATTTCTGAAAAAAAGAGTTAGTTTATGTATGTATGTTTGATTCATCATCATTTTAGCCAAAAGATGTCCAATGCTGGACATAGGCCCCCTTTGTTTGATAAATTGACCAATAAACAAACAAACTGACTCTCACATTTTATAGGTGATTACAAGATACAATATAATAGTTTGTATCGACACCCGATATTCAGAAAAGTGTGCAACTTTATATCCTATGGAGGTATTTTGTTAAGTTTTAATATTAATTGATGAGTGATGTGATGACAGGTGGTGTCAGGTTCGATTATATATAATAGGTACTAGCTTTTCCCGGCATGCGTTGCAATGCTCTTTTTCCTACCCTACCTACCTGCTACCCTACCTACCTACTACCCTACCTACCTACCTACCCTACCTAATATATTTGAACATATTAAAAATAAAAATAAAAAGTATCCTATGCCCTTCTCCTGGTTCTTAACTACCTCCCTACCAATTTTCAGCTAAATCCGTCCAGCCGTTCTTGAGTTATAAATCGAGTACAGTACCCGGCGATAAATATTGCACATCGACCTTTGGTAAGAGACAATCGGCTAATTTCGGCTTCGTAGAGCGTTATCTCTGTCGCACGAAATTCAAACAGTCCGGTATCTATTAGGAGCTGTTAAAACAATTATGATTTGCTTCTTTTGATAATTATTTTTATTCTTTATATAAAATACACCAATTTTTCTTTATGTGATGACTTTAGGTTGGGGTAAAATAAAATGAAAAAAAAAACATGTTCACATTACGTTTATGTATTTAATTATTTTGGGAAATTACAGCTGTAGTGTACAAAATAAACACCATTAAAATTAATAATAATTCTAATTCTCAATTATTTCCATTTCACTATCTGTGCTCTCAAAGATGTCAATATCACTGTCACTGTCAGCCGTATTTATCACTAGTCTATCAGTGTAATTGTCCAAACCATGTTGAATGCTTCTATATTCATTCTCACATTTGATTGCATGATCGCAAACCTTTTTCCAATCTTCAGCCCCGATCATGTTTACTTTTTCAGTCAGTAATGTTTTTACTGTAGTTAAATTCATACCCACATTTCTAGAAGCTACATAGCCTTTCAGTTGTGACCATATATTTTCAATTGGATTAAAATCCGGATGATATGGTGGCAACCGCAACACAGTGTGCCCATGTTCAGCAAGTACTATGTCCACGGAAAACTCTGTATATCTCTCTTTGTGCTGACATAATTATAATAGCGTAAATCTGAGTTTTTGTTAATTTTGGATCAACTGGAATTTCGTGTCTGTTTAACCAGTTGATCATTTCCTGTTTAATGGTGTTTGAGTTGGGGGGTCTTTCAACATATTTATTGTGATAGGGTGCGTTGTCGATAACTAGAACAGAATCACTGGGTCTATTTGGGATTAATTGATTAACCAGCCATTTTTCGTAGTTATCGTTATTCATTTAATTGTGATAGTCACCTGTAGTGTCCGTGGATTTATACATTAAAAAGGCACCGGGTACAAAGCCTTTTTCATTTCCCGCATGAACTATTATCAAACGTTGACCTTTTGAAATTGGTTTTTTTACTCCTTTTTTTTATCATCACTCCAAGATTTCCCTTTAGTGTGGGATGTATGTATGTAAGACTCATCCATGTAGACGATATTTTTTCCTGATTCGCGAAATTTGCGTATTTTATCGAGGTATTCCATTCGTTTGAGACTTACACCGTGCTTTTCCATTAGAACTTTTCGATTATCTTCCATTTTAGTGAACCGAAATCCCATCTCGTGAAGTATTTTTCTCAACGTCTTTTCAGACCCATTGTAATTAATAGCTTCAGATAATTTAGCTTTTAATGATTTTATTGTTGGCAGTTCATTAAATCGTAAGTGAAAATCATACACCATTCTTCGTACAACATCATAATCAAAATCGTCCATATCCAAACGAAATTGCTTTTTTGGTCTCCCTTTTTTTGGAGAGCTGAACTTAATTTCAGTAGAATGTGTTTCAGTACTGACTTCGTTTAAAATATTGTTCAAAGTTCTTCTTGAAATTCCAGTGGCATTTGCAACTCGCTCTTGAACCTTCTTTTAATAACAACTTACATTTTCATCTTCATTTTTTTTTAAATCTGTCAGCTTCGGTTACAATATATTTATAAACATTGTAAATCATTTCTCGTGACTGACCTCGTAAAGGTTTCCCTCTTTTTCCTAAAGATGCCATAGTACAACTTTAATTAAATTAAGTATTAAAATTTGGGGGTGTTAACAACTCTTATTATATATTTTGAATTGGACGCGACCGCACTCTATCGCACTTGAACAACGACTGACAAAACGTCACATAGGTAGTGTGTGACAGAGATAACGCTCTACCAAGCCGAAATTTGCCGATTGTCTCTTTCCAAAGATCGATGTGCAAAATTTATCGCCGGGTACTGTAAAGGCGCGGCTCCACCGCAGTGCACGCTGTGCACGGACACCACGTAGTCAAACAAATTAATACACGCAGCTAAAATACGCCGATTGCCCGTGCACAGCATGCGCCGCGGTGGGCCCGCGCCCTGACTAACACGACTTTCTTATAATAATATAGATTAATTTGTTGAGCAAATTGAATCTTTACGTTAATTTGCAATGTTATTACCTATCATCATTATCTGCCTAACCTTTTCTCAACTATGTTGGGATCGGCTTCTATTCTACCCAGATGCAGCATATTACCAGTACCTTCTTAAGATGGAGCGAATGCCTATCTAACCATCACAACCCAGTTAGTAGGTACTAAATAATGTGATTCCCCTTGGTAAGACTAGTTGACTTTCGAGCCTGCACCTGACTAGGTACCTGTAATGACTGCCGCACACCTACCAATAGGGGATCAGACTGAGTCAAAACAATATGATTCTGTTTAGTCCGTCAGTTAGATTATCGAAAAATATTGGATACGTGTTTTTTGTTTTAACGAAGCGTCGTGACGTCACTTGTGGGTTAAAAATGTACTGACATGTAACGTTTTCGAGGAGTTCACGAGTTTTCGAAGCACTGTATCGTCTTAATTTTTTGTTAATGTGAAAAAAGAAAAAATAGGTGTTCAATATTTTTTGGAAATCTATCTGACGGACTAATTAGTTTTTTTTTTGTCCGATCCCCTATTGACAGCCGGGCCCAAAGGTTTAACGTGCTTTCCGAGGCACCGAGGAAAATCGGTTACCCATCCACAGACCAGCCTTGGCAGGCGCGGCTTAACCTCTTTCAGCCGCAAGCTCCTCAAAAATCAATACAAATCTTAACTTTTTATTACATACGTCTAGACGTTTTCGCTTATAAGGTAAAAATACTTCAGTAATTAAAATTGCTAGTAAAAATTAATGATCGACTATTATCTGGAAAGGATCGACATGCTAATAAAATTTTAACAATAGTAATTATTGCATGGTTAGTTATTAATTGGTTAAACCAATTAAGTTTTTAGTTAGTCAGCTTTTATTTCAATTATCTCTTTTAGAAGATAGCGCTGGTTGATGATTGGACTGTGTGAAGGATGATTTTGATTATAAAGGAGGTAATTGCATTGATGATGATGATGATGATTATGACGAGTAATAGAGAAGTATGGAAGAAGATTGAGTAAACCTGTGATCGAGTGGAGTCTAAGGACTGGAAAGAGAAGTCATGGCAGTACGGCGGCGACATTAGCAGACGATTTTGATACCATTTTTTTTTTTTTTTGGTGGGTTTAAAATCATCGAATGACCCCCTCTGCTCTTGGGCAGAGCGAAAGGGAGTGTCAGACTTCTACTGACTAAAAACCGAACCCATGTTCCTTCTTTGCCCTTGCGCCGAGGCCAAGTCATCTAGTACAAAAATCCGCGGTCCCGACGGGCATATTGATACCATCACGGGAATGTCCTAACCTGTTGCCGGCACAACGTGCCATTTGGCACACTTTTTTTTTGGGGCTTGCCGGCACATTGTGCCATTTGGCACATTTTGTCCGATCCTGTTACCGGCACAACGTGCCATTTGGCACACTTTTTTTTTGGGGCTTGCCGGCACATTGTGCCATTTGGCATAATGAAAACAAAGTAAAGACAATTAAAATAAAGATAAAAGGTGCCGGTGGGATAGGTAAAAATAAAGACAAAAGGTGGCGTGGGTAGGTAAAAATAAAGATAAAAGGTGCCGGTGAGTAGCTAAGTGTAACTGGTACAAGAGCGTAGGGCTTGGGCAAACATAATAGAGGACTACATCCAGCAGTGGTTAAAGTTGGCATGTGGATGATGATGGAGGAAGCAGGTCCCGTCGGGGCTTTGGGTTGTTCGAAAGAGATACCAAGGCCTCGACACAAAGGGCTAAGAAGGAACATGGGTGGTTTTTGTCAGTAGAAGTCTGACACTCTCTACCGCTCTGCCCAGAGAAGTGGCCAGGAGGAGTCATTTGATGATTTTCAACAATACAAAAAGAAAAAAGGAACGCTGACGGTAAGATTCTGCGCCGACTCCAAAAGATTTATATATTAGTTATTTATTATTATATATTATTATTATTTATTTTATTATTATTATTATTTTATTTATTTATATATTATTTATTTATTTATTATTTTTATTTTTATTTATTTATTAGCCTTTTCTCGACTACGTTGAAGTGGGCTACTAAACAGTCTAACCACACAACAGGTACCGTTTTGCAGTTTTACTTTTTAGTTAATTGTATGTCAGTGGAATCAAGCCTTTGTGTATGTGTATATAATAGTATATATCTATTCTCCTTAGTGTTTGTCGTAATTATTATAATGGGTGACATTTCATTTCTCGGGGACTTTTTGTTGCGAAAACAATGAAGTGCATTTACTGTTAAAATATTGTCTAGAACTAAAAAGACGCCACATGCTACGAACCTTATATACACTTTTTGCCTCATCCACGTTCATACATCTGGTCATACACGCAAGTTGGTTGCGAGTACTACGCACCTGTCCTCTCTGTAGAACCTCACGAATATGTTCAGCATGCGTCTTTTTTAGGGCGTCCCCAACATAGGAAAAGGCTAGGCAGATAATAATGGCAATTGACTCGCCCCTATTGCATGGGACATTCAATACTCATTTTCAAAATAACATCAAGTGAAACGATAACGCAAACCGTAAAAATTAAAGTTATCGTTAAAACTTTTACGTTCGCGGTTATAAAGTAAATAGCGAAAGTCTGTAACGCAATTGTGTCCAATTACGCGTTTCCATGTTTGACGGTGATCTGATTATTGTCGGTCCATAATATTTGGCTGTTACGCTTTTGATTTTTAGTGGTTCATGTCGCTTTCGAAATATACAGGATGTTGTAAAAAATATTTATGAATTATTAGCTTCTGCCAGCGGCTTCGCCCGCGCGGATGTCGGAAAATATAAAAAAATGACGTTTTTCCATACAAACTTTCAGCCCCTATTTAACTCCCATAAGGGTTGAATTTAGAAAAATCCTTCCTTATTCCTTGTCTACGCTATAAAGGGAACCTCTGTGCAAAATTTCAGCTTTCTAGGTCTAAGGGTTTGGGCTGGGCATTGGTGAGTCAGTAAGTCAGTCAGTACTTTTTTTTTATTTATATCGATGTTTTTTTTTTAGGACACGTGACCATTTGGACAGCTGAGAGGATAGATGGAAGACGAAGACATGCTGTGGCGAACTGGCGACCCTAAATGAATTTTGATAGGTAAGAGAATGCTCATCATCAGCCTACAGTCTTCCCACTGCAGGGAGTCAGGTCCCGCGTCAGGACTGCAGGTTGTTCGAAAGAGATACCGCAGCCTCCGGCACAAAGGGATTAAAAGGAACATGGGTGGTTTTGATTCAGCAGAAGTCTGACACTTCCTACCGCTCTGCCCAGAACGGGAGGAGTCATGTGAAGATATCCAAAAAAATGGGGCCTGGCCTTATCCCACCTATGTTGGGAGTCAGCAGTCTAACCAAATGCAGCTGAATTCCAGTATTTTACATAAAGCGACACACTGGTATACCTAATTTATCTTGAATGGGTGACTGTTTCCCATCACACCTGCCATCCAGAGGTGAACCAAATAATATTGCGTTATGTAATCCGATCTAAAATCCATCGAAAAAGTTTCATCCTGTACACAAATCTAATAGTTTATTACATAAACGCTCACTTGTCGTTATATCATCATTTAACAGTAAAAGTAAGTTGTAACCATAGTAACGCAATCACTATGATGGTGTGGTAGGTTCCATGGTTCCAAAGCGATGCTCTTTGCGTCATAACACTCTAGTTTATGGCAAATTGTCTATAGTTTATGGTGAAATGTTATGGGGGAACAAATTGGGCAGTTAGTGTAAGGTAATTGTTATGTTATGATGTGTTAAGTGTGTAATAACTTCTGCCATTTAATGAAAATGAAATATCTAATTTAGAAGTCATCATAATTATGTCTTTTTTTTCGTAGGTGAGAAATCATCAAATAACTCCTCCCGCTCTTGGGCAGAGCGGAAGGGAGTGTCAGACTTCTACTGACTAAAAACCACCCATGTTTCTTCGTCGCCCTTGTGCCGAGGCCGCGGTATCTCTTTCGACATCCCGCAGCTCCGACGGGATCATAATAATGCCTTGTCTTGAAATAAATAATACTTAGGTATTTATTTTCAAGAAACTTTCTCCCATATATCTCGAGTCTGTTAAGTCTCTTGGTAAGACTTGTCAGACTTCTGTAATACCTGTAACGACTGTCAAAGATCTACAAATGGTAGCCGGGACCAACGGCACGTTATAGCACTCGGCACGTAAGTTGAAACAAAATGGCGGTCGTCCGCATAGGTAAAATGACAAAAAAATAGAGTGAGATTCGAACGAAAATGTGCAACTGAGCATTCAAGATCATAATTCAACTTACGGGATGCAATCTGTAATACATTATCGGGTCTCAGTCGACTTATTTTCATGATTGTAGCTTCGCGAACGACCGCCATTTTGTTTCAACTTACGTGCCTAGTGCACGGAACTTGATAAAATGGGTGATCAACCATCGTATTCGGGCCATAATCAACGGACCTACCTAGGTAAGCGGTTTAGCGTGAAAATTTACACAAGTGACAGTAATTATTAAGCCTATTAGTAAGACAGTCTCAGTCGCCGCTCAAAGTCTGGGATTGATAAGTGAAAGCCTAATAAACTTAGTCCAAAGACTTTCCAGGTTTACTGCAGGTAATAACTTAAGGTAGGTCATGAACTCACTCTCTCACTGTACTATTATTATAATTTATAATTCAAAGTGAATGTCTCGTTCGCCTATCGCATGAGCGATTGCTGGGCTTGAGGTTTTAGGTTCTATTCCCAAGTCAGGAAAAGAGTTGTTTGATTTTTCAATCAGAAATTATTCAATTAAGTTAAGTCTTGAACTCACTCTCTCTTTGTAATATAATTATAATTTATAATTCAAAACTAGCTTTGTCATTAAAATGTGAGACATTTACACTGACGGTCACGTTTTCATGAATAATACGTTGGGTATTAGAATTGTTATTAATTTCTCTTTCTAATTCATGTTAGAAGGGCTTGCTTTCCATAAATATATAATAATCTGAAAGGTGTATTTGCAGAGGTGTACCACAGGGTGTAGTCTGGGGGGCCTGCGTTTACAGCTTTTATATTTAGCTAGCATGTCGGTCTAATGGGCGCTAACACAACTAGCTGAGCATAAGGTCCTGGCTACGATACCCGGGTCGGTCAAATCAGTTTTTCTATCAAAAACTTCTCAATAGCAGCCACGGAGTCTGGGTTTGTGCCCGGTTTTTGGCCATAGACTGCCCTTTATTCATCATCATCATCATTTCAGGCAAACGACGTCCACAGCTGGACATAGGCCTCCCACTTATTTTATGGGACTTACTAACGAAATGTTGATGCAAGAAGGTACTATATCGTTACATTTCTGCAAAATCCATCGTAAATTGCAGGCGTTTAAACTGAAAGTCACGTTTCCATGAATAATACTGTTGTAATTATAATTGTTATTATTTTCTCTTTCTAATTAATGTTAGAAGGGCTTACTTTCCCTAAAGATCCATCTAAACAATTCAGCTGTTTTACTACAGACACGCACCTCTGATTTTCGGTTTCATGTCTGTATTGTATTTATTATTATAACTTGCTTCGATAAAGAAAAACATTCGTGAGCAAACCAGCCTTTTTCTGGTGTTTGGGATATCATTAAATGACCCCGGCTTTGGGAGAAGCGGAAGGGAGTGTCAGACTTCTACTGACTAAAAACCACCTATGTTCCTTCTTAGCCCTTCGGGCCGCGGTAGCTCTGTTCTAATCGATAGAAGATTCTATTGCTCCATCCATACTTCCATACTAATATTATAAATGCGAAAGTAACTCTGTCTGTCTGTCTGTCTGTTACTCTTTCACGCCTAAACGGCTGAACGGATTTTGATGAAATTTGGTACAGACATAGTTTGGAACTTGAGAAAGGACAAGGAGGATAGTTTTTTTTTTTTTTTCGCGAGATAAACCAAAAATCTGCCGGAAGTCACTTTTCCACGCGAACGAAGTCGCGGGCAAAAGCTAGTATAAGTTTAAACTTTCGATTAAGTCACTTTCCATTGTCTCACAAGTAGGCACCGTCAGTACCCAGCTTAACCTGACCTCTCCTCTCACACCAATTGCCCTCTTCTTCTTTATACGAGGGGTCAAGTAATGCTGGGAACTATCTGTGCTTAAATTATTCCACATTATAATCAAATTCCCCTGCATAAACAGGCCCAACCTACTCGCATTGCATAAAATAAACAAAATGGATGCACTAGAAAGTGAAATGATACAAAGTTAGCATATTCCTTTAGGGTCATGTCCCACCGCTGATGAAACGATGAGCTATTGACGATTTTGTCGCTCAAGAAACGTATAAAAAATTGTAGGTGGTTTTTTTTTTATGTAACCAGTGACAATTCCTACACCAAGACAAATCTAACGACGTATATTCTATCCAAATCCGTTCATCGGTTAATTGGAAGTCGATCACTTTGTTCATTGACATTTTATCCTATTACGAAGTAAAAGCTTTCGATCGATCGCCAAACCAAGCACTTGTTTAAGTCGCTACTTCTACTACGACAGACATGACGAATCTATAAGGGTTCCGTTTTTGCCATTCAGCTATGTAGCCCTAAAAAAAACAGGCGAATTTAGAAGCACCTCCATTTTTTTAAATCGATTTAAAACACTTGTTCTTATTGCTATCTCAACTCGCTTATCGCTGACGGTGAGACAATCGCCTTACTGCAGTTGCACCGAGAAAGTGCACTTTAGAAAATGTTAAAGTAAAAGTGTTCCCTTGGGCTTTTTACCTCAACTGACGCATTTTAAGTAGGTAGGTAGGTAGGTAGGTAGGTAGACAGGTAGGTAAGTTGTCAAGTAGGTTGAACAAAGGCCTGTTTGCATACATAATAACTCGCTTATGAGCTTTCGTAGTCGAAGAAAATAGACCATTTTGAGTTCCTGTTTTGTACTACAATGTGTCTCTTTTGAGCTTGCTTAGTATAAGAATAATTTATTTGCCAGAGTGGGAAGTGTCATTTGATGATTTCCCCATGAATCTTGACCTGAACAGGTTTTCCTTGCTTCGGTCAACCTGTGAAAAGTCATTATTTAGGCTAGATATGTATAAAAAACTGAAGAAAGGTGGTGGAAATGACAACAAAATGACCCGCGATCAATTTCATAGATTTCTTTAGAGTATGATTCAATTACGATTTCCAATCCAACTTATTTTCTGCGATATGTCTCATTGACACATTTTATGCTCTTGGGTAGAAGCATCTATGAAGCACCACCTGATTTTTTTCATTCTTCTGCTAGTGTCTCTGCTCACTGGCGAACGCTCTAAAGGAGGACTTGAGTGAAGAAAGTGTATCCAGCCCATTTGTGCCACTGGAACTCTGTATATAGACTCTAGGCACAGGTTTGCCGAAGCAAGGAAAACCTGTTCAGGTGCAGATTTATAGAAACCTCTACCCCGGTAAAGTTAAAAAGTGCCACTACCAGATTCTGCCTGCTCCCTCGTCGAAAGTTGATGTTATCTGTCTGTATAAAGGTAAAGCTGACTGACTGAGGATAACCCTTCAGGAGGTTAGGGCTAGAAACTTAAAGTTTCGCACACGTAGGTATAATACCAGGCATGGTTCTTGAGCGCTCGGCGAAAGAGTGGGGATCGCTGTGCGCATCGTACACTTTATGACAAATAAAACGCACACCCGTTTATTATTTACTAGCTTTTGCCAGCGGCTTCGCCCGCGTGAAAATGTCGATTTTCCATACAAACTTTCATCCCCTATTTAGCTCCCTTAGGGGTTGAATTTCGAAAAATCCTTCCTTATTCCTTGTCTACATTGTAAAGGGAACCTCTGTGCATAATTTCAGCTTTCTAGGTCCAAGGGTTTGGGCTGGGCGTTGATGAGTCAGTCAGTCAGTCAGTCAGGACTTCTCTCTTTATTTATTAGATTGGTCGTGAGGTAAGTTTATTATTTATTGGTCGTGAGGTAAGTGCAGCAGGAGTAAAGAACAAATCGTGCCCTTAAAGCGAAAACCAACTAAAGTCACTTATGGGCAAAAATGAGTTACAAATACCGTTAGAATCTCCTTTTCAAGATCTACATACTGGTAAAACCCGTTTTCCGAGGTGACGCTCCGTTCTGGATTTAGCTTTTAGCTAAGGTAGCTTATCAGGAGATTTTTTAAATAAAGAATAGACAAAACCCAGTAAGTGTCGGTTAAAGCAATGTTTTTTTTTTTTTTTTTTTTTTTTATTGATAGGTTCGCGTTTGACCACTATCTCACCTGATGGAAAGTGATGATGCGGTCGACGATGGAGCACGCTTACCTAGAAGTAACCTATTCACTCTTGACTTAAAGACCCCTAGGTTATAGCTATCAGGAAATACAGACTCTGGCAGGGAATTCCACTCCTTAGCTGTACGCACAATGAAGGTATTCCCAAACCGTTTAGTGCGTATGGGTGGGATGTCCACCATATAACGGTGGCGCATCGCCGTACGTCTTGTAGTCTGATGATGGAACGGGCTTGGCGGAATTAGATCGTGCAATTCCCTCGCACACTCTCCGAAATGTAACCGATAGAAAACCGAAAGGCTAGCTACTCGTCGACGATGTTCAAGGCTCTGGAGCTTTGACTTGACAAGCGCGTCATTGCCGATGAGCCTCTTGGCTCGTTTCTCAATTGACTCTAGCGCATCAAGCTGGTATTTAGCGGATCCATCCCAGAGATGAGAACAGTACTCCACACACGATCGGACTTGCGCTTGATATAAGTTGAGCAGCTGTTTCGGTGTGAAATACTGTCTCACCTTTGCTAGGATTCCCAGCTTCTTGGCAGCCAGTTTAGCCTTAGCCTCGATGAACGGACCGAAATTGAGGGTTGACGTATGCACTGTAAGCAATTTTTCTCGCCAGGAAAAACATTCTATCTGCGTTTAAGTGGTTTTGTCATGATTCACGTTAAATTAACAATAACAATAACTGAGACTAAATATTTCTACTTAGTATTAGCAATTACCCATTAGGTGAACATAAATATTTCGTTTAATTAAATTCATAAAAAAACTGCTGTCTAAACTCTATTCTTCAAAACATTGCGACTACAGGAAAAACCACTAATCTGTAGCATTTATCAAGCCAATCCTTCATTTTTCCTACTTGTTTGAGAATTAAGCTATTTTTCTTTCACCACCCGAATAATGAATACAATAAGAAATCAAAATACACGTAAGTACTCGCCTCTTTATCAAGTATTTTAATAAAAATTTTACGATTCGAACCTCTAAACACGATTTTCTCGAAACTACATTTTGTGCAGTTAGTTGGGTTTTGAAGTAAGGGCACGAAATCCCGAGTGACGGCTATGACGCGATGCGCTACGGGCCAATCACTGCACTTTCCCCGCCCCGCGTCTCACTTCATACCACCAAAGGGACCCAATAAGTCACTTTTGCGTCAGCGCTCAAGAATCGTGCCGATGATAATATTCCTCTTGTGACGTAGGCATCAACTTGGAAAGGATTTTCGAAAATTCAGAGTGAAAACGGGGATGCTATGGAAAATCACCATTTTTGATAGTTCCGACATCCACGCGGGCGACGAGTGCGACGACGGACGCCGCGCGCCGCGGACAAAAGCTAGTCCCAAATAAAAGTCAATATTATTTGAAATGCTTTTTATTTGTAGGTAGTCTTACAAAAATCGTAAACTAATAATAAAAATAAAACTAAGTGCTATTTTATAAGTTACAGTTTTAAAATGTATCGTAATCAATTTCTTCGTGGTAACTTATTTCGGTTTGGTAACTAAATACAAAATATCTATCACAAAAATATTATTAAATACAAAAGAAAAAGCCTTGTTTATAAAAGAAGTACAAGAAATATAAATAAAGTTTTCATTTAAAACTTACTATTTTAAATAATACTTACTTATTTATTTTTATTTTATTTATTTAATATGGGCTTACTCTTGACCTCAATCTTGCCCTAAGGGCAGAGATGAGGTCGACTTAATCCTATTTATTTCAAAATTAAGAAATCAAATACTTTATAAATAGCAAGCATCATTTAATACATTTTGAAATAAGTATTTTTAAACCATATTAAAGTATTTAAATAATATTATTTATTTTTATAAAATTTCGAATACGCATCGTCAAATCAACCTTAAAAAAATAATTTAAAGTCAAACTGACAATTTATTTAAAGCACCAATCCTTTTTCTTAAAAATATCGAGAAATATTACAATAGCATTTACTTTAATAATTTTAAACTTACATCGTACATTTAAATAAGTTTAGATACAAAAAACTGCAAGAAATTAAGCATAAAAAAACTAAATTTTCTTTGCATCTGTACTAGTCTCTTGCTTACTCCTTTCTCTTTCCAACAATCTCCTTCTCACTTCATCCGGATTATATCTCTTTCTATAAACTCTTCTGACTCTTCTAACCGGGTTCACATTCCTCGGTTTAATTATCTTCTTACCAAAAGAAGCAGAAGAAGTCAGATTTGTAAGTTTAGAATCATCTCCTGATCTCAAACTCTTACTTTTTCTTGTTGAATTTGTCAAAAACGTATCTCTTTGTTCTCTTATAGTAGCATCGTAGAAGACTTTACCGTTAACAATAGCTTTCCTAATATTGTCTGTGGTTGATAAAACTCTAGGAGGTCGAACGAAAGTAGTTTCGCTTACTTCTAGACTTTTATCTAATAATCTTTCTCTTTCTATCTCATCTTTACTTACCTTTTGTATCTTCCCTCTCCTTTCCACATGAAACTTGTTTCCAAAATTAAAATCTATTAGGTCCTTATCTACCACAATACTTTTAGCTTCTAAATCTTTTTGAGAACGCTTATCTAAAACTAACTTCCCACCTCGTCTTGAAGCTAAAATCCTTCCTATCTCCTCAATCTGCCTTTCTTCAGCTTCTAACGTCTTCAAATCAGACATTTTATCGCCTTTAATATCATCAAGGTCCAAAACTTCAATGGAAGATGAGAAGTCATCTAATTTATCATCAATGCCATCAATTTTATCATCCACTTTGATACTTTCAGGTTTGACTAACTCGACTTCTGTAATATTTTCTGTTACTTCTTCTGGTAGTATAGTAGTTGTACTGGTAGGTCTAAAAGTTACTGTTGTAGTTTTTACATTATTGGTAGTGCTTTCTAGATAGTCATCATAGTCACTCATATTTCTTTTCTTTTCGTCTCTGTGTCTGTCTGTATGGTCGGGGCGAGGTGGGACGGTTGATGGCTGTTGTTGGTCAGTTGTGTAGCGTTCTGTTGTAGAGGTTGGTTGTTGTTGTGACTCGTTGTAGCGGAAGTATGTTGTATTTGGCGGTGGGCCTTTGTGTAGGTATGCTACGGGCCAGTATCTGGAAAGAAATTGTGTGTTTTCAGACTTGTATTTGTAAATATATCAGTCTCTTGGAATGAAAAACGTATGACTGCTAAGTTAAAAAAATTACCGAGTAAATGACAAGGCCTCATTGGTCTAGGCAACTAGAACAACCAGGTAACTAGGTCTGGGCGAAGTCTTATTGGATTTCTCCAATGGGAATATCACAGTAGCAGCCACAAAGTCTGGACTTGTGTCCGATTCATGGCAATAGGCTCACCCCCATTACATGGAACCTAAACTTAACTAGCAAAATGTTGGTGTACCTAATGGGTACATAACACATCTGCCTCACTCTTAGGGATTACAGGCGTGATGCCACCTAAGGACTCATGGTAAATTGCAATAAACATTGATTCAGTATTGGAATCTTGACTATCATGAAAATTCAGTATACCTTGGAGCTCCAAGTCCGTTAGGAGGTCCACCTGGTCCACCTGGTCCTCCCGGGCCTCCCGGACCACCCGGACCTCCCGGACCTCCTAGTGCAGGTTCCACAGGCAACCAGTTCCCACCGCTGGGACGCGGAGGGTAGTTGTGACTCACTTTGATGTGCGGACGGGATTCTGTTGGGACTCGGGAGTAGCCTGAAAAGAAAAAGTGTTGATGACTTGCTAAATATTATAGAGGAAACACGGACTGCGTATTCTCCAGGCAAATGTAATTTTTTGTACAACGCGGTCACATTATCTTGACGCATCTCTTGAATGCGAGACCCCGCCCGCTTCCCCCCGCATTCCCTTAGCTGATACGATACTGGTAAAGTGCAATCAAATTATCTTGGCAGGTCCGAACTTCGTGCAGGTTATTTTGTTACAACTAATGTATAAAAGTGTTATGATATTCATTTTATTTGTATTTCTCACTGTTTAAATTAGATATTTTTCTGATCGTTTAAGTATTGGTTTATCTGGCAATAACAGTTTTCTTCACAAGTTTACATGCGTAAAAGTTCGCAGAGCCTATGTTCAGACCTGCCAAGATAATTTGATCGTACTGTACAACGATTAAGTTACGCTGTATACCGATACGCGCGTCGATAGTTTAGCTAGTTTTCAACTGTTGTTATATTGTTTTTGGACATTATTCGAACGTTTTGCCAAAATAATATCATCATCGCCAAGCGTCAAATTAATGTGACCGAGTAGTACCTATACTGGTAGTTTCCTTTTTTCCAGCAACTCGAAGTTTAGAAAAGACCACCCCTAAAAATTATAAAAAAATACCCGTTTTTTCGGCCGTTTTATGACTTCTAGACAAATTAAAAAAAGGTTTTGCAATGAAAAAGAAATTCATAGGAATCTAGACAGTCATACTATTTTTTAATGTCAAAAATAATGTAACTGCTTAAAATTTCGAGGAGAAAAAGGGAAATTTGAACCGACGATCTCGACAAATTGATGTGATATTTTTATGCAAAGTAATATGTGATATTTTTATTCAAACCTGGCAAAGGATTCCCATATTTATCATAATAAGCTTGAGGTCCGTTATTGTACAAGTTGTCCCAGTACTTCCTATCTCCTTCTGATAGGTAGGGTCCAGGAGGTCCTGAAGGTATGGGACCAGGTCCAGGGATTCCTGGTCGGTCAGGGTACCCTGGTCTTCCTTGCCAGGGTCGGGTGGTTACTGGACGTGGTAGGTCTTCTGTAAAAGATTTACATAGGGCTTACTTGTATGCACTTTATTTTCTAATGGAGTTTGAATGAAGTGAATTGCCTAAGCCTTTCAGATTTTTCTTCCTGGACTACCTAACATTTTCGTTATCAAATTAATTACCAGTCTGTTAAATATTTTTTTCTTTATTTTGATTATCTTTTTAAGTTGGGCAAAATTTTATTCCCGCCAGTATAGCATAGAACAGCAAGTAGCATGTAAATATAAAACCTATCAAATAGTAAAGATTTTGACCATTTAGTGAAGGTTTTTTATGTCAAATCTTTACTAAGTGACGGCTTAAGTAATCATTAAATATCTCTGATTACCACAGTGGGCCTGTAGTTTTTAATCAGCCCATAAATATCGACACAGATCTCTCAGATTCAGCCTCTTTCCATACTGTCTACCCCACCGACGCCCTAAGCCAAAGCTCTAACCCCACAGGGGGTTCCCTTAGCGTAAAGTCGCTTAGCTTGTAAGCTTGTTTGCCCTGGCTGGAGGCCTTACACTCAAGGCACCCACAGGATAGTCCAGTTAAGCAGTTGACCACCTCCTAGGTTCAACTACGAGATGACATTTACAAAAAAAAAACATCAAGACATGGTGTTACCTCTATGCCCTGGTATTTGCTGATGTCCAGGTGAATGCTGGTGTCCCTGTGATGGATGAGGCACGTTATGTTGGTGATAGGGATAGTACTTCTCGCTGCACGGACGCCATTGGTCCTCGTTTGGTCCTACGTAGCACCTGCAATAAGGAAAATGGTTAAAACTTTGCAAAACCATTTTGTAGACAGATAAGAAGTTTAAGGTTGAACAAGCCAGTCATTCTTCCATACAAACTTACGAAAGTGATTACTCCTATGTTTGACGGTGTAGGTTCAAAATTAAAAATTGTATCAACTGGTCTTATCATTATCTAGGTCTGTATGGAAGCAGAATTGGAAAAAAAATATTGATTTGGAAGTTATGAACGAAAACTTTCATATTTTAGCACTAATTTAACTCATCTTTGGGCGTAAATAAGTAACGTATATAGTATGAAAAAGAAAAAAGTGAAACCATACGGACATAGATTAGTTATTAAAAAATTTAAATAATTTGATTTTGAACAGATACATTCAATAGATTTTTCATGAAACCAAATATACCAAAGGTCTGCATAGAAACAATCGCGCGTCCGTTTTAGTTGTGTCTCATTCGCTCTATGCATTTCGCTCGTGATGTCGGGTGAAATAGCATGCATTTTAGCCCCGCCCACCAACTAGTTCGTGCCGTTGGCTTGTTTACCCTTAATAAAAAATATAAGGCCTATTCTGAGACGATAATTTTATTTGGACATCGTCTGCTTAGCATTAGAATACCAGTATTTTTGACCGACTTCCCAAAAAGGAGGAGGTTCTCAATTCGATCGGCATGTTTTTTTTTTTTTTCACATGTGCCGATTGCCCATCTGACCTTTACAACCCAGTACTAAGTAATACGATGACTGGAAGACTGGTAGCCATAACTGTCAAAAATCTACAAACGATCGGTAACAGCTTAAGGTTGATGTTCCAGGGTACCCCGCGAAATTCAAATTTCCTTACGTTTTTAGCGATTTGCAGGCCAGTGCTAGGTTGTATGTTAGTGAAAATATGATTCGCGGCTGTAAGACGTATGCAGTTACAGAATTATAATCATCAAAATCATCATTACAATCCCCCAAGTTCATGTAACTGTCAAGAATGAGTATTATACTCATTCTTTTGACAGTTAAAAACGTAAGAAAATTTGAATTTCGCGGGCTACCCTAGAACATCCACCTTTAAGGACGCATTTCCGATTGATAAGTCAAATCATTACTTTTTTAAACAAAAGTATGTTTATTAAATACAATGCTTTGTATTTTTAAAATGTTTTTGCTGCTTATTGTAGGTAGATGTGCAAGGTACAATTCTTAACTATAAATATAATTTTAGATATGTCCAGTTTCTCAATAAATGTACCGAAGTGAAAAATTTTTACTTCGGTACATTTATACAAAGACATACATTTAAAAAAAATACAAAGCATTGTATTTAATAAACATACTTTTGTTTAAAAAAGTAATGATTTGACTTATCAATCGTAAATGCGTCCTTAAAGTGTTTTCCGATGCAAGGTGGAAGCCCCGGTATGTTGGAAAGACCAACATGCAGAGCGGGGTCACTCATCCACGGACCAAGCTGGCAAGTGCGGGTTAACGTGAAGATCGACCCGAGCGGCTAACAGTACTAAAGCGGACGGTATGATAGTAATAAATGCGTTTAGTTTGAGCTTTAAGTTTAGAGCTTCTACTCAAAACTTTACTCAACAACCTTAAAAAAACCCACGACGGTTAAAAATTAATTGAAAAAAGGATAAAATAACATAAAACACCCGCCTTAAAAAAACCCAAGAATGTCCGTCGGGGGCTGCCATTAAATGAACTAGTTTTGCAATGTTCAGCTCCCGACGGACATGCTTGGGTTTTTTTAAGGTGGGTGTTTTATGTTATTTTATCCTTTTTTCAATTAATTTTTAACCGAAGTGGGTTTTTTCAAAAATTTTAATTTTGCTTTTTATTTTAAACTTTTTACTTTTATTTTTTTATCTAAGAACATGCACCAATCAAACCTTAACCCATAACTGAAAACTGCATCAAAATCGGACTAGTAGTTTTGGAGAAAAATGGCAACATGTATTTGCACAAACACACAAAAAACAACCTCTCACCCCAAACGCATATACCGTCTCCGTTCAGTCGTGGGTAATAAAAAATTGTAAAATACCGCCCAACTCACTAAGGCTTATACCTATCTATGGCTCGGTGAACAGCAGTAGTCTATAGACCCAGCTTTGAGTTTTACTTTTAACTATGAGCTTTGACTTTACACTTTGACCTTAAGTTTTGACATTGAGCTTTCATTTTGACTTTAAACTTTGACTTTGAACTTACCAAGGCTTATGAAATCCTTCGCTATAACCACATCTATGGGTCGGTGAACAGCAGTAGTCCCAAGAGCCGACCTCCCCACTCTCAGGCTCGCACGCCCAGTGACCAGCCACAGTGTTCTGTGCACACGTGGTGCCGGCACGACAGGGGAAACCGGATACTGTGTAGTGACGTAGTACTGAATCTAGGGGGGGATAAGAAGGAGGATTACCATTGATATAAAAACTAAGGATACGGTCGTCCGAACATTTTGCTCGATGCGTTCCCCATACAGAGAAACAATAACGCCATCTTTATGAACTAATCAGGCTGCTCGTAAACGTAACCTTGTATGAGCGTGGCGTGGTATTATCGAGTTATAAAGAAATTAAATAAAGCTTTCATTGAAATGTTATAAAAAAAATATACCTATATAATTATATTAATTTTCATTTTCTTTTAAACTTCGGTTTAGTCAAGACCTATTTGGGACCAAGTTCGAGGCGTCATTTTATCATGCGGTCCGCCCAGTCCTTACGCAGTAAAATATAAAAGTCTATGATATTTACAGTATAATAGTGGTTCTTTCTGTTATACAAAAAAAATAAATTAAAGTGTTTGCTTCTAATTTAATAATAACATCAGAAAGTTTACTATGTAGGTTCCTACGGTACTAAAACAGAAAAACACTTTTCGAATTTTTTGTAACTCAGTTTGTTTTGGCTGATCGTCTAAAACGGTAACCGGTTTTGACGAGACTTACGCCGGCACATAGAAAGAGGGTTATTTTAAACAATTACCGCCTTATTAATAAAATTAGTTAAACCAGGTTTAACTTACGCTTGGTTTACCTCGCATGCCGTCTCACTTCAAAAATATTCAAAAAAAAGTGACGGCATGCGAGATAAACCAAGCGTAAGTTAAACCAGGTTTAACTATTGTTATTAATAAGGCGGCAAAACAATACGATTCTGGTTCCGGAGTGGGATGACCGTTGAACTGCCAAACCATTGCGCTTAAATTCGAACCCGCGACACGTACCTCTGATGTTTCAGATTCATGTGCGTATTGTATAATATCACTTGCTTCGGTGAAAGAAAACATTGTAAGAAAGCCAGCATGCCTGACAGATATTTCTCGACGACATGTAAAGCCAAGTCAGAGGGCCAAGGGCGGTGTAAAAACTGTGACACCAGGGGCTCAATTCTATAAAATAATCGATTTGTGAATAGTGTGTCGATAGTGTGTAAGCAGTGTCTCAATAGAATAGTCATTGACATTTGGTATTCTACAAATTTTTTATGGTCATTGACTTGCCACTGTAGTGACATTGAAACGCCATAGTAGGACTTTAGGGTAATCTGTAAATATAGACACCTCTTTTCCCTATTGCATAATAATGTCTGTAGTGTAATAATAATAATAAATTGTTTATTTATCCCAATAATGCACACAGACACAGTTAAAAAAGAAAAAAAAAAGAAAAAGAAATGAAAAGAAAAGAGAAAAGAAAAGAAAAGAAAAGAAAGAAAAGAAAAGAAAAGAAAAGAAAAGAAAAGAAAAGAAAAGAAAAGAAAAGAAAAGAAAAGAAAAGAAAAGAAAAGAAAAGAAAAGAAAAGAAAAGAAAAGAAAAGAAAAGAAAAGAAAAGAAAAGAAAAGAAAATGACAGAAATACAGTGTGTCGATAGAGTGTCAATGGCGTGTTGCTTATCTCTAAGTTAAGTATTAATAGGCCCTAGGTTAGACACTTACCACACGATATAGAAATAAGAAAGAACTTAAATTATTACTTACTTGGCTCATTATCAATTCTATCCGGATATCCCGGTTTTTGTCCCGGTCTACCTGGCCTGCCAGGTCTCTGTTCATCATAAATCGGTCTATTTGGTCCCGGATACCCCGGCCTACGGTCTGGCAAATAACCCGGTTTTTCTGACAAATATCCTGGTTTTCCTGGCAAATATTCTGGTGGACCAGCAATTGGTCTATAAACTGGTCTTTGAGGAGGTGCCGAGGGCCGGAAACCTGGTTTAAAATCAGGATCAGGAAGATAGCCAGGTTGGTAGCTAGGATTACTAGGTTCACCTTGATAGCCGGGTTTCAAATGAGGATTAACTGAAGGTGGGTATACAGGTTTAAAGCTTGGACCAACTGGTCCTGGATAATCCGGTTTGTAACCAGGCCCTGAAGGATCTGAATATCCAGGTTTGAAACTGTGACCCGGGTACCCAGGTTTATAGTCTGGTCCAGATGGTTCTGAGTAAGGTTTGTGTGGACCACTCGGTGGGTAGCTTGGCTTGTAACCGGGTCCGGAACTATCGGAATATCCGGGTTTATAACCGGGCCGTTCGGGTCCGGATGCGTAGGGTTTGTATGGTCCACTTGGTGGGCCTGATGGTGGGAATGGTGGTTCTGTAAAGATAAGAAATTATTTAAATTGTTTGTTGGAGATAGAAAAAATGCGCTTTAAAAATATCTTAATACCCGTGTCTAATACGTGTTTTTATTAACATAAGGCAACGCATATGATGCCACCAGAATTCTACCATATATTTATTTATTTAATGTGTCGCCTAATGAAAATTAGAATAAGTATTTTGTTACTTTATTAATTTTCTCAGTAACAGTTACTGAGTCTGGATTTGTGCCCGGTTGATGGCAATAGGCACACCCCGATTACATGGGGTTTAAGGTGGATGTCCCAGGGTAGCCCGCGAAATTCAAATTTTCTTACGTTTTTAGCGATTTGCAGGCCAGTGCTAGGTTGTATGTTAGTGAAAATATGATTCGCGGCTGTAAGACGTATGCAGTTACAGAATTATAATCATCAAAATCATCATTACAACCCTCCAAGTTCATGTAACTCTCAAGAATGACCTTTTTTGAAATACTCATTCTTGACAGTTACATGAACTTGTAACTACATACGTCTTACAGCCGCCACTGACCTGCAAATCGCTAAAAACGTAAGAAAATTTGAATTTCGTGGGCTACCCTGGAACATCAACCTTAAAATATATAACCAGTGAAATGTGGTTGTACCATAATTGTGTACACCTCTGCCTAACCCTTCGAGACTTGGCATGATGTTGATGATGTTACGTTACTTTGGTCTGCAAATTCTTAACGCCTTGTCCACCCTTTATAGCAGCAAGTTGTGACTATACAAAGTTTGCCTTACATAATCTATATAAATAAAGAGAGAAGTCCTGACTGACTGACTCATCAACGCCCAGCGCAAACCCTTGGACCTAGAAAGCTGAAATTTTGCACAGAGGTTCCCTTTATAATGTAGACAAGGAATAAGGAAGGATTTTTCGAAATTCAACCCCTAAGGGATTTAAATAGGGGATTAAAGTTTGTATGGAAAATCGTCATTTTCACGCGGGCGAAGCCGCTGGCAAAAGCTAGTCTTTAAAGTAATTTTAATTTAACCGATGATAATGTGATCATGAAATGAGGTCGTGACTATATAATAACAGCCACTGGGGTCAATCTTCAAGGTTAAGCCATGCTTGCCAAGGTCGGTCTGTGAATGGGTGACCACTCATTACATACCGAGTCTATCCATGCCACGGAATTTGTGTTAAGGCGGAGATTTCTTAATCGTTCAAAAAGGTGGTTTTTTAAAGCAGTGTATCTCATAAACCGTAAATAATTTTGACAAACAAAAAAAATATGACATTTTCAAGACCTTTTCGCATACCGTGATGGAATTCAAAACATAATTAAACATACTTTAATGCACGAAAAAAATCTTCAAACATACCTCTTAACAAATTTTAAAAGCTGTTTATCTCTTCATTAACAAATATAATTATAATTTAAAATACACCATAAAATTTCAAATGCCAAACTGCATCCAGTGATGGATTGTTTTTTATTAAATAGTTAATTTCTAATTTTATACGATTTTATTTGCACTTTTAATTAAAACATGCTCTTGCTGGCAGTGTATCGCTGATCACTCTCACGCACGGGTAGACGCTATTGCTAAGCTCCTCCCACTCGCTCAAGGTCGTTGGCGTATATCTGGGCCTTAAGCCGTTGGTTCCGGCTGTCATTTGTAGATATTTGACTGTCGTTAAGCAGTCAGAGGACCGAAAGGCAACCAGTCTCACCAAGGCTATACTATTTCCCAGGGTTGTGGAGGTCAGATAGACAGTCGCTTCACGAAACATAACAACGTATGTTACGTGAAGCTTGCACCCAAACGTAAGCATGTATCGATTAGTAAAAGGGGGCGACCCTATTGCCATCAACCGGGCGCAAATCCAGTATTCCCTGATGGAAAAACCCGCTAATCGAATCCAGGATCTCTTGCTCTGCAGTTGCTATTGATACTGTGGTTAAACAGTAATTTAAAAAAAGTTAAAATAAATTTTCCCTACATTCTAGAATGCAATACTGTTTGCAATAGGGGATCGGACTGACTCAAAAAAATATGATTCTGTTTAGTCCGTCAGTTAGATTATCGAAAAATATTGGATACGTGTTTTTTGTTTTAACGAATTAAGAAAATTGACGAAGATAAAAAGCGTCGTGACGTCATTTGTGGGTTAAAAATGTACTGACATTGATGACTGTCGTTTTCGAGGAGTTCACGAGTTTTGGAAGCACTGTATCGTCTTAATTTTTTTTAATGTGAAAATAGAAAAAATAGGTGTTCAATATTTTTTGGAAATCTATCTGACGGACTAATTAGTTTTTTTTTGTCCGATCTCCTATTAACGTGCGAGCCAAATATAAGTATGTTGGAAAAGTAAGCATAACTGACACATCATGTAAAAGTAAAGAAGCAAACTCACCATGGTGATCATGTTCCGGTGAATACCCGGGTCCTGACGGGGCAGACGGGCCGGATGGTCCACTGATACCTGGAGGTCCAGAGGGACCGGATGGACCTGATAACGCGTATGGTTCCTCTATAGGTGGCGCGGAGAGGGGGCGTGGGATCTCTGAAGATGGTTCACTGAAACAGAGGCATTATTTTATTAATAGACAATTCAAGCGTTTATCCAAAAATAGAAATCTATAGGTTAGGTTTCCAAAAACTAGGTGTCCGAAAATCATCATCATCATTTCAACCAAAAGACGTCCACTGCTGGACAAAAGCCTCCCCTAGTATCGCCACATTGACCGGTCCCGTGCGTCTCGAAACCTATCCCATGGCAGATCCCCGCAACCTTGACCAGGGGGTCTAAAACGGCCACTTTAGCAGATCATAGGAATTGCGTCAAAAAGCGTAAATGACCTTTCATAATAGTAACAGCCTCTGGGACCATTAAGGAAAATAGATCAGGTAATAATAGGTAAGTAATAATAGGAAAACAATATGAATTGCGTTAAATTCGTAAAATGGTCACAGACGCAGTTATTATTTTGAAAGGTCAATTCATATTCATATTCATATTTTTGACTGGCCTGTTGGTCTAGTGGTTAGTGACCCTAACTGCTATGCCGGAGGTCGTGGGTTCGATTCCCACCCAGGACAAATGTTTGTGTGATGAGCACGATCATTTGTTCTGTGTCTGGGTGTAATTTATCTATAATATGTATGTATTTAGAAATATATAAGTATGTATATCAGTTGTCTAGTACCCATAACACAAGCTCTGCTTAGCTTGGGACTAGATGGCGTTGTGTGATAGTTGTGGAATATTATTATTATTATTTATTATTATTATATTCTGATCTGCTAAAGTGGCCGTTTTAGACGCCCAGGTTATCGCTTCACCTAGTGGGAGGCCGCGCAACGCAACGTCTTCCGGACTTCCGGCACAGCTTCCGGTTCGCGGTCGCCACCCCACAAGTTTTCAGTCCCATCGACCATCCGGGATACGTCGGTTACCTTGGTTCTCCTACGGATGTCATGTCTTCATTTCTGTCTCATTCACGCAAGCAAAACTACGAGCATAGCCTTCTCCATTGCTCTTTGGGTAACTTTAAGCCTCTCGTGAGGCCAAAATGCCCAAAAATGGGTGTTTATAATTGGTTTACAAAAACAACTGACTAAAAATAGTTTTCCTAACATTGGACTCTCATTGGTGCCCAGACATCCCGGACGTCAGCCTGTACGAGATTAGGATGGCTCTGAAACAGCTTAAAAACAACAAGGCGCCGGGTGATGACGGAATTACGGCCGAACTTCTGAAGGCGGGTGGCAAACCGGTCCTTAAGGCCCTACAGAAGCTGTTTGATTCCGTCATACTCGAGGGGAAAACGCCACAGGCTTGGTGCAGGGGTGTGGTGGTGCTCTTCTTCAAAAAGGGTGACAATGCCCGGTTGAAGAACTATAGGCCCATCTCACTTCTAAGCCATGTCTACAAGTTGTTTTCAAGAGTCATCACGAATCGTCTCGCACGCAGGTTTGACGATTTCCAGCCTCCCGAACAAGCCGGATTCCGAAAAGGCTTCAGTACCGTAGACCACATACATACGCTGCGGCAGGTTATACAGAAGACCGAAGAGTATAACCTGCCTCTCTGTTTAGCGTTTGTGGACTACGAGAAAGCCTTCGATTCGATCGAGACTTGGGCTGTGCTGCAGTCTCTCCAACGGTGCCAAATCGACTACCGGTACATCGAGGTGTTGAAGTGTTTGTACAAAAACGCCACCATGTCAGTCCGACTTCAGGACCAGACCTCGGAACCTATCCTTCTGCAGCGCGGTGTGAGACAGGGAGACGTCATATCTCCGAAACTGTTTACCGCTGCATTGGAGGATATCTTCAAGGTTCTGGATTGGAGAGGACTTGGCATCAACGTCAACGGCGAGTACATCACTCACCTTCGGTTTGCCGACGATATAGTGGTCATGGCTGAGACCATGGAAGACCTCAGTGCAATGCTCGATGACCTCAGTGGAGCTTCCGAAAGAGTGGGTCTTAAAATGAACATGGACAAAACCAAGGTTATGTTGAATGTTCATGTAACACCCACTCCTATCAAGATCGGAGACTCTACGCTCGAAGTTGTGGACGATTATGTCTACCTGGGACAAACGGTCCAGTTGGGTAGATCTAACTTCGAGAAAGAGGTCAATCGTCGAATCCGACTCGGCTGGGCAGCGTTCGGGAAGTTGCGCGGTATCTTCTCGTCCAACTTACCCCAGTGTCTCAAGACGAAAGTCTATGACCAGTGTGTGTTGCCAGTGATTACATACGGGACCGAAACGTGGTCGCTCACAATGGGCCTCATCAGAAAGCTCAAAGTCACCCAAAGGGCAATGGAGAGGGCTATGCTCGGAGTTTCCTTGCGTGATCGAATCAGAAATGAGGACATCCGCATGAGAACCAAGGTTACCGACGTAGCCCGAAGAATCGCCAGACTTAAGTGGCAATGGGCAGGGCACATTGCTCGCAGAACGGATGGCCGATGGGGCCGAAAAGTTCTGGAATGGCGACCGCGAACCGGAAGACGTTGCGTTGGAAGGCCTCCCACTAGGTGGACCGATGACCTGGTCAAGGTTGCAGGAACCCGCTGGATGAGAGACGCACGGGACCGGTCAATGTGGCGACGCCTGGGGGAGGCCTATGTTCAGCAGTGGACGTCTTTTGGCTGAAATGATGAAATGATGATGGTGCCCATAAATGGTAGGGATCTTCAGAATTGGACATTTAAGTTTAGTGTCCAAAATGCGTGTCTAAAAAATATGTCCTATGCGATGATTTTTGCCCAAAAATTCGGTCTCCAAAACTGAACTGCATAACCACTTACTCATACTCCACGACATGCACCTTCCTCCAACACTGCCCGTTGAACAGATCGAAGGCGAACAGCCAATCATCAGCCGAGTGCACATAGTCTACTCCTCGCTGAAGATCGAACAGACGTATCTCTGATAGGAGGCAGTTGTCTATCTTTGGGAGGGCGTTGTTACTGAAAGAGGAAGAGATACTGTATTATAAAGTTTTGGAATAGATACAATCTATGAGATAAAGAAATCGATAAAATAACGAAACAGCACGCGGGTTAGATATGGGTGTACCTAATGTCCTATGTAATAGGGGATGAGCTTATTGATATCAATCGAGAACAATCACAAATCCAGACTCCGTGACTGCTACTGAGAAATTTCTGATGGAAAAAGGGCTTCATGCTCAACAGTCGCGCTTACGACCGTTAGAGCAAAGCAACATTATCAAACTAAACAAACAAACACTATTTGAGTCACTCAAAAGTTATCTTTTGTGGACGTGGTGAAGCAGCTCATATTATGAATAATTGAATATATATTTGGAATGGCAGTATGAATTGGTGATGTTGACGGCATCCTAGATTTTATTCTAAAACACACCCCATTTTCTTTACAACGCAACCAGATAAGAAACCTGAAATACTACTCACTTGAAGGAAAAACTAAGACATCTGAACGGTGCTTCGTTGCAGGCGTGACCACAAGCTTGTTCGTCCTTGACTCGAGCGTGACCACGGATCGATGGACCGATCAGCTTGGCTGCTTTGTCATATTGGAGGTAGCATTCTAGAATTAAGAATAAAACTGCTGGATCTTTGGTTTCCATGATTCATAAATTAGTGCAGGCAAATCATGCACTCACAATCAGTAATCAATATTTCAATTCGTTTTTTCTACCTTAAAACTGTTTTGGTATAAAACTGTAGTGTAGTATTTTATTACCGGGGTTTAAACGCGGGTAAAACTTTTAAAACTTTCATTTTATATCTATATTGCATTTCTCGGTACCAGACAACTGTAGTTTCTGTTTTCATAAAAATAAAACACAGCAGAAAATAATGAGCACTGATTGTCTAGAGGTGCGACCGCTGGACTGCGCAATCATAGGTAGGTATTGATTTTGAACTCAAGGCGCCTCTGATTTTTCAGATTCACATCAATTTGTAAAAGAAAACATCATGAGAAAACCAGCATGACTGCGAAATATTTCTCGACAGCACATAAAGAAAAAGAAAGATAGCAGAAAAAAATACTAAATCTACTCACCCTCATCCCGATTCTGTACATCATCATACAACGCTGGCTCACAGCCCCTTCCATAGTTCCCACGCGAGTACAACTCATGCCCACTGTTGGCACGCAGACCACGCCCATTCTCCAGAGAAGTCGGTGGTGAAGATGTAAGAATGCAGTTCTCCAGGTCATCGCCTATAGTTGGAGAATCGAACCTGAAAATCAAAAAAGTATTATGACCAAAGGTGCTTATTATCATCATCATTTCAGACGAAAGACGTCCACTGCTGGACATAGACCTCCTCAAAGTGTCGCCACATTGACCGGTCCCGTGCGTCTCGCATCCAGCGGATCCCCGAAACCTTCACCAGGTCATCGGTCCATCAAGTGTGAGGCTTTCCAACGCAATGTCTTTCGGTTCACGGTCGCCATTTTAGAACTTTTCGACCCCATGGGATGCTTATAAATTTTAATGATGGAAATCTTACTACTAGGAAGTGCTAAGTAAGCACAAATACAAATCAGCGTCACTAAGGCTTTGCCATAATAACGCCGCAACATCTGGCTGTACACCTTGTCCTTTCCAGTCTTACCAAAAGGATCCTTTTACTTAGTCATAATTGGGTTGTGAACGTAAGATAGGCAGTCGCTCCATGTAACATATTGGTATACAGCTACATCCAGTTAGACTGGAAGTCGACCCCTATATGATTGGGAAAAGGTTAGGCAGATGATGATCTGGCTGTAACTCAGATGCTTCTGCATTTAACGTCACTATTTTTCAGAATTTTCTAGTACTAGCTTTTGCCCGCGGCTTCGCCCGCGTGAAAATGACGATTTTCCATACAAACTTTCATCCCCTATTTAAATCCCTTAGGGGTTGAATTTCGAAAAATCCTTCCTTATTCCTTGTCTACATTATAAAGGGAACCTCTGTGCAAAATTTCAGCTTTCTAGGTCCAAGGGTTTGGGCTGGGCGTTGATGAGTCAGTCAGTCAGTCAGGTCTTCTCTTTTTATTTTTATAGATTCACAAAGTTTGAATTTGTCTACGTACTCCAACAGCAACTAGTCCTTCGGCAAACATGGCCAGAGAGCTGGCAAACTCATAGTAATCTTTCTCCTGATACTTCAATTTATTTGGAGTCGGTTTTCCCAGCCATGTTGGGGTCAGCTCGTAGTCTAATCGGATGCAGCAGAATACTAGTACTTTACATCTAGCGACTGCCTAGTTGACCTCCATAACCCACTGGATAAATTTTGTACAAAAGGACTCTATGAGGATACTCACCGAAAACTGAACCCCCTGCAGAAGAAAGCATGAGCCCTGATACACTCAGCCTCACAGGCTCCTAGACCTGCCACAGTCAACGCGGCCCGGATGGCTGTGTCACTCACTGCGGCACCGGAACGGACGTGCCAGAAGCATTCTGGAAGATAATAAGGTTTCAAGCTAATGGTCCTTTGGTCTAAAAGAAGATTTACAAAAAGAAATTGGGAATCCAAAAGAGCACAACTTGACCCAAACGATGGGACACTTGATATCGTGTCCTGTAATTTGCACATCACAGGAGCTGGAGGCCGCTACTAAAAATACAAAACTCGTCGGCAAATTTCGAACTGGCTCAATTTGAATTTGCATCGATACGCCAACAAGAAGTACCCATTAACACTAATGAAAATTTTTATACGTGATGCTAGGCAACTGAGCTTATCCCAGTTGTATACATCCACCTGTGTTCTGTCTCCTACTGATATGGAGGGAAGTGGAAATTATGTTCTACTCATCCATTATTCTTTTCTGATTAATTTCATTGCGAGATCAAAGACAGTTAAATTGTTTCCCTGGGACTTCGTCAAGCTTCATTGTCTCGGCGCTTTTCTGGTGGTCACCACTGTTGATTATGACTTTCAGGTGTTGCAGTGGTTTGGGAATACAGTGGCGGATTTGTCCCAAAAAAAAACAAAAAGCATCTATATTTTTAAAGAATACCAGTCCTTACCACTCTCAACCCAAGGTTTATAGTTGATAGTCGCACAGCCCTGGTCTTGTGGCATGGCGTAGACATCAGAACTGCTATCCGTTGCTAACTCCAGACCTCGGTATGGACGCTCACTGAGGAAGCAGTTGTCTGTTCCGTGGGAGTTTGAATAGCTGAAATAAAAACGCATACATAACATCACGCCACAATAATTTAGGCCGATCTTTTTTGAGTGTTAAGTTTATTTAGGTGTCTACCTAAACGCATGAATAAGCAGAAGATAAAATCAGTCTATGATGTTCCCACCACTGGGCATCAGACCATCATTATAAGAGTGGACTGGCCTGTACCTAATCCACTACGTTTATAACATAACATTACACCTGTAATCCCCGAAGGGTTAGGCAGAGGTGTATCTACTATAGTGCGCGCGGAACTAGTTGGCCGCTCCTTAGGTGGCGAAAGGGGTGAGGGGCGGGTTGCCTACAGCTCGCAATGCACAGGAGACTATAATTAGACAGTGATGACCAATCTCGAGATATCGCGAACAATAATTGTTAAATTTATTGAAAAGAATACTTAAATAAAAAACAAAAACTTGCCTAAGGCGCGGCCAACTAGTTCCGCGCGCATTATAGTACACCGTACCATACAGTTATGTTTATGTCCCATGTAATAGGGGCGAGCCTATTGTCATCTACCGGGCACAATTCCAGACTCCGTGGCTGTTACTGGGAAACTAATGGAAAAACTAAAAAGCACTTTTTGCCCGAAGCGGGAATCAAACCCACGACAATCGTATTCGAGACCACGCAACGAACGCGCAACTAATCTCGTAAATAATATTCTATCACAATAATATTCTACATGCAGTTCTGTTGTGTGTGAAAGTGTTTGCTGTGTGTGTATATTGAAAGATAACCCATAACATTTAACTCACCGATAACTGTAAGATACGCATTTGAACTCCCTCTCGCTAAAGCAGGCTGCCTCACACTCCACTACGTTGCGAGATATCAGAGCTCGCCTGATAGCACCAGTGCCTAAGGACATACCTGGACGACGGCGTGAGGAACAATCTGGAATAGAAAAGGAAAACAAAGGTTTTATTTCGGTCTGGACAGTCTTATGAGATACTTCCTGAAAATATGTATTCGTATTTTTTGCTGCATAATTGAAAATAGACTGTCTTCATTGACAACAGTGTTTGTCTTCATTGATTTCTTGAGGTAATGAAGAACGGGGTGTAAAATTCCTCATCCTCCATTGAAAAGAGTGAATATAGAAACCGATAATGAACAAGCCGAACAAACCCAAAAAACATACCCGTCTGGGTATGTTTTTTGGGTTTGTTCGGCTTAAGAATGTGTTGGTGAAATCATTTATTGCAGAAAAATAATTATAAATTGTTCATTAACTGTTGATAATGAACAATTACTGATTATTGATTTACTGTTGTTGTTGTTGTAACTGTTGATTTCTAAGTTTATATTCTTTGATGGTGTTAGTTTGTTTGTTTATTGTTACCTTTTCTTTTTGTTGTTGTTGTTTTTACTTTGTTTTCGAATTATAACTGTGGAAACCTGTAATTGGCCTTCAAAGTACATTGTTTGTATTAGCTGTAAGTTTCCCAAAAAGAATAAAATAAATAAACTGTTATTGTCGGGATTTATTCGTGATTCCAAATTTTGATTTAGGTACTCGTAAGTTCTTCATTTTTGTGTTATAGATGTGTGTGACATGTTCTTCTAATCTAACAAAATATGCAGCTGGGGATTTTTGTAACCACTTCGTTTTCCATAAACCACTAAGGAAAGCGCACTTTTCGGAGGGTATATAACTTTGATGATGATTTATGAGCCTCAACCGGGCAGAAATCGAGACCCCGTGATTGCTTCTGAGAAATTCAATATCTCTTCGTCTGACCCGAGAATGTAACCCAGGACCTCTTAATCAGCAGTCGCGACTGTGACCACTAGCCCAACAAGGCAGTAACAACAAGGAAGAGATTTCTCTTAATAAACTTAGAAGCTGTGGCCAGGATCCACTAATGTAAACTGTTCTGAAATTAACCAATCATTAGGAACTAAAATTGCTCTTCATGTTACCTTTCTCCCTCGTCCTGCCATCATCACTCCGATCAATAGACTCACGATGATGAGACTCATGATGATGAGACTCATGGTGATGAGACTTAGGCTTATAGTAACTGTCCCCATAATCTACCCCATTTTGACTTCCAGAGCTCCCCGAATTACTCCACCTCCCCCTTTTCCAAGACCCATAGCCGTATCGATTGCCTGCCCATGCTCCTTCATTTTTGCCCAGACTATGGTCTAAAGTTCCCTTGCCGAGACTGTGATAGTCAAAGTTGGTGTTCGAATGAGGTTTGACTCCATAGGAAGGTCGTTCTACGTCAGTGGATATCTGCCAATGGCTTATGGATTTGTGGTAGTCATTCCTGTCTTTGTAGTATCTGTCGTAGCCACCGTATTCACCGCCGTATTTGCCCCAGTTTTCTTGGTCGTCGTTGCTGCGACCTAAACCTGGGGCAGAAATTGAAAAACGATATACTCAATACTTTATTGCATTCCACATGCAATAAAGCATGCATGCATGTATTCTTTACTACACCCACAATTAAGCCAGTATTGTTTAAGTCCTACGTCATAATGGACGATTTTATTAGTATTGATAAGGCACAAATCCAGACTCCGGACTACTACTAACTTGAATAATCCTCCTTTTGGGCTTCGCCGCAGTCGGGTAAAAATCCTTAAAACATCCGTTTTGGGACTCGAACCCAGTTTCACAAGGTCAACGAAAGAGCTTATTATATGGTGATTTCAAGTTAAAACAGGTTTTAATATGAAAATCTTGAGAAATTTTAATTGGTTTCTAGGATCCAAATCTTTCAAGAAGTTCAAAATAAACCTAGAAACATCTACAGGTTTATTTAACCTTATTTGTAGGTAGGAAATGTCCTCAGTTGTTAATGGAAACATTGGAAAACTACCATCATTATTCTGTCGCCCTTGTACTAATTAATTTGGGGTCGCCGCAGCATGTCTTCTACTTCCATACTTCTCTATAACTCATCATCTCATGAGATACCTCCTTTCTTGCCATATCATCCTTTACACATCGTTTCTTTGGTCTCCCTCTAATCTCATCATTGGAAAACTACCATAAAATAAAATAAAAAACACTCACCTTGATTAATCTGATAAGGCACAAAGAATCTGTCCTCATATCCTCCTCTTCTATTTCCACTATTCCCATAAGGACCTCTCCGATCTCCATCAAACCGGTCCCTATGCCGTCCATCAAAGCCATCATACCGATCCCTCCATCCACTTGAAGCTCTATCCCCATCAGGTATCCTATTCGGTTTTGAGGATAAAAAACCAGAATGTAAGACCCCTGGACCTTTCAGCGTGTCTGGGCAGTTGGGTTCCAGGCTATTTCGGTCGAGCTCGAAGAAATCGAAGTCCTTGTCTTCGACGAAGTCTCGCCGAAGGTCAAAAGCTTCTATTGGCTTTGTCATCAACTCGCAGAGGCCTTTGCCGCGGAATGTGCGGTCTAATCTGTGAAAGAGAGTTTTTATAAATAAAATAAAATTGTAGTTTAAATAAGAACCTTTCTGTTCTCAAGATTTACGATGATTATTATTAATTTGATGCATTAGTCATATATAATTATGGCTATGATAACACCTGCATTAATTTCAATGGATTTACCCCAAAATTGGGGGTGCGTTTGACTCCAGTCACTAAAACCAAGCTTAGTTGTCCAGTTAGGGCCAAACTCGTCTCCAATTTTGGGCTAAATCCATTAAATTTAGATTGCCATCGCCATGCTAAGAAGAAGCGGTTTTTTTTTTTATATTGAATACATTTCCGCAGACATGGTGGTCCGCGCCTTTGCTTAATTTATAATTTTATTTGTTTGCAGGTTTTTTATGATAATAATAATACTAGCATCGTTCTCCTCTTTCTCACACTTAACAAATCTTAAGATAACTTAAAATCTACGTGAGTCCATAACAAAAATTTTTTAATGCACTAGTTATTCCAGATAGGTTAGGTTTTTTTTTATTTAACGTTGCCCCACACTAGGAATTTCTCCTGTATGGTGGGTGCGTTTACAAACATTTAAGCATTCTACCCCGAAAGAGATTAAAAAGAAGATGTACAAATAAGTTTTTTTTCAGAATCTTCAACAGAACATGCGAAATAAATAATGGACGACAAAAGTATCACGTACTGTCCACTTCTTCACATACAGGAGACCACATCGAAATGTTTATATCTAAGCGCACAAAATTAGCATGAAAATACGTTTTTTGTGCCAATAGTAAATCACATCTAGCTGGCTTATAGCTAATAAAATTTCACTTAGCAAAAGTAGGCTATACATGTAATGCTACCTAATGATAATAGCCTAGTTTCCACGTTCAACCTATCAACTAGTAATGACACCAGACTAACGAGGATAGTTATAGGAAATGCTAATTTGATTTTCACGTCATGTTATGTTATTGAAAATACTCATAGTGTTCAAAGCCCCATTATATTGACTAGGTGAAAAACATATACCGCCTTATTACAAAAGATAGTTAAACCTGGTTTAACTTAGACCTGGTTTATCTCGCATGCTGTCACTTTCTTTTGAATATTATTGAAGTAAGACGTCATGCGAGATAAACCAAGTCTAAGTTAAACCAGGTTTAACTACGTTTTGTAATAAGGCGGATAGAGATTCTATATTCATTACGGTCGAGTAGATATTGATGATATGTACTGGACAGCTGATTTTCAACGGTCTAGTTGTAACAGGCGCTACTGCTGAGCATGAGGTCCTAGGTTCGATTCTTAGGCCAGTAAAGTGTTTATTTATTTAACTTATATACAATTCAAGAGTTTTTTAAAGTGATTTATGAGCAGTGTGGCCCAGTGGTTGTGGCCCCGATTTACGAACAGTAAGTCATAGGAACCCAGGAAGGCGCATTACTTTGTATAATTTATTTCATCACCACTGCTCTCAAAACGGTGAAGGAAAACATCGTGGAAAAACTGGCATGTCTTAGAACCAAAAAATTCGAAGACTATATAATACGTGACATCTACTAACCCGCACCGGACCCGTGTTGAATTATAGCCCATCCCTCTCCTAATAATAATAATAATAATAATAATGGACGAAGTTATGTTGACGAATAACTACCGGAAATATATTATGAAGGATGGGACGGTTGACGTGTGTCGGGCATGCCACCGTCCGGGTGAGTCCATCAGACATATTATTTCTGGTTGTTCTCGTCTGGCTAACGGCGAGTACTTGCACAGGCACAATCAAGTGGCCAGGATTATTCACCAGCAACTTGCCTTGAAATATAAACTTGTGGAATCTGAGGTTCCGTACTACAGGTATGTGCCCGACCCAGTTCTTGAAAAAGACCATGTCACGTTGTACTGGGATCAGTCTATCATCACTGACAGGACTATTGTTGCCAATAAACCTGACATAGTGGTGATAGACCGATCAGCGCGCCGCGTAATGATAATCGATGTTACCATCCCACATGACGAGAACCTCGTGAAAGCTGAGAAAGAGAAGCAAATAAAATATCTGGACTTAGCACACGAGGTTGTCGATATGTGGCATGTGAACTCGGCTATCATTGTGCCGATAGTCGTCACGGCTAATGGCCTGATAGCAAAAAGCATGGACGACCACCTGTCAAAACTTTCGCTTGGCGGTTGGATCAAGGGCCTGATTCAGAAGGCAGTACTTCTCGATACGGCCCGTATTGTGAGGAGGTTCCTGTCTCTGGGACCCTAACCACCGGTAGCTTGGACCCTGCTCCCGACACCGGTGGACTACTATTTTTTTATATTTTTAAATGTTTTTTAGATTTTATTTTAACAAATATTTAAAAATGTAAATTAGTATGTAAGGAAAGTAAATAAAGAGAATAATAATAATATTCCACAACTATCACACAACGCCATCTAGTTCCAAGCTAAGCAGAGCTTGTGTTATGGGTACTAGACAACTGATAAACATACTTATATATTTCTAAATACATACATATTATAGATAAATTACACCCAGACACAGAACAAATGATCGTGCTCATCACACAAACATTTGTCCTGGGTGGGAATCGAACCCACGACCTCCGGCATAGCAGTTAGGGTCACTAACCACTAGACCAACAGGCCAGTCAGTCAGCCTAAAGAGGAGGCCTGAGCCCTGTAGTTGGAAGGTTTAGGCATTATAGGGATTCTGTTTTCAAAGATTAATATTGATTACGGAAATATATATAAATGGAATTATAATAATTCGCCCTACAACCACGGAAAATCAGTCAAAGATAAAAACGAAGATGCAGGTGGAATTCATAACCTCATCTTTTTTAGAAATCGGTTAAGTGAAAACTCCTAATAAATAATAATATAATACATCAAACACCAGGGTGTTTCGTGTAGGTATATTATTATTAAGTAAAAATAAACAAACGAGGAAATGAGAACACGCTTACACGCCGCAGCAAATAAGTAGAACTGGAAAACGTAATTGAATTTATAGAAATCTGTGAAATTGATCTGATTGGTAATTTGGTTGATATTTTCACTACTGACCGACAGTTATTTATAACTAAGTTGATAACGTTGTATCACAGGCTTCGGTCGTCAAGGAAAACTTGTTCTGGTGGAGATTCATAGATGGCTCTGCTGTTTTTTTTTGCGGGTGGAAAATCATCAAACGACCCCCCTCCCGCTCTGGGCGTAGCGGAGAGAAGTGTCAAACTTCTACTGAAGAAAACCCATCCATGTTCCTTCTTAGCCCTTGGTGTTCCAGGGTCACGGTATCTCTTTCAAACAGTCCAGCAGGCGTCGGCGCTTGCTGGACGCCTTCAATTTTGCTGACATCTCGTTGAGGCGCGCGTGGAGCACGAACGCGCCGTCGACACGGCCTGTCGTCATAAGACGGAGGGACGGCGAGCTAGCCCATTACTCACCGTCCACAGACCCGCAGATGACTCTGCCCTGGAGTATAAATGTGGTGTTGCCCCAAAACCGATGTGATACTTGACATCGTAATGAATTAACTTTGTAAAACCATATTAGTTACGGTCGCTATACTAACATATTTTAATCTACATTTTTTATTTTGTATGGGCTTACTCTTGACATCATGCAATCTTGCCCTAAGCTGGCAGAGATGAGGTCGACGATGGAACGAGCTTACCCAGAAGAAGCCTATTTACTCGCGACTTATATACAACTTGACACTGACCTGCTAATGGGTATTTCACCAAAAAAATCTAATAAGTCCGTCTGTTAGTGTTGTAAAACCTACTTATTTGTGAAACCTTTTTGTTAGGTTTTAAATATCTTTTTATAATGTCAAATAAAAAGATCTTCTCAGTTCAAATATAGCAACCATCATCGTACATACAACGTGTTTTTCATTTATAGCTATTTCCACAATATTTATTTAGGAACTCAGATTACAATCACAACAGTTAGATTATCGAAAAATATTGGATACGTGTTTTTTGTTTTATCAAATAAATAAAAATTAACGGAAATAAAATGTGTCAAAGAACATGAGTGGGGGCTTTTCACGTCACTTTGTGGGTAAAAACGTACTAACCTTGTGACGTCACACGACTTGACACGACTTTTCGAAGGACTGTATCGTCTTCATCTTTTGTTTACGTGAAAAAAGAAAAAACACGTATCCAATATTTTTCGATAATCTAACAGACGGACTAATTAGATTTTTTTGGTGAAATACCCTATTGTAAAAACGTTAAATTATTTCAATATTTCATTCAACCCTGGCGCTTCAAATTTAATTTTTTTATCCCTTTATTACCTCATACCTACCATTGTACCATCATTCGCTCTTAATTTTTTCGTCATACCCCGTTGGTCTCGCGATCTCATTTGCACAATGGTCACCGCTACCAACCTACTACAAGCAACCTTGGTTGCGTCCCAATTATGTCACTTGAGCTCACATAAATGTTCACCATTATTATTTGTATGTATGGAGACTGTTCACATCATCTTTTATGTAAATTATTGTGTTTAGGGCCGGATTTGGGTTAATGATTATAAATAAGCGTGTGTTTTTGTTGGTCTATTTTAAAATGCAGATGCGAGATGCGCAGAGAAGCGGTGGCCCAGTGGTGGCGGCCCCGACTTACGAACAGTAGGTCGTGGGTTCGAACCCAGGCAGGCACATTACTTTGTGTAATTTATTTCATCACCGCTGCTCTCAAAACGGTGAAGGAAAACATCGTGAGGAAACCGGCATGTCTTAGAACCAAAAATACGAAGACATGTGACATCTACCAATCCGCACTGGGCCCGCGTGGTAGATTATAGCCCATTCCCTCTCAAAAAAAGAGGAGGCCTGTGTCCCAGCAGTGGGAACATTAATAGGCTGTTGATGATGATGATGATGATTTTAAAATGGGTATCATATTATTATTATCATCATTATTCTCCTGCACTTATTACACTTTATTAGGGGTCGGCGCAGCATGTTTTCTTCTTACGTACTTCTTTATTATTACTAACTAGCTTTTGCCAGCGGCTTCGCCCGCGTGAAAATTACGATTTTCCATACAAACTTTCACCCCTTATTTAACTCCTTTAGGGGTTGAATTTCGAAAAATCCTTCCTTATTCCTTGTCTACATTATAAAGGGAACCTCTGTGCAAAATTTCAGCTTTCTAGGTCCAAGGGTTTGGGCTGGGCGTTGATGAGTCGGTCAATCAGTCAGTCAGTCAGTCAGTCAGGACTTCTCTCTTTATTTATATAGATAGATAGATTGTCATCTCATCCGTCATCTTCTTTTCATCTAAACCTCGCTTCAGTTATCAGACGCATCACCATTGTGTGCCTGTTCCCTACTTCTCCATTACTCGTCATCTCCTTTCTAGCCATTATATCATCCTAACATAGTTCATCCATCGTTTCTTTGGTCTTCCTCTACACTTACACCCATCCACATTCTTTACTCAAAACTTTGCTCACGACATTTTCCTCATTCCTCCGCAGCACAACTTTCAGTCACCGGCGCGCCCCTTTCGAACTTCCTCTTATGTATAACCCGGTTCATTAAGGTTGAACAAGCCAGTCATTCTTCCATACAAACTTACGAAGGTGATTACTCCTCTGTTTGACGGTGTAGGTTCAAAATTAAAAATTGTATCAACTGGTCTTATCATTATCTAGGTCTGTATGGAAGCAGAATTGGAAAAAATATATTGATTTGGAAGTTATGAACGTCAAAACTTTCATATTTTAGCACTATTTTAACTCATCTTTGGGCGTAAATAAGTAACGTATATAGTATGAAAAAGAAAAAAGTGAAACCATACGGACATAGATTAGTTATTAAAAAATTTAAATAATTTGATTTTGAACAGATACATTCAATAGATTTTTCATGAAACCAAATATACCAAAGGTCTGCATAGAAACAATCGCGCGCCCGTTTTAGTTGTGTCTCTTTCGCTCTATGCATTTCGCTCGTGATGTCGGGTGAAATAGCATGCATTTTAGCCCCGCCCACCAACTAGTTCGTGCCGTTGGCTTGTTTACCCTTAAAGAAAGGAATCTAAAATGGCGGTTTTTATCATGTCCTCACGCTCGCACACTATAGTGAGCGAGCGAGAGGACATGCTATGTGTTGCCATTTTAGATTCCTTTCTTTAATGAACCGGGTTATACTCATTTCTTCTTTTATGAGATGTAAATAAAGTGATCAACGTTCGATGAAAATATTTAATTTACTATCTTTTAACCAGAAAGCATAAACAAAATAATATCTTTAGGCAGCTTTCAACATATTTTATGATTTCATCAAAATTTATTTATAGTCTAAAGCGGCGCTTCTTGTCAAGCAAAAATACATCGATATGTCAAACTTGGTACAGTACCCGGCGATAAATTTTGCACATCGACCTTTGGAAAGAGACAATCGGCAAATTTCGGCTTGGTAGAGCGTTATCTCTGTCGCACACTACCTATGTGACGTTTTGTCAGTCGTTGTTCAAGTGCGATAGAGTGCGGTCGCGTCCAATTCAAAATATATACTAAGAGTTGTTAACACCCCCAAATTTTAATAATTTAATTAAAGTTGTACTATGGCATCTGTAGGAAAAAGAGGGAAACCTTTACGAGGTCAGTCACGAGAAATGATTTACAATGTTTATAAATATTTTGTAACCGAAGCTGACAGATTTAATAAAAATGAAGATGAAAATGTAAGTTGTTATTTTAAGAAGGTTCAAGAGCGAGTTGCAAATGCCACTGGAATTTCAAGAAGAACTTTGAACAATATTTTAAACGAAGTCAGTATTGAAACACATTCTACTGAAATTAAGTTCAGCTCTCCAAAAAAAGGGAGACTAAAAAAGCAATTTTTCGTTTGGATATGGACGATTTTGATTATGATGTTGTACGAAGAATGGTGTATGATTTTCACTTACGATATAATGAACTGCCAACAATAAAATCATTAAAAGCTAAATTATCTGAAGCTATTAATTACAATGGGTCTGAAAAGACGTTGAGAAAAATACTTCACGAGATGGGATTTCGGTTCACTAAAATGGAAGATAATCGAAAAGTTTTAATGGAAAAGCACGGTGTAAGTCTCAAACGAATGGAATACCTCGATAAAATACGCAAATTTCGCGAATCAGGAAAAAATATCGTCTACATGGATGAGTCATACATACATCCCACACTAAAGGGAAATCTTGGAGTGATGATAAGAAAAAAGGAGTAAAAAAACCAATTTCAAAAGGTCAACGTTTGATAATAGTTCATGCGGGAAATGAAAAAGGCTTTGTACCCGGTGCCTTTTTAATGTATAAATCCACGGACACTACAGGTGACTATCACAATGAAATGAATAACGATAACTACGAAAAATGGCTGGTTAATCAATTAATCCCAAATATACCCAGTGATTCTGTTCTAGTTATCGACAACGCACCCTATCACAATAAATATGTTGAAAGACCCCCCAACTCAAACACCATTAAACAGGAAATGATCAACTGGTTAAACAGACACGAAATTCCAGTTGATCCAAAATTAACAAAAACTCAGATTTACGCTATTATATGTCAGCACAAAGAGAGATATACAGAGTTTTCCGTGGACATAGTACTTGCTGAACATGGGCACACTGTGTTGCGGTTGCCACCATATCATCCGGATTTTAATCCAATTGAAAATATATGGTCACAACTGAAAGGCTATGTAGCTTCTAGAAATGTGGGTATGAATTTAACTACAGTAAAAACATTACCGACTGAAAAAGTAAACATGATCGGGGCTGAAGATTGGAAAAAGGTTTGCGATCATGCAATCAAATGTGAGAATGAATATAGAAGCATTCAACATGGTTTGGACAATTACACTGATAGACTAGTGATAAATACGGCTGACAGTGACAGTGATATTGACATCTTTGAGAGCACAGATAGTGAAATGGAAATAATTGAGAATTAGAATTATTATTTATTATAATGGTGTTTATTTTGTACACTACAGCTGTAATTTTCCAAAATAATTAAATACATAAACATAATGTGAACATGTTTTTTTTTTTCATTTTATTTTACCCCAACCTAAAAAAATCACATAAAGAAAAATTGGTGTATTTTATATAAAGAATAAAAATAATTATCAAAACAAGCAAATCATAATTGTTTTAACAGCTCCTAATAGATACCGGACTGTTTGAATTTCGTGCGACAGAGATAACGCTCTACGAAGCCGAAATTAGCCGATTGTCTCTTACCAAAGGTCGATGTGCAATATTTATCGCCGGGTACTGTACATTTATTCGTTCTGTTTTTCCACCTGCACAGATATAGCGTTTGAATATGTCTGTGTGAAAATAACACTGACTCTAGAGCTATATCATAATAATATGAATGAAAATAACTCTGACTTATGAATGGACAAGAGTTATTATTATTATTTATTTATTTTCTCCATTTTACGACTATCTTTACAGTTATTATCTTTATTTTTTCTTTTCATAATTTAATATTCAAATGAACCCCGCCTGCTTCCAAGTTTTGTTTAATTTAAAATGTGCTTGTTTTGGCTTTTCAGTTTTTTCAGTCGGGTTTTCTAGTTTTTTAACAACTTTTTTTATTTCCAACTTTTTAGTTCTATTGGGTTTGTTCTTTCGTTGGTCGCGTAAAATTCTTCTCAGATGATTTAACTTTTGTGCTTGTTTATAGGATTTCTCACTTTGAATTTCTTTTAAACATATAAGTGTTAAATTTTTGTAATTTCCTTTTAAAACCCTTTATTTTGATTCCCTACTCGATGGTATTGGAACAATTTTTTTTTTTTAACTCCGCGATTTGGCCCCCAAAATCCGCAATTTTTCTTTGTTTTTTAATTTTAATGGAGCCTATAACACTCGCGCCATCAAGACGAATCTACGACGACGTATATTTCATGCAAATCGGTTCAGCCGTTTATGAGTTATGAGGGAACAAAGAAACGGACACACATACATACATACACGTCAAACACATAACCCTCCTTTTGGGCTTCGCCGCAGTCGGGTAATAAAAGTACCAACGGCTAGACAGATGGCGAGGCGAGGTGCGTCTATAATAATAATAATTTATAGTAATTATGTAGATATCGAAACGATACATTTAAATATAATTCAGGTTGAACCTTTGTTCAACCTGAATTATATTTAAATGTATCGTTACCAAACCCAACCAAACCAAATTATTATAAGCCTATATGTAACTCAGGTCAAATCTTATAAATGAATTTTAATAAAACAGTTATTCGCAACCGATTGAGCTGTAATTTTGGATCAAATTTTGAATCATGGTTATCTCAGTGACAGGATCAGAGTCCAAATCCAATATAGCAGACTTCTTAAGATGGTGCACTTGTTATTGTAGTCTGGGCAGAAAAGGACAGACTGGGTCGAAGTATTATGAACTAGCTTTTGCCAGCGGCTTCGCCCGCGTGAAAATGACGATTTTCTATACTACTTTCATCCCCTATTTAACTCCGTTAGGGGTTGAATTTCAAAAAATCCTTCCTTATTCCTTGTCTACATTATAAAGGGAACCTCTGTGCAAAATTTCATCGTTCTAGGTCCAAGGGTTTGGGCTGGGCGTTGATGAGTCAGTGTTATTTGGCGAGTTTAGATTTAAGTAAAATCTATGTACTATTAGGTCGTTAAATAAATGATTTAAAAAAAAAAAGTCAGTCAGTCAGTCAGGACTTCTCTTTTTTTATTTATATAGATAGGTAGATAGATAAGAGAATTTAACGCTATCAGATTCAGGGGCGAGGACTGGCTCATCGAGCAAAGGTCGAGTGGAATGTGTTCATACTATATAGCACTGTTCGTTTAAAGCTTCACACACACTAAATGTTATTAAAACAACTCTAGTCGTTATAGCAAACAGCAGATTTAACATTAACCCTGCGACAGGCACACAATGCTGATGCGTCTGATAACTGAACCGAGGTTAAACGTCACGGATTACGACGAAGTCTGTTAGCGTTGTGTGGCTATACCTATAATAATATGTATGTTGGACTGTTGAACCAGAACATAATTATTCAAGTGTGGGGAGGGAACACCGGGGTAGTTTTAAGTCAGTTAGAGTCTGACAAACCACTTGCCACGCTCCAGGGTAGAGGATTTTCGCCCCCGGAATAAAAAAAATGATGGTAGCACACTAACATTTATATTTAACAATTTAACAAGAATTAATTATTGTAATTGGCCGTTAGTTTCACTTACTATTTTTAGGGTTCCGTAGTCAACTAGGAACCCTTATAGTTTCGCCATGTCTGTCTGTCTGTCTGTCTGTCTGTCCGTCTGTCCGTCCTCGCTTAATCTCTGTGACCGTTAGCACTAGAAAGCTGAAATTTGGTACCAATATGTGTATCAATCACGCCGACAAAGTGCTAAAATAAAAATTGGAAAAAAATGTTTTATTAGGGTAGCCCCCCTATATGTAAAGTGGGAAGTGATTTTTTTTTTAATTTTAACCCTATCGTGTGATATATTGTTGGAAAGGTATTTAAAAATGAATAGGGGTTTACTAAAATCATTTTTTGATAATGTCAATAATTTCGGAAATAATCGCTCCAAAAGTAAAAAACAAAGCGTCCCCCCCCCTCTAACTTTTGAACCATAAGTTTAGAAAATACGAAAAAAATCTGAAAAGTAGAACTTTATAAGGACTTTCTAGGAAAATTATTTTGAACTTGGATGGAAACAACAGATGGAAACTGCAGGTAACCAATATAATTTGGTCCCTGAATCGTATGAGCGCCTATACAATCCAGAGGTCAAGTTTCATTGGCCCGTATTTCAAACAAAAAAAGAATTATTACTACGGAACCCTACACTGAGCGTGGCCCGACACGCTCTTGGCCGGTTTTTTTGTTATGGTTTGTGTACATTCTTGTTATCTTTAAAAATAAAAACAGAAGTCCTGACTGACTGACTGACTCATCAACGCCCAGCCCAAACCCTTGGCCCTAGAAAGCTGAAATTTTGCACAGAGGTTCCCTTTATAATGTAGACAAGGAATAAGGAAGGATTTTGAGAAATTCTATTCCTAAGAGAGTTAAATAGATGGAAGTTATGGAAAATCGTCATTTTCACGCGGGCGAAGCCTCTGGCAAAAGCTAGTTGTTTTATATTTATGACTCGCAACATTTTATTTTACTTGGTAGACTTTTTATGTATTTGTTTATGTTTTGGAGCGTATGGTACTCGTGGGCAGCAGCTGAAAATTTGCGTCTTCAGTCAGCATGTTGCCATCTGGCATAATGCTGAGCTTAGGGACTTTTGACACTATTAGTTTTATTTGTTTTGTATTTATAAGGAGTTGTTTTTGCTAAATACATTTTAGCTTTCGTTTTTTTCTTTCGTTTGCTTTATGAACCAGTAGTACTTCCAGGCGTTCTCGAGTCGTTGGAATTCTTTTGCTCTACAAGGAACAACTGATGCTGTTCTGCTTCTCTGACTTCCAGTTGCTTCGATCCAAGACCAATGTGGACCAATAAGGAACATTTACTTTGCCAATAATAACAAAACACCAGAGTCAACCCTGCTAACCTAGATGCTCACAAACCATGTAGAGAAGGGCCGCTGCTAAATAGTACATAGTACATAGGTACTATAGTATTCATAGTATTATGTAGATTGCGAGATAAAATTGTTCTGAGCCATCTTACGAAGGCTACTGTTAGAGATGTGCTGATTTGTGATGGAGATTGTGGAGGGGGACTTGACCTGAGGGCTCGCTTTCAATGTGTCTCGTATTTGTATAACGATACAGGCAGGATTGACATTTTATCGGTAGCTCATGTCATTTTAGATGAGAGATACCGATGTATAGAGAAGAAGAAATGATGTAACGAACAAAAATATAAGATTTAAGTTTAAAAACGTTACATCTTCTTCTAACTCCCCCCCTGGGGCCGCGTGGTGGGTGGTAGCCTATTTCCTATGGAGTCTGAGGTGGAAACGTTTATAGGCTGATTATAATAATATAGGTAGGCACATAAGCTAAGGGATTCTTGGAAAGACCATAGTTGGACTTAAAGTCTTGATTAAGTAACGGGTAAGTAAGCACGGTAAAATTATAGGGTTCATTTTATTGTTTGGCTGTACCTTTGTCCGCGTGAAATTATAATTATAAAAATGTTAATTTCCTATTTATTTGGTAACAATGTCAAAGGTTTTAACTTTTTGCAAGGAAACCTAATCCTTTGTCTTAAACGAAAGCAGAAGTTATTCCTTATATCATCAACTATGTCCTATGTGTATTTTATTTAAGTCCTTTATTATGCTCATAGCCAAGGAGTGGGATTCCCTGCCTGCGTCGGGTTTTCCGAGTTCATATAACCCTAATCTATTTAAGTCGCGAGTAAACAGGCTTCTTCTGGGTAAGCTCGTTCCATCGTCGACATCATCTCTGCCCTTTTTTTTTTTTTTTTGGTGGGTGAAAAATCATCGAATAACCCCCCCCGCTCTTGGGCAGAGCGAAGGGGAGTGTCAGACTTCTACTGACTAAAAACCAAACCCATGTTCCTTCTTCGCCCTTGTGTCGGAGCCGCGTTATCCTTTCGACAAGCCACAGCCCCGACGGGACCACAGCCCCGACGGGAGCCACAGCCCCGACGGGATCATCTCTGCCCTTAGGGCAAGATTGAAGTCAAGAGCAAACACATTTATAATTAAAAAAAAAGCTATCTGCCAGTAAAAGTCACCGTCAAAATCGGTCCAACCCATTCGTAGACAGGCCTTTTTTTGGATTGTGGGTAATCTTCAAATGACTCCTCCCGCTCTGGACAGAGCGGTAATGAGTGTCAGACTTCTACTGACTAAAACCCACCCATTTCCTCCTTCATATAACCCTTTGTGTCGAGGCCGCGGTCGGGGGCATGCTGGTTTCCTCACAATATTTTCTTTCCGAAGCAAGAGATAATTATACAACAAAAATAAGATAAGATGAACAAAGAAATAAGTAAACATGATCAAATCCGTGACAACCACTGAAATAGCATTCACAAACAAAACACCCAAAAATACTTGCACCAAATATTGTAACAATTAACGTAAAATAACATCACCCCTGAAATCCCCGAAGGGTTAGGCAGAGGAGCACCTAGTAGGACACCCACCAGCCACCAACCGACTCAATTCTGGTTTCGTGGTGGTTCTGAGAAATTCTTGATAGCAAAACTCAGGAACTGGAACATTTTTAATCTATTGCATAGATTCTATCGCGGGCCTTGAGCTGAGTTGAGCGTGGAGAGCGAATCCAGAGATTTCCTAACAAAAATATTCAGCATTTAAGATTCAACCAGGTTGCTATGGTTACGGAAAATAACAAGGTTGTCAACTGAGGTTGTCAAATTAAATAATTGTTTGTCTCTCTGCTTTCTCCTTCTAAAATATTCTTACTCGTATAATTTGTGTACAAAGTGTTTTAAATATGACTATACAAAGTGCATTTATTAATGAAGAAAGTCACGAAAAAATAGTGAAAGAAAATGAGTGAGGAGTGAGTACTCTATAAACATTCATTTTATTATTAGTACGCATCTATCATAAGTTTTATTGGTTTTTGCATTACTATTCTGCGAATCGGTCTAAAACGATTAGTTTTCTTATAAAATATCTAAAATAAAATAAATAATTTTCGAGTCCCTATAATGCCCGTCACAGTAATGCACATACCAGCCATGCACGACACTGGAATGTACAACAGGAATGTACGACACAGTAATTGGCCATGTCGCCAATTACTGGGGTGTACCTTTCTGGTCCGGCCCAAGAATGTACAACACAGGAGTGTACGACACAGTAATCGGCGACATCGCGCGATTGGTTGGCCGACTAGTTGGGCAACTCGAAATTTTGGGACTTGGATACTAGGTAATTGAGCTAGGTAGTGCTGCCGAATTAAATTGTACTCCATGACGTGCGCTCGCTACGCTCGCATATTTAAAAACACTAATATCTTCTGTCCTCGAAGTGCCGGGCCTCCGCCGGCCTCCTTCGTCGGCCTACGGCCCGGTGCCCATGCCGCCCATAAAGGATAGCTACTGTCGCGAGACGGTCGTATTATAGGAACACGAAGAAAAAAAGAAGGAACCACGGAATTTTCCAGTATTTTATTGTATCACCCGTCCCTATTGTCACATGGCTTTTTACTTTTTTAATGTGACGTCATTGTTTGTTTTGATTCCAATTCTCGTGCTGTACATTCTTGCCCGGACAATCGAGGTTCGGGCCAAGAATGCACGACATGACAATGTACAACATTGGAATTCAAAACACTTACATTCCTATGTCGCGCGTTCTCGTGTCGTGCATTCCTGTGTTGGGCATTGCTGGTTCCCGTTATGACACTTACGTCAGGCTGTCAATACTTTTTCTTTTAAATTTTCTGTCATAGAGTTTCTTACTAGCTTAGTTAGTCTATGAAGGTTAGTTTTGATTTATATAATGTACATCGCGCGAAATTCGAAGATCAAACTCTTATTATCGTTATTTTTGTTAAAATTTTTTGAATGAATAATTATTATGGTGTGTAATTACACTATTACTTTGACTGGCCTGTTGGTCTAGTGGTTAGTGACCCTAACTGCTATGCCGGAGGTCGTGGGTTCGATTCCCACCCAGGACAAATGTTTGTGTGATGAGCACGATCATTTGTTCTGTGTCTGGGTGTAATTTATCTATAATATTATGTATGTATTTAGATTTAGAAATATATAAGTATGTTTATTAGTTGTCTAGTACCCATAACACAAGCTCTGCTTAGCTTGGGACTAGATGGCGTTGTGTGATAGTTGTGGAATATTATTATTATTAATACCTAATTATTTATACCTATTATTGCATAAGTTGATAAAAAATGCTATGCAATAGATTTACCGCGGCAGTCTCCGAGTGCCACACGTTTTTTTTTTGGATGGCGGAGTCATTCGAAGTAGAAATTCGGAAGGAGACTTCTACTGACTAAAAACCACCTATATGCCTTCTTAGCCCTTTGTGTCCGGGGCTGCGGTATTTCTATCGGACAACCCGCATCCTGACAGACAGAGATATCATTGAGTCGTGCGTGGAACACGAACGCGCCGTCGACACGGCCTGTCATCGTCCTAAGACGGACGGACGGTGAGCTAGCCCATTACTCACCGTCCACAGGCCTACGACACCGTGACAGCCTTTAATTTAAACATAATTCACAAACAAAACACCCAAAAATACTTGCACCAAGTATTGTCAAAGACTACTACGAAAATGTTGTAACAATTAACATATTAAGGTCACCTCAGATCAGGAAACGCATACAATAGTGCGAACAGAACGTGTGAACATTATAAAGTCATTTGACTTCATTTTTGTTAGTTGTTATCAGACATCTGTGTTTGCAACTTTGTTTTATTTGAATATCTGAGGAGGTGGCAATTGGTGGAACTTGAATATTTAGCTCAAAACATCACGCCTGTAATGCCTGATGGGTTAGGCAGAGGTGTACCTAATAGTACACCCACATTTCACCAGTTATGTTAAGTACACAACTGACAACGACGATACGACGATACGATACGGTTGGTCCATAAATTTAAAGTCGCTCAGCGAGCTATGGAGCTATGCTAGGAGTCTCTCTCAGAGATCGCGTCCGAAATGAAGTGATCCAGAGTTGTCGGCTTAGCTCACAGAATAAGTAAGCTGAAGTGGCAGTTGGCCGGCCATATTAGGCGCAGAACCGATGACCGTTGGAGTAGACGTGGTTTTGAGTGGAGACCGCGAATTGGCAAGCGTAAGGTGGGACGCCCGCAGGCTCGGTGGAGCGATGATCTTTGCAGAGTGGCTGGTAACAACTGGTTGAGAGTTGCCGAAAATCGAGTTGAGTGGCGCAAGATTAAAGAGGCCTATATCCAGCAGTGGATTGCAATAGGCTGATGATAATGATGACAACTGACCAAATGTGGGTGACTAATGGGTACACCCTTTGCCTAGCGTTTACGGATTACAGGCGTGAGTTTATGTATGTTAACATGTAGAGAACATTGGCGACATTGAGCAAAAAATATTGATGGGAAATGACGATAAGCTAAGGCGTCAAATATTGATGGTTTCTGTGGCGTGCAATGCAACACAATCATGCAAAAGCTTACCCTGGTTTCGCCGAACAACTTTTGATGTAATGTTACTAATTCGAACAACGTTTAAGAAAATAATCATTTTGTATAATATCGGTTAATATAATTTTCATCTCATCGAATATAATGATCATTTGTATAATGTTCATTTGTATAATGTTCATTTGATGTTATGTTCAGGTGGTATAATTTGTTTTATCGAATATTCAATTTGTCCCCCAAACAAATACAGATGCTGACAGAAATCCTAACCCTAGACGGTCGACATCAGGGGCACCCCGAGGTTCGGTTAGTTAGGCCCCTTTAAACCCTGCAGACAGAAATAGGCTCGGTCGACCAGGCTGACGGAAACGAATGATTAATGAACTGAATATTCGATACGATCTTTGGACTAAATCATTATTAGTCTAGTGAAACATTAGTTTAAATAAAATTAGTGCATTTGAAAATTCGGTCAAATGATATTATTTCAAATATAAATAAATATGCTAAATAAAAATCTACCAAATAATTATTCGGTCAAATGAATAATTATACGAAATGACTATACCTAATTGTGAAATATCGATGCAAAGCCAAAGACAGTTCATGCGAGACTGGTTTATTGTTCGTGTACCCACATCACAATATATTACATTTCCTCCCTCACAAGAAATATATATGTACCTACTTAACTAAGTTACAAACAATTTGTTTTTAATTGTACTTATCCAAACTAAAAAAATAATATAATAAAGTAGACCGCAAGTGTTACAATAAAAAGTTTCCATTCCGTCTTAATAGCTTTAACTTAATAAACAATCAATACAGTCATACCTACCACTTGTTTTTTTTTTTTTTTTTAAGTTTGAATTGTTGCAAGTAACTACGTACCTACTTACAGTAAACATATTTATACTGTGCCAGTGCCGACCTGAAGAACAATTTAAGCACTAACCGCCTTATTCATAAAAATAGTTAAGAGTTGTTTAACTTAAGCTTGGTTTATCTCGCATGCCGTCACTTTCATTTGAATATTATTGAAGTGAGACGGCATGCGAGATAAACCAAGCTTAAGTTAAACAACTCTTAACTATTTTTATGAATAAGGCGGTAAGTATATTCTGTTACGATCATTTAGTCTTAATTATAAGGTTAACTAATAACAAAAAAAAAATACATGTATTTATGGATTGTTACACGTAATTATTATACTTATAACCTACATTATTACCAAAATACCAACACGGCTTTTATACTTAGGTACACACAAGATTGGACTAAAACATGAATTAATCAATATTGATAATATTTTTGTTTCGTTGTCTGTTATTGACCCAATCCCCGGAAGTGGACGGTTCAGCAGCGTAATCGCTTTGAGCCTTATGTATGACGGGCGAGTCATGTGAAGTCTGGGGAGACGTCACCACCGGTGAATTAGGTGCAGACTCCCATGTCTCTTTTTCAGTGTTTACTGTTTGATTATTATCAGTATCAGTGATAATAGGATTCGAATACTGTGTGTGTCTTCGTAATGGCATAATTTGGTCTATATGTTTCCGGTGTTCCCCCTGGTCCGATTTTACCTTATATGTTACTGCTCCGGTGCGCTCAGAGACCTCTCCTTCAACCCATTTGGGATTGTTTCTCGAGTAATCTCGAAACAACACTCGGTCGCCAGGTTGGACCTCTCTGTTCGTACCTTGAGCATGTTCGACCTGCTTGGTCTGCGCTGCCTCGACCGCATCCGCAGTGCTGCAGCGCAGCAAATCCAACCGCATGCGCAGCCTCCGACCCAGCAGCGCCACAGCTGGCTCGCGCTGAGTACTTGTATGTGTACTGTTTCTGTACACCAATAGAAAATTGTTTATTGCTCGCTCGATGTTCTCACCTTCAGAAGCCGCCTTTTTTATTACCTTCTTGACAGTCTTGACTGCGTTCTCGGCGGCGCCGTTGCTTGATGGATGGTAAGGAGCTATTAGAATATGCTTAATCCCGTTGCGGGATAAGAATGACTCGAATTCCTGGGATCGAAATGGCGGGCCCCCGTCACTCACCAAACACTTTGGAAGCCCAAATCGGCTGAAGCATTCTCTAAGTCTGTTTGACACTAAATGAGCCGATGTACCGGTGCCCATTAGAAAAACTTCGATCCACTTTGAGTGCGAGTCAAGTATCAAGAAGTAATATTTACCTTGGTACTGTAGAAAATCTACATGAAGTCTCGTCCAAGGTTCCGAAGGCCATACGTACGGTACAGGAGTGTGTCGCGGCGGTGCGTCCAACTGTGCCCGGCAGGCGGCGCAGGAGGCCCCGCGCGCCTCGATGTCGGCGTCCAGGCGCGGCCACCACACGTAACTGCGCGCGATGCTCTTCATGCGCACGACGCCCACGTGACCCGCGTGCACTTCCTCTAATATCTGCGCCCGCAGCTGCTCCGGCACCACTATCCTGTATCCCCAAACTATACACCCGTGATCTATATGTAGATTTTCACGTCGATGAAAATACGCTTTCTCTTCTTCTGAATCGCCTATGAGTGGCCATCCACTCATTATGTAACCATATACTTTACATAAAATTTTATCTTTTGTAGTCTCGTGTGCTATATCTTTGTGACTAAGAGGGAAACTGTCCTCTACAAAATGTAAATATGCCGCGTCGTCTTGGTCCTCCACCTTGGTTTTCGGTAAAGGTAATCGTGATAGCCCGTCTGCATTGGTGTTTGATTCCGAGTTGACAAACACGATATTAAAATCATAAGCCGCCAGGCGCACAGCGTATCTCTGTAAGCGGCTGGCTGCAGTTTGCGGTATACCCTTTTTAGGCCCGAATATATAGCTTAATGCTTTATGATCGCTCCGTAATGTGAAATGTCTGCCAAAGAGATATTGATGGTGCCTCGTGACTCCGTATACAATGGCCAGCGCCTCCTTGTCTACCTGACTGTAGCGACGCTCGGCGTCGTTGAGCGTGCGCGAGGCGCAGCACACGATGCGCTCAGCGCCGTCGGGGTGGCGCTGCGCCAGCACGGCGCCCAGCCCGTACGCGCTGCTGTCCACAGCCAGCACCAAGGGCAGCTCGGGCGAGTAGTGAGCCAGCACCGGGTCACTCGTCAATCTTACCTTAATCTCCTCAAAAGCGACGTTACAGCTCTCGGACCATGCCCATTTAGCTCCCTTTTTTAAAAGGGCGTGAAGTGGATGTAAAATCATACTAAGGTTGGGTATAAAACGTGCATAGTAATTTATGAATCCTAATAAAGCTCTTAACTGAGACACATTTTCCGGGATGGGCATTTTCGTTATGGCGTTAACTTTTGATGTGTCTGTATGAAGACCGTGTTTGTTAATTCTGTAACCCAGGTAACAAACCTCATCTTTTAAAAACTCGCACTTGGAGAACTTGATTGTTAATCCGGCTTCTCTTAATCTAGTAAGTACAGCCCTTAAATTTTCCAAATGATGAGATTTATTCCTGCCACTCACACAAATGTCATCAATAAAAGCTACCACAAATTCTAGACCATTTAAAGTATCGAAAACAATTTTTTGAAATTTTTCGGGTAGGCACTTAAGTCCGAAAGGAGCCCTGCGATATACAAATGTACCCACATGCGTAGTAATCGCTGTAAGCGGCTGTGAACTATCTGACAATTCAAGTTGCATAAATGCATTTTTAAAATCTAATTTCGTATATTGCTCCCCACCACTTAACGTTGCAAATAACTCTTCAATTTTCGGCAATGGAAAATGAAAATCTTTTAATAACTTATTCACGGTCACTTTATAATCGCCGCATAAACGAATAGAACCATCCGGTTTAATAATAGGCACAATAGGAGTTCCATAATCGGATCTGTCCACCTTGTAAATTATACCTTCGTCTTGTAAGCGTTTAAGTTCATTTTCCACTGGCAAGCGCAGCGCAAGTGGAAGGGAACGAGACTTACAAAATACCGGCGTGTTATCTGTCAAATACAGTGATAATTTATGTTTATATGTACCAATTTTTTCTGTAAATACTTCTGGATATTCTTGTTTCAATTCTAAAACAACAGGATCTACATCTTCTTTTAAATGAAATAAATCTATTGACTTTAATTTAAGTTCGCGCATCCAGGTGCGTCCAATTAGCGGAGGGCCGCCGCGTTCGATAATAAACAATGGCAATATGGCGTCCTCTGCGCCTGCACAGCTGACGCGCACAGATACCCGGCCTAACGGTATAATTGCGTCACCTGTATAAGATTGTAATTTGATGCTAACTTTTTCAATCGGTAAAGAAGAAAGATGTTGATCGTAGAATAATTTAGATACCGCCGATATCTTGCTACCCGTATCGATTTCAAATAACACAGTTTGATTTTCAATAATTAGTTCACAATAATATGGGCCATCTTTTACATTTTGCACTGACCGACCTTTCATAGTAAACAGTCCTTCAAACTCCTCGCCTCCTGAGTCCGATGAATCTGTTTCCATAAAGTTTTGATATTTAGAACCAGACTTGCCCGCACTTACATTATTTTTATCACATACAGAGCCCAAATGGCCCTTCACTTTGCACTTATCACACACATACGACTTGTACCGGCACCTGTGCGGCACATGACCGTCCCGGCCACAGCGCCAGCACCCTTTGCGTCGCGGCGCCACGACGTCACGACCGGCGGCGCTGGACTGCTTGTCCACGCTCACCCGGTGCACCCGCTCGCCCGCGTCTGCCTGGAGTCCCGCCGGCCCGGCTGCTGCCCACGGCGCGGCTGGCGAGCGCGCCACGGCCTTAGCCGCGTGTTGCTCGGCCGCCTCCAGCGCCAGCGCCAGCCCCACTGCCTTCTTGTAATCGAGGGTGGTCTCCGCAAACAAGCGAGACCGTATCTCCTCGCTGCGTAGACCCGACACGAATTGATCTCGAATGTTCACTTCTAACTGGTTCTCGAAATTGCAATAGGTAGCCAAGTGTTTCAAATTTTGTAAAAACACTTTGATGTTTTCGCCTTCACCCTGCCGCCGCTGACGAAACACGTGGCGCTCCGCTATTTCGGATCTTTTGGGTTCCAGATGATTTTGCACAAGCTCCACTAATGTGGTAAAGGTTTTATCCTCCGGATTGTCTGGAGCACACAGATCGCACATCAACCGGTAGGTCGGCGCGCCGACATGCGTCACCAACGTGGCCACGCGTAGGTTATCTTTAATGGCGTTTAACAAAATAAATTGTTCCACCAAACGCACATATGCTGGCCAGTTTTCACCTCCATCCAGATCAAATACGTGTATTTTCCCGATTGGCATCTTGATATTTACTACTTTTTATAATTACTCGTCGCCACTGTGGAATATCGATGCAAAGCCAAAGACAGTTCATGCGAGACTGGTTTATTGTTCGTGTACCCACATCACAATATATTACACTAATGTAACAAAAATTAGTCGGAGTGATTTTCGACGAAACATTGTTATACCAAACAAGGGTAAACCCATGCAAAACATTGTGTTTATTCGTGCAGGTAACGATATTATTACAGTAGTAAAAAAACCTTTTTCTATGGAATTATTTCTATTGATATTTATTCTATTGATTCTTTTGTCAGCTTTATTATGCACTGATTGAAAGATACGTTAAATTCGTGGCTATTAATTTAAATCCGAAATATTAGCAGACAACAAATTTTTCCGACGAAGTCGCGGGCGGCGTACAACTCTGCCTAACCCGTCGTGGATTACAGACGTGAAGCTACGTAAAATCTATATAATAAAGTTTATATAATAACACAAAACTTACCTATAATTAAAGCTCTCACAAGGGAACCTCTTCTCCTCAGCGCATTCCCTCCTGCAGTCTTCCAGTCTCTCGCAGGGGACCACCTTCCTGACATGACTTCGTAGAGCTCGCTTCCCAGCTAGGACGCGGCGGAAACATGCTGGGGAAAAAGAGGATAATAATTATACATAATTATAAGGTCCCATTAAAATAGGTGGACAAAATTTCAGAAATCATTCGGACCACCATAATAAGGACGATGGTATAAAAAATAATAAGAAAAACGAATTTAAGTACCTACTCATAAAGGATGAGTTTGTTCTAGACTGCCGGCAATAAGTATATTATTTCAATTTAAGAAAAAAACACTTTATTTAATTATTTTTTTGGTTAGATATCTTTGGTTAGACCTACTGAACGCTGTGTTAAAATTTGTCCACCTATTTTAATGGGACCTTATAATTGTAGATAGTTGTTTGAACTCATTATGAGAATACGAGTATACTCCTTTTTTTTTTTTTTGATGGGTGGAAAATCATCGAATAACCCCTCCCGCTCTTGGGCAGAGCGAAGGGGAGTGTCAGACTTCTACTGACTAAAAACCAAACCCATGTTCCTTCTTCGCCCTTGTGTCGAAGCCGCGTTAACCTTTCGACAAACCACAGCCCCGACGGGACGAGTATACTCCTGGGGATTTAAAATGGCCGCTTCAGCAGAACCATACCTAGTAGGATATTATTTTTTCCTTTATTTTAATGAAGGCTTTTATCCTTACAGGCATAATAATATGATATTAAGAATAGTTTTCAGACTATCGGAACGCTGACTACCCGGAACAACTATTGTAGATCTATAAATGTCAGCCAGCCGGGACTAATGTATAACGTCAAGCAGATTCATTCAGTTGCAAGCCAAATCAATTATTGAATTATAAAATTCTGTAAACATGATGTTCAACCAACGATCCAACGATCCAACTCGGATGGGCAGCGTTCGGGAAACTACGCGACATCTTTTCGTCCAAAATTCCGCAGTGTCTCAAGACGAGGGTGTATAACCAGTGTGTGTTGCCAGTGATGACTTATGGCACAGAGACATGGTCCTTAACTGCTGGCCTCTTAGAAAAGCTCAGAGTCACGCAACGAGCCATGGAGAGGGCTATGCTCGGAGTTTCTTTGTGCGACAGAATCCAGAATGAGGAAATTCGCCGAAGAACCAGGGTCACCGACATAGCTCGCAGAATATGCAAGTTGAAGTGGCAATGGGCAGGCCACATCGCTCGAAGAACGGACAACCGATGGGGAAGAAAGGTTCTCGAGTGGCGACCACGAACCGGAAGACGCAGCGTTGGCAGGCCTCCCACCAGGTGGACCGACGACATCGTGAGAGTCGCGGGCAACCGGTGGATGCAAACGGCAGGCTGCCGATCTTTATGGCGTTCTATGGGGGAGGCCTTTGTCCAGAAGTGGACGTCTAATGGCTGATGATGATGATGAAACATGATGTTAACACAGGTCAAACTTAGGCAGGCTCAGCACATAGCCTAATAAGCCCGAAACGTTCCTTGTTCTCCTCTCGGTAAGGTTCGACCTTCATCAAAATGAAGGCAAGATAAAAAAGGTGAGAAGAAGTGTAGTAAACTAGCTGCTAAGCACCTCCTCTCCTATCCGCTTCGTACATCTCCACTTGTCTCCACTTTAGTGGAGTCCAGCCTTAGAGAGGATACAATCTACCTCTATAATAGGGTAGTTGACTGACTAAGAAAAATATGATTCTGTTTAGTCCGTCTGTTAGATTATCGAATAATATTGGATACGTGTTTTTTGTTTTATCAAATTAATAAAAATTGACGAAAATAAAGCTTGTCAAAGTCCATGGAGAGGGGGCTTTTGACGTCATAGTCTGGTAAAAATGGACCAAATGACTATCTGTAACGACTGTCAAAGATCGATGATCTGTCAAAAAAAAAATGAGAGTCGAGACTAACTGCCTAACGAGCTTTCCAAGGGATGTATTGGAAGGCTTATCTTTCTTGAACGCGATGTGCTTATTTAAACCGAGTTCAAGAGTTGTTGCAGTCGCGATAGCTATGAAAAATTGACACAGACAAGAATTTCTGATCAGATTCAGTTTCATTTGTGATATTCACCCTTAATCCTGTCACCATAGGTCAAATACAACAAGTTAGCGTAAAATAATTCTAACTAAAGCCTACGTCACTCTATAAGAACATTAGCTACCCAAATAGATCATTAGTAAAGCTTAATTACGAACATAGAGGAACTATAAATCCTAAGAACGTATTCACAAAAAATACACGAATTGCAACCTTGAGGAAGATCCGTTAAGTCAGTTTTATAAATAAATATGACCTAGTGAGATGATTTGGTGAATCACGAAGTATCTATCTACATAGCCTGTATTGATCCCACTGCTGGGACTGGGACTTTGCCTCCCTGTACCTTTTTCACGCTACGCTTTGATTTTATCCGCCTATAATAATAATTCTCAGAGGTGTTTGTGGGGATTTATCTAGAGAACAGAATATAGTATACAAGGTGCAAACGAATCCTTTACGAAGCCATCAACATTCTGTAGATCAAGAAAGAAAGAAAAAGTATTTATTGGTCTCATACAGGACAAACCAAACCGATGAAAAAAAAAACCGGCCAAGAGCGTGTCGGGCCACGCTCAGTGTAGGGTTCCGTAGTTTCCCGTAAACTCACAAGTGTTCCCACTTATGAGTTTAAAGGTGGTTTTTTTTTCAAAATGATTTTCCACCAACCAATGAAATTTGACCTCTGGATTGTATAGGCGCTCATACGATTCAGGGACCAAATTATATTGGTTAACTGCTTTTTCCATCTGTTGTTTCCATCCAAGTTCAAAATGATTTTCCTAGAAAGTCCTTATAAAGTTCTACTTTTCAGATTTCTTTCATATTTTCTAAACGTATGGTTCAAAAGTTAGAGGAGGGGGGACGCATTGTTTTTTACTTTTGGAGCAATTATTTCCGAAATTATTGACATTATCAAAAAATAATTTTAGTAAACCCCTATTCATTTTTAAATACCTTTCCAACAATATATCACACGTTAGGGTTGAAATAAAAAAAAAATCACTTATCACTTTACGAGGTGGGCTACCCTAATAAAACATTTTTTTCCAATTTTTATTTTACCACTTTGTCGGCGTGATTATTACACATATTGGTACCAAATTTCAGCTTTCTAGTGCTAACGGTCACAGAGATTAAGGGAGGACGGACAGACGGACAGACGGACAGACAGACATGGCGAAACTATAAGGGTTCCTAGTTGACTACGGAACCCTAAAAACCAGTATTTTTTCCAGTATTTTTTTAAAATTAATGTGAATTATAAAGGCACGCGGTAGGTATATTGAAAATTAATTTGACATGATTGACAATTTTCTTTCTTTAAAAAAGTGTAGTTAATTTATTTTAAAATCTTGTACATTTTTGTCCTCTTGTAGTACACAATACTAATAGAAAATATATACAGCCGATACTTATCAATTTTCAGCTTTCTAGTGCTAACGGTCACAGAGATTAAGCGATGACGGACGGACGGACGGACAGACATGGCGAAACTATAAGGGTTCCTAGTTGACTACGGAACCCTAAAAAGGACATTTCAACGTTTTTCATGTATTACAACATTGTGTTGATGAGATATTTAAATTACAGTTAAAGCATTTAAAACGAATCCATATTTGACAAAAAAACTTGTGAATAAGTTGGTATTTTGAGTCCCTACACCTCCGTTCCTAAAATGTTTTCAGGTATGGTCTGGAACAAAACCAAATTGATATGACGAGAGAAACAATGCCTTCCAGCTTTGTTTAGGGACTTTTACACCCTTTATTGTAAGTCTATTAACGTAGCCTTGTCTGTTAGTGAAACTGTCCAAGGACTGGTTGCCTGTAAGGGTTTACAGGCCATTTCATCGTTAATGCAGGCCTTTTTAGCAATTTCATAGCACAAACTTGGTCTTTGACTAACATCCAAAAGTCCAAACTCAAGGTTTGCCAACATGCTATGGAGCGCAGTATCTTATGAGTAAAATTAACCGATGGGGTTCAAAACACTACACTACGCTCCAAAACGCAAATTGTTGACGTGGCTCAAAAGGCTGCCATACTTAAATGGGACTGGGTAGGACATGTCTGTCGCATGCCGAACGAGCTGTGGGCCCGTAAAGCTCAGGATTGGTGCCCTGAAACAGTTACAAGAGGTCGTGGCAGACCACGTAGGAGATGGCGGGACGAACTGGATGTCTTCCTTGAGAATTGGAGAGACGTTGCACAGAATCGCGACCGTTGGAAGGAGTGGAGGGAGGCCTTTGCTCAGCAGTGGGACAACATAGGCTAGCTATAATAATAGTTCACATAGTCTATTCGTCGTTTCTTTGGTGTTCCTCTGCTCTTATACCCATCCATATTACAATTGACTGGCCTGTTGGTCTAGTGGTTAGTGACCCTAACTGCTATGCCGGAGGTCGTGGGTTCGATTCCCACCCAGGACAAATGTTTGTGTGATGAGCACGATCATTTGTTCTGTGTCTGGGTGTAATTTATCTATAATATGTATGTATTTAGAAATATATAAGTATGTTTATCAGTTGTCTAGTACCATAACACAAGCTCTGCTTAGCTTGGGACTAGATGGCGTTGTGTGATAGTTGTGGAATATATATTATTATTATAATTCAAAACTTCCACTTCCACTCAACTTTTCCTCATTCCTCCGCACCACAATATGGTGCATGTTTATCACCAGAGTGTTTTACCGTTTCAAACTACTTCTGTGGATAAAATGACGCTGACACATCACAATGGCAGTACAATTTCACGTCACACGAGTTTTCAAAGCACTGTATCGTCTTCAGTGTTTGTTTACGTAAAAAAAGAAAAATATGTGTTATCATTAGTAAATTATTCAATATTTTATTGTTACATTTTGTCTGATTCTAGAATTAAAAAGTATTATTTTGACTATTGTAGTACCGGCTGAGTTCGTGGTTGGCACGACTAACCAATCATAGCGCTTGGATTTAAAAGTTGGTAGAATGGCGGGAAAATGCCGATTTTGGCGGTCGTACCAATCCTGCGAGCTCAGTCGTACATGGGACGTCAAGTCAAGAAGTCAAGTAAAATAACTCCTACTGTGTTGTGGAATATTATAGTTTTGATTCTGAAGTATTTGATTTTGTGTGTTGAAAAATATACAAGTAAGTACATGAATAAGTGTCTTTTATTTTTAAACCTTATTTTAAAAAGCCTTGAACCTAATTAACGGTTAATTTTCATAATAAAAACTATCACTAGATTCTCTGCAAGGGTACAGAGTAAACATCTCAGAAGTGGGATAAAGACCCCTATTTTGGCCAATAATGTTTTTTTTTCTTTCTTTTCTTGCTACCCTTAATTTATTTAACTGTTGGATGTACTTGCTAAGTACTTAATAGTGTTACTTTGTTTGTCTAATAATCTGATAACAGTTGTTGGGTTCTTGGCTATTTAGTGGCATTTAAGTTACCGTATCTAGTAAGTAAACACTTGAAATGTATATAGCATAGCTTTTGAAATCCGTGGTACAAACGACCCTACAATTGAATTTTATACAAGTTGGGTGTCTTATGTACGAGGTGGTTTCTATTTGTTTTCTTTTCATCAATACGCAGTGGTTTTATAACGCACAGCCACGTACCTTACTGACATGTGACTATTTTAGTAACTGTAGTATTTTATTCCAACCTATGTTTGGGAACAAAATGTGTTTGTAAGGACCGTGGCAGATGTGGGTAATGTGCTGTGGGTTTTGCCTATACCCATGGGGAAAAGGCGTGAGCTTATGTACGTATGTTTGTGAAATACCTAATCGTTACGATTATTATGTTGCTTCCGTTTAAATCATGCTAATGTAGGCTGCCTAAAAACTTTTTATAATAGCTTATGGATTCGCACTCAGTAGATTTATTATATCCAGTCAGATGTTATCGACGATATATTTAATAACGTGTTTATATTATGCTTTACGTTAGGCTTGTTCTCTTTAGTTTAGAATCAGTTTTAAAGAACATTTTCTTTGGGATATAATTAACTTTCCAGGGTTACGCCATGGAGAGCAACGAACGTGGACGTGTACTCTACACGCCGACAGATCCGACGAGGTCACCCCCTGCCAACCGGCGGTCACGCAGCCCTGTAAGGCGTCAAGTCTGCAGCCGGGATTTAAACCGGTCACGCAGCCGGCCGAGCCGACAATCAAGAGGGCGCCTGAGTCGCTGCTCACCAGATCAACCAGTGCCTCTTCGAAGTCGGGATAGCTGGCGCAGCCTGGAACGCCGCGCCTCGGGCCACAGCCCGGATCACCGTCGCGCATCGGGCTACAGCCCGGAGCGCCGCGCCTCGGGGCGCTGCCCGGACCGCCGCGCCTCAGGCCGCTGCCCGGACCGCCGCGCCTCGGGCCGCAGCCCGGATCGCCATGCATCGGGCCGCAGCCCGGACCGCCGCACATCGGGCCGCAGCCCTGATCGCCACGCATCGGGCCGCAGCCCGGATCACCGCCGCGCATCGGGCTACAGCCCGGAGCGCCGCGCCTCGGGCCGCTGCCCGGACCGCCGCGCCTCAGGCCGCTGCCCGGACCGCCGCGCATCGGGCCGCAGCCCTGATCGCCACGGATCGGGCCGCAGCCCTGATCGCCGCATATCGGGCCGCAGCCACGAGCATCGAGTGTTGAGCCGCCGCTCATCGCGCCGCTGGCCGGACTGCCACGCGGCGAGCCGCAGCTCGAACCTCCGCCGAGGATTGAGCCGTTCGCGTAGCCCAGTGGGGCAGTCACATGGCAGCGCGTTAGGGCACGTGCCAACCGCGATTGAAGACAAGACCGCAGGTGAGCAGACTTCTCCGTTGAAATTATCTACTTTGTCTGATCTTGTCAATGTTTTAAAATCTATGTCTAGTAATAGTGCAGATAAGTTAGGATCCCTGAACAACACAATTCCAGAGTTTGACCCAAGTAAACGGGAACAGACAATGACAATGTGGTTGCATAAGGTTAATGAATGCGCAATCATCTATGCGTGGTCGGAGAAGCAAGTCATTCATTTTGCATTACCAAAACTAAAGGGTATAGCCCAGAGATGGTATGAGGGCCTCCCGTCGGTCCTGTTTACTTGGGCCGAATGGCAGGAAAAACTCTTGGCTGCCTTCCCATCGGAAGAAAACTATGGGCAAATGCTTAGCGACATGCTGGCCAAACGGGCTAGGTTCACAGACTCTTTAGAAGACTTTTATTATGATAAACTGTCTCTAATCAATAGATGTGGCATAACTGGGAAAAGGGCTGTAGAATGCATTTTACATGGCATCGACGATCGGTCGGTTAGATTAGGTGCGGAGTCCGCTCAGTTTGATGACCCTAACAAGCTCCTATCATATTTACGCAATGCTCGAAATACTAAATTTAATAACGAGCGTAAAATAGTTAAAGGACAACCCCAAAAACACCAAAATAGCTCTAACTCTAGATCAACACGTTGTTCAAATTGCAAGAAGGATGGTCATGTCACATCTCAGTGCACCCAACCCATAAAGAAGTGTAGTCGTTGCAATAGAGTAGGTCATGAGGTGGAACAGTGTTATGCCAAACTACCATCGACTGAAGAGAAAAAAGTGATGCGAGTTGAGGGTAGGGGTGATGCAGGTGCGGTTAATTCTTCTGAAATAACCGCTCCGGTGTCGGAATCGAACAAAAAGTATTTCAAAACTGCGACTATTAACGGTTCTCCCATAACTGCATTTATAGATTTTGGAAGTGAATGCTCAATGATTCGATTGTCAGAATTTCGAAATATAGGTTCTAGTTATAGTGTCAATAATCTTCCTGTACTAAGAGGTTTCGGTAATTCGGTTGTCCATTGCATAGGCAAACAAAAAGTTCAAATAATTATCGATAATGTGCAGGCTGATCTCGAATTGTTGATAATCGCAGATGATGCCATGCATGTGCCTCTTTTAATAGGTCAAACGTTCACGGAGCAGTCACACATCGTCATTCGTAAAACTAGTGACACCTTAGAGTTCTCTGAACTTGAGCTCCAACATATTGTACCTAATAGCAAAATGAATTTGTTTTGTAAAGACGCCGTTGAGCTTTTGGGTCTTGCTGTTGTGGATGTGTATACAGATTCGCCGTATCAGGGTGACATTTTTGTCGATGGAAGTATTCGATTTCTGAAGGGTGTTCGCTATTCAATAGCTGCTGGGTTGTTCCAGTTGAGAGAAGGTGGAGGACAAATCGTCGTTGTTAATACTTCATCAACCCCTATAGTGCTCCCAAAAGACTTTCTTATCGCTCGTGGTCGTGTAGCTCAGGAAGAGTCCAGCATGCAAGTTTTAAGCGTCTCCTCCACTGACAATGATAAGTTTCAGTCAATTACTGAGGCTGACCTAAATCTGGAAGGTGGACTCTCCCCTGAGCATAAAATTCAATTGCTCAATCTACTCAATAGGTATCGAACCTGTTTTGCCTTCAACTTGTCAGAATTGGGGAATTCGAAGGTCGGTCATATGACCATTGATCTCCAAGATAACCAGCCCGTCGTCTATAGGCCCTACCGTTTGTCAATCAGCGAAAAGGAGAAGGTTCGAGGAATGATTTCTGAGTTGTTGGAGAATGATATCATAAGACCCTCAACGTCATGTTACGCAAGTCCTATCGTAGTGGTTAGGAAAAAGTCTGGTGAACTTCGTTTATGCATCGATTATCGGGCTCTTAACAAAAAGACCGTCCGCGAAAACTATCCCATGCCGCTGATTGACGATCAGCTAGATGTTCTTTCTGGTAATAAATACTATTCAACTTTAGACCTTGCTTCTGGTTATTACCAGATTCCAATCCGTGAAACTGACAAATATAAAACTGGATTCGTGACGCCGGATGGCCATTACGAATTCAATCGTATGCCATTTGGCCTTGCGAATGCCCCAGCGACATTTCAACGTATTATGCATCAAGTCCTTGGATCATTACGACATAAAGAAGCCCTGGCCTATTTGGATGACGTCATTATTCCTTCAAAGGATATTAATGAAGGAATGTCGAGGTTAGAATCGGTGCTGTGCTTGTTCGCTGATGCTGGTCTCACGCTGAAGCTCTCCAAATGCTTCTTTTTCTGTAGTTCGGTAGAATATTTGGGATTTGAAATCTCTGCCAATGGCATTCGTCCTGGTGAGAGAAAAGTAGAGGCTGTGAAACTCTTTCCAACTCCTCAAAGTCAACATAATGTTCGACAGTTCCTTGGACTATCTAGCTTCTTTCGCAGATTTGTCCAAAATTTCTCGGTTATTGCAAAACCGCTTACACAACTCCTCAAAAAGGACTTTAAATGGTCATGGGGTACAGAGCAAGAAAATGCGTTCCGTCGTTTACAAAAAGAGCTTGTACAACGTCCCACTTTAGCTCTCTACAATCCAAAGGCAGATACGCAACTTCATACAGACGCTTGTAAGATTGGAGTGGCAGGTATATTGTTGCAAAAGGATAAGGACGACATACTAAGGCCAATTGCTTACTTTAGTAGGCAGACAACGCCTGAGGAACAAAATTACTCGTCTTATGACTTGGAGACTCTTGCCGTTGTTTCGTCCTTACAAAAGTTCCGCGTTTATTTAGTAGGTATCCCTTTCAAAATTATAACTGACTGCAACTCGCTTCGTGCAACCTTCCAGAAGAGAGATATGATTCCACGAGTTGCTAGGTGGTGGGAACAGATGCAGGAATATAATTTTTGCATTGAGTATAGGGCTGGACAGCGCATGGCCCATGTCGACGCACTTAGTCGTAACCCTATACAGCAAGCTCGTGATGTAATGGTCGTTAGTGATTGCGATTGGTTAACCACAGTCCAAGGTGCAGATAGTGAGATACAAAGGATAGTTGGCATTCTAAAAGACCCTCAATTTAATGACGTAGTCGATATAAAATCGAACTATACTTTGAAGAATAATAGGCTCTATAGGGTAACCAGTGATGGCGATAGGTGGGTTGTGCCAAAAGGGGTGAGATGGCAGATTGTAAAGCAAAACCACGATGATATAGGGCACTTTGCGCTTGACAAAACTCTGGAGCGTATCAAAGCGACATATTGGTTTGCAAAAATGCGTAACTTTGTTAAGAAGTATATCGGTTCTTGCCTAGAGTGCGCTTATTCAAAGGCCTCAGGAGGTAAGAAACCCGGTACTTTGCACCCTATACCAAAAGTCGATATTCCCTTTGATACGGTCCATGCAGATCATGTTGGCCCCTTTATACGTAGTGCAAGAGGAAATATGTACATTTTAGCTCTGATTGATGCCTTTACTCGTTATATTTATTTGAAACCCGTAAGAAACACAAAAACCACAACTTCTCTAAAGGTCTTTCGAGAGTATTTTGGTTTGTTCGGTGTTCCAAGAAGGGTAATAACGGATCGTGGAACCTCTTTTACTAGTGAGGCCTTTAAAAGGTTCATGACCGAAAAAAACATTAAGCACGTGTTGAATGCTGTTTCCACCCCAAGGGCCAATGGTCAGGTAGAACGCTATAACAGGACACTCGTTGATGCTTTGACCACGAAGTGTATCGGTTTCCCTGAAAATAAATGGGATGAGCATCTACCTGACGTGCAGTGGGGCATGAACAACACGTTCAACAAGGGCATAAATCGTACCCCGTCAGAGGCTCTATTCGGCATAAGACCCTCGGGTCCTAGTGACTGTAGAATAGTATCCGAACTGTCAGACGACATAGCAGGTTCTTCTAACAGTCAAAATTTGTCACAAATCAGAAATGAGATTAACTCGCATGTCAATTCCTATCAAGAGTCGCAAAAGAAGGCCTATGACGCAAAGCATTGTCCAGCTCCAAAATATAAAGTAGGTGATCTTGTTGGGTTGAAGGGTTGAACGGCAAGTCCCAGCTTCAGGAACTAGCAAGAAACTTGTTCCTAAGTTTCAGGGACCCTATAGAATCACAAAAATTTATGATTTTGATCGTTATCAAATTGAGGATACTCCCATCACACGAAAATCTAATAGGCCTTATTCAACAGTTGTTGCAAGTGACAAAATTAAGGCCTGGTTAAACTTTAATAGACCACATGACGAATCGTCTGGTAATGACAGCGAATAATGCTTCTATATTATTATGCAATGTATGATTATTAAACATTTATTTCAGTTTTACCTTATCCGGGCCATGAAATAATGCCCGTTACGGTAAACAATCTTTCCAGACCCTTAGACCATGAAATAATGTCTATTGAGGTCATCCCTGGCCATGAAATAATGCCAGATACTTAAAAATGGGCCATGAAATAATGCCTGTAAATTTAGTCGAGCCATGAAATAATGCTCACCATTAATATTATAGTGGGCCATGAAATAATGCCCGTAAATGTACATCGAGCCATGAAATAATGCTCGCCATTAATAATAGTGGGCCATGAAATAATGCCCGTAAATGTACATCGAGCCATGAAATAATGCTCGCCATTAATAATAGTGGGCCATGAAATAATGCCCCAAATTGTGATTGTCATAATTAAATTTAATGTATTTCAACTTATTGTAACAAGAACGCTATGATGATAAATACAAGTGTGAAACCATGTTATGGTTATGTTTTTGCCTAGTATGTAAAGACTTTATAATTGTACTAGCTTTTGCCAGCGGCTTCGCCCGCTTGAAAATGACGATTTTCCATACAAACTTTCATCCCCTATTTAAATCCCTTAGGGGTTGAATTTCAAAAAATCCTTCCTTATTCCTTGTGTTCATTATAAAGGGAACCTCTGTGCAAAATTTCAGCTTTCTAGGTCCAAGGGTTTGGGCTGGGCGTTGATGAGTCAGTCAGTCAGTCAGTCAGTCAGTCAGTCAGGACTTCTCTCTTTATTTATTAGATATTTTTTCTTTTCCTTTAATTTTGTACCACGAGGACGTATACTGTAACTTGGATGGCCGACTGTTATCATTAGTAAATTATTCAATATTTTATTGTTACATTTTGTCTGATTCTAGAATTAAAAAGTATTATTTTGACTATTGTAGTACCGGCTGAGTTCGTGGTTGGCACGACTAACCAATCATAGCGCTTGGATTTAAAAGTTGGTAGAATGGCGGGAAAATGCCGATTTTGGCGGTCGTACCAATCCTGCGAGCTCAGTCGTACATGGGACGTCAAGTCAAGAAGTCAAGTAAAATAACTCCTACTGTGTTGTGGAATATTATAGTTTTGATTCTGAAGTATTTGATTTTGTGTGTTGAAAAATATACAAGTAAGTACATGAATAAGTGTCTTTTATTTTTAAACCTTATTTTAAAAAGCCTTGAACCTAATTAACGGTTAATTTTCATAATAAAAACTATCACTAGATTCTCTGCAAGGGTACAGAGTAAACATATGTGTCCAATATTTTTTTGGAAATCTATCTGATTAGATTTTTTGTGTTGACTACGCCAGATGTTATTTTAAGAACACTTGGAATGGGTGTTCAAATCAAGATTGGCACAGACATTTTTTTTTTTTGGAGATTGCGATACCATCAAATGACTCCTCCCGCTCTGGGCAGAGCAGTAGGGAGTGTCAGACTTCTACTGACTAAAAACCACCTATGTTCCTTCTTATCCCTTTGTGTCGAGGCCACGGTATCCCCTTTCGAACAATCTGCAGCCCCGACGGGGTTGGCATAGACCCGGGTGTCTAAAATGACTGCAAAAGCAACCCCATACTTAGCAAAAAATTTAAATAAATAAATAATGACATCAACCATCAACACTCAAGATACACAGATTACAGATAAGACATAATTACATAAGTAATCTTAAGTACAGAATTCTGAGAATTTTAAAAGGTCTATAAGCTATTTTGACCTCTGTAAACAATAAGTCACAGCATCTTCAGCCAAGCGTATCAGAGATACGACAAAAGATTACGGTTGCTTCGTCTAAAGGCTAGGCTTTATGCAGTATGGAGCTCGAGGTTTATACAAACTGTAACTTTGGTCGATCTTTAGGGTAAGCCGTGATTGTTTAGTTTGTTCTGTGGATGAGTGACCACCCAGTTCATACCGAGTTTCCTCCGTGCCTCGGAAAGCATGTTAAATCGTTGTTCTAGGCTGCCATATAGATTCTTGGCAGCCGTTACAGGTTTTTTCTACTCCTCCGCTATTCTTTTCTGATTAATTTCGTTGCGGGATCCAAGACACTTAAATCGCTTCTCTAGGACTTCGTCGAGATTCATTGTCTCGGCGCTTTTCTTGTGGTCGCCACTGTTGATTCTGGCTAACAGGAGTTACAGTGGTTTGGGAATAGTGTGGTGGGCTTGTCCCAAACAATAATAGCCGTTACAGGTAGCCAATGGCCCTATTACATACCGAGTTTCCTCCGTGCCTTGAAGAGCACGTTAAGCTGTTTGGTCCCGGCTGCCATATAGAGACTTCGGCAGTCGTTATAGGTAGTCAGTGACCTGAAAGTCTGACAACCAACTTTACCAAGGTGTATAACCGAGTACTAACTGGGTTGTGGAGGTTAGATAGGCAGTCCCTCTATGTAAAGTACGTGGTATTCAGCTGTAGACATGGGTAGACTGGAAGTCGACCAGAACATAGTTAGAAAATGGCTAGACAGATGTTGATCGTCACCCAAGCGTATCGGAGATACGACAAAAGATTACGGTTGCTTTGGTTAAAAGCTAGTCTTGAAGCAGTAGTGAACGAACAAAGGCTTCTGAATGAACTTTAGGTTACTGTTAAATAACTTAGTTAGTAATATGCCTGCTTGGGTTCATAACCGAGACTTACTGTTCGTAAGTGGGGCCCGCCACCACTGGGCCACCACGGCTCCTTGGGCAACTGTAAATGTTTAAGTTCCATGTAATAGGGGGCGAGCAGTGGTGGCCCAGTGGTGGCGGCCCCGACTTACGAACAGTGAGTCGTGGGTTCGAACCCCGTCAGGCGCATTACTTTGTGTAATTTATTTTCATCACCACTGCTCTCAAAACATCGTGAGGAAGCCGGCATGTCTTAGAACCAAAAAATTCGAAGACATGTGACATCTACCAATCCGCACTGGGCCCGCGTGGTAGATTATAGCCCATCCCTCTCCTAGAGAAGAGGCTTGAGTCCCTGCAGTGGGAACATTATAGGCTGATGATGATGAATAGGGGGCGAGGTAATCGCCATCAACCAGGCACACATCCAGGCTCCGTGGTTGCTACTGAGAAATTCCTGAAGTTTAAACCCAATAACACTGTCAGACCTGGAAAACGAACTCAGGACCTCATGCTCTAAGTCGCGCTTGTGACCACTAGACCATAAAGTAACAGAGAAGAGTGGAAAAATAAAACGTTTTGCGCCGACCCCAAATAGAATGGGAAATGATACTTTTTTTTATTTTTTTTATTTAATATGGGCTTACTCTTGACCTCAATCTTGCCCTAAGGGCAGAGATGAGGTCGACGATGGAACGAGCTTACCCAGAAGAAGCCTATTTACTCGCGACTCAAATAGATTGGGGTTATATGAACTCGGGAAAACCGACGCAGGCAGGGTGTTCCACTCCTTGGCTGTACGAATAATGAAAGTCTTAGCAAAACGCTTCGTACGAATGTGTGGAACATCGACAAGGTATGGGTGATGACCTGCAGTACGCCTAGTCTCTCGATGGAAGAAGGGAGATGGTGGAATAAGCTCGTGGAGCTCTTCGTGGATACTTAGTTGATCTTGCAATAATTAATTACTATTTTGGACTGGCCTGTTGGTCTAGTGGTTAGTGACCCTAACTGCTATGCCGGAGGTCGTGGGTTCGATTCCCACCCAGGACAAATGTTTGTGTGATGAGCACGATCATTTGTTCTGTGTCTGGGTGTAATTTATCTATAATATGTATGTATTTAGAAATATATAAAAATGTTTATCATTTGTCTAGTACCCATAACACAAGCTCTGCTTAGCTTGGGACTAGATGGCGTTGTGTGATAGTTGTGGAATATTATTATTATTATTATTTTCCTTAAGGAGGTAAAGTAGATCGGAAAGCAAGGAGGAATACTGCAAGGCTGCATTCTTCCCGTTATTGCGATGTTTTGTTTTGTTCTAGACCGTTCTGGGAACCTTCAGCTTACGGAGTTATTGGGTGTCAAAGTTCCAACTGTTTCACGATTTACATGGAGTGACTATCTATCTGACCTCCACAACCTTGTTAAGACAGATTGTCAGATTGTTGGGTTACTGTCTATCTTCTACGACTCTTGAAGATCAACAAATAGCACACGGGACCAACTGCTTAACGTGCTTTCCAAGGCACGCAGAAAATGCATCGAGTGGACCTAGGCAAGGCTGGCTCAACCTGAAAATTTATCCAAGCGGCTGTTGCTCTCTAGCCACGAACTTCTCCTAATTAATTTGAAAATAACATCCACAATACATACTTGGTGCATTCTCCACGAGTATAACCCTGGATCCAATCACAGCACACACAAAATGACAAAACAAAAATATTGTAGTCCACAAATTCATTTTCACAGCACTTTTTCATTTGCATCATCCAATAAATCCAATATGTGCACTTTTGTTCACCACACTTGTATTCAAAGTTTTCATAATTGTTATTAATTGAATAAACAACAATATTGTTATTCAATTATAGTAACAGTTCAACGCACTTAAATCCCGTTCCAATTTCGAATTTATTCAAAATTTTATCTGAAACCCATTTTAAAATTCCAATTCCGCGATTCTTTTTACGTTATCAATTGAATAACAACTTTTTTTTTATTAATTGATTAACATTGTTGTGTTTTAATGGGTTTTGTTGTAATAAAATGTATGAATGTTTGTTTATGGGTCAATGAGATCGCGCCGCGTAACATAGTGCAACTGAACAGAAGCATTGTCTGCTATAAGCTTATATGTGAATGGAAAATTGAGTGGAGAATTGTGTGGATAAGACCTTTGGGTGAACAATGGGATGGTAAAATGACGTTGTTTTGAGATAAATTAAGTTGTAAACTCGATAGACTGATCAGTCGAGAAAATTATACGAAGTTCTGTAGAAGATACTGACAGTAGAAGTTACTTTTTGAAAATAACGTAGGCGTACTTCTCGAAAATAATGCTCGTGTATTGCTCTAAACAAATACTAAGTACAGCAGCCCGCCCGTCAGTTTACAGAAGTGTAACAGAACCTCTATTATTATATCATGAACTAGATTCTAATTGTATTGAATCTAAATAGGTACTATGCGAGGCTAGCTCAACGGCTTTACGTCAAAATGTTATATTTATATAACTGACGTGCAGACTGATACTCTGCCATTTTAAACTAGACAAAACGAAGCCCACTATTAGACTAATAAAGTGGACCAAACATAGCTCATTAGCCCAAATTAACAATTTTATTTGGTAACGGCAAAATTTTATCTTGTCTTATTGAGTAATAAAAAATTAATGTTTCGATTGGTTTGGATTTCATTTAGGACTTCATTTAGGACTTCATTTAGGATATTTAGGAATGCAGATAATTTTCATGGATTTGGATTTCATTTAGGACATTTAGGAATGCAGATCGTACTGTACTATAGGTACTTATACCTCCAAAACACCATCATTTTATGGTTCTGTCTCAAAAAATCTGCGGTACGTGGGATCTGGGACTTGAAAATAAATGACTTACCTATACAAAACAAGAGTTTCAAATTAATAATTCGATGATGTAATCCCCGGTCTAAAGTAAGAAATCATTTTACAATGAGGTGGCATTTTAAACAATTAATTAAACAAACAATAAATATATTTTAAACAGTCGCATCCACACAACTCCAACGCCGTGTTGATTACATCTGATAACTTTGGCAGGCGGCCTATTGTCTCGAAAAAAGGATTATTTGAGACAAAAAGCCTAATATATCCTACCATTGTGGCTCCCATGAGAATATTTAACATAATATCATGGTGTTTTAATGGTTTGTGTTTATTAATGTGCGCTAATTGTGGCGGCATTTTCGTTGGGCTTAGGAAGTTAGGGACTGAAGCGCACTAGTTCCTATGATTTCCGGTGCAAGTGTGGAAAGGGAACTCAGGGGTAGTTTTTAGTCAGTTAGAGTCTGACAGACAACACCACTCACCCCAGGGAGGACATCTATAAGGATTTTTAACGATGGAACAAAAAAAAAGGGTTGGGCACTGATTCGTGAATAAATAACAGTTTAAAGACGAGTTGTGCTCATTGGCAGTTATTTGTATTTATAAATAACTAGTGACCCGCCCCGGCTTCGCACGGGTGCAAAAAAGCTATTAAAACCTTCCTTTTGAATCACTCTATCTATTAAAAAAAACCGCATCCAAATCCGTTGCGTAGTTTTAAAGATTTAAGCATACAAAGGGACATAGGGACAGAGAAAGTGACTTTGTTTTATACTATGTAGTGATGACAGTCACTTGGATCATGTCCAGGCTAAGTCGCGCTTGCCTAGGTTGGTCTGTAGATTGGTCACCATTCACTTTAGAAGGTCCCATTAAAATAGGTGGACAAAATTTCAGAAATCATTCAGACCACCAAAATAAGGACGATGGTGAAAAAAATAATAAGAAAATCGCATTTAAGTACCTACTCATAAACGATGAGTTTGTTCTGAACTAGAGTGCCGGCAATTTATTATTTTAAGTCGAAAAAATAATAATTTTATTTAATGTTTTTTTTCTATGTTTGGTTAGACCTACTGAACGCTGTGTTATTTGTCCACCTATTTTAATGGGACCATAAATACGGAGTTTCCCCCATACCTCGGAAAGCACGTTAAACGGTTGGTCCCGACTGCCATTTATAGATCTTAGAGACAGTCGTTACAGCTCATCAGTGACCGAGTCTGACAACCAAAGTCTTACCACTGTTGATTCTGGCTTGCAGGAGTTGAATTATACGACGAATATATTGCTTGGGAATAATACGACGGGTTGTCCTAAAGATAATCACTTTTACTAAGGAGTATCTTATTATACCCAGTACAAAGCAGGTTGCAGTCGCTCCATGTAAAATACTGATATTCAGAAGCACCCTGATAGACTGAATTCCGTGCCCAACAAAGTTGGGATAAGGCTACCACAAAACCCGTCGGGCCAACCCGCAGGTTGGTCACAAAGATACCGCGGCCTCGACATAAAGGGCTAAGAAGGAACACGGCTGGTTTTTAGTCAGTAGAAGTCTGAAATTCCCTTTCGCTCTGTCCAAGAGTGGGAGGGGTTACTCGATGATTTTCCACCCGCCCAAAAAGACTACCACAAAACACTACGGGCCAACCTAGGCTTATGCTAGCCTAGCTGTGATTATGTAGCCAAGAGCACCTCCTAGCGACAAAGACAATACAAATCACAAATAAAGCCTGCACAAAAAACGTCAGATCTCAGTCGAAACCAAAGGCTTCCGTGTAATTCAACAAATTGTGTGTATCCGGTAAGGTCTGGTCTAATGTACTGACGTTTTAAAAGTAATTTATTTGTTAGGGTACCGTGGGATTTGGCGAAAACGAAATGCTTAGAAAACATTTTTTACCAATAAAGTGTGAGCTAATGAAACTTGCATTAAATGACATGGACATAAGGTTCACTTTCTATACAACAATTCATGTACTGGATGAGGTTTCCGTTTGGAAACTTCTCAAGATATCTCTGTATAGGATAATATTTCAAACTTCAATGCTAAGACGCTATCACATCAAGCTACGTAAAACTACTTGAGTATCAATAGGTACTATCATTCTTATGTAATAGACAAAAATTAGAAACCTAAGTTATTATTACAGTAAATCATCATTTATTTGGGGTCGGCAGCATGTCTTTTTCGTCAATATTTCTCTGTCACTTGTCATCTCATGTATTATCAATTATAGCTTTACCAGAAAAATACTGTCAAAATGACATAAATATGAGAATTGCAACTACGGAACCCTACGCAAGTTTCTAAGTAAACATTACGAGGTTTTTCCTCTAAACAATGCGATTAAGCTTCTAAAACATTCATCCTTGATGTTACGATAGACAATCGTCTTAATAAACAATTTGTTTCTTTGACTAAAGAATGTCTTAGAAGTTCTCGATTTATTTAAAAACACACACACAAAACTGGTAACGAACACAAACTCACAACACACACAAAATTGGTGAAATGTGGACCCCTCTGCCTTTCCCTTTAAAGATTACAGGCGTGGTGTTATGCACATATCATATAACACCACGCCACGTATAGTAAATCTTATATCAACATGCTCAGCTGCCCCAAATATATTGGCGTCCAGTCTAACCGTATATGCAGCTCATTATCATTTCAGCCAAAAGACGTCCACTGCTAGACATAGGCCTCCCCCAGGTGTCACCACATTGAAAAGTCCCGTGCGTCTCGCATTCAGCGGGTCCCCGCAACCTTCACCAGGTGCACGGTCCACCTAGTGGGAGGCCTTCAAACGCAACGTGTTCCGGTTCGCGGTCGCCACTCCAGATGAACTTATACTCAAGGCATTAGGTCCGCCTTAAACTTTGTGCAGTGTTTTAACAATATGTGTATAACTATAAAGTTTTAATAAATAAAGCTTCCCCGTATTTAACAGAAAAATAAACAAAACAGAATCGCTCGATCTAAATTACTCTTGTCGGTAATTCACAAAAATTCTGTGGAATGATGTAAGAGGCGTGTTATCATTTATCTTGACCATTGTGCTTAGGACCTTGGCTTTAGACGGGACAATGATAGGAAGACTTGCTGCTAAGTGGCAAGGGTAGGAACTTGGATTTTGAGTTGCTAAAAGTGGTCTTTATTTTAAAAAAATATATTTTTAATTCACTAGTTCCATGGGACAACTACGGTGGAACTAGTGAGACGAGTTCGATTAAGTTTTGTTTCATTTGTTCCATTATCAAAGTGCATGGAACTACTGAGAAAAAAAAGTCTCACTAATTGCTGGTGGAACTAATGAGAATGATCCATTTAAAGGATGTGTGAAGAGTGATATGAAGGAACAAGGAAAAAATTATAACGTGGCGACTGACAGGGCAGAATGGAAGAAAACAACGTGTTGCGCTGACCCCAAATGTCATGGGATAAGGGCAGGAAGACGATGATGAATTTACCTATGCCATACTATATCATACACAAATTTTTCACGCTCACACATTTTTTTGGGGGTGTACCGTTAGACTCTATGTAACACACTCAATACATTGTTCTGGTGGATGAATTTAATAATACAATAGCCATGCAGATATTTAAAGTAAAGTTATAACGTTAAAAACTTTTTTTTTTAGGACGAACTAACGTGGAAATTAATGTCGGAACAAAAAAATGCTAGTTCCAAGAAAAGGTCTAGAACAAAAAAAAAATTGTAATGATTTTTGATATGCAATAATTATTACAACCATTATTTTTAAGAAAGGAAAAAGAAAACGTGTTGCGCCAACCCCAAATAGATTGGGCAGGGGCTGGCAGATGATTATGATTTTTAGTATCTGTTTAGCTCTTGGACTCAGAAAACATTTATCTAAACCTCGAACATTCAAACATTTTTTTTAGCCTATATTGTCCCACTGCTGGGCAAAGGCCTCCCCCATAGTCTTCCACTCTTCTCTCTGTGCGGTTTTCTCCGGCCAATCTCGCACAAAAGCCTCTAAGTCGTCACGCCAGCGTTTTCTAGGCCTCCCTCGGCGACGACACCCGTAGTGAAAACGATACCTCGAAGTAGGTACATAAAAATAAAATATCATTTTCTCAACCCACCATGAAAATAACTCTATCCAAATTATAAAAACGAAGACTTGTTAATTTTTTATAGATTTTAGAAACAAAAGACAATGGACGAAGGCCGCCACAAATGGCTGTATGATATAACTTTAACAATAAGTTTCGTACACAATGATTCAAAGAATCTTGATATCTTGATCTCTATCTGGTTTGGTTTGGTGCAAGGGGAAAGATGGAGCGACTATTACTGGGATTTTTTTTATGTTATTAGATGGGAAAGAAGCCAACAACCCGTCCGTCGTTTATTCATACTATAACATTAGTGCACCAGACGACAAACGAACCGAGTGCATTCATAACATACATAACCTAACATTTTGCTAATTTAATAAACTCTTTTCAGTGCGTTAATAGCACCTACGACCTAACACGCCGCACAATAATATCCTACTATCACACTATATATCTTACTAATATTAAAAATGCGAAAGTTCGTGAGTATGTATGTTTGTTACTTCCTCAGGCAAAAACTACTGAACGCATTTAGATAACATTTGGTACACAGATAGTTTATAACCTGGATTAACACATAGGTTAGTTTTTATCCCAATTTTATCGTGGGATAATTTTCGCTTGTATCTTCTCCCACACCCAAATAGTAAATTGCAAACAGTAGGCCTGGGCAAATTGTTTAGACCTTCCATTATGCGCCATTATTGAGTAAAAACTTAAAGTATCGGCCGGACGGAGATGATATACTGCATAACTATGGAAATGACCTTCGGGGTTAGGAACGGAAAAACGGATAAGTGAATTTAATCTTAAGATCTTCTTCTTCGAGTCTTAACTTAAGGATTACTTGAGATCAGGAGGTCTTCTTCTCATGAAATGACGAGAAACAGAGAGGTATGGTCTTCCATACACCTCTCTGTTTCTCGGCGCAGCAAGTGTTCCTCTTGGAAGACTTGCTGCGCCGACCCCAAAGGAATTAAGATGTGAGGAAAGAGTGGTGATGATGATGAGGAGGCCGTGTTAAATAACAGCATCAGTAGCGTTCATTACAGAATAGATCCCATGAATACAGGAGAGATGGTACACAACATCAGATCAAATGGAGTTGGGCGGAACACCTAGCAACGGTGATGGCAGGTGGAGTAAAACTGTGACCATGTGGTGTCAATGGAAAGAGAAGTGTTGGTCGTCCGGCAGCAAAATGGTCTAAAGACATTGTTACCATTGCGGGAATATATCTTGGATGAGGCTGGCACAAGCAAAGAAAGGTCTATTCCCAATCACCGGGTGGATATCAGGTGGTTCCCGGGTGAATACCGGGTGGTTTCCGGGTGAATACCAGATGGTTCCCGGGTGTGTATGATGATTATGATGATGGTGATGATGATAATGATGGTATCACCTAACCTCTTATAGCATATTAACACCATCTACCCGAACCCTCACCCAACTAACCATAATTCCCTGACCATAACACTTAACTACCGAAAGGATGCTACCACTTACAGCTCCACAAAAACCATCAAACAACATAATTACCATCAGACCTTCACCTGACCATCATGGCTGCTACACATCTACATGTGATACGTTTCAGCACCATTATGTTAGGTTCACGGAATTCGGGTATTATCTTTGTAGTCTGTTCCGTTTTGGTATGAGTAATGTCAATGTCATAGTGCAGTTTAACTATCTAGGCTATTGTGGGGTATTTAAGGAAGTTCTGTATCTAATAGAAGTATCTGTAGCACTCATATACACGTAGAAAATCTCCCATTCCGCAAGCTCCCATTGTATCGATTGCAGTTTGTGTTTCTAAGAGCAACAGTAGTATTTTTGAACCCTATTCTATTATGAAATAGGTCTGAAAGTTGCAATTGACACTTCAAGAGGAAATATGCTGAGTGCATACCTCATATTAGTACTCGATTTCACCTTTCCTCTCTTCTACTCTGCAAATACAGTGGGTATAACTTACTTATGAGCAGAGATCGGAATATGTAGAGTTTGTTTGTTTCATTTGCAAACGACGACGATGAGAATACCAGCGCTCTGAGTTTTATTTTTTTTATTAGCGTTAGTTCATTGATTAATTGATTTATAACTTAACTTTATTATATACTAGCGACCCGCCCCGGCTTCGCACGGGTGCAATGCTGATTTATATTATAGGTACATATATACCTTCCTCTTGAATCACTCTATCTATTAAAAAAACCGCATCAAAATCCGTTGCGTAGTTTTAAAGATTTAAGCATACAAAGGGACATAGGGACAGAGAAAGCGACTTTGTTTTATAGTATGTAGTGATAAGCTGATGCCCGCGACTTCACCCGCGTGAATGTCAGTTATATATTTTAACCTTCCTAGAGAATCATTCTATCCATTGGTAAAAACAGCATGAAAATCGGTGTAGTAGTTTTTGAGCTTATCACGAACAGACAGACGTGGTGGAGGACTTTGTTTTATATATGTTGTGGATGTTCCTGTGGGATAATATTTTACTTTTATGATGATGAAAGCAAGTTAGTAAGTAAAAATTTGTTTCGTTAATCGAAATCATAAACATCTTGCCTAATACATACCTAATCCTGCGTTTTTCTTTGCAAACGGCGCATTCGACAAACACACCAGCCATAACAAGCTACTTTATTTAATCCACATTACCAAAAACTAAGGCCAGTTAAGTTACCATATTAATGACCTTTTGTAAATGCCCAAAATGCGTCACCCACAACCTCGCTTGCTGCTTCCATTGTTTTAGCCGCCATCATACATTTGTATGATTTACATCTGAATGTATGTAGTTTCATGACCTTACTCTCTCATGGTCGGATCTGATTGTTTAATGGTGAGGGGTTCATCAAATTTTGTGTGTTAGGTGTTAGATTATCTAATTCTGATGTTTTTTAAATTAATAATGCTAAGTATAATAAATTTGTACAAAAATAATACAATTGAGAAAGAGGTGGCGTGACGATTTAGACGCGTACCATGAGGGCTGGTTCGAAGCGGCACAAGATAAGAGCTCTTGGAAGGAGTTGGCGGGGAGGCCTTTGCCCAGCAGTGGGACAGTCCAGGCTAAATAAAAAATAAAAAAATACAATTGAAGTTGTCATCAACCCATAGTACTCCATTGATGCACGTAGGACTCCTCAATCGCATACGACTGAACTCGATTCTCAGCAACTCTCACCCAGTTGCTACCGGCTGATAGCAACTTGATGAGAGTCACCGAGCCAGAGGGCGTACCACCTTACGATTGCTGATTCGCGGTCTCCGCTCAAGAACACATCTACCGCAGCGGTCATCGGTTCTAAGACTATCACGATCTGCCCAGCCTTTTACCAACTGCGTTGGTATTGGCTTCCAGTCTAACCGGATGAAGCTGAACACAAGTATTTTACATGGAGCGACTACCTATCTGACCTCCACAACCCAGTTAATACTGGGTAATACAATACCCTTTTATAAGACGGCCATTGACTACCTGTAACGACTGCCAAAGATCCAGGTATGGCAGCCGGGACCAACAGCTTAACATGCTATCCGAAGCACGGAGGAAACTCGGTATGGTATGTAACGGGTGGCCCACCCATCCACAGACCAATAAATTTCGAAAGACAAGTATCTGTTTGCAATGTCAAAATAATAGCATTTTATAACACATTTGCTCGTAAAGGGCCTCTTATTTCACCAATTTCAATATCGTAATGTATGTCATTACGTACTTGTGCGTAATCGTAAAGTAAAACGCACGAGTTTCTTTCTAATAAGGTAACACGTACGGTTTATCATGCTCCGTCTAAAACCAACGGTACTTTTTTAAATCTTAAGAAAAAAAAAAGCAAAGAAAGCAAATCAAAAAGTTTATAAGTCAGAAAAGTGGTCAATATTTTATGAATAAAATTAACTTTGGGAGATAAAATATAAAAAATAAACATTTAATTCTTTAATTTAATTCATTTTGACAGTAAATTACATCTGTAACAGAAACAAAAAAATATTAATTTACTTTATTTCCTCGCAAATGTGTTATAAAACGTCGTATGACATACGTGCGCTTTGATAATTACAGCCTCTGCTCTCTTGTAGCCCTCGCCTACGGCTCGGGCTAGCAATATCGCCTCGGCTGTAATTTTCAACTTACCGCACTTATATCATAATGTACTATTACTGAACACATAAATATTGCAAAAAATATTTGCAATATTTATATTTATATAATCCGAGTATTTGAGTATCTATGTTGTATTTGTGTCTATAAATGCAACGACAAGTAATGCTTACTACCTACTGACAAATATGTAAAATAAATCCCAAACAACATAGCGAACAGCAAAACTAACAATCAAACATATTTAGCAACGGTCCGTACACATAAACATAGTGGCATAAAAACAATACGCAATTAATTTAAACTATTGAAAGAATACGGAAGCTTTTTTTGGTCTGCAGTGTAAATTAGTCGAATGCTGAATATTCTAACAAATGATTGTAATGTGCATAGACTGTGGGTACTATTAGCGAGAATGTCAATGTTGGTACCATTTTAACCGGCTTCCAAAAGGAGAAGGTTATCAATTTGCCTGATTTTTTTTCTTAACAAAAATGTTTCACTAGATATCTTCTGTATCTTAGGCGTTAACGATAGATGTTTAGCATTACTGTATCTGCATTTTCAGCACCATCTTCCTGCTCTTATCCTATATTACTTGGTCGACCGGCTGCGAGATAGGCAAACGACATTGTTGCCATCGCGGAAATATCCTGAATGAGGCTGGTACAACAACGTGGAGCTTGACATAATAATTTTTTTTTTTAATCAAAGAGACCTTCTCTTTGGTTGTACTAAGTATTAATATAGTAGTTTTATATCAACATAAAATAAGTAAGAATGGAAGAATAAGATGTACGTGTAGCGCCGACCTCATGTAGAACAAAACAAGATCAAGAAGATACTGACGATATCAACATAAAAAAATAAAAATCCACTCACCCTTATAAACCTCCTTCCCCGGATTCCTCCCATACATTTCATCATATCCACTAATCGCCATGGGTCTAGAAGTCACCACCTCCCCTCCCGGCCTGACTATATAACTGGGCACATTTCCAGGCCTGTCCATATCAGTCTCATAGACCGGTTTTATATTCGGTTTCTCGTAACCGGTGGTGTTCGGTTTCTCGTTACCGTATCCTGGTTTGTCTGAGTCGCTGTCGTAGCCTGGATCTGGGCTGGGATAGTCGGGTCGGTCCTTGTCGTAGGCTGGTGGTTTGCCGTAACCTGTCGGTTAATTTGAGGTTATTTAAATTAATGCTTTTGTGTAATTTTCCACGGAATGGAAGATAGAGATCAAATTTTTATTATAAAAATGCGCTATCCTGACCTAACACCAACTTCGACTGTAACTAAACTAAATACGCGTTTTCATGAAATTACATAAAATGACTGCCTAAAAAAGTGCACTACTATTGAACATGTAGAATACTCGGGTTTGACTAAGCATCCAGACAGAATTGCTAACATTTGTGTCAATATTTATTTATTTTTCTAATTTTTTTTTTTTTATGAAAAAGTGTTTTGCCTTCTCTGGCCAAGTGGCCAATCAGTCAGAAACGAGTCCTAATGGTCACGTCAGTCCAATGGTCCCGAGCGTCGGGCTTACGAGCGTATGGTACCTCAAACGCAAGTTTTATAATGTGTAAAAGTATAAGATTCACTGCAGCAATCAACATCAGAAAAATATATGATATTCTTCAGGATATATGCTAGTGACATAGTGTTGTGAAAACATAATACAACTAACTTTGCTCGATAGAAAAAAATCGCGAAGATACCTCTAAAAATTTCTTTTAACGAGTAAAAACCATACTAAAATACATGTCATCGTTCTGTTTTTTTTGCCAAATAATGCTACAAGCAACATACTAAAGTCATACCGCCTTATTCATAAAAATAGTTAAGAGTTGTTTAACTTAAGCTTGGTTTATCTCGCATGCCGTCTCACTTCAATAATATTCAAATGAAAGTGACGGCATGCGAGATAAACCAAGCTTAAGTTAAACAACTCTTAACTATTTTTATGAATAAGGCGGTTAGTGTTTTACTTTTTTAGTCCAATCAATAGTTTTTTTGTAAATCGCAAAATACCACTAATTTCGCACTATTCGGCCGCAGCGAAAGACGTAACAACCGCTTTGTAGTGCAAGCTGATTAGAACTTTATTCTAACAGTATTTCGAGCGAAGTTTGAACCATCACAAATAGGGTTGCTAATGTGAGGTAGCATACGCTCTTAATAGATTTAGGAAGAAGATAAAAACAGTTTTACCTGCATCAGCGTCATCATTTTCATAAGAAGGCGTCGGTTTCTGCGGCTTTCCATAAGCAGGTTTATCATTAGACGGTCTACTACCATACGAAGGTCTATTCTGATCATTTTGAGCACCAAAAGACCCTTGAGCACCTCCATAGGACCCAGTACTGCCTCCATAACTCCCCTGGCTGCTACCATAAGACCCTGAGTTTCCTCCATAAGAACCTTGACTTCCACCATATCCGCTGTTGAAATCACTTTGACTGCCAAAAGATCCCTGACTTCCGTAGTTACTGCTGCTACTTTGTGATGATTGAGTGCTACCGTAAGAGCCTTGGCTTCCTCCATAAGATCCCTGACTTCCATAGGATCCTTGAGTTCCTCCATAGGATCCAGTTCCATATCCTGAAGTACTACCGTAGGACCCCTGGCTTCCACCATAGCTACCTGATCCTCCATAAGCTCCTTGATCGTTAGCTACAGACCCATGCCCACCTCCATACGAACTCTGATTATTACCATATCCTCCCTGGCTGCCCCCAGACGACCCAGTTCCATATGAAGGTCTGTGATAATCATGGCTAGGTTTCTGCAAGCCATAACCAGTGTCTTGTTGGCCATACGGTCTATTACCATAGGATTGACTGCCATAGCTTGCTTGGTGACTGCTATAATCGTTCTGACTGCTAAAAGATTCGTGGTTGCTCCCATAGGAAGCTTGGCCGTAAGAAGGTTTTGCAGGAACATAAGATGGTCTGTCATTTAGAGGTTTTTGTGGTTTGGAAGCTCCTCCATAACCAGTATCGCTTGGTTCATCATAACCTGGTCTGTCTGGCTTAGGGTCTGGTCTATAAGGATTATTGCCATAGCCGCTGTCCGCTGAGGGTTTTTCAACGCCATAAGCTGGTCTATCATTTGAAGGCCTGTTGCTTCCATATGAAGGTTTGTCATTACCGTAAGAAGGTCTGTCATTTCCATATCCTGGTTTGTCATTTCCGTAGCTTGGTTTCTCAGCTCCATAAGTTGGTCTATCATTCGACGGTTTATCATTCCCATATGACGGTCTGTCATTTCCATATGACGGTCTATCATTCCCGTATGATGGTCTATCATTCCCGTACGAAGGTTTTTCATAATCATTTGGCTTTTCCGCACCATAAGACGGTCTATCATTTGCATATGACGGTTTGTCATTTCCATATCCTGGTTTTTCAGCACCATAAGCCGGGCGGTCATTAACTGGTTTTTGTGGCTTAGAACCACCACCGTATCCAGTATCACTAGGTTCTCCATAACCTGGTCTTTCAGGCTTAGGGTCTGGTCTATAAGGGCCGCCGTAACCACTGTCTGCTGCTACAGATCCATAGTTATACTGAGATTGGCTATTTTGTGATTGAGAATACGAATTCTGACTGGAGTAGGTTCCATAACCATAGATTCCTTGCCCAGTAGTTGGTTTTGGAGGTTTATAAGGTCTTGGTGGATCGTGGATTTCGACATGGATAGAATTATCGTCGTATGGGGAGTTTTGACCATAACCACCTAGTGGTCCTTGGTATCCAGGCCTTGGACGATCGTACTGATCTTTATCTGGGTATGGCCTTTGACCTGGTGTATATCCAGGGTCAGCTTGGCCATAACCTGGCCTGGGGTAGTCATTCGTAGGTTTCGTATAGCCAGAGTCCTCTTGACCATAACCTGGCCTAGCAGGATAATCATTTGAAGGTTTATTATAACCAGGGTCTGCCTGTGGTCTAGGCTTCCTAGTTGGCCTAATGATGTAGTGGTATTCAGGCTTTTCCGGCTCGTATGGAGGTGGTCTTGGCCTATTATAATCATTCACTGGATACCCAGGCCTATCATTAGGCCTATAAGGATCTTGTAACTGCAAAACATCCTGAGGATCCGGCCTTGGCTTATAAGCCCCGTCCTGACCTGGATTTTCAGGTCTGTACGGCATATCCTGAGGTTTATGAGCACCATAACTAGGACCCGAATCAAAATCTGGTTTTGGGTTGGAATAGTCATCAGGTCTTTCATCGTATTGAGGTTTGTAGACTGGCCTTGATACTCCATAGGTTTCTAAGTCACCAGATAAGGGGTATTCATCCATAAAAGGTTGTTTAGGGTCATCGACAGGTCGGAAGACGGGTCTGTGTGCTGGACCAGGTCCTTCTGAAGGGTCGTCGAATTGCCCTTGGATGGGGGAAGGGGGGGACTGCTCGCATAGTACTCTACGGACGTAGACGTCATAGTCAGGGTGTTTGAGAAGGAGGCTTTTCTCTTTGAGGGATTTCTCGTCGTTGTTGCTTAGATTGCAGGTTGCGTTGCCTTTTGCGCCGACTCTGGAATAGAAAAAAAAAATTATTAACAACTTGCTTTATCGCGCGAGTTGGGTTCGGAAATTATTCCACGAAAGCGTACTACACGGATAATATAGTATTATTTGTCCTAATTTAGGTCATGGCTGTCCTATGTGATCGTACTAGTTCCCATGATGAAGTGTGGGAAGGGAACACCGGGGTTGTTTCTAATTAGCTAGAGTCTGACCGACCTCTTTGTGACTAGGGCGGAGGATATCCATTATCCACCCCAAAGAGTATTTCGCCGGTTATAGGTATTTAAGTCTGATTTAAAAGGGCCGAGGCTATTGCCATCCACCGGAAAGAGATTCAAACTCCGTGGATACTACTATGAAATTCCTAATGGAATTGCACTCACAATATTATGCACTTTGCCTGACCGAACCCAGGACGTCGTTCTCTGCAGTCACGATTGCGACCACTAGACCAACGAGGCTGTCAACTAACCAATCAGTTAGCTGATTAATTTCCTTGTACAGATTTATCTTTCTTTCAACTCTAATTTTACTTTGATACGTAGGTATGATTTTCATAACTACTAACGCCATCTATCTTCAACAGTACGTACCCGTAATCATAGCTCTGGCATTGTTTGTCTTGCTTGCAGATCTGTTCGCACTCTCGCGTTGTTAGTTCAGTCACATTCCGGTAGATGGCGTCAGGGGGCAGTTGCTCGCCGATCGATATTCTTTCGAAGCAATCTGGAAAATATAGAAATAATAAATAAACAATGTGTTTATATCGTTTTTTAAGCAACCAAAAGTTGTGTGTGAAAAGACATAAGTATATAAATATTTTTTGAAAATGGTTTTTTTTTTTACTGGGAGCGGGAAACTCAAAAATTGAGTCAAGCTTGAGATTGAGACTACTGTATCAAGAATTCAAGACCAAGCGGGGCTGCGGGTTGGTCACAAAGATACCGCGGCCTCGACATAAAGTGCTAAGAAGGAACATGGGTGTTTTTTAGTCAGTAGAAGTCCGACACTCCCTTTCGCTCTGCCCAAGAGCGGAAGGGGTTATTTGATGATTTTCCACCAACGAAAAAAAAGGGTTTGAACTACAATAAAGTACTGACCTCGCCAATAAGATAATTACATCCCTTTTTCAAACCATGTTGGCGTCAGCTTCCGGTCTAACCATATGCAGCTGAATAGCAAGGTATTTGATATTTTACACGGAGCGACTGCATAATTATCTGACCTCCTTAACCCACATTTAGATCTGATTATCTCCTTTCCCTGTTTAAAACGACTATCAGAGATTACAAATGACAGCCCGCTTAACGTGCGGAGGAGAGGTATGTAATGGGTGGTAACCTATCCACGGACCAACCTGAGCAAGCGCGGCTTAACCTATCCATCGACCCGAGCGGCTGTTATTATTCAGCAATGAGCCTTCGAACCTCACCAAGCCCGCCAATCATCCATATCCCTGCCTTTCCCAATTCATGTAGGGTCGGCTTCCAGTCAAACTGGATACAGCTGAATACCAGTTTTATATGGAGTGACTGCCTAACTGACCTTCATAACCCAGTTTTTACTGGATATTACGATACCTCTTGATTAGAACCGAACTCGTCAATAAAATATCGTACTACTAACACAAGACTGTATCAAATCAAAATGAAGTTATGTTCAGAAATGATGGAAAACTGACCGATTGTAAAAAAGTGACTGACTGAACGATTGTGAAAAACTGTTTTAAAATTAGTCGTAAAATTCTTGCACTATTTTCAGTGACGGATGTATTGACGCGGTAGATAGTAGGGAGAGCAGCGGTGGCCCAGTGGTGTCGGCCTCGACTTACGAACAGTAGGTCGTGGGTTCGAACCCAGGCAGGCGCATTACTTTGTGTAATTTATTTCATCACCGCTGCTCTCAAAACAGTGAAGGAAAACATCGTGAGGAAACCGGCATGTCTTAGAACCAAAAAATTCGAAGACATGTGACATCTGCCAATCCGCACTGGACCCGCGTGGTGGATTATAGCCCATCCTTCTCCTAGAGAGGAGGCCTGAGTCCCTGCAGTGGGAACATTAAAGGCTGATGATGATGATGATGAGGTAGATAATTAAATTTTACAGATGAAGAATGAGTTATCTCGAAAATCTTTTTTTGAGTTGTCTTGTATTAGCAGTGCGATATATAAAAAATATAAGGCGGGTCATGGTCTAGTTGTATGACAAACATCAAAATGCGTTCATCTGTAAAGTTGCGAAAATATGACAGACAGATAGACAGACAGTTACTTTCGCCAAAACATGAACTTTCATAGACAATGCCAAATAAGTAGAGATAGGTACCAAACTGGTTTTATTGTTAAATTACTCGTAACATTAGGTATAATAACTTTATTACTTGTTACTTTATTTTATTGATCGAGGAGCTCGTGGCTTCAAACAATAAGTGCATGTTTACGTACAGGCGGGGCGTCGCGCGGCGCGTGCTACGTTTTTAATTCAAACACATGGCGATGTATGAAAAAGTTAACGATTTCAATCGTCGATTTTACGAGAAGCTACTTTCGCAAGTTAGTTTAAAATGCAGCGTTTGTTGCGGTGGATCCATCTCTCAGTAAGTTAATAAAAAAGCATGAGACGAGCCTTTTGCACGCGCCGCGTGACGCCACCACGCGTCTCCGTAAACGAGCCCTAACAGTTGATTTTCAGGTCAAGCAGCGCTTGCCTAAATTAGTCCGTGTAGTGTAGATTAGTAGATATGGGCGACCATAGCTGACCATTCATTACATTTCGAGTTTTTTTCGTACCTCGGTTAACACGTTAAGCCATTGTCCCGGCTGTAATTTATGGTAGATCTATGACAGTCGTTACAGGCCCAAAAATCTAAGTAGCAGTCTTTATACCAAGGGGTATCTTATTACCCAGTACTAACCGGGTTGTGAAGGTGAAATATACAGCCACTCTATGTAAAATACTGGTCCAAAAAAATTAGAAAAAAGCTATACCAAGGCAGATGATAAAATGAAATGATTTTTTCATTCATAATATAGCACATTTGTTTCTGTCATCTGTGGCACATAACTTCACACGTTCTGTCCCGGAATGGTTAGGCAGAAAATTACTCCACCTGGGAATCGAGCCGAGGACCTCTCATGCTTAGCAACCGCGATTGCGGCCACTGCACCAACGAGGCAGTTCTTAAGCAATGCAGTAGGTACGGTCAGCATCAGAAGTAGCTGAACATTTCGGAATTTTAATTCTTTTATGTACAGGACTCTAGCTATTATTTTTAATGTTTCAGAAGATTATTCGTTAAAGTAGTCCTTACACTCCAATAACATGGAGTAGGTAATGAGTAATATCTAACAAGTTTTTATTAAAAAAACAGCTTCGAAACTTTGAGTAATCCATACTAATATTATAAATGCGAAAGTAACTCTGTCTGTCTGTCTGTCTGTTACTCTTTCACGCCTAAACGGCTGAACGGATTTTGATGAAAGGTACAGACATAGTTTGGGACTTGAGAAAGGACATAGGATAGTTTTTTTTTTTCGCGAGATAAACCAAAAATCTGCCGAAAGTCACTATTCCACGCGAACGAAGTCGCGGGCAAAAGCTAGTGTTAATATACTTCTGATGCTGACCGTACCTAAACATTAACTTTTCTAACAATGTCAAAGATAGTTTCACATTAAATTACTCTAATTAATATAATTTTATTACAGGTATCATTACATTTATTATTGCTATAAATATGGATGCAACCAACACAGCGGATGCATTTCATCATCGTTTCGACACATTGACAGAATTTGGGTGAATTTGTGGTGCATTAATGTTACTTGAAGTGAAACAGTAAGAAATAAGTTTATTTTTTAGTTAGGAACTGGCTACTTATCATACAACCATGTAATGTAACATTTTTAGTTCTTACTGGTCTTATTTATTTAAACTTCATGTAAAAGAGTGGTAGGTAATAGGCGGACTTAATGTCACAATGCATTCTCTACCAGTCGACCTTAGGGTCAAATATGACAGCACTGTGGTAGAGTACAAAAAAATAAAAAATAATAAGGATAATACCATTTTGTAAACATATATAATACTTAAACAGGTGCATACTAATACCTATTATGTATTTACAGGTAGAATTTGAAACTTTTCTTTTGAAAGCCATCTTCAAGATGAAATTAATGAGGGTGTAGGTACCATTAGGTACAGACGGCTACACATCAAGCTATGCATTTCCAGTTTACGCTGATCTCGCTCTGTACGGAAATCCTATACAATGCGAGACCAGCTTATAGGTACTGGAAATATATAGCTTGATGTGTAGCCGTGTGTACACCTTTGCCCAACCCTTCGTTGATTACAGGTGAGATGTCATGTTATTCACAGGTTAGCAAATTTTAATCCGAACTGGGATTTTTAAGCCGTCATAATTGTTCTTGTTAGGTAGTAATTAAAATAATAAGTGACTTCTCACCTGAGAGTCTGGTTAAGAATAATAAATGCAACACAGAATGTCAGCTAACTTTGCCCTAACTGCTGTGCATGAGGTACTAAGTTCGATTCCCGGGTTGGGCAAAGTGTTATTGGGTTTTTCCGTCAAAAATTTCTGAGTAGCAGTCACGAAAACTGAATTTGTGCCCGGTTGATGGCAATAGGCTCGCCCCCTATTACATGGGATTTAAACATAATTTGCGAAATGTGAATGTAAACTTATGGGTACACCTCTGCCTAACCCTCTGGAGGTACCTAACAAGCGTGATGTTATGGGAGTTTCTTACCTTCAATAGAAGTTCCAAGCTGCGAATCGATGGTCAATGTCTGTACCCCAGCCGCAAGCAACACCGGGCACAAAACTAGTATGTTTAACATTTTAACTAACATAATAGCACTTCAAGCGGTTTAAACGTCCATTTTCAATTTAATATGTCCATTAAGTAATTTACACTTATTTTTAGAATTTAATTCCTCATTGTTTTACGAAATTAGAGTAGTTTTTGAATTAAAATTAATATTGTTTTGGCCATCATTCATTGCTTGCTTTATAGCACCGATTTGTAGAAAAGATGAACCAACCACGCAATGGAAAGTAAATAAAAAATTAGTTTTAATTTTTCAGCACTCTCTCAGTACATTCTATAATCGCGACGAATTAAGAAAACTATATCCATCTCTTTCACATCAGTTCAAAAAACAACAAGAAAAAGAAACAAAACACAACACAGAGACGTCACAATTCGAATTACAAAACCCGAAATTCTCCCGCTCAAATTTTTCCCACAGATTAAACAAAAAGTTTGCAACTTTTTTTTTTCGAAAGTTAGCAAAGACGCACGTCCATACAGGTTTAGTTTTGCAAATATTATGGCGCAAATGCTTGGGTGTGCCTTGAGTCACGGTTCGATGCTCAGAAAACACTTCCTTGGCATCTTATGTGAACCTTTAAGTTTGTTAATCGGGCAGGTAGGTTGTTAGCAAGTGACTTAATGTAAAAACCGCGGGTTTGTCTGTATTGACCATTAATTACGTTCCTGAAGGCAATTTTATTTATGCAGAATAAAACGAAATAGGCAGACGAAATTGTTGACATTGCGGGAATATCCCGGATAACCCTGGCCGAAGAGATGCACTTGACACAAACAAAGTGACCCAGCAGAGGGGACCCACTTATTGGGCCCCAAGTGGCCCAACAGTACCTACCTAGAACACAAATGGACTGTCGATATGAAGAGAAAGAAGAAAGGGAGAGACCAAAATCAGGACCCTCGCGTAAGCGGCTTAGCAGGTGGAGATTTTACCTTTGACCAAAATCAGGACCCTCGCGTAAGCGGCTTAGCAGGTGGAGATTTTACCCTTGATTTTTAGTGCGGTACGGCAAACGGCGAAAATCGTAGCATTATACCTAACTAAACTTTGGAGGAACCTCTGGACTCTATTATGACCTGGTGAAGGTTGCTGGGATCCTCTGAATGCGAGATGCACGGGACCGATCAATGTGGTGATACTTTGGGGAGGCCTAGATGTCCAGCAGTGGACGTTTCGGTTGAAATTCGTTTTCGGCTGACACACACAAAAAGACCCACTATGAAGAAATTAATAGAACCTCAAATAGGCAGTCGGTTCATATAAAATACTGGTATTCAGCTGCATCCGGTGAGACTGGAAGCCGGTCCCAACATAGCTGGGAAAAGACGAGGCAGATAAAGATTTAGAACTTTATTAGTAGGCATTACAATTGTCGAAAACTATACATTACCAGGCAAACTATATTTCAAAACAACATACAAACATTTCCTCACAGCATAGAATATTAATTGAAACAAAAAACTACGCCAGTTCACGGTCTAGCCACCATAGCTAAAGTAACATAATACGCTTTGATAAAAAATATTAAATAATCCACATTTCTTAGCCAATCTTCTCTTTAACACCGCTTTGTGTCAGATTCCTTTTAAAGCTGTACTGGTTTTATACTGCGGGTGCATTTGTGAAACAAAATAGTAGATTATTGCATCGAGCACAAAGTAATTTATTATTGCACCGAGTGCCTGATTTAGAGCCTGAGCGTTAGCGAGGGCTCTAATCTAACAGGCACGAGGGCAATATAAATTACTTAAGGCGAGGTGCATAATCTACTTTTCTTTCAACTATTACTTAGAGGAATAGTAGATAAAAGAAACTCATATCAAACAGTTAAAAGATTTTCTATACTTAACACTGTCGGCTTCATTTAGAATGTTTTCCGGAGTTAATGTGTCGCTAAATGATTCCATTTTAATTCGAAGCCGAAGCACTCAAAATCAGATAGTATCACACTTTATCGTTTCCAAAAATATTGTCAAGCAAAATTAACAAAGTTCCCCAAAAGTTCCCGCCATATCACTTTTTTAAATTTCTTTCATTTTATAGTAGTTAGCAGCAATCATTTTTTTTAAATTTGGAACAAGTAGGATAGAAACGAATAATACGTACGTAAAAAAAAAGTATTGATATCGGCTGGCTGAATAGAGCTAATCCATTGAGATTGGCACCGGTGCGATTAAAAAAAATAAACTGTGCAATAATGAAATTTCATACATTTTTATTGCTCTAGAGCATTAAAGACTCGCTTTGTGCTGAGTTTTTAGTGTGATTATGATGAAATTAAAGCATAGTTGGAAGAAAATTATATAAATTCACTATAATTATTTTTAGGGCACTGAAATAGCCTGCTCATCTGAGTGGTCTAACTAACGCTGCCAAGAGTCAAATATTCGTTATCCCATCCATAGTAAAGATTCGTTATCCCAATAGTTTTATCCCAAGATACAAAGATCACAAAATTATGGTAGGAAATGTAGGAGACTAAAAAAGAGATGGATGATAATGTTGATGGATGAAGAGGGAGAGGAAAGATGGATGGATTGTGTGAGAAATGATATAAAAGAGAAAGAAGTTACTAATGCCGTGACATCTGGGAAGAGAGAATTAAAAAAGAAAAAGTATTGCGCTGACCCCAATTAGGACGAGATCAGGGCTAAAAGGTGATGATAACACAAAGATCAACAAACATTCAGAATGCTCTGCCGCTGAATATTTTCCGGAATAAAAATCTATTCACAGTTTGGCTGGTACCGAATACCCCGATCAGTAACCACTAAACCAAAGATGCATCATCATCCACAACCCGAATTCACCCCCTGCTGAGTATAGGCCTCTCTTTTCTGGTGCCAAACGCCACGTTCTTGTGCCAGTCTCATCCAGGTTTTCCCTCGATGGCAACTATATCTTCTGCCCCTCTCGATGCATGGATAATCCTAAATATAATTTTTGGTTACTCCAGACTTTTCAGCCATTACGTCCATGTATTTCTCATAATTATACTTACGAAGGAGACAGCGGGACGAACTGGATGATTTCCTTGAGAATTGGAAAGAAGTTGCACAGAATCGTTGGAAGGAATGGCGGGAGACCTTTCCCCAGCAGTGGGCTTTATGAGCTAGCTATAAAAATACACTTAAATAATTTATTGTATGCAACGACAATCTGTAATTTCCGCCATCCATAGCTAGACAAAGACGTTTGCCGATGCGTTTCCGACCTTGGCAACAGACTTAAAATATTTCCTGTGCCTGTGATTTTATTTCATTAATGCTATCCAAATAATAATATTACTTGGTGGCTGAAACTGGTACATACATAACGCCTGTTATCCCCGATGGGTTAGACAGACGTGTACTTAATAGTACACCCACACTTTACCACTACATTTTAAGAAAACAAAGCTGCTCTCAAAAACGGTACATGGCAGGACATAATAAGACATTCACTAACCCGCAAAGGGCCAGCGTGTCGACTGGAAGATGACCCCATCATAGTTGGGAAAAGGCTGTGTAGATGATGATATTAGAACAACCATCTCCATAACCTAGATTATATCTGGGTTTTTCCTACAATCATACCGTTTACTTATTATCATTTTTTAAAAGGGGTAACTGGTCCCATGTTCAAGTACATAGAGGGCCGAATGACCCCTGGCCCTAACCCATAAGATCTTGTTGTTCTTGTGTGTGTGTGTGTTCTTAATGTCTGATAAGATGACAAGTAGGTAATGGAGAAGTATGGAAGAAGAAGAAGACATGCCAACCGCAAATGAATTGGGATAAGGGCAAGAGAATGGTGATTCAAGTTCTTAATGTTACTGAAATTAATTTATTAAAACGACATAAACTAAGATAAAATAAACACACAACTAAACGGAAGACATAGACAATTAGTTAATGTTTTCTTTATGTTAATGAACTTTATCTTTTTAATCGTAAAGATTATAAAAATAAAGAAACAGCTACAAAAATATGTACGTCCTGTGGTCGTTAAAAATGTATTAAAATTTTGATAAAAACTTATTATACTGAATACTTAGATCTAAAATAGTTATGTGATGTGCTGTTTGAGGATTAAATACTGATCGGGCATTACATTCTCCCTTTTAAAGTAATCACATAACATCACTCTGTAATCATAGAAGGGTTAGGCAGAGGTGCACCTACCTAATAACACCCATATTTTACCAGTTACTTATATTGAAGTCCCTTGTAAAAGGGGGTGAGCCTATTGCCATCAACCGTGCACGAATCCAGATTTCATGATTGCTACTGAGAAATTCCCGATGAAAAGCTTAATAACTATTTGCCCGACCTTGGAATCAAACCCAGCCAGGACCACATGTCTAACTCATTGGTCTAGTGGTCAATTAGCGCGATCGCTTGATAATTAGGTGTAAATAAACGTAGATCGACCAGGGCACACCAGGGCCCCGAGTCTGCTATTCAATAGTGTCAGAATGGTGAATCATTGATCTCATAATTGTTGATTTTGACAACACCAAACTTCTCAAAATCAAAAATTATGAGATCAATGATTGACCATTCTGACACTATTGAATAGCAGACTCGGGGCCCAGGTCACTACCAAACATTTGAATTCAACATTATCAGTAGGTACTTGCGATTGTTACATAGACCGTACCTATATTATTGTTATTTTACTTAATGCCCTAACTAGCGGTCGTCCCGTGGTTTCACCCGCGTTGATCCCGTTCCCGAGGGAATACAGGGATACAAAGTAGCCTATGACACTCAGCAATAACGTGGCTTTCTATTGGTGAAAGAATTTTTAAAATCGGTTCAGTAGATCCCGAGATTACCCCTTACAAATTAACAAACGCACAAACTTTACTTCTTTATAATATTAGTATAGAAGTATAGATTAAACCATAGTATAAGAAACTAGCTGACCCGTGCCCACTTCGTTGGGCATAATAAGTCGAAAGTGTGCTAATTACGTTTCGAAAAATTCAATTTCGGGGACGTCCGCTGCGTAAGGAGCCGACCACGCGACTAAGCCGCGCGGGTACCTACCTCTCAGATCAGATGTAAAAGGCCACGCCCCTTTCTCCCGAAGCGAGCACGAACGCGAACCGAATTAAACCCGAAACCATCCCGCGCCCTCCGCTGCTTTGGTTTTTTCTCCGATTCACTTTGCAAAACGGACTACCACGTAAAAGCCTTTTAATTTTTCGGTTTTTTATATAACCTATGACACTCAGCAATAATGTGGCTTTCTATTGGTGAAAGAATTTTTAAAATCGGTTCAGTAAATCCCGAGATTACCCCTTACAATTTAACAAATATACAAACACACAAACTTTACCTCTGTATAATATTAGTATAGAAGTATAGATAACACTAGTGTGCCTCCGAAATCCAGACTCCGTGACTGCTACTGAGAAATTCCTGATTGATTAACCCAATAACAATTTGCCCGACAATTTGAATAATAGGCCAATTATTACTAAAGCTAGCAATTCCATGCTTTTAATTTCACGCAAAAAGTTCCCTCTTTTTAATCGCCATAAGGTGGGTATCCATTGTTTTTTTTTTAAGTACATAGGTACCTATATTTTTTTTTTTCGTTTTCAAAATGATTTTCCTAGAAAGTCCTTATAAAGTTCTTTTCAGATTTTTTTTCATATTTTATAAACTTATGGTTCAAAAGTTAGAGGGGGGGCATTGTTTTTTACTTTTGGAGCAATTATTTCTGAAATTATTAACATTAAGTATCAAAAAATGATTTTAGTAAACCCCTATTCATTTTTAAATATCTTTCCAACAATATATCACACGTTATGGTTGAAATTAAAAAAAGAACACTTCCCACTTTACATTTTATTATAGGGGGGCTACCCTAATACAACATTTTTTTCCAATTTTTATTTTACCACTTTTTTTTTTTTTTTTAATTTATTTAAGGGCTTTGTCGCTTAGCGACCACATCGCCCATTTTACCACTTTGTCGGCGTAATTGATACACATATTGGTACCAAATTTCAGCTTTCTAGTGCTAACGGTCACAGAGATTAAGCGAGGACGGACAGACGGACGGACGGACAGACAGACATGGCGAAACTATAAGGGTTCCTAGTTGACTACGGAACCCTAAAAAGGAAAGTCCTGACTGACTGACTGACTCATCAACGCCCAGCCCAAACCCTTGGACCTAGAAAGCTGAAATTTTGCACAGAGGTCCCCTTTATAATGTAGACAAGGAATAAGGAAGGATTTTTCGAAATTCAACCCCTAAGGTAGTTAAATAGGGGATGAAAGTTTGTATGGAAAATCGACATTTTCACGCGGGCGAAGCCGCTGGCAAAAGCTAGTTACAAATACACAGACTGCTTCGTTGGTCTAGTCCTATAAGAGACTTAAACATAACTGACGATATGTGTCTAAACCTTCGGTGATTACAGGCGTGATGTTATGTTATGTATCATGACATTTCCTTGCATTACGATTTTATGAAATCGTCATTCTGATTTAATAAATTATGACGTCATAATATGAATTCCCGTTTCTTTGTGCATTCGTCTTATAGTTAAAGTAATTATAAAATGCGAAGAATTTTCTCATAATTGTTAAGAATCCTTTGTGTTTATTCACTTTTGTTTAGATAGTCATTTTCTCTTTGAGAGATCGAAAATCTCTTCGTCCATCAGAAACTTTCACGTACTTAGGTAAGACTTTCTTCGAAGGCAAGCTCAACCAGCATAATTCGAGCTATCCAGTTAGTTTTTCAGTTTACGGTATCCATAATATGCGATGTGTCACAGGATCGATTCCCGGGCAAATTAATTTCTAATAACCAGGCTTCGCCATTATATACAATGGGGAAAAAAATCTCTTTCCCTTATGTCCTCTGTAAATAATGATCCAGAAAAATTTGTTAATTCTCATTTCTATCTTAAGTAGGTATATAGGGTTCATTATCATCATCAGCCTATAGCAGTCCACGGCGTAACATAGGTATCTTTAATCTCACACTACTGAACTCGGTTCTCAGCAACTCTCATCCAGTTACTTAACAGCCACCCTGCGAAGATTGTCGCTTCACCGAGCCAGGGTGCCCCACCTTACGCTTGCCGATTCGGGGTCTCCATTCAAGAACACGTCTTTTCCAGCAAACATTGGTTCTACGGCTAATACCACAGAATACGTATGATACGGCCTAAGGCCTGTTTTTTTATGAACTCAGTTCAATGTGTTACAATCCAGCCATAACTAGCGCTATAAACCGTGTAACTATTAATTTGAGCAAAAAATATTTGGCGGTTCCATTCTACGATGTTTTTAGAGATACGCACTTGGTGTTCCAAGTCTTAATAAAACTCCAAAAAAATCTATGTTGAAAAAAGCTCATGAAAAATATGAAACGTTGCCTTTGGTTGAAAATAGAACTTACTGGTGAGGATCTTCAGAAAGAACGGGACGAGGTAAAAGGGGTATGTAAGGTGTATGGATCGTCCCGTCCGTCGCGTCCGCGATACCGCGAGCTTAACACAAAGGGCTAAGAAGGAACATGGGTGGTTTTTAGTCAGTAGAAGTATGACACTACCTACCGCTCTGCCCAGAGCAGGAGGAGTCATTTGATAATCTACCACCCCACCCAACCCCCCAAATAAAAGGGCTGCCTTTCTCTTGGCTTGGATTGGGACTTGTCGAAATTGCTGGAAGACTACGAATCTTTGTGTGCTAACGATGCCTTGTCTGAGGAAATAGGCACAGCTGGAGAGGAACTCCTATCGAAGGTCAGAGACAGTCACAAACAGCAGGGGCTGAACACAGTGGAGAACATCGACATGAACACGAAGACGAACACGAAAAAGAAGACTGCCAAAGAGAAGTAAACTGTATCCCAGCTGAAGGCAATTTTTTTGTGGGTTGTGAAATATCTAAATAACCCCTCCCGCTCTGAGCAGAGCGAAAGGGAGTGTCAGACTTCTACTGACTAAAATCCACCCATGTTCCTTCAGAACCCTTGTGCCGAGGCCGCGGTATCTCTTTCGATCAACCCGCAGCCCCGACGGGAGCAGAGGAAACTTCACATGCTGATGTAGCTAAGGAACCCACAGCGCCCAAAATAGACGCAAACCAACCGATCTTTTTCTCCGTTATCTAGGATTCATATCACATAATTACACGTTGTACAAGAGAACAATTTCGCGAATTTTATGAGAATCTCGCGAATTACAAGCTTCTTTGTTTCCTATTAAAGAGTAATGTGAGAAATAGTGAATAACAGTAAGTTTTTGGTACGTTATAGCAAAATTCAAGAACTGTTTTTGTATTTTTTAATTACTCAGCCTCTGCCGACATTTTATCAGTTTTTTTGCAGAGCTTGATTCATATGCACACAAAAAAGGTTTCATTGAAATCGGTTCAGTGGTTTCCGAGTATTTGACGAACAAAGAAACACATATTCATGCAAATATCAACGGGCTGTGTCTGCATTGGTAGGCCTCCCACTAGGTGGACCGACGACATCGTGAGAGTCGCGGGCAACCGGTGGATGCAAACGGCAGGCTGTCGTTCATTGTGTTGTTCTATAGGGGAGGCCTTTGTCCAGCAGTGGACGTCTTATGGCATGATGAGGTAAATCAACTTCGAGTGTCTTGGAGACAGTAGGTATGCACCTACCGCTGTGGTTGAGTTGGGAATGGGACGCACAGATGAACTGATTTACCAAGTTTAAGCATCAGGCCCAAATGTTTACCTTTTATAATACAGGATGACCGTGGTGAGACACACATTGAATCCTTTGACCAACCTGTAATTATAAAGAACTGCTGTACTTACCTACTCTATTTCAGCTAACTAACGGCTTAGTTAATCTTTTCGTAAGACAAATCTAAACGAGCGATCTAGCCCACCTGAACTATCCCACGACGAAATTTGGCCAGAAAATGTAATACTGAATCTTATTAGAAACGGACTGGGTTGTTGTACGGATTTCAGCAGTTGGTTGTTTCAAGAAATAATGTGGATTAGGTATATCCACACGTCTGTCCTTTATGTTATAGTTTATTCAGTTGAAAATAAGAAAACTTTATTATCTAGGTACATAATTATAAATTAATCCCATCCGCATTTGTCCCATCGGACTATGAGAGTAGGTACCTAATGGAACAGAGAGTCCACCTGTGTCGGGCTGTCTTTCGCACACATCGGCGCACAGGTGCATTAGAATGTCTTTAAGATTGGACGCCGTAACAGAAATTGGTCAGGAGGACTATACAAATTAGCCTTGTCCTTTTACTACGGATTCCAATCGACTAATAAATTAAAAGACGTGGGCCCCGGAGCGCAAAGAACTTCGTTAATAATTGTTACTACTTCAGCTGCAAACTGCAGTAGGTACATCAGTACCTCAGCACTATAAAATCTGGGTACATAATCTTACAGCAGAACCCGAGTAAACCCGCGACCCCCAGCTAGTCTAACCTAAACCAATGACTCACCTTACATCCACAGTAACAGAACAACTAAAAGCAGCACAAAACAATGAATAAGATAATTAGCCAACGGCTTATCGCGTAATCAGCAGACGAGCGGCGCAATTTATTATTAAATTAATAATATGAGAGTTAGGGATGGGGGAAGTCGATGGTTTTTATTGGTGTGTCTTTTAGAAGAGGACATGCCTAACTGCAGGAAGCAAAAAGGTAAAGAACAGTCCTGAGATAACACTCCGGCAGAGACTGATTCCGGTTTTCCTTCCCTTTTCTATTTATCTCTGACTTTTGCTATATGGCTCCAATCCTTTTGATAAGAGTACATCCCGTCAAGTCATCACGCTGTTTTGCAATTTGCGATCCAAATGGTCTTCGATCGAAGTAAAGGGTTCCTTATGCGGTCAGTTTTGTATACTTTGCTCCATTGCTCGCTGGCAGAACCCGAGGTAGGGCATTCTGATGACAACAAAAATGTCCTACAACCAAAACAGCGAAGACATGAGACATCTACCCAGTACCGTCTTTACCATAAGGGCACAAGGGGCCAGTGCCCAGGGCCCCCATCCTCAGAGGGCCCCGAAGGGCCGGCAATTTCTCTCACATTTAATCTCAAAAAACTCATTACACTTTTCTCAATGCCCGAATATCGATTATTTTCAGATTTATTCGAATCAATATATTTATATGAATTTGAGTGACATCAAGCCTACAGGGTCTCGGTTGTGTGCGGTATATAGACACTGTAGCTTCTTGCTTAATTTAAACTTAGTGCGCTTTTTGGCTGTACTAAAGGGCTGTTTTTTGGTCTGATATAACTTACCAGACATTTACTTGAGTTTATAAATTTTATAATCTAGAGTCTATAATGTCTATTTTCAAGTTACATATCATTTGATTTTTTATTCAGTTATTCAGTAATTTAAAAGTATTTCTGAACGCATTCTACCTAATTTACTAAGAACACCATCTAGCGATCATCCATGCAAACCGCTCCAATGCCAAATTCAAGCGACCATAAAAAATGTCGACTTTGTCTATGGTTGGGGCTTGGGGGAATCCCCGGATAAATTATGAAAAACTTTCAGTCGAAACTAAAGTTATTACTTATTATATCACTTATTTTCACAGAAGTGTCGTGATTTAATTTTGTTTAATGTAATTTGGGTAAATTCCAAAAGGGCCCCAAATTCTTGTGTGCCCAAGGGCCCCAGCACAGTCTAAGACGGCTCTGCATCTACCAACCTGCATTGAGCTAGGATGAACTACGGCCCACTCCTCAAACAGTAGATACTTACCTTTTTCAGCGATTGGAACGTTTAAGGATTAATTTTACACGGCTCTCCGTTTTTCGCATTCAAACAGGATGTCGACCGTCTTTGTAACGTCTAGAAAGGGTGCCCCACGGAACTATTATATTCGCGGTCCTTAACGTCTTCGTCTGCGCCAATGGTCATACATGGCCAGTCAGTTGCCATTTCAACTTTTTATCACAATCACATGCAAGCGGTGCAAGCTTCCTATGTCAGACCAGTCAGTAAGCTTTTATTCGAATAAATCCCTGAATCTTTCGATTGATATAAGTAATTAACGCGTAGGTATCTGTGCGTTTTGTTTGAATATTAGGTACTTGTTTTGGTGAAGAATTTATCGATAAATGAACACAACATTGAGTTACGTCCCACCACTATTCCACCTCAGTGTCTTGTACACTCTGACCGCTGATCACTTGGTAGATAGCCAGGACTTCCTACAGTCAATGACCGTTGTTTTACACTTTTTAAGAAAATCATCCCAATTAGCTGCTTAAAATAAATGACTTTCGAAATAAACACATACACACATAAACTCCAGACTTTTGCAAAAACAAAAAGAGAACTGCTAGAGCAAAATAAACAGGGTGAGTTTTTGTGAAGGAGGCGTGGATGGCCAAATCCAAAACTAAAGAAAAACGAAAAATACTGAAAGGATTCTCGGGCATCTCATTATCGGGGAACTGAGACTTTGGATTTATGGTCAGTTCACACCTCACTGAGCGAAGGACTTGGCCATACTTTACGGGCCCAGTATGACCGGATATCACATGTCCTCGAATTATTGACAGATAGAATATGCCAGAAAGAAGTAGGTAGATAGGATTTGCCAGAAACTTGAATGTGTGAAGTTTAAAAAAAATCTACGCAATTCTAAATAAGATTCAAGAATCATGTGCAGCTTTTTAATACCCAACGGTTTGCGCGTCGAAACTATAGGTACACGCTGTAAAAGATGGAAGTACTTTTCACATTAACGAGCATAATCGGATAACGGCACAGTCTGCTTATGCCATACAGAAACAAAGGCGTGAAGTACAAATGGTAATAAAATCTTAGGTCGTTGACTTATAAGTAACTTGTATAATTGTATATTCTTTATGAAAGAACGATGTTTTCTTTATCAGTTTGGCGATCAGGAAATAGGTAATTTAAGAGGTGTTTTTAAACGTATATCTTTAAGTTATGTGTTTCTTTGGGTAGGCAGAGACCGACGTTTTGCTAGTAGCCAAATTGTAGGTTTAATTTGCCCAAGCAATTTGGGTGGATCAAATTGATCTGATTGAATTCAACTGAATGGCGGGATTTGGGAGTAGGTACCTGTGTTACCACTTCACAATTTTAAAAGTTTGGACAAAAAACCATACTTTTGCAAATCAAACCAAAATTTAACCTTTTAATTTGTGTTTCAATGGAAAGGCACAAAAATACTCAAAAAAAAAACAATCAAATTGAGAACCTCCTCCTTTTTGGGAAGTCGGTTAACTATACGAAATAAATAAACAAATAATACTAATAAACTTCGAAAGGACCTCGGCTCATAATGCCATAAGGCACACAGGTTATACCATCTGACTCTGATGTTCAGTTACCGCTCACGAGTGCTATACCTACGCTCGAAAAAATTTAAACAAACACATCAAAATAAAAACCCTGAACTCGAAGTATCCAGAAGTTTAGCGGTGTCGTTAACAATGATATTATTATTTTCAGTAAAACATGGCTAATTGGCTATGCCTATAAATCTTTGGCCCATCAAGACAACTCCTCAAAACTCCAATTTTCCGCCACCCAAAGACAAATCACCACCAACTGACCATTGTCCGATGTTACCATAGATAACAAACAACCACAGATAATATAACCTATGTCCGTATCCGTAACAAGGCGATTAAACTTAACGATCCGTTAAATTTAACTGTAGCAAGTTTTTTCATGAGGAGCCGAATTTAAAAAGGTATTGACACGAGGAAGGCGGGTAGTGAGATGTCGTCGACCTCTTTGGAGAATTAGCGGGTAATAAAGGGCTTTGGGTCTTGAAGAAAAAACGTAATGATTCTTGTATGTAACTGCTTATTAAATGGAAAAAAACTTATATGCATGTCATTGCGATGCTGGTTCATGGGTCAGGGTTAAGCTGGAACACCCCTTTTATGAATGGACTGACGATCTTACAAAGGTGGTAGTATCCAGTATTGGACTATAGACTTTCATTATCAGCCTGCAGTAATTCAACGCTGGGTATGGGCCTCTTCAATCGCACATTCGCACGCCACTCAACTTTTGACGACACGTTTGGCGCAGTGGCCATTGATATAATAAAAGAGAAATAATTAAACGAGCCTCAGTTTTTTTAATTGGCCACAGGATCAAACTTCTAATTTTATAACTAAGCCACGGGAAAATTATGTAGCCTCTAATATACTAATTCGTCTTCTTTACAACGCCCACTAAATATTCTATAGAAAGCATCAAGTGACGATCAACATTTATATTAACTTGTCCTTGTTATTTATACCTAGGCACCTAATTTACTAACTCAGCCACGGAATTTATATCTCACCACCATTTTACATTTTACAGCTTCAACACAAGGCCCTCAAAAAAATATAAATGAAGCGACCGTAGTCAACATCATTTATTATAACTTCGCATGTAAAATAATACATCACATTCTTTTATCGTGAAAATAGCAACAGAAAGATTTGGCGCGAGCGCGCGAGACGATAGCGACCGGCCATTTGCACCAATCAGAGGGCGCCATGAAATGTCAACTTTTGATACACTTTAGATTATTATATTTACGTTAAAAATACCTATTAGTTACAGAAATTGACTAGTCACAGGCAGATTGTATGATTCGTTATTGTAAACTGAGGGAAATAGGTTAGGTTAGGTTAAAACTGTGACCAAACGCGCGCGAGCCGAGCGAGCGAAGCGAGCGGTGCCGCGGCAGCGGCCGGCGAGCGCTACTTCCGAGTTGCTTGCAGAAATGTTTTCACAATTTATTGTCTAGTTTTCCGATAAAAATGAAGTTCTGAAGCGATTCTGTCGATAACTTTTGTAGCACAACATGTAAATAAAATCGATCTTTAGGACATTCGATACTCTGAACTTCAATATTTAGGTCATTAGTACTCTGAACTTCTATATTTAAGCCTTTCGATGACACGACAGGAGTTTATACATACTATTAGTGGCTATAATATAATATTTGATGACAATTTTAATTAAATTTTGATGCTCAGTTAATGTGGCATGAGTTATAATTTAAACGTACTGAGTTAATAAATTAGAAGCTAATTGAATATTTTTTTGATGCCATATATTAATATTTTAGAAGCTTACTGTTTGAATTCATGTTACAAATTTAGATGCTAAAAAATAATCACGATGCTGAGTTGTATTTAGAGTGGCTTTAAAAAAGATAACTTGTGGCTAAGATAGTATTATTTAGATGCTCGTTAATTGTGGCTGACTTAGTAATTTAGAAGGCAAGTTAGATTTTTAGATGCAAATAATGCTATTAAAAAGAAGCCGGTTTAATTAGCACCCATAATAAAACCCAAGATACACACTCCGCGTCTCAAAACCGTCCGCTTAAAATGAGTTCACAATGAACTCATTTCAAATAGTCTCGCGTCGCTCGCGTCTCTGCACGGTCGTACAAAATACTTTTTATATTGCTTTTTATAACTGCATTGTAAAAGGAATCTGCGTAAGGTTGAATTTGCCAAAAAAAAAAATGTTTATAGTGACGATAACTACATGTAGTAGTGCGTGTATTGGTGAGTGTTTGGCGACAGTTTCGACTGTTTGTTTTGTTCGAGACTGTGCATCTAGGGTTTTATTATATCAATGGCAGTGGCTTAGCGATTAGACTGCTGCGCTGCGTGTCGTGGGTTCGATCCCCGCACGAAACAAATAGTCAACTCTCATCCAGTTGCTACCTACCTACCTACCTTGCGAAGATCGCAGTTCCCCTCAGTGGGAAAATCGTAATCAACTTACGATTTTCCGACTGCTGTGACCCAGGTATTATTAAATATGAACGAGCTGTGGGCCCGTAAATCTCAGGATTGGACAGGTCCTAATCAGTGACACGGAGTCGTGGCAGACCACGAAGGAGAAGACGGGACGAACTGGATGTCTTCCTTGAGAATTGGAAAGAAGTTGCACGGAATCGTGACCGTTGGGAGGAATGGAGAAAGGCCTTTACCCAGTGGGACAATATGGGTTATAGTGCGCGCGGAACTAGTTGGCCGCGCCTTAGGCTTGTTTTTGTTTTTTATTTAAGGACGCATTCCCGATTGATAAGTCAAATCATTACTTTTTTAAACAAAAGTATGTTTATTAAATACAATGCTTTGTATTTTTAAAATGTTTTTGCTGCTTATTGTAGATAGATGTGCAAGGTACAATTCTTAACTATAAATATAATTTTAGATATGTCCAGTTTCTCAATAAATGTACCGAAGTGAAAAAATTTTACTTCGGTACATTTATTGAGAAACTGGACATATCTAAAATTATATTTATAGTTAAGAATTGTACCTTGCACATCTATCTACAATAAGCAGCAAAAACATTTTAAAAATACAAAGCATTGTATTTAATAAACATACTTTTGTTTAAAAAAGTAATGATTTGACTTATCAATCGGGAATGCGTCCTTAAGTATTCTTTTCAATAAATTGAACAATTATTGTTCACGATGTCTCGAGATTGGTCATCACTGTATAATTATAGTATCCTGTGCATTGCGAGCTGTAGGCAACCCGCCCCCTCACCCCTGTTGCCACCTAAGGCGCGGCCAACTAGTTCCGCGCGTGCTATAGTTACAAAGCTGCTATCTAATAAAAACAAAAGCAGTACTAACAAAAAATCCATTTATTTCTTCTGTTTCTTATCAGATTTCTCTCTCTTCCTCTTGTTGATCGGGTTCCGAGGGTCGTAGATGTCGAACCAGTCGTCTCCTTTAGTGGACGCGTCCTTCGCTAGCAGTGGGCCTTTCTCCTCGAAGCGGAGGGTGTGGCCCAACCTGGATAGAAGAGGAATTGGTTTTAAAAATAAGATATTTAAGTGAGAAAATTAAAAGAGTGTCCATGGAGTTTCTTGCCCATTCGTCTTCATAGATATCTACGCTTTGGAAAGGGCAACTACAGTCCTTTCATAAGTTATTATGCCTTGTGACTGTGATTGTAGCTTCGCTTTCTTTGTTTTTTTTTCTGACATTCAAAAGTCTGCCTGTATAAATGGTCTCATTGAAATACAGTGAAACTTGGTTAAGTGGGACCTGGATAAGTGAGAAACCTCCATAACTGGAACTCATGCTGAGGTCCCATGAGACAGATTTGGGTATCTAACACTGGTTAAGTGGAATACCTCTATAAGTGAGACAAATTTTCAGGTCCCTTGAGGTATCACTTAACCAAGTTTCAATGTAAATACTTTGAGTTTGAGTGAACTCCTATCTTTTTTCTTCTTTTTTTTTTGTTTTCTTTTTGTGATCTTTTTTTAGGTTACAGTATAATATACTTACTTACTACAATGCTTACATAATAAAATTAAGGTGCGGTTGGATGATCTTGCTCCTTAGCCCTTTATTTTCCTTTTTTTTTTTGGTGGGTGGAAAATCATCAAATGAACTGACACTCCCCTTCGCTCTGCCCAAGAGCGGGGGGGGGGGGGGGCTCTTGGGCAGAGCGAAGGGGAGTGTCAGACTTCTACTGACTAAAAACCGAACCCATGTTCTTTCTTTGCCCTTGCGCCGAGGCCACGTTATCTAGTACAAAAATCCGCGGCCCCGTCGGGGCCCTTTAATTTCCTTACAAATGATTTTATGGTGCCTAGGTACTCTAGGTAGACAGGGCATATTAGGCATCATTACAGTACATTGCTAGCAGACGCTGGCTAAATATATCATTGTATAAATAATATAGGTAAGTATCTCACCAATCATCAGAGTTCAAGTTCTCATCATTATCCTCTCCTTCTGCAGTTTTCTCTGCAGACGGTTCGCCCTCTGTCTCTGCCTTCACCTTGATAGCATGAAGTTTGGTCTTGAACTTAGCCAGCAGTTTTAGAGTGAAATCTTCCCTAGAACAACATCAAAAACATTATACATTTAGGAAACAAACACATAACCCTCCTTTTGGGCTTCGCCGCAGTCGGGTAAAAACACGGAGCCAACTCAACTCGGTTGGGCAACTCTTTATGGCTCCGTGTACAGCCTCGCGTGATGCGGACACATGAGTGTCACTTGTTTCCTTCGCGTGAGCACACGAGTACTGATCAACCGTCTCAACACAAACCGTGTCGCAGTGGCTCGTGGCATACTCTATCTACAGCTATACTGTAGTACACTACGGAAAGCACTACAGCAATATAGTAAATAAAAGTAGGTACTACAGCGCCATCTATACCACAAATGAAGAAGTAACATTAAAATTCAAGTTATACGCGACTAAAGCCTATAATTATAGAAAATCCTGACAAGAACTCATTCTGATCCAGCCAGACCCTTTGTTGTCTTCTCCCAGTGACGCCTAAAGTCGAGGCTCGTACGGTGTCATTAGTGTGTAGTCGCTTAGTTTGTAAGTTTTTAGTCTGGCTGGATACCTTACATTCAAATTACCTACAGGATAGCCCGGTTAATCAGACGACAACCTGCTAGGTTGAACTGTGAGATGTCATTCATAAAAATACTGACAACTATTGGGCACCACCACAAATACAACTGGTCGCAGGATCCTCCCTTTTCTTAGGGGGATGAAGAACTTTCCGCCCTTTTCCTGATAGCCCTAAAATACAACGCCTTTTATTATCTACGCAGTAGCTTGAGCTTGTAGTTTGTGGCCAAAATGTTAAACTTTTTACGGTTTAAAGTCACTGTGATGAATTTCATCATTTATGTAGCAAGAGTAATTCAGGAGCATGCTGAAAATAAAGTCATCGCAAATAATGTTTTTTTCTTGGTAATATTTAAGTACTTATTTTGTTTAATATTTTTATTATTCCACATTGTAAATTCTTTCTTTTATTTAATATGTGTTTTGTCTTGTATTTTTCTGTTATATTGTACATGATTTTCTCAATGGAAAGAGGGAATGGGGGGGTTGGAGTGTAGCCTTAGGGGCACTATGGCGCGAGGACTTAGAAAAATTTCGTGAAAAAAAATTTTTTTTTTTTTTCGGAAATTCCTCATTTTTTTTTCAGTTTCGGGTTGACCTTGACCATAGAACGTACAGGACTTAGTCAAATTGTCGGAGGTATTTTTTTTTTACAGATGTTGGCTATTTTTATTGCAGCATCTTATTAACCTGGTCCATAGAAACCATTTAAGCTCCGAGACACATGGTCCTACGACGCACCATTTTGGAAATATATAGCGTTCTAGATAAAACGAAGAAAAATTCGTAGGACCATAACTCGGAAACGGTGCGTCGTAGGACCATGGTTTCCAGGACCTAAATAATTTCTATGGTCAAGGTCAACACGAAACAAAACAAAAATGAGGCTTTTCCGAAAAAAAAAAATTCAGGAAAATTTACTGTCCCGAAATTTTTTTTTAACTAAAAATTTTTTTTTTTTGTTTTCTTTGCTGCTCATAGCGCCCCTAAGCGTATACTCCAACTCCTAAAAATCCGCCCCTAAGACGACCCACTGACCAATGGGGGCCCTTTGCCATGTTGTAGGATACAACAGGGTCATAATAAATAAATAAGAGGAATGGACAAGCTTTGATAAAATAAAACAATCAATAAAATTTTACAAAATTACACTTTATTAATTTGTATTACAATTAAAAGATTATTATGTTCATAATACCTTATTTGGAATGATTATCACATTATAAAAAACCTAAGGCTAATAGTTTATCATATAAAAATAAGGCAACCTTCTATTTCTTCGTTTAGCGAAGACTCTTCAGTATTTTCCATACCATGGCTTTTCTTTAGTACTGTACTAATAATACCTTCACTAAAATTTAATACATGACTTTAATGATTTTGTTTTATAACTCAATTTTAAGCTTTCCGGTTTATAATTAAACTTATACTGACAATTTTATTTATTTGTATAAATGTACTCAAAAACTACGTTAATATTGTATGGCATAATAATGGTGAGGTGAGCTGATTATATATTTATAAATACTTGCCTAATAGGTTATATTTGAATTTTAAAAAACTTACTTATATCTAATGTGAAAAAATCTAAAGTTTTTGGCGTTCGTTTGTGACTTGCAAAAGGTATCATACCTATCATCATCAACATCATCATTTTAGCCGAAAGTCGACCACTGCTGGACTTAGGCCGCCCTCAAGTGTCGCCACATTGACCAGTCTCGTGGGACGGTAAAAGGTATTATACAAGCAGTCGCAGCGAAGTGCGAACGCATCAACGAGGCCCCATCAACAATACTTTTTTAACACTTAAAACGTGTCTTTGTTGCTGCAACTACCCTAATTTGAAGCAAAATACAACCTAGGGTGGAGCCAGCTTGATGTAAATTCTTTTTTGCGACGTTGTCGATCGATATTACATCGTAATTTCACACCTAAATTTCGGCAATTTTGTTTATAGGGGTCAACAATACTTTTTAACACTTAAAACGTGTCTTTGTTGCTGCAACTACCCTAATTTGAAGCAAAATGCAACCTAGGGTGTTATTATTATATTACATCGTAATTTCACACCTAAATTTCGGCAATTTTGTTTTGCTGCCGCTACTGAGAATTTACTGATGGAAAAAACTCAACACTTTCCCCGACCCGGAATTTGAACCCAGGACCTCATGTTCAGGAGTCGCGCTTGTAACCATCTGACCAATGAGGCAGCTTGAATAGTGTTCTATTTAATTTTTATTAAAAAAAAAATAACAAACCCAATACATGCGCAAAATCATTAGTATTCAGTAGTATGACAAAAATAACATTTTAATTTAATTAAAAATAGTTGCAAATCACTGGCCACTATATTCCTCCTAATGAATAACTTTTGATATGCATATTAATGAATTTACGCCTTCAACTTAAATCTAATTCTCAAGCAAACACTCTTCTAAATCATCCGAATCGTTGATAACGGCCTCATCCCATGGCCCATATTTATTGTCCTTATATTTCTGCCAATAAACAAAGAAAAACGGGCAATACCCACTTAAAATAAAAACTAATAAAATGAAATAACACAACAAGGTATTCGAAACAGAATACAAACAAACCACAGTTAATACTAAAGTGACAAAGTAGAACAAATTAAACAATTTCGTATGCAATATTGAGTTGAACAACTGAGGGCTTAGTACAAATAAAATGACAGAAATTGTAAGAAGGACAAAAGCATCGAAAGGAGTTGATAATCTTGAAACTAAACAAACTGAGGCGAAAATTGCAGCGTTGATAGAAAGAGAATTTGATACTAAGGCAACTGGTACATTATAATCGAAAAATATCATATGTATTACCATCATTATGACTGCCCAAGCATATATTGTGTCTGTACTTACCGTATCTGTCAAAGTATGCAATATAGGAGACAGTAAATATCCTATAGTAACATATACTAATACTGTTTTAAAGTGCCTCAAAACAGCGCTCCCAGCAAACGTTATATACAGTAAGTAGCTAAGAAAAGTAGTTAAAATAGATGTGTATATAACCGTATATGTATGCACCCAATCGTTGTACATATATACAAAAATGACAGCGTATAAAACACATATGCAAAGTCGTAAGACAACGCGAAATGAGCCTTGTATAGCTTCAGGTAAAGTGACTTTTTCAACGTTCAAGTTTTTGCGGAGTTCTCGAAGGAAGTTTCGATCGGTGTGATTGTCAGGGTATTCCCGGTTTTCGTAAAGGTTTTTGACCCAGGGTTTTCTTCGGATGGGTTTCCGGGTCTGCTTTTGGCGTCCGATTCTGAAAGACGGTCCTGAGTTAGAGATTCTTGCGTCTTGAGGGCACACTTAATATAAGTAGTCATCATAATTTTCCTGCCCTTATCCCAAATTAATTTAGGGTCGGCGCAGCATGTCTTCGTCTTCCATACTTCTCATTCTTTACATACTTTATCTAAGTAGCCGGTGAGACACAACTGATTTTGTATGTAGTAGGTATACCACTTTTTCACTTCAACACATAAAAGAATATTGATTTATACACCATTTTCTCACTCAATGATTTATTAAAAACGGTTAGGAAGCATCAAATAAATAATAATATTTGATAGGCTTTTAGAGTTAATTCAGTATTATAGCAAAGTCCGCAAGTTTCGACTATAGTCGTGTCGTTTTTTTTATAAACTAGCTGTGCCCTTCGTCACACGAAATTCCTTTTTTTTTAATACGATTTTGGTAACAATTTTAAGGGTTTAAAATAAAATGAACCTAAAATACACCTTATAATATAACATCAGTCATGTGCCAGCAAAAGTTCTGTCAAACTAGGTCCAGCCGTTTCGGAGATTAGACGGAACAAACAGGCGAATAGACTAATGTTTTAAAAGTAACATTATTTTGAACTATTTTCATTTTGTCAAAAATAGTTCAATCAATATTTAAGACTAGCTTTTGCCAGCGGCTTCGCCCGCGTGATAATGACGATTTTCCATACAAACTTTCATCCCCTATTTAACTAGGTACCTTAGGGGTTGAATTTCGAAAAATCCTTCGTTATTCCTTGTCTACATTATAAAGGGAACCTCTGTGCAAAATTTCAGCTTTCTAGGTCCAAGCGTTTGGGCTGGGCGTTGATGAGTCAGTCAGTCAGTCAGTCAGGACTTCTCTTTTTATCAATATTTAAGATCTTTGTGCACTATGCCAACATCCGACCACGTGTTTGCAGAAAATTGTTTTTAGTTGATGTTCTTACAACCCAAGTTTTACCCAGTTTCAGAGTAATCCGCGAAGTACCTTAATAAAATTAAATAAAAATAATATTCACCTGGCAGCCCCCTTCTTAGGCAACTTCTCTTTCATCTTCCTATACTTCTCTTGTTCTTCAACGTACTTCTTATACATTTCGTTATTTTCTTCCGTCTTCTGAGCGTCCTTGGCTTCTTCTTTAGCGCTCTGTTCTTTGAGTGTCTGCTCTTTTATCTTCTCTTCTTTAGAAGTCTTCATTTCCTTGCGTAGCGCCTTTATTTCGCTTTGGATTTTTTCTCTGTAATTATAAATTGGGTGAGTTAGATTGTGCATTTATTTACCATTAACAGTCTTCATAAAAAACTTTTTAACAAAAAATAAAACCGACTTCAAAAAAAAAAACAAAAAAGTGAAAAATAAACTTTAGAAGAAAAATCAGTTTCTGAGGTCGGCGGCAAAAAAATGAAATCAAACAAACAAAAGTCACCGACTTCAGAAACTGATTTTACTTCTAAAGTTTATTTTTCACTTTTTTGTTTTATTTTTTTGAAGTCGGTTTTATTTTTTGTTAAAAAGTTTTTATTTTTCACTTTTTAGTGTTTCACAATCATGTAAGAATAAGAATAGAATACTTAAGAATAATTTATTGTTCCAGAAATTAAATTCGTTACATTGATTCCTGAAACTCACACTAGGATTCCCTGTGTCGTGAGTTCCAAGCTCATTCGTTCCGTTGACATACTTGTGACACAAATAATATTCTAAACAATAATTTTCTAAATCTAACAGTAATTTACCTACTATCTAAACAATATATAATCTAAGAAAGGAAAACACAGTAAGAAAGTGCCTGTGTGTATGGTATTTGTGTGAGTGTTAAGTGTACGTGTGTGTGGTGTGATGGGGGGTAAAATACAGTCGTGTTGGTGTTGTGAGAGTAGGTCTGAATGTTATAACCGTTCTTGTTTATGGAAGTTTGTGATATATAATAATAATAATAATCGTTTATTGGTCTCAATTAAAATATAGCCTAATACAATTTCATTATCGGGGATTCTATACAAAAAAAGGCTGAATAAACTATACGGACGCCTGACTTCCAAACTAGGTAAAAAAACCTGTATCTTGGAAATCAGTTCACTTCCATGGACAAAATGAAATGGAGAAAGAAAAAAAAATAAAAAAATATAGTAATACATAATATATCGTCCCCGTAGAACGAAAAGTCACTAAGTCCAAAAATGGTCAAAATGGTTTTAAATGCCATCAAACTCACTGAATTTTTCTGCATATTTCTATGTAACTATAATTTCAATAAGTTATATAGTTTTTGTTTTAGCTTGTGCGAAAACACATCATGTTTACATGTTGAACCTTAAAATTGGGGGAACAATTAACTAAGTTACTTCATTATTTTATGACTACCTAAAATCAGCAAGACACAATACCTAAGTAAACTTAGTTATTTTTTCTTAAAAAAAATAAAGTTGTAATAAAAGCTTTATTTGTTTTCAAATTCACCAAAACAATTTAGTTAATTTTAGAATAAACCGTTAGTTACAAAATATGAAAGCGAAAACTAACTATGTATACTTAGTGATTTCTCGATCGACACAACAATAATGTTTAGCATTAATCTACATACGCAAAAAATAATTAAATCATATTAAGGAGTTTTTCTATACCTTGAGACAACGAAATCATAGTTTTCGTAATATCACTAAAAGGTTTTAATGATTTTTTAAACAACTTTTACGTACATTATACAGATAAGTATATTTCGCGCGCGATTTAGTGAGTTTACCGCCTTCGTTGGCTGCCGAATAAGGAGTTAGTTATCTTTCTTGTGTCGCGCACAGCCAGTCGCGACGCGTGCGTTGAACAAGGAGCTCACGTTTTACTTTATTAAAATAAGGAAAGAACAGTTACATGAAACCTAAAAAAAAAAAACATTCAAGTAATACAAAATACACGAATCAAGACATCAAAAGTTACATGAAACCTAAAAAAAACATTCAATTAATACAAAATACACGAATCAAGACATCAAAAGTTCAAAAATCTAAATCGTTTTCAGCTTCTTCTGTTACATCTGGTTCACACAATCTGTCTACAACATCTTTACCAGTGGGTCTTAAAATGAACGTGGACAAAACCAAGGTTATGTCGAATGTTCATGTAACACCCACTCCTAACAAGATCGGAGACTCTACGCTCGAAGTTGTGGACGATTATGTCTACCTGGGACAAACGGTCCAGTTGGGTAGATCTAACTTCGAGAAAGAGGTCAATCGTCGAATCCGACTCGGCTGGGCAGCGTTCGGGAAGCTGCGCGGTATCTTCTCGTCCAACTTACCCCAGTGTCTCAAGACGAAAGTCTATGACCAGTGTGTGTTGCCAGTGATTACATACGGGACCGAAACGTGGTCGCTCACAATGGGCCTTATCAGAAAGCTCAAAGTCACCCAAAGGGCAATGGAGAGGGCTATGCTCGGAGTTTCCTTGCGTGATCGAATCAGAAATGAGGACATCCGCATGAGAACCAAGGTTACCGACGTAGCCCGAAGAATTGCCAGACTTAAGTGGCAATGGGCAGGGCACATTGCTCGCAGAACGGATGGCCGATGGGGCCGAAAAGTTCTGGAATGGCGACCGCGAACCGTAAGACGTTGCGTTGGAAGGCCTGACACTAGGTGGACCGATGACCTGGTGAAGGTTGCAGGAACCCGCTGGATGAGAGTCGCATGGGACCGGTCAATGTGGCGACGCCTGGGGGAGGCCTATGTCCAGCAGTGGACGTCTTTTGGCTGAAATGATGATGATGATGATCTTTACCAGTAGGCAGAGTTTCATACCAAGAATGAAGCTCTTGAGGTATAATCCCTTTGGTGCAAAGATTCAACAGGTCCTTTTTCTTAGCTTCGGATATTGGAATTGGGTTAGAATAGGCCTTTGGAATTACATATTCTTTTAATTTGTCAATCTTGTCTTCTTTTCTGCCTTCACTATCATTGTCCTCAATTGCATGATCATCTAGAGCTTTTTTCTTCCGTCTTGTAACACGAGGAGCAACTTCACCTAGGGTTTGAAATACATCAAATTCGGAATACGGGCCAGCGTGTGTGTAACGGAATTTGACCAGACCAGGATGTTGTTTTTCGAATCTAAGACACTTAATTTTTAGCCACATTATTTTTGTACCCTCCCTGTCCTTACTTGTATTTATAAGGAAGTGTTCAATTAGAGCTTTTACGTCTATCATATCGTCATAGGTCATTTCTTTAACGATGTATGGCGGTGCCGAACTCCTGTGTCTTTTTGAACGAGCATGAACCATGATGCTGGGTTTACACTCTCGCGCGAGTGACGAGACGAGCCGCGAGGCGAGGCACGAGTCGAGTGTGTGAATGGTGTGTTTGTGACTCGCCTCGCAACTCGTCTCGTCACTCGCAGCGCTCGCGTCGGGGGCGGTTTGTATGCGTTAGCTAACGTTAACCTGTAGCTCATTTACACTCTCGCGCGAGTGACGAGCTGCGAGGCGAGGTGCGAGACGAGCTACGAGGCGAGAGTGTAAACCCAGCATAATAGATTCGAAAAACAACATCCTGGTCTGGTCAAATTCCGTTACACACACGCTGGCCCGTATTCCGAATTTGATGTATTTCAAACCCTAGGTGAAGTTGCTCCTCGTGTTACAAGACGGAAGAAAAAAGCTCTAGATGATCATGCAATTGAGGACAATGATAGTGAAGGCAGAAAAGAAGACAAGATTGACAAATTAAAAGAATATGTAATTCCAAAGGCCTATTCTAACCCAATTCCAATATCCGAAGCTAAGAAAAAGGACCTGTTGAATCTTTGCACCAAAGGGATTATACCTCAAGAGCTTCATTCTTGGTATGAAACTCTGCCTACTGGTAAAGATGTTGTAGACAGATTGTGTGAACCAGATGTAACAGAAGAAGCTGAAAACGATTTCGATTTTTGAACTTTTGATGTCTTGATTCGTGTATTTTGTATTAATTGAATGTTTTTTTTTTTAGGTTTCATGTAACTTTTGATGTCTTGATTCGAGTATTTTGTATTACCTAATTGAATGTTTTGTTTTTTTTTTTTAGGTTTCATGTAACTGTTCTTTCCTATATTTTTAATAAAGATTAATGATTGTACTATCAATTATATTTTAATGATTTTCTTACCCTCAATTATAGGAGTGATAAAATACTTAGTCATTATTTTCAGAATATTATGTTGCTCTCGTAAAGAAGTTACAATATAACTAAATCAAGTTAATTTCTATCAAATTCGTTTAAAGATGGGCGTAAAATGACTAACTCAGATCGAAAAATCACTAACTTAGTCCGAAACTAAATAATTCAAGGGTAAAAATTAATTACCTTCGTTTTTCTTAATTATCTTTAAAACAAATGATTTTCTTTCAATATGTTTTATTAAAAAATAAGCCTGAATTAAATACCAATGAGATAAGATCATAAATTTAGAAATATCTATTGTCAAATGAAAGTTATGTTTTTTTATCTTTTTTTTTTTTTTGAAGCCTCGTTTCTCATATTGGTCATTTTCCACTTAATGACTTTTCGCTCTACGGGGACGATATAGTTGTAAATACATAGGTATGTAAATGCAGAAGTGCCCATCAAAGTGAACTATGTGCCTGTTTTAGGAAAAGAGGCTTTCAGTCAGGTCATAGTCCAGTGTAAGAAGCCACTTTGTTACCGCAATTCTACATTTAGTTTGTGTAAGATGCAGAATTTCGTGTCGGTCATTGAGTTTCGCATAAAGGTGCGGTCCCATGAATCCGTAAGACCTTCTACCGATTGTTTTACGGCATCGAACCCTTTCCCAATGTACCCTTCTACTTGATCGGAGACAAGTGTTCAGGGAGGTTTTGTGAAACCTTAGAGTGACAGACAGAGAATGTAAAGCTGTCTGACTCTAAGAACTCCCACTTCGGTGTATAGTGTGTTGGTGGGGTAGTGGAACAGTCGTCTGTAAGCAACTTTAAGCAAAGCTCGCTGAGCTCTTTCTACCTTCATAAATGCGGTTTTGCCAGCTGCTCCCCATGCTATTATGCAATAGTTTAAAACTGATTGACACAGAGAGTGTAAGTTCACATGTTCATGGGTCATACTCATAATGTGGACAATGTAGTTTTTTTTGGAGTTTTGTTGATTTTTCAAAAACCGCTTGTCCGATTTCGATAAAAAAAAATATGGGACCATTTAGGAAGTACTTATACCCTTTTTTTCCAACAAAAAAAGAATTTTTCAAATCGGTTAGCAAGAGACGGAGTTATGCCCGAACAAACATAAAAAAAACAAACAAACATCCGAATTGAGAACCTCCTTCTTTTTAAGAAGTCGGTTAAAAAGATGAAGGTTACAATAGGGATATTTCCTACCTAAAAATGTTATTCTAATTAGTCCGTCTGTTAGATTATCGAATCAATAAAAATTGATGAAGGTAAAACACGTCAAAGATTTGAGTGGGGGCTTGTGACGTCACTCGCCGGTAAAAAGTGTCATACTAATGTCTTAAAATATGACGTCACACGAGTTTTCAAAGCACTGTACCGTCAACATTGTTTGTTTACGTGCAAAAATAAAAAATATGTGTCCAATATTTTTTGGAAATCTATCTGACGGACTAATTAGATTTTTTGTCGTTTCGCCTAATAAAACACTCACTTTTCCTTCTTCCTAGCATCGTCTTTCTCTTTCCCAATATAATACTCTTCTACCGGACCGTCACTATCTTCTGCCTTCTCTTCTTCTGGCTGACTCTCTTCTGTCTTCTGTCTCTTGTTGTCGCCTTCTGGACTCTTACCTCTCTTCTTGGAGCTCAGTTTGTCTCTTATGTTAGTTACTGCTGCTGCAACTTCTTTTAGCTTTTCTTCTTTTTGTTCTTGTGTCAGTTCTGTGTTTTCGGCTAGTTCTGCTTCTAGCTCTATTTCTAGAAGAAGAGAAGATTGTTTTGGTTCAGTATAAAAAATAACAAATGATATGGAATTTGCTAGTAATGGGTGTAAAGTAACCTTAACGATTCCCCGTTTTTGCGAAGAATTATTTAGCGAGGCCCAGTGGTGGCACCCCGACTTGCGAACTCTAAGTCGAGGGTTCGAACCCAAGTAATCGCATTACTTTGTGTAATTTATTTCATCACCACTGCTCTCAAAAACGGTGAAAGAAAAAATCGTGAGGAAACCGGCATGTCCTAGAACTAAAAACTCGAAGACTTGTGACTTCTTCCAATCCGCACTGTGCCTGCGTGGTAGATTATAGCCCATTCCCTCTCAAAGAGAGGAGGCCTGTGGGAACATTTTTTTATTTTTTTTAAACGCTGCCCCACACTAGGAATTTCTCCTGTATCGTGGGTGCGTTCACAGAAAATTTAAACTCACATACACAAATACCCAAACCCGGAACAACTATCTGTAGGTCTTACAAATATACACAGACATACATTAATAGGCTGTTGATGATGATGAGTCGGTTTATTGAGAAAGGTTATAAGCTATATTTATGTGACTGGTGACCTGCAACACAGGTTTGTCCTAAAAACCTACATCAGTTACCAGTCTCTCACAATGCAATACAGCTGAGACATTTTTTATACATTAACTTTAAGTCAGCGTTCTGAAGACAGAATAAATTATAATAATCATTTTTGTAACGGAGTCCCGTATCGCACCTCATCTTTCTGATTTATTTACGAGGCTGCCGGCCGATAATGTGTAAGAATGAAAAACGACGCCAAAAACGACACCTTTTTGCAATGATTTTTGAGGCTCTTTCCCGATCACCTAGGAAACAAAAGTGTTTTTAATCGATTCAGTTTGCCGTCAATTGAGAGTATAATCAAAAATAGTTTAACCCTTTAACAGTCTTTTTATTATTATTATAAATATTTTTAAAAATGATGAATTGGTCCAATAGCTGTAAGTATATCTACCTGCAGCGGTCTTGTTGCTGAGCTTAGGGTCCTGTAACAAGTCGTGGGTAGACTTGGGTTTGCCGCGGTACTCCTGGGCTTCTCCCTCGTCTTCCTCTGCTTCCTCGCCGAACGATAGGAGGCCGAAGTTTCTGAAAGAGATTTTATATTAGTCTAGCTGTTGCCCGCGACTTTTGTCTGCGTGATCTATGAAAATATTATTTCCACATTTGAATCGATTTTTTTGTTATTTTTTGCAACACTTGATCTAAATAAACGTATGCCCCGTATGGCATCAGCTACCTGCCTGTAGTAAAAGTTCCGTCAAAATAGTATGTACTCACTACTCACTAATAAAACAATAAAACTAGTAATTTCAAAATAACTAATTTTGAAAACATAATTCAATGAATAAGGGTCAGAGGCACTTGAGCAGCATAAAAATGCTGACAGCAGGTTATGCACTAACCAGATGGTAAAATAACAATTGAGAACTTGAAGTAGTCCTCCTGACAGTTTTTCGCCATGGCGGTCAATCTTAGAGGATAATAGTCATCGGCGCAGGAGATGAAATGAAATGAAATGAAATATATTTATTTGCCAGAATATAGGTACATACATAATAAGATGGTAAAATAATTTTAGTCTCACTATATTCGACTCATCAGTCGTGCAAATATTTCTGGTACATGCATAACAATAATACATAAGTACATTAATTGCATTAGTCACAAACATCATAATCGTAATAATAAAATAAAATTTATGGTTTTGCTGCGTTGATAAAAAAATAAAAAAAAATACGGCAAATTACATTATAAAATACATTAGATTAGTTTAATATAGAATTTCACAGTCAAGACAGTTCATCAATTTGTTGATTAGATTTTAGATATTTAATGTCAATAATTATGTAAATAAGTGAAAAATTATCATGTCAAAATATTATCATGTCAAAAATGTTTCAAATTATGCATCATGTCTGTTTAAAATTTAAATAGTCGTCTATTGAATAAAAACATCTGTCACAAAGCCAATTGTTTAAAGTTCTGTTAAATTCTAAATTATTCATTTTTCTTATTTTTACTGGTAGATTATTATAGAGATATTGGTATTGGTGTGCAAGCGGCACAGGGGCACTTTCTGTGCCTTTATTCGCAGTCCGAAATGGCAATTATTATAGCACTAGCTGTTGCCAGCGGCTTCACCCGCTACAATTCGAAAATAATCCCACGGGGAGATAAAATCGGGATAAAAACTATCCTATGTGTTAATCCAGGTTATAAACTATATGTCTACCAAATTTTATCCAAATCCGTTCAGTCGTTTTTGCGTGAAAGAGTAACAAACATACACACTCACACATAACTCGCCTTTATAATATTAGTTGATGTGATTTATCACTTACTTAACCCCCTGCCGCTCCTTCTTCTTTTTCTTCGGCTTCTCGTCCTCCACGACTTCCCGCACCCTTGGCTCGATGTCAGTGAAAGGGTTGATGATGACCGTGGTACTGGTGATCTTGTGCGGGTGGTCTGGTCTGTCGTCCGGGCCTATTAGACCCTCGGAGAGCTTTAGGACGTTGTAGATTGTTTCTCCTGGTGAAAAATAAAAAAAAATAAAAATTTTGACCTTGGTCTGCCTTATTGGTCTAGTGGTCAAGCGCGACTGCAGTGCTTAACCCATTGACCGCCTCGGTCAATGGGTTAAGCACTGCAGTTAAGACGACAAGCCAAAAAGTACCTTAAGTCGACAGACTTAGGGCACTTTTTTGCTTGTTCGGCTTGTCGTCTATACGTGATTGTAACGTGGCGCTCAAAAGGTTAAAGGTACCAGTTGGTAGCCGACTGCACGCAGCAGCAGCAGACGACATGTCGTCGCGTCATGTCTCTGCAGTCAAGATTTCGAACCCGATTGCAAATAACTATTAGTAAATAACTCTAAACACGCTCGACGTGTCGTTGCTCCGGCATCAGTGGCACTACTGATCTGCGGTCGGACGACACGTGCGTCTGCCGCTCGACGACGCGTCGCTTCATGTCGCTAACTACAGAGGGAATTTAATAGAAATACGTAGAAACCAGTCGTGTCGCCGCGACACGTCGCCTGTTGCTGCTGCGTGCAGTCGGCTACCAACTTGTACCTTAACCTTTTGAGCGCCAGTCACGTATAGACGACAAGCCGAACAAGCAAAAACGTGCCCAAAGACTGTCGACTTAAGGTACTTTTTGGCTTGTCGTCTTACTTCACTGTGGCGGTCAATAGGTTAAGGGTTCGTTTCCTAGGTCGGGCAAAGTCTTATTAGGTTTTCCTATCGGAAATCTCACTGTAGCAGTCATGGAGTCTGGATTTGTGCCCGGTTCGATGGCAATAGGCTCGCCCCTATTACATGGAACTTAACATAATAAACTGCCATCTTCTTTTCTAGACTTGCCATTTAATGAGTTTAAAGCCAAAGTTAAATCTAATCTTTGTTTAAAAGCTTACTATTCTATTAACGACTACTTAGATGATAAGAATAGTTGGTCGCTGAGTTGAACACAAGACAATGTTTGTTATTTGTGTTCTTTCTCCAAAATTAGTTTACTGTTATGTTATGTATTTATTATTTTATTTTTACATTGTTTACACTTACTTTGTAATTTGTATATACTTTTGTTTATTACTGATTGTGTCTGTAGTAAATCTTAAATTTAACTGACACCTTGCTATTGTATCGAGTCTGGTTCTTCTAACCAACCAAACAGACAGATGTGTGCTGGGGAGTTTGTTCCGCCACTTCTTCTTTCCAGCTAAACACTAGGAAGTGCCGATGGGTGGGCGTTTTTGGGGGACTGTCTTATAAAAAATGTAAATACAGTGAAACCTGGTTAAATGTGTCTCAGATATTCAATTTGTTTCATGGGACCCCAGTATGAGTTCCAGTTATAGAGATTTCTCACTTATCCATGTCCCAGTTAGCCAAATTTCACTGTAGTAAAGTAAAGTAAAGTAAATTTTGACCTTCGAAAAGTGCTGATTATCAGCCTAGTTTGAATAAATGAATTTTGATTTTGATTTTAATGTGCGAAATGTGGGTGTACTTGTTTGATACACCACTGCCTAAGCCTTCAAGGATTACAGGCAATCATCATCATCATCATCATTTCAGCCAAAAGACGTCCACTGCTGGACATAGGCCTCCCCCAGGTGTCGCCACATTGACCGGTCCCGTGCGTCTCTCATCCAGCGGGTCCCCGCAACCTTGACCAAGTCATCGGTCCACCTAGTGGGAGGCCTTCCAACGCAACGTCTTCCGGTTCGCGGTCGCCATTCCAGAACTTTACAGGCAATGGCATGAGATAATGTTATGGTACTTCACTTCTGATACAGAAAAGTCAGGAGCATCAATCAGAATCTTCACATATTAACACAAAATGTTTAGTTCAATAAGTAACAAAGAATCGTGACCGTTCAAAGGAATGGAGGGAGGCCTTTGCCCAGCTGTGGGACAAATAAAAAAATTAAAAAACAAAGGGACACCAACCTGTAACCTTCCCAAAGATAGTATGTTTGTTCTGCAGCTCCGGAGTAGCAGCAAGGGTAAAGAAGAACTGTGAGGCGTTGTCATCTTTACCAGCATTAGCACTGGCTACTAAACCACGGCGGTTGAAGCGGAGACGGGAGTGGAATTCGTCCTGTTAATGGAAGTATAGATGAAAATAATTTTTCACTCCTCTTGCTCAAAAAGAACGTCATAATAGCATACCAGAGCGGGCCTAAAATTGCATATATTGCCCTAGGGCTAAAAGTAAATCTCGTACGGCAACTTGTTCAGCTAGCTGGTGCGTGATTTAGTTTCAAGTAATTTTTTATTTTATTTTTAAAAATGGAACTAAACGCGCTGAATGCCGAACTCTTTGGTAGAATGTGTGCGTTGCATTGCAGCTACAGAAGAAATAAAAAACAGGCATTGGCGCGAAATTTTTGGAATTGTATTATTAAATTGAATTTAATTTTTAATAAAATAAACCCCATATATTGAACATGGTTATTTTATTTTCTCGCAATCGTAGTGAAAAGTACAGTGTAACACACGGCGCTAAAATCCCATTATAACTCGGTTCCTATTTACTACCTCGCTAAGGCTGACTGTCCACTGAAGCGGAGCGAGGCTGCTCAGCGGTGAAACGGAGAAATATTAACCAATAGCACTGCATAAAATCTTCGCTCCGGTCCCAGTATGCAATCTTATTGGTTAATATTTGTGCGTTTCTCCGCTCCGCAGCCTCACTCCGCTTCAGTAGACAGGCGGCCTTAAGCTCGGCAGTAAAACTACCTCGTATATAATGGGTCATTTTAGGCCCTTGTATTACAATGTACTATATTTACTTATTCTGTTTATTCATTTTCTGCCTTACTTTTTACATTCTAAATATTAATACAAAAAAAACCAGCCAAGTGCGAGTCGGACGCGCGCATTATGGGTTCCATACCTTCATATCGACGACACGGTTGGCGCAGTGGCTCAGGCAATGGACTGCCGCGCTGCGTGTCGCGGGTTCGATCCCCGCACGGAACAAATATTTGTGTAAGACAGATACACACACAGACAGACAGACAGACAGATTTGTTTGTGATAGTTGTTCCGGGTCTGGGTATTTGTGAGTTTAAATGTTTGTGAACGCACCCACGATACAGGAGAAATTCCTAGTGTGGGGCCACGTTTAAAAAAAAAACAGCCATAATATATTCATTGTTATAGCGGCAAAAGAAATACACATTCTGAGAAAATTTCAACTGTCTGCCTATTACGGATCATGAGATCACAACAAACAGACAGACAGGGGAGGTTTAATAACAGGTTCTAGGTTCCTGTTGGCTACCGATTAAATCAAATGTCTATATAGTTATAACCAACTAGTATCCAACTTATAAACTAATGATAAAAGAGAAAAAAGCATAAAGTGAATCTCCAAACACAAAACATCATCTCAGTTACACCTTAAATGGAGCACCGTAGATAGACTCTCCGCCTGTCCCATCACCATTTGGATCACCACCTTGCACAATGAACTCTGGTACCACTCTGTGGAATATTGTGCCTGAAATATAATAAAATTATAATTATATAAGAATTTTGCAAGAGTTTTAGGGTTGAGTTTAAACTACTAACTGCCGCACTCAGAGAGCTTTAATGATTACTTAGGCCATCACTAATGCCCGGTTTCTGAGGCACTTTATCTGTGGTTTATCTATTCATATGCGTACATTTGAATAGATAAACCACAGATAAAGTGCCTCAGAAACCGGGCATTAGTAAAGGTTTTGACAGTTTTTGTATGGCAAAACTGTCAAAACCTTTACTTAGTGATGGCTTAAAAGCTCTCTGAGTGCGGTAGTAAGAGCACTTTATATCCAACTACAGGGCAAAAGACTTAGTTATTGAAGGAGTAACATAATAAACGCAAGACCTTCTGTGTACTACCTCAAACCACATAACTGAAAAAATTAACTTTTTCAGGAATATCAGGAAGGTCAGCAACAGTTAGTTTCTATAGTAAGTTGTGTTTGTTTTTCAATCATTATCATTATTGATAATTAATTTAGTAATTCTTTTTTATTCTGTTCTCACAATTAGTGTTATAGCTTACCATTGTAATACCCTTCCATGCATAACTGTATGAAGTTGCGGCAAGCCTTCGGAGCCTCCTTTGTCCATAGCTCAATATCTATTTCTCCTGCTGTTGTTTTTAATAGCACCTGGAATTTAAAGGTTAGTTATTTATCCATTAATCCACTCATGCTAACACTATTACATTGTTACACCAATTTGGGCAGAAAAAGGGAGATTTAAAGGAATTGTTTACTTGGTTCAAATCTAGGGTGGGAAACTCTGATATCAATATAAAATATGTGAGAAATATTTGAAAACATAATCTGCGCCTCCATGATTTATATTTGTGATTTTATTTTGTAGGTATTGAAGGAAACTAAGAAAGTGTATAACCTCTTTATTAAAAATTAATTTACCTCAATTATTTGAAAGATATACAATACTTAATACCGTTCAGATTAATAAAACTACAGTAATTCTATTATATATACAGCTTAATAATGGACATAATAGAGTAAAACTAAAATATTATTCATACAAGCGTAACACTTAATTACCTTGCCTAATGCAGGCGGTTCCTGGATATAAATGTTACTCATTTTGTATCTTACACAAGCACTGTCTTATATACTACGGTTTTCTCTATTTAACACATTTACAGCATTTTATTTAAATAAATAATCAACAGTTTTGCTTCTCGCCTCCTTTCAAACAAAACAAATATTAGTAATGTCAAAATCAACTGACATTATTTTGACGTTGGTTTTGGTTTTCGATCCACGTATTTATTAATCACTGAAACCAAGTCTTTTAAGCAAAGAAATAAACAGTCTTGGAATTTCAAAATAATTATTAGGGATTGATCATGAAAGATTAAAGGTGTTGGCTCATTAAATATTTAAAATAGGATTCATTATCATAGATTTAATAATAATATTTTTTTTTTTTTTTAATAATATTCCACAACTATCACACAACGCCATCTAGTCCCAAGCTAAGCAAAGCTTGTGTTATGGGTACTAGACAACTGATAAACATACTTATATATTTCTAAATACATACATATTATAGATAAATTACACCCAGCCACAGAACAAAATATGATCGTGCTCATCACACAAACATTTGTCCTGGGTGGGAATCGAACCCACGACCTCCGGCATAGCAGTTAGGGTCACTAACCACTAGACCAACAGGCCAGTCACACATAGAGATACATTTACATTACATGGGACTTCAACATATCTGGTGAAATGTGGGTTTACTATTTTTTTTTTCATTTAAAAAAATAAACGTTGCCCCACACTAGGAATTTCTCCTTTAACGTGGGTGCGTTTACAAACATTGAAACTCACATACACAAACACGCCCAGACCCGAAACAACTATCTGTAGGCCATACAAATATTTGTTCCGTGCGGGGATCGAACCCGCGACTCGTAGCGCAGCAGTCCAATCGCTTAGCCACTGCGCCAACCGTGTCGTCAAACTATTAGGTACACCTCTGCCTTAACTAACCCTTGTGGATTATAAGCGTGATGTTATTAGATCAAATAAAATGTAGGTATTGTGTTTTACGGTTTTATTCAATATTTTGTGTCAATTGACTTCCGAAACAATATCTTTTTGCGATGCTCGTAGCAAGAGAGACTTAATTTCATACTTACATTGTAAGTATCTAGAATTTTTTTTATATAATTAGGTATACACATAATCAAACAGACATAGAAATCTAATTTATTTATCCGTATCTCCCATTTATTGCAAATCTATGAAGGAAGTCACGGCTCAAGGAATAATAATAATAATAAGTTCTTTATTCGTAAAATCAAAATAACAACCTTGCAGTTTTCGAGTGTAAGTTACAAATAGGCAGTACACTACTAGATGTTACAGTTTTGTTCGTTACTTACATGTTGTTATCTAGAAGTGATGGATGTTAACACAAACTGATTCACTCTGATCCCCGTACTAGTATACACTGTATTACGGTGGAACAGTTTTCCTCGTTCTGTGATTGTACTTATGTAGCAAACTTGTAACAAAACTAGCACTTAACTATAACAAATAAAAGAGTTTTAACTAATAATAGGAAAAAGCAAGCCAAAGTGTAAATTATAACTTAAACTAGGGGTAGGCAAACATAAAATAGTGACTTGAGTTTTTTAAGTTGTAGGTAGACGTTCAAGTTGACACAGTATAAGCAAAATATTTAGATGCTTAGTTTGTTTACATTGTAGTTAGTCATACTTAATAATGTTTGCCTATTATTAAAACTAGAGATAAATTATAATTAGATTAAAGTTAAAATTATTCAATTTAAAAAAAAAATAATAAGAAAAGGTCATGTTTATTTTTTTTAGCGATTATCTTAATATGTAGAAAGTGTACGTTGTATGTAAAGTGACTTGAAATGTGTGAATGAATGTATGTGTATGATGCAATTTTGGTGGAATAAGTACCTTACCAATACCATAGACCACATACCTACCATTGTATGGAAACCACTAACCTATTGACACATGCCTGACCTAGCCATAGGCTAACAAATAGATAGTCGCTCGCCAAAACCACTGCGCTAATCAATTATTTGGCTTATCTGCGTTTTAAAAACCTGTCATGTTAATGCTTTTTGTGCACTATATTTTTGGGTGGGTTCTGCACTCGGTACTTATTTTTCTTTTTTTAATTCTTCTTTTTTTTTAAATTAAATAATGTAGGTACCTATACTTCTAATAAACGGCTGAACCGATTTGTACCTATTATTTTGTTTGTGTGTATTTCAGTGGAGGTGACTGGTAGTTTTGAAAATACAATTGGAAACAGTAGATGGCGCTGTTGTCGGTATGTCATTGATCTTCTCCTAAGCGGCAGAGGCCAATTTATTGATATTTTTATGTATGTTTGATTGGGTCCCTGCAAGGTCCAAACACAAGTGTCAATGATCTTTGCCTAAACGTAAGGGACGATTTTAATGATATTATTGCACATAGATCTGTGGACAATTACTTTAAAATAGCCACGAAACACGAGTAAGCAGTAAATTAATATTCCAAACTTAAAAAAAAAAACATTCAGTAATAATTTCAGTCAGCCTCTTACGAAACAGGAGAATCATAGTAAGGGGAAACGTTTTCCGGGGCTGGAGCTGGGTCGAAACAGATACCGCGGCCCTGGAACACACAGGGCTATAGGGACTTGGGTGGGTTTTATATCAGCACAAGTTTGACTCTCCCTTACAGTCCGCCCAGGGCCCTGTTTAATAAAACTTACAAATTGTAAATTGTAAATGTAGGCTACAAGTTACAATTCTACAAGTTTCTGTTTAATAAAAACTACAAGTTACAATTTTACCATGGTGGAAAACTGACAAATTTGTAGACTTGTAGCTACAAATCTACATATTTCTGTTCAATAAACATTTTCTCTCTACAGGTGACAATTTACAAATTTGTAGGGAAAACTGTTTTATTGAACGTATAATTGTAGCTAGAAGTTTACATATTTGTAAATTGTAGAAAAATTTCGACAGGTGGACTCACCGTGTGTCAGAAACTTACAATTTTGTACCTCATTTATATATGTGAAGAAATTTTATTGTTATTCTTTAAAAAATGGGTGAAAAAGTGATGATGAATATTATGAGTGATATTTTGTATTATATTTTTTAATAAAGAGTTAACTTTACTTTTGAATCGTCAAATTTTAGGTTTAATGAAAAAAAAATACCGGCAAATATTTGATAACGAAGATAGGACATGATCTTAAATTCGATTTTAAGAGAAATCCAGCTCACCAAATTTATTATGAATCAAAAAAATATAAAAGAAGATAAACCAAATTTTTAAAATTTTCTAAATGTATAAAATTTATGAAATTACTCTCGTTAAGAATCTTCAACAAAACTTACATTTTATGTAAAATTGTAACTTACAATTACAAATTTGTAGCTACAAATTGTCATCAAAATCTACAGGCGTTTTTTACAATTGTAAACGTTTATTAAACAGCATTTACAATTCTACAAATTTGTAAAATTTTTACTTGTAGAATTTTTACAAATTGTAAGGTTTATTAAACAGCACTTGTAAGAATTTTTTACAAATATGTCAGTTATCTACAAAATTGTAGACTTGTAATTTTTATTAAACAGGGCCCAGAGCGGGAGTCATTATTTTGATGATTTCCACCCTCCAAAAAAAAAGTTTTAACGTTTTACTATCTCACCTACGGATCACTAACCCGTTTAAACTATTCAGATTGAACGCCTAATCGATCAGCCATCGACCTCCACTAGACGTCTCAATGTCATCTCACGCTGGTCCAACAATCATACTTCGAATATTTCTTATTTTATTAGTACTTGTTTATTTGATTAGTGGATTAATTGGGTTTTAAATAAGGTCTATTAGTGCAAAAACGCTTAAATAAGAGCTATTGATAGCTACACGAACCGGAAGACGTTGCGATGGAAGGTCTCCCACTAGATGGACCGATGACCTGGTGAGGGCAACCCTCACCAGGTCATCGGTCCATCGGGACCCGCTGGATGAGAGACGCACGGGACCTGTCAATGTGGCGACGCCTGGGGGAGGCCTATCTCCAGCAGTGGACGTCTTTTGGCTAAAATGATGAATGATGATGATAGCTACGTACCCCTCGATACAACTTCAAAACAGTATGGAATGGTAGCACGGTGCACGATGGGTACACTTCTGCCTAACCCTTCAGGAATAACAGCCGTAATGTTATGTTATGTGAAAGCAACGTATTAGGGCTCCCACACATAAACACGATACGACGTCGCGTCGTACAACGATGCGGCGTCGTTTCACGATACGACGTCGCGTCGTGGAAATCTACGATGAGCATCGTAAAAAAACACGACATCGTAACGTAATGTGCCACGCACGATACACGGCACGAAGCCGTCGATACAGAGGGGTGGTGTTTTAGTTCATTTCGAAAAATGGACCGCTCTAGACGCATTCTGAAAAGAATATGTAAATGTTTTTGAAATTAGAACCCAAATAAATGTTAATTTGTTCATTATAGTAACAAGACAACTGCGCAGGATTGCATCGTGAGTTTCTAACGTGTCGTAGATTTCCACGACGCGACGTCGTATCGTGAAACGACGCCGCATCGTTGTACGACGCGACGTCGTATCGTGTTTATGTGTGGGAGCCCTTAGCTCAGCGTCAGACTCGGTTCGGTCGTCAGAGGAGGCTAGAAGCAACCAATCGCATTCAAATGAGACCATGCTACTTATTTAAAAAAAAAATGTCGCTGTTTGTTCTGACTAATCTCCGTATCGGCTGGACCAATTTTTACAGGTTTTTGACTGACAGATAGCTGATGTTATAAACAGTTATTAAAAAGTAATTATAACTTTATAAGTATTGCAAAAAATTACAGGGAAGTATTAATACTTTTATAATAATTTCACTCGGACGAAGTTCACGGCAACACATAGCGATCATTAAGTGCAAATCATTAACTGTCATCCGTTTATACAAACAGTAAACTAATCCTTTATCAGTTACAGATAGTGAAGTATCATAAATTATTAACTACATATGATTATGTTAAACAGTTGTAACAATATACCGTCGGCGCATATAATTAAAATAGTAAGGCATCGTTCACACCAAACGTATTGTCCGCCGCCGACTGTGAGTATGCTCACTGTCTCTATGGATCAACGTAATAGCGTTTAGTCGGTTCGGTGTAAACAAGAAGTTAAATATTTTATATTCAAACGCGATAAACTGCGTAACGCGTGCTCACAGTCAGCGGCGGACAATACGTTTGGTGTGAACGATGCCTAATTGCATCGATATGAGGCGTCAAGCTTGACCATTGTTTGAGCAGGTTGTCAATATAGGGTTGCCAATGAATAATTTTGATAAGTGCCTCGTTGGTCTAGTCGTCGCAAGCGCGTCTGTTGAACATGAAATAGTAGGTTACATTCCTGGGTCAGGCAAAGTGTTATTGATTGTTCATGGGGCTTAAACATAATTGGCGAATTGTGAGTGTTCCAATGGGTACACCTCTGGAAATGGAAATTATTATTTTCCATGCCACATTATTTTCTACTCCTCCGCTATTCTTTTCTGATTTATTTCGTTGCGGGATCCAAGACAGTTGTTTCTCGGGACTCCGTCGAGGTTCATAGTATCGGCGCGTTTCTGGTGTAGCGCCACTGTTGATTCTGGCGCACAGGATTACAATGAATAGTGTGGTGGACATGTCTAACCCTTCGGGGATTAAAGACGTGATTTTATGTATAATTTCACGGGTGATCACTGAAAACCAGCTCTGTGTGCTCGCCATAGTAGCGCATCATGCTGAGTGGTAACCTGCTTGTCGCAGTCTTTACGTGAAATCTGATAACTTTTGCGGTTTCGTCTTTTTTGTATTTATAAAATTTTATGCGTTGTATAATAGTCTATTTTTTGTGATATGTCATCATTCATCATCATCTTTCTCCCAATTATTTGGAGTCGGCGCAGCATGTCTCATCATCTGCCTAACCGTTTCCCAACATTGTTGGGGTCGGCTTCCTTCCAGTCTAACCGGATGCAACTGAGCACCAGTATTTTACATGTAACGACTGCCTATCTCACCTCCACAACCCAGTTAGGACTCCGTACCTAATTACGATATCCCTTGGTAGAACTGGTTGTCAGACTGCCAAAGATTTGGTTGTGCTTTCCGATGCACAGAGGAGACTCGGTATGTAATGGTTGGGTCACTCATCTGCAGACCAACCTAGGCGAGCACCGCTTAAGCTTAAGATTGACCCAAGCGACAGTTAATATTAAGCTCAGATATATAAAATTATATCTTTCTTTCTATTTGATAAGCTCTCAGATTTGCCAACCCTATCATGTGAGTGAGTGGCGCAGTGGCGCCTGATCAATGAGCATGTTGACCGCCGACACCGCGCACCGAGGCCGAATTCCAAAGTTCCACATTTGAAATTTTGTATTTTGAAATTGGAGTAACTTACTTACCTTACTATTAATAAATTAGCTCTCATAAATTTATTGTGACAGTCTTAATAATTGAATGATTTATGGTCAGACTTTAATAATATAAATACGTTATAATTAAGTCATTAATAATAACAACTGCCACGTTGGTGTTGTGGTCGCCAGCGCGACAACTGAACATGAGGTCCTAGGTTCGAATATCGGGTCGGGCAAAGTGTTATTGGGTTTTCTTTCACATCGGTAAATTCTCAGAAGCAACAACGGAGTCTGAATTTGATTGTGCCCAGTTGATGGCAATAGGCTCGGGACCTATTATATCATCATCAGCCTTTAATGTTCCCACTGCAGGGACTCAGGCCTCCTCTCTAAGAGAAGGATGGGCTTATAATCTACCACGCGGGCCCAGTGCGGATTGGTAGATGTCACATGACCTATTACATGGAACTTATTCTTAGCTGGCGACTTGTGGGTGTACAAATAGGTGATGTTATATCATGGACTGGTAATTAAGATTGTGAACTTGAGGTAGCAATATCACGACACGATATTTGAAATTGCTCTTCGATTTAAATGCTCTCATCGCTTAAATATTTTTATAGGCTATTACTGTATTGGTACAGTGGGCAAAAGAGATTGGTTAGTATAACATTTTTCTAGTGAAAAAGAAATAAGTTCGCCCGAACTTGAGCGACTTTGAGCGTCGATGTTTGATTATTGTTGATCGATTTATTTTGCGTTCCACAACCAAGATTTTCAGATCAGATTCATCTTCTTTACGTGTCGATGAATTCAAAATGTGGTTGACTAGTATGTAGCCACCAGCACAGTTTGAACATTTTTGTTTCTATGAAATCCTAAAAGGGGCAAATGGTTGCGCAGAATGGGCAGGATGGGCGCCGCACTGCCAATTTGTTTGAAATGGATCGAGGCTATCCCATTTGGCCAGATTCTACCTTCAGCTGCCAACCTGGGATGTAATTGGTAAGGTAACTTCCAGATTGGCAACTACAGTTCGTAACCAGGCGAGAGAATTCGTATGAGACTAATCGTTTCACCACGAGATGACGACTCAAACTCAATAATAATTAAAAAGGTATTAGTGAGAAGCAAACTCTTTCGCCGTTAGTACATACTAGTTACTTACTCCATATATTTTTATTATCTTCCTTCACTACATTAGAGCCGCCATATCCGTTACGTGTACCTTGACATTACATGCATTACTTCCTAGAACCTTGACACGTATAGGCTATTGCTTTTAAATAGAGCACGACTTTTATGGTATTTAATTTTTATTGAGATCCGGGAGACGAATATCAAAAGTCTATTTTACCACAATCATCATCATCATCAGCCTATCAATGTTCTCACTGCTGGGACACAGGCATCCTCTCTTTTGAGAGGGAATGGACAATCTACCACGCGGGCCAAGTCACAATTAGTCTTCGATTTTTTTCTTACCACAATTTGGAAAATGTTGTGTATGTATTTAGATGGCTATTAAAGTAGAGGACGACCAAAACGATGGATGGACTGTGTGAAGGATGATATAGCCATATCATCCTTCACACAGTCCATCCATCGTTTTCATACTTCGCTATTAGCATTCGCAGCAGTCACCTGCTTTTTAGCCAAAAAGCAGGTGACTGCTGAGGTGACGAGTAATAGCGAAGTATGGAATCAGAAGACATGACTGTTAATAAATTGAGAAAAGGAAAGCAGTTGAACCTTATAACGGTGACTCTTCGTCGTATCAAAGGCAAAGGCTCATCCGAAGATAGAAAACATCATCTTAATGCTGCACAAAAGCCTATCCATGATTTCAGCTTTTTGGATTTATAGATAGGTAAATGTGGACCACTACAAGTAGGGTGACTTTTCTTATTGGGACAAGCCCGCCTCACTATTTCCAAACCACTGTAACTCCTGTGCACCAGAACCAACAGTGGCGACCACCAGACAATTGAAGCTCGACGAAGTCTCTGACAAACAATTTAACTGTCTTGGATTCAGCAACTAAATTAAACAGAAAAGAATAGCGGAGGAGTAGCCTCCATCAGTAGGAGGATCTACGATGGCTATTGCAGCGACTTCTTGGTATGTCAGCAGTTGACACTCATTGGCCCATTGCACGTTGGGTAACTTGCAGACGTGACCAGCCCAGTCTGTTTTAGCTAGCGAATCAGGTAAAACAGTGTAAATTAATGTCAACACATCTAACAGGTAGATCGATCTTAACAGGCACGTACATGTATGATAATAGTAACAGGTTGATTGCACATTATGGTCAGTGCGTCTGCACAGCTTAGCGACCTTCTGCGCGTGCGCGAAATGTTATACTCGCGTGGTGGATGGTGGTATGTTAGAGGGAGACATTTTACTCTTTTATTTTCAACTGTCATCATCATAATTCCCTTACCCTTCGCCCAATTTACTTAAGGTTAGCGCAGCATATTGTCTTCTTCTTATACTTCCTTATTACTCACTATTTCAGCAGTTTTCTAGCCATGGCATCCTTCACACAGTCCTTTCATCGTCTCTTTAGACGTCCTCTATTCTTATAGCCAATTTCATTCATACTCAACATTTTCGACATTTCTTCCCAAAAAAGAGTCAGTGAGAGAGAGTGTCCGTACCACGACCCCCGATGATCTCTTTTTCACTTACTTTATCAAATATATTAAGTACTTAGTTGCTGCGCTCTCCGTTCCTGGAAAATCTAGCTAAGCTTTTGATCCCGGCTGTCATTTACAGATCTTTGGCAGTCATTACGGGTAGTCAGCAGCTCGAAAGTCTTTCCATTTTCGCATTCTTCCCATTACTCATCCTCTGGATCAGAGGTCAGATAGGCAGTCACTCCATTCAGCTGGATCCAGTTAGATTGGGAGCCAACCGAAAGACCACTCCTTCACCTGCCTAACTTTGTTCCCATCTACGTTGGTGTCGGCTTCCAGTCTAATACCTACAGGATGCAGCTAAATACCAGTATTTTACATGGAGCGACTGCCTATTACTGGATTGTGGAGGCTGGCTTCCACAATCCTAAGCTGGGTAATACGATAGGTATCCCTAGGTAAGACTTTTAGAGTGAATTTAAATGTTTAATAATAGGATTGACTGGAACTGAAATTGTCTTGAATAAATATTTGGTATCCTCTTTCTTCGGCATCCACTTTGACCGAAGTCAACCACCCACACAATGCGCTTATTGCCTGCTTGTTACATAACGCCGTCCCCTAGATCAATAAGTACCTCTACTTATTCTAAATCGGATTACCTCAATTGATTTAGTATAGCGATCTGTGCGGGCGCAGGCGGCCATCGACCTGGCGCTTATTATTTATTTATTTTATAGTGCTTATTTATTTATTTGTTATTTATATTATTTTGTTCTCGCCATGTTCAAGATTTTGGCTGTGATTTTTTTGGGTAAGTGTTGTTTGCATATAAAAAAGCCTGTACTGTGGAAAAGCCACTGCTGGGCAAAGACGTCCCCCAATAATACATTTAAAAAAATGTTTTCTTCAGTAAAACCTTTCATTTTAGTGTGTAATAATTATTCTACAGAAAATACTGTTTCAATTATCTGTAATATATTATATCTGTAATATGTTTATAACTTGTGTATATAAGCCGTTCTCCAGTGAGTACATACTCATTGAAGAACGGCTGAATTTTGGGATTTGATTAATTTATTCTTAATATTTGATCAGTTTTTTAGGAGAGAAAAATTTGGAAAAGTTTTCCTGGTAAAATAGTAAAAATCTATGCGTTGGATCAGTTAGTTAATTAATAATTTATGTGGTGATTTAAATGAAGTACTTACCTAATTTGGATTTATTTTGATTCAAACTTAGAGTTGCCTTGAAGCCAAGGAGAAACTGCTAATTATGACTGTTTTGTGCTTTGTGTTGTGATTTAATTGAAGTAAAATACACGATTCTTTCTTGGAATAAAATCTTGGACATTGATAATAAAGAGGTTTTCACCGACTAGCGACTCTCAAAAGTAATGTCGTCAAAATTTATTTTTTCATAACATTTTTTTTTTATTTTTTTTTCTGAGCGAAGTCCCTTCTATTTTAATTAAAATTAAGTTCTGTGTTGTCTGAACTCGAGATGCTGTAGTGCTAGTACTGCTAGTCTAATCTATATGAATGAAAAGAGAAGTCCTGACTGCCTGACTCATCAACGCCCAGCCCAAACCCTTAGGCCTAGAAAGCTGAAATTTTGCATAGAGACTGCTTGCACTTTAGACAAGGCATGAGAGTCAAGGATTTTTTTAAAGTAAACCCCTAAGGTACTTAAATGAAAGTTTGTATGGAAAATTGTAATTTTTGTTATTTCCGACATAGGATAGTTTCCGACATCATAAAAGCTAGTGTGCATATGATGTGAATAAGTGCGCTGATAACTTCCCCTAACCGATAGCACCAACAGTTGAAAGATGTGAACTGTGTATGAACAGATAAAGACTCAATAACATTCTGCCCGACCCGGGAATCAAACCGAGAACCTCATGCTCAGCGGTCGAAACATTTTTGACTATTAGTGGTGTACTCTTTAAATTTATACTGATAATGATAATGCCCGCATAATCCCGATCTGGTGCAATTGCTATTGCAAAATTGCAAAGCTCCCTTTGACTTTCAGTTGTTTCGGCGATGTTTTATTGATTGAATGTTTTTTTTTTACGCTTCCAGCCCTGGCCACGGTCTACACGCAACAACCCCACGACTACTACCACGTGTTACATCTCCCCCACAACCCACCACTGCACCCCGTGTTTGAGACCGCTCCTCACACCTCCTTCACCTGTGAGGGTAGACCGAGGGGGTATTATGCTGATGTACACTCTGGGTGCCAGGTAAATAATCAACTTAGCCTATAGTCCACTGTTGGACATGTACGTGTTACATCTCCCCCACAACCCGCCACTACACCCCGTGTTTGAGACCGCTCCTCACACCTCCTTTACCTGTGATGGTAGACCGAGGGGGTATTATGCTGATATACAGGCTGGGTGCCAGGTAAATAATCAACTTAGCCTATAGTCCTTTACCAGTTGTCAGGAGAGAAATGAAAGACTATTCGGATTGAATAAATATATTTCTAGGGGATGGAACTTATATACTATTTCGTTAGTTACATGGATGTGGGAGCTTAATGTTCTATATGAAATTAGCCAATCACAGCTGAGTAGTACAGACGAGACGTCGTTATTGCTCGACCTATAAATACCGCGGGTCGCGGCGCGTACGTTAGTTTTATGCCCGCACGCACTGCGCTGCGATGTCGCTGCTACATAGCTCCTCCCCAGCGAAGCGCCCATATGATGCATGTCGTACAGAGTGGTGTCTCGCACGAGGCGCCAGCGGACGCCTAGCGCTGCGTTGACGTCCAGTTTGCACGGAGACGCGCGGAGGGCGCGGGCGCACGCGGCGTTTATTTTTAGACCATGTTCTTTGAGTCTTTTGAAAAGATCTTCCAGGTGTCTTCTGTGGGTTTCTTGGTCTGGTGAGGCGACGAGAATGTCGTCGACGAATGGGAAGACGTGACCCATGTTGCCGAGCACATTATTGATGTGACGTTGAAATGTTTGGCCAGCGTTGCATAGGCCAAAACACATTCTTGGGAATTCGAATAGCCCAAACGGCGTTATGACTGCTGTCTTCTCAACGTCTTCTTCGCGTATCCGCAATTGGTTGAAGGCTTTTCTCAAATCTACCTTCGAGAAGATTTTCATCCCTTCGAGATGGTACGTGAAGTCACGAAGTCGTGGTATTGGGTACCGATCCGGCTTAGTGACGGCGTTTAGTCTTCGATAATCACCACATGGTCTGTATTCACCAGTCTTCTTCTCTACAAGGTGGAGTGGACTTGCCCAAGGTGACTTCGATGGCCGGCATATTCCTTGTTCAAGCATAACTTGAAACTCCTTCTTCGCCGCTTGATATTTATGTGGCGGCAACGGTCGTGCCTTATTGTACACGGGCGGCCCGTGAGTGACTATATGATGTTCAACTTCGCTGTTCTTCACATTGTTGAAGTTCGAGGAAGTTATCTCAGCGTACTGTTGTAGTAGGTTGTGGTACGGGTCGGTGAGGTTGATAGTAAGCACGGTGGGGGTAGCGGCACTGTTTGCGATGCAACCGTCGATAGCCAGTCCTGTTTTCTTATCAACGAGTTTCCTGGCACGTAGGTCAACGATAAGGTCGTGATGTCGTAAAAAATCGGCGCCTAAGATCGGTCGTTTCACGCCAGCGACGATAAACTGCCATGATAAGGGGCGGCGTAGACCTAGGTTTAGTTCCAGCTTCTTCTCGCCATAAGTGGGTATTGGTGTGCCGTTCGCTGCGTACAGCACTTCTTCTACCCTCTTCATTCCTTTTGTATTGGGAATGACCGACACGTTGGCGCCGGTGTCGACGAGGAATCTCAAGTGATGTCGATAATCGCAAACGTGTAGACGGTATGGTGATATTTCATTAACCTCGGGTCCCGTCGTAGCCAAGGTTGCGACTAGTTTTCCTGTCGCTTGTTGAACTTGCACGGAGATCTGCAGTTTCGTGCTTCTTTACCGTAACGGTTGTGATAAAAACAAGTGTCGCCTGACGTCTGCTGGTAAGAATTCGTTCGGTCTCGGGATTGTGAACGTGATCTTGGGCGGAATGACGATCTTCTTTGTCTTGATCTATCCGTTTTCATTGCCGCGATTTCCCGCGTGAGCTGCATAATGGCTTCTCGAAGGTCTGGCTCTGGCTGTGAGTGACTGCTACCGTGTTGTGACGTAGACGTTGACGGCTGTTTGCATGCACATACCGAATGTACTTCTCGGGTTTGCTCGTGCATCTTGTCGGCCATGGCTGCGAGCACGTCCAGTGTGGCATTTTCGTTGACCGATAGTACAGCACGCGTGGCGGCAGGTAGGTGTCTCATCCACAGTATCTGCAGAGTGGTATCGGTCATCTTGTCACGTGCTAGTTCCTTCATGCTACGCAATAACTGGGACGGCTTTTGGTCTCCTAACTCCATGTCGGTGAGCAGCTTTTCGAGTTGCTTCGTCTCAGACTCTTCATAAACGGATAACAGTCTCTTCTTAGCCTCCTCGTAGCGGCCGCCACGTGTCTTATCCATGATGATATCACCGATTTGTTCAATGTCCGTCTTCTCGATGTGAGCTACTAAGAGGCTGAACTTTGCTTCATCGCCGGGCTTCTGCGGGTTGACTACCGTTTCAAATTGTGCGAACCACAGAAGTGGTTTGTCGCGCCAAAACGTTGGTATGCGTGACTTTATGGAGACGGTCGCTACTTCGTCGTTGGTTGCCATTTTCAATCACGTCGGGGTCACCACTTTACCAGTTGTCAGGAGAGAAATAAAAGACTATTCGGATTGAATAAATATATTTCTAGGGGATGGAACTTATATACTATTTCGTTAGTTACATGGATGTGGGAGCTTAATGTTCTATATGAAATTAGCCAATCACAGCTGAGTAGTACAGACGAGACGTCGTTATTGCTCGACCTATAAATACCGCGGGTCGCGGCGCGTACGTTAGTTTTATGCCCGCACGCACTGCGCGCGGACGTCGATGTCGCTGCTACAGTCCACTGTTGGACATGTACGTGTTACATCTCCCCCACAACCCGCCACTACACCCCGTGTTTGAGACCGCTCCTCACACCTCCTTCACCTGCGATGGTAGACCGAGGGGGTATTATGCTGATATACAGGCTGGGTGCCAGGTAAATAATCAACTTAGCCTATAGTCCACTGTTGGACATGTACGTGTTACATCTCCCACACAACCCGCCACTGCACCCCGTGTTTGAGACCGCTCCTCACACCTCCTTTACCTGTGATGGTAGACCGAGGGGGTATTATGCTGATATACAGGCTGGGTGCCAGGTAAATAATCAACTTAGCCTATAGTCCACTATTGGACATGTACCTGTTACATCTCCCCCACAACCCGCCACTACACCCCGTGTTTGAGACCGCTCCTCACACCTCCTTCACCTGCGATGGTAGACCGAGGGGGTATTATGCTGATATACAGGCTGGGTGCCAGGTAAATAATCAACTTAGCCTATAGTCCACTGTTGGACATGTACGTGTTACATCTCCCACACAACCCGCCACTACACCCCGTGTTTGAGACCGCTCCTCCTGTCGTTCCTGTCCTCTTGTCGCTTCACCTGTGATGGTAGACCGAGGAGGTATTATGCTGATGTACAGGCTGGATGCCAGGTAAATCAACTTAGTTTATAGCAGTCCACTGTTGGACATGTAGTTGGACATGTAGTGAGACATAGTTCAGCAGCATAGTAAAAAAGACCCTTCTACAGAGGGTCAGAAAAAAGCACGATGGGGGACTAAAAACTGAAGCTAATGAATAAAATACACGTTAAACACATAACCTTCCTTTTGGGCTTTGCCGCAGTCGGGTAAAAAATAGCCTGAGCAAGCAATTTTTTGCCCCTGATAGTGCGTTTTTTTTATTGTTCTATCTGATGTTTCCCTTAAGGCGCGTCCCCCAGCAAAACGTAGCTCTAGCCGTTTTTTATGCAGTTTTCTGGAGCTTATAACTCTTAAAAAAAAAGATATATCAACTAACAAAAAATACATTAAATTTCTACATACTCTTACCTTCAAAATGGTACGTTTTGTTTTTTTCTTTTTTAAGTAAAATATTTAATTAATCCCCTCACAACGAAACCACAGAAATGAGAAATAATTATTGAAAACATGCTACTTCTCCAAAACTAACAATTGTTTTTATTTTGTTTTTACACTAATGGATAAGCAATTTCATAATGAACATTATGGTGCGATTTTTTTTTTCAAAAACCCAAAATTTGATTTTATAAAGATTTTTATGCAAAATTCTGAGCGTATTCGCAACCGTATCTATTGACATTCAGTATGCCGCCAGGCCTCGAAGGGGGAACCCGTGTCGCTCGGCTCATGCGCTCGCTCGCTTACGTCACATTATCAACAGATCTAAGAAGTAATTTCAAGTAATAGATATGGCATTCAATGAAATATTTTTTTATGAAATATTTATTGGTGCGTCCAAATACTTTTGGTCATTATGAAATATGAATTCAGTTATTATACTCACGTCGATAAATAGGTAGGTACTTTCAACTTTTACTGTGATACAAAATAATATTGGCACGATTACGAAAATGAGCTCAAAATTAAAATCCAAGATGGCGGCTAGGAAAATTTTAGGTTTTTCCGTCATGGGTGTCGTTTTCATGGTTTTTGGGGTCGCTGATTACGAAAATGAGGTCAAAATGAAAATCCAAGATGACGCCGACGAAAATTTTCGTTTTTCCGTCATGGGTGTCGTTTTCATGGTTTTTATGGTCGCTGATTACGAAAATGAGGTCAAAATGAAAATCCAAGATGGCGCCGACGAAGATTTTTGGTTTTTCCGTCATGGGTGTCGTTTTCATGGTTTTTGGGGACGCTGATTACGAAAATGAGGTCAAAATGAAAACCCTAGGTGGCGGTCAGGAAAATGTTTGGTTTTTCTTTCACGGGTGTCGTTTTCATGGTTTTTGAGGTCAAAATGAAAATCCAAGATGGCGGCCAGGTAAATTTTTGATTTTTACGTTTTGGCTGTCGTTTTATATATATATATATAGTCGAAAAACCAAAATTTTCGTCGGCGACATTACTTCTTAGATCTGTGAATTTTACTTGTATTCTTATGAAGTTCGCCAGGTGGCGCAAGTAATAGTTTACGAAGTATTGTAGAGGTGGGGTGCGGCAAAGAGGGAGCAAATGCTCAAGGTTATTTGCTCAGGGTACCACCTTAATAAAACAAACAGGCGATGCTAGGGGTACGAGGGGTAGCCTAAAACCTCACGACATATCATCAGGAGGAGAAAAGTGGCTAAAATGACCTCACGTAATTTAAGGATGACCCTATAGTTTTTTTTTTTTTTTAATCTTAAATGGGCTTAGGCTGAGGCTACATTAGGCCGCGACGCGACCTGCGACACATGAGCGATTAAATCAAGTAAATGAATGCTCACGTATATGGCTACACCGTACATCGCTCTTTCTCCCATTTTCTCTTCGCTCTTCCAGTCGCATCGCAAATCGCTGCCTACTGTAGCCTCAGCCTAACTCTTGACTTCAATCTTGCCCTAAAGGCAGAGATGATGTCGACGATGGAACGAGCTTACCCAGTAGAAGCCTGTTTACTCGCGACTTAAGGTTGAACAAGCCAGTCATTCTTCCATACAAACTTATGAAGGTGATTACTCCTCTGTTTGACGGTGTAGGTTCAAAATTAAATAATTGTATCAACTGGTCTTATCATTATCTAGGTCTGTATGGAAGCAGAATTGGAAAAAAAATATTGATTTGGAAGTTATGAACGTCAAAACTTTCATATTTTAGCACTAATTTTAACTCATCTTTGGGCGTAAATAAGTAACGTATATAGTATGAAAAAGAAAAAAGTGAAACCATACGGACATAGATTAGTTATTAATTTTTTTAAATAATTTGATTTTGAACAGATACATTGAATAGATTTTTCATGAAACCAAATATACCAAAGGTCTGCATAGAAACAATCGCGCGCCCGTTTTAGTTGTGTCTCTTTCGCTCTATGCATTTCGCTCGTGATGTCGGGTGAAATAGCATGCATTTTAGCCCCGCCCACCAACTAGTTCGTGCCGTTGGCTTGTTTACCCTTAAACAGAGTATAGTATAGTGCTACGATTACCTATCCATTGAAGAGATTAATAATTGATTTAGAGAAACGAACTGCTGATTGTTGGCTACATTCAGCAATTTTAGACCTACCCAGCCTAACGCTATTTTTCTTATTTTTCCAGGCCTTCCACTACTGCTGGCGTCAACATTTAGTGAGCACGGACCTCTGTGCGAATGGCACGCTCTTCAATGAACAGTTCCAAGTAAGTACTACTTACTTTCAATGTCTAGCAGCTAGCATATGGGTCTAACAATAATTCATTTGTGTACCCCCAACCCGCCTCCGAGTTGGCGCCATACGTAGCTATAGATGACTTGGCAATTTCAAAAAAAAATTAGTAGAGAAAGTGGTAATCAGTGAATTTTGTTTTGTTTAGCACTTTTAGTTATGTCTAGCTTCATTTTAACTGCCAAATGCTTGCACTGACTGGACAGGTTCACTCAAATCTGTGTGGTTGTTTCTTCAAAAGGCCATCTCAGACAGTATTCTGCAAAGTCCTCCTAAGAGTTGACTAAGATTATGTACCTGTACCTTGAAAGAGACTATGTACTCTGACTTTGTTTCGGCTGTTCTATCTAACTGGATGCAGCTGACTACCAGTATTTTACATGGAGCGTCTGCCAATCTGACCTCCACAACCCAGTTAGTATTGGATTATACGATAACCCTTGGTAACATTGTGGTTGTCAGACTTTCGGGCAACTGACTACTTACGAGTATAAAGACTGTCAAAGACTGTCAAACTGTCAGAACCCGTGTTACGTCCCTTTGTGCCTATTGGCCTTGTTCTGTTCTGTCTCCTGCTGATCTGGAGGGAAGTGGAAAATATGTCCATCCTACTCCTCCGCTATTCTTATCTAATTTATTTCGTTGCGGGATCCAAGACAGTTAAATTGTTTCTCTGGGCCTTCGTCGAGCTCCATTGTTTCGGCACTTTTCTGGTGGTGGCCACTATTGATTCTGGCTTTCAGGAGTTACAGTGACTTGGAAATAGTGTGGTAGGTTTTTTTGTCTTAGCCTGCTCTGTCCCACTCCTTGGCAAAGGCCTCCCTCCACTCCTTCCATTTTTCACGAACCCGCGCGTCTTCCTTCCAGCTTTGACGGAACCTATCTAGTTCGTCCCGCCATCTCCTTCGTGGCCTGCCGCGACCTCGTCTCACTGTGTCAGGGCACCAGTTTCCCGCGACTTTGGCCCACAGTTGGTCTGGCATACGGCAGACATGTCCAGCCCAGTCGCATTTGAGTTGGGCAGGTTGGGTTGGTTTATCACAACAAAAAATTGGAAGAACATCATTGATGGCATAAGTTAACGTAACATCACGCCTGTAGCCCCCGAAGGGTTAGGCAGAGGTCCTACTTTAAATTCACGATATCACCTAACTTTTCTTTTTGTTTCCAGGTATGTGACCATTTCTATAACGTGCGCTGTGGATCTCCTTACGAAGATTTGTAAATTATTTTAAGTTAAATATATTTATTTAATACCTTATTTATACGTTGTTTCAATTTTAACACAATCTTTTGTCCGCGGCTTCGCACATGTGGAGATAGAAATTACTCTTAGGAAATGTACTACTATTATAGCTACCAGGACAAGTTGACAAAAGTTCTGAGTAACTGAGAACACGGGCTCGTGCTTTCCCAGATGAGTGGCCATCACCCACCCATCCACGGAGCAAAATAGCTGCGAGCTCCTCGATTGAATTAATGCATACTTCTATTTCTATTCTATTTATCTTCGGGGACGCCGGCAGACACCAGGCGGGCGACCAGTCCTTTCGTTGTGGATTATTTCGTCCAGTTCCCCAATGCATACTTACTGATAGTCTAGAAATAATGCATTCTTGGCCTTGGGTATAAAAACAACAGATATAACACAAAATACAATTTTTTTTCAATATATTTTATTTATAAACGTAAAAAAAAACACAAAAGCTATAAAAAACTGAGTATTTTATACATACAATCTTTGATAAAGTACGTCGCTTACCGACTTCACATAAGTAGGTACATAATTTCTTGTTTGTCAAATAATAATTATTAAAAATAATAAGAAAAACATCACACAAGGGTACAATACCTATACAAAAAATAAAAAAAGTACTTACTTATCAAAATGTCAAGTTCTTATAAATAATATATTTACATCAAAAAAATCTATATAATATCAAACTTCTGGCAGTTTTAAAAATTTATTGTCTTTACCTTATAAAATGTTTATTGATCCTAACCAAAGTGGTCAAGTTATTTGATATTTTCCTATCCACAAAAAGTTTTTTTTTTCCTACTCTGGTACCTATTCATTTTTTTTTTGGGTGATGGCAAATCATCAAATAACCCCTCCCGCTCTTGGGCAGAGCGAAAGGGAGTGTCAGACTTCTACTGACTAAAAACCACCCATGTTACTTCTTAGCCCTTTATGTCGAGGCCGCGGTATCTCTTGCGAACAACCCGCAGCCCCAACGGGACTCTGGTATCCTTTAAGACGATATAGTAAGCCAACAGGCAAATGATCAGGATTTTAATAACCCTTCTTTGCTTTGCGCAGTCGGGTAAAAAGAACCAGGGTGTCCATACAATTAAATATAACTGTATATTTTCAATTTCATCTAAACTTTAAATGAGCATACTTATTCCTTACCAAAAACGTTATCTGAGACCATTATAATTTATTTCACAATTATCTACACGGAGTATTGAACAAATGGAGCACACAATCCTCTTCTTTATTTTATAAGATTGGTATTACGAAAAGCAGCCTGTCTGAATGGGTGGTGAAACGGAATTACCATTACAATAAAAAGTCAAAGTAATGGGCAAAATTGATGTAATTAGCAACCTGGCAACATATTTGTTTTAGCAGACAGAAAATGTATCAATAAACAATAGTGTAACAGATTTTTAAACCTTTAAATTTCTGTCATTGGATGGACCAAACATAATTATAGTGAAAAATTGAAAGGTACATCCCGAGAAAATTGTGTATAGTGGTAGTAGTTATCGACTTCCACCATACTTAACAATAATTAATACCATTTTTGCTTACAACTCTAGACCCTAGCCGGTTTACTAATTGTTCCCTAATTTTTGTGCTTTAAATTGCTCCTGGGAACTACTACTACTTAATTTCCATATTCAAATCCATTTCCATTCATCCCAGATGCGCAAAGAAACACAGGTGTAGATATTACATAGCCAGTGTCTTAAATATTCAACTTTTACACACCATAATAAGGTCACCAACCAGCTAGCACTCCATTAAAAAAAAATACTCCGCATCCCCAAATATCACATAGGAACTTACAATCTTACCAAAATTTCATCACCATCACCACACAGAGAGCCACACCAACCAGACTACTCCTAACCCCACTACTTCCCCCCGTATCATCATCTGTCTTCACCTCATTGTCTCCTTCCAGTCGTTTGACCTCGTCCATGATCCGTTTCTCTTCGATAGCCAGGATGACAGCATCATTGATGGTTTGCATGAGGGCGTAGTTCGTGTATTTGGGTTGGGGTAAGCGAAGGTGCAGTTTGGAGTCTTGGATCACGTAGGCTGGGCCTTTGGAACCGATGAGGGCTACTGTGGATGAAAAGAAAGAATTAAAAATATTTTTTTATGCGAAATGGGCCTGCTTTTGGCCTCGTTCACCCCTGATGGGTAATGTTGTATGAGGTGGGTATATGATGGAATTACGAGCGTACCCAGGAGAGGCCTGTTCTTATATCTTTGCCTATACTGGGTGACTGGTAGAACTAGTGGGAATGATTCTGAAATACACCCAGCAATTTTGCCACAAGGCATTATTTTAAATTTTCTGTATTTTCTACATGATGTAGGTTAATAGCCTAGCATCGACCGGTTAACAAAGACACTAAACACTAGTCTAGTTGTTGTTGTTTGTAGTTGACAAAGATTCCACTAATGGCAATACGCAATAGAAATTCTAAACATCACCAAACTGGCCCATAAAAGCTATTACTCTTATGTTTTTATCCGACTGCGATGGAGCCCAAAACGAGGGTAATGTTTTACCCAATAAGGACAGATAGTGCTAAATGTCACCCATGTATGGATTGACCGTCTTGCCGATCCCAAATTCCACATTGCGGCTTTCACAAGTACTTCCTATTCAGTTCAAATAAAGGTACTACAATTTACAGAACTAAAATATGCTACAAGTATCAAAAAGGGAAGAACTACAGGGCATCAAAAAAATCGTCCAAACCGCTGTCAACAGGAAAAGTGCCCTGAAGGCTGGTAGCATTCCCACGTTGGATGGCAATACAGTTTCTCTGCCCAAAAAATATTCCAGCTTCTGGTCACGTGAAGAGTCGACCAACCGCAAATAGAGATACTGGTTAATTTGCCTGAGGTGTGTGCTTATTAAACTTTCTAAAATAGCACATTGACATTTAAATAAGAAATGTAGCGAACATAATTTTCTTAGAAATCTAAGAAACAAAATGAAAATAACTCAATAACAAGAAGCTTATCTCTGCAATTTTCAATCTGCTTCAGGCAAAATGAATCACAAATCCGGCAATAACAAAAAATAAAGCTTTTCTATTTCTGTCGCGGAAAAATGTCTCACTTGGAAATATTCGTGCAAAGACTCCAACACATCAAGCTATCATCAGTCAATCTAACTAACTTTCATGGATTTTCAACTTTCTTGCTAAAGCATTAGTTTCAAGTTTGATTGGGAAATGTTTGACAGTTTGGGATGGCTTTAATGTCCTGGTGCCTATAAAAAGTCTGCCGTTTGTCATTAAAGTGACCCGGGGGTTCTTCATATTCATATCTTTATTTTTACAACAAACACCCCGTCGGGGCTGCGGGTTGTTCGAAAGAGATACCGCGGCCTCGGCACAAGGGCTAAGAAGAAGGACCATGGGTGGTTTTTAGTCAGTAGAAGTCTGACACTTCCTACTGCTCCGCTCTGCCCAGAGCTGGAGGAATCATTTGATGATTTCCTAACCCCTTCATAAAAAAATGGTCTAGAAACACATGCAGACAGCCGGATATGTAGGTAATGGATTGTCAGTACTTAGTTGTCACCTACTCAAGGACCTACGTAAGCAAGCACTGTTTAACTTGGAAGATCATCTTGTGGCGACTAGCGACATCTATCGCAACACCTGCGTACTAACAACGATCGACAGAAAATCCTGCATCGCGCTATGAATATTATCCGCGACATAAGCCTTTATAGGAGTTCCCGACTTACAACTGTCGGGCAGTTAGCCCACCGGACACAACACCCGTCCGGTCGGAGGATCCTCCCTTTTCTATGGGGGATGAGGAGCTTTACACCCTGTTCCTCATACCCCCAAACTGGGGACGGGTGTTGTGTCCGGTGGGCTAACTGCTCGACAATCATTTTCTTGTCTTTTTTAAAAACTGTTGCCCCATTCTAGGAATTTCTCCAGTATCGTGGGTGCATTCACAGACGTCTAAACAAATACACAAATACCCAGACCCGAAACGACTATCTATAGGCCATACAAATATTTGTTCCGTGTGGGGATCGAACCCGCGACACGTAGCGAAGCAGTCAACAGCTTGAGCCACTGCGCCAACCGTGCCGTCTCTCGTCGTGCATAGCTCTTTGCTGCTGTTATTATATTGCCACGAGTTCCTTCAACAAATAATATCTTTAAATACCAATTTTAACGTACCATCAGGAATATTCAAGTTCATCACAGCCTTGTTGACTAAGGGATCATCCACCATCCTCTTATGTCTCTCCACGAAGTCTATGTACGCATCCGTCTCGTTGCACTGGCCCTTGAAGTCGTCCGTGTCTATGGACCACACCATCACACCGCCTAGACCTTTGTCGATGGCCATTCTGTGAAGAAAAGAGAATATCAGTAGGAAAATCTTATATTCAGACACGCTTGTCCAAGATTTAAAAGAGCAAATTACAGATTGCTGCATATTTTTGTGCGTGGAGGAGGTTCTCTATTCGTGTGTATGTATTTTTTTTATTTAAGTCTAATTTATTGCCTATGTCGTCAAGGAAAATCGATATGTCATAGTTGGTGACACATCCTTCTAGATCAAGATGATTCTCCCACATTCAGCCATGAGCTCCTCTCTAAATGCTTACCTTCTACCTGATTGCCTACATACTACATCTTTATTAACTAGACTGTAACGTTACGTTTTGCTGGTAGGAGCCAGAAAACCGTAAGGTCACACCACTTATCTACCTAGGAGGGGAGCACTGTTAAAGGAAATGATAGAGAATAGTTAAAGGGGCTATTCACATAGAAAGATGGAACGTCATAATTTATAACGAACCAACGCGTTATTTTTTTCTTCATTATCGTGTGGAACTTGGTGTCACAGTTTGTATGTTTGGGGGTAGAGGAACAGGGTGTAAAGTTCCTCATCCTCCATAGAAAAAAGAGGATCCTCCGACCGGACGGGTGTTGTGTCCGGCGGGCTAACTGCCGGACAGTTGTAAGTCGGGAACTCCTATATAGGCTTATGTCGCGGATAATGTTGATAGCGCGATGTAGGAATTTCTGTCGATCGTTGTTAGTACGCAGGTGTTGCGATAGATGTCGCTAGTTGCCACATTTGCATTTGACTTAGCTTTGCATTCTGTCGAGAAATATCTCTCTGGCATGCTTAGTTTCCTAGCGGAGTTTTCCTTCACCGAAGTAAATGATAGTTAATCAATAAGCACATGAATCTAAAAAATCAGAGGTGTATGTTTTGGACAAGACACAAAGGTTTCTTTCAACTATAATATAATCCACCAGCCTCTTCTAAAAAGATACAGAGTGTAATATAATAACTTACTTGACTTTAATCGCAATAGATCGTCCATCATCATAAGAGATGACTTTCTCGCCGTCTCTGATGTATGGTGTGGAGGACTGTTCATGCCAGTGGTACACCCAGGGGGACGACTTGTTCATGGTTTGCTCGCATATCTAGAATTAAATGCAATGTTATTGCGGTGGTTTTAAGTTATCTTCTGGCGATTTAGGGTCAGTTTATAAGTGACCAGTTTTGACACAGGCCATCAGCCTCGATCCCTTCCAGCCAGGCGGCCAGGCGTCTCCAGTAAGTTCCATGGTCCAACGCACTTCCATCTTGAAATTATCTTGTGTTACAGTTTGTAAAAATACCCTTTAACGAAGCTGAGTTCTCCCCATCATTGTGATAATGTGTGGGTATGAGCCAATTGCCATGAACCGGTTACAAACCCAGACAAAAAAATCCTCCGAAATTATCCGGATGGAAATCCAATATTTTTTGACCGACTTAAGCTTGCGAACCCAGAACCTTGTACTCAGCAGCCGCACTTGCAACCACCAAACCGAGGCTGCCAGCCTATGTTGTTTCCTAGACTCTTCTTCTTCTTCTTTACGTATCGATGAGCTCAAATTATGTTAGATTTGCTTCGAGTAAGTCTTAAAAAGTGCAAGTGAGTGAGAGCAGGAAAACTAACGCTTATTAAAATAATATCAAAATTTAATCTCACCTCATTATACCCCATGAAACCACCTTCTCCAGTATAAGGTCCCTTGAACCCGGTGCTGCCGACCGTGGTAGACCCATACTCCAGCACCCTGGTGGTAGGATCCAGTAGGATGAAGGTACGCCCGTACATGGGCAGACCTAGCACCATCTTGTAGGGACTCACGCCGTGGGAGAGAAGGTATTCTACAGTCCATTCCTGGAAAAAGAGAGAAAATTGTGGTTAGAATGTAAATCGAGCTTTAGGTTAAGCAGCGCTTGCTCAGGTTGGTTCGCAGATGGGTGACCTCCACATCAAGATTCCTCTTAAGCTGTTGTTGTCATTTGAAGATCTTTGACTGCCGTTACGAGTAGTCATTGGCTCGAAAGTCTGACAACCAGTCTTACCAAGGGGTATCGCCAATACCCAGTATTAACTGGGTTGTGGAAGTCAGATAGGCAGTAACACCATGTAACATACTGGTATTTATTAGCTGCATCTGGTTAGATTGGAAGCCGACCACAACATAGTTGAACAAACTGGCAGAGATAGATTTAGTTGTTAATGAAATGCGTGAATCCGATACAAATATAGATGTTTTATGCCTTAGCGAACATTTTGTTATAAGAGGGGAAGAAAAATACCTCAATTTAAATAATTTTTACGTTGGTGCGATGTACTCGCGGCCTGATCAGCGGCGAGGTGGTACATGCATACTCTGTAAAAATCATCTTCAAAGCACCCAGTTGAAAGAACTAAGTGAATTATGTATTGATAAACAATATGAGATATGTGGGCTAGAAATTAAATCAATAAAAGCGATCATATTATGTATATACAGAACACCCTCGTCTGACATCAATATATTTTTTGAAAACTTGAATAAAACCCTACGAAAACTACAATATAAAAAAAGTAAAATAATAATAGCTGGAGATTTTAATATTAACCTTTTAAGTAATGACAGTAATAGTATAAAATTCAAAGAACTCCTCTCAAATTATGGTATGCGGTGTCACATTAAAGAGGCCACCAGGTTAAACACTTGTATTGATAACATCATCAGTAATATTCCAAATATAGTAGGTTCCACGCACAATGTTTGTTTATCTGACCATAACACAGCACAGGTTGTAAAATTTGAATACGATCAAAAACCTATGTCAAGCTGTTACTTTATGAACATAAATGACATGAGTAAAGAAAATATCAGCAAATTCATCGAACATATTAGCAAGTTATCATTTTCCGAAATCTACAACATTACTGATACAAATAGTGCTTTCAATAACTTTCATGACATTTTAACTTTATTTTATAAATTATGTTTCCCCCTCATAAGAGTAAAAAAACAGTTCAAATATGGTACATTAAAATGGATCACAAAAGGAGTCAAAATGAGCAGTCTTACTAAACGAACACTAAGATATAAATATTATCTAAATAAAACAAGTGATAATAAAACTAGATTTAAGATGTACTCGAATATGTTAAAAAAATGTATTCATAATCTACAATCCTTATGTAATTTAAAGCACATAGCGAATTCAAAAAATAAGGGCAAAGCTTCATGGGATATTGTTAAACGTTGTACAGGTAACGAAAGGTCTCGAGAGTTTATTAATAGTATAACTGATAATGATGAAACAGCAACATCGGGTTTGGATATCGCAAATATATTTAATAACTTCTTTATTGATGTTGTTGAAAGCAGCGCTTCCTCACAACAACCTCCTAAAACTACTAACTCAAATATTAAAACTAACGATAATAGCATATTTTTAAATCCTTCTGATCCCACGGAAATCTTCAGCATATTAAAAACATTAAAAAACACTAAATCAGCCGGCTATGATGATATTTCTACGGACCTTTTAAAACAAATATCTCCCTATATTGCAGAACCTTTGTCTTATATAATAAATTTATCCTTAGAACAGGGATGCTTTCCTGATAAACTCAAAATGTCTGTAATAAAACCACTACATAAAAAGGGCTCTAAAACAGACAAAAACAATTACCGCCCTATTGCTCTGATTCCGATTCTCTCAAAGGTCTTTGAAAGAATTATGTACAAGAGAACTCTTTCTTTCTTGGATAAATATAGTATGCTTGCAAAAGAACAATACGGGTTTAGGAAAAACAAGTCCACATCACTTGCAGCTTTTAATTTAGTAAAATCGGTATTAAATAACATAAATTCGAAAACAACAACCTCCGCTTTGTTTTTAGATCTAAGTAAAGCCTTCGACTTCGTTAATCATTCAATTCTTATTGACAAGTTGAATAAAATTGGCATTCGCGGCCCAGCCTTAGAGTGGTTCAAATCGTATCTTTCAAATCGTACACAAATAACAAGAATCACTAACTTCGACGACAAAACTAATGGTATCACCAACTTTGATTCCCAACCACGATACAATTACTTTGGTGTTCCGCAGGGAAGCATTTTAGGGCCACCATTATTTCTTATATACGTGAACGATCTCCCTCAAGCAATAGACCAAGACTGTGTTTTGTTTGCTGATGACACAACCGTTATTTACGATTGTAAAAATGGTGAATCACATGAGTGTAATATAAACAACAGCTTGAATAAAATTATTACATGGTTAGATTTAAATGCATTAAAAATTAATTTAGAAAAAACTAAAATACTAAATTTTAAAACACAGAAAAGTAAATATCTACACCTTAAAATTTCACATAAAGATCAAACAGTTGAACAAATTCATAAAACAAAATTTCTTGGTATCACAATTGATGAACATTTCACTTGGAAAGATCATATTGATGATATGTGTATAAAAATAAATAGATTCGTTTTCGCCTTGAAAAAAGTTAAAGATGAGACCTCCAGACAAACTGCGTTAATGGTATATCACGCCTATGTTTGTTCCATCATCAGGTATGGTATCATTGTCTGGGGGAACTCTTCTGAAATTACTAAGGTTCTGTTAGCACAAAAGAAATGCATACGCACAATTTTTAATATGGACTGGACTGATTCGTGCAGACCAGTGTATAAATCACATAATCTTCTAACAGTTCCTTGTATTTATATATACGAAATAGCTAAATTTGTTAAAACTAATTCTTCACTATTTGAATCAAAAAACAATATTAATAAACGTAAAGTTACGCAGTATTTATTAACAATGCCAGTACCTAGGATTGAATTATTTAGACGTAATTGTGTATATATGGCTCCACTTATCTTTAACTCTCTACCAAAGTTTCTAACTGATCTTCCATACAGGAAATTCTGCAAAGTTTTGAAAAAGTGGCTTATTTCACAAAGTTTTTATTCCGTAGCAGAATTTCTTAAATTATCTAACTGCAAATCCTACCATTACCGCAATGCATTATAAGGTTACCTTAATTATAATTAAAGGATGTTGTATTTGTATATTTCAAAAATATTTTATATTATGTTATCTTTGATTTTTTCTCTATGTTTGTGTTAAAAATTTCTTTGTTTGTTTATTTTGTAATGTTAACAGCAAAATTTGCTTTGTGCTGAGTACCTATGTTAAACATCGAAACGCACATTTTTATCTAATTTAATGCTTATTTCACAGTTACTGTGTGTTGAACTAAGCATCATAGTTAATGTTTGCATGCCAACTTTATGGCGAAATGTGTCTTTGCTCTACATAATTATTATTTTAACATCTTTTGTACCACATTTGTTGCAAATAAATAATTTTGACTTTGACTTTGACTTGAGACTAAACAGATGATGATTATGAATGTAAATTGAAATATCTTGAGATCCATGGGCAAAACCAAAAATCATCTGAGTACCTTTGTAATAGAAGTGCTTGCTGGCAATTTATGGAACTTTAGTAACTGTGGACCCTTTTTTTTTTTTTTTGGTTGCTGGAAAATCATCAAATGACCCCCTCCCCCCCCCCGCTCTTGGGCAGAGCGAAGGGGAGTGTCAGACTTCTACTGACTAAAAACCGAACCCATGTTCCTTCTTTGCCCTTGTGCCGAGGCCACGTCATCTCGTACTAAAATCCGCGGCCCCGACGGGAGACTGTACCCCCTCCGGCCGTGATCGTAACTGGCTTTCGTAACCAGTTGCCAACAAATACCTTAGGAGCTTTATGAACCTAAAACACTTCGACTCACCACACTCAGCGTATCATTATCATTAGTCCCCTTCAGCGGTGCATTAGCCCCCAGCACTCCATCCCAGGTGCCATGGTAATCGTAGCACATCATATGGATCAGGTCCAGGTATCTGCTGAGCTTGGCCAGGTCGTATGCTGTCTCCATCGTGGTCTTGCCGGCTCCTAAGGCTGCTGTGAGGATGTAGCCGTAGGGTTCGAAGGCTTCGCTTAGTTCCTGGAATAGAAATATGGAGTTGGTTAAAAATTGCTTGATACTACGTAAAATACATAACGTCACGCCTATAATCCCCAAAAAAAGGCAAAGGTGTACCTAGTAATAGGGGGAGTGCATAATGCCATCAAACGGGTACAAATCCAGACTCCGTGGATGCTAATCAGAAATTCCTGATGGTAGGTGGCTCGACCCGGAAATCGAATCCAGGACCTCATATTAAGTAGCCGCGTTTATGAACACTGCATCATTGAGGCTGTGTTTTTGGGTTACCTATTCATGAAAAATTACTCGGTGACTCCCCGGAGCTAAGTGGAAAATTGTTCCCATAATACATAGCATTTAAATCTGCTGAGCAGAAAACCTTTTTTTTTTTCAAGGTCCAAGTATGTGCGGCATTGTTCTTCGAGGTGGCGTGCATTCGTAGTTCAGTTTTTCGAGGTGGCGTGCATTCGTGGTTAAATGTTTCGAATTCATAAACATACGGGGACGTGATATTAGGTGTTACACTTTTCTAAGTCACGACTATATATAATATATATATTTTATAACTGACATCCGTGATTCCACGGATTCTAACAGTGTGGGTAATCCCTACATGAGTTGGGATCCCCGAAAGGATAAAATAATCAGAAGTCATTACGTACCTTTACAAGAAGAACGAAGTTTTCTCGATCATAGGGCTTGCCATCCCTCTTTGTGGGATATTCCCAGTCCAAGTCAAGACCATCGAACTTGTAGTTACTGGAAAAGAAGAAAATTATTTAAATAAATGAATAGATACTCCGGCGAATCGGTTACAAAATGCTTCTGAGTTGTTACACCAGCACTTAGTAGGCCTAAACTCTTCAAGATCAAGACCAAAAGTCATGACTCTAAGAAGGCTGAATATCAGTATTTTTGGAACGACAAAATTACATCAGGGTGTCTGCCAAAACTTCGCCATTTCCTGCGCATCATCAGCCTAGCCTTTTCCCAACTATGTTTGTGTCTAATTTGTGGATTTCAGTCTAAACGGATGCAGCTGAATACCTTTACATGGAGCGACTGCCTATCTGACCTGCATGCAATACTGGTAGACTTTCAGGCAGTCTCTGTTAATAAATTCTGTCAAAACTAAAGTTAGGATAAGCTTATCGGCAACCGGTAAATGACTGCGTTTTTACTAATTGTGACGGTGACTCATTGTTTTGAATTTATTCGTATAATTTAACAATAATTAAGATATGATTATCTTGGCAATAAACAGTGTTGAAAGGTGTAAGGTGCTAAGGTGAAGTTGATAAAGTGTTAAAATTTCCGTTATTTTGCTATAATTTGCAGTACATTGATAAGGTACCTAATTAAGAATAAAATATTGTTGAAATAAACGGTTTTACCGCTTTTTGTAAAATATTACATATATGCCTATTTACATTACAGTGTAGTTTTTTTAACTGATTAAACTTGAAGCTTTAGAGCGGTTTCAGACTATCGTAAATATTAAGCATCGGTCCGTAGATGGGTGGCCTTTATTGGTGGTCACCCATTAGACGACACGCCAATATGTTATGTGCAAGACAGTCTAAGACAGCTCTGATGCATAAAAGTGTTTTCTCCATGGCACCAATTATTTATGATCACATACCAGAGTCAATAAAAACCTTAAATGTTAATTTGTTTAAAAGCCACCTAAAAAAGTTTCCGATCTGCAAAGCATTATTACAATATCTCAGAGTTCCTATCGGAAAAAAAACTGTGGGACCTAAGTGGGATCTAATATCTATGTTTTGTCGCAATATTGTAATTAGCTTTATGTTAGACTTTTTGGTAAATTATTTTTTGTTTTTCATTTATTTATTTCTGACATGCACATACAATTTTTAAAAGGTAAATTGATTAACCAAATGAATTATTTCCTCACTTGTTATTTTTCTTATTTTAATTGACATGCTTGTATTGACATCCATAATATTGTAACCATATTTTGATGTAATATTTTTGACTTTTTTCTTTCCTATTTTCTATTTATTGTGTTTTGAATGTCTTGACATGTAATTTGTATTAATGGAATTCTATAATTTTGATTGTTATCTGAAATAATTATAATAAATTGATTATGTTTTGCATGCCCATGCGACGGCTGAACATGGAAAGCTAACAAATAAGACAACATCTAAGTATGTACCAATTTTTACCCATGTTTGCAAACAAATAAATGATTTGATTTGATTACATACCGAGTTACCTTGCCGACTTACAGGTAGGCAGTGGCCTAAAAGACTTACTAAGGAGTATGGCATTACTGGTTTGTAGAGGTTAGATTGGCTAGATATACGATGATGATGAGATAGATGGATGAGTAAGATGAATCAGAAAAGATAATAATAGTAGTAGGTAAGACTTTTACTACTATTATATTACGAGCAGTGGTTGCGGCCCCGAACTTACGAACAGTGAGCCGTCGGTTCAAACCCAGGCGCATTAGTTTGTGTAATTTATTTCATCACCACTATTTCCACATCAGCTGTTCCAGATCTTCAAATTTTATACGACAACCGAGAGTGCTTATCAGGCTGAACAACTCTTGCTAAGGGTTTGAACCCAGTCAGGTGCATTACAAAATCAAAATCAAAACATTTATTTCAAGTAGGCCGTTACAGGCACTTTTGAATAGTCAAATTAAACTGCGGCACTCAGAGATATCCAATGATTACCCAAGCCGCCACCCAGCAAAGGCTTGACATACTTTTGTATGACAAAACTACCTTTGACAAAATTACCTTGTGTAATTTCATCACCACTGCTCTCAAAATGGTGAAGGAAAACATCGTGAGGACGCAGGCATGTCTTAGAACCAAAAAATTCGAAGACATGCGACATCTACCAATACGCAATAGGCCCGCCTGCCTCTCCTAGAGAGGAGGCCTGAGTCCCGGCAGTGGGAACGTTATAAGCTGATGATGATGAAGACTTTTACTTACTTTAACATCAGCATAACACTCTTAATAAATATCGCTCTGGTCTCCGGCTTGCTAGCCATGTTGGAGTACCGAGGGGATCCTTCGTTCCAGCCCCCGATGGCGAGGGTCACCTTCAGATGAGGGTACTTGCTTTTCAGGTTGACTAGACGCTTGTAGCCAGCCTTGCCGTAGTCTGTTTCTAGGTCTTGCCAGGGATCTGAAAAATGGAGGAATAATTATTAGTTAATTGTTGCTTGTGGTATGGGAAATGGTAAAGAATAGGTATGGTAAAAAGTAGGGCTTAGCAATTCTTCATAACAAAGGACAATGACAAGTATTTGATTTTCTCCCAACTGTCCCTAAACGTTTGGCCCTAAATAGGACAAGGTGGAACTAGTATTCCCATCCTCCCCTAAACAACCGACTTCAGCCATTACAGAAGAGGATGGCACTCATATAAAAAAAACTAAATGTGGCACTCGGAGACTGCCGCGGTAAAGCTATTGAATAGCATTTTTTATTAACAGCAAATAATTAATTATTTAATTTGACAACCTCACTTGACAACCTTGTTATTTTCCGTAACCATAGCAACCTGGTTGAATACTGAATCTTGAATATTTTCGTTAGGGAATTTCTGGATTCGCTCTCCACGCTCAAGGCCCGCGATAGAAGCTATGCAATAGCTTAAAAACAAGGACATTACTGTTTTGATAAACTAAGTAAATGGAGAGACAACTAAAGAAAGAAGAGAAATGAGCTAAAACAACCACCTAGTGGATCGACCAATGCAAACAGCTAGACTCCTACCAAAAGGACTGACTCAGAATATGCATAGCTATCTAAAGACATCGTCCCGAAGAATGATGCAGCTGGAGGCATCATTCTTCGGGACGATGTCGTTCGCAATAAACCATTGCGTAATTCGGCTTTTATAAGACTTCCATTCTTGCACGTTGTAATCAAATGTAGACAAAATGCCAAAACTGTTCATTTTTTCCGTTAATTAAATAAAGATGTGGGTAATAGATACTCGTCGACACTGTTGGGTTCTTAATACGGGAGACAAGTGAAACACATCATGACAGCTATTGACACACTGATTTATTTGCTGTTGGAGTTGGACACAAGGCGCGGGCGCAGCCACGTACACATAGATATCGTTAGCACACACAACATATAGAAACAGCAAGGAAACAATAGATGAACTGTGTGAAGTACGATATTGCTAGCAGAGGTGACTGCTGAGATGACGAGTAGGTAATACGGAAGTATGAAAGTAGTAAAGTTAGGAAGACATGCTGCGCCGACCACCAACAAATAGGATTAGGGGCAGAAGGCGATTAAACTACAAAGAGATTAAATGAGATGACATGAAATTAAATTGTTACTCTCAACTACTCTCAAGTGTGTCTTCAGTATCGTCACAAAATTAATTGTAAGAGACACTTGAATCCATTTATAAGTGTATCTGACGTAATTATAAGGAAAGCGGAGACATCGCAAGAATACAACAAGACGATTAGAAGGTAAATTATGAAAATACACGCGACTAACACGGGGACATTCAACTCACGCAATTGTGTGTAGAAATTGTATTGTTTAACATCTTTAGAACTGGTAAGTAAGGAGTGTGTATGTGACATAACATCACGCTTGTAATTTTCGAGGGATTAGGCAGAGGTGTAGCTAATATAGTATACCCATTTATTTTGGCAGTTATGTTCATTTCCTATGAAATCATATGTAATAGAAGGCTTTTGCCATCAACCAAATTTTCTACTGTCACTAAAAAAATCTGGCTGGAAAAACACAATAGGTAAAATGACACTAACAAGACTTAAAACGTGACAGGCTTAATCTGATGTACTATTTAGGTACCTACATCTATGCTTAACCCAACGAAGATTACAGGTTTGATGATATGTTATGCAGAATAGCGGCGTACCTGTATTATATTAATAAAAATATCGACTCGAATGGGTGGTATTTTTTGCTACGAGCTCCTAGCATAATATGTCTTTTAGTAGAATATGTCAATCACATATAATATGTACTAAATAATCTGTTGAATATAAAATAAAACCAAGTACCTAGTATCAAAAGCCTTGAACACCCGGTACCTATTGGTGTGAGGTGTGACTAAATTAATTTAGTTCTTGACATTTACAACTTTGTAAGGCTGATTATATTAGATAAGTTGCAGCAAAAACTGTCCATTATGCTACATTAAGTTACCTGGGTATTAATGGGAAATCGACTTTAAGAGCTGCCACATAGGACTGATGAGTGCACATGGTGACAAATCAAGAAGTTATTTTTATTTTGTATTGGTGATTCTCATTTTGAACCGGAATTACATGGTTTAATTTTTGGGCCTCCAGCTAGGACAAACAAACTTATAAGCGATCACACGCTATGGGCATTCCCTGTGGGGTACTCGCTGGCGGAGGACAGCAAGGGCATACACTGGATTTGAGAGAGGTTATTTTAAAGGTTGGTTTAACTCTACTGGTTCAGCCACGCGGAGATACGAGCGAAGGAGCATCAAGAATTTGTGTGGTATATTACAACTTCTTCTACATCGATGGCACATTTCCATTTAATAAATTAGGTCAAAAATTCAGTCTATGAGGACTCCGCTCGCTGATGCAGTCATAAGGTCGTCAAGCGTGCAGATTTCAGGACATGCAGCGCAAGTTGGGCCATTGGCTGTGGGGAGCCGCCGCATACGCACTTGAGGTCTGAGCCGTACATGAAGAGATTATATTAGCTACTGCCGAATTGTGTTCGGAGTCTATTTAGAGATTTCCAAGGGGGTTACGGGCAAGCATGTCCGCGCGGGTGGAAGGCTTTTAGACGGCTTGATAACGGCATTGCATAAATGCCTGTAGCACACCTCCGCTGCGAAACTCAAAGGGCGAAACCGCAATAGTTTCGCTGTGAGTTGCGAGTTCTTTGGCGGCGAAACAGGAGCGAAATTCCCTGCTCTAACGTACAAAACTGACTATGATGTTGTCTCTTTCTAACACGATTTCGCTCGTTTGCTCAGGAGCCGTCGACATCTCCGCCCGTTGACCGTAGTACTGTGGTACAGCGAAACTCGCGCAGCGGTTTCGCAGTTGTTGTTTCGCAGCGGAGGTGTGCTACAGGCATACATATCGATGAAGTTTCTCTACCTAAATTATCTAACCCTATAAATAAAAAAAGCAAAAGTACATACCCAAACTCTTAATGGTATTGGCAGTCTCATTCAACCCTGCGAAGGAGTACACCAGATGGGTGCAAAGCGCTGGCTCCAGGTCTTCCAATGTGAACTTGCCGGGGTCTGGCCGGTATACCGCCCAGGAGGCTATGTAGCAGACGACCTTCTTGTCATGTTTGGGTCCTGGAAAAATGGAGAAGGGTGTTATTAGTGGTAAATATTATATTTCCCGTGGGCACTTATGAAACGTCGACAAAAACGCTTGCATTGTCAACTACCCTAATATAGTAAATATTAGCATAGGGTAGATGACAAAAAAAAAAAAATTAGTCCGTCAGATAGATTTCCAAAAAATATTGGACACATATTCCGTAGCGTAACGAAGGTTGAGTGGGTGAAGCGTATAAGTAACTCTCATGAGTAGCTAAAAAGTGCAAAACCTCCCCTTTTTGGCCCCTTTTCCCCTCCTACCTTTTCAAAGTTGCCCCATTTGCCCCCTTTCTCCTCCCTTTAGGCGGATCTCGGAAGTTAAGAGACTTGGAACATTTTTTTTTCAGATTCATTGAAAGGGGCAATGCGTTAGTCGAAATCATTTTTCAAAGCTCCCTTTCCCCCCTCTTCACCCCCCCCCCCTTCACCCCCCTTCCCCCCCCCCCTTCATCCCCCCTCTTCACATTATACCAGAGAGTGACGTCAAAAGCCCCCACTCATGATCTTTGACACGTTTTATTTTCATCAATTTTATTAATTTGATAAAGAAAGAACACGTATTATCTAATATTTTTCGATAATCTAAAAGACGGACTAAACAGAATCACATTATTTTTAGTCAGGTAACATCCCTATTTGTATGTATGATGTCCCCACTGCTGAGTTACACCATAGGCTCAAAGAGGAAGCCTGTTACACCCTACTTATTATTGTATGAAATTTTGTGTATGTAAATGTGACTGAGTGAATTTATTGTTATTTCTATTATGAGTCAGTGATACTTGAATTAAATGTTTTTTTTTTAAAGCCCGCTGACTGTATTTAGGGCATGCAGAACCGGTATCAGATTTTTCTACAGGAGCCCAATTACACCCTGTTGTACCCTTGTTCAAGCCCACTGGGTGTTACTTGGGTAGGCAGAACGGTTCAGTAGTAAGAACAGGGATTTCCTAGTTGTTCTTAGTCATCATTCTCATTTGAGCCAAAAGACGTCCACTGCTGAATATAGGCCTCCCCTAGGTGTCGCGTCCGTTCCCGTGCGTCTCTCATCCAGTCCAGTGGCAGGTCCCCGCAACCTTCACCAGGTCATCGGTCCACCTAGTGGGAGTCCTTCTAACGCAACGTCTTCCAGTTCGCGGTTGCCACTCCAGAACTTTCCGGCCCCATCGGCCATCCGTTCTACGAGCAATGTGCCCTGCCCATTACCACTTAAGTCTGGCGATTCTTCGGGCTCCGTCGGTAACCTTAGATGCGGATGTCCTCATTTCTAATTCGATCACTCAAGGAAACTCCGAGCATAGCCCTCTCCATTGCCCTTTGGGTGACTTTACGCTTTCTGATGAGGCCCATTGTGACCGACCTCGTTTCTGTGCCTTATGTAGTTCTTAGTGCTACTATGGAAACGGTATTGGTTCTGGGTTTCCCTAGCTGTAACGTACCACGTGAGCCCGATGTGGCTGGAGTATACCACATGAAAAAAAGTCGCTCCATAAATTGAAGTACTTTTGCCAGCTTTAAATGGACTCGTGAAACGTTCTAGAATCAGGCCTAAAAATAACTTGATTTGACCCGTCAAGGATTTTAAACGTGTTTCTCCGTCGAGGCATATTCTATAGGTATATGACAAAATGCGTTGAGGAAAATACGACACATTACATGAGGGGACTGTGTTAAAGTCTGTCTTGGAGCTTACACTTAAATGATCTACATTACACATTTCTTTATTGGTCTACATATTTCCCAAAGCTTAATTTAATAGATATTAACTAAACTGATACGAAAACCAAATTATAGCAGCCAAGATTGTGGCTGCGGGTTGTTCGAAAGAGATACCGCGGCCTCGGACACAAAAGGGCTAAGAGGAATATAGGTAGTTTTTAGTCAGTCTGTAGAAGTCTGACACTCCCTACCGCTCATCATTTGATGATTTCCAACCCCCCAAAAAAAAGGTAAGATTTTGTAAATAATAGAAATATTTAAGAAATCTCACCTTGATTGCTAAGGTACGAAGCTATCTTACCCATATAGTGTTCATCCTCGAAGTATCTACTCATTATTCAACTTATTTACAAATTATTTAAATCCAGACCAACAAACTACCAAAGACGTTACATCAAATACTAAATTAATTTGATAATCCGACATCTCATCTCAATATTTATTTGACGAAGATGTTGTACAGGACGCCGGTTGAAGGTGGACCGGTTATAACCGGTTCACTATCAACAAAGAAGTATTATCACACGATTATGTTAAGAATTTTATGATTATTTCCAGTAATAGTAAGCGATAGATAAATTAATGCCTAAACAAAAGTGCACTGTCTCGTAGTCGTTGATCTAGTGGTCGCAAGCGCGGCTGCTGTGACAGTCCTGCTGGGTTCGATTCTAGGGGCTGCGGTACTGTTCGAAAGGCTAAGAAGGAACATGGGTGGGTTTTTAGTGGAAGTATGACACTCCCTTGCGCTCTGCCTAGAATGGGCGGGGTCATTTGATGATTTCTCATCCACAAAAAAAAATGTTGGGCAAAGTGTTATTGGGATTTCTTATCTAGAATATCTCAGTACCGAACACGGAGTCTGGTTTTGTGGCCGATGGATGGCAATAGGCTCGCCGCCTTCTTCCTTATTTTCGGCAGATGTATAATTACATACTAAGCAGATGTATGCATCTTATAGACGTTGGTGACCGCTTTTTGGCAAAATCCAAGCTTGTTTGATAGCCACATTTTTGATAGCAATTTAAGTTTTTTTTAATTTAATTTTCGAATGTCAAAAATCCCCAACAATTCTGAAAAAAAAATGCACGGTCCAAGGTCACAAAATTCAGCTTTTTGCATTTTTCTCATCATTGGCCATTCATTGGTCATTGGGAGTGTTGCCGTAAAATTATCTACAAAAATGCATTTTATATTTTTTCCAAAGGTGATTAATATTTCCGAGATTCGTTTCACTAATTTCCAAAACAAAAGCTAAATTATAAAGCGACCAAAACATTGACATTCCCCGCCGAGCCCCATTCACGTTACTTGCACATATAGGGCGAGTCACTCGACTCATCAAGTAAAGTAGGTGCGAGAGCTTTATGTTCATAGAATTAAATATGGCCCATATAATTGGTGGTTACACGTCATTATAAATTGAATGCCAAAAGTATAAAATATACTAATTCCGTTTGTGCTAAAAATATGCATAATAATATGACACTAAAGAAGTGTCCTCAATTCACCTGTATATTAGTTTTACCCAGGTAAATTGAGGACACTAATTTAGTGTCCGGTGTTCACCTGGAAGATAATTAGGTCATAATGACCCAGTATTTTTTTTCAAAATTGTGGACAATAATTGTCTAAAAAGCAGGAAAAGAGGATAGTACAGACTAACTAAAAAAAAATTGTCTTCAAAAATGTGCTTCCTCTTTTTACACGACTGCCCCAAAAACAAAGAGTGTTTTGCGTCAATCACCATTTCCGAGATTCGTTTCACTAATCCTCAAACAAAAGCTAAACTATAAAACGACATTCCCTACCGAGCCCCATTCACGTTACTTGCACATTTAGGGCGAGTCACTCGACTCATCAAGTACAGTTACTAACCAGAACAAAAACTGTCACCAGTCGTGAAACAATGGATGAAATCAGGTACATTTCATTTGTAATTAAACGTTGAGCTTGCCCAGGTTAATCGGTGCATATGAAATTGTTCTGTGAATGAAAAAGCACAGTTTAAAGTACAGAAATGGGGATTGTCCAGTTTTTAAAACATGCCAAATCAAATCAAAAGTCATTGATTCAAATTAGGCTGATAAATAATCAGCACTTTTCGAATGTCATTTATTTACAAAATATTGTCCCCTAAAACGCTTCGACACTTCCTAGTGTTTTAGCTGGTAAGAAGAAGTGGCGGAACACACTCCCCAGCAACAAGTCTGTATGTTGGGTTAGAAGAGTCAGACTCAATACAATAATTCAGTCGCTGCAGAAATGCTGGTCTGCTGGCAGAAATTTCTTGTGAAATAAGCAGTACCTTTGTACTAAAATGTTATATTATGTTGTTTCCCTGTGTTGTCTAGTAATTTTATTGTGTGTACATAAATAGTAAAATAAATAAATAAATAATTGTAAAACCATTTCGGTGAATATGGTTAGATTTTTTGTACAGCAGGATTTAATTTGAAAATAAACTTTAAAACGAAGAAGTATACTGGACTTTTCCAAGAGGAATTTCTCAGTAGCGATCCGTTGATGGAATAGGGACTCCTTTTTTTAAACGGGTCTTAAACTTGAATGAGTGAGATCTACATAGGTTAGTCCTATCAGATATTTAAATTACGTTTTTCTCTATTCCGTGATGAATAGGCCAAAATAACTCAAGTTACCGTACCAAAAAAACAATGCGATCCCTTCTCACAGTATTATGACTAAATAATTGTCGTGCACATTTAGGGCAAGCCAAACTGCCATCAAGTACAGTTACAGACAGACAAACATTGTCAGCGACCGTGAAACAATAGATAATATCACTAACAGCCCACTCGTAGCCAAAAACTACGGAGCAATTGGGGCAAGTGGTCCAAATCGACAACATTTGAGCCTAAAATATGAGGTAGAGAACTTTGTTACATTTTAGGATGAACATTTTAATTATAGGTACACACGGCTACACATCAAGCTATACCCAGTATAGCCAGTTAGTCTTGGCCTCACTTTACTAGATCTTTTCGCACAATGAACGATCAGATTATACTGGTTTTGTATAGCTTGATGTGTAGCCGTGTGTACGTGTGGGTTGCAAAATACTATCGCCCAAGTTTAAAAAATGAAAGCTTTTAAGTATTTTTTGTTTTTTTTTTCTCAGCAAAACCCTTTATGAGGGTGCAAAAAAAATAACAAGTCTTCCTTAGGGAGTCCGGTAGGTATATTGTATTTAGAATGACGTCACTCAGGATAAGATCCATTGTCATCACCAAAATTAAACTTCACACTACAAATGGGATATCTCCTCCTCTAGTGTGGAGCCTCTCTGCAGGATATGCACCACCTTCTATCCTGCCCATCCTGCACAACCACTTGCAAGATGCAAGTCAAGACTTACTCGAAACAAGTGATAGAGCTGTGCAGTTGGCTACATAAGTATTATGTCCATTAAAACACTAGATTTTGGTAAATCAGTTTATTGAGCTGAGTAGCATAGCACAGTACAAATGATTGTGTCAATTAACAACCTACCCTCGACTTAGCGAATATTTTTAATAAAAGAATATTTCACAAGCATTGAAGGTACCTACGTTATTCCATATATGACATACCTTCCCCCCAAGTATGTAAAACATAATAATAATAAGAAAACAAATATAAACTTTATAACATAATACAAAATCGAAATTACTTATTTTAACCCTTCACCACTTATTACTAAACTTAAAGATATCAATTAATCCTAATTTTTATAACTATGCATTTGGCAATATGAAAAAGTATTATGTTTCAAAACATACATTTTTATTAACTACAACATAAAGTTACAATTTGGAGCTGGTCTAGTATAGGGAGTTTTTCCATGGATAGCAAGTTTATTCCTAATTTTACCGCCTGCAAAACTAGGTTGTGACTCCAATGGAATACCTAACATTTCAGCCCATTTGTCTGAACTGGGTATTTCTATAATTTGCTCACTTCCCTGTATATGGGTCATACTCAGAAAAAGTGTACATTTTGAATTTGTAACTAAACTGATAGGTAACGATACTGAGAATCTCCGTCACGAAACTGATGTCATAAGGTATGGTGCACATGGATTGGGCGAATAAAACACCTGATTATATTTGGCTTATCAGTCTTATTTAGATTAATAAAAATAAAAATACCATAAACATTGGTAATTATTTAATTAAATTCCATTAAAAAACCTGTCGGCAACTATACCTGTATATTAATACACAGTTATATAGATATGCACTTTTAGTTTTTGTGAACTAAGCTTAACAATTTCTCAGTTTCGTAACGTAACGCAATTTTACGCAATATAACGAAAATGATAACAAAATCTGAGAAATCATAACCTCTAAAAATGTTTTTACGTAAACCACGGTTTTACCACGCAAGCACTGAGTGTATTCTTTTAGTTAATACAAAAGATATGAAGAAAACATGGTAAGTAAACAAAAAACATAATAAACTTACCAAAATAATAGTCGTTTATCACCCTGAGGTATTTTTTGTAAGTTTTCACTTGCTAAACGTCTTGACTTCACGACTGCGGCGAAAACTAGATGGCTGCCGTGACAGTGATTTTGACGTAAGTAATAACGTTGCCAGATTAGGAAAAAAACTATTTATAACACCTTAAGTCATTGCGTATCAAATTTTATCACGCGTTACTAACCCTGAGTAACGAAACTTCATAATTTTGGGACAACATTTGTTTAATTAAAATAAATCCTTCTGTTTATGATTTACGGATAAAATTGGTCTTATTAAGTTACTTGATTCATCAAGAATAATATAACCACAGTCAATGTTAAAAAAAGCGATAAATATTTGTAACAATTCATCTCTGAAAATGTGTAATCGCCATTGGGACACCAAAACAATGTATGGCGATATTTTTATCAATGTTTTGACAATCAAAAAATGTAATCTTATATTGAAAATTTAATTGAAAATACCAGAGAAATCATCGTAGAATTAGACTAATATAACAAAAAGGGGGGATAAAAGAAAATATATCATAATACTAAATATTTACGTAAATATGAAGTTGCGGGACAAGAAAAGACACCAAATGTACACTTTTTCTGAGTATGACCCATATCCGATTGATCCTGATCCATTTCCTGTCTTTCCCCATAACTTTGTTCTACTGTGTCCCTTTCCTCAGTCTGGCCTAATTCCTCATTAGCAATCTGTCTTTCGGAATTTAGTACATTCTGTTTGACCAACTGGTCTATATGTCTACTGACTATCGTTCCATCTCCAGTTTCGACTCGATAACTGGCTGGACCGTCTTTGTTTACTACAGTACCTGGTAACCAACGAGGTCCCCTGCTAAAATTCCTGTACATAACATTCTGCCCTACGTCTGTCTGTCTGTTCTTCTTTTGACTATTTCTTACGATTTGATTTTCCCTCCTTTTACGTTTCTGATCATGTGGATTAATAGTGTCTAGCAATGTGCGGATCCGTCTGTTAAACAAAAGCTCTGCTGGACTTTTGTTAGTAGCCGTACATGGGATTGCCCTTAGTCCTAAGAGCATGTTTGGGATTTTAACATCCCAGGATATATCGTCCATTTTACGAAGTTTATCTTTAACTGTCTGTACCATACGTTCTGCCAAACCATTGGTGGATGGATGAAAAGGTGCAGAAGTAATGTGTTTAATTTTGTTAGCTTCTAAGAATGTCTTCATCTCAGAAGAAACAAAAGGAGTACCGTTATCCGATACTAATGTCTCACACAGTCCATGGATAGAAAAAATCATTCTCAAGTGCTTAATAACGGTGGCTGAAGTCATATTATTGACAATGAACACTTCTGGCCATTTCGAATATGCGTCAACTATAATCAAAAATGTTTTGTTTTGGAAAGGTCCAGCAAAATCCATATTTAACCTAGACCAAGGCTTCTCTGGCATCACCCACTCATAACTAGTTTTTGGTGGCATATGCCGGTTTTCAGAACATTTATTGCAGGTCTGTACCAAAGTCTCAATGTCGTCATTTAACTGTGGCCACCAAACATAACTTCTGGCGAGTGATTTAGTTTGAACAATGCCACTGTGCGTTTTGTGAAGAGCATGCAGCACTGCTTCACGAAGCGGCGGAGGTACTACTACGCGGCAGCCTAGGAGGACGCAGTCCTCATGCAAAGACAACTCAGCCCGATGCAGCCAGTATGGACGTAGCTGATCATCTGATATCTTGGCTGGCCAACCGCATAGAATGTGATGACTTACTCGATTAAGAACGTTGTCCTGTTTTGTAGCGTGTGCTATTTTGTCTACATCAATCGGAAAGTCATCAGGGGCCTCTGCCATCAGCAGTACGTCACAGAGCTGTGGTTCAGCTTGTTCAGGAACAGGCTGCGGCCACCGACTCAGTCCATCAGCATGACCTATCTGTGTTCCTGGTTTATGTATAATGTCGTAACTATAGGAAGTTAATATTAAAGCTATTCGTGTCAAACGTGGTGATAAAACATGAGGTATGGGCCTTTTGGGATCAAAAATTCCTAACAATGGTTTATGGTCCGTAACTATCGTAAAAGACCTACCCATTAAGTAATTCTGGAACTTATTTATTCCAAACATTATAGCAGCCGCTTCTTTATCGAGTTGTGAGTAACGACGTTCGTGCGAATGCAATGTCCTAGAGCCCATGGCAATAGGACGCTCATGTCCGTCCTCCATGATGTGGGACAAGACAGCTCCCGCTCCGTACTCTGAACTGTCGCAGGTAAGGACCAGCGGCTTGTTCAAGTCATAGTGTACAAGTGTGAGATCAGAAGATAGTAAACGCTTAGCAGTATTGAAACTGGCCTGCTCTCGGTCAGTCCACACCCACTTCTGCGATTTGTCGAGCAATCTATGTAGAGGCTCTAATATCGTGGCCTTATGGGGTACGAACCTCTCATAAAAGTTATATAACCCAAGAAACGCTTGTAATTGTTGCACATTTTTAGGTTCTGGAGTATTGAGTATGGACTCAACCTTACTCGATGCCGGGTGAATCCCGTCAGCATCGATAACAAAACCCAAAAATTCCACTCGTTCCTTGGTGAACTTACATTTGTCCTTATTGAGACGTAAACCTGCCTTCTCAATACGTCCTAATACTGCATCAAGACGCTGCGTCATCTCTGCCATGGTGCGGCCGCTGATGATGACGTCATCAATCAGCACGGCGACACCAGGCACGCCTGCCAACAACGCTGTCATTAGCCGTTGAAAGATGCCAGGGCACGCTTTCACGCCGAATGCTAACCTATGTACAGTGTAAAGACCTTTGCATGTGTTTAGTGTTAAAAGGCGAGACGTGTTTTCTGTAACGACCACTTGTGTGTATGCGCGATCAAGGTCTAATGTCGTATAAAATTTTCCTCCAGATATAATTGCGAAAATTTCACTAGCTGTAGGCATCGGGTAAGTATCGGTTTCCGTAGCCTGATTCACCGTACTACGATAATCGCCGCACAGACGGACCGCACCGTTCTTTTTTATTATTGGGACTACCGGAGTGGCCCATTCTGAATATGATACGGGTTGCAAAACATTTTCACCTACCAATCGATCTATCTCTTGTTCAACCCTAGCTTTAATAGCGAACGGTACCGGTCTAGCTTTCAAAAACTTAGGCGTTGCATTCGGTTTCAAATGAATCGCGACGGGGTCTCCCCGGTAAGTACCGAGTTCGTCCTTGAAAACCTCCCCATACTTGGTTAATAATGCATTCGTTGCTGACAAGTCAATATCTAAAATTTTATTAAATTTAATAGAAATTTCGAGGGGCTCAAACCAATCACGTCCCAATAAGTTTGGCCCTGAACCTCTAGCCACTATTACGTATAATTCAGTTTTAATGTCCTTATACCTGACCGAGACCGTTGCTTGTCCAATGACCGAAACCTGTGAGTTGTTCCAAGTGCGCAGCCGAGTGTGCATGGGACGCGGCGCGGCGGCGGCGCGCGGTTGTAGGCGCGCCCACGTGCGCTCGTTGACCAGTGAGAAAGCGGCGCCCGAGTCCACTTCCATGTCCACAGGCACGTCGTTCAGCAACACGCGTAGCTTGTAGGCAGGCACGCGCGTGTTCGTGCCATCCACTTTGTAAATCCCGTTCAGCTGCGCGTCAGACTGCACCTCTTCAGCGTGGTTTACTTTTCCTGAAGTACTTTTCTTTTTAGCTGTGCAGATTTTCTCGATATGGCCCTTTTTCTTGCAAAAATGACAAACTGCATTTATAAAACGGCATTCACCACCGTGACGATCACCACATCTGTAGCAAAGACGCGTGCTTGTTTTTGTTTTTAACGCGTTGACATCCATCGGCTCAGGCGGGGGCGGCGCGGCGGCGGTATCGGCGTGTGCCCGCGTGGCCGCGCGCTCGCCCTGCTGCATCATGCGCGCGTCTCTCCCCGCGGTCTCGGCAGACACCATGGCGTCAACGACGTCCTTGTACTCGAGATTGTCTTTCTTCAACAGCTCGTACTGCAGTTTGCGGTCGCTCATGCCGCACACCAATCTGTCCCGCAACATGCGTTCCAGATTTGGAAAATTACAGTTGGTACTGATTTTTCTTAACTGAGCGATATATTCCGTCGCTGTCTCGTCCATTGTTTGATCACGATGGTAAAATTTGTATGACATTGATATTTCATTTGGTTTTGGACTATAATGTTTGGTCAACACATCTATAACTTCCGGATAAGTCACTTCACTTGAATTTCTTGGAGTGATTAATGCAAGAACAGTATCGAAAGTCTGAGCACCACAAATCGTAAAAAAGTTAGCTTTTTTGACCGAATCGAGGACGATTCCACTAGCTTCAAAGCAATAATTGAGTCGAGTTACGTAACTGTCCCAATTGTCTGTTTTCACATTGAACTCATGAAATTTCACTAATTTACGCTCCATAGTTCACAATTTACACTCGTCGCCACTATTATGTCCATTAAAACACTAGATTTTGGTAAATCAGTTTATTGAGCTGAGTAGCATAGCACAGTACAAATGATTGTGTCAATTAACAACCTACCCTCGACTTAGCGAATATTTTTAATAAAAGAATATTTCACAAGCATTGAAGGTACCTACGTTATTCCATATATGACAATAAGTTACTGTTCTATCACGATTTGAGCTCATCGTCATTTAAAGAAAAATAAAAACTTTTAAATTTTCTCTCAAATGTAACGTAAACCCATGATACTTCCACAGTAAACCAACCCGTTACAGCGGTAGGGACATACCACAGTTACCTGATAAAATCTATTGTGTCATGGTCGGAGACAGTTTGTAACTCGTTTTAACTGTGTTTGATGGCTCCATTTACTTAGGTACCTCCACATTTTTTCCCGTAACAGTTCGGTTGTACAGATGCCAGAACATCAAGGTACAACAATCTTTCAAACTTTTTAATAGATTTTAAACTTTTTGGCCGATTTTTGGCGACAGATATTTAAGGTCTCAACTTTTTCACAAGTCACTACATATTATTATTAAAAAAAGCCTTCCGCTGCGTCTGTCTGTTTGTCTATTCGCGAAAAACTCAAAAACTACTACCTATTTTCATCAATGGATAGAGTGGTTCTCGAGGAAGGTTTTAGTATAATTACATGCGGACGAAGTTACGGGCGAAGTGCTACCTTTTTTACCGTACTGCAGGCTTGAATCACCTGATTGTCTGATAAAAAGATGGTTCCGTGCGTCGGAAGGCACGAAGCCGGTGGTCTCGGCCGCCAAAATGGCGGTCGTCAAACCACGTCAGAGGCCCTTGCGGCGGTTTAGAAACTCTGACACTAGGGTGTGTAAGGTCATTAGACCTTACTGCCCTCACGATAAGAAGAAGAACCGTGCTGCACAGAGAGTTGGCAGTTTCTGAAATAATTGTACATTGTCTTTTTTTTTTTTTTTTTATTAATGCCAAGGCGAGGCCCATGGGCAGCTTAAAGATCTTGACACCATAGGCACCACACGATAAAGAAGAACGGTTTGTTTAGATTTTTTGTTTGGTGATTTTTCACCCCAAAATAATAAGCCGTTCCTAGTAATAATTTCTCCAGTGTCACTTAGTTTGATGTACAGAATGCTTGGTTGACAGCTTCGAAAGGGTCCGTTTACGTTGGTGGTACAATCGAACAAGCTAATAAGTATACATCAAGCTAACTTGCATTTACTTTTAAGATTATACCTACAGATACATTTAGAGACTGATGTGAAATGATTCAGCGTCTGAAATCAGTAGCTTATTGCGAAACCCTTTATAAAACAAAATTGCAATCAATATTTTCAGTGTACTAGAACTATAAAGAACTCTACCTGTGTACTTACTCCGCCTTATTACAAAACGTAGTTAAACCTGGTTTAACTTAGACTTGGTTTATCTCGCATGACGTCTCACTTCAATAATATCCAAAAGAAAGTAACAGCATGCGAGATAAACCAGGTCTAAGTTAAACCAGGTTTAACTACCTTTTGTAATAAGGCGGATTAGGTTGTTCGACTGTACCATCTTGTGACATTCATACACAATTGTATAAATTGTATCATCAGGTGCTCAGCCAATGTCAATGTTTTGAAAGAGCAGACACTTGAGCATGTATTAGTTATGAAATTTGTTTCCCAGAAGCCATTGTTTTGGCTTATGTTTGAGGTTAAATTGTCAGGTGTTGGGAAAGACGAGTTGGTTATGACTTAAGATGGCAGGCTTTTGGATATTATAAAGACGATGTACTCAGTAATAATAATTAATCGCACAAAATTGCTAGTATATTATTATGATCGTTTTCGGTCACGGCGACCAATCTTAGCGAAAATTAGCCATCAACGCGGCCGGCATTATAGTGCACAAATGTGTAAGTACAGGTAGATTTTCTGCTCTTCTTTTCTCTGTTCCTTACACTTCATGTTCGATAGGACGGCAATCTGTCACGACCGCAGAGAGATCAGGCGCAGACCCAACGTTTTTACGTACGCACCGAAGCACGGGGTTAACTAGTCATACGGTCTACTAAAAAAACCGGGAACCCGGCTTGTGACCATGAGACCATAACGGCTTGTCCTCAAAATCTCTTGTAATTGTTATGGCATTATAATTGGCTCGTTGTTCGTGTGGTTGCGACAGTTCACAGAGGGGGCCCTGAGAACCTTGAACAGTATCAAAGCGGTGCACTGTGATGAAATATCTTTTGGCAGTTAGCTTTGTTTACCAGGTATTTAGGTGGCGCTATCTACTCTGTCAACTTTGCGTAACATACCCTTCTACAAAGAACTTTGAAAAGCAGTGACTGAGACTGGATGTCGGATTTTCAAAACAGCCGTCTGTAGCGAGAGCCGGGACCGACGATGCGGCGACGGCTTAACGTGATTTCCAGAGTTTTGAGGCATGGAGGAAAGTGGGCAAGGGCATGTAAGGCTCGTCAGTCATCCACGGATCAACCTAGGTAAGTAATTAAGCATAACTTAACCTAAAGACTGATCCGGACGACTATTATTATTAAGCCACGAGCTCCTCTAATACACGCTATATCTTAAGAGTTATATCTTACGTACCTACTGTGATGTGAATAGTGAAAATGTAGCATATTATTATATATTATTATGTTGTTGGCTATAAGAGTAGAGAAAGGCCAAAACAGCTATGAATGGCCTTTGTGACGGATGATATGGCTAGGATAGAGGTGACTGCTGAGATGACGAGAAGTAGAGAAGGGTGGATTATGAAGACATGCTGCGACGCGGCCGACCCAAATAAATAGGGATAAGGATAGAAGAATGATAATGATGGCATCTCTTATCGTGTGGTTTTTAATTTGAGAGAGTAAATTGACACTTGGAAATGTCAAACTTCCATACAATGTTGTTGTAATAATGGAAGTTTGACATTTCCAAGTGTCAATTTACTCTCTCAAATTGAAAACCACACCTTAGAGCAATACATCAATCATACAATCAGAATTCTACCTACCTTTTCTGGAAGGAATACGTACATGCGTGATGTTTTGTAATAATTACTTAATGACCATTTAGTCTTATAGCATTTGTAGTGGAGAAAACCGGTAAAACTGGTAAATTGCTTGTTAAATGATCTAATTAATTAATGTAATAAGACTTAGCATTGTTTTGTTTTGCAATATCTTTGAATTGCAGAGGAGTGGCTCCGATAGTGGGAAAAAGTTTGTATGCGATGAACCTAACTACAGGTTTTTCAAAGTTATTATGCCTTTTGACTACACATAGACTACAGTTCTATCTGCCCTAGTCTGTCTGCCTCATCATCATCATCTGCCTAGCCTTTTCCCAACTATATTGGGGTCGGCTTCCAGTCTAACCGGATGCAGCTGAATACTAGTATTTTACATGGAGCGACTGCCTATCTGACCCCCACAACCCAGGTAATACTAGTAGGTAATACGATACCCTTTGGTAAGACTGGATGTCAGAATTTCAGGTCACTGACTACCTGTAACGACTGCCAAAGATCTGTAGATGGCAGCCGGGACCAACAGCTTAACGTGCTTTCCGAGTCCTGTCCGTCCGTATGTCACAGCCATTTACTCTGAGACTTTTGGCAGTATAAAATATTACAATTTTAAAGCGAATAGACCATCCAGCACTTCATTAGAATACGATCCTTGGTTGCTCACAATAAGGTTTACCAATATTGTACCTGAAACGCTAAGTAGAAACCTAAAGTAAAAGTGTGATCCATAGATTTTACACCTTATAAAAGTAATAAAATAAAACCCAAATACTACAAAAAAAACGACGCTGAAAAAGTATGAAACAAGATTTTCAGGATAGAACAAAAAGAAAAGCCGTAGTCACACGGTATTAAAGTGATTAGGTTGGTACCTATAACGTGTGACTACGGCTTTTCTTTTTGTTCTATCCTGAAAATCTTGTTTCATACTTCTACAGCGTCGTTTTTTTTTGTCGTAGTCGGGTTTTAGTTTTTTACTTTTTTTTATTTAAACAATTTTGGTGTTAAATATTTTTTTCTCTTGACTTTTTGTCCGCTAGAGGGCGTGATTTTAAATGTGAGCAATATTTTGGAAATGTATAAGTGAGGCCCTTTCAAATGATACCAAACACGGTTCTAACGATACCTTATAAAACTTTTTTACAAAAAATAAAACCGTCTTCGACAAAAATAAAACACAAAAAAGTGAAAAATAAAAAATCAGCTTCTGAAGTCGGTGACTTTTGTTTGTTTGATTTCATGTTTTTGCCACCGACTTCTGAAGCTGATTTTTTATTTTTCACTTTTTTGTGTTTTATTTTTGTCGAAGTCGGTTTTATTTTTTGTAAAAAAGTTTTTATTTTTCACTTTTTAGTGGTTCACATGTGCTTACCCCTTCACAACGTACCGGCATGATGTTATGTTATGAACTGTTCAATAGACAGTCATGAGATTTCAGCAATCCCAGTCCATTTGCTATCATTAATTGAGGAGTTCCGTTGCCTATCTCCGAAGTTCTTCATCACCTTTGTAGTGAGTACAGGCGTGACATTATGTTGTGTGATGGCGTAAACAATGCTTAGATATGCTATAGCAACAATCGCGGTTAATCTGCTGTTATTTATTGAAGAGTTCCCCCGATTTCGACAAGATCCCATCATCAGATATTGAAATGGTGACAATGGGACCACACGGGAAGCACCAGCTTTCAAATGAAAAAAGAATCATGAAAATCAGTTCACCCAGTCGCAAGTTATGAGCTAACAAACATAAAAAAAAAAATACAGTCGAATTGATAACCTCCTCCTTTTTTTGAAGTCGGTTAAAAATATGTCGAGTTCCGATAAGTAGATTAAAAGCTATGAGGCAACAGATGAAGATACTCACATATACATACATAGCCAGTCAAAATCATAACCCTCCTTTGACTTTGCTGTAGTCGTGTAAAAAAGAAGGGGCTTTCATCATCATCATTCATAGCCCGACTTCACCCACTACTCTTGGTAAAGGCCTCTCTTTGCTTGTGCCAAGCTACGCGTTCATAAGCCAGCCTCAGAATATTCCCGCTGTGGCAATACCGGAGAATTAATTTTATCGGTTGGACAAATCATATTGACAGAATCTTAAATATCTATAAAAGTAGATTTACAAAGTGCTTCCTCTCTCCTAACTCACTTATTTTGCTGTGCCCGACAGGGTCCATCCATGTGATCTAATTTTAAGTTTGACCACCTAAGTACTACATGTGGAATGCAATAAAGTATTGAGTATAGATTAGATCGGAAACTAAAATAAAAAATCCTAAAGATGTTATTGGTCAAGATCAACACCTGTTTTTCGAAACCAGTTTATATTGTGGGTCTATAAAAGATGCAAGCAAGTTTTGTTTGTAACATACCAAAAATATGAAGATGACAGAATTGTAGTCAATACAATACCTAAGCAAGTAAAACCTGTTTGAGTGGAAATTTACATACCTATACATACATAAACTCTCGCCTTTTCTCATGGGGATAGGCAGAAACCACAGAACGCCACCTGCTACGATCCTTACATAAGCCGACTTCCAAAAAAGGAGGAGGTTCTCTATTTGTATGTTTGTATTTTTTTGTCTCATCCACGTTCATACATTTGGGTAAAAAAAAAACTAAAAATAAACTACCTACTATTTTGTATAACCTTGAAACAAAGTCAATGTACGCATATGTGGTCGATTTGGTCATTGAGTCAAAGAATTTTGTTTGGCGATTTTATTCACCTTGCTACGATTTTAAAACTAGTTTACCTTAACGACACTTAATTACCAAAGTTGGCGGAAAACACAACTTTTCTCAGTACTAAATTACAACTATAATAATAAATTGCAAGGTAGTAACGACATAATTTAATTACTTACTTACATGTCTGGGCCGATGACATTTAGAGAACGGCGGGCCAAGACTGGCTTACTATAGCAGAAGACAGAAAGAAGTGGCAACAAATGGAGGAGGCCTTTACCCAAAGAGATCCTACTTTTTCTTTTTGTTTTTGGAGGGTGTAAAATCATCAAATGACTCCTCGCGCTCTAGGCAGAGCGCTAGGGAGTGTCAGACTTCTACTGACTAAAAACACTCATGATCCTTCTTAGCATCTCTTTGTAGTATCTCTTTCGAACAACCCACAGCCCCGATGGGCGTCGGCCTGTGCGGGCCCCTCCTTAATGGATCTTAAGGTTGATGTTCCAGGGTAGCCCGCGAAAGTCAAATTTTCTTACGTTTTAGCGATTTGCAGGCCAGTGCTAGGTTGTATGTTAGTGAAAATATGATTCGCGGCTGTAAGACGTATGCAGTTACAGAATTATAATCTTCAAAATCATCATTACAACCCTCCAAGTTTATGTAATGACCTCATTGAGGTCATTCTTGACAGTTCTGCAAATCGCTAAAAACGTAAGAAAATTTGAATATCGCGGGTTCGCGGGCTACCCTGGAACATCCACCTTAAGAAGTTTTTCCCATCATCTTGTATTTTCCCATCATCATCTACCAAGCCTTTTCCAACCTTGTTGGAGTCGGCTTCTTGTCTTAGTGGCTGCATCAAAATGCAGTATTTTACATAAAGTGACTGCATATCTGACCTCCAAAACCACAACCCATTTAGTACTGGGTAAGATCCCTTCGTAAAACTGGTTTTTGAGACTTTCGGGCATTGACTACTTGTAATGACTTTCAAAGATCTACAAAATAATGACTACCGGGACTAAAGGCTTATAGTGCTTTCCGAAGCATGGAGAAAACTCTGTATGTAATATTCACCCTGAGGCAAGCGCTGCCTCTCCGTCGTCGGGGCTGTGGATTATCGAAAGGATAACGCGGCTCCGACACAAGGGCGAAGAAGGAACATGGGTTTGGTTTTAGTCAGTAGAAGTCTGACACTCCCTTTCGCTCTGCCCAAGAGTGGGGGGGGGGGGGTTTCGATGATTTTCCAACCCACCAAAAAAAAAAAAGGCAATTGCTGCCTCATTTATGGTGATAAGCCCATGCGACCATTATAATTTAGCATCGAATTACTGAGGGTGTCGACCAAAACATAGCTGGGAAAAGGCTAAGTCGATGAGGAAAAGAGTGGTATTTACCTTAAAGAACACATTTTAGTAAAACTATACAAAACCAGTAAAAGCGGATCTCTTATTGCATAGAAAATCTATACAAAGCGAGGCTATGTTTTGCTGTCTATTCTATGCCAAGCTTGATGTGTCGCCGTACACAGGAAACTCTACACAAATAATAATTATCCTCTAAACTCAAGACATTTTAACTTAAAAGGACAAACTTGTTTTAAAACCATAATCCCACACCTTTCCGTGACTCAAACAAAACATTATTTTATTTTCAAAATGTTAAATACAAAGACGGTGTGTAAGTCAGACTGTGACTTGATTCATTTTAGTTTATACCAAGTACTATAGGACCCTAACCAACACATCCTACTTCCTTTCATAGAATGGGGGAATGACTTAATGCTCGAGTGCTGCAACCATTTCGCGCTTATACATCTTGCTACCTCGTTGGCTAAGTGGTCGCAGGCACCATGTACGAGATCCATGATTCTTTCTTTCTAATTGACCTCTCTACTCCCGAGTGTACCGAAAACGGGGCGGTGGGTGCAGGCTGACTTGAGCCTTATTCAACAAAGGTTTAAGCTAGCTTGTAACCGCCGTGCTAAATAAAAGTGTTATTGAATTTAATCTTGTATAAGTAATGTGACTGTGTGAATGTAATATTATTTCTATTAAGAGTCAGTGATACTTTTTTTTTTTATTTATTTTTTTCTTTCTAAAAAAAACGTAGCATCCCATTAGCATTCTATTACATGGGAATTTAACATGACTGGCGAAATGTGAGTGGACTATTGCGTACAGTACTCCTCTGCCCAACCCTTCGGGGATTAAGGTATGATGTTGTTATGTAGAACTGATATTTTAAATTATTCAAATATTTTCCTAAGTAAGATTAAGAGTAAGATTCTGACCGAATGGTGGCCAAGGTTGGGCGTGAGAAACCAGGGTCGCCATAAAGCACGTTGGGTGGACGATATCGTCAGGAGCTCGGGAAATGGATGGATGAGAGACGCACAAAGTAGAGAAGACTGGCAGAAGAAAGGGGAGGCCTATACCCAACAGTGGGTGATTACGGGCTGAAATGATGATGAAGAAATATTTTCATGTGGTCGGTGACCCCACAAACTTTAATATCAGCGCGACATCATTTTCTTACTCCTTCGCTATTCTTTTCTGATTAATTTCGTTGCGGGATCCAAGACAGTTAAATTGTTTCTCTGGGTCGATCGAGCTTCATGGTCAGGCTCTTTTTGGGTGTTCGCCACTGTTGATTCTGAATTTCTGGAGTTACAGTGGTTTGGGAATAGTGTGTCTTGTCCCTTTCAATAATACTACAATTTACACTACAGACCCTACAAATCTTGTTTTTTTTATGTCTCTATCACGTCTGCAAAGTTTTACAAACATTTTATAATTATTTCTCCCTGTATATAAGGTCCCATTAAAATAGGTGGACAAAATTTTAACCAGTAAATCACATTCAAAAGTTTCACCTAATTATTACCAAAACAATAGCGCACCATACGATGCCTCGTTCACTCGATCCATTGTACCGGCGCGGGAATGTTACTGTACTAGCACACTGGCGCGCTCGCTACTTTCTCTGCATACTTAGATGTTAATTTAGCAATATTAGTCATTATTGTAATGTTTCGTAACGTTACCGCGGTTAAATATTGACAGTTTGGTGTGGTTGGAATGGTTTTATGTTACAAATAATCGAGGATTTTTTTGGTGTTAAATTGTTCGTGTCGGGTCGGAAGCAGTGCGCTTTGATTGCACTTGTAAGATGTAGTTTTAAGTTGCATATAGTAATACAAATATTATTGGTATGTATTCTTATAGAATATGGTATGTCTTTGTTTCCTGAAAATAAATGGTTTGCTGTTGTTGAGTCCCTATTGAAGGCAGTTTCAATACTTAGCTTTTTTACAACTTGTACGATTCCCCATAGAAATATAAAAAACAGTCCCACTTCTGATGTCTACCCCATCATAGCCTTCTACTCCTTTTATGTGCAGTTTTCTCCGACCCATGTACCAGAAACGCATCTAAGTTGTCACGTCAGCCTCATCACAGTATAAGCCTCACTATTTGACGGGTTTTCGCTCTTGCTGCATCGTATACATGCATTTCAGGATCATGTGGCTGTTCTGTTAATAACCCTATATAGGCTTACAATATCTTATTTTTTCGCAAATCATGTTGATGGGGTATTGGGTAATTAAGTTCTTCATCACCCATAAAAAAGACGGGTTTATATTGTCTGGTAGTCTGCTGCACGACAGTAAGTTGGTATCGGGTTGTTCTAATTTGCGGCTGCACGATTTAGAATTTCGATGTTAGTTCTCCATTTGTGTCATAGATGGCGTTGTAGTACTTTTGATGATACTACATATTTAATATGTTACTGTAGTACTTTTGTAGTGCCACATCAGACTTTACCCAGTCTGGCCCGTATCGTATACTTTTACGTATATCGGTCACTGAGCATAACATCACGCTAGCTTTCCCCGAAGGATAAGACAAAAGCTGATCATGTAATCGTCTCGTGAGTCGAGGTAGCGGTAAATTATACTTAAAATGCTTTATAATTATTTTATTTTCGATTCAAAGATCGTTGTTACTTGCACTACGTTGACACCGCTTGTTCGTGCAACTCACTTGAAACCCAATACACGAACTCTCTTACAGCACAGTGTTGTAATAATACTGCTAGCGAGCCAACCGTCATACATTTGTTTGTTCAGTGTACAGTTAGCATCAGAAGTAGATTAGCACTACCCAAAGTTTCAAAGCAGGTTTTTTAAAGAAAACTTCTTAGATATTACTCGTTTCTAACAAGTTATTGAAGAGTAAGGAATATTTCTGAAACATTTAAAAATAATAGCTGGAGTCCTGTACATCTTCTTCTTATCGTGTGGGCAGTAAGGTCTAACGACCCCCACACAGTCCAGTGTCAGAGTTTCTAAACCGCCTGAAGGGCCTCTGACATGGTTTGACGACCGCCATTTGGCGGCCGGGACCACCGGCTTACCCGTGCCTTACGAAGCATGGAATCATCTTATTATCGGACAATCAAACAATTAAAATTTCGAAATGTTAAGTTACTTCTGTTGCTAAGTGTACCTACTATGTTCATCTAACAATCAGACCCGGAACAAATACAATCATATCTTCTGTAGATTCTGATAAGTAATACAATGGTGTATGTCACGGGTCGGTAAGTCAACTCTGAGGTCAACAAACCTGTTGCTTTAACGAAGCTCTAGTTACGATTATACAACATAACATGACGCCTATAATCCTCGAAGGGTTAGGCAGAGATGTACTTAATAGTACACCTATATTTTGCCAGGTTATGTTAAGTCCCATGTAATAGGGGGCGAGACTATTTTAATCAACCGGGCAAAAGTCCAGTGATCTGCTACTAAGAAATCCCTAATAAACATTCCAATAAAAACACTTAGAAGTCGAACCGAAGGTTCATGCTAATCTAACGAGGCTATCAAAAATATTAACAATCTACATAAAAAAAACCGGCCAAGTGCGAGTCGGACTCGCGCACCGAGGGTTCCGTAAAAAAAATATATTATGTGATGTAACTAAAAATTTATGGTTTTCGTAATTATTCCTTTATCTATGCTATAAGACGTTGCTTCGTACCAAATTTCAAGATTCTGAGTTCACGGGAAGTACCCTGTAGGTTTTGATTCCCTTGCGAGTGTCGAAATTTTGCGGCATAAACGGGAGTATCTTTTGATCGCGTTGACTTAGAAGTTTGATTTTTTCACAGCTCCAAGAGACCATAGACTTGAGTATTTGATATGAATTTCAGCTTGATACCTCCACGCGTTCCTGAGAAAAAAGGTCTTGACAGACAGACAGACAGACAGACAACAAAGTGATCCTATAAGGGTTCCGTTTTTTCCTTTTGAGGTACGGAACCCTAAAAAGGAGGAGGTTCTTAAGTCACACTGGTGTGACTACGGATCAGGTTAAATTATCCGTAGTCATACCTACCAGTGTGACTACGGATAATTTTACCTTATCCGTAGTCACACTGGTGTGGTAGTTTAGTGTGACTATGGGTCGGTCACTCAATTTTGGAGGTCTTACATTTTTGCAAAAAAGTTTTTTTCTATTCTTCAGGGACATACTATAGAGGCGTTACATGTTGCAAGGGAAGTTTTTCCAGCCAGCAGATCGGTAAATCTAGACAACGCGGTCAGGCGTATCTAAGATTGCACGAAGGGGTCGATGACTTCTAGCCTTTCTCTCAGCTGGAGTTGGATCAGATATTATCAGATGCAATTGAATACCAGCTAATAATGCTGTTTTTAAAAGGGTATTTAATTAAATATGTAAATCGTAAATGTAATTATATTTAATTGTTTGTTTCTTTAGAACCTTAACAAAGAAGAAAAGCGTTAACACCAACCGGCACAAATCCAGACTCCGGGCCTGCTACTGAAAAATTCCTGACGGAAAATCCCAATACCACTTTGCCCAACCCGGGAATCAAAGCCAGGACCTCATGCACAGGAAGAAGAGTCATAGAGTGATGTGTGTGTGTTTTATAGTCTACGGAAATTTAAATAACCGAATTGGAGTACCTACTCAGTTACTAAATATTTATTATAATTAATAAATTTATTTTTTAATATTTACTCAGAATTTTCAATACCGTCCATATATGAGCTCCGTTAACCCTTAATTTGGCACAGGGACATCAGCAGGGCACGTAAGATTTCTTCACTCTATCCTATTAATTATAAGGTCAGGTCAATCGCCTATCTTCTCAAGGTCCAAAAACCCATAAAACCAGCTTTAACTATTAACACAGCACGAAACATCAACTATTTATTCCATCTAAGGCACAGGTCTCAATGTGCAATCAACGGTGACTGACCCAAGGTCCCAAATATTGCTTAAACCTTGATGACAGCCGATACTTCGACACATTAAGCGGTCTATATCAACCAGTATAAGCTGACCTCGCGTTGTATTTTATAGGGTTCCCATACATCATCATTAAATGAGATCCGGTCTTTTGGTTTTCTGCACAATGAGAAGTCCATCTAATATTTAAGACTAGCTTTTGTCAGCGACTTCGCCCGCGAAAAAAGACTACATTCCATTCAAAATTTCATCCCCTATTTAACTCACTTAGGGGTTGAATTTCGAAAAATCCTTCCTTATTCCTTGTCTACATTATAAAGGGAACGTCTGTGCAAAATTTCAGCTTTCTAGGTCCAAGGGTTTGGGCTGGGCGTTGATGAGTCAGTCAGTCAGTCAGGACTTCTCTTTTTATTTATATATAGATAGATTTTAAACTGACATGGACATGGTCACTAAAACAGGACTATAACAGGGATACTGAAAACACGATATTTACCATGTTTACTTCTTGTTTTGAGTTCCCAATATTGCAATAAGTAAACATGGTATCCCGTTTTTAGTATAAATAATAGTCCATCTATAACGTTAAACAGGCCTTCTCTTTGAGAGGGAGTGGGCAATAATCCACCACGTGAGCCCATTGGTAGATGTCACATGTCTTCGAATTTTTGGTTCTCAGACATACGTTTCCTTACGATGTTTTCCTTCACCGTTGAGAGCAGGTGGTGATGAAATCAATTTCGCAAGGTAATACGCCTGCCTGGTTTGAACTCACGACACGAATTATACTATATAAAGCTAAACTACCACTCACTGACTCACTGACTCACTGACATAATTGTTCTCCCAGATGGTGGATGGGGAGGTGGGTATATTTTGACAGATTCGTAAACAAGTAACTCTGGTGAGTATGGGAAAAGTCCGAAACCCCCCCTTTTCCCCCCCCTTCTCCCCCCTCCCTATCGTATCTCGGAAACTAAAAGACCCGTATTTTTTTTTTTTTACTGATTCGTATAGAGGATGCTCGGTAAAGTAAAAATCATTTTTCAAAGTGGCCCCCCTTGCCCCCCTTCTCCCCCCCTTTAGGCGGATCTCGGAAATAAAGAGAATTTACGTGTTTTTTTTTTAGGGATTCGTATAGAGGAGGCTTGGGGAAGTAAAAACCGTTTTGAAAATTTGACCCCCTTGCCCCCCTCCACCCCCCCCTTTCGGATCTCGGAAGTTAAGAGACTTGGAACGAATTTTTTTTCAGATTCATATAGAGGGGCATTGCGTTAGTCGAAATCATTTTAAGAAACTCCCCCCCTCTCCCCCCTTCACCCCCCCCCCTCTCTTCACCCCTTTTTTTCTGTTTTGTTTACAGATTCGTATAGGATAGGAGGCTCGGGGAAGTAAAATGGTGGTACCGGTAAAGCGAAGGGGGGAGCGGGCGAGCGAAGCGAGCCGGCGACCCCCGTAGCGTAGGGATAATGTCATGATAGCTTTCCGGTGGTAGGTAGGTCCTGAGTGGAGCGAACCTGCGAGACCGAGTGGAGCGAAGGGGGGAGGTGGCGAGCGAAGCGAGCCGGCGACCTCCTTAGCATAACGAAGGTTGAGTGGGTGAAGCGTAACGAAGGTTGAGTAGGTAGGTGTAGGTAGGTGTAGGTAGGTGTAGGTAGGTGTAGGTAGGTGTAGGTTGGTAGTAGGTAGGTGTAGGTAGGTAGTAGGTAGGTGTAGGTAGGTAGTAGGTAGGTGTAGGTAGGTAGTAGGCAGGTGTAGGTAAGCAGACCCGCGAGCTGCGCGCAGCGAGCGCAGCCACGCAAATACTAGAATCTCGGAAATAAAGAGAATTTACGTGTTTTTTTTTAGGGATTCGTATAGAGGAGGCTTGGGGAAGTAAAAACCATTTTGAAAATTTGACCCCCTTGCCCCCCCCTTTACCCCCCCCTTTCGGATCTCGGAAGTTAAGAGACTTGGAACATTTTTTTTTTCAGATTCATTGAGAGGGGCATAGAGTTAGTTGAAATCATTTTCCATATCTCCCCCCTCTCCCCCCTTTCACACCCCCGCCACTCTTCACCCCTTTTTTTTAAACTCGTGTTTTGTTTACGGATTCGTATAGAGGAGGCTCGGGGAAGTAAAATGGTGGTACCGGTAAAGCGAAGGGGGGAGCGGGCGAGCGAAGCGAGCCGGCGACCCCCGTAGCGTAGGGATAATGTCATGATAGCTTTCCGGTGGTAGGTAGGTCCTGAGTGGAGCGAACCTGCGAGACCGAGTGGAGCGAAGGGGGGAGGTGGCGAGCGAAGCGAGCCGGCGACCTCCTTAGCGTAACGAAGGTTGAGTGGGTGAAGCGTAACTCAGGGGCGACGACAAGCAAACTTTAGGGTAATGTTCTTTTAGTGGTAGTAGGTAGGTAGTAGTAGGTAGGTGTAGGTAGGTAGTAGGTAGGTAGTAGGTAGGTGTAGGTAGGTGTAGGTAGGTGTAGGTAGGTGTAGGTAGGTGTAGGTAGGTGTAGGTAGGTGTAGGTAGGTGTAGGTAGGTAGTTGTAGGTAGGTAGTATTGGAACATTTTTTTTTCAGATTCATTGAGAGGTGCAATGCGTTAGTCGAAATCACTTTTCAAAGCTCCCCCTCTTCCCCCCTTCACGCCTCGCGAGCTGCGCGCAGCTCGCGCACCCACGCAAATACTAGTTATACTATATAAAGCTAAACTACCACTCACTGACTCACTGACTCACTGACATAATTGTTCTCCCAGATGGTGGATGGGGAGGTGGGTATATTTTGACAGATTCGTAAACAAGTAACTCTGGTGAGTATGGGAAAAGTCCGAAACCCCCCCTTTTCCCCCCCCTTCCCCCCCCTCCCTATCGTATCTCGGAAACTAAAAGACCCGTATTTTTTTTTTTTTACGGATTCGTATAGAGGAGGCTCGGTAAAGTAAAAATCATTTTTCAAAGTGGCCCCCCTTGCCCCCCTTCTCCCCCCCCTTTAGGCGGATCTCGGAAATAAAGAGAATTTACAAGTTTTTTTTTAGGGATTCGTATAGAGGAGGCTTGGGGAAGGAAAAACCATTTTGAAAACTTGACCCCCTTGCCCCCCTCCACCCCCCCCTTTCGGATCTCGGAAGTTAAGAGACTTGGAACGAATTTTTTTTCAGATTCATTGAGAGGGGCCTTTGCGTTAATCGAAATCATTTTTCGAGACTCCCCCCCTCACCCCCCCTTCAACCCCCCCCCCCCTTTTTCACTTTTTTTTTTTTTTTTTTTTTCTTACATAAAACTATTGAGGGGCGTTGAAACCTGTCCGGTGGTGGTACAGCGGCAAAGCGAAGGGGGGAGCGGGCGAGCGAAGCGAGCCGGCGACCCCCGTAGCGTAGGGATAATGTCATGATAGCTTTCCGGTGGTAGGTAGGTCCTGAGTGGAGCGAACCTGCGAGACCGAGTGCAGCGAAGGGGGGAGGTGGCGAGCGAAGCGAGCCGGCGACCTCCTTAGCGTAACGAAGGTTGAGTGGGTGAAGCGTAACTCAGGGGCGACGACAAGCAAACTTTAGGGTAATGTTCTTTTAGTGGTAGTAGGAGGTAGTAGGTAGGTAGTAGTAGGTAGGTGTAGGTAGGTGTAGGTAGGTGTAGGTAGGTGTAGGTAGGTGTAGGTAGGTGTAGGTAGGTGTAGGTAGGTGTAGGTAGGTGTAGGTAGGTGTAGGTAGGTGTAGGTAGGTGTAGGTAGGTAGTAGGTAGTTGTAGGTAGGTAGTATTGGAACATTTTTTTTTTCAGATTCATTGAGAGGTGCAATGCGTTAGTCGAAATCACTTTTCAAAGCTCCCCCTCTCCCCCCCTTCACGCCTCGCGAGCTGCGCGCAGCTCGCGCACCCACGCAAATACTAGTTATTATACTATATAAAGCTTAATTACCACTGACTCACTGACTCACTGACAGAATTGATCTCCCAGATGGTGGATGGGGAGGTGGGTATATTTTGACAGATTCGTAAACAATCAACTCTCATGACTATGGGAAAAGTCCGAAACCCCCCCTTTTCCCCCCCCTTCTCCCCCCTCCCTATCGTATCTCGGAAACAAAGAGACTTGAAGTGTTTTTTTTTAAGGATTCGTATAGAGGAGGCTCGGTAAAGTAAAAATCATTTTTCAAAGTGGCCCCCCTTGCCCCCCTTCACCCCCCCTTTAGGCGGATCTCGGAAATAAAGAGAATTTACGTGTTTTTTTTTAGGGATTCGTATAGAGGAGGCTCGGTAAAGTAAAAATCATTTTTCAAAGTGGCCCCCCTTGCCCCCCTTTTCCCCCTCTTTAGGCAGATCTCGAAAGTTAAGAGACTAGGAACGATTTTTTTTTCAGATTCATTGAAAGGAGCCTATCCTGTAGTGGTACCGGTAAAGCGAAGGGGGGAGCGGGCGAGCGAAGCGAGTCGGCGACCCCCGTAGCGTAGGGATAAAGTCATGATAGCTTTCCGGTGGTAGGTAGGTCCTGAGTGGAGCGAACCTGCGAGACCGAGTGGAGCGATGGGGGGAGGTGGCGAGCGAAGCGAGCCGGCGACCTCCTTAGCGTAACGAAGGTTGAGTGGGTGAAGCGTAACTCAGGGGCGACGACAAGCAAACTTTAGGGTAATGTTTTTTAAGTGGTAGTAGGAGGTAGTAGGTAGGTGATAGGTAGGTAGTAGGTAGGTAGTAGGTAGGTGTAGGTAGGTGTGTAGGTAGGTGTAGGTAGGTGTAGGTAGGTGTAGGTAGGTGTAGGTAGGTGTAGGTAGGTGTAGGTAGGTGTAGGTAGGTGTAGGTAGGTGTAGGTAGGTGTAGGTAGGTGTAGGTAGGTGTAGGTAGGTGTAGGTAGGTGTAGGTAGGTGTAGGTAGGTGTAGGTAGGTGTAGGTAGGTGTAGGTAGGTGTAGGTAGGTGTAGGTAGGTGTAGGTAGGTGTAGGTAGGTGTAGGTAGGTGTAGGTAGGTGTAGGTAGGTGTAGGTAGGTGGTAGGTAGGTGTAGGTAGGTGGTGGCATACCTACGTGAGATTCATACAGAGGAGGCTCGGGGAAGTAAAATCCGTTTTTCAAATTTGAACCACTTGCCCCCCTTCACCCCCCCTTTAGGCGGATCTCGGAAGTTAAGAGACTTGGAACATTTTTTTTTTCAGATTCATTGAAAGGGGCAATGCGTTAGTCGAAATCACTTTTCAAAGCGCCCCCTCTCCCCGTCTTCACGCCCCGCGAGCTGCGCGCAGCTCGCGCACCCACGCAAATACTAGTTATACTATATAAAGCTAAACTACCACTCACTCACTGACTGACTCACTGACATCATTGTTCTCCCAGATGTTGGATGGGGAGGTGGGTATATTTTGACAGATTCGTAAACAAGTAACTCTGGTGAGTATGGGAAAAGTCCGAAACCCCCCCTTTTTGCCCCCCCTCCCCCCCCTCTCTATCGTATCTCGGAAACTAAGAGACCGGTATTTTTTTTTTATTACGGATTCGTATAGAGGAGGCTCGGTAAAGTAAAAATCATTTTTCAAAGTGGCCCCCCTTGCCCCCCTTCTCCCCCCCTTTTAGGCGGATCTCGAAAGTTAAGAGACTTGGAACGATTTTTTTTTCAGATTCATTTAGAGGGGCCTTTGCGTTAATCGAAATCATTTTTCGAGACTCCCCCCCTCACCCCCCCTTCAACCCCCCCCCCCCTTTTTCAGTTTTTTTTTTTTTTTTTTTCTTACATAAAACTATTGAGGGGCGTTGAAAACGGTGGTGGTACAGCGGCAAAGCGAAGGGGGGAGCGGGCGAGCGAAGCGAGCCGGCGACCCCCGTAGCGTAGGGATAATGTCATGATAGCTTTCCGGTGGTAGGTAGGTCCTGAGTGGAGCGAACCTGCGAGACCGAGTGGAGCGAAGGGGGGAGGTGGCGAGCGAAGCGAGCCGGCGACCTCCTTAGCGTAACGAAGGTTGAGTGGGTGAAGCGTAACTCAGGGGCGACGACAAGCAAACTTTAGGGTAATGTTTTTTTAGTGGTAGTAGGAGGTAGTAGGTAGATGTACGTAGGTGTAGGTAGGTGTAGGTAGGTAGGTAGTAGGTAGGTAGGTGTAGGTAGGTGTAGGTAGGTGTAGGTAGGTGTAGGTAGGTGTGGGTAGGTGTAGGTAGGTGTAGGTAGGTGTGGGTAGGTGTAGGTAGGTGTAGGTAGGTGTAGGTAGGTGTAGGTAGGTGTAGGTAGGTGTAGGTAGGTAGTAGGTAGGTGTAGGTAGGTAGTAGGTAGGTGTAGGTAGGTAGCAGGTAGGTGTAGGTAGGCAGACCCGCGAGCTGCGCGCAGCGAGCGCAGCCACGCAAATACTAGTTATACTATATAAAGCTAAACTACCACTCACTGACTCACTGACTCACTGACATAATTGTTCTCCCAGATGGTGGATGGGGAGGTGGGTATATTTTGACAGATTCGTAAACAAGTAACTCTGGTGAGTATGGGAAAAGTCCGAAACCCCCCCTTTTCCCCCCCCTTCTCCCCCCTCTCTATCGTATCTCGGAAACTAAGAGACCGGTATTTTTTTTTTATTACGGATTCGTATAGAGGAGGCTCGGTAAAGTAAAAATCATTTTTCAAAGTGCCCCCCTTTGCCCCCCTTCTCCCCCCCTTTAGGCGAATCTCGAAAGTTAAGAGACTTGGAACGATTTTTTTTTCAGATTCATTTAGAGGGGCCTTTGCGTTAATCGAAATCATTTTTCGTGACTCCCCCCTCACCCCCCCTTCAACCCCCCCCCCCCTTTTTTCACCTTTTTTTTTTTTTTTTTTTCTTACATAAAACTATTGAGGGGCGTTGAAATTTGTATACCCTCCCCTCCCCAACCTCCCCTAAAATTAAAAGGGCTGTAACTTCATAACGGTTAGAGATAGCCATTAGGTGTTTGAAGAAATATTATAGTAGGCGTCGAAACCTGTCCGGTGGTGGTACAGCGGCAAAGCGAAGAGGGGAGCGGGCGAGCGAAGCGAGCCGGCGACCCCCGTAGCGTAGGGATAATGTCATGATAGCTTTCCGGTGGTAGGTAGGTCCTGAGTGGAGCGAACCTGCGAGACCGAGTGGAGCGAAGGGGGGAGGTGGCGAGCGAAGCGAGCCGGCGACCTCCTTAGCGTAACGAAGGTTGAGTGGGTGAAGCGTAACTCAGGGGCGACGACAAGCAAACTTTAGGGTAATGTTCTTTTAGTGGTAGTAGGAGGTAGTAGGTAGGTAGGTGGTAGGTAGTAGGTATGTGTAGGTAGGTAGTAGGTAGGTGTAGGTAGGTAGTAGGTAGGTGTAGGTAGGTGTAGGTAGGTAGTAGGTAGGTGTAGGTAGGTAGTAGGTAGGTGTAGGTAGGTGTAAGTAGGTGTAGGTAGGTGTAGGTAGGTGTAGGTAGGTGTAGGTAGGTGTAGGTAGGTAGTAGGTAGGTAGTAGGTAGGTGTAGGTAGGTAGTAGGTAGGTGTAGGTAGGTAGTGGGTAGGTGTAGGTAGGCAGACCCGCGAGCTGCGCGCAGCGAGCGCAGCCACGCAAATACTAGTTCTATTATATAAAGCTCGATTACCACTCACTGACTCACTGACTGACTGACAGAATTGTTCTCCCAGATGGTGGATGGGGAGGTGGGTATATTTTGACAGATTCGTAAACAAGTAACTCTGGTGAGTATGGGAAAAGTCCGAAACCCCCCCTTTTTGCCCCCCCTCCCCCCCCTCCCTATCGTATCTCGGAAACTAAGAGACCGGTATTTTTTTTTTATTACGGATTCGTATAGAGGAGGCTCGGTAAAGTAAAAATCATTTTTCAAAGTGGCCCCCCTTGCCCCCCTTCTCCCCCCCTTTAGGCGAATCTCGAAAGTTAAGAGACTTGGAACGATTTTTTTTTCAGATTCACTTAGAGGGGCCTTTGCGTTAATCGAAATCATTTTTCGAGACCCCCCCTCACCCCCCCTTCAACCCCCCCCCCCTTTTTTTTTTTTTTTTTTCTTACATAAAACTATTGAGGGGCGTTGAAACCTGTCCGGTGGTGGTACAGCGGCAAAGCGAAGGGGGGAGCGGGCGAGCGAAGCGAGCCGGCGACCCCCGTAGCGTAGGGATAATGTCACGATAGCTTTCCAGTGGTAGGTAGGTCCTGAGTGGAGCGAACCTGCGAGACCGAGTGGAGCGAAGGGGGGAGGTGGCGAGCGAAGCGAGCCGGCGACCTCCTTTGCGTAACGAAGGTTGAGTGGGTGAAGCGTAACTCAGGGGCGACGACAAGTAAACTTTAGGGTAATGTTTTTTAGTGGTAGTAGGTAGGTAGGTGGTAGGTAGGTAATAGGTAAGTAGTAGGTAGGTAGTAGGTAGGTGTAGGTAGGTAGGTAGTAGGTAGGTGTAGGGAGGTGGTAGGTAGGTGTAGGTAGGTGTAGGTAGGTAGTAGGTAGGTGTAGGTAGTAGGTAGGTGTAGGTAGGTAGGTAGTAGGTAGGTGTAGGTAGGTAGGTAGTAGGTAGGTGTAGGTAGGTAGTAAGGCGGATCTCGGAAGTTAAGAGACTTGAAACATATTTTTTTTTCAGATTTATTGAAAGGAGCAATGCGTTAGTCGAAATTTTTTTTTCAAAGCGCCCCCTCTCCCCCTCTCCACGCCTCGCGAGCTGCGCGCAGCTCGCGCACCCACGCAAATACTAGTCTTCTATATATATATAAAAGGAGAACTGACTGACTGACATATCAACGTACAGCCGAAACTACTGGGGCTAGGAATGTGAAATTTTGCACACGGATTCCTATTATAATGTAGGGGAGCACTAAGAAGGGGTTTTTGGAAAATTAACCTTTAAGTGCATGTTTACGTACGCGCGGCGCGGCGTGCGGCGCGGCCGGCGACGCGTCGGGCGACGCGTCGAGCGAATTTTGTGTTCACGGACAGGCGATGCGTGCAGCGGCAGATATCATCGTTCGCGCAAACACAAACGTATGGCAATGTACGACGGTGTTCATAGAGACGCGGCGCGGCGGCCGCGGCGGCGGCCGCCGCGAATTTTCAAGGCCAAGTTCCGTCGCGGGCATCGCTTCATCCTAACTAATATTATAAATGCGAAAGTAACTCTGTCTGTCTGTCTGTCTTTCTGTCTGTCTGTCTTTGCTTCACGCCTAAACTACTGAACCGATTTGTGTGAAATTTGGTACAGACATAGATTGGAACTTGAGAAAGGACATAGGATAATTTTTTTTTTTTTTTCGCGAGATAAACCAAAAATCTGCCGGAAGTCACTATTCCACGCGAACGAAGTCGCGGGCAAAAGCTAGTCGAGAATAAACCGCCGCGTGCATCGCCGCGTCCGTCGCCGCGGCCGCCGCCGCGTTCGCCGCCGCGGCCGCCGCCTCAAATTCAAGCAATCGCGTATAAATTCGCTTCTCCGTGAACGCACTCATACACCGCCATACGTTTGAATTTAGTGCGGATCGCGTCGCCGGCCGCGCCGCGCGCCGCGCCGCGCGTACGTAAACATGCACTAAGGGTGTGAAAAGGGGTATGAAAGTTTGTATGGAAAATCGTCACTTTTGTAGTTGAACCGACATCCACGCGGGCGAAGCCGTGGGCAAAGTGCTAGTTGCTTATAAGTCGGGACCGCCATAACTTGGTCATTGCTGCTCTACTGGGCTACCGGTTGTTAATACTCTTCATCATTCTCTGCCTTTGCCTCTATTCATTTCGGGTCTTCATATCTTCTTCATACGCCTGGTTTTGGATAACGTTAATGAAACTACTTTTCTAGGTTCGTATACTAACAAAACTAAATTACCACTATCATTCAAAGCGAGGTTAGCTTAAGCTAGCTAGATTGGTGACACCCAATCCTCGCAGTACCTGACCCTCTGACGTCACATGTAAGCTTCTGCCGTGAATAACCAAGTAGGTTTTATTGCGTTCAAGACAATGATTGAATGTTTTGTGTCTGGATTACTTCATGTAATAGAGAAACACGTTGACGGTCTTTACTAAGCTTGCTGTTGTTATTTGCAACGTTTGACTAAGGGCTGACAGTTGATAATACAACAGCATCTTTAATGGCCCTTAGGACGTTTTATTGTCGATGTGTCTGGAACTGTGTGTACTAATTTGGGAGTGTCAGGCCAGGATAAAATATGGGCGTATATTGGGTTTTGTGTCAGTCCAATAAATAATTGCACTGCCAACCAATTTCGATCACGGCGGCCTATGTCAGCGGAGATTAGCTACCGGTGAAGAAGATAATTATTATAGTGCACGAGTGTGTGTGCAAGCACAGGTGCACTCTCTGTTCCCTTACCCCCATTGTCCGATGGAATGGTACTCCAACACGAACGGCTTAAAGCGTTTTACAAAGCACGATGGTATCATAAGGCCACTTTCCCTTCTCCTGGCTGCTACTGGGAAATTCTTAATGGAAGAACCCAATAGAAGTTTTTGCACGACCCAGGAATCCATTACGAATTATGTAGCAGTTCGTAAAATGGTCACAAAGTGACATAAGTGACTGCGTTTGTGACCATTTTAATAATTTTACGTGATTCATATTATTATCCTAAGCAGCCATTTAGGTCCCCAGATGAAATGCTGATTTTTTTCATCTGCCGTCATTTTACACTATATAATACTCATAAAATTTAAAGTACGTTAATTAACGATTTTCTAAATTAGTCAATGCGGAAAATAATTCAACAGAAAAAAAAAACAGCGACACTAAAAAAGTTCAACCATAACAACTATTTTCTAGATACGTATATCAAAACGAAAAAAAAACCACTTCGCGTACTGGTAAACTATTTTAAAAGTACACACATTACATTATTTCGTTACAATTAACTTCACAAATATTTAAACAATTCAGGTCATGAATGAATGTGTCGGACTGTGCATATTTAATGAAGGTAGTTTGTACGAAAACGATCGACTGGTGTAACCTTAAGGATACCTGTATGTTTCGGTTGCGGGGCTTGTTTCGTGACATACTGACATACAGCCCAAATTTGGACTAGTAATAATTGCATATGAAAGTGGAAGAAGTATGAAATGGCCGTACCACGTAGAATTATGCGACTTTAGCGATGCTTCCCGGTGTCCACCACTGGCACTGGTGGATAATCTGGTGGATAATCTGGTGGATATTAGGGTGCATCGCAGAAATCACAGAATGCTTGATGAATGCAGATTTCTGCCCACACATTGACTATTGAGTTGACTTGAGGAGTTTGTGGTTTACATGGAACTTAGGCATAACTGGCGAAATGTGGGTGTACTATTAGGTACATCTCTAGAATCTCTACCTAACCCTTCAGGTGCAATGTTATGTTTCTAACGTGGTGGAAAGATGGTCACTCTCAAAAAAGATCATTCCTAAAGGTATGTTTTCTAGCGGTGGGAACATAACACACTGATTATGCTATGCTTATGTGTAGATGTAAAAGAATTTCCAAAGTTTAGTGGCAGTGGGCAAGGCGACATTGCTCGCAGAACGTATGGCCGATGGGGTCGAAAAGTTTTAGCTTTGCGATGACCTGGTGAAGGTTGGAGATCCGCTGAATGCGAGACGCACGGAACCGATCAATGTGACGACACTTGGGAGAAGCCTATGTCCAATAGTGGAAATCTTTCGGATGAAATGATGATGATTTTGATACCTAATTAAACACGATGCTCAAAGACAAACGCCTGCCTATTTTCGATGACCTTCGTTCAGATTGCTTTTATCGATGATTTTTTAGTAGCAATCATGCATGTGACTTACCAGTTGATAAGTGCACATAATCACCAATGACCTATGACATTAAAAACAATCTTTGTTTTATCTTTTTTTTTTCAATCTTTTTTTTCTCTTTCTTTTTTTTTTCTTTTTTTTATTTTTTTTTATTTTTTTGACTCATGAAGTCTATTTTTATTTCAATTGTAGCTTTAAAATGAATTTTATTTTATGAATTTAGATATTATTTTATGATTATGCATTTTTGGTAATTCGTAGTATGTGTTGTATTGTATATTGGCCCTCAGTATTATGATTATTTTTACTAACACTATTCTTTAAGTATACCTACTAACAAAAATATGGATCACTGTTTAATCGTGTGGTTATGAGTGCCTACCCTGGTGATAGAGATTATATATCGCCCATGGGAAAGCCAAGTCAGAGGGCTTAACATTACCGTCAAGAAATATCTCTCAGGCATGCTGGTTTCCTTACGATGGTTTCCTTCAAAAAATCTTCATAAAATGAAAAGTACTGGGCCGAACTATACTAAATTTTTATGGGACCAAATGGCAACTATTTCGCATCAAAGTAAAAAAGAATCACGTATATCGGATCATAAATCGCAGCGTAATCGGTGTACATACATAGAAAAAAAAAACATACCAATCGAATTAACCATAACCTCCTCCTTTTTGGGAAGTCGGTTAAAAATTAGAGGTACTTGTCTTAGGTTCGAACTTGAAACCTATGACTTGACAGTCCAACGGTCGTACCAAAAAACTAGCACTGCTAGCAGATATGTTAATGATAACTCAAAGATTGGAACCAACTGACCTCATCATCATTATCTTGTCCTAATCCCAATTAATTCGCCGTTCGGCGCAGTATGTCTTCTTCTTCCATACTTGTCTATTAGGGCTCCCACACATAGACACGATACGACGCCGCATCGTTGTACGACATCGCAACGTGCCATGGCACGACAACGTGCCTCGTTGAACGAAGTCGTCGTATTGACGGTGGCGCATTTGTAGAATTGCCGCAGTTAATTTCGAGAAATTGACCTCACTAGACGTGTTCTCCTCCTGCTAATATTAAGAAGACGGATAAAGAAGAAACAAATACAAAGAAAATACTGGATCCATCCATAATATCTTTCTTATCGTCACGACGACGTACCGTGCCGTGGCACGTTGCGTCGTCGTACAACGACGCGGCGTCGTTTCACGATACGACGTCGCGTCGTGGAAATCTACGACGCGACGTCGTATCGTGTTTATGTGTGGGAGCCCTTACTCGTCATCTCATCAAACACCTCCTTTCTTGCCTTTCATCCTTTACACACTCCAACCATCGTTTATTTGGTCTTCCTCTCCTCATATTCATACTCAAAACTTTCCTCATGACATTTTCCAATCGAACCAACTGACCTACTATAATAATATGGGAACATCACGTTTTCTTAAACATTACGAAAGCGGTTACTGGTTGGTTTTAGAATCAAACAGAGGGAAAACGAGTTATCCACATACAAAATACGCAATACTTGTTATTACCAAATGAAAATTTTGTTTGAAGGCACGTTTACTTCCCCCGTCGGGGCTGTGGATCCCGTCGGGGCTGTGGATATCGAAAGGTTACCGCGGCTCCGACACAAGGGCGAAGAAGAGGGAACATGGGTTGGTTTTTAGTCAGTAGAAGTCTGACACTCCCCTTCGCTCTGCCCAAGAGCGGGGGGGGGGTTATTCGATGATTTTCCACCCACCAAAAAAAAAAAAAAAGGCACGTTTACTTTGGTCGAGTAAATAGCCTCTATTACTAGTGGTATAGTGTGGGAAATGTATAATTCCGCATTTTTTTTTTGTTTTGGACAAGCCAGCCACAGCATTTAAACCACTGCAACTTATAAAAGTCAGAATCAACAGCAGCGCCGCCGAGACAATGCAGCTCGACGAAGTCCCAGATAAACAATTTATCTGTCTTGGATTTCGCTAGCGCTAGTGGCAACAATGAAAACAACAGCACACACTGAGTTCTACTAACAAATTATACAAAATTTTGTTTTAAAAGCCGCTAAGCTGCTGAAGCAAGTCTGGGCTGGTCACGTTTGCCGTTGCCACATTGTAGAGCCCTGACTTAACCAAAAGCTGTCGCGTCAGACCTCTAAGAAGGCTGGACGAGGTGGACAAAATCAACAGGTGGACAAAATCAACGCCGGTGGTCAATGTCATGAGGATAAGCTTTGGCCCATCAGTTGTGGGATAATGCAGGCTAATAGCATCAGAAAGAGAAGTGTTTCTGGCATTATTGTTCACGCGGAGTTCGAAATTACCTAAACACATTAAAATTATTATCATTACGAATTATTACCATAACTGTCCTTATTCGTACGTTCTCTACCTAATAATATTTCAAGGTTTCTGTCACTGCAAACCTTATAAAATTTGTAGTCAAATAAAACGACTTCCTTAGTAGGTATAACTGATTGAATGACTGTTAAATTCGAATTATTTATGAATAATACGTGTTTTCCTTCACCATAATGAGAGCAGTGGTGATGAAATACACAAACATTACACAAAGTAATGCGCCTGACTGGGTTCGAACCCACGACTCACTGAGACATCGTGAGGAAACCGGCATGTCTTAGAACCAAAAAAATCGAAGACATGTGACATCTACCAACCCGCACTGGGCACGCGTGGATCCACCACGCGTATAGCCCATCCCTCTCCTAGAGAGGAGGCCTGAGTCCTTGCAGTGGGAACATTATAGGCTGATGATGATGAATACGTGTTTTAAAATACCGGTAGTTGTCTGCACTAATCTAATGTACTAGCATTAGTACTAGGCGAGTTACTGTACCTGTTGAAACGGACCACGAGACTCCGGGAAAGCGGTTTGAGAAAAAAGTAGTCCATGGCAATGACACGCTAACATTATTTCCACACTTTTCTCGTCTTAAAACCGCAAATCATGATAATTAAAATACTTTTAAATGACTTCAATCATTACTACTGACTGTGTTCTTTTAATCGATTTTACGTAATTATAAATAACTAGTTTTCTTTTATAATATTTTTGTGATAGTCTTTGGTGAGATATGTAATAAAATCATATTTTTAATGAATAGGTACTATAATTGTAAACCTGGAAGGGTTAGGCATACATAATAGTACACTCATATTTCACTAATTATGTGAAACCTTCAAGACCGGAAAATTGCAAAAAAACGTAAGAAAAATTTGCGAGCCACCTTGTCACATGTCACTTTAAAAAGTCACATGTAATATAGGGGCGAATCTATTGCCAACAACCGGGCTTTATCACAGTCTCCGTGGGCCACGGAGTCTGTGTTAAAGCCAGTAGCAGCCACGGACCGTGGCTGCTACTGCTAAATTTCTGATGTCCATAACTGAACAATGTTTTAATGTTCCTAAATAAAAATAATCCTTTTTCTGCCGATACCACCAATCATAATCATCAGAACAAAAACACAATATGGCGCCCAAAAAACAAGTTTTATATAAAATTTAAAAAACACCTTTCACTTTACCTGACAAGGTCTGTCCAGAAACAGCCATTGCAGCGGCCACAGCGAATAAAACACACAAAACTTTCATTTTTAACTTAAAAACACTTATAATATCACAGAAAACCGATTTATTACTAACTTAGAACTTTGTTTTAAAACTTTTATGTAAAGATTTTAAAGTTATTCGTTTAAAATTCGAATTGTCACGACAATGGCGCGACGCATGCGCGCTCGCGGGTAATGGTGAGTGGGGCGTTGGTGTTGCCAGGTTGCGGTTAAGGAAATTCCAGTTATGGGTAATTCAGTTACAACTTTTGGACTGCGTCGTAGGTCTAGTGGTAGCAAGACAGTGCGACTGCGTTCGATTCCCTGGTCGGGCAAAGTGTTATTAGGTTTTTACATCAGGATTTTTGCCCCCTATTACAATGGGCCTTTAACGTTACTGGTAAATTTTATAAAATATTACAAATTACCTATTTTAAAAGTTTACAAAGTATTCTAATTGAATAATTCACTCATTTGTGAGTGTCATGAGTGAGTGCAGTAGTGGCCGTGGGTGAGTCGTGGGTTCGAACCCCGTCAGGCGCATTACTTTGTGTAATTTATTTCATCGCCACTGCTCTCAAAACGGTGAAGGAAAACATCGCGAGGAATCCGGCATGTCTTAGAACCAAAAAAATCGAAGACATGTGACATCTACAAATCCGCACCGGCCCGCGTGAGAGTGTGGTCCTAGAGTGGATGTCTGAGTCCCTACAGTGGGAACATCATAGGCTGATGATGAATTCACACATAATCAATGCTACATACACGTAAAAAGAAAACTAACAATTTACCAGCAAATAGCCGTATTTTAAGGATCATAACATGACATGGCAACACAATCATACTGTCACGTCAAATAGATACAGTCGCTTTATAAGAGTTTATTCAAAAAATAAACTTAATGCGCCAGTGATAAGGCTCAATTTCAAAGTTGTTTCGGAACAGTACATTCACATTGTCACTATGTAAGTAATGACGAGGAAGTTTCATTACAAATTACATTGAAATAGCTAATTAATGATGGGTAAGTATGTAGCTCATTATTACATATTAGTGTAGTAGGTAAGTAACGATAGCTCAAAGGCTCAAGCTTTGAATAAATTGGAAGTGAGAGGTCCCGAGTCCGATTCTGGGTTTTGGCATTATTGACCAAGCACAATCAAGAATGTATAAGTAATTCGGAGATATTTATTTTAAGAAAAACTAGTTTTTTCAATAAAGTCACATTTCCAGTTATCTAGATAAAAATACCATAATTTTATTTTAATGTCTTGTACAAAAAACATTAAAAAATTATCGAATGAAAAATGTGTTACTATCAATTAACGCTTGGGTGTTTTTAAGCTATTGCATAGCTTCTATCGCGGGCCTTGAGCGTGGAGAGCGAATCCAGAAATTCCGTAACGAAAATATTGTGATCAACCAGGTTGCTATGGTTACGGAAAATAACAAGGTTGTCAACTGAGGTTGTCAAATTAAATAATTGATAAAAAATGCTATGCAATAGCTTTACCGCGGCAGTCTCCGAGTGCCACACGTTTTTTTTATTTCGTAAAATTTTACGATTATGTCATTCCAATACGAAGACCTCTTATCGTCAGTTCTTGCCCAATGGTAGTAAAAAAAATAGTATTAGTAGTAATACAGAAAACCTATAAGAGCTAAGCACTATAAATCCACTAACACTTCTGCCACCTCCCTGCCCAGTGCCCACAAACTGACCGTTACCTTCACAGAATGTCAAACTTCGTGGCCGACAAGGAAATACGGTTGAACGATAATTTTGGAGCTCTTTTTGTTTTATACCACGCTTTATACTTTGTGGGGTGGACAGGACTATCCTGTGGATGGCATGCTGTAATTGGGAGCCAGTGGTTTGGAACGAAAGGGGTTTTAATAGTTTTCAATGAGGACTGTATTTTGTAGATTGACTAGTGTAGATAAAGATAAAGATAATTTTATTTGTTCAAAACATGAACTACCTTAATAGAACGAAACATTCTAATAAGGTAGCAGCATATGATGTTAGAAAAATCCGCAAATTTACTGACGTAGATACCGCGAGACTAGTCTATTTTTTTTAGTTATTTTCATAGTATTATGTCATACGGTATTCTACTATGGGGACGAGCTGCAGACATCGGGCTCTACATATAAATGATCTACGAAGGCGCGATTGTCTAAGAGAACTGTTTAAGGAAATTAACATCATGGTCATGACAGTACCTTGTCATTATAATATCATGAGAAAACATCATCTTCTACGTCAAGAAAAATTGGCTTTTCGCTTGACCGTTACCTTCACAAAATGTCAAACTTCGTGGCCGGCTCGGAAATACGATTGAACGATAATTTTGGAGCTCTTTTTGTTTTATATCACGCTTTATACTTTGTGGGGTGGACAGAACTATCCTGTGGATGGCATGCTGTAATTGGGAGCCAGTGGTTTGGAACGAAAGGGGTTTTAATAGTTTTCAATGAGGACTGTATTTTGTAGATTGACTAGTGTAGATAAAGATAAAGATAATTTTATTTGTTCAAAACATGAGTATACACAACACATGGCATGCAAGATGTTACATCAATAATTTAGCAGACAGTCATGTTTTGCCTGAATGGCGTACAAATAATGGAGGTAGGACGCTAGACAGCATCAATTAATTTTAAAATTGTCCATTTATACACATTTATAAATAATCAATCATTCAATTTAGAGCATAATTTGAAATTAGACAGGTACAATAATAGTGCGATGAGTCCTGGGTTCATTACCGAGGTAAGGGCCCCGCCGTGTTCTCGTAGCGGCGATCGGCGGCAGCAACCTCTCGCGTCCGGCCCTGGTGCAAGCCACGGGACGCCGTCGGCTCCTTCTGCGAAGCAGTGATGCTAGCGAAGGAGGTGGCGGAACGTGAGACGGAGAGAACCGCTCGCACGTGCCACCGCGGGAGACGCTCCAGGCGTCGTCGGGGGCAGCGTGATGGCTTCCGCCCACCGTAGACGCGGGCCTGTTGACGATGTAATAGTACCTAGTAAAAAAAAAGTTTATAATTTTTTAAGTTATTCTTTTACTAACCTTCTTTGGATGCTGCTCGTCCGAAATATTGGCGCTTGACTTTCCTAGAAAAACGACGTATTGTACTTAGTACATTTTTCTAAGTTCATTACTTAGAAAAATGTACTATAACACCCGCATGTATAACACTCTTTCTATATAGGACATCGGTTTCAAAAAAACAGAATTATACGATATATTATTACTCACAGTATATAAAGCGGAACATAAATAGCCAAATGTAAAAGGGTATAAATTATATACCTCCGCTTACTCAATACAGGCACACAGGCGTTAAGTTAAATTCAATATCAGAAAGTTATACTTAACCCTAGGAAATAGTGCATACATCTAAGCTTCGCTACACATTCTTGAGAAATGAATAAATTCTAACAGACAGGATATTTGCTGCATTGGAATTTAATAATATGATACTTTATGTCAGTTATATCCATAAGTAGAGTGATTTTGCTGATATCTGCTGCAGGTGGCTTTATCTGTAAAGTCTGCATGTTTGTTGTTTTTTGTGAAATAAGTGCTTGGCCAGACTGCAAACGCGGGCGCGGCGCGGGCGCGGCGCGACAAACTTAAACGTATGGAACTTCATTTGAGTGTCCGTAGTGGGCACGCGGGCGCGGGAAGCGGCGCGGGCTACTTTCCGCGGGGAGCGCGCGGGCAACTCGTGCCATAGCTCGTTCATACAAGTGGCCGCAGTGAGTGCGCGGGGCGGCAAGCGATAAACCGCGCGGGAGCGGCGTATCTCAAACTTTAGTCTTCGCCAGATAACCAGTTATATTAAATTTATTTATTTAGCTTTAACTTTTATAAGTTAAAGCTTAAGAAATTAATCCAATTATTTATAGAAGTATCCAATTAATTAAAATAACCGAATTTTTAAATTCTTACCAAACAATTTTATGCTTTTTTTTGCTTCGGCGAAAGTTGTTATTTTTTTTTATAATATAATTTTCTATATTTTGTAATATGTAGTCAAACGTATCCATTCCTTTCTTGTATATTCAAAAAACTTTTGAGGTTGCTCTCGCAATCTTTCATACAGTGTGTAAAATTCTCCTTCATTTTCTCTGGTTAAATTAATTTTATTAACTCCATTTTTCACTTTTAGCATTTGCCATTTAAAGTAAGAATTTTCCAATAAAAACAAGTCTTCGTCATCCATTTTATATTTTGACAAACACTGGACGAACAGTTGAACGCGACAACGCTCGGAACGAAATCGCGGTCCAGTGCGGACAGGCAAATCGCGCGCGTTCCCGCACCCGCGCCGCTCCCCGCGCCGCGCTGCCAGTCTGGCCAAGCACTGACGGTTTGTACTTTGACATTTAATAAGACTTATTTCGTAAAACTGTGTTGTAAAAAACTTCGTTTGAAATACTGAATAAAGTTCTAATCAGCTTGTAGTTTGCACTACATAGCGGTTGTTGCGTCTTTCGCTGCGGCCGAATAGTGCCAAATTAGTGGTATTTTGCGATTTACAAAAAAACTATTGATTGGACTAAAAAAGTAAAACACTTACCGCCTTATTAATAAAAATAGTTAAACATGGTTTAACATACGCTTGGTTATTAGTAAAGTAGTAGTCAAACTTTCAGGCCACTGACTACCTATAACAACTGACAGAGAACTACAAGCCGAGAACAACGGCTTCACGTGCCTTCCGAGGCACAGAGGAAACTCGGTAATAATTAATTATGAAATATAGTGTGACTGCCTATAACTGAGCTCCTGTAATAGATGGACACCCATCCACCCCGAACCGTCTTTGGGACCAAACCATGCCGCTTTAATTATTTATCTCAAGTATAACTCAAGACAGTACAAAATTCTAAGATTTTTTAAAACAGTAGGATTACATTCCCAATCCGGTATTTATATTTTTAATTACGCCAGCTCAGGACAGATTGAACACAAATAGAAACAAAAGACGGTCATTGTTGCGTATTTGTTGAACAAATGGAGATTAAAGATGTTTTCTTTCGAGTGCTCAGGGACGATTTGTATTAGTGTGGTCGGTGTCACTCGGTGTTAATTAAGTGCTAGCATTAGGGCACCTTCAAATTAGCCGCAAAGAGCCGCGCGGTGGCAGCGCGGCTGCAGCGCTGCCGCCGCGCTGCTTTGTTAATCCATATAAAAATCGCGGATTAAAAAAACTAAAACTAAATTTAAAAAAATTATTAAACCGCACACGCGCAGCGCGGATGTAGCGCTGCAGTCGCGCGTGCTTTATTTATATGGATTAACAAAACAGCGCGGCTGCCGCGCTGCAGCCACGCTGCCACCGCGCGGCATATTTGAAGGCATTATTTGATGATTTCCCCCACCCTCCAAAAAAAAGGGACTATGGATGTTAGGTAGGTACGTGATAGTGACGATGTCTTTATAGATGTATATGCGGTACTCATGTATATTTGTTTGTTTTGGCTAATCTCAGAAACGGCTAGACCAATTTATACTGGCTGATTTTTATAGCTTAAGTATGTCTTAAGAAGTAACTTTAGGCTACTTCAATTTAGAAAAGGGATAATGGTTTCGTCCAAAATAATTAAAAGTTGTTAACAAAATCCGATTCATTAAGGAAGTAAATTTTTATAATATTTTGTCCCGGACAAAAATTACGGACAACAGCAAGTTTGAAACAAAATCTTTAGTCAACGAAAAACTCCGTCTTTGAAAAAGTTTCCCCTATAATATCACTTAATTTAAATTACATCCCCACTCTATCGTATTTTCTCCACTGACTTCTTACAGCCCCTATTTCTTGTACAGTGTCGTTCCAACATTTATATTAACGCTACAAATAAAACGGGAGTGGGCAGAGTATATCTGTAGCACAAATTAAGATAGAGTGTTGTCAGTTGGCGATCTTGGGGGCTTAGGCTTATTGCTTTGCTATTAGGTTTGTGGTACACTGAGAGCTTTTTACCCGACTACGGCGAAGCCAAAAAGGAGGGTTATTTAGAAAAGTCCTATTCCTTTATTAAATTGTGTCTTTTTTGTTATTATTGTGCTATCCTTTATGTACTAGCTTTTGCCCGCAACTTCGTCCGCGTTTCCGTCGTTTTTCGTAAAAAAGTACCATATGTCCTTCCTCACGGTTCAGTGGTTTTGATGTAACAGACAGATTAACTTTCGTATTTTAGTAGGGAAATATAATACGTCAATCCACAATATTGTTGAAAAATATCGCATTATGGAACCGCAGAATATTATTATTAATAGCTGTGCCCGCGACTCCGTCAGCGTGTAACTCCTTGTATGTTATTAGGTTAATGTATTGGTAATATTGTTTAGATCACTTTCACATGAGGCTTAAGTACCTATAGAACGAAAATATTCAGCGCAAAGCTTCCGGGTAAACTATGTTGAAAGTTGACCCGTCCGGCACGAGGACATAAAGATTTCTAGAACTGCTAACCCGGGAAAGAGCGACATATAACTGACCATGCGAGAAACAACTGACACCGAGATCTACTCCAGCAACACGAAAAGTCTGCCCTTGAGCCTTATTAATTGTCATTGTTTATCACACAAACAAAACTTACCTATCGGCACAGAATACATAATACTTAGTACTACGTACAGAAGGGACACTCCCTTCCCCGCGCTCATATTATTATTAAATACCGCACCTCACCCCGCACTTCGAGGTAGTCGTCGCCGACTCTTGAGCAATGGCTCGCGCTCGTATTAGTCGTCGTTCGGTTTTCGCGACGCAGACCGTTGCACTTTCCGCGCCATTTTTTAGGCTACGACAACCCTACTAGAGTTTACGCACACATTTGCACGTGCACGTCGTGCACAAACGTTATTTGTTTATGTAGTAGTAATAGGTAATTATTTTGCGGGCGTTGTATGGAGTGTCCGAGGTGTGCTATCGGTATCTAAAAATCTATGCGTACTTTACTACAACTTCACCTAAAAAGAAATAAAATGCAAACTATTAATAATTTGTAATTTGAACGAATATTTAAACACTACCAAAACAAGTAATACCTATTTTATAAAATAACAACAAAAGAAATTCAAATAAACTATATACAGACTAAAAGTCGCGCTGATAAGCACGGTTTGTTAATATAAATTATTGTCTGTCAATAAGGTCGAACGCTCTGAACGCATCAACAGCCAAATATTGAATGAAGCTCGCACTCGGACCTCGAGCGCGGCAACCGTTACACAAAAATAATCCAGGCATGATTCAGTATTCACGCGCGAAGGCGCGATGGCTTATTAGCGTATTTCATGTTTAAGTTTGGTGTTTCTATACCGATTACTATGATTCTTTTTAAACGGTTTTTTAAACGGTTTTATTTAGCTCACCCCGTTTGTTTTTTTCTTGGATCAAATTTAGTAATTCAAATTTCACCCACTTCCAGTCAACCGATTAATCTGAAATTTTGTACACACATTGGATTTTGGTGACAATACAATTATGTTTATTCATTATCATTATAAATTCAAGATGGCCGCCGCTACAAAATGGCGGATAATTTATGTTTTATTATGGGTATCAAATGAAAGGGCTCAACAAGTAGAATACAATATACTATAAAAAATTGAAATCCAAGATGGCGGCCGCTACAAAATGGCGGATAATTTATTTATGTTTTATTAATCCCATCAATATGGGTATCAAATGAAAGGGCTCAACAAGCAGAATACAATATACTATAAAAAATTGAAATCCAAGATGGCGGCCGCTACAAAATGGCGGATAACGTAGGTTTTATCAATCCCATCAATATGGGTATCAAATGAAAGGGCTCAACAAGCAGAATACAATATACTATAAAAAATTGAAATACAAGATGGCGGCCGCTACAAAATGGCGGTTAACGTAGGTTTTATCGATCCCATCAATATGGGTATCAAATGAAAGTGCTCAACCAGTATAATACAATATACTATATAAAATTAAAATCCAAGATGGCGGCCCCTTTAAACAGAATGCGAAATAAAAACTAAAAACTAGAAAATAAAAAAATAGGTAAAAAAACTTTTTAAGATAAACGGTTTTATGTTAAACATACATTGCAATAGTTAAGATAAATGTACTAAAAACCAAAAAATAATAAAATAGAAAACCGTGGGGCACGTCAATTGTCTACAATCGTTGATTGAAATCATAATAATAATAATTAAGTCGATAATTTGTAGACAATTGACGTGCCCCACGGTTTTCTATTTTATTATTTTTTGGTTTTTAGTACATTTATCTTAACTATTGCAATGTATGTTTAACATAAAACCGTTTAACTTAAAAAGTTTTTTTACCTATTTTTTTTTATTGAATAGGTAATAATATTAACTTCGTCTAATTAGGGATAAGTGAGAGTAAACTAATATAATCAGAAAGCTCCGAACTGCTAAGCTATCGGGAGTTACACGTGTTATTGTGAGTCAACCATAAAAGATAGACATATGCTGTTGTGGGATATTTTTTAGATAATTTTATGTAGAACATTTCCGTCATATATGATTTCTATGTAGCTTTACCATTAAGGCTACACACGCGACGGAAGCTTATAAAATGGAGCAACTTCTCCCGTTTTCCCAACATTTCCCTTCACTGCTCTGCTCCTATTGATTGTAGCGTGATGAAAAAACAATCGAAATCTGGACTTACTTACAAACATACATACGTACATACATAGCCAGTCAAAATCATAACCCTCCTTTGGCTTTGCCGTAGTCGGGCAAAAAATATTCACCACAAACTGCTAGATACCTTCTTTAATAGAAAACAGGCGTGGAAAAATCCAGATTGGTAAATACATTTTACGCGGAAAGGAAAATTGATACTTTGTGTAATCTAAAACAAATGATAAAACAGTGAGTTTCCATCACCTTAGGGTACGATTTTATAGGCTTATCCTTAATGCTGGGTGTTTACACGGGTAGCATGATTGTATTTCTATTTATAAAACTATCTGGCTACCTCCGTTAGCGTGAAATTATTATTATAAAAATATAACTTCCCTATTAGAATCGGACTAAGAAAACAATTTTCCGGATTTTTTTGCCCGTAACCCTTATCCTTTTTTTAAAAAAGGTGCTTTATTTACAAAGCAGATGTTCTTTTTTGACAAATTCGTTTTTAAAGGATTCATTCGTTCATGAGCTAGGTATCGAAAGAGTTCAAGCTTAACGTATATGGCTTAGGTTTCTCACAATCAGTAGTTATAAGGTGGAGAAGTAGGAAATTGGCAAAAAATCTTTAAAAGTTCGATAGGTCTTGTTCATCATGCATCAGGACCGATGGGCTAGGGTCGTCACGCAATGGGTGCCAGAGGACGGGCGTCGTCGTCGCCGAGGCCGGGCCCTAGAAAACGCTGGCGTGACGACTTAGAGGCTTTTGTACGAGATTGGCCGGAGAAAGCCGCACGGAGAGAAGAGTGGAAGACTATGGGGGAGGCCTTTGCCCAACAGTGGGACAATATAGGCTAACAAAAAAAAAAAAAAGGTCTTGTTCTCCTATTTTAAGGAATGCACACAATTATCAATCACTCTGTATTCATCATTCATCATTTCAGCCGAAAGACGTCCACTGCAGCTGCACATAGGCCTCCCCCAAGTGTCGCCACATTGACCGGTCCCGTACGTCTCGCATTCAGCGGATCCCCCCAACCTCCCTGCCCGCCCTGGATTTAAAAAAAAATAATGATTAATATGATTGTAGGTATTAAATAAAATACGGAAAACAGATCAGAAAATATCAGCATCTCCACTTAAAGCTGCTTGATAAACTTTACTTACAAATTCCTCGTACTACACTACCATGATAATGTTTATCAAAATTGCCCTTCCAACATGATCTACATAATTTCATTCACAATAATAATTCAGGGGAAAACACGTGAATCATACATACGTCATCATAATTATATGTTATTCGCCATTCCTGATAATTTATGGCTCATGAAAAAGTGATAACCTGATGCTATAATTGATAGCGACGCGCCTCCCACGCAGTGTGCACACAGCCTTATCTGCGAGAGTGAATGAAGTTTAGTAAGCGTGAGTTGTGTAGAGGGAAGGGTTCTGTATAAAAGTACATTAACTCTCGTTGAGTTCGAAAAGAAAGTTTGCAGTTTTTCAATGGTTCAGTAATACTAGGATTTTTTTAATTACAGTTTATTTGGTAATAAATACCTCCTCGGATTAAAAAATAACTGGCGAAATGTAGGTGTACTACTACAGCAAGGTACTATGCCTAACTCTAACCCCTAACCTAGGCGTGATGTTTTGTTACGCTAAGTAAGTGTAGCGCTTTTTATAGCTAGATAACAAGTTTAAAAATCTAAAACCCAACTACGAATATAATATTGGTTTTTGCTCGCCAAGACCTTTCATTTGATACCAAACATGTTATGATTATCTCAATTTAATATTTTTTGAGGTAAGTTTTTGACATTTAAATTCCGTCATATAAAGAATTTATGAAATTTATATAGCCTATGTCACCCGGGCTATTTTTACGAATCTATTGACACCTCATTTATTAAAATCCGTTCAGTATTTTAGGCGCTACGGTGGAACATACATACATAGACTGCCAAAATCATTATCCTTCCTTTTGGCTTCGCCGTAGTCGGGTAAAAATTAATGGTGCAAGTGATTAAACTTCTTGGAAAACTTTTATAAACTTGTTATCTTCAGCCAAACACTAGAGAATATTCTGGCATTCTGCATTCTGCCTACTAAAATTCGATTACAGGGATACAGGGCTCCTCTAGGCGGGAGGCAATGGACTCAGTGAGGCTTGATAAAAAAAAGACCAAATAAAAAGGTTAAAAATGACCTTTTATTCAGTAAAACGGGAATTTAAAACTGCAAGCTCAAGAGTGCTTTACAAAGAATCAGAAATGGGTATCTACTTCATTTTACCAGCACCCTATAGCAACCATGGTTTTTCCACACCACGTACAGATCCCCAACAATAATGTACCTACGCGCCACTAGAGATGTTGTGATTTCAGTCGCGTTTGGGATCGCTTGCCGGTGCCAGCGTCCACGTTCCACCGGAGGGACAAATAATTGTTTTATTGTTTATATCTAACTTATTAAATAAAGTTCAGTTCTTCGGGAAGAGTATCGGATTTAATAAGGTAAGTAAATAGAAAATGAAGGCGACGCCCTAGAATGAATATACACTGACTTTATAGGTGAGGTTCTTCAGAAAAGACAAGTTCGTAACACTCGCAATTGGCGTATACATATGACCAGACCAAAAAAATGTATCAAATCATAACCAATTTACAGTTAATCTATGGACACTTATGATAGCCACTGACATTAAAAAGATACGCAATAGCCCTACTGCAGGGCTATTGCGTACCTTTTAATGACAGTGGCTAACCTAAAGTGTCCATAGATTAACTGTAAATTAGTTATGGTTTGGTACTTGCATTTTTTTCTTAAAAAACTCACCATTTGACAGTTATTTGATAGACATTTTAAGTTATCCACTGTCATTAAAAGATACGCAATAGCCCTGCAGATGTATGAATGAACGTGGATGATACGAAAGAAATATGCAAGGATCGTATCATTCTGTGATATCTACCAACCCATCTACTGATTAAAAATGTAAGAAATCGCTAACTGAACTTAATTAAAGAATTCACATGAATTCATTATGCAAGCACCAAATAGAAACAAAGGTTTTTCTATCCTACGTACGGATCTCCAACAACAATGTACGCGCGACTAGAGGTGTTTTGATTTCAGTCGCGTTTGGGATCGCTTGCCGGTGCCAGCGTCCACGTTCCACTGGTGGGATCATTAATATACTCGAAATTCTTCGAAATAAATTGGGTAAGTAAATCTAAATAATCTTTAAATACCGGTAAATGTGGTGAATAGAAACGCAGGGGTGAATATAGAGACGAAACTTTGAGAGGGATTTTAACGTTGAATTAAAATGGTTATATGTTTAAAACGTATCTAAATTATAAAGTAAAATTAAACAAATAAAAGAGTGTTTGAGAGCAGCGGTGGCCCAGTGGTGTCGGCCCCGACTTACGAACAGTAGGTCGTGGGTTCGAACCCAGGCAGGCGCATTACTTTGTGTAATTGCTCTCCGTTGCTCTCAAAACGGTGAAGGAAAACATCGTGAGGAAACCGGCATGTCTTAGAACCAAAAAATTCGAAGACATGTGACATCTGCCAATCCGCACTGGGCCCGCGTGGTGGATTATAGCCCATCCCTTTCCTAGAGAGGAGGCCTGAGTCCCTGCAGTGGGAACATTATAGGCTGATGATGATGATGAAACAAATAAAATAGTCTACTTGTTGGTAACCTATCAAATTAATTGAATTTTAAAATCCCTCTCAAAGTTTCGTCTCTATTCACCCCATTTTAAGGTAGTATAAAAAAAAAACTTATCCCTGTTGTATACGTCCCTATGTGCCTATTGGTCTTGTTCTGTTCTGTCTCCTGCTGATATGGAGGGAAGTGAAAATTATGTTTTTCCTACACCTTCGCTATTCTTTTCTGATTAATTTTGTTGCTAGATCCAAGACAGTTAAATCGTTTTTCTGAGTCATTGCCTCGGTGCTTTTCAGGTGGTCGCTACTGTTGAATCTGGCTAATAGGAATTTGAACAGTAGTTTGAGAATAGTATGGCGGGCTTGACCCAATACATAAAAGTATAAAATAGTCGATCCCGAGTACGCTTAGATCTTTAAAACTTCGCAACGAACTTGGATACAGTTTTCAGCAATAGATAGAGTGATTCTAGACAAAGGTTTATATTATGTAGTAAACAAAAATATGATGATTTTGTGCGATTCCGGGCGTGTCGCTAGTAGAACATAAATGTTGTTATTCTGAATGTGGTATAAAAACTGTTTTATCATGGTTGTAAAAGTACTCACAACGAAGACGAAATGCATTTGTTCTCCTCGCCATTTTTGTGTTCAAGGTCATACCTGGGAACCTTATGATTACGGATAAATTGGGTTAAGTTCCTTCTTTTTCACAAGTTTTAAATGTATTTTACTTTAAATACCTCTACGACCCTAGGAGCTCGTGGTCTAATAATAACTGCCACTCAGGTCGATCTTTAGGTAAAGTCGCGCTTGCCTAGGTTGGTCTGTGGAAGGGTGACCGCCCGACATAGCGAGTTTCCTCCGTGCCTCGGAAAGCACGTTAAGTTGTTGGTCCCGGCTGCCATATATAGATCTTTGGCAGTCGTTACAGGTAGTAAGTGAACTGAAAGTCTGACAACCAGTCTTAGCAAAGGGCATCGTATAATCTAGTATTAACTGGTTTGTGGGGATCACCACATCTGCCACTCTTCTCTGTTCTGTGTGTCTCTCATCCATCCGTTTCCCGCGATCCTGATCATCAAACCAACGCGCTTCTGGACGACTCTAGTTTCTTAAGCGACCCTAGAAAACTAGAGTGACCGATGGAGAGATTCTGTCCTCCGATAGTTCGGAGGACAGAATCTCTCCATCGGTCATCTCCCCGTCTAGCCAAATGTCCTGACATACTCCACTTTAGGCGTAACGATCTGCTAGCTATCCGTCCATGTTATGACGACAGACCGTGTCACAGGTGCATTCGTGTTCCTCGCGCGCCTCAAAGATATGTCAGCAACATTGCGGGGGCCGCTAGGGCCGACGCCCGTCGGGGCTGCGGGTTGTTCGAAAGAGATACCGCGGCCCCGGACACAAAGGGCCGAGAAGGAACTTTCGTGATTTTTAGTCAGTAGAAAACTGACACTCCCTTCCAGTCCACCCAGAACGGGAGGAGTCATTTGAAGACTTCCCACACACCAAAAAAGAACAAGGTGATTCGTCCTGGCCCTGACTTCAAAGACTTGCATCTGCTTTGTAAATTAAAAACTATTAAAATTAAATAAACTAAACTAACAACAACTGACGACACGGTTGGCGCAGTGGCTGAGCGATTGGACTGCTGCGCCACGTGTCGCGGGTTCGATTCCCGCACGGAACTAATATTTGTATGACCTACAGATAGTTGTTTCGGGTCTGGGTATTTGTGTATGTGAGTTTAAATGTTTGTGAACGCACCCACGATACAGGAGAAATTCCTAGTGTGAGGAACGTTTAAAAAAAAAAACAACTATAAAAAGGCTACAAAAAACTGCTCCTCAACACTGTCAGCCGGTAATGTGCCCAAAAGACTGGCAGCATTGCCACGTTGTGTGGCAATACTTAGCCTTACCAGAAGCGTCAACTAAACGTTTTGAGATTTCCTTGAACATAAAGCAAAGTAACATTTTACATAGCATTCTATTCAATCGGAGCCCACGGCCGTCTATTTTTGTCCATTCAGTAGAAATATGAGAATAGTACTGTAGGATTATAATTAATTTGATTCATACCCATATTTATTACAATTTATTAAAGAAAGGGTTTCCTGAAACACCTCATTTTATTCTATTAAAAACATTTTGAGTTAGCCTTTACTTTTTTTCCAAACATATTCGTTTTTCATTCAATATATTTTAAGGTCATTATACTCTTGAGAACCAAGGTTAACGACGTAGCCCGAAGAATCGCCAGACTTAAGTGGCAATGGGCAGGGCACATTGCTCGCTGAACGGATGGCTGATGGGGCCGAAAAGTTCTGGAATGGCGACCGCGAACCGGAAGACGTTGCGTTGGAAGGCCTCCCACTAGGTGGACCGATGACCTGGTCAAGGTTGCAGGAACCCGCTGGATGAGAGACGCACGGGACCGGTCAATGTGGCGACGCCTGGGGGAGGCCTATGTCCAGCAGTGGACGTCTTTTGGCTGAAATGATGATGATGATGATACTTTTGAGTGGCTCGTTGGTCTAGTGGCCGCAACAGCGACAGCTGGGCATGAGGTCCTGGATTCAATTCCTGGGTCGGGTAAAGTGTTATTGGGTGTTTCAATCAGGCATTTCTCAGTAGCAGCCACGGAGTCTGGATTAATTGTGCCCGGTTGTTGGCAATAGGCTCGCCTTTGACTTAAACGTAACTGCCTAACCCTTTTGGCATTACAAAGCGTGATGTTGTGTTATGTTACATTTTTTTGTTCTGCCTTCTGTTCTATAAATGGTAATGGTCTTGTATGTTATTATCTATCCGATTTCAAAAGAAAAGGTCGGCCAATCAGAAGTATTTGACTCGGGCGAGAAAGGACTTTTTCAGGTAGGCACAAAATAAGCATAAAAAGGGTTGTTAAATAATAATAATTTGCAAAATTCGTGGAAATCTTGAATTTATACACCATTATACATGAAATGTCAAAAGTCTCTAAGAATCCCGTGTGTGCTAAAAAAACTTGTACAAGGTCAAAGGTCAAAAAAATAAGTTAACGGTTAGTGCTATTGCAAAAAAGCTCACAACGAGATTCAACGAGATCATAAAATCCTTATTCCTTACTATAATATTGTAAATGCGAAATTAACTCTGCCTGTCTGCCGCGCTATCACGTCATAACTACTGTACCGATTTAAATGAAATTTGGTACACAGATAGTCTAGAGCCTGAGAAAGGACATAGGCTACTTCCTAATGAGAAAAAGGGTTGTCAGCGGGATGATGAATGATGATGGGGGGGGGATGAATAGATTACGTTTGGTCGCGATAACCGACATCGGTCGCGATATCCGACATCCACGCGGGTGAAGCTGAGGGCATCAGCTAGTTACCTATCTATAAAACTGTTTTTTCACTTCTTACACCGAGTCACCATTAATTCTGGGATATTGCTTCTGTTAAAACTGAACTTGTTTAGCACAGACGGGATTGATGGAGACTTTTGAAATTCTATTTATCTGTACCAATTTTCGGGTCTATCTGAATTATTGTTAGGTATTTCAAATGTCTATATTGACGGAACTAAATTGATTCGACAGTATTTATTAAACTAAGCCGACCCGAAGTAAATTTAAAAACATAACTCATCATCATCATCAGCCTATAATGTTCCCACTGCAGGGACTCAGGCCTCCTCTCTAGGAGAGGGATGGGCTATATATAATCCACCACGCGTGCCCAATGCGGATTGAATATAACATATTAAATATAACTCAATGTTGTATAATTTTGTTGTCTTGAAGTTTAGACAAATTGTTTTGTATTTTTCTCTTAAAGTCGTTGTTTTATAATTTGATTTTATTTATATAGATAGTCACGCGTACTCCTATAATGTTCCTAGTGATTAGCTCTCTTTTTACCTAAATTCTACGCCTACTTGTGGACAGCGTTGTGGGTTACTTAGTTAACCAAATTGATTGTATGTTAAATTAATTGTACATAAGTCTTTAAAATGGAACTGTTTGCTGTTCCTATCAATAAAAATGAAATAAAATAAATTAATCACTCATTTTTAGCTCGTACCGAACGGTAAACTATGGTTGGCATCAGACCGTCGTGAAGTAGTTTAGTTTGGCTTAATTCAAATTAAGCTGAGTGGCTTTTCCTGGGTTCCTGGGCTTTTACATAGGTATGTCTACATTTATATTCGATATTGCCACCCGGCTGTTATGAATTCGGCCGAGTCGAAGTCGGAACATATTTAGACTCGAATGATAAAAGTTAGCACTTCTCAGAAACCTAACGGAGTGCACGTCATAATATACGTGCTGGAGAAAGATTTAGTTCAATTTATACCAAGAGATTCTTACCTATATTTGTGAATTGTACTAAAATAAGGTACATGCCTGAAAGTTCTTAAGCTAGGATGAATCTGAGGCTCAAAACTTTTAGGTATAATTGTGATCAAACTAGGTCAGTTATAATATCGACACCGGAATGTGATTTGTTTGGTTTTTAAGGCATTTGAGAATTGAGCATTACGAGAATTAGACTTTTTGAGAATCGGCCATTTAGAGAAGTAGGCTTTTTGAGAATTGGCCATTTGGAGAAGTAGGCTTTTTGAGAATTGACCATTTTGAGAACTAGTCCTTTTGCGACTCTGTTGCCATTTTGAGAATTAGGCATTTTGCGCCTAAACCGATTTTTCTTGTGCTTGTTTTGAGCGACGATGCACGAAAGTTAACTTTTTTTTTTGTCATTTTTTACATCGTATTGGATGATTCCGTAAAGTTACTATAATTAGTGATAAATAAATATAATATATTATTTTAGACATAATATTATGTCAGTATAAAAATGTCTCTGTGATTGTGTCTGATGATGCCCGGGTTTCCACGACGAAAAACCTTATGTTATTCACAATGATAAATACCTACATACATACAAAAACTCTCGCCTTTTCCCATGGTGAGTAGAACCACAAAACGCCACCTACTATGATATTTACTCCTTTACCTCATCCACGTTCACACATCACGCCGGTTGCGATTACCTCGCACCTGACCTCTCTATCGAGAGCAGTGGTGCCCCAGTGGTGGTGGCCCCGATTTACGAACATTAAGTCGTGGGATCAAGCCCAAGCAGGCGCATTGCTTTGTGTAATTTATTTTATCACTACTGCTCTCAAAAACGGTGAAGGAAAACATCGTGAAGAAATCGGCATGTCTTAGAACCAAAAAATTCCAAGACATCTACCAACCAGCATTGGACCCGTGTGGTGGATTATTATAGCCCATCCCTCTCCTAGAGAGAAAGACACAGTCCCTGCAGTGGGATCATTATAAGCGATGATGATGATGTCTTTGTAGAGCGTCTCCTCCCAGCGTTGCCACTCACATTTCTCTTGCAAATACCTTTTTTTTTATTGTTTATTAAAATAAAGAACAAAACAAAAAGTAAACTGAAACATCACAAAAACCTCAATAGGCCGCCTTTCACTCATCTTAAGTATAGGTACTCTTTTAAATTTTTGTCACTACATGTAATTTTCGTTTTCGTTCTCGATGATAATATTATTAATATTCCTGTCACCCTCGGAAAAACCCCGACAAAGGCCACATTGACACTTTGACAGTACTTTCCACCATATCAATGAAAACGCAAAACACAGCACTCTGCTTTTCAATCTAATCGGTAAAACCAGTCCCTAATGAAACCTCTGCTATCTAATCGAGACACTTCAGACTTCAGTAGATAATCCTGCTTAGGTTTGCCATGCGTTCGGACTTTATCCTGTTTTGTTCATCATCATCATCATCATTTCAGCCGAAAGACGTCCACTGCTGGACATAGGCCTCCCCTAAGTGTCGCCACATCGACCGGTCCCGTGCGTCTCGCATCCAGCGGATCCCCGCAACGTTCACCAGGTCATCGGTCCACCTATCAGTCCTGTTTTATTATTAACACTGAAATCAGAATATTTACCATCTTTACTGTTTGTTTTGACGAAACAAAAGTAGTAAGTAAACGTCATGGTAGGCGCAGCCTCGACACAAAAGGCTAAGAAGGAACATAGGTGGTTTTTAGTCAGTGGAAGTCTGACACTATCGCTCTACCCAGAGCGGGAGGAGTCATTTGATGATTTCCCACCCTCCAATAATAAAAGGTGTCGTTCTGTCTCAAAGAGATATAATATAAGCACATTGGAAGAGGTCCGATGCCTGCTGTGCCAGCGGGACTATTCGAAAGAGATAACGCGGCCCCGGAACACAAAGGTCTAAAGAACATAGTGGTTTTTAGTCAGTCGAAGTCTGTCACTCCCTTCCACTCCGCCCAGGGCCTGCAGTCTCTACACTAATAACAGCGCTACGAATGTATCTACGTCGTATCGATGTCAAATTTCTTTAATAGATTTTCAACCTTATTTCAACAGCATAAGATTGAAAACCTATTAAAAAAAGTTTACGATTTTACGGCATAGCGAAATTCGTAGCGCTGTTATTAGTGTAGAGACTGCAGGCCCTGAGCGGGACGGGTGATTGGATGATTTCTCATCCAAAAAAAAGGTTGTTCCGTAGTTTCTACCAAGCCCCATGTCCATCTAAAGAGCTGTAGTTTACTGAGTAATCAAAAATAAAAATCAAAAGTCATTTATTCAAACTAGGCTGATAATCAGCACTTTTCGAACGTCAAAAATTTATTTTACTTTACTATTTACATTTATTATGACAGTCCCCCAAAAGCCCACCCATCGACACTTCCTAGTGTTTAGCTGAAAAGAAGAAGTGGCGGAACAAACTTCCCACCAACACATCTGTCTGTTAGGTTGGTTAGAAGAACCAGACTCGATACAATAGCAAGGTGTCAGTTAAATTTAAGATTTACTACAGTGTGTCTGTCAGTAATAAACAAAAGTATTTAACAATGAAAAAGAAAAATTTTAATCTTCGAACTTTTCAGGTAGTTTGCCCATTCAAATTAAGTAATGGTTACCCCAATGCCACTAGTTATCAGTGCCTGATAATATATTAAGAGTACTTACATACTTACTTAATTTGTGCTGATAAAAATGTTATTTTAGCGGGAAATCAGTAGATTGCGCGGTTTTATTCATGTTAGGCCATGTTTCTTTTTGGATTGAATAAATTGCCCATTATAATTACAGTATATTTTATTCTTATCTCAACCATTTACATATAACATAGATAGGCCGAGGTGTACCTAATAGTACACCCACACTTTTGCAGTAATGTTAAAGTCATCTATCTATATAAATAAAGAAGAGAAGTCCTGACTGACTGATTGACTGACTCATCAAGGCCCAGCCCAAACCCTTGGACCTAGAAAGCTGAAATTTTGCACAGAGGTTCCCTTTATAATGTAGACAAGGAATAAGGAAGGATTTTTTGAAATTCAACCCCTAAGGGAGTTAAATAGGGGTTGAAAGTTTGTATGGAAAATCGTCATTTTCACGCGGGCGAAGCCGCTGGCAAAAGCTAGTCATCTATATATAAATAAAAAGAGAAGTCCTGACTGACTGACTGACTCATCAACGCCCAGCCCAAACTCTTGGATCTAGAAAGCTGAAATTTTGCACAGAGGTTCCCTTTATAAGGTAGACAAGGAATAAGGAAGGATTTTTCGAAATTCAACCCCTAAGGGAGTTAAATAGGGGATGAAAGTTTGTATGGAAAATCGTCATTTTTACGCGGGCGAAGCCGCTGTCAAAAGCTAGTGTCGTAATATAGCCCGTTACTAAATGGGTTGTGGAGGTTAGATAGGCAGTCGCTCTATGTAAAATACTGGTACCTACTCAGCTGCATCCGGTAAGACTGGAAGTGGATCCTAGCCAGTTGGGAAACGATCAGGCCGATGATGATGATGGTGATAAAGCCCCATGTAATAGGGGACGTGCCTGTTGCCAACAACCAAGCATATAATATCTGGTTCTGTGCTTGGTTGATGGCAAGAATCTGGATTGCTACTCAGAAATTTCTAATGGATGACCCCAATTGTTTTTTCCGTCCAAGGAATTGAATCAAGTACCTCTTGCTCAACTGCTGCTGCTGCTGAAGTCATTTACATAAGTTTGATTGTTTCAGATTACCTACCTCATCCTTCATCAAAAACAACAATGTCAAATTAAATCGAGATGGACACCGCCAGGGCTTTACTCTTTCTTCTCCTATTAAAAACATGCCTAGGCCAAAATCTAGACCAACTCTTCCGAAAAATAAATGAAGAAACTGGCAACTTTAGCACAATAGCTGCTCATTTAGCATGGGAGTCTTCAGTCAACCCTGGCAACCCCGAACTGACTGCCCGCGCAGCACAATATCAGAAAAATCGAATAATCTGGCAAGACCAGACGTGTAATGAGCTGGCAACACTGTTTGATCGTCAGTCGTTGAACAGCACTCAACGGAGGCAGTACTATTTGTTGTGTAGGGGACCGAAGTTTACTTATGAAGAGACCAGGTATGCAGAATTTTCTTTCTTTTATAATGTTGAGATTTATTGCGACAGATGTCGGTATTCAAGGTTAAGGATTAATTGCTAAGTTCATTATGTGGATGGTTGACCATCCCTAACGTACTAAATCTCTCGTTGCCTCTCTCTCTTGCTGTCGCCGTGGGTTTCAGCTTTCAATCGTAGACAGTCTACAGAAGTCACATAACTATATAGAGTGTTTTAAAACCAGACTTCCCAAGGAAATCATATTATCCAGTTACTGAGGTAGTGGAGGACGTATAGGCAGATTCAAGACAAAGATTGGTTTTCAGCTGCATGGTTAGGCTGGAAGTCGACCCCAACATACATAGTTGGATAAAATTGTTGCAAGCGGGACTGCTTTCTGGTGTTATGTTATGTCTTAATTTCTTTTCAGAGTCTAATTCCTTCTTGATTCTGTCTTAAAAATGTAACTAATAATTTAAACTGTTTCCAGGCATACAAGCAATCTTTACGAAGAACTACAATCCATCTATTCAGATGCCGAAATATGCATTCCAAGTGACACAGACATATCGACAAATAACCTGACACAAGTCGAAGCCGCCATCTTAGATTTCCTGTCAAACTTCAAGCAGTTTTTCAATATCGAACACGGAGATCCGATTCTTTTTGCCGCCAAAATTGCTGTCAATCGTTATTTTGATGAAAAAGACATGCTTTGTTTGAAAGGAGAGGGTGATTTTGATAAAATGATGGCATTTTCGAGGAATGAAGAGGTTTTGAGGTGGTTATGGCTCGCTTGGAGGGAAAAAGTGGGACCACCTATGAAGGAGCCTTATAGAAAATTGGTGACAATTGAAAATAGAGCTGCTAGGCGTAATGGTAAATACCTACCTAATACTGCTTTTGTTTGTAACTTAATCTGATTAGTACTTTTGAGTTACCTACATATACATAATATGCTATCGAAAGCAGCTTATCTACCTACGTATACAAATATTTCAATATTTGTAAAAACAGTAGAAAAGAAGTAGACTCTTAAACCACAAGAGTAGAAATCGTATAGTGCAAGTTTCCATGAATTCTTTTCTATAGTGCTTCTACAGTTACAGTTATTCTCAAGTTATTTTTTAATTGTTTTTATATCATTTTACTCTGGACGCTCTTAACTTGCACGTCTTTTTACATCGTTCTCACACAAATATCTATGATATTAACATAAATGTAACTAATTGTAACAATATAATGATTCAATAGAGTATCCATCGATTTTCTTGTCCATTCTTTTCTATAAAGATCTACGCTACAGTACCTTCACAAGTTACAATGCCTAGTGACTATAGCTTCGCTTTTTTTTTTCTGACATTCAAAAGTGACTGTAATGGTTTCATCATAATCATCATCATCAGCCTATATTATCTAACTTTAAGTGTAAAAAGATTCTACGTTCATTTCTTCAAAATAAAAACTATGATGAAACAGAAACATATCTAATTAAACTACAGTGACAGTGATCAAATTTTACCTCATTCGACTTCAATCAATTAAACACACATTCTCACCTTCACTCCATCACACACTCACTTTTACACTCACACATACAACAAACACCAAACACACATACAATCACTCACAGACACACACACACGCTCTCATAAACATACACACACACACACACAAGAACGTTTTCAATTATAAACATTATTGTAGTAGTATAATAAATAATAAACAAAAAATGTACTAGTTTATTGAAATTCTTTGTAAGGGACAGGGACTGGTATTCCTTACTAAAGGTTATTCTATCCTAGCTAGGAATAGCAGAACTTCACCCACTCGATTGTGTAACTTGACTTGGTACAAACTTATATGTATAACTTTGTGTATGCCTCTTGTACTACAATCTCCTTTCTATGAAATAAAAATTATTATTATTATATTGTTCCCACTGCAGGGACTCAGGGCTCTTCTCTAGGAAAATCTCTCTGTAATGGTTTAGTTGAAATAAAAGCTTTGAGATTTAGTTTAGTTTAGATGACATTTGTATTCGTGAGATACACACTCTTTTTCGTGTTTAGTTCTTATTTTTTTTTTATTGTATGCACTTTTGGCATGTGCCAAATAAATATGTTTTCTTTCTTTCTTTCTTTCTTTCAGGGTACCCAAACATCGGTGCGTCCTGGCGCGATGAGCTGGAGATCCCGAAACTGCGCCAGCTCTGTCGCACTCTCTACGGAGATGTGGAGGACCTCTACCGCGTACTGCATGCGGTCGTGAGGTTCTATCTGCGAAGGTTACATGGCGATGTCGTGCCTGAACGTGGACCTATTCCGGCACATTTGTTGGGTACGTAGATCATTGTATGACTTCGGAGCTGTGGGACTGTTCGAAAGAGATACTGCGGTCTTGGAACACAAAGGGCTAAGAAGGAACATGGGTGGTTTTTAGTCAGTTGAAGTCTGATACTCGCTTCCATTCCACCCAGAGCGGGAAGGGCCATGAAGGGCCAAAAAATAATCATCATAATTATGACAGCCTCGTTGGTCGTGTGGTCGGAAGTGCGACTGCTGAGTATGAGGTCCTGGGTTTGGGATAAGTTTATTTGAGTTTTTCGTAAGTTTTTTTCCAGTAGCTAACATAAAGCCTGTATTTGTTCCCGGTTGACGGCAAAAGACTCGCCCTCTATTACATAGAACTTTAAACATAACTGGCGAAATGTGGGTGTAGGTAATATTAAGTACACCTCTGCCTGTGTTTGTCCGTCATTGACGCGTTAAGTGTTGGTACGATACATTGATCGACGCTGTTCGACGGTTTGTCCATACAAAATGAGCACAGTGTAGAAAAAAAAACTTCACTGATTTGCAGTTTAGTTAAATACAAAATCATGAAAATTCTTAAAATAATTGCAATATTACTCTATTTAACTTTTCATAAATTCACCACACACTACCACATAATATTAAATAAAACCTACACAAATAAAAAATTAGTTGTTCAGAAAGAAGTCAGCCATTGTCCTTAACATTATCCGTTTTTCAGCTCTTTACTGCAAAGGAGACCGATTATTTCTCAAGAATTTCAAGACCATTACCGAAACAATGCGAGTTTCTTTTAATTACTTCGCCACCTTTCGAAATATGTACTGTAATTTCGGTTTAAAGACATTTTTATTTTCTTGAAGAACAAATTACATTTCACTTAAAGAGAAACTCAATTAAATTAACAATAGGATGCAGTTTTCATTACGACGTTCAAGCCATCCTAGTAACTGAACAACATAGATTTATCTTAATAAAATACAAAACACATCACTCTAAACTTACGTTAACAAATAAAAAAACTTAAGCTTATGTGTCTCGTATAAAATTTCGTAAGGTGAATACAGATAAAGTAACATGTTGTGTAACTTGTGTTTTATAACATGTCCACATTATGTTACATTGTTTTTAATAGTAGTTTATGCGACTGTGCATAATGCCTAATTATGTATAGTTGCATACACTAATTTATCTACCCGAATATCATAAGGGCTCTATGATGGGCTCAGGAACCATAGGGAAATGACCAGCATTGTTACCGTAATGTAATAAAAAATAAACAGGTTATTAGTTGCATTCGTCGCTGCATTTACGATATCTGTCGGAGTGTTCATGTTAATTTCTGAGTCACTATCACTCATTTTCGACAGAAATAAAGAACTTATCAGAAAATTTGTCTACTCAATGAAAGCGAATAAAAAGCTAATGACGAACAAATGACAGCTCGAAATGGCGGCGTTTCGAATATCTGTCATTTTTTTTAAATCATAGGCAAACGAACAAAGTCACTATTCTTGTGTCACTCGAGATCAAAATGTCGTGCGATTTACAATTAAAATCATACTGAATTGGAGTTTCGTATCGACAGGTATCTGTTTTAATGTAGATACTAGAATAGCACACTCACTTGAATTTGACACCTGTTCCAAATTTAAACTCATAACCTACTGTTTTCAGTAGGTTATGAGCTCATTACAGTTCTGTTAATTTCTGCTGGTTGGTAATGTTGGTCATTGCCTATGGTTTTTGAACGCATTAGAGAGGGTTTATGATATTTGGGTAGATAAACAATGTTATATGACATTGACGCACCTCGAGTACACGTGAACGCATAAGTTATGCAACACAACTTGTTATTATAACAAGTTTTGTAACATGTTATTACGTGCGTGCGAACCTTCAGGCTTTTTTTAAATGTTAGTATGCTTGTACACTCTCTGACTTGTTTAGGTAATTTAATGTACCTAAAGCGTTTTTTTTATTTATTTAATTTCGGAATTTAAACTGTTTCAGGTAATCTATGGGCACAGAACTGGGAGCCATTGGCTGATCTCCTACTGCCACAGACTATAGATTTAGATGAGAGTATTAAGAAGCAGAATTGGACTGTCATGCATATGGTAAGTTTTCAACAGCAAGAGACCACCACAAAGTAGACCTGCTAATTTTGTTTTAAAGAAATTTAGCAGCTTGTTCATATTTGGGGTCTAGTCTAACTGGAGGCAGCTGAATACCAGTATTTTACATGGAGCGGCTGCCTATTTGACCTCAACAACCTAGTTAGTACTAGTTCATTCGATACCCCTTCGATAACACTGGTTGTCAGGGTTTCTGGCCAGTGACTACCTGTAACAGTGTGAGTACTTTATGCGACCCACCCAAATGTCCTTTCTTTGGTATTGTTCGTCGTGACGTTGAGCTCCTTGAGTTATAAGTCGAGCTCCACGATAACTGACAAATGCTTGCACTGACTGGACGGGTCCACTCAAATCTGTGTGGTGCTTTCTTCAAAAGACCATCTCAGGCAGTAATCTCCATAGTCTTCATGTGTGTATTATACCAAGATTATTTCTGTACCTTGAAAATATTGTAAACCCATAAACGATTTTAAAAGAGTGTCCATGAAGTTTCTTGCCATTCTTCTCATGAGACCAACGCATTGGAATGGGCAACTACAGTACACTCACGAGTTATTATGCCTTGTGACTGGGTCTGTAGCTTAGTTTATTTAGCTTCATTAGTTTAGTAGTTTACTGCCGCACTCGGAGAGCTTCAGTGGTTGCTTGGGCCGTCGCTTGGTAAAGGTTTATGGCAGTTTTGTCATACAAAAGTATGTCAGGCCTTTGCTGGGTGGCGGCTTGAGTAATCGTTGGATATCTCTGAGTGCTGCAGTTAGTTTAATTCGACTATTTAAAAGTGCCTGTAATTGGCCTACTTGAAATAAAGATTTTTGATTTTGATTTTGAACAACTGACAACGATGACAGCCTGGACCAACAGCGTAATGTGCTTTCCGAGGTATGAAGGAGAATCAGTATGTAATGGGTGGTTACCAATCCACCGGGCCACCTAAGCAAGTTCGGCTTAACCTAAAGATCGACCCGAGGGACTGTTAATATTTAGTCACAAGCTCCTTCGCCCTGTAGCCTGTTCCTTATAATATTCTCAAACCTATTTTATTTTTTCAGGCAAGAAGAGCAGAAGATTTTTACCAGTCGCTCGGCTTGCCCGCCATGACAGACACATTTTGGCGCGAATCAGTGTTTGCGCGGGAAAACAACAGTGACACGCGCTGTCACGGCACTGCAGCAGACATGTTTCAAGATGGCGACTTTAGGTTGGTGCTGCCAATATAATTAATTAAATTTTATTTTTAGAGTATAGTTCTTACATGTAATTGTATTATTTAATACACATACAGAGCGTCCCACGGCTATGCCACATGGAGGGAAAGTACCTTGAATATTGTAGATGGAACATTTTTTTGAAAGAAGACATTATTTTGATTTAAAAAACAATTTTAACTGCATTCATAGATTTTTAAATAATTACATGGGTGAACCGGGAATCGAACCTTCTACACGAGAAAAAAAATTACCCTGTGGCTTTATCAAACCGATCGAAAGGCTTCATCATAAGGATTTGTTTTTTGCTAAATAACATAGTGTCAGAAATAAAAGTAAGACCAGAGATGGTATGGTACGATGTAATGGGCATACTCCTCACGTTTTCTTTACCTTGTATATTTTCAGGCTACTATATTGTTCAGGCACATCCAAGGAAGACTTCTACGTGCTGCATCATGAGTTCGGTCATATTCAATACTACATGGCCTATGAAAAACAGCCGGCTTTGTTTAGGGTAAGAACAATTCAAAATAAACCATGTGACTTAAAATATACGGTTTTATTATGTTAATCAGGGATAACGTACCGTAGCATTCTAATGGTGAGATAAACATTGAAATCGGTCAAGTAGTTTTTGAAATTATACGTTACGAACATACAAAAATAAAAATCTTTCCTCTATATTAATGTACTAGCTTTTGCCAGCGGCTTCGCCCGCGTGAAAAAACGATTTTCCATACAAACTTTCATCCCCTATTTAACTCCCTTAGGGGTTGAATTTCGAAAAATCCTTCCTTATTCCTTGTCTACATTATAAAGGGAACCTCTGTGCAAAATTTCAGCTTTCTAGGTCCAAGGGTTTGGGCTGGGCGTTGATGAGTCATTCAGTCAGTCAGTCAGGACTTCTCTTTTTATTTATATAGATATAATGATGATATTTAAAAGGTTCTATATTACAGCAAGCCAACACAGCTCTCCACGAAACCATCGGAGACACAATCATGTATGGAGTCCTAACACCACAGCACTTAAACAGATTGGGCCTTATAAACGACTCCTTGCTGTACACCACTAATAAAGAATATAAGATAGACCCTAGATGGGCCACCATACCTTCTTCTATCAGAGATAAATTTGACGAAGATCTTCGTAAAGCAAGCACTGACAAAGAACTTGGAGAAATAAAAGCCAAATTCAAAGTAGACAACAACATTTCATTTATAGGATTCCCATATGATGAATTAGACGAAGAAATTCTCAAAGAGGATCCTCCAAAATTAATCGAAGACAGTTATGTGACTACTGATATAATACTTCTGCTAAAGCAAGCTTTAAATAAGATCCCGCAAATTCCTTTCTCTCTTCTAATAGATGAATACAGGTGGAAGTATTTCGAAGGTAGTCTAAAGGGAGACAATGAAGAGTTCTGGGCTATGGCAATGGAGTTGCAAGGGATCTCTCCACCGGGGCTTAGGGGAGAAGAGTACTTTGATGCTGGTGCTAAGTTTCATGTACCGGATAATACGCCGTATATCAGGTATACTTTGTTTAATTTGCCTTTAATATTCCCGAGGCATTGCCGAACGTGATTATAGTGGGCAAGGCAGATTGCCCGCAGAACAGTTGGCCGATAGGGCCGAAAAGTTCTGGAGTGGCGACCGCAAACCGGAAGTTTAAGGCCTCCCACTAGGTGGACCGGTGACCTGGTGAAGGTTGCGGGGATCCCCTGGATCATGGAACCGGTCAATGTGGCGACAATTTGAGGAGGCCTATGTCCAGTAGTGGACGTCTCTTGGCTGAAATGATGAATTACGATTATTTAATATTCTTTCTTTTATTGTGTGATTAGTGCTTAACCTGGTGGTAGTACTTTGAAGCCATGGGCCTCTAACTTGGCTTTACTTGCAGTCGAGAAATATCTCTCAGGCGGGCTAGTTTCCTCACGATGTTTTCCTTCGGAAGGGATAATTCAATGACTTGAATACTTTCCGCGTTTCTGAAGTTCCCTTTTTCCCCAGATACTTCCTCAGTAGTTTCCTTCAACACCAACTCTTCGAGGAGCTGTGTCAAGCCGCAGTGTTTGGTCGCCGCAACGCCAAAGGTTACGTGCCAAAAACCATCAGGAGCAGATGTGACTTGTATGGATCTAAGACAGCTGGAAAGATTTTGAAGTAAGTGTAAATAACATTAACGTGGTCCTCTAATCACAGCCGTGAAAATCGAGTTTTTTTTGTCATTTTCTGACGGTCATATTTTATTTACTTACCTATTAGTTGCAGAAAAAGCCTTTGCTACGGCAAAGGCTTTTTCTGCAACTAATAATCCTTGATTTTATGACAAAAAAAAAAGGGAAAAAAGGTAAATACATTTTTATGCAAGTTTCGCGGCCCATGTTCCCTCTTAACTTTACATGAATAGTTTATGAGTTAGCTCCTTTAATACGTTTGCTTTTCTTGACCTAAGTATATAGGTAATTATAATTCTCTTCTTCCATAATAATGCATGACAAAAATTAGGGTGCGCCAAAGTTCACCTAAAATTTCAACTCCGATAATTGGAAATCCGAAAATGTTCTTCCTAACATTTTTCATCCTAACGATCGCAATTCCTAAAGTCTCTGTCTCTAATGTTTTAATTCCGAAGCATTCAACTTCATAATGTCAGTAGCAATAAACATCTATTACACTATTATTTGTTTTCCTATATTTTCTCAACATAACCATCTTTTACACTATTATTCAAAGTCATATCTTTTTTGTTTATATTACTTTTTATTCATAATAATCAGTATTATAAAAGGTCCCATTAAAATAGGTGGACAAAATTTTAGAAATCATTTAGACCGCTAAAATAAGGACAATTGTAAAAAAATATATAAGAAAAAGACATTAAAATACCTACTTTTATAGGATGAGTTTGTTCTAGAGTGCCGGCAATTTATTATTTTAAGTCAAAATAAAATCACTTTATATAGTGTTTTTTTTTTGTTTACGTGTCTTTAGTTAGGCTTACTAAACGCTGTGTTAAAATTTGTCCACCTATTTTAATGGGACCTTATATACTATGCAATGATATCCATAGGTTAGGTTAGGTTAGAACTGTGACCAACTACGCGCGAGCCGAGCGAGCGAAGCGAGCGGTGCCGCGGCAGCGGCCGGCGAGCGCTACCTGGAAAGTTGTCGCGTAATTTTTCTTAGTATTTTTTTCATAGTGCCCCCAAGACGACACTCTGACCTGAATTCAGACAAGACAAAAATCAGTGAAACGACCTTTATTCATTCTAAACAGTTGTATGAGTGAAAATATTATGGTAATTATGTTTAGGGATAAAAACGTTAGGATAAAAAACAGTAGGAGTTGAAATATGTTTACAATAACGATATTATGAATTAAAATTTTCGGAAACATGAGTGTTAGGAACATCGCCAGTAGCATTACAAATAGTAGGAATTCAAACTTTAGAATGAAAAATTTTAGGAGGAGTGATCATTCGGATTATAAATCGTTAGGAAGAACAATTTCGGGTAAAAAACTTTAGGTGAGCCAATAATATGGACCCCAAAAATTAGTGTGGAATAGCATAAATTAAAAAAACCGACTTCCAAGAATTACGGAGTCTTTATTTGCTTCATAACATTATTGCCGGCGACTTCCAAAAGTAAAGCTATATTTTAGACTTCGTTAGTGTATTTTGGAAGCCGGTTATTTTATCAAAAAAGTTTGTTTGAATGAATTTAGATTATTTTGAGGTTTCTTCAAAATGCTTAAGCGTATCACCCTTACGTACTACATAGCATATTATAATTAAAATGTCTATTTACAGAGATTTCATGTCCCGCGGTCACTCGCAGCATTGGAGGGAAATCCTAGAAGCTACGACAGGAGAACAGGACATCTCACCAGGATCTCTCATCAGATACTACTTGCCCCTATTCAATTTGTTAAAACAATTCGTTCATAGACACCGTATTCCTGTTGGCTGGTGATTTTTTTCTTTTTCTTTTTAAGGCTCGGCCTGCCGCACTCAGAGACGTTCAATGATTACTTAAGTCATTACTTAGTAAACGATTTTGACACTTTATAGAAATACAAATCATTACTAAGTGACGGCTTAAGTAATCATTAAATATCTGAGTTCGGCAATGAGTCCTTAAAGTTGACAGCGTTGCAGTTAAAAATATTTTTTTGTTATTTTGATCAATTTAATCCACGTTATAATCGTTTTTATCTCGGTGCCTCGGAAAGCACTTTAGACATAAACCAAGTGGTGGTGGAAAAATACAGAACTAATTTCAACAGCACATCAAGCAATCCAAAACTGACAAATGTTCGCTATTAACGTTGCTATAGCGATACACTTGATCTATCATAGAAATATAATATATGAAAGATTGTAGTAGCTTGCAGTTGACCTTTACAACAAAACTAGTTTCGAATGTAAGAAAATCTTAACCAATTATATTAAGACACTCACTTATGATGACACAGAGGCACTTCTAGAGCATATACACTAGCAAATACAACACCACACCACATACACTCTCACACTCACCTACACTCCCACATTCACCCACACACACACACCCACTCACACTACAATAAATACACGAGAAATACTTTCAACAACGCTCTCATTATTGTTTTTTACCTTTTAGTTTTAAGTTTTTAAATTTTAATTTAATTATCCTAGCATTAGTACTTGTGAATGTGAATATTACTAATTATGGAAGAGCGGGGTCTCTTAACACAGGCATTATTTGCTTAAAAGGAGGCTCCAAACACTAAACACAATATTATGTAAACTGAAGCATTAATAAACTTTATTACTTTGTTATTGATGTGCCATGTTTAACATATCAATGCATTTTTTTGAAAATCAATGAACTGTAGGTACCTACTCTTATAATAGTGGTCATAATGTAAGCCGTTTGGTACATTTGCATTTTGTTTTTTAAACGGTTTTATTTAGCTCACCCCGTTTGTTTTATTCTTGGATCAAATTTAGTAATTCAAATTTCACCCTCTTCCTGTCAACCGATTAATCTGAAATTTTGTATACACTTTGGATTTTGGTGACAATACAATTATGTTTATTCATTATCATTATAAATTCAAGATGGCCGCCGCTACAAAATGGCGGATAATTTATGTTTTATTAATCCCATCAATATGGGTATCAAATGAAAGGGCTCAACAAGCAGAATACAATATATTATATAAAATTCAAGTCCAAGATGGCGGCTAAAAACTAGAAAATAAAAATAGGTAAAAAAACTTTTTAAGTTAAACGGTTTTATGTTAAACATACATTGCAATGTTTAAGATAAATGTACTAAAAACCAAAAAATAATAAAATAGATACAGTCGTGGGAAAAAACCGTGGGGCACGTCAATTCGGAACTGTCGTGCTGCGGAAATTACAATTGACGTGCCCCACGGTTTTTTCCCACGACTGTATCTATTTTATTATTTTTTTGGTTTTTAGTACATTTATCTTAAACATTGCAATGTATGTTTAACATAAAACCGTTTAACTTAAAAAGTTTTTTTACCTATTTTTTTAAATGTACACACAGAACGGTATTTTCTTAATTGGTTCAGTATCATTAGTAAATTTTAAAAAACAGAGTTATATTTTAACAGTTTTATGATATTTATAGATTTCTTGACATTTGGTTAAAAATCGCCATTTTGCTTTTTTGTTAAAACTTACTTAAATAACATTAGGAAACTTCTGTAAAAAGACAAAAGTTTCTTAGTGTTAAATAAGTTTTAAAATTGTGAAAAACATAATCATTGTATGTTTAAACACAGTGATCTTGTTATATTTCTTGTATCTGTAATCAATTCTAGTCAAATTCGTGATGTTTACAAATATCGTATTTTGTTTTAAATTCTTGTAAGTTATTGATTGTTACTTCATATAAATTCTAGTCATGTATTATTGTCTGTATGAAATCGAGCTGAGATAATAAAATTATATTCTTAAGTTACTTAAATAAAACACTTTTTAAATTAACAATAAATACAATTTATTAAATTAACATTAAATAAAGTATTTTATCAACAACGATTTTGTCTCCGTTAATAAAAAAAACCTTAAAATTAGTTTTTAACAAAAAAATAGAAAAAAAAATGGTACAAAATAAATTAAAAGCAGAATAACTTACTTCAAGCGCTTTTTAAATTAATACTTAATTTATTTATTTACATTTAAAAAATGGTAGAAAATGTAAAAATCTTGTAATTTTTTTTTTTTTTTGTTACGTATTTACACATAGCAGGATATTTACAAAAGATAAGATGTTTTATAAAACGTCAAAGACTGGAGAAACTTTTTGATCACAAACATACTGCAAATGTTGTTATAAAAATAAGATTTTTTTCCAAGTAGATTTTATGAACAAATAACCATTTATGAAATTAGATGAAGACATAGTCTTTGGCCAATTCAACAATATTATTCTGTATTTACATTCAGTATTTTTTTTTTAAAACTACACACAGATTTGTGCACAAACTATACACAGACCCGTGCAAAATTTTACACAGACTTGTGCTATCAGCATCGCACATAAATGTTTGTGACCAACAACCAACTCCATACCACACGCTTTAAATTAAGGCACTAATATTAAAACTCCACATTATATGCTATTATTGCAATTTAAGCGAGTAACAATATTGCTCAATGAATTTAATACTTTATCACAATAAAAACCTTAAAATAAACGAGTCTACGAAACAGGTGACTTTTTGAAAAGTTTTTTTTAGTAAATTATTATAAAAAATGGTAATTCTATTGACTATTTGGTGGAATACAGTTTATCTACTAAACGTAAGTCGTTGGTAATATACAAATATGAGAGAAACGTTTGGTCGTATTCAATACGACACTACGACAATTGATTTCTTTCGTTGTTTTTTACCTGCAGTGTATTTTACATTTACACATAATTATTGTCTCTTATGTACACATTTTTGTGTGTACTATTGCTAAGTATTTTTTATATTTTACATGGTTCAAGACAAACACTTTTGTATCATAACTTAGGACTGAAATACAGTTAAAGCATTGGATTGTAATTATCTACACATTAAATTGAAAAATATAATCTCTTCATTTGTGCTACTTATTTTTGTCTACCAAACCTGCCGCTAATACGCCAATTCACAAATGTCTACGACAGATGATTTCTTCAATACGACACTTTCATTACATTGAACAAATAAAAATTTCAATGATTTAATGCGTTTCAATAACGACTCACTGAATTTAAGTAAATTAGCATTAAATACCAGGGCAATGGTCTCCTCTTTTACCGGGACACCAATGGGCTGATATTATTTTAGCTCTAAATATAATTATTAAAACACTAATTCCTGTCTGTTCATTAATGCCTTACGGGACATTGAGTGTGCTTTTGGGTTTTCAACTCTCAGTCCTGAGGTGAACTTTGCAAATTCTATGGCGTAAATATAAAAAGTGTAATTTTAATAATATTCGGGTTTAATTATATTTAGTGAGTCGTCAAACAATCAACATATCGACATTCATTTTCAAAAACTTTTAAAACAACGCTTCTGTGCCTAAAAGTTAGTCCAACGGCTTAACGTCACAATTTCGCTATTTAAATTTTGCACAAAATTTAGTAGCCAATAAAAATCGAGCCTTTTCATTTATTGCTGTACAAGGATATTTTGGCCCATGGCTAAAATCAGAACGAATGCCACCATTTTGTTTTTTTTTTACAAGTAGCAACACTGTTTTTGTCTCTCAATGTCACTAAAGTGTCAAAAGATTCTTGTGCTATTCTTCTTTTTGGCGCTTACATTATACTGTCAGGCTGTTGGTAAATATTCTTAAAAATGTATGTGGCAATTGTTTTAAAAATGAAGATGGCAGTTAGTTCCTACTTTAGCCACGCACCAAAATACCCATGCAGCACTGTAGTATTGATCAAGTCTAACTTTTAACCACACTAGCGCCACCCACATCACTTTCTCAGACACTAAAAAGTTTCGTTACACTTCACTCTTGCCGATGCTATGATAGCGTAGTAGCATGGGAAATCCAGTCCACCGTGTGTGCTACCCTATGGTATATGCCTGGTTGACCCCTGCTGGCACAGGAGTAGCCAGCGGAGACGACGCCGATGAGGTACCAGCGTCCTGATCGTTCGAGCATTAGGGGACCTCCACTGTCCCCTTGGCAGGAATCTTTGCCTCCTCCCCGATAGCCCGCGCACAGCATTTCGGGATATATTACTACGTTTATGCCTGGAAATTGAGAAAGAGTAGTTTTAGATACACTTGAGAATAATAAATTAATAAATGTCACTACTTGAGTAGAATGGCCTAGAGGGCAAATTTTAATTAATAATGAAAAGTCTTCACAAACTGAATTGAGCCAAATTGCATTTGTAACTGGTGCCCATTATTGAGTGATCCAAATCTTGACTTTTGTTGGCGCAAGACCAACAGCTCTCGGTGTGGTCGCGACTGCTCGGTCCTGGCCTCGATTCTCGGATCGAGCATAAAGAGCTACATATTGGGTTTTTCCATTAGGCTCAGTAGTAGCCCGGAGTTTGGAATTCGGCACAAGAGTATTAAGAAGCTGTAAACCACATTTGTCCAGTTATGTTTAAGTACCATTAGGGGCAAAGCTATCCACAATCGGGCACCAATTTCAAATTCAGAATGTACTGTGTATTATCATCAGCACGATTCTTGAGCGCTGACGCAAAAGTGAGTTATTGGGTCCCTTTGGTGGTATGAAGTGAGACGCGGGGCGGGGAAAGTGTAGTGATTGGCCCGTAGCGCATCGCGTCATAGCCGTCACTCGGGATTTGTTCTTTTCTCCTGCTGCACTTACCTCACGACCAATAAATAATAAACGGGTGTGCGTTTTATTTGTCAATAAGTTGCGCACAGCGATCCCCACTCTTCCGCCGAGCACTCAAGAACCGTGCCGGTATTTATAACTGATTGATGAAAATCCCAACATCACTGCCTAATTAATAGAAAAGAAACCCAGGAACTCATTCTGCGCATTCGAGCTTGCAACGCCACGACCAACGAGGTAGTTGTCGAAATAGTTTTAACTTTTTACTCCTTTTAGCAAAGCTTTCAGCATTGGCTGCTACAAAAAAAAAGAGAAAATACGTACCATTAGCCCGATGCCACCTCTCGCAGACCCTATTATCCAGTACTGGCACATCCACCGCCTGTAAAGTCCTGGGTCGCAGTCGTGACCCTGGGCTCAAGGCACCCCATCCAGCTGCCCACCCGTACTGCCCCAGGAAGTCGGACCCTCGCTCCGGTAGGCAGATTGGGGCTGGAATGAGACAATTAAATGGGTTAATGATTTGGACAGAATTTTGATAGTTTTGTGCGAAGAGGTGAATCTAAATCGTGTAAAAACTGAAATTAATGCATTAGGACGCTGAGCTAAGCGTTTGAAATCCACCAGCGCTCTTTTATTTTCATCAAAGCCAGTGCACAAATAACCAAAAACTCCCATACTCACCTATATGAGGCATATAATGAACATTCCTGTCAAGAGTCAACACTGCAACATCAAATCGATCAGCTTGCGGCGTAAACTTGAACAGTGGATGCACTTTGATGGTCCTCACGCCAAACGTGTAAGCAGGCAGAGGTTCCGCTGCCGAATTGATGACGTAATCTCCTAATGTCACCCGGACGTGACGTGGCTGTGCCCGGGCTACGCAGTGACCGGCTGTCACAACATGGCGTCGAGATATTAGGGAGCCACCGCATCTGAAACGTTATGGGGGTTCGGTTAAGGTTGGTTTTGGTTTGAGTGATTGAAGGAAAAATTGGTGATTGAAAGATTTGAGGGATTTAAAGTTAAGATTGGGAATTTCAAGAAAAGATTCTGGTATTAAAAGAAAAAGTAGTAAACATACAATAAACTTTTAGGGATTCAATGGTTTGAGGGATTTTAAGAAAATATTGAGAGAATGAAAGAACAAATTAAGGGATTAAATGATTTTGAGATATTTAAAGAAAAGATTGAGTTATTTAAAGGACTAAGGGATTTAAAACAAAATAGAGAATCTAAAAGCAAGAGTTGGGGCGTAAGATTTATAAGGTTGCTGCAGATTTAGAATAAGGGAAAAGAACATGAAAATGATTGGTGATGATTTTTTTCTTCTTATAGAGAATATCAAGATCTGGATGCAGATTTTGTAGTCCAGCTGAAAAGCATGAAGATGGTACGGTCTGTCTCTTAACAAAAATTTAAGCCTGCAAACTGAAATTGCAATTCTTGTCGACTATGTTTGACATACCTACCAAATTAAAGTTAAAAAAAAAACACATTATTTACTAAACAAAAACTGAAATTTTACTCTACTATAAAGAAACATGCAAAGCATACAATCATGCTTTTAATACCTAAAAACATTACAATACAATAAAATCACTTACCTCTGTTACAAAAAAAATATTTAAAAAAATGTTAATTGGTTATTTAGTTAATAAATTATTGGTTAGAAAAAACAACCTTAATTTTCGACTCATACCTATAGAAAAGAGGAATGTGCGAAAAAGTCGGTGAAATAAAAAATACAATTTTACTACTATTTATACTAGTTTATTCGCTAAAACTACTAAGTATAGACAGAGAGAGAGAGAAAAGATTTAAAGTAAAACTAAAAAAGTGATTCAACTTTTTTAAATATTTTTTTTAAAGACGTAGGTAAATATTTAAAAAAATCGAATCTCTAAAGAAAGTATTTTACACTACGTAGAACTTCATTAAATAATATTATCTAAAATGGAATAGTTTTATCGAAAACAGACATGTTGAAGTTACGTTATGCCACAATCATATTTTCTTCTTTAATTCTCTAAATATAAAAACCTGCTATGAAAACCATGATACTCCGTTTATTATATTGTGACTGAATAACGTATACCAATATTTTTAGAAACAACGTAATATTCATGCAATTTCATGCTCGTGAGGCAAGAATTAAACTGTGCGGAAAAACGTGACAAAACTCTCCTGTACATCATCAAGTACCTAAAGGTTGACTAAATCGGTGTTGACAAATTCAGACAACTGGCACCTCGGGGCACTACCATCATGAATATTGTTACCAAGATATTGCACCAGTATTTAGATTTAAAAGAGTATCCATGGAGTTTCTTGCTCATTCTTCTCCATAGAGATCTACTAGGTACATAGAGAATGGGCAACTACAGTTGTTTCACAAGTAATTAAGACTTGTGAGCTGCGACTTTTCTTTTTTTTTGCTGTTGTTTGACATTCAAAAGTGCCTGTCAGGGACAAAAAAAAAAAAAAAGGGACTACTTAATTGAAATAAATGCTTTGTTTTTTTTTTTTAATTTGATAAATTTTGTACAAGCCCGTTATCCGCAGCCAGTCTTAACCTTCGGTTTAATACGTTTTTCCACTCAGAGTAATCCCTAACCATCATCGCAACATAACTAGAACATGTCCTCAAAAAACCCACTACAGAATAAAAAAAGTAGAAGTTGCTGAACATCATGCTATCTCTTTCGCACATTTACCTCTCTATCCAACACTGCTTCCAACCGATAAGCTCGAATATCGACATAAGCATGTTGCATCTGTAAATAATTAATTATTAATGAATGTTAATACATTAATTATGATTAGTTAATTTATTAATGATGGGCATGATTTTTGGAGTTGGAGTGGAAATAATAAACAGAGATAAGAGGGCCCGTTGTTGCCTTTAGGACTGTTTTCAGACCAAACTTTAAAAAATGAGAGTCATGGGTCACCCGGCAGATGTGATTTAATTCATAATAAAAAAAATATCAGCAATCGTTCCAAAATAATTTTTATTCTAATGGGAAAAAGTCAATTTTACGTGGCATAAAGGAGGCATCACGCCAAAGATAGCGTCAAGCCGTCTTCCGTCTCGGCATACGATAGATGTTTCACATAGGTAATTAATATGTAGCATAATGAGAACAATTTTATTAACCAGTGACGGAAAAAATAAAAGGTAAATACTGCTAAACCTTAGCAGTAAGTATTTCTTTACAGTAACAATTATAATTAATGTATTGGGAATATTTAAAGACGATATGCTAATGAGAAATTTGAACGACCTCAATATTATTTCCACTCTTAAATATTTACACAATTCATTTAATATTTGGTCCACGCAAATATTTTTGTTCAATCTTTGTGTAATTTTCTATTCTACCGCTTTCATTCAATATTATTTGACTACTTAATTAATCGTTAAGCTCTTAGTAAATATTTAAAAGGAGTAACATAATAAACGGAAGACCTCCCGTTTGGTCTTTCGGATCATGAAATAATAGGAATTAACGTGATCATCTGGGCATCTAAAACGGCCACTTTAGCAGATCATAATATGAATTGCGTTAAAAATCGTAAAATGAACCATTCTCATTAGTAATTGCGTCTGTGACTATTTTACGATTTTTACGCAATTCATATTATTTTCCTATTATGATCTATTTTCCTAAATAGGCACAGAAGCAGTTACTATTATGAAAGGTCCATTTTACGATTTTTAACGCAATTCATATTATGATCTGCCAAAGTGGCCGTTTTAGACCCCCTGATCAATAGCATCAATGCATGATCAGTCTATAATGTTCCCACTGCTGGGACTCAGGATTCTTAAGATCCTTATGACCCAGCGGCCCGATTCCCAAAATAAAATTAAGACTGTTTATTAACACGATTATTTGCGTGAACCAAATATAACATAACAAAACGTTAAATTAGTAACATTTTTAGTAAATTAGTGCGTTATTTTTACAATGTTAATCCAATGTAAAATAAATAGTGCAGTCATCTGTGCTTTTCATACAAAATGGTACAGGCACTGTGTTTTAGCCAAAACTGTGTGTATATTCTTTTGTGACATTCGTGTTAAAGTGTGACATTCGTAGTATGACTTGTGTGACATTCATGTTAAAGTGTGACATTCGTAGTATGATAATATTTTATGTTTCGTTTCATTTACTCACCGTTTCTGAATGAATCACTTTGAAAACTTTAGTATGATTTGCGGATTTAGTATTAAAATATATCTTCACTGGAGACTTGGCAATTTAAAACAGATTTATAATTGATTACGAATTCATCAATCAATATTGAATCAACTAATCGTTATAATTCATCAATTACTTGTTAAAATCAATCAATTAATTATTATAATTGTTTATAACTCAAAACATTCAGAAACCGTAACTAATGATGGTAAAATGATGGTGGGAAATGTGTAGTGTCCGACCGAAACACGATTTTCAGCCGAAACCGAAACCGTAACCGAACCTTCGGCCTTGGTCCCAGTTTCGGCCGAAACCGTAACCGAAACCGAAACTTTATTAAATATTTATGGAATGTAAAATCTATTGTAGTTTTACGCTTAAACACACAGTTAACACGTGTAAAAAATGCAACAATTGAAGTAGGTAATTAGGTAACAAAAATAGCTCCATATTTGTAAAATTAATAATTTCCAAAAAAATATAACTAAGCACCTCGCATACTAAAGGGAAAAAATGCGACATAGAAAATATAATATGAAACTTTTTAGTAAAAAGAATCTATTGGTTTATTTAACAAAAAAGTACATCATATATCATTTTCAAAGATGGTGTTTTAAGAAATAATTTTCATTACGAACTTTTTAAATTACATTAATTAGTTAAGGTTTGAGGCGCTTTGCACATAGAGCAACTATTGCAGCAACTGCCTCTAGCTGTTTACATATATTTCAATTGGATTGCGCACACACAGCAACTCGAGTTTCGAGTTCCGGCAATCGTCAACGTCGAACGACGTAATAAAAGTAGAGCAATTGGTGCTTCTTCGATATTCATCGTCACACTGAACGCTGTTTGCTGCGTAGATTGAGCAACTCAGTTATGAAAGTTGCTCACAGATTGCCATAAAATTGCTGCAACCGTAAACGTTGTAGCAACTATCAACTAGTTACAGGAAACTTTTTAAGTTGCTGAAGTTGCCTCAACCTAAGTTGCTCCATGTGCAAAGCGCCTAAATCACCGGAGATAGTTGTGTATCGGAACTACGGGGAGGTTCGAATACGGGTACAAAATTCAAACATCACAGGTATCTTTTAAGTGTTAAATTAATTTCTACATAAATTCTTATTTTATAAGTTCTAGGGAATAACTCAACAGAACCAAGTAAAATATCCAATGAATTATTTTATATACACACCTACTTATAACCTATTTATTTTACACTGTAGCACAAGACCCTAATGAATGCCATAAAAATACATCATCATTAATCATAAGTAAAAATAAATACCTAATTTTTGCGCGAGAAAAATCACACAACCTCAAATCATCACGATCGCGCCGGCTAGCGAACTCAACTGGTACTCGAAGTTAGCTGAATGATGCGCGACAATTCACGTATACCTTGTTTCGGCGAGGCCGAAAGGTTCGGCCAATTATTGGCCGAAACCGAAACTATGGCCGAAACTAGGTTTTTTGGCCGAAACTAGCCGAAACCGAAACCGAAACCGAACCTTCGGTCGGTCCTTAGAAATGTGTGTATAGGTAGTTAATATAATACATAAAGTATAAATTTGTGGATAAAGTATTCTTATTATTGCTAGGAGAATATAATTTATTGTTAGTGGTTTTTGTCTGTCAAAATAATCAATGAAATCTGCAGTGCAAGTACGTAGCACTCGATTCGCTTCGATTCGATAAATCTGACAGTTATTCTCGATAAAATGAGCTTTTATCGAATCGAATCGATGTCGCAAGTACGTAAATAATATTTTAACGATCGGTAGATAACTCTAAAATTTAAACGATTTTATCGAAAATGCAAGTACGAAACGACATTTTGACAGTTTGACATTCCGCCCACGACAAATCTTGTCGACGCGTGTTACGTACTTCCAAATTCGATAACAAGCTCGATAAAACTGACAACGATAACGATCTCGATGTCTTATCGATGCAAAGTTCGTACTTGCACTGCAGAAATAAACCAATGGTGATCTATTGGAATATGTAAGACCAGCAGTGCAAGTACGAACTTTGCATCGATAAGACATCGAGATCGTTATCGTTGTCAGTTTTATCGAGCTTGTTATCGAATTTGGAAGTACGTAACACGCGTCGACAAGATTTGTCGTGGGCGGAATGTCAAACTGTCAAAATGTCGTTTCGTACTTGCATTTTCGATAAAATCGTTTAAATTTTAGAGTTATCTACCGATCGTTAAAATATTATTTACGTACTTGCGACATCGATTCGATTCGATAAAAGCTCATTTTATCGAGAATAACTGTCAGATTTATCGAATCGAAGCGAATCGAGTGCTACGTACTTGCACTGCTGGTTCGATAATGTGACGTTTAGGTAATTGTCACAATATTGGCTATTAAAACTGGCCATAGTTTTACCTAAGTATTTTTGTATGCATGTATACTAAATAAAGTTAGGTTCAATATTACAAAGATAGCTAGAACTACTATGCTATCACAAACAACTATAGTGGTCAGTGGTCACTATGGTTCTAAACTAAAAATATTTTTTTACTAGAAACACCTTGGCCAACCCAGACAGGCACATCAAGCTACTACAACGTGTCCCATTATTTAAAAGATTTCAATTTAAGGTTGATTGGAAAAATTTAAAAATTATAGGTAGCTTGATGTGCTAGCGTCTGTACTATACCTAAAAATCAAATGTGTTGTAAATCAATCATGTGTTGTTTTATGACAAAGCATATTTTTGTTGTTCTTCGAAGTCAGACCACAATAATTGTATCATCGGAAAAGTCTGGGCACTCAGTACTATTTATACTAAAATGACACAAAATCGGGTCAGAACTGTGCGTGACACAAAAACGTGCCACAGTTGTACTATGGTGTAGTACAATAATACTATAGGTACTATAGTACAATACTAGACTATAGTACACATTACTCGTACCTAGTATTACATTACTCGTATATTAAAGTGTACTACACTTTAATATACGAGTAGTACAGTTGTGTCCAGATTATATTTATCACCTAAAACGTCACATAAACTGGCCACAACCGTGCCAGCCAGTACAGAACTATATAACCTTGAGGATCCGATCCTGATGTAGGCCTGCCAGGGGAAGGTGCCGAAGCCAGCGTCGTCTCCGCCGACGATACGACGCTGAGCTGTCTGCTTGCCGACCGCTATGCCACAGCCTGGAAAGAAGCGAGAAAGATGGATTAAGAAATTGTTTATTTAATCTTTATGAACATACAATAGCCATATATTAATAGCCATTTATCTCATACAATCTGGATCTGTGTCCATTCCCAATGTGATGATTATGGTCTCAAATAATGTTCTTATAATAGGGGAAGGTTTGATTGAATTGCTTTTGCGCGAGATTGGCCGGAGAAAACCGCACAGAGAGAAGAGTGGAAGACTATGGGGGAGGCCTTTGCCCAGCAGTGGGACAATATGGGCAAATAAAAAATAAAAAAATAAAAATTGGGGGAGAGCTCGTGGCTGGATAAAAATAGCCGGTCAGGTTGATCTTCAGGTTAAACCGCGTTTGCCTTGGTTGATCGTGGCATGAATGAGCACTCATACATGTGGAGTTTCCTCCGTGTCTCGGAAAGCATGTCAAGCCCAATTCCCGGCTGTCAATCGTAAATCTTTGACGGTAGTTGCGCGTAGGGTAACCCAGAAGTCTCACAACTAATCTTGCCAAGGGGTATCTGTTAGCTATTAACTGAGTTCTGTAGGTCAGGAAGGCAGTTGCTCCATGGCATACACCAGTATTTTAATTGGAGCAACTGTCGATTTGCCCCCCTACTATGACGTCTTAAAACAGTCCTAACTTAATCTTATTCTATTGTGGAAACGTGACAGAACTATACAGGGTGTCTAGCGCCATCTCTCCTCCACACTGGATTAATAATAAGTTAGGACTGTTTTAAGACGTCATAGTAGGGCCCCTGGCCTCTAAATAAATACCAATTTATCCTGTTAGGCTGGAAGCCGAAGAAAAGGCTAAGCTGATGAATGAATGAAGATTCAATAGTGGTACATAGGTGGCATTTAGTCAGAACCATTCTCGAGCGAGCGCCATGATCACAGGATGACTGGGGGTGGATGGTAAATAAATTGTTAGGTTCAGACAAATCTGGCTACCCTCTTTCTTAGTGCACAGGTGCATGCTTCGCGATTATGGCCCTTGCAACAGTGTAAAAATAACAGGAACTCTTATGAGTTCCTGTTATTTTTACACTTGAACTGTTACCTATTATTAGGTAACAGTTCAAGTTTAGCTAAAAACCGTGAAAGCATAACACAGTGTTCAATTTTATTTTGATATAAGTTGTCGTTATTTTAAACGTAGTTTGATACCAGTTCTTCACCGCTATTATTAACCATACCTTCATAAGTCCAGTTTTGTGAGCGGCCAGTAAAAGACGCGTATTCCAACTTAGTTTTCTCTTTTTTACTGTTTTTCTTTTTCTCGACAGATAAAGTTACTAAAGAACTTATAACCAATAACGTCAAAATAAACTTCATTTTAAAATGCACTGAGTTTTTGTCTTAATTATATCTCCCTTCATTTATATAAGTTGAACTAAATTTAAATCACTTTAATCACCAAAAAAGTTTAATACCATTCAATCACTAAATAAGCACTTAAAAACTTTTAAAAATCTCAATCCAAACAGAAACCACACAAATTTTCTCAAATTAAATTCCACAAATATTTTCTCAAATTATACCAATTTTCTCAAACTACAATCACGACAATTTTCTCAAAAAAACACCAATTAACTCAATTTCTTTTAAAACCACAAATAAAACGCGTGTTCACGGTACATAACAGTATGTATGGACTGAAGTTGAAACCGTTTTCTTTACATAATGCATGTATATAACGTTTCCGAGGTTTTTCCTTTTAGGAAACCATTTATAACCAGTTAATTCGTGTGGTGTGACTTATGAGGGAACTGTTTTACTGTATGAATGAATGAATTTATTAACATACGAGTACTTACAATGTACTTATTGTTTTGAACGCATACATACACAAACTCACAACCTTTTCCCATGGGGGCAGGCAGAAACTACAGAACGCCACCTGCTACGACCATTACTCCTTTCGCCTCGTCGACATTTATATTTTGGTGGTTTTTGAAATCAAAATCAAAGCATTTATTTCAAGTAGGCCAGTTACAGGCACTTTTGAATAGTCGAATTAAACTAACTGCGGCACTCAGAGATATCCAACGATTATTCAAGCCGCAAAGGCCTGACATACTTATGTATGACAAATCTGGCAAAAACCTTTACCAAGCGACGGCCCCAGCAACCACTGAAGCTCTCCGAGTGCGGCAGTAAACTACTAAACTAACGAAGCTAAATAAACTAAGCTACAGTAGTTGCCCATTCCAAAGCGTTGGTCTCATGAGAAGAATGGCAAGAAACTTCATGGATTTGTTAATACATACTATAGTTTTTCTGGGTATAACTTTTCATAAATTACCTCCATGACCCGTTTACTATTCAAAGCATCTATTATCACAATGTTTTAAGAGTGCTACATTGAGTTTTACCGTAAAATGTGATTTTTGACCCCAAAAAAGAAAAGTCGTTTCCCAGCAAACATTTTTGCGTAGGGGTACTAAGTTTGATGTACAGAAGACTTGGTTGACGGCTGTGTGAAGGGTTAATTTACACGCTGTTTGTGTTCCCGTTGGAAACATTGCATAATTAAGCGCAGAATAAAACCAAATAGCTTCTATGTTGTTTAAATCACGCAACAGGTTTTTATACAGTTCTCCCTGTTATCATCATCATCATTTCAGCCAAAAGACGTCCACTGCTGGACATAGGTGTACCCCAGGTGTCGCCACATTGACCGGTCTCGCAGGTCCCCGCAACCTTGACCAGGTCGTCGGTCCACCTAGTGGGAGGTCTTCCAACGCAACGTCTTCCGGTTCGCGGTCGCCATTCCAGAACTTTTCGGCCCCATCGGCCATCCGTTCTGCGAGCAATGTGCCCTGCCCATTGCCACTTAAGTCTGGCGATTCTTCGGGCTACGTCGGTAACCTTGGTTCTCCCTGATAGGCAGAAAATATATTCCGAAATATTTATATCTATCAAAATTATTTAAACATCATGTAAAGCCGGGGCGGGTAGCTAGTTACTCATAGAAAAAACATAAACAGTATTAAAAACAATATTACTCAATAAATAGAGAAAGTGTGTTAGTACAATATTATTATTTGATTACATACAATCATAGACGTTTGATGGAACGATTATTACGAAAACAGTGACTGGCAAAGTAGTATAGATCTAATCCTATTAAGTTGTATTGTATGGTGTGTATGACTGTCAAAACTTTGACATTTGACACGTCATGTTAAATGTCAAAGTATCTGACATTTGACTTTGAGTCACCTAAAAAGTCGACCACCCACTGTTATGCTGAAAGCATCGTTTCGCGATTGTATACGGTTAAGTTAGATATTATATTTATTTTTCTAAAAGGATTACAAATTCATTATTAGGGGGAAAATACAGTAGTGTTTGACGCTATCCTACTAATATTATAAAGAGAAAGATTTGTGGTAATAAATAAAAGTAATCTTTCTGAACACTGATAGTTTATAATCTGGATTAACACAGGCTACTTTTTATCCCGGCAATATGATTGACCATTATCAATCACCACGGGGGCGAAGCCGCGGGCATAGGCTAGTTGACATATATTTGTAAAATTGTCTTTGCAAAATGTTTTAAAATAATTTTATTACCTATTCATTTGATACCCAAATCATGGGAAAGTATAAGCTACATCTTTTAGCCGTTGGTGCAGACTTTCATTTAATTTTGTAGATCTTTGACAGTCATTACAGGTTTTCAGTAGCCTTAGGGCTCGTTTACGGAGACGCGGGGCGTCGCGCGGCGCGAGCAGAATGCTCTTTTCGTGTTTTTTTATTAATTTACTGAGAGACGAGTCCACCGCAACAAACGCTGCATTTTAAACAAACGAGTGAAAAATCGCTTCTCGTAAAATCAAGTTATGAAAACGTTAACTTTTTCATACATTGCCATGTGTTTGAAATAAAAACGCTGGACGCGCCGCGCGAGTGCGACGCCCCGCCCGTACGTAAACATGCATTTAAAGTCTGACAACCAGTCTATCAAGGGGTATCGTATTACCCAGTACTAACTAAGGTGTGGTGTACGTTTACATAGTTGCTATTTAAGTACTTTATAATCGCTGGTCTATGACCGCACACATTGTATAAAAAATCTTCTTAATAGTGTTATGGTTTCTATTAATTTAAAACGTGGAATCGTACCCAGGAAACGCGTTCAAAAGCCACACCTGTAAACCACGAAACCAATGAGATAGTAAATGTAAAGTTAACTACTTCCTAACCACAGTTTACGAAGTAAGAACCGCAGTCGCGAAAGTTCAAGTTGATATCTATTAACATTTTTCATTAATCATACTCTGAAAGTTGGTCGTAACATGCCTGTGGAGCGGGTTGAAAGTACTACTTTTCAGCCCTAGGGAGAATCGCTTTCTACTGACAGCTGTCAAATTATTTTATGTAATTGGGAAGCCTATTGCCATCAACCAATGTAATTAGGAGCAAGCCTATTGCCTCCAACTGATGTGATTAGGTGCAAGCCTATTGCCTTCAACAAATGTAATTAGGAGCAAGCCTATTACCATCAACTGATGTAATTAGGGGCAAGCCTATTGCCATCAACCAATTTAATTAGGAGCAAGCCTATTGCCATCAACCAATCTGATTAGAAGCAAGCCTATTGCCATCAACCAGTTCTCTTGTATTCGAAGAGATATAACTAAATATCTCATTTCGTAGTCATAACATTTGTGCTCTAATCTGGAAATGGGGGAATATCAAGTATAGTTCTTTTTAAACTAAGTGCGTGTGTGGTGCTCTTGAAGACCTGCATGTTTATCGAGAAGTCGTACGTCTATCTCACTCGCTTTCGATATGCAAAGAACCTTCTTTTTGGGAAGTCGGTTAAAAAAAAACGACTTCTATGTCGGATCATTTGTGTATAAGAGGCAGTGCCCTAGCACATGAGTGTATGGTGTAATCGTAAAAAAAATACGTCGATTTTTTAACTATCCGAAAGAAAACCAAGTGTGCCTTCTGTGACTACCGAGCCTAGATACGAGTAGTTTAACAAATTATCTACTATACAAACAAGTTACTTTACAAAATAAACTATTCTTTTGTTCTTTAACAGCCTTATTAATAAAAATAGTTAAACCTGGTTAAACTTACGCTTGGTTTATCTCGCATGCCGTCTCACTTCAAACATATTCAAAAGAAAGTGACGGCATGCGAGATAAACCAAGCGTAAGTTAAACCAGGTTTAACTATCGGTAAATGACTGCAATTAAGTTATTGAGTTTTGTTTTAATGCATGCTGTGACAGAAGCAACGTTAAACATAAAATATAGGTGCTCTTTCGTTATCTAGGTACCTATCTGGATTCGTCAAGACAGTTTATGTCCATGATAATGATGATTGATACACTTTTTTTTAACAGACTTCTAAAAAAGAAGGAGTAGTAGGCATAACTCCGTCACTTGCTAACCGATTTGAAAAATTCTTTTTTTGTTGGAAAGGGTATACTTCTGAGATGGTCCCATAATTTTTTATACCTATCAAAATCGGACAAGCGGTTTTTGAAAAATCAACAAAACTCAAAAAAAAAAACTACATTGTACGCATTATGAACCATGAACATGTGAACCACTAAAAACTGAAAAATAAAAACTTTTTAACAAAAAATTAAACCGACTTCAAAAAAAAAAGTCAAAAATAAATCAGTTTCTGAAGTCGGTGGCAAACAAATTAAATCAAACAAACAAAAGTCACTGACTTGTGCTAGACTTCTACTGATTAGAAACCATCCATGTTTCTTCTTATCCCTTTGTGTCGAGGCCGATCTCTTTCGAAGAACCCGTAGCCCCGACAGGCTTCTGATTAATTTCGTTGCGGGATCCAAGACAGTTAAATCATTTCTCTGGGACTTCGTCGAGCTTCATTGTCTCAGCGCTTTTCTTGTGGTCGCCACTGTTGATTCTGACTAACATGAGTTACAGTGGTTTGGGAATAGTGTGGCAACTTGTACCATTAAAAAAAAAAAATGCCGCGGGCCCCTGCAATGTTGCTAACATGGCATCTTTATGATTGATTATTTCACCATTTTCATATCAATGTGGTATTAGCTTGAACTTTCGCGTTTTGCGGTTAGGAACGTACCACTTACCTAGCATTGTGGTTAGGAAATCGTTCCGCGTCAGATTTCCTGACATTGTCACCTCGACTTTGAATGATAGCTAATAACATTATAAGTTCATGAGAAGTATCGTGATTTGGATGCTTATAAGCATATTATCTATCATGGTGGGACACCTGAAGTTATATAATATAATAGTAGATCATCATCATCATCAATGTGAAAGATGACATATCTAGAAAGAAAGAAAAAATATTTATTTGTTACAGAAACATGACGAGCATAGCTATATTGAGCTTATTAGCTGATAAGATGACGATTTATTACTCGTCATTTTATCTTACTTCTTGAGAAGTATGGAAAAAGAAGGCAGACTGGACTGACCCCAAATAAATTAGAATAAAGGCAGTAGAATGATGATGAATCATCATCATACAGCCTGACTTCACCCACTCCTGGGTATAGGCCTCCTATTGCTATAATCCACGAATATGGCAACAACGTCTTCCGCCCGTCTTTCATCATTCTTAGATATCACTCGGTCACACATTTTGATCTTGGTGTCACCATCTCGATTTTCAAGTCATTACACAATGCGACCATCAAATGTTTTTGCAACCGCTTACAACAACGCACACCCATCCAAGGTTCGACAGCTGCACTTACCTCATCAATTATACATTCTAGCAGATCAGCATACAATGCTCATTCTCAGGGTTTCCCTGCCTTATAACATTGTGCTCGATGTGTAGTTACCGTGTAATGACACAGGGAGTACGCAATGTCCTCAGTGATGTACAATTTTACCTAATATTGCAAAAGTCTACCGCGGCGGAAAGTATGGTACGCTGTTCGTCCAAACTGTCATTTGTTGGTCTTTGAATTGAATCAGATTTGGAAAGAACGAAAAAAGAAATGAGAACTGGATTCTTTTCCCAGGAATCGGCAAACCGGAGCACTGGATACGAGGCCTTTGCCCTGCAGTAGGGCACAAATGGCTGATAATAATAAAAATAAATAAGAGCGATTACCTTAGTTCAAGAGCGTGGTAGAAAAAATAGAGACCCTGGCATAACGCTTTTTTTAGGGTTCCGTACCTCAAAAGGAAAAAACGGAACCCTTATAGGATCACTTTGTTGTCCGTCTGTCTGTCTGTCTGTCTGTCTGTCTGTCTGTCTGTCAAGACCTTTTTTCTCAGGAACGCGTGGAGGTATCAAGCTGAAATTCATATCAAATACTCAAGTCTATGGTCTCTTGGAGCTGTGAAAAAATCAAACTTCTAAGTCAACGCGATCAAAAGATACTCCCGTTTATGCCGCAAATTTTCGGCACTCGCAAGGGAATCAAAACCTACAGGGTACTTCCCGTGAACTCAGAATCTTGAAATTTGGTACGAAGCAACGTCTTATAGCATAGATAAAGGAATAATTACGAAAACCATAAATTTTTAGTTACATCAAGATACTCCCGTTTATGCCGCAAATTTTCGACACTCGCAAGGGAATCAAAACCTACAGGGTACTTCCCGTGAACTCAGAATCTTGAAATTTGGTACGAAGCAACGTCTTATAGCATAGATAAAGGAATAATTACGAAAACCATAAATTTTTAGTTACATCACATAATATATTTTTTTTACGGAACCCTCGGTGCGCGAGTCCGACTCGCACTTGGCCGGTTTTTATATATTAAATGGGCTTACTCTTGACCTCAATCTTGCCCTAAGGGCAGAGATGAGGTCTAGCTCGCCGTCCGGCCGTCGTCATGACGGCAACAGACCGTGTCGGCGGCGCGTTCGTGTTCCACGCGCGCCTCAAAGAGATGTCAGCAAGGAGGGGCCCGCAAGGGCCGCAGGGGCCGCGGATTGTTGTACTAGATAACGTGGCCTCGGCGCAAGGGCAAAGAAGGAACATGGGTTCGGTTTTTAGTCAGTAGAAGTCTGACACTCCCCTTCGCTCTGCCCAAGAGCGGGGGTGTCATTTGATGATTTTCCACCCACAAAAAAGAAAAAAACCGGCCAAGAGCGTGTCGGGCCACGCTCAGTGTAGGGTTCCGTAGTAATAATTCTTTTTTTGTTTGAAATACGGGCCAATGAAACTTGACCTCTGGATTGTATAGGCGCTCATACGATTCAGGGACCAAATTATATTGGTTAACTGCAGTTTCCATCTGTTGTTTCCATCCAAGTTCAAAATAATTTTCCTAGAAAGTCCTTACCCTAGTAGCATTTTTGTTGGCATTTGTTGGCATTTAGTTGGGCCACATACATTTTTGTTGGCATTTAGTTGGGCCACATACCTCTGTATGTGGCCCAACTAAATGCCAACAAAAAATGCTACTAGGGTATAAAGTTCTACTTTTCAGATTTTTTTCGTATTTTCTAAACTTATGGTTCAAAAGTAAGAGGGGGGGGGACGCTTTGTTTTTTACTTTTGGAGCGATTATTTCCGAAATTATTGACATTATCAAAAAATGATTTTAGTAAACCCCTATTCATTTTTAAATACCTTTCCAACAATATATCACACGTTAGGGTTAAAATTAAAAAAAAAATCACTTCCCACTTTACATATAGGGGGGCTACCCTAATAAAACATTTTTTTCCAATTTTTATTTTAGCACTTTGTCGGCGTGATTGATACACATATTGGTACCAAATTTCAGCTTTCTAGTGCTAACGGTCACAGAGATTAAGCGAGGACGGACAGACGGACAGACAGACAGACAGACAGACAGACAGACAGACAGACAGACATGGCGAAACTATAAGGGTTCCTAGTTGACTACGGAACCCTAAAAAGGGCAGAGATGAGGTCGACGATACCCAGAAGAAGCCTATTTACTCGCGACTTAAATAGATTGGGGTTATATGAACTTGGGAAGACCGACGCAGGCAGGGTGTTCCACTCCTTGGCTGTACGAATAATGAAAGATAACCACAACCAACCAGACTAACCTCCTCTCTTTGTTTGTAGTCGATTAAAAACTATGAGTGCCTTGTTGGTCCAGTGGTTGCAATCGCGAACATGAGGTTCCGGATTCCATTCCCGGGCCGGGCAAATTGTTATTGGATTTTTCTGCCAGGAGTTTTTCTGTAGCGGCGAAGGAGATTATATTTGTGTACGGTTGATGGCTTTAAGCTCGCTCCCTATTACATGGGACTTAAACGTGTCGAAATGTGAGTGTACTATTAGGTAAAAATGAGAAACTATAAGGGTAAAGATCCTTCTTTACTCTTATAGTCAAAGGAACGATGTACGAACTGTGTGAAGGTTGATCTATCTATCTATCTATATAAATAAAAAGAGAAGTCCTGACTGACTGACTGACTCATCAACGCCCAGCCCAAACCCTTGGACCTAGAAAGCTGAAATTTTGCACAGAGGTTCCCTTTATAATGTAGACAAGGAATAAGGAAGGATTTTTCGAAATTCAACCCCTAAGGTAGTTAAATAGGGGATGAAAGTTTGTATGGAAAATCGTCATTATCACGCGGGCGAAGCCGCTGGCAAAAGCTAGTATGACATGAAAGAAATGACGAGTAATAAATAGAGAAGTATGGAAAAAAAAAACACTTGCTACACCGACCTAAACGAATTTGGATAAGAACAAGAGAATAATCATCATCATCATCATCATTTCAGCCGAAAGTCGTCCACTGCTGGACATAGGCCTCCCCTAAGTGTCGCCACATTGACCGGTCCCGTGCGTCTCGCATCCAGCGGATCCCCGCAACCTTCACCAGGTCATCGGTCCACCTAGTGGGAGGCCTTCCAACGCAACGTCTTCCGGTTCGCGGTCACCACTCCAGAACTTTCCGGCCCCAAGAGAATAATATCATAGCAAAAAAATAATAATTTAAAGTAACTTTTTTTTGCTGATTACACAATTTCGATAAACAGGTCATCCGGAAATTAGATAATCGCACCATAATGACCACCAAATGGAAAGGTGTGTCATTCCTTCGACGAAAACAAATCACCATCGCAGAGATGTCAGTAAACAAAACATAAATCACACTGACTGGCATTCGATTTCCATTCGTCACTTAAGCACTGCATATCGAGATCTCATCGCATAATATCACGCCTTTAATCCCTGAAGGATTAGGCAGAGGTGTACCTTGTAATATACCTACTTTTCGCCAGTTATTATTTCATCATCAGTCTATAATGTTCCCACTGCAGGGACACAGGCCTCCTCTCTAGGAGAGGGATGGGCTATAATCTACCACGCGGGCCCAGTGCGGATTGGTAGATGTCACATATCTTCGAATTTTTTGGTTCTAAGACACGGCGTTTCCTCACGATGTTTTCCTTCACCGTTTTAAGAGGAAATGCGAGTGCTGTCTCTTTCTACTATCGCTGTCTCTCTCCGTCCTCCTGCCCTCAAATTCGTGCGATAAGGACAACTATAGAAAAAAGTTAGAATTCGAGGTTTGGCTCTCGCCTATTTCCTCCTCCAATATTGAACCAATTTAAAAGATATTTTAGACAATGAATAAGGAGGTTATATACTACGCCGCTATGTTTTTCTTTTTTCGTTAATAGTTGTCAAATTTGTACACTAGGACTCTGTTAACAGCGATCTAAACAAGCAATTTTGAGCATTTTTTGAGGGTTCTAGTGCTTATAAAAATAATTTATCACCAAAAAGGAAAACATAGGGGCATAGAAATAGTTAATATTTATTATTCTGTAAAAAAACCATTGCTCTAGGGTCATTAACCAAAAAGAAAACAGGCGAGAGCGTTTGTATGGAGAAAAGACCACTCGCGTTTCCTCTTAAGAACAGTGGTGATGAAATAAATTACACAAAGTAATGTGCCTGACGGGGTTCGAACCCACGACTCACTGTTCGTAAGTCGGGGCCGCCACCACTGGGCCACCACTGATGCTCTCGCTCTCAGTTATTATTTAAGTCCTATTAAATAGAGGGCGTCCCTTTACATCAACCGGACACAAATTAAAATCATGTGGATAAGACTGAGAAATTCCTAATGGAATAACCTACAGATATATTTTGCCCGACTCGACAATCGAACCCAGATCCTCTTGCTCAGCAGTTATGCTTTCGACCACTCACTCTCAGTTGCAGAGATGTCAGTAAACAAAACATAAATCACACTGACTGGCATTCGATTACCATTCGTCACTAAGTCAAGAGAGATGAGATCTTGAATCTCACGGCATAACATAACATGTCGCTTATAATCCCTGAAAGGTAAGGCAGAGGTAGTAAACTTTTACTAGCACATGCTACATATTGGCCAAATGTGTGTTACAAAATGTTTTAACTAATAAGAACTTCATATTTAATACAAATAAAAAATTAAATTGAGATGCACGTAATAGTACACCCTCATTTTGCCAATTATTCAAATTTAATAAATATTATTATATTATTATTTTTTTTTTTTAATTTATTTATCTTCACAAACATGTATACATAGATCTTAAAATTACATAACACAGAAAAGTTTGTGAGAGATTGGTATCCGCACTAGGAAAACCTGTATAGCAGATCACCAGGGTTCCACCACACGGTAATTAGTATTCTGGTTATAATCATATTAAAAACACATTTAAATCACATAATTAAAAAGTGAAGGGAATGCATTAAACATGAAACAACGACAAAAAATTAAAAATTAATAAAAACAATGTTAAAACAAGGAATAACAAAATAAAACAGTTCGAAGTAGGGGAGGAAACCAGTGGGAATCATTAACAATTCTTGAAGAGTGGGGAGGGTTGCAGAGGGAATTATTTAGGTTGGGAAAGTAATTCCTCAGTAGATGCATAATCCAACCTAATGAGCCATTCCATTGCCGCGGATTTTAGTAGGAGATGACGTGGCCTGGAAAACCTCAATAACACTTTGCCTGATCCGGAAATCGAATCCAGGACCGCATGGTAAGCAGTTGCACTGCACCCACTTGATCAATGAGATAGTCGGAGAGATGTCAGTAAAAAAAAAAACACACGGAACTGGCATTCGATTAACATTCGTCAATAAGTCAAGATCGAGATCTCACGGTTACGTGGATATGAGTTTACTCATTTGAGGACTCAATTAAGACATGTCACCCCGTATACAAGATGAATAGTAAAACAACAATGTGCAAGACTACTTAGCTCCTCTGATAACTTATTTTGTGTTACTCCTAGACCAAAAAACCAATAAGAATAAGTTGCTCATTATAAAGAGTTCATCTCTCTCACACTCAATAAATCATCTCTCAGTTTCTGAAAAATCAACACCAGTTTCCGTATTTTTGAGAGTGCAGGAATCAGCTATTTTTCAATGACTTCATAATAAAATTATACGGTCTCGATAGAGTAAAAAACATATTCGTGAACATTTGATAAATATTTTGTTTTAACCTGTAGAGTGTACACAAAATTCCAGCTCAACCAAATAAACCAGATGCCTTCACATAACCACTTCCATTCAAATTAAGTCCTCATCATCATAACAGCGTTCTAAAGGATGCAAATATCAGTAAACATCAATATAAATAACATATTTCCGAATGTCTTACACAACTCGCCTTGCATAACAAGATCCGCATTGTGAACGAATGATTCAGTTTTACAAACAAGTCGCTTATGCTAGCGACTGCGTCTATACTGACTTTAAAAGTGACTACGAAGATAAAAGACAAACCAGCAGTGCAAGTACGTAGCACTCGATTCGCTTCGATTCGATAAATCTGACAGTTATTCTCGATAAAAAAATGAGCTTTTATCAAATCGAATCGATGTCGCAAGTACGTAAATAATATTTTAACGATCGGTAGATAACTCTAAAATTTAAACGATTTTATCGAAAATGCAAGTACGAAACGACATTATGACAGGTGTCGAACGAAATCTTGTCGACGCGTGTTACGTACTTCCAAATTCGATAACAAGCTCGATAAAACTGACAACGATAACGATCTCGATGTCTTATCGATGCAAAGTTCGTACTTGCACTGCAGAATTGATAATAGACTTATCATCATTCTCTTGCGGCCCTTATATCAATCCACTAGCTTTTGCCAGCGGCTTCGCCCGCGTGAAAATGACGATTTTCCATACAAACTTTCACCCCCTATTTAACTCCTTTAGGGGTTGAATTTCGAAAAGTCCTTCCTTACTCCTTGTCGACATTATAAAGGGAACCTCTGTGCAAAATTTCAGGTTTCTAGGTCCAAGGGTTTGGGCTGAGCGTTGATGAGTCAGTCAGTCAGTCAGTCAGGACTTCTCTTTTTATTTATATAGATAGAAGATTTAGCTTCTTCCTCCATATTTCTCTACTACTAGTCTTCTCATAAGACACCTCCTTTTATGGGCATATATCATAATTTACACAGTCCATCCATCATATTATATCTGTTGCTGTTCATAGTCATACACATACTTTTCACTATAATATTAACTGCCTCGTTGCATGGTCTAGTGGTCGCAAGCGCGACTGCAGAGCGCAGGTCCTGGGTTCGATTCCCGGGTCGGCAAAAAGTGCTATTGGGTTTTTCATTAGAAATTTCCCAGTAGTAGCCCGGAGTTTGGAAGTTGGTGGTATAATACCCCCGTGCCTCGGAAATCACGTTAAGCCGTTGGTCCTGCGCCTGATCTCTCTCCGGTCGTGTCGGATTGCCGTCCCATCGGACTATGAGAGAAAAGAGAACAGAGAGTGCACTTCTGCCTGCGCACACACGCCTGCACTATAATATCTCCCTCGCAGATGGCTAATCTCCGCTGGGATTGGCCGCCGTGGCCGAAAAACGGTCAGGAGGACTACTACAATAACCTAACCGAAAATGTAGCATAAAATCTATTTTTAACCGACTCTACTTGTAAGTTTGATCCGCATTTATTTGTACGGGATTATCGCAAAAATCTTTGATCTAATTTAAAAACACATCGAAAGGGGTTTTTAGCAGTCAGGGGGGTCAAATAAGTGTATTCAAAAATGGATTTTAATATAACTTGTAATTTTAAACCCCCATGTAAAAGGGGGTGAGCCTATCACCATCCATGCAATCCACTGGAACAAATCCAAACTACGTGACTGCCTCTGAACAAATCCTGATCGAAAACCCAATCGCACTTCAGCCGACTCGGGAATTTGAAGCCATGACCACATCGATCAGCAAAGATGCTAAGTAACATTTTTTAGTTAATCACTAACACTTAAGCACGCAAAACCAATCAGCAATCATCACTACAATTGTTTACCAATCGTGTTCTGACTTCGTACAGCCATATTATAAACTTAAGTAACCCATGCTTCACACATTATGTCATGTAGAAAGCTGACCGCTTGACCAACTTTAACGTAAAGTTACGTCTAGTGACGTAATATTATTAACTGGTCTTTCCTGTGAGTTTCCGTGTTTTGGCGTTTATGATAATTATCGTGATTTTTTGAGTTGTGTCTTGTTTACTTTGAGTGGTTTGTTTGACCTCATTTTTTATTTTATTGGGTGGTTAGTGAGAATGAGGTAAATGTCATGATTTCGCCCGCGTGGAGTGCGGTAAACGTACCCCGGGATCATACTAGCTAGTTAAAAATTATCCCATGTGTTAATCCAGATTATAAACTATCTGTGCACCAAATTACATTCCAATCCGTTTAGTAGTTTTCGCGTGACACAAACATTCATCTATTCCAAATTGGAATAAGGCCAGGAGAATGATGATAACTGAATTACTCTGGCAGAGTGGTAGGGAGTGTCAGACTTCTACAGACTAAAAACCACCCGTGTTACTTCTTAGCCCTTTGTGTCGAGCCTCGGTATCTCTTTCGAACAACCTGCAGCCCCGACGGGAAACCGTGCACCCTTAAGGTTGCACAAGCCAGTCATTCTTCCATACAATCGTAGTATGGTGATTACTCCTCTGGTTGACGGTGTAGGTTCAAAATTAAAAATTGTATCAACTGGTCTTGTCATTATCTAGGCCTCTATGGAAGCAGAATTGGAAAAAAATATTGGTTTGGAAGTTATGAGCGTCGAAACTTTCATATTTTAGCACTAATTTTAACCATCTTTGGGCGTAAATAAGTTACATATATAGTACGAAAATGAAAAAAGCGAAACCATACAGACATAGATTAGTTATTAAAGAATTCAAATTATTATATTTTGAACAGATACATTTAATGGATTTTTCATGGTATCCATACTACCAAAGGTCTGCATAGAAACAATCGCGCGCCCGTTTTAGTTGTGTCTCTTTCGCTCTATGCATTTCGCTCGTGATGTCGGATGAAATAGCATGCATTTTAGCCCCGCCCACCAACTAGTTCGTGCCGCTGGCTTGTTTACCCTTAAATTAGTGTTAGACCACTAGTAATCGCAGGTTCGATTCACTCCTACCAGTTCATTTTGAACCCCACACGTGTATATTTACTACTTTTAACCGCTACATTATATAACCAAACTAGTTAACGTAATAACTACATAAATAATGAGTTCCATTTAAACTGTAGAAAGCGTACAAACCGCATGTTTTAAGAAGGGCAGTGTCATGGGCTCAATTGTATTATGTATGTATTGAAGTTGTGTTTACAAAGCTGAAAGGGGGTCAAACATGACTATGAGAGATGCCCGGATGCTGCGGGTAGTTCGAAAGAGATACCGTGGCTCCGGACACGAAGGATTTAGAAGGAACATGGGTAGTTTTTAGTCAGTAAAAGCCAGACACTACCTTCCGCTACACCCAGTGCGATAGGAGTCTTTTGATGATATACAATACAACCAACAAATTACCCTCCTTTTGGGCTTCGCCGCAGTCGGGTAAAAAAGACATGCCCGGAAATGTCATCAATAAAAAAAGAAATTGATTCATTGACAAAATACAATACTTTACGGGTAAACAAGCCAACGGCACGAACTAGTTGGTGGGCGGGGCTAAAATGCATGCTATTTCACCCGACATCACGAGCGAAATGCATAGAGCGAAAGAGACACAACTAAAACGGGCGCGCGATTGTTTCTATGCAGACCTTTGGTATATTTGGTTTCATGAAAAATCTATTGAATGTATCTGTTCAAAATCAAATTATTTAAATTTTTTAATAACTAATCTATGTCCGTATGGTTTCACTTTTTTCTTTTTCATACTATATACGTTACTTATTTACGCCCAAAGATGATTTAAAATTAGTGCTAAAATATGAAAGTTTTGACGTTCATAACTTCCAAATCAATATTTTTTTTCCAATTCTGCTTCCATACAGACCTAGATAATGATAAGACCAGTTGATACAATTTAATTTTGAACCTACACCGTCAAACAAAGGAGTAATCACATTCATAAGTTTGTATGGAAGAATGACTGGCTTGTTCAACCTTAAGTATGAATGGTGGTTATAAGATTGGAGGAAGACCAAAGAAACGATGGATGGACTGTGTGAAGGATTAATATGGCTAGAAAGGAGGTGACTGCTGAGATGACGGGCTGCGCACTCCCCAAATAAACTAACAGACAATCTACAGTCTAAATTGCTCGGTTTAGGAACACTAAAACTTTCAAAAAGAGTCCTTTTTGAACGAAAGAAAAGATTGAAATTGTTAACAAAATTCGACCCAAATAGATAGAAAGTCATATATTTTTAATAATATCAAGCAGACAAACGCAATTTATAACGCTGGAGGATAAATGACTTGGTGAAGAAAATAATTCTAGTGAAAACCTATTTATTGCACCCCAAATATCACTTCGTATTTTCAACTACACATAAAAATAATTCAAGGTCTTAAAACTCTATGTGTAGAATAAATAAATAAATAATTTAAGTATGTCAAACCTACTTTGATTTGTTTTGAATTCAATATGTGTAAGTATGTATGTCATGTAAGTATGTTTGTTTGTATGTATGTATGTATGTTTGTTACGTAATACAAGTTATCACGTGGTCGTAGTGATGACTTTTACTTTGCAATTTTAATAGGATTGCGTTAGTGTGGCTTTCTCGGAAACTGCTGAGTTGAATTGGATTTCGTTTTAGTTTTGAGGAAATATACAATAAATATATGGTTTGGGTTGGATAGAGAAACTGATAAAATTATATCGATATGTTAAAAAAGGCAGACAGTTGTCTGTTGTTTTGTTTATTATATAGTCGTCGTACTCGAGTGTGGAGGCCCTGGGTTCAATTCTAAGATCAGCCTCAGTAATATTTGAATAAGAGCAGCGGTGGCCCAGTGGTGTCGGCACCGACTTACGAACGACTTACGGTCGTGGGTTCGAACCCAGGCAGGCGCATTACTTTGTGTAATTAATTTCATCACCGCTGCCCTCAAAACGGTGAAGGAAAACATCGTGAGGAAACCGGCATGTCTTAGAACCAAAAAATTCGAAGACATGTGACATCTACCAATCCGCACTGGGCCCGCGTGGTGGATTACAGCCCATCCCTCTCCTAGAGAGGAGGCCTGAGTCCCTGCAGTGGGAACATTATAAGCTGATGATAAATATTTGTACTATCCATCAGATCATCATCAATTATCTGAGAGGTTGGATGAAAAACATAAAATTTAACAAAGCTAACTGGGGTTATATAGGTTATACTTTTAGCCTCTGTCTAAATAAACAATAGCGTGACTCTGGACAAAGGAGAATATGACAGAAAACAACGTGTACGATCCCAAGTAATATAGGACAAGTGCAGGAAGATAACTTTAAGGATGACTGGAGAAACACAGTTTGGTTTTAGATGATTAAAACCAATCCGTCTTACCCAATGCTCAGGACATCACATGATAAATTGAGGGTATCCACACAAGAAACAAAAGAAGGTCACTTAAACAAATACTTCAAAAGTGTCACACACAATTACATAATATGCCACTTATGTTACCCAACTAATAAGGAATGCACACACGTTTACCATCGGAAGATGACAGAAAGAGATACATATAAACTCTCTTTCTGTCTCTATTCGCAGCAGACGCAAAACTCCAGAGAGTAATCGATTTCAGGTTGCCAAAAGGTGTCCTGCAGGCCATATTGGCGGTTTTGGGTAACCTAAAGTATGCCTGATAAGGACTAAACGAGTGAGAGGGACTTTAGCTGAAAAGTAACGTTCGTAAAGTAGTTGACGACCACAGAATCTTATATCAACAAAGGATGACAGGACAGGGTTTTCCTTAGTTCCTGCTGATAGTCAGTTAAATGCAAAACTATGAAACTCAGGGTTGAAGAAATATAAAGTAGTTCTAATCAGTAAGAGTCTAAAGACCCCGTCGGGATATAAATAACAGAAAGAGTTAGTTAACTTAAGTCAATACTTCAAAAGTGTCACACGCAATGACATAATGTGCCACTTAGGTTACCCAACTAATAAGAAATGCGCACACGTCTGTAAACACCATTAGTAGGCCTCCAGTGTTGTAGAGGTGTGGTCTTGTTAGCTTATGACGGTATTAGGTCTCTGAGGCTATGTTGAAGTTATTTAGTTATCTTGGAGACAATTAACTAGTCCTAAGGAAGAGTTTTAAGTATCTCATAACAAATTAACACGAGTGTTGGGTTGTGTGTGATAAATATCCTGTGTCCTTTTTGTCATACAAAACTATGTCAGACCTTTGCTGGGTGGCGGCTTGAGCAATCGTTGGATATCTCTGAGTGCCGCAGTTAGTTTAATTCGACTATTCAAAAGTGCCTGTTACTGGCCTACTTGAAATAAATATTTTTGACTTTGACTTTTGACTTATCTGTGTGGCCGTCCGTATATGTGCCAGTGACAGTTTTTAACAGGTATTCCCACCACTGCCTGCTTAAAAATTATGATTAGGGGTTATGAAAAAAAAGCCATGTTGAGTAACAAATACAGCCCCTTTCAAAAATAAGAGGCCTGCATCCCAGAAGTAGAACTTTAAGGGCGAACGTTTTGGGATTCGCCAGCCACTATTCCCAACCCACTGCTACTCCTGAACGTCAGAAACAACAGTGTCGACTACCAGAAAAGCGCCGAGACAATGAAGCTCACTAAAGTCCCAGAAAAACAATTTAATTGTCTTGGATCGCGAAACGAAATAACTGAGAAATAAATAGTGGAGCTGTAGGAAAACATATTTTCCACTTACCTCCATAATTATCAGTTCTATAAAACACTGCTGACCCCATTAATGGAAAACGGATTCTACTGTCGAATTACCCAATCGCCTTCAATCTTGATTTAAAACAGTTAATGGTAATCCGATAACAATTACCACCCACAATGCACTTTTAAATAGCCACAAAAAACTATAAAAGTAAACAGCTATTTACATTTCTATGGGATTTAAATACGATCTTTATGGTGTTTATAAAACCTAAATGTCCCTTATACAAGTAATGTAAAAGTCCCATTGATTTTTACGATAAAGTAGCGTAGGACGGTATTTATTTTACTTTTATTCTTTAGAAATTCTTTTACAGATAGTAGGGTCAGTTTTGGGAAAGGCCATAAAGTTCGGTGAGCTTTTTAATTTAAATAAGACCGTCATTGTAAGTTTTAGAGATCATGATCGGCATAGTAACTTTTAAGCCTCTTGTAGGAGGCAATAACATTTAGTGTTCTGTAAATAAGGTCAATATTGTAGAATGAAATGGCATTGAAGGTGTATTACTGAATAGAAAATTGTGAGCATCCATTTGAGAGGCATAAAACACATGGGATTTCTCTATACTTCCCTTTTCATAGTTAATTTAAGTTAAAATGTAGTTATTTTATATTCATTGCTGAATTAAACTAGTTTGATTTAATTTATATTTTTGTAATATTTTGTTAATGTTTCTTTACTACTATATCTTTGCCTTTTGCTGTGCCCGACAGGGTTCATAATGATCTCATTTTTTTTAATTTAACACCTAAGTACACATTGTGGAATGCAAATAAAGTTTGAGTATTGAGTTTCATATAGAAAATAGATTTACCACCGACGACCGTATTTAAAAGTTAAGTACCTCAAAAGAAAATCAATCTAGCACATCCCTAAGAACATAACGATAAAAGTTCACCCACACAGTAAGAAAAGATCAATGATCTATGTTTTTTATTCTTCAGATAATAGCTCATTAAGATAATCTCACGCCTGAAATCCCCGAAAGGTTCGGCAGAGGTGTACCACCCACATTCCACAAGTTATGTTTAAGTCCCACTAGCTTTTGCCAGCGGCTTCGCCCGCGTGAAAATGACGATTTTCCACACAAACTTTCATCCCCTATTTAAATCCCTTAGGGGTTACATTTCAAAAAATCCTTTCTTATTCCTTGTCTACATTATAAAGGGAACCTCTGTGCAAAATGTCGGCTTTCTAGGTTCAAGGGTTTGGGCTGGGCGTTGATGAGTCAGTCAGTCAGTCAGTCAGGACTTCTCTTTTTATTTATATAGATAGATTTAATTAATAGGGGACTGGATTTGTGCACGGTTGATGACTTTATAGCCATCCAGTCTCCATGGCTGATGGAAAATCCTGGTAAAAAACCCAATAACACTTTTGCCGGGTCTGGAAATCGAACCCAGAACCTCATTCACAGCAGATAAAGATAGACTATAAATATAATTTTATTTGTTCAAAACATGAGCACACACAACACATGGCATGCAAGATGTTACATCAATAATATAGCAGACAGTCATGTTTTGCCTGAATGGCGTATAAATAAGAGATGCAGGACGCTAGACAGCATCAATTAATTTTAAAATTGTCCATTAGGTATACACAAATTTTTAATTAATCATTTATTTATTTATTTAGCAGTAGCGCATACAACCACTAGACAAAAGAGGCAGTCCGTATTCTAGGTCATCATCATCAGTCTATAATATTCCCACTGCAGGGACTCAGGCCTCCTCTAGGAGAGGGATGAGCTATGATCTACCACGCGGGCCCAGTGCGGGTTGGTAGATGTCACATATCTTCGATTTTTTTTGGTTCTAAGATTTCCTAACGATGTTTTCCTTCACCGTTTTGATTATAGGTCAATAATATTTTTTCTAGGTCATAATGGCTCATTATTACCTAAAATACTGACCTCAGTAAAAACTGACAGAAATGTATCACTTTCGCTTAAAACATTCAAGATAGGCAACTCGTATAAATTAGAGTTTCGTTATTCCATTGTTTTGTCTTGCAATCTGCACAATGGAATCTGTGGCCATTGTCAAAAGATATAGAAAGTGTATATGAAATACACGCCGGGTTAAAAATCTTCTTTGTTTGTCGTTTTAGTATGTTGTGATGTAATTTTATAAGTTAATAAAGTTATATAATAAGACGTTTGTAATCATTGAAGCGATAGATAAGATAAGAGATAAGATAAGTCTTTATTTGCCTTAAACATGGTATAAAGTTGTTACAGTCAGATATTAATCTAAAGTCCACATGTTTAGCTATACAGGATATGTATCAATTGCATGCAAAATAATAATTATTAGGTAGTCAATTTTAAAGTTCAATGTCACAGATGCAAAGTCAATACAATAATAATAATACAATAATAGTAGTTTTAGTAGTTTTCACTCATCATTAACCGCAATAACAAAAGCCCAGAAATTTATAGTTTATTGTTGAGAAAATCTTTAATGTCATAAAACATGTGTTCTTTCAACCAATTTTGTAATCTGTTTTTAAATGAGTTTATATTAAATAACAATTTTATTTCTTTGGGAATTTTGTTATAAATGCGTACACACATGACTAGGAAACTTTTCGCATACTTGGCTGATTTAGGAGTATCCTGAAATGCAAGTCTGCATGGATCTCTGTTTCGAGAGTTCAATTGATAGGCTTTTTTGAACAATCCCTTATTATTATAAACATAATTACAAATTTCAAAAATGTAAAGTGACGGAAGTGGTAATATTCCTAGCTTTTTAAAGAACGGCTTACATGACTCATCAGGACGGATACCACAAATGGCTCTGATGCATTTCTTTTGCGCAATAAATGCTCTGTGTCTATCAGTGCTGTTTCCCCAAAGGATAAGCCCGTATCTTAAGATGGATTCTACATAGGCGTGATATGCTGTAATTGCTGTTTTTTTGTTGGTTATGTTCTTTATTTGTCTGAGAGCATAAACAAACTTATTAATCCTACTGCACAAACTATCCAGATGTACTTTCCAATTCAGATCTTGATCTATGAGTACTCCTAAGAATTTAGTTTGTGGAACTTCTTTTAACCTGTCAATATGAAGTTTGAAATTGTATTTAGTATGTTTTGATTTATTAAACTGTATATAATTAGATTTATCTAAATTAATTTTCAATTTATTTGCCTGTAACCATTTTATAATGTCGTCAATAGTATTATTAATGTCCATCTCATGATCAGATTTCGTTTTACACTTTTTGTCAGAAGTCACAATAATTGAAATGTCATCTGCAAATAATACACATTTATGATTAGTCACTAGCGGTAAGTCGTTTATGTATAGTAGAAACAATAAGGGTCCTAATACACTCCCTTGGGGGACGCCGCAATTATTAACCCTACAGTTAGATAAATACGAGGTTAATAAGTTGTCATTATTTTTATTAATAACTACGTATTGCTTTCGGTTGCTTAAATAAGACGCGAACCACTGCAGTGCTAAACCTCTTATTCCACTTTTTTCTAATTTTTTTAACAAGATGTCATGTGCCACAAAGTCGAAGGCTTGTGACAGGTCGAAGAATAGTCCTGTCGTTAAATAATTTTTATTTAAGGAATTATGAATATGCCCCAAAAGATTAGCAATTGCAAGTGTTGTTGACTTGTGTTTTTGAAATCCGTACTGTTCTTTTGTTATTATATTGTATTTGCTACAGTAGTCGGAGAGTCTCTTTTTCATACATTTTTCAAATAATTTAGATACTATGGGTATAAGGGTTATCGGACGATAGTTTCTAACATCATTTTTATCGTTTTTTTTGTACAGAGGTTTAACGACTGATAATTTTAGCGCATCAGGAAAAGTACCAGATGAAAATGAAAGATTAATTAGATACGTCAAAATAGGAATTAATTCTGTACTACAAGTTTTAATTACTTTTGTACTAATTCCATCGTAATCTTCTGAGTTAGTGTTATTTAAAGCTATTATTTCTTTTTTAATCTCGTCTTCAGTCATAGGGCTAAGAAACATGGAATTAGGTATTGTCATGGTTTTATTAGACTCGTCATTATCATGAAAATTATTAAATGTCACATTGCTAGTCGAATCAATAAAATAATCATTAAAAGCATTTGCTATGTCAGTGGGATTAGTCAGTATTCTCCTATCCAATTCTAGTTGAGAAATATTATTGTCACACTTTGTATTTCCAATTTCACGGTTAATGACTGACCACGTAGCTCTGCATTTGTTTTGACTGTTATTTATGTATTTGATGTTTGAATTTATTTTGGATTTAAAGATACATTTTTCCAGTATTGATGAATATTTTTTATATCTAAGTTTGTACGTTAGTGTTTTATTTTTATAATAGAGATACCGTAAACCTCGTTTAGTTTTGCAACTATTTCTGAGACCCTTGCTTATCCATTTTTGTTTATATGCATTAGAATTGTTTATTTTAATCTTAATCTTTGGGAAGCATAAATTATACAATAAACATAAAAGCTCGTGAAATTTATTGAATGCATGATTTATATCAGTTTCGAGGTGTACCTCTGACCATGTTAAACTTGCAAGGCACTCCCTGAATTTTCTTATATTTTCAGTACAATAGTCTTTTTTATACATAAAATATGATTTGGACTTTAAACTTTGCTCTTTTACTGGGAAATATAAGAGTTGCGCAGTGTCGTGGTCTGATAAGTATAAGGATAAAACCTCAGTAGAAGATTTTTTTATGTTACTTAGTATGTGGTCTATGCACGAGTCTTTACGTGTGGCCACTTTAACGTGAATCTGCAAGTTATAGTTGTTGCATAGATCTGTTAAGTAGTTGGTGACTTTCCCTTGTATAAATGTATTTATATTGAAATCACCAGCAATAACTATTTTTGTACTTGATCCATATTTTTTTACCGTTTCGCACATAAATTGATCAAGTTTATCTAAAAATATGTTAGGATCAGACTTAGGCGTTCTATAAAGACACACGATTAGTAATTTGTGCAATGGAATTTCAACGCCACAGGCTTCAAATGATTTTTGGGTTGAGTACTTTTTAATGTGGGAAAGCTCGTTATAAACAACACCCTGTTTAGCGAGTATACAGGTCCCCCCTCTCTGTGTGTCTCTACTAAATGCAGCTGCTACGGTGTAGTTATTTAATTTTAAATATTTCTCGTTACCGGCACGCATAAAGGTTTCAGACAAACATAATATGTCAGGTTCTTTATTTTTGTCTCTTAACTCCAGCAATGTTAGTTCTAAAATTTCCTTTTTTGAAAGAATACTAGCAATATTTTGGTGCAATATTTTAAAAGTTTTAGGTTCATTTGTTACGATGTTGTCATTCACGAAAAAGCTGTTTGTGATCTATAACTTTAAAATAGTATGGAATAGTACCTTTTTTCGTATGAGTAGAGTTTTCAATATCAGGACCATTTGTAGCTGGGCATTTCGTTTGATGACGTGCAAAATAATAAGGGATTGTACCTTTCGAAGCTATTACATGTTTGCTATCAGGTTTTTTACAGTTGGTTTGATTACGCAGTATTATTTTCTTCAGTTCTTTAACATTTAAGTACTTTTTTTCATAATCGTAACAGTCAATAGCATAGTTTATAGTTTTACATGCATTGTACAATTTGTATTCAGAATCAATATATTTACAACATTTGTATTCATTGCAAATATTACGTATAGTTTGTTTCAAATCATTTATATTTAAATACATATTCTTAAGTGGGCTCAAAACAATTATAAAATTATTACTGAATACGTCGAGGAGTTGGCGTAATTGCGCAGATAGGATTTTTGTATCATAGTCATTTTCACCCACACAAATTATAAGTTTGTCGCCACTCGATGTAGAAATATTTTGACAATTCTTAATGATGTCACTAGTAAGCGCGTATGGTTTTGTTTCCGCCGTCACAGTATATTGTACATACGGAGTAGCCGCTCTCGATTTTATCAATGCAGAAGAAAGTCCAACACATTGTTGTGTTCCAAAGATAAATATCTTGTTAGTGCTGCATTCTTCTTTTAGTTCAACAGAAGTTTTCTCTTCTTTGATTATTTTACTGCTCTCTTTTAAATCTAATCGCTTCTGTAGGTTTAGAATTTGTTCATTGAGGTGCACTATATCGTTTCCTGCCTGTTTCAACTGATCCTCCAAGTCGGCGATGTTTATTTGTAGGCTTAGTATATTCGCACTTAGATGTTTCTTTGTATGTGTATCTGTTGTGTTATTTGTGGTTCTATTCAAATTTCTAGGCGGTGTAAAGTATGTTTGCATATCTGAATGTAATAAAGACGCATTTGCTTTTTTTGTACCTTCATTGCTGTACAATACTTTTTGTGGGTACTGGCTTAAGAATCCTTTTAAAGTCATATTATCTTTAAGGAGTTTTTCATAGGATAGGCAGAGGTGTTCTAATAGTACACCAACATTTTACCAGTCTAGTCTTTAATTCCCATGTAATAAGGGGCGAGCCTATTGGGATCATGTGAAAAACCTAATAACACACCTAGCTACCGAATCAGGAAATCAAAACCTACACCCTATCACTACTCGTACATAAATTATAAAACAAAGTCCTCCGCCGCGTCTGTCTGTCTGTTCGCGATTAACTCAAAAACTACGCAACCGATTTTCATGCTGTTTTCACCAATGGATAGAGTGGTCCTCGAGGAAGGTTTCAGTATATAATTTGACCGATATCAACTTGGTTAAAGCCGCGGGATCAGTTAGTTTATGATAATTTAAAATCAAGCTATTATAGCAGTCTATTAAAACTTTGATGGCCACATAATTAGAAACTTCGTTGATAGTGGTTGCAAGCGTGACTATAAGCATGAGGTCTTTGCTTCGATTCTCAGATCGGGCAAAGTTATGTTGTGTATTTCCACCAAGAATTTTTCTCAGTAGCCTAGATCTGTGCCTGGTTGATGGCAATAGGCTCACCCCCTATTACGTGGGACTTAAACATAACTGGCCAAAATGTGGATGCAAACTATACATATAATTGGGCACACCTCCTTAACCCCTCGGAAATTAAAGGCGTGATGTTACGTTATTATTAAAAGTCAGGAACATAATATATACGTTTATAGGCGGAAATTGTAGATAACATGTTGATAAAATCTTCCGGAAAGTTTATAGGTTGTGTAATCACAATCGACATACTTTCCGGACTGACTTTACTCTTCATACGTTTTTTGTTTGTACTTTGTGATCTGCCTGGCGTTTTCCACACTGTGGTGGGGTTGGTATCCAGTAACACTGGATGCAGCGCAATACCAGTACTTAACATGGAGCGACTGCCACGCCATCTGACCTCCACAACCCAGTTAGTACTGGTTTATATGATAGACTAGCTCTTGCCAGCGGCTTCGCCCGCGTGAAAATGACGATTTTCCATACAAACTTTCATCCCGTAATTAACTCCCTTAGGGGTTGAATTTCGAAAAATCCTTCCTTATTCCTTGTCTACATTATAAAGGAAACCTCTGTGCAAAATTTCAGCTTTCTAGGTCCAAGGGTTTGGGCTGGGCGTTGATGAGTCAGTCAGTCAGTCAGTCAGGACTTCTCTTTTTATTTATATATATATATATAGATAGAAGATAGAGAGATGGAGCAACTGCCTACCTGACGTCCACAGCCTAGTTAGTACTGGTTTATATGATAGAAGACTAGCTGATGCCCGCGGCTTAACCCGCGTGGATGTCGTTCAAATTATATACTAAAACCTTCCTCTTGAATCACTCTATCTATTAAAAAAAAACCGCATCAAAATCCGTTGCGTAGTTTTAAAGATTTAAGCATACAAACAAACAAACAGACAAAAAAGCGACTTTGTTTTATACTATGTAAGGATAAGGATGTAAGGATACCCCTTGGTAAGAGTGGTAGTAATGGCTGTCAAAGATCTAACTAAAATGACAGCCGGGATCAACGGATACGGTTAAACGTGCTTTCTGGAGCACATAGGGAAACCCGGCTTGAATAATGGTATGTGGTAGTCACCCATCCACGGATCAACCTAGGCAAGCGCGGTTTAACCTGAAGATCGACCCGAGCGGCTGTTATTACGAGCAACGAGTTTGTGAAAACGTTAATTTTATTGTGAATCAATACAATAGTCGAAAATCATGTTTAAAAGTTTTACAAGTCGAACCTCTGTTTTTTAAATTGGTTTAAAACAGAGACACAGACAGATAAATAGACAAACAAAACATACATTTATGAAAATCCTGTTTTTCAATAAGCCTACTATTAAATAACGTATCTTCAGATAATCGGCCGGAAGTAGTGCGCCCTTGATTGCAACACGCCGGAAGTGACGCTCGGCCGCGCACGCGCTGCTTTTACGTGCGGCGCAAGTTATAAACGGGGGCGATAATGTGGAAGATTTGTTTTATGAGTGGTAGCGATTTTAATTGCATCGTTGATTATGGAATCTGGCGATATGTAAGTTTTATGTATTCCTCAACCATCTTATATTATATATTTAAATACACGCACGATGTTAAATAATTATTATGCTTTTTTGCTTAATGCTTTTGGCTAAATAATAAGAAACCGTAAATGTGCTTTCGCGTATTTAATCCGAGTACCGATTACGAAATGTAAAGAAAAAATATACCAATAATGTAATTCCCAAAAGGGCTATCAATCATTTTATGGGCAGGCCCGTAAATAAAATTCATACAATAAAAAATGCAAAGCAGTACCATATAGGTTATAGTCCACCTGCATTGCACCAGACATTTTCATGTCAAATAAAAGGAGGCGAGCCTATTGTCACATCGTCAATCGCCCACAACAACTATTTGCACATACAAAATCACACACTGCGTCTTGCAAACATCCTAGTGTCAAAGGATAATCACATACATCACAATATTAAGCAATACATCAAACTATCATCAGATAGTTGTGCGGAAGCTGACAACCCTTGATTATCGTGCTGAGTCTCGCCGGAAGACGGCAAGCTTGAATGCACGAACGGCTTTTTATGTGTGGTACAGACATGGGAGGTAGCGACAGCGATTTTTACTTGATAGCTTGCTGAGATGGCGGTCCCACAAAATAACGACTCTACTGGGACACAGGTTTCATCTATGAGAGCAGGAGTGATCCATAATCCATAAGTTATTTGTTTGAATGTAGGATAATTTTTTTCACGATAATTTCCTTAGCGTTTTAAAGAAAGTAGTGATGACATAAATAACAAAAATCGATTCAAAGATTACAATTATGTGGGAGCAGTCATTTGATGATTCCCACCCACCGAAAAAAATATATTTAATTTACAAGTAAGAGTCGTTATCACTTTTTCGTGGTGGATAATCCTCACGGATTTGTCAATGTTCTACATCTGACTGCGAATTTGAAGAAACTGCACATCACATTTTATGGGAGTGTAGTCTTTGGCAGAATGAACGTAATATATACTAGAACTAAGAACCTAAAACTAAAAACCATAGTAACTAAAATATATTATTAAAAGGAGTCCCTTTAGGCAAGGTTCCGAAGATACTGGCAGCGTTCCCCCTTTGAATAGCTAGACTAATTCTTTGTCCGAGGTAGCTGCCAGCTCGGTTACGTAATATTATGTTAAATAGTGTACAGGTTACATCCGGAGTTATTTACTATAACTTGAAGAAACTAAATAGAACAAACCGTGCGTTCAAGCATTTTTGTCATACCTATTATTGGAATCAAATATAACAGCTCACAACTTAGGACCCAGTTATATTAATGACAATAATATCCGTGGTGCTAGGCAACTGGGCTTATCCCAGTTGTATGCGTCCCTGTGAACCTATTGGCCTTGTTCTGTCCTGTCTCCTGCTGATATGGAGGGAAGTGGAAATTATGTTTTTTTCTCTCACTCCTCCGCTATTCTTTTCTGATTAATTTCGTTGCGAGATCCAAGACAGTTAAATCGCTTCTCTGGGACTTCGTCGAGCTTCATTGTCTCGGCGCTTTTCTTGTGGTCGCCACTGTTGATTCTGGCTAACAGGAGTTACAGTGGTTTGGGTATAGTGTGGCGGGCTTGTCCCATTAAAAAAAAAATCCTCACGGATGTCCTCACGGATGTCCTCCGCTTTGGGGAGGGGTCTGACTGAATATAATTGACTAAAATCCACCTCGGTTTGTTTTTTCCCTGAATATTTCGACAGAAAGACTTTTTTTTATAAATTATTTGTGTACCTATGTAAAATTAGTTTCCAAAACAACTATCACTCATCTTCTAACTTACACCACACCCACAAGCTAGTAATCAGGCGCGGCGGCGCGTTGTTTCCGCAACCCCACCGCTCAGCTGACACCTTTCACTAAGTTTACTTTGGCCAATGACAATTATTATTATAGCTACATGGTAGGTATTCACAGATAAGCGGATGGATGGACGGACGGACAATCGACTAATGTTTATGTTTTGTTGCTGTTTATGATGATGTGTAATGTCCTTTTTTTAAACAATTTCTAAAAAAAGGTAGACGAATTGAGAACCTTCTCCTTTTTGGAAGTCAGCTAAAAAGAAGTAGGTTGATATCTAGCTACCATAATTATTCAAAAATTTATAACATAACATAAACATCATCCGTGTAATAACCCAAGAGTTAGAAGAGGTGTTCATTATAATAATACACTCACATTTCGCCAGTTTTAATAAAGTTCCATATTGTAATAAGTAGCTGCTACTGAAAAAAACTCTGATGAAAAAACCAAATCACTATTTTCCCGACCCGAAAATCAAACCCAAAACCACATGCTCAGTAGTCGCGGTTGCGATCACTAGACCAACGAGCCAGCTACAATAAAAGCCTTAAGAGCGTATGCTACCTCAGATTAGCAACCCTATTTGTGGTGGTTCAAACTTCGCTTGAAATGCTGTTAGAATAAAGTTCTAATCAGCTTGCACTCCAAAGCGGTTGTTACGTCTTTCGCTGCGGCCGAATAGTGCGAAATTAGTGGTATTTTTCGATTTACAAAAAATCTATTGATTGGACTAAAAAAGTAAAACACTATGACTTTAGTATGTTGCTTGTAGAATTATTTGGCAAAAAAATCAGAACGATGACATGTATTTTAGTATGGTTTTTACTCGTTAAAAGAAATTTTTAGAGGTATCTTCGCGATTTTTTTCTATCGAGCAAAGTTAGTTGTATTATGTTTTCACAACACTATGGCACTAGCATATAATAATATCCTGAAGAATATCATATATTTTTCTGATATTGATTACTGCAGTGAATCATATACTTTTACGCATTATAAAACTCGCGTTTGAGGTACCCTAGGCTCTTAATGACTTTTATTGTGGCTCCCTCCTTGTGGTAATAGGGATGTTAACAAAAAAATCTAATTAGTCCGTCAGATAGCTTTCCAAAAAATATTTAAATTTTCTTTTTTCTCGTAAAGTCATAAACAAACAATTAAGACGATACAGTGCTTTGAAAACTCGTGTGTCGTCTTATTCTAAGACATTAGTATGACATTTCATAGCGAGCAGTGACGTCACCACCTCCCACTCAAATTTTAATCTTTGACGCGTTTTATCCTCGTCAATTTTTATTGATTTGATAAAACAAAAAATACGTATCCAATATTTTTCGATAATCTAACAGACGGACTAAATAGAATCATATTTTTTTTAGTTAGTAAACAATTAAACATCCCTATTCTCTTAAATCACCTGAAACGAGTTGAATGGAAGAGGAGTTCAACAAATTACAACAATTTAATTAAGTTTGTCTGTAAAAGGTCCTGGGTTCGATAGAAAGTGTTGTTGGGTTTATCCTTATGGAATTTGAAACTGACGGACTGAGAAATTCCTTATGGATACAAATAAGGAATTCCTCAGTAGCAGCCACGGTCTTAACTAAACATACCTAGCGAAATGTGGATGCACTAATAGGTACAGCTCGCGCCAAACTTTGTGACCGTCCCGAATCTAGGCTCTCGCATTGCGCAGAACACAAAATTAGGTATTAGCGGGACGCACAAGAGCTTGGGGGCAGGGCCATAATATAATAAGTATTAAAAATGTTAGAAAACGAAAATTGTTTGGTTGATTACGTATTCCCACTCGACTGTACCATGCGCAAGTCACTCGCGACTATATTCAGGGCGGCCACAAAGTTTGGCGAGGGCTGTACACCTCTACCTTACCCTCCGAGGATTAGAAGCGTGATACTATGTAAATATGTTAATGTTATATTCACTCACCGGCTGGTCTTTCGCAAACCAAAGGTATTTAAACAGTAAATAAGGTTGTATATACACAACACTCAATTATGTATGTTACGCACATATTAATCATTGCTATTGTGTGTGTAGAGAGTAGCGGTGACCCAGTAGTGGCAGCCCCGTCTTACGTACTAGTAAAACGTGGGTTCGAACCCAGGCAGACGCATTACTTTGTGTAATTTATTTCACCACCACTGCTCTCATAACGGTGAAGGAAAACATCGTGAGGAAACACGAATGTCTTTTTTTTTTTGGTGGGTGGGAAATCATCAAATTGTAATGACTCCTGCCGCTCTGGGCAGAGCGGAAGGGAGTGTCATCTTCTATTGACTAAAAACCACCGCGGTTCCTTCTTAGCCCTGTGTGCCCGAGGCCGCAGTATCTCTTTCAAACAACCCGCAGCAAACCCGCATGTCTTAGAAACCAAAATTCAAAGACATGTGACGTCTACCAACCCGCAATAGGCACGTGTGGTGGACTATAGCCCATCCCTTCTCCCAGAGTCCCACGAACAATATTTGCATGACTATACACAACATACAGTTATGTATCATGCGATTGTGTAACAAAGTAATACCTAAATTACGTAATTTAGTCCTAGGTGTTTTAATTTAATTTTAAGTTTGCATGCTGAATTGATTAAGCGAAATATGTGAAACCTTTTATATTTAAGACCATATTATTGTACGATATTTCATGCAAATAAAGAATCTTGAATCTTGAATCATCAGCCTTTATAGGCTGATTATTGTTCCCACTATCCCAGAGGGATAGCCTATAATCCACCACGCGGACCCAGTAAGGGTTGGCAGATGTAAATGTCTTCGAATATTTTGGTTCTAAGACATGCCGGTTTCCTCACGATGTTTTCCTTCACCATTTTGAGAGCAGTGGTAATGATTTTTTTTTTTTGTTATGGGCTTACTCTTAACCTCAATCTTGCCCTAAGGGCAGAGATGGGGTCGACGATGGAACGAGCTTACCCAGAAGAAGCCTATTTACTCGCGACTTAAGGCGACATTACCTGCCCGCGACCTTGAGCGCGCGTTTAACTTATCGCCTAAACAAATAAGGTTGAAAATGGCGATGCGTTTGATTCTCGTGACTGCCAAAATTAACGATAGTTCGCAGATTTAATTTATTAAAAAAAAAATACGCTGTAATGTTAAAATATTTTTACATATGTCTTTAGTTGGTTAAATTTCCTTTCTGATAGTAAAAAAAAATATAACAGTTGTCACTCAAAATATTGAGCATTTCGAGACGAAAAAGTTTTTTCGTGTGATATTTTTGTGATTTTGTGATTTTTTTTTCGAGGTTCTTGATTACTTTTATAAAATATTTTTGCATAAGTCTTTTACCTATACACTTGACTATACACTGTATTTTTTTGGAATTGTAATAAGTAGCAATACGGCTAACTCTGCGACGAAAAACAGGTCGTTTTTACGGTGCCCCTTTAACTGCGCCTTAAATAGATTGGGGTTATATGAACTCGGGAAAACCGACGCAGGCAGGGAGTTCCACTGTTTGGCTGTGCGAAATTACACAAAGTAATGCACCTTCCTTTATTTCCTGTTCGTAAGTCGGGTCCGCCACCACTGGGTGACCGCTGCCCTTTATGTATGTTTTGTTCATATTAGTCATTGCTGTCTCAACTCTACTATTCGAAGATTGACCGACTTTCATCCGTATACTGATGACGTCATGCGGCTGTCTCCTATTCGGTTGCCAAATATTGCTTTTTTCCATATACAGAAATTAGTCAGAGACCTACTAGTTTGCAAAGAGAAGCGACAATTTCAATATTTTTGCTCTTATTTTGTACTAAAATCATTTTCAACACCACATACCGAGTTTCCTCAGTGCCTCGGAAAGCACGTTAAGCCATTTGGTCCCGGCTGTAATTTCTAGATCATTGACAGTCGATACAATAAGTCAGTGGCCCGAAAGTCTGTCCAGTCTCACCAAGAGGTATGGTATAATCGAGTACTAACTGTATTGTGGAGGTCAGATAGGCAGTCGCAGAAACCAGGCAAAACTGGAAACTGTTCCCAACATATTTGGGAAAAGGCTAGGCTTCAAATCCGGTGGAATATAATTCAAAATAAGGAGCTGGCCGTTTGCGGAGAGCTCTCCCTTTTTGAGGGGTGGGGGGCGGGAATCATCAAATGACTCTTCCCGCTCTGGGCAGAGCAGAAGGGAGTGTCAGTCTTCTACTGAATAAAAACCACCCATGTTCCTTCTTAGCCCTTTGTGTCGAGGCCGCGGTATCTCTTTCGAAGAACCCACAACCCCGACGGAGAGGGCTCTCCCTTAAACGCTGCACTCTATTCCGTTATATTCAATTGTTTACTGTTTTTAGACTCGTCATATCACTTCGTTTTGCCTCGGTAACCCACATAAGACGCTGACTCAAACTTATTTCACATACTAGATCCGGCATTGCAATTCATTCTCTTTGGTCTTTCTCACTTATAATAGCTGTATTACAATCATTTCTTAGTACCATAATCGGAAAATACGTCTTACTTCATTTAGAACCAGTCTAGCTTGTTTGTGAAGTTTTGAAAGAATTTGAAATGTCACTGGGTTGAAATAAGATTATTTAAGGCGGGGTTGCAGTAATTTTAAGATTTTTGAACCTATAAAAATCGAACTAAATACGAGTTTTTTAATAAATAAAAACCATTACATAAAAATTGAACATACTCTCTAGTAAATCGTAAAGATAGAAACGCGATTTAGAATGATCGGCTCGATACTTTTTTTATCAAACATGACTCTAAATCACAATTTCAAACGTGTACTGCTAAGACATTTCATCATGAATTTATATGAAAGTTACATCAGTAGATTGAACTTTTTATTCTGAAGTAAATGGTGAAAACAGATTGTATAATTTCTTTATAGTTTTTCTCCAAGAAGCAAAAAACAGTCAAAATTTAGGCATTATATCGCTCGCGCGGCAGGGCGGGGGGCGAGGTCGTGCGTACATAAAAACAAAGTACTGCAACCTCGCCTTAATAGTTACAGACATCACACCTGTAATCCCCAAAGAGCTAGGTACAGGTGTACCGAAATATCACATTCGCCAGTTTTGTTTTTACCCGACTGCGGCGAAACCCAAAAGGAGGGTTATGTGTTTGACGTGTATGTATGTATGTCTGTTTCTTTGTTCCCTCATAACTCCTAAACGCATGAAGGGATTTGATATATACCTACGTCGTTAGATTTGTCTTGATGGCGCGAGTGTTATAGGCTACATCAGCAGGCGGGATTCATTTGAATATTAAATTATGAAATGAAAAAAATAGAACTAAAAAATAAAACACCGCCTGCTTCCAAGTTTTGTTTAATTTCAAATGTGCTTGTTTTTTGCTTTTCAGTTTTTTCAGTCGGGTTTTTTAGTTTTTTAACTACTTTTTTAAGGTGTATGTTTTAAGTGCCGAGAATATTGCCATCATCATCATCATCCTGCCCTTATCCCATGTCATTTGTGTTCGGCGCAACACGTACTTTTCTTCCATTCTGCCCTGTCAGTCGTCACGCTATCATTTATTCCATAATATTTCCAACAACTGGGCACGAATCCAAACTACAATCATTCTCTGGAGAAATATAGGTCAAAATCAAAAGTCATTTATGCCGATTTTCAGCCTCTTAAGCTTGAAAAAGCAGTTGAGAATCAGTGAAGAGAAGAATGTATTTGTATACCTACATTGTATAATGCAAAAATTGTTATGTTAATCGAAATCATGTCAAATTCGTGCGTAATTATTTAATTTACAATTACACGCTATCTATTTAAAGCTCAGCCTATTGTTTATATAATAACTTAGAGATGTAACAGTGTACCTCCGTGAATCGATATTTCTTCTTATAACCGACTGTGGGTTACATCTCTAAAATACGATTCAGTTACGGTTTGATCGATTCACCTTAATAATTTGTTGTGCTAAATATTATATAAATAAATTGATGTTCGTGTATTTCCGATTGTTTTATACTTGTGTAAGTATCCGGTTTTTTCTTAGACCTCGGTAAGATGGAATTTCACAGTAACTTCTAATTTAGTGATCAACAATTAACAACAGCAATTAATGATTCATGTGTCACAATTTTCCCCAACGAGGTAAATCTTGCTCATCATTATCTGCCTAGCCTTTTATCAACTACTAGCTTTTGCCAGCGGCTTCGCCCGCGTGAAAATGACGATTTTCCATAGGTACAAACTATCCCCTATTTAACTCCCTTAGGGGTTGAATTTCGAAAAATCCTTCCTTATTCCTTGTCTACATTATAAATGGAACCTCTGTGCAAAATTTCAGCTTTCTAGGTCCAAGGGTTTGGGCTGGGCGTTGATGAGTCAGTCAGTCAGTCAGTCAGGACTTCTCTTTTTATTTATATAGATGTTGGGATCGGCTCCCAGTCTAACTGGATGCAGCTGAATACCAGTATTTTAAATAGATTCCTTACCTGACCTCCACAACCGAGTTAGTACTGGGTATTTACTTTGGTAAGACTGGCTGTCAGACTTTCAGGCCACTGATTACCGGTAAAGACTGCTAAAGATTTAAATGGCACGGAGGAAACACGGTATGTACAGGGTGGTCACCAATTTACGGACCAGTATAAGGAAGCACGAAATAACGTAAAGATGGACCCGAGTGGCAGGCAACCTTACATGATATTATCGTTTTGATACATTAATGAATGATGGATTCTCCAATCTTTTTGGATCAACCATGGTTCAACAGCATATTATTTAACTTGAGCTGTTTGTAATCTGCACTACTATGTTCAAATAGACACTATTCCCGTATACATATAAGTAAGTAAGCATCAGAAAATGTGGACAAGGTTTCAAATAAAGGTAAATATTAACTATTGAGAAACCCCAGCAACCAAAAGATAGGAAGCCACATAATAAATCACAAGATGGTTATCTACCGACGTATCCTATATTTCCTAATTTCTCTATATGGAAATACCTATTTCGCTTTAGTCGTAGCCTCGTAGGCTTATTTTGAAATAGTTTCGGAAAAAACGCTTTAAATTATTGCATAGAATGTGTGATTTCAGCCTTGTGGTTTTTTGCCAAGGAGAATCTGACAAGATGCGACGGTGAGATGAAATTTTAATGGGGTATTTTATAGAACTAATTGATGACTGGCCGACACTTCGCGTGACCAGAGGGCTGGTTTTTTCTTTGGGCAAAAATTGCCAGCGAAGGCGTACTTTGACTGAACTAAGTGACCCATTGTCATAGTTGTATATCCTTATCATTATATACTAACTTCCGTACTCAGATATATTATTTTAATGATGGAAAAAACGCTTTAAATTATTGCATAGAATGTGTGATTTCAGCCTTGTGGTTTTTTTACACGGAGAATCTGACAAGATGCGACGGTGAGATGAAATTTTAATGGGGTATTTTATAGAACTAATTGATGACTGGCCGACACTTCGCGTGACCAGAGGGCTGGTTTTTTCTTTGGGCAAAAATTGCCAGCGAAGGCGTACTTTGACTTCTAAGTGACCCATTGTCATAGTTGTATATCCTTATATACTAACTGCCGTACTCAGATATATTATTTTAATGATTTCTAAAGCGTCGCTTACACAACCAAAAACAAACAGGTTTTGACATACAAAATCTCACTAAATTGTCAAAATCTTTACTAAATGATAGCTTAAGTAATTATAATTATTAAACGTTTAATGATTATTGAACGTATCTGAGTGCGGCAGTTAGTCTTACAAAATATCGTAAGCATAGTTGAATGTGGATGGGATGAGTAGAAGAAAATCAAAAAAACGATGGATGAACATGAACAAAAGAGAGATGATATGACAAGAAAGAAGGTGTCTGATGAGATGACGAGAAATATAAGTTGGCGCAGTGGCTGAGCAATTGGACTGCTGCGCTGCGTGTCGCGGGTTCGATCCCCGCACGGAACAAATATAAGGTCCCATTAAAATAGGTGGACAAATTTTAACACAGCGTTCAGTACGTCTAACCAAACATATCCAAGTAAAAAAAACACTGATTAAAGTGTTTTTTTTGACATCAAATTTTGGGTAACTAACACTTTTAGTGTATTTTCGCTACCTGTTTTATTTTTTTGTAAGTATCTAATGCGTTTTTATTATTTTCTTTTTTTACCATTGACCTTATTTTGGTGGTCTGAATGATTACTAAAATTTTGTCCACCTATTTCAATGGGACCTTATATTTGTATGACCTACAGAAAGTTGTTTCGGGTCTGGGTATTTGTGTATGTGAGTTTAAATGTTTTTAAACGCACCCACAATACAGGAGAAATTCCTAGTGTGGGGCAACGTTTAAAAAAAAATAATAGAATAGAGTATGGATGAAGAAGACATGTTACGCCGACTCCAAATGAATTGGGATAAGGGGAAGAGAATAATGATACCGGGTAGTGAATTCGAGATAGAGACTATATACCTACTGTCATCATCCGCCTAGCCTTTTCCCAACTATATTGGGGTCGGCTTCCAGTCTAACCGGATGCAGCTGAATACCAGTATTTTACATGGAGCGACTGCCTATCTAACCTCCACAACCCAGTTAATACTAGGTAATACAATACCTTTTGGTAAGACTGGATGTCAGAATTTCAGGTCACTGACTACCTGTAACGACTGCCAAAGATCTATATATATGGCAGCCGGGACCAACAGCTTAACGTGCTTTCCGAGGCACGGAGGAAACTCGGTATGTTGGGTCACCCATCCACAGACCGACCTAGGCAAGCACAGCTTTACCTAAAGATCGACCTGAGTGGCAGTTCTTATTACGCCACGAGCTCCTCCGACGAGATAGAGACTACTGTACTGAACATAAATAATAGATTTAGAATCCGACTAATCTACTATTGCATAAGTGAGGGCTTATGCCGACGGCCATTGAAATTGCTTAACCAACTGCATAATATTGCAGTTGTAAATGTGATACTTTTGCAAGTGACATAACTGCATTAAATGCACAGTTTGCAACTGCAAATGGACACACAATTAATACTTTATTAAGTAAAAGGTAATAAACATTAATCTATAAGTTTTGCAATGGAAACATAAGATTTGTTCCGCATTTGCCTCACAAATATGAAATTTCATTTCGAATGAACATTTTTGTTCCTTTTAAGCCTCAACAGCTAGGATAATTTCTCACGCATCATATTCATTTAACCAGTATTTGGGTTGTGGGAATCAGAAAACAATCGCTCCATTTTAAATTATGGTATTCAGAAAGTTTAGCAGATGTGTAATGTGTGTGATATTTCATAAGTAAGGCAAGCAAGGGGCTGCGTGTTGTTCGAAAGAGATACCACGGCCTCGGCACAAAGGGCTAAGAAGGAACATGGGTGGTTTTTAGTCAGTAGAAGTCTGGCACTCCCTACCGCTCTGCCCAGAGCGGGAGGAGTCATTCGATGATTTCTCAAGCCCAAAAAAAAAAATAAGTCAAGCATTTACATAACCTTCTCCTAAACATGTTTGGGTCGGATTACAGTCAAACATGTAGAAATAACAGACGGTATCAACGGCTTAACATGCTATCCAAGGCACGGAGGAAACTCAGTAGTAATGGGTAGTTGTTCATCTACGGACCAACGCTCGCCGACGGCAACAGACCGTGTCGGCGGCGCGTTCGTGTTCCACGCGCGCCTCAAAGAGATGTCAGTAACATGGAAGGGCCGACGCCCATCGGGGCTGTGGATTATCGAAAGGATAACGCGGCTCCGACACAAGGGCGAAGAAGGAACATGGGTTTGGTTTTTAGTCAGTAGAAGTCTGACACTCCCCTTCGCTCTGCCCAAGAGCGGGGGGGGGGGGGTTATTCGATGATTTTCCACCCACCAAAAAAAAAGGCACGCGCAGTTTAAGCTGAAGATGGGCAGGAGAGGATGTAATCATTTAGACAAGAGCTCCTCATAGGTGATCTTGTCTTGCATCCATCCTAAAATTGGAGAGCTATCTTTCTTCATATAACATCACGCCTATAATCCCGAAAGGGTTAGGCAGAGGTGTACCTAACGTTACAACCACAATTCGAAAGTTTTGTTTAACCCCCATGTAATAGGGGCGGCCCCAATTCCATAACCCTCATAATTCCAGACTCCGTGATTCCTACTGTGAAATTCCTGACGGAAAAACCCTTTAACAGAGAGGCAGTCTTCATCCATTACAAAACAGTCTTCACCCATTACAAAATATGGATCTGACTAAAAAACCATTACACATATAATATTATTGTCTATTAGGAACTTACCGTAACAGTACTTTTGTAATATCATTCTGCAAAGAAACATAGTCATTGCGCGTTGCAACGTTTATTTTGTAACGCAGTGAATCATTTTATAATATGTCGTACAATTGAGACACGATGTGTTTTGTCCGCGTTCTTGAGTACGTATAAAGAATTTTGAAAGTATGATTGTATTGTACCTATAGTAATTTAAAAATAATGTGGTTTGATCGCATGATTCTATTGTTTTAAGATGGGCTAAGAATTGGCATCAAACTAGATTAGATTTATGTATAGGCTGACTTATTATACAATTGGGTAAAGGATGGCATGGCAAGAAAGGAGGTGTCTAAATACATGACGAGAAATAGAGTAGTATGGAACTAGAAGCAAACACACACATACACACACACGCACACAACACACACATACACACATAACACAAATATTTTTTCTTTCTTTCTTTTCTTAGAAGACATGCTGCGCCAACCCCAAATGAGAATGATGATGGTGACCCTTCCCGAAGTAAACCAAGCATTTTTTAGCAGCAGCTGTATAAACTCAGTATTCTGACAACACTGATTTTATACAGATATATAGAATCTATGATATCTCAAAACTCAAAATTTCTCTGAAACTGCGAACAGGCAACCTAATTTCTAAATCTGCAATCCGGCTATATTATAAAGTGTAAATTACTTCATAATTTGCTCATTAGCCGTTAAAATTGTGTTTTAAAGCACTTTTTAAAGCGTAAATGACGCATTCAAAGTGGTTTGACGCTTTAAATGACATTACAAATTGTAATAGAATTTTCGGAAAAGTAGAGAGTTACGACTTTGTTAATAATATAATTTGCAAAAGGGAAAATAAGGGCAGGGGGCTAAGCATGAAATATCTTCAATATTAAATTTAAAAAAAACCAGCCATACGTTCTATGGTTTATTATATCAGCAAATGGCTTTACTTAAGATACATTGAATATTGTATATTTTATTAAAATTTAATATGAATTTCCCTTTATTTTAAAGCTATAGTCTTTTTCTTTTGGACGTTGTCTCACACTAGAAACTTTCTGCCAGACTTGCAACAATTATCTGTAGTTCATACAAACATGCGATTCGTCCCTTCTCATGGCACATGGCCATATGATACCACAACAGGCATAATCAAAATCAAGGCACTTCTTTCACTCGCCGGGGCCGCGGATTTTAGAACTAGATGACGTGGCCTCGGCACAAGAGTAAAGAAGGAACATGGGTTCGGTTTTTAGTCAGTAGAAGACACACCCCTTCGCTCTGCCCAAGAGCGGGGGGGGGGGGGGGGGTCATTTGATGATTTTCCACCCACCAAGAAAGGCACTTCTTTCAAGTAGGCCATTTACAGGCACTTTTGAATAGTCGAAACAAATACATAATAAAAAGAAGTAGAAGAAGTATCTGGCAAAACTTTCAAACTGCCTTTAATTTCTACCCACATAATATAGCCAGATTTTATACTTAAACTGGCAATAATTTAGGTCACAGCAGAAAATAAACTCCTTTGTATCCCCATACTCACAAAAACCATAACACTGGTAACAAAATCCGCCTTCACAAAACTTCATACACCTCGCCACACAAGTTCTCGCACTAAACAACACATGAAAAAACAGCAATGTAACATAACGTAGCGGCGCCTGCCAAATTCCAAAAGTGCATTTTGATATTTTTTGGACACCTCACTAAACATGTCTTCATCTCATTCTCGATTTTTTTTTGTTATTTTCGAACTACAAAGGGCAGCAGCGGTGGCCCAGTGGTGGATGCCCCGACTTACGAACATTAAGTCGTGGGTTCGAACCAAATCGAACTATTTATTATTGCGCATTACTTTGTGTAATTTATTTCATCACCACTGCTCTCAAAACGGTGAAGGAATACATCTTGAGGAAACCGGAATGTTATTAAAACCAAAAAAAAAATCGAAGACATGTGAAATCTACCAACCTGCACTAGGCACGCGTGGTGGATTATAATAACCCATCCAGAGGGATGGGTTATTTATAGGAGAGACGAGAGAGAAGGCCTGAGTCCCAGCAATGCGAAGATTATATGGCTGATGATGAATATTAGAACTTAAAACAAGAACTAATTCCATACGCATCAATAATTTTGCAATGTATCCGATTATCTATTAAGTAACACGTTTCTCGTAAATGTCCTAAAACCTTACAAAATTCACATAAGGAACTTGTCAAACGCAGCGACGATAAACTAGTGTGCGCGACTGTACGCGCCGGCGCCGAGTCGAGGAGAAAGTGTGCTTGCATAAGAATCAGCTGTGCGGTACAGGCGCGTCGTTAAATGATGAGTCGTTTACGTTTACATGTAGTTTTTGTGTAACATGTGGGTTTTTTCTCTGGCGTGTGTGTGTGTTTTTTTTTATATGTGCGTTGATTTTTTGCATCGGACAAAGACGTTCGTTGTTTGAGAAAAAACCTTGCGGTCTTACCAAGGGATATCGTATTGTCCATAACTAACTGTGTTGTGGAGGTCAGATAGACACAGACAGTAGTAGATCCACGTAAAATGCTGGTAATCAGCTGCATCCTGTTAATACTGAAAGCCGACCCCAACATATTCGGGAAAAGGCTAGGCATATAATACGACAAAAATTATCTCGTCTTATTTTGCTGTGCGGTACAGGCGCGTCGTTAAGTGATGAGTCGTTTACGTTTACATGGAGTTTTTGTGTAACATGTGGTTTTTTTTTCTGGTTTTAAAAGTGTGCGTGTGTGTGAGAGCGATTTGTTTTGTATCAGCTGTCGATCTTGGAGAAGGAGATGAAAAGAGGTTTGTTGTTTGGGGAAAACTGTGTGAAAATGGTCGTTTTGAAGAGTTGTATACATAACACTTTATAGAAGAATAGAACTACTAGGCAGATATAGTGGGTGCGCCCACATTTCACTTGTTATAAGTAATTGGTGTAATTGGGGGGGGGGGGGGGGGCATTAAAGAAATACAAACCTGAATCCAAACTGTTACTGTTAAAATGTTTCTATTTGATTTTATAATTCATGGTAATATGGTAATATTGGAATACATTCAATCTGTTACAAAACCACAAGAAATAGCATACTAACAAAAAAAAACTTGTTGATCAGTATGTCTATCTTTTCTATCATTTTCTTTTGGCAAAGAGTGATGCTCTCTGCCAAATGAAAGCAAAAGGAGATATCTCACAGAATACAGCTTGGGTGGCGTTTAACAAGTTGGACGTCATTTTGAGATCAGCCAAACTCCACTATGCCACTCTATGTCCCGCCTCAATAACCAGTGTGATCTGCTGACAATGACGTACGGTGCTGAAATATGGACGCTCATGCAAGAGGCTACAGACTGAGAGTTGCACAGAGAGCCATGAAGTGTTCAATGCTCAGCATAAAACTGATAGATCGAGTTCAGAACATCGAAGTCAAACGAGTAATTCGGAAACCGCTAGGCAAATGATGAGTCTTTTCATCTACTGATCAAGACTAGCAGTCTAGAATTCTATATTATTCATTGTAATCTATTCTGCACAGCTTAGCCTTGTGAATCTTCAACGTTTAAGTTAATTAACAAGCTTTCACAATACTCTGCCTACCTATACGTTTTAGATACGAGGTCTTACATTGAACACAGCTAGTTAAGGCTGGGTGTAGCATCTGATTTGAATTGTTAAACATTTCGGAGAATCTATTGTTAATCAGGACAATTTAAATTGTTGTTTATTTTAATCGAAAAGTGATTAATAAAAATATTATATTGATATGGCGGAGTACTTTGACGGCTTTTTTTTGGGAATTCATCAAATGGCTCCTCCCGCTCTGGGTAGAGTGGTAAATGGGAGTGTCAGACATCTACTGACTAAAAACCACCCATGTACCTTCTTAACCCTTTGTGTTGAGGCCACGGTATCTCTTTCGAACAACCCGCAGCCCCGACGGGGTACTTTGACGCCTAAGAGTATTATCGTCGTACCTATTTCGGTATGGCGGACCCAGAAAGATAGCGTAGCAGGGCCTGCAGTCTCTACACTAAATATCGTTAAAAATCTGTCGCAAAGTCGTATCGATGTCAAATTTCGTTAATAGATTTTCAGATTTATTTCAACAGCATAAGGTTGAAAATCTATTAGAGAAATTTGACATCGATACGACTTTGCGACAGATTTTTAACGATATTTAGTGTAGAGACTGCCGGCCCAGTTATTTTTTATGCAATTCCATGAAATGGGTAGCAAATGGTTTTGAGAAGAATACGAGATAGAAAATGATGTCACTCTAAAGCGTGTGCTTTAGTTTTTTTTTAAACTATGATATTTATTTTCTTATTTCGTTTTTTTATCATTTCACTTCTTTAATTTTAAACGTCAAGAGAAAAGTAAGGTTGTTAGTCGTTTAAAAAAAAGCACTAATTTTAACGAGATCGCTGACCTACTTTTATATTATATACAACATAATAGGTACTTAATAACGCACATTACATAACAAAATCTATCAGCTGATTGGTACAGTCGTCAACACAAGTTTTATGAACTTATTTCTATAAGTTTTTTTCGGTTTTTTTTGTGATTTACTGATGTGGTTTTAATCTTGAAGGTTGTTGATTAAGTTAATGGTAATTATTATGAAGACAAAAAACACTATTTTAATTTTTAGAAGTATTCAATTAGAGATTGACCTCGCAAATTTCTTAATTTATATGTATTTCTTTAAATAATCATTTTAATATCTACAACGTCTTTAATTTAGTTAAATCCTATAGTTAATTAGAAAAAATAGGTTAAGGTGATTGTCTTCAATATTTCCAAAAAAAATACCTAAATAAATGAAACACCACATGAAAATTAATAAATATACACAGACATGATCATAATAAGGCTAGAAAAGGATATAAAAGAACCGAAGCACTTACCTTGTATCTTCTAAAGCAGAAAAAAACAATACATTTTATTAAATATATTTAGTTAGTACGATTAGTAAAAATATATGGACAATAAAAAATAAATATATACAAAATCAGTATGTATAGTGAGAAAGCAAGACATAGTTAGAAAAAGGAGGCGGAATATTTAGAAAAAATATAAGAATATACAATAGAAAAATATATCACAAAGTATATATACAGTAAGTTTTCAATACCTGATGACGTCACCGGATCCGGATATGAATGATAAAATGGCTAATTCTAGCTATGTCTTGCCGAACGACCACATCTGAGCTCTGTTAGTACTTTTATTTGACTGTAGATGGCGCTGCTCTAATGTCTATCACATTAAAGCGTTATTTTGATAATTTCAACAATTTAAATTATAAGAAAAAACTGTTTCTAGAAAACTTTTTAAACAAAAAATAAAAATACGCAAAAATAACAAAGTTAAAAAAAAAACAGAAAAAACTACGTTTAAAAAAACTGAAAAATAATACTTACGTGTTTTTATAATTAGTTTTTTCATGCACAAAACTAAACAAGGACTACAACAAAAAAAACAGACATGCTACTCCAATCATACTAAGCAAAATACCGAATCTACACTAAACCTTTCTCAATAACTAACCAATACGTAAACGTGCTCAAAAAAGCGTGCAAAAGTAATCTAGAAACATTTCTAAACCTTCAAAATACGCTTTAACGTGCCATCAGGGACCTACCAACACTTTTTAGCACTATTACTTTTAATGTTACTTAATTGCGAGAGAGAGATAGAGCTATACATCCTGTATAGCCCCATCCCTTTCCCACACAGAAGTGACATCAAACTTATACTGCCAAAAGAAGTGGTGCAGGTCTATGTCATCAGGTCAACTTACTTTCGTCATTGACTACAGGTCCATAACTTAGGCCTTCGCTGCTAGAATCGAGGCTGTTCGAGTCCTGGACACCCAAGATTCCGGCTTTAGCAACTCTGTGACAGCACCCTTTCAAGAGGCTTCCGCAAGAGCCATCCAATAAGCCTCCGACCATCCAACAGTAGAAAAAAAATTCGCATGTCCCTCCCTGAGGACACCGTTTTCCGTCTTGCCTGTCGTTCGATTCTAGCGTCTTTTCTGTAGTCACAATTACTGGGGTATTCAAGAGAACCGCCTGAGGGCTGTTTAACACCCGACCTTTCCTTTTAGGCAACCTCGAAGGCAAATTTTCAAGTATCTCATTGATTTTTAGCATTTGGTCGTCAGTAATCGGCTTAAATTTCGGCAGATCAGCCAGTCGGTTTGTCACGTTTGGGAAGCCGTAATAGTCAACTCTTTTCATCGGTCCATCTGTCTGTATAAACATGGGTTTCTCTAAGCCATGTCTTTTCTTTTTAATTTTATAGTCTGTGGTGTCGTATTGAGCTCGATGTGGTGCGTTGGCATCTGTATAAATTTGAAAAAAGAAGGTCATTTCGGATACGGTGAATGGATGAAGCTGAATGAAATATTTGCATTGAATGAGTGAGTGAATGGTGCGTTGTTTTTGTAGACTGATCTGGGAGAATGAATGAAAAGGTAAGACAATAGCTGCAGATGCGTTTCTTAGAGATAAAAGATGTGTTAGTTGAAACAATGTGGTAAGGAGTTTGAAATCAATTTGTTCTTGAACCTGACTATATTATTCTAAGGTTAAGGTAGGGTAAGCAGATAGTCTAGCTAGTTTAACCCTAGAAAGATAACCATACCACGGCTTACGTTAAAGATAACCATACGCTTCAGAGGCGCACCTTTTTATAATACGTTTTTTTTAATAGATTTAATAAAAAATATTTATAATTTATGATTTTGTGTTAAAAGTTATATTATAAACTATAAAAATTAAATACATTTTTATCTTATTTGTTTATTAAAAATAATTTATAACTAAATGAGTAGACCTCTACAAAAAAGTAACGAAAATAAACAGCCTTATGCTTCAGGAACAAAAACACTTCTAATCATCTTATAACAATTAAGTTTTTTTCACAAGCTATTTGACTACAATATAATAAGTATAAAAAAATATCTCTCATCAAAAAAATAAATTTCAAAGATAATCATGGAAAACGTCATTTTTTTTTTGCACTTAGTGCAGGTCAGAAGGCGCTGAAATTTTCAGGACGAACAAATTCTCTTCGTTTTGTTTATTTTCCAGTTGCTCTACATTTTGGCTGTCGACAAACTCGTTTTCGAAGGCACTTTGGACATCTTCCATTCGCTCTGGTGATTTTCCAATTCACTGTCAATTTGCAGAAGTTCTTCAGAGTGTTTTCTTCTTCTTCACCTAGTAAAGCGCATATTTCATTTTCTACCAACGTTCTCCTATGTGCCACGATATATACGTAATAAATTGTTCCTAAAAACAAACAAAAACTATTTACAAAAACGCTTTACATCACTAAAACTACACAATATTAATTCATTCTTAAAAGTTTCACAAAAGATAACCATACGCCTCGCGAGCGCACAGACTCATCATATAAACAAAACTGTAGTACTTACAGCATGGAAACAGCCATCCCGTGAAGGGGCTAACCGACGACTGAGTTGGCTGAGAAGGACAAACAAATACACGCGTCGGATAAAAAACGACAGCAATATGTTTCTAGCTCAGGCGCCTCTGCGACGTAGGTTATCTTTCTAGGGTTAAGCGAATCTTGGCTATTTTGACAGTACAAGTAAGTTGTAAGGTAATATCAACACTAATGTACCTACCATCTGAATCATACTTGAAATAGTTTTTTCCCATTTTTCGATGTACTCGTACATACGCCAGCACATCAAGCTACAACAGCTTATCCAATTTCTTAACTTTTTGACCGCCACAAAGGACAAGCCAAAAAGTCGACAGACTTAAGGTACTTTTTTGCTTGTTCGGCTTGTCGTCTATACGTGACTGTGGCGCTCAAAAGGTTAAATATGTAGACTTTCAACTTAACCGCTGATAGTAATACATACGTTGATAAGTAAAGTTTGGCAGTTACGGGAACCTTAATGTGTTGCTTATGGTTGCAATGATGTTTTAGATGCAATATGCAAATGTTTTCACTGGGTAATAATATACTACACTAGCTAGCTTGCCAGCGGCTTCGCCTGCGTGAAAATGACGATTTTCCATACAAACTTTCATCCCCTATTTAACTCCCTTAGGGGTAGAATTTCGAAAAATCCTTAATTATTCCTTGTCTACATAATAAAGGGAACCTCTGTGCAAAATTTCAGATTTCTAGGTCCAAGGGTTTGGGCTGGGTGTTGATGAGTCAGTCAGTCAGTCAGTCAGGACTTCTCTTTTTATTTATAAAAAAATATAGATTTAAAATATTCAATTAGCTTGACTTCATCATCTGCCGGGCTTTTAGCCAACTATGTTAGGATTACCTTCCAGTCCAACTGGATGTAGCTGACTACCAGTATATAACACGAAGTGACTGTGTATCTGACCTCCACAACCCAGTATTTAACTGAATATTTATAGATTGTGGGTTGGGTCATTTTGGTATTCGACGTCTTAATTATGAAGTAAGTGTCACAGAGGAATTCTGAGAAACGATTATTAAGTAACAAAGACCAACTTTCACATTTATTAATATAATCGTATCACGGATTATAAAGAATTGGCCAAAGATAATAAAATAGTAATCAAATCAGAATTTACATAAAATACTCGTACATTTTATGATTGGTCTTGTCTGACAATCAGTATAAACTAAGGATATTGGTATAATCTGGGTTATGGAGGTTAAAATATGGCAACTATTTGCGAAATTTAAGATAAAATAAGACCTGCTTCTGACCTACAACATCAAATTTGTAATTGAAAAAAAGCAAATGAAATAATTTACAAATGATGAATAATTTATTCATGCTAAATGAACGTAAAGAGATCGTATTTTGGAGCTTTCTTTCCATCATAAATTGCTGTTTGAGAAAAAATTACGCCGTTTAGAATATTAAACTGCCACTTTGCTGAAAGCTCATACACGAACATATAATAATAATCAACCAGGGAACTATTATTTGGATACAATTTAACGCCATACACGTAATAAGGCTATTTTTTTTTAAATATTTAATTATGTGTTATGTGGAATGTCGTTATATGTACTTAAATATCTCGGTAACGTGACACTTTGGGGTAAAAACAAAATGGCGGGCAGTTTCATATGCCACATCGGTTCTATCCCCTTTAAAATGTTTAATAATTATAAATATTGCTGCTAATTACGGAGACTGTCAACATGTCTCGATCATTTCCTCTAACACCGGATATCGGATGTTGGCTTTCCTCACGAAGCGAAGGTCAAGCACCAGGCTCGTGTTTAAACCAGAAATGCGACATCCACATTGGTTAGTACTTCATTAATACATAGTAATGCATAAGCTCACTCGTTTTTCCCAAGGGGATAGTGTAATAGCCAGTGACTACAGAAGTACCGCTTCGATCCTTACATCCTCTTAATAATATCATCATCATTTCAGCCAAAAGACGTCCACTGCTGGACATAGGCCTCACCCAGGTGTCGCCACATTGACCGGTCCCGTGCGTCTCATTGCGCTCATCATTTTTTTGGGGGGGTTTGCCATAATCGCCACGCTTGGCAGGCGGGTTGGCGATCGCAGTATGGGTATTACAAAGGCACAGAGAACGCTGCTGCCCATTCTCTGGTAAGTCCCTTAGTCGCCTCTTACGACACCCACGGGAAGATATGGGATGGTGCTATTCTTTACGTCCGACACCATACGGAACCTAATAATATGAATTCTCCGTATTAGTACAAAATGTTTTTTTTTTCTTTCTTCGTGTATTTGCTATCAGCCCTAAGACTATAAGGAAATCTGTTCTTTGATGCTGTCATGCGAAGTGGCTTGGAAGCATCCACTCATCTGCTCCCCAGAGATACTGCCGGTCTTCTATAGCTAGGACATAATGACGTTTTTATCGTCTCATATACTGGTGAGTTTTCGAGCAAGTTCGTAAGGTTGATGGATGGCAGCTAAATAACGGTTACTCTTTGTATTTAGCTGCCAAATCAGCTGCAGAAAAATTTATCTGCAAAAAGCTACTAACGAAAAATTAATAGTAGTACAAGACATATTTCATTCAACACCACTTTTGGCACTGAGTATACATCAAACGCATGCCTGCAAAATTGACAGCCCATTCCAATTTAAACTCCTTACACTACCAACCTCAAAAAAACCAACACTAGGTGCCAACCTAAAAAAAGTCCCGCGCAAATTGACGTCTTCTGTCGAAATAGTCGAATTATGAAGACAATAACGCTGATGAAAGCGAGCAAAGCGTTCGGCTTTCGTTTCGCCGTCTATGGCCGTAATGGGGGAAACGTGTGGTGACGTAACCTACATACATATTACATGTGTTTTGTTTGATCTGTGAGTGAAACACTGGCCTTGTGTTACTGATTTTTTGCGAAGATTCTTCTGGAGTGAACTTATTATTGCAGTTATTTTTTAAATATTATCCAATTCCGGTTGAAGATTTCGCCTTTAGGTCTACTCAAGAGATTCCTTCTGTAAGATGAGATACTGCTATTCGTCCTAACATATTTGATTGAAGCTAAGCTGAAGTGGGACTGGGCTGGCTATGTCTGCCGTATGCCCAACGAGCTGTGGCCCAAAATAACTCCGTTGTCACGGCCAGAAGTTGACGTGGTAGACCTCGCAGGGGATGGCGGGACGAGCTGGACCAAACCAATGACCAGAGATACACATTGACCCTGGATCGCAAAATTTAGAAGTCATGGGGGAGGCGTTAACCCAGCAGTGGGGTGACACAGGCTGACAGTTATAACGCCCCATTAAAGTATGAATACGGCAATGGGGTTCAAAGTACAATATAACTATTCACAATAGGGTAGTTGACTGACTAAAAAAAATATGATTCTGTTTAGTCCGTCAGTTAGATTATCGAAAAATATTGAATACGTGTTTTTTGTTTTATCAAATTAATAAAAATTGACGAAGATATAACGCGTCAAAGATCATGAGTGGGGGCTTTTGACGGCACTAAACGGTAAAAAATGTGGTGCGATGTGACGTCACACGAGTTTTCAAAGCACTGTATCGTCTTCATTTTTGGTTTACTTGCAAAAAGAAAAAATACGTGTCCAAAATTTTTGGTCATCTATGTGACGGACTAATTAGATTTCTTTGTCAACTACCCTATTGAAACGCTGTCTCTATGGACAGTGTCTCAGTAGAGGACGTTGACGGATTATTTCACACACATAACATAACATCACGTCAGCAATCCTTGATGGGGTGGGCAGAGGTATATCTAATGTATCACCCATATTTAACCAGTAATGTTTTACTAAAGTACCATACACTAAGAGGCAAGCCTATTGCCATCACAAATTTGCCGGGCACTTTAGAGTCCGTGGCTGTTCAAAATCCTGATGAAATAACTCAACAACAGTTTACCTGGCCTGAGAATCCAACTAAGGACCTCGTGCTCAAGAGTCAAGCTTGCGACCATTAGACCAACGAGGCCGTCAATGAAGTATAAGTTTTGAAGATTTCAAAATTAGGTCAAATCCTTAAATTCCTTTAATGCAGTTCTGTGCTTGCCTAGGTCGATCTGTGGATGGGTGACCGCCCGACATACCGAGTTTCCTCCGTGCTTCAGAAAGCACGTTAAGCTGTTAGTCCCGGCTGCCATATATATAGATCTTTGGCAGTCGTTACAGGTAGTCAGTGACCTGAAATTCTGACATCCAGTCTTACCAAAGGGTATTGTATTACCTAGTATTAACTGAGTTGAAAAATTCGAAGACATGTGACATCTGCCAGTCCGCACTGGGCCCGCGTGGTGGATTATAGCCCATCCCTCTCCTAGAGAGGAGGCCTGAGTCCCTGCAGTGGGAACATTATAGGCTGATGATGATGATGATGAACTGAGTTGTGGAGGTCAGATAGGCAGTCGCTCCATGTAAAATACTGGTATTCAGCTGCATCATCTGGAAGCCGACCCCAATATAGTTGGGAAAAGGCTAGGCAGATGATGAGGGATAGATGGATTGATTCAAGAGGAAGGTTTAAATGTCGTATACATGAACCCGTGTGAAGCCGGGCGGGTCGCTAGTATTATATATTCACCCCATTATAACACACACATCAAGGCTACGCACAAACCACTACATAATTACTTACACTCCTCAATATGTTACATGAACTACTTATACGGAAGTATTATACCACTGCAGTGAACGTGTGAGGCGTATGAATTTGTGGCGACCCATTTCCTTAAGTTGAGTCACTGGTGAACACTTGCACTTTGGTAGTGGACTTAAGGCGGAAGCGTCTGAAAAGCCCGTGAAATTCGAAAATTTTGTTTTCGTTTTTTTGCTATTTGCGTAAGTGTCAGATTTTCGACCCCAAATAAGTTGCGATAAGAGTACGAGAATGATTATCTATATAAAAAAGACAGTTCACAGACACACTAAAAAAATTGGGTTAGATAAACAAACATTTTGCAAAAAAAAATTAAATGAACTTGAAAAAAACAATAAAGGTCTTAGAATCTTCACGATTGGATGTCATCGACTTCTCTCCGACACGGACTCCATCGTGAAGTTAAAGAGTTTTGATAATCCACAAAATAAAGACGTCAAATGCGACCTCGCAATTATCCATCAAGCTCATGGATTGTAATATAAATAAATCAATTGCTAATCAAAATGAGCACTCATAATAAGAATAAGAATAATTTATTGTTCCAGAAATTAAATTACAATAATAATAATATTACAATAAGAGTGTCATACAAAGGTTCGATGGTTTGTACCAATTTCAGTGTCAGACATCTATACCATCCTTTTCACCCCAAAGAATATATCTTTAGAAACACTAAAAGAAAGGTGACAGATTCTGGGGTTACTGTCCTACCAGAACGCCCAAACAAAACGACCCGCTACTCGTATCGCTAAGCCATCGCCATAAATATCGATAGCTATCGCTAAAGACATCTTTATCGCTAAGTAGTTGCGCAAGCGTCGCCTTAACTCTGACAGTAAGTGGAGCGTACGGTCGGCAGACAAAATAAAACGGTCGGAATTATAAATGATTTACTTTTGAGATTGAGTAATGGCAAAATTGTTTTATTTTTTGTTGGTTTCGTAATTTGGTGTGAAAATAGTTTTACGCACGTTTGAGATAAAAAGTGTACCTAAACGTGTTAAATTGAAAACTTTTTTTTTAACTACGTATAACTAGTAAAAAAAAAAATATTGGAGTTATGAAGTTATTTTAAACGTGAATGTGGGCTGTTTCTTTCATTTACAAGTTTATGCATATTCATGAAATATGAAATAAATAACGGAGTAAAAAAAATTAAAAACTGGCCTATAAATGCATCTTATTATAAGAACACACTTGAACAAAATGTACATTTTTCTCTATCATAACATTTTGTCGTTCCTTTTGACTTAACTGCTCAAAAACTATGTAAATTGAAATGCATAAAAACATTTTTTACAGTTTTTATTAAATAGTACTTATCAACATTATTTCTGCTGACGCTCCACAGTATCGCTTTCACAAATCCCTGTGCGTTACACGACACGTAACGTTATTCAACCACTGTGTTATTTGTTTATTTACTTGCCTGAACATAATAAACGTTGCTACCTTTATTTTGTTACGGTATAGTGGGAGCAGGGGCTTTATATTTGAGGATTACTATTATGGACATTGATTTATGTGAAATCTACCAACCAGCACTGGGCCAGCATGGTGGATTATAGCCCATCCCTCTCCTAGAGAGGAGGCCTGAGTCCCTGCAGTGGTAACATTTTAGGCTGATGATGATGATTATTGCGTGGGGGTGTGGGGTGTTATTTATGTTGTCATATTATACCATCACGCTTGAAATCTTTGAAGGATTAGGCATATATTTCGCTAGTTATATTTAAGTCCCATAGAGTGAGTCTATTGCTATCAATCGGGCACTAATCCATGCTCCGTGACTGCTACTGAGTTTTGCCTGACGGAAAAACCAAGTGTGGCGACTAGCGACATCTATCGCAGCACCTGCGAACTAATTGGCCAAATTCCTATATCGCGTATATAGAAAATCCCGACTTACAAATGTTGGGCAGTTAGCCCACCAGACACAACACCCGTCTGGTCGGAGGATCCTCCCTGGTCAATGGGGGATGAGGAGCTTTACACCCTGTTCCTCATACCCCCAAACCAGTAATAGCGCTGATGTATTTGGTAGTAAAGATCTGATACATCATTTTCCTGTCCTTGCCCAATTTTACTTAGAACCAGTGCAACACGATTGTTACGTACATTCTTCTCTGTCAATCAAAATGTACCCGTGTAGTAGGTATTAAATACACCTTTTGCCTAATCGTGGGGCTTCATTGCCTCAGCGCTTTTCTAGTGGCCGCCACTGTTAATTTTGGCGCGCAGGAGTTGCGATGGTTGGGGATTACTACGGTGTGCTTGTTCCAAAAAAAGGACTAAGCGTGATGTTACTTATGATATAAAATATAGCTTCGTTTAAGCAACACCAAACGGCTTTTTCTACCTACCCCACGTCAATATGCCAACATTTCTTCACATTTCCTTTCGACAGAAACATTCGGAAAACCCTACGCAAGAAACACGCACAAAGTCAATGACATAGAAATGCGGGAAAGGGACAAACAGTGCGTAATGTGTAGGTGTGACAGAAGCAGGTATATTTTTGTGTGTACCGTCACATGCGGGCGAGCGCGGCAGTGAAATCTTTTATTAAGGCGACGACCTATTTTAGATTTAATCTGTGATTGTGGTAGATAGGGTAAAAGTTTAAAAAGTAAACAATAGTTCAGCAAACTCAGAAGAATAATTATGCTATATCAAAAATAAAAATAAATTGGGTGAGAAGTATGCGTAAATGGATCGGAGTTACGAAGGCAGCTGAGCAGTCCGTCTCGCAAAAGTCGTTTCGGAAAAATCTGAGTTCATGACTTACCTTCACTAATTATAAAGGTACCAAACGTATGTATTTAAATTAGGCCAAATGAATAAACACAAATAATGATTTGATTCCCAGGTCGGGCAAAGTGTTAAGAAATTATTACTACCTAAATGTTGATGTAAAGAATGAAGAAAGAATGAATGAAGTTGATAGAAAGAAAATGAAGAAAAAAAAGAAGATGGGTTGTGTTGATGGAACAAATATTTGAATGACCTGCAGATAGTTGTTTCGGGTCTGGGTATTTGTGTATGTGACTTTCTATGTTTGTGAATGCACCCACGATACAGGAGACATTCTTAGTGTGGGGCAACGTTTTAAAAAAAAAAGAAGAAGAAAAGTACAAAAGTTTAACCTAATTTTGACAGGTTGTATTTTTTTGTGTACTTTTGATAGATTAAATCTGCTTGAACAAGTAGAGTTACGCTATATTTTATAAACAAAAATCAAGGATACCTCTTTTACCAATCTTGTCCTGAGGGCAGAGATGAGATCAACGATGGAACGAGCTAACCCAAAAAGCTTATTAACGCGCGACTTAAATAGATTGGTGGTCAAATGAACTTAGAAACACCGATAGTTATTGACCAATATAAATTGAGGTGACGCTTAATTTTTGAGACACGACTATCAAAAGTTAGCAAATATAGCCTATAAAATTCTCTATTTCATACACGCACAGCCCAAATCTATTTTCTTATGTCATGCCACAAGATAACCTTCGCCTTAAGTTGCAGCATGCACGCATTAACCAATAAAAACCGTTACAATATGTATTCACACACACATACGCAAACACACACACATAGACAGTCACGTGCACTTATGTGTTGATTGCAAGACCAACGTGAGCATGAGGGCTTAGGTACGATTCCTAGATCGGAAGAAGGGGTACTGGGTTTTTTTTTACTAGGAATTTCTCAGTAGCAGCCCTGTGTTTAATACAGTGAAACCTGGTTAAGTGAGACCTCAAGGGACCTGAAAATGTGTTTCACTTATAGAGGTATTCCACTTACCCAGTGTCTCAGATATCCAAATCTGTCTCATGGGACCTCGGCATGAGTTCCAGTTATAGAGGTTTCTCACTTATCCAGGTCCCAGTTAACCAAGTTTCGCTGTATAATATAATATATTTATTCAGAAATTAGAGTTGGCAAGGTCATTGCTTCTCCCGTCGGGGCTGCGGGTTGGCCTCAGCATCCATAAAGGGCTAAGAAGGAACATGGGTGGTTTTATTCAGTAGAAGTCTGACACTCCTATCGCTCTGCCCAAGTACGGGAGGGGTTATTTGAGCAAAATACGGACAACTAACTGTAACTTGGTTGTGGAGGTCAGATATGCAGTTGCTGCATGTAAAATACTGGTATTCAGTTGAATCTGGTTAGACTGGAAGTCAACTCCAACATACAACAGATGCTGCGGGTTTTTTGTTTTTTTTTTTGGGACAAGCCCGCCACACTATTCCCAAACCACTGTAACTCCTGTTAGCCAGAATCAACAGTGGCGACCACAAGAAAAGCGCCGAGACAATGAAGCTCGACCAAGTCCCAGAGAAGCGATTTAACTGTCTTGGATCCCGCAACGAAATTAATCAGAAAAGAATAGCGGAGGAGTAGGAAAATAAATAATTTCCACTTCTGTTAAAAAGATGCTGCGGGTTGTTAAAAAGAGATACCCACGGCCTTGACACAAAAGGCTAAGAAGGAACATGGGTGGTTTTTAGTCAGAAGAAGGCTGACACTCCCTATCGCTCTACCTAGAGCGGGTGGAGTCATTTGATGATTTCCCACCCTCCAAAAAAACAAAAAATTTGGCTAGACCGATAATTATATACATCGTTAGTCGTGACTGTACTAATGCACATAAGTATAACGGTAACCAATAAAAATATTACCGAAACATATTACGCAATTTATTGGAAGAAGGAAACACACGTAAATTAAGTATTTGTTGAATATGCATTCTTTGATTACATCGATCGAAATAATGAAGAGTTATGATGACGGCGTAAGTCAGTTTTTTTTTTTCATACTGCGATACAGCTGAACCGATTGTATAAAACTTAATATCAAGCCTTTATTATAGAAATGATAAGCAGATATGTATGGACGAAGCAACAGGAGTATGTAAGTATCATAGTATTCTGTCGTTTCTGCCTTCCCCCATGGTAAGAAGGCGTGAGTTTATGTATGTGTAGCGTTGTAATCGACTAACTAAAATCGATTCACGCACATACCTAGTTACGGTTCACTGGAGCACTGAACGCCTTCGAAAGTAAACCTCAGTGATCTGGGTGAGTGTTTTGAGTAATCAGCTAATTCTCTTATATCTGGATACAAACACCGCATTCTATTATATATCTGTATTCTGCGGTGATTGTCTGCAATGTAATTGTGTCGGTTGTCAATAATGGCTACCGTGTTGTACAGATGCTACGTCAGCTAATTGCGTATCATCTATCTAATCTTGCACTTGCACATACTGCCATTGTAAAGCCCGCACATGCCTCGTTCACCCTCCGCTGCATGGCCTCGCCGCATTCGCTTAACCTGCTTTGAAGCGCGGCGAGAGCCCACTATCGCGACATGTGCTGGCTTGTTCTAACCTTTGTGAACTGCCACGATGGGTGAGTCTCCTTGCTTCCCCTGAAACCACTGCTTGGGCTTATGGCTGGGAGACACACGCATCGTAGGCACTCACCGATCCTGGCACCACGCTTACGGGCCCACCCTGCCACGTGCTTGATCCCAGGGTTCTACTTGAAGACTTAAAAACTACTGAGACACCGCTGACGGGCGTCGTAGCTGCCTCCGCGCCCTACCCGCTGAGCGACGATCCCGTCACGGCCTCCTACTTCGTGCCTCCGCACACTGCTAGCCGCCGGCCGCTATACCGGCCACTTCTCCAGCCACGTGCCTGACACGTGGGCACTAGCCGTGTTCACGCACGCCTGCCAGCTGCCGCGACCGAGACGCGGTCGCCTTCTTCACTGCTGCAGCCCTGCGGTCATCCCGTCACCGCGCAGCCCTCGCCGGCCTCGTGCGCGTGACCTAAAGCCCAGGGCAGTACCCTTCTACCCTAGTGAACTGTTCAGTGAAAGAAATTCTAGAGACCCTAAAACCTACCCCCTGTTAATTATTCTTTATGCTCTTTTTCTAAAATATATGTATTAAACTATTGTGGTTTCTCTGCTTCTCAACCCTACCTAAAGCAGTACGCCACAGTATGGTACACCCGATGCCACTCGCAGCCTATCGCAGAATATCAATCAGGTAAAAATTCAGACTCCAGGCAAAATTTCTGATAATCAATAAAACAATCTCAGTTGCCTGATCTGGGCATCGAACCTAGGGACTTTCACTCTCAGTTACTTCAAGTCGATTATTTCTACGTTTGATTGTAAACACAGCCTTATAACCAAAGATGCAGTCTTCTTTTTTTTGTTTTCTAGAGGGTGGGAAATCAATGATTCTTCTGCTCTGAACAGAGCGCTAATAAGGAGTGTCAGACTTGTATAAGTCTGACACATGGGTGATTTTTAGTCAGCATTGACTAAAAATCACCCATGTTCCTTCCTAGCCCTTGTGCCGAGGCCGCGGTATCTCTTTCGAACAACCCACAGCCCCGACGGGAAAGATGCATGTCTTAACATAACATAACGCCTGTAATCCCCGAAGGGTTAGGCAGAGGCGTACCTCATAGTACACCCACATTTCACCAGTTATGTTTAAGTCCCATGTAATAGGAGACGAGATGCCCTTCAATATCTATGTGGATATAGCTATAGTTTAATTTAATTTTAATTTAATTGAATTGTTCTTTTTTGTGCTTTATAGCATCGTGTTGGATGATTCCGTAATATTGTTATAATTAGTGGTAAATAAATAAAAATCTTAAACGCGAGGTTATTGACACAAAGCATATGGACTTAGCAGTCATTGTGCCGACAGTCGGAACGGCCAATGGCCTCAAAGCAAAGAGCCTCGACCAACATCTGAAGAGGTAAGGTCAAGGGCCTTATACAGAAAGTATTTTTTCTTAAGATAGCTCTTACTGAGTAGATATTCTGTCAGTGAATACTATTTATTGCAAAATACTGGGGTTCTAAAATGGCTTTTGCAGAATAGGGGATCGGACTGGGTCAAAATAATATGATTCTGTTTAGTCCGTAAGTTAGATTATCGAAAAATATTGAATACGTGTTTTTTGTTTTATCAAATCAATAAAAAATTACGAAGATAAAACGCGTCAAAGATCTTGGAGTGGGGCTTGAAACGTCACTTGTGTCGTCAAAATGTACTATCATAAGACGTCACACGAGTTTTCAAAGCACTGTATCCTCTTCATTTCAAGTTTACGTGAAAAAAGAAAAAATACGTGTCCAATAATTTTTGGAAATCTATCTGACGGACTAATTAGTTTTTTTTTGTCCGATCCCCTATTGTGATAAAAATGTTAAAATGGTCACAGACTCAGTTACTATTATAAATGGTCCAATTCATGAATTTTAACTCAATTCATATTATTTTCCTATTATGTTCTGCTAAAGTTTTCTCAGCAGCAGTTTTAGAGCAGCGGTGGCCCAGTGGTGTCGGCCCCGACTTACGAATAGTAGGTCGTGGGTTCGAACCCAGTCAGGCGCATTACTTTGTGTAATTTATTTCAACACCGCTGCTCTCAAAACGGTGAAGGAAAACATCGTGAGGAAACCGGCATGTCTTAGAACCAAAAAATTCGAAGACATGTGACATCTGCCAATCCGCACTGGGCCCGCGTGGTAGATTATAGCCCATCCCTCTCCTAGAGAGGAGGCCTGAGTCCCTGCAGTGGGAACATTATAGGCTGATGATGATGATGATGAAAGTTTTCTCAGAACCAGACACGAATTCTGTATCTAAGCCCAGTTCATGGCAATAGTTTAGCCCAATAACATGAAACTCAAAATACGGGTACTATTAGACAGTTAGATAGATAGCCTTGATAGTTCTATAGGGCCCAGTTACTTGATATTAAAATGATGATTGATTGATTAAGTTCATCTCTACCTTTCAGAGATTACAAGCGTGATTCTACGTTATTACTTTCAACTATCTCGCGATCCAATTACGAGGCAATAAGGCACTCATTTCATCTATCTATAAATATATAATAGGTGAAATGAGTGGCTTATGAGTGTTACAACACATACGGGAAGTGATGGCTTCAATATATAGTTTCCGTAAAAGAGAACGTGGTGATTGCATCGATGATCTGAAGTTGATCTTTATGTGGTTGCTGTGACCTAAGATCTTAATAAGGAAGCAGGTGGTTAGTCAATATTGATTGCTGGCTCTCAAAGCTTGTACTGGTGTAATTTGTTACAAAGTAACGTGTGTGGATGTGTTTCTTACATGCTGTTTTAATGAAAATTACGAAAAAACGGTGCTAAATAAAAATTACGTTAACTGTCTTAGAAATCTATATAAATAAAAAGAGAAGTCTTGACTGACTGACTGACCCTTGGACCTAGAAAGCTGAAATTTTGACACAGAGGTTTCCTTTATAATGTAGACAAGGAAAAAGGAAGGATTTTTCGAAATTCAACCCCAAAGGGAATTAAATAGGGGATGAAAGTTTGTATGGAAAATCGTCATTATCACGCGGGCGAAGCCGCTGGCAAAAGCTAGTATGTAATATGGATAATCGGTTTAAGAGCAGTGGTGGTGGCCCAGTGTTCGCAGCCACGACTTCCAACCAGTAAGTCGTAGTTTCGTATCCAGGCTGGCGCATTACTTTGTGTTATTTATTTCATCACCATTGGTCTCAAAAACGGTGAAGGAAAACATCTTGAGGAATTCCTCAAGATGTCTTAATTTTGGAGGAAATTAAACCATGTCTTAATTTCCTCCAAAATTAAGACATGGTTTTGATGCGTGGTGGATTATAACCCATCCCTCACCTAGAGAGGAGGCCTGAGTCCCTGCAGTGGGTACATTATAGGCTGATGATGAACAATCGGTCGGTAATTTTCGGTAAACATCCGATAGACAGGTCCTTAAGACAGTACAATGACTGTTATTGATAAATAAAAGCTTAACATATTTTTGGCTGGATCATGTAAAAGATGGTATAATTAGAAAGGGGGTACTCTACCAGAACACATGTTGCAATGACCCCAATAAATTGGGATAAAGCCAAGAATATGATGCTCTAGACAAATAATTAAAATACAAGAACAAAGAAATAGATAAACTGAATTCATCTTGTTTTTACTACAGCCTTTTTTTGCCAACAACTTATTTAACCAACTAAACAAGAAAACCACAAAAAAAAAACTTGACCCCAATTCCACTTCCGAATCATCAATAATACATAGCGGAAGTTTTTTGCCTCAACAACTAAATACAATAACAACATTTAAAACTATGTATTACACAACGGTTTAAATCATTTGACATTTCTACCAAACATATGATAGCAGGCGCCATTTTGTTTTGTTGCATAACTGTCAAACTTGCGCAACCAACAAAAACTGGCTATTGGAGAACCGGTGATGCTTTTGTAACCTTTGGTGGTCGATAGAAATGGGTTTTAGGGTGCTTTTCCACCGGAGATGTGCTATGCTACGTTGCTATGGATGCGTTTGATATCCACCAATCATATTCATTGGTGCACATATAGCTTAGCACTGGTGGAATCGGATTCAAGTAAGATATGTTTTTTTAAGGCCTCAGCCTCGAATTTTGCGGGCAGCGGGGCGGCGGCGGCGGCGGCGCGGCTTGTATGGAGTCCACCGCTCGTTGCCCGCTCCCGCGCCGCTGTTTTCCGAGAACTGGTCCATTTGATTGTATGCATAAGATCCTGCCGCTCCCGCGCCGCCGCCGTGCGCCGCCGCCGCCCCGCTGCCCGCAAAATTCGTGGCTGAGGCCTTAGGAAGGATGCGCGCTATGGATGTGTGCTATGGATGCGTGCTAGGGATGCCGCCGCGCCATCCTTCGCCGTTTCGCATAGCTCGAGCTGCGCATCTTCCTCGCACAGTTACTTGCGGCGGCGCATCTTCATAGCACATCTTACTCGCACAGCTACAAAGCTTAGTATCAGTGGAAATGGTCACATAGTTTCACAGCTTAGCTATTACATCTTCGCAGCATAGCTCACAGCACACGTCTGGTGAAAAATCAGCCTTGAAGTTCGGTAAGACAAAGTAAGAATGAAGAGGCCTCTTCTGGGCACGCTCATTCCATCATAGACCTGATGAGGTCTATGATGCTTGATCCAGGTCAAGACCTGACCCATTTTGTAATAAAAAGTAATGAAAAAATAGTTTTCATTGTACGGGGAACCTATACAAAGCGAGGTGATATAATATTGGAAAAGTATAACTTGTCATCGTATGTAAACGCCGAATTGCACCAATAAACGTGTAAAAAACCTAAGTTATCATTTTTGACCAAATAGCTTTTTGTCTAAAAAAAATTATTTACCCTTTCCCGAGTTTTGACCAGCCATTTTTTTTATTGTGGCGGGACAATCTTTAAATATCCACTTAGCCTGACAAGTCTTTAAAAACAAACTAGCCTATTCCAGTCCCACGGCTGGGCACAAAAAGGAACCAGTTTTGATCACCAACTGGTCTTTCAATCCTCAAATGATATTCCACACGCGTAACACAAGAATCACGTATTCTAGACCACCCGGTCTTGTTCAATGGATTGGGATTCTAGTAATGAAACTTGTGTACGGTACATTGTGTAATAGATTTAAAGGTAATGGAATTGTGCATGAATTGGTTCGAACAGAGCCTATGTATATTAACATGCATGATGTCTAATGTTGGACAAAGTGAAATAAAGAAATAAAAAGTTATTATTAAATCTCGCACATCATCATCAGCCTATAATGATCCCACTGCAGGGACTCAGGCCTCCTCTCTAGGAGAGGTACAGGCTGTCATCCAGCACGCGGGCCCAGTGCGGATTGGTGGATGTCACATGTCTTCGAATTTTTTGGTTCTAAGACATGCCGGTTTCCTCACGATGTTTTCCTTCACCGTTTTGAGAGCAGCGGTGATGAAATAAATTACACAAAGTAATGCACCTGCCTGACGACCTACTGTTCGTAAGTCGGGGCCGACACCACTAGGCCACCGCTGCTCCTCAATCTCGCACATGACAAACAAAAAAATGGTTAAATTGTCGAAAAAACAAAAATATTAAAAAACAAACAAAAATTTTCAGCATTTAAAGCAAACGTGTTATTGGGTTTTTCTATTAGAATTTTCTCAGTAACAACCTCGGAGTATGAATTTGAGAAATATAAAATACTAGCTTTTGCCAGCGGCTTCGCCCGCGAGAAAGTGTCGATTTTCCATACAAACTTTCATCCCCTAGTTAAATCCCTTAGGGGTTGAATTTCGAAAAATCCTTCCTTATTCCTTGTCTACATTATAAATAGAACATCTGTGCAAAATTTCAGCTTTCTAGGTCCAAGGATTTGGGCTGGGAGTTGATGAGTCAGTCAGTCAGTCAGTCAGGACTTCTCTTTTTATTTATATAGATATTACTAGCTGAACCCGCGCATGCGTTGCAATGCGTTTTTCCTACCTACCTATCTACTACCCTACCTACTACCATACCTAAAAAAAAAAAAGTATCAAAGAAACTTCTCCTGGTTCTTAGCTACCTCCCTACCAATTTTCAGCTAAATCCGTCCAGCCGTTTTCAAGCTATTATGTCGTGACAACGGAAAACGGGTTTCATTTTTATATAATACATATATAGACGTTAGTTCGAAACCTAACAAGTAAAGTTAACGCCCTTAGAAAACCCAATATTTTAATAACCACTCTAGAACGTCAGAGAAACATCAAGATAAATCTTCTCGGGCGCCCACCAGCTGATTACACTCTGTTATCTCCATTTGTACTAAAACTAAAAGTTATTTAACTGTGCGCCTAAATTAAGTAGACTGAAAATATGACGACCCTCACTCGTCAGTCTTTCGGGCTTGTCAAATACTAGGGGTATCGTTGATGTCTTTTGTATGAATACACTCTTTTAGTTATTAGGGATGTTTACTGACTTAAAAAAATATGATTCTAATCTAATCAGACGGACTAACCGTCTGATCATCGAAAAATATTGGATACGTATTTTTTGTTTTATCAAATCAATAAAAATGGACGAAGATAAAACGCGTCAAAGATTTAGGTGGGAGGTTGTGACGTCACTGCTCGCTAAGAAATGTCATACTAATGTCTTAGAATATGACGTCACACGAGTTTTCAGAGCACTGTATCGTCTTCATTGTTTGTTTACGTGAAAAAAGAAAAAATATGTGTCCAATATTTTTTGAAAATCTTTCTGACGGACTAATTAGATTTTTTTGTTAACATCCCCATTCTCGTGACCTTAAAATTTATTTATGGTAATGACAATGAGTCACTAGTAAAGAGAATTCTCAGTAATTTTCAGTGGAATATAAAAAACACCAGTTTTCTAGTTTTGATATTTATTTGAATATTGTTATCAATGTCATGAAACTTCTTTCTCTCTCTTTTCTGACAGCTAGTTTTACCCAGGGGTAACGTATTATCTAGTACTAACTGGGCTATGGAAGTCATAGGCAGTCGCTTCATGTAAAACACTGTTATTCAGCTGCAGGCAGTTGATCTGAAAGCCGACCCCAACATAGTTCGGAAAAGACTAGGTGACGGTCTTTAGGTGTCTTCTGTCTATCTATATAAATAAAAAGAGAAGTCCTGACTGACTGACTGACTCATCAACGCCCAGCCCAAACCCTTATTGGACCTAGAAAGCTGAAATTTTGCACAGAGGTTTCCTTTATAATGTAGGCAAGGAATAAGACAGGATTTTTTGAAATTCAACCCCTTAGGGAGTTAAATAGGGGATGAAAGTTTGTATGGAAAATCGTCATTTTTAAAAGCTAGTCTAGGCTTTAATCCATACAACTAAAAACCTACCACCACAGCTAAGAGTATATAATTATATTAAACATAAACACTCATAAACAAAATCGCTGAAACAAAGACTAATTTCTACATCTCAAGATCGTGGGAGCGCACAGTTAGGTGAAAACTTTAGTTTCACTGATGCGCAACAAAAAACTAAGATAAAGCCAAGTGTGGGAACACTGCATTGTGGACTAAGAAAGTGTTAGTACACTCAGTATATTAATTACAATAGGGATGTTTACTAACAAAAAAAATATATGATTCTAATTAGTCCGTCTGTTAGATTTTCGAAAAAATGTTGAATACGTATTTTTTATTTTACCAAATCAATAAAAATTGACGAAGATAAAACGCGTCAGAGATTTGAGTCGGAGGTTGTGACGTCACTGCTCGCTAAGAAATGTCATACTAATGTCTTAGAATATGACGTCACACGAGTTTTCAAAGCACTGTATCGTCTTCATTGTTTGTTTACGTGAAAAAAGAAAAAATATGTGTCCAATATTTTTTGGAAATCTATCTGACGGACTAATTAGATTTTTTTGGTTAACATCCCTATTAGAGAATTTTACAAGAATTTTATTTATTTTCGAGTGGCTCGTTAGGTTAGGAATGGCGAATGATGAGTATCATCATCATCATCTACCTAGCCTTTTTACAACTATATTGGGGTCGGCTTCCAGTCTAACCATGTCAAATAACTGATGAAATGTCGGTGTAGTACTATTAAGTACACTTCTGCCTTACCCCGCGGGGATTACATGCGTGATGCATTACAATAATGTAATGATCTGTAATGAATGAACTGCCTCCGTGGTCGAGTGGTTTAGGCGTTTGTCTTGTGACCCGGTGGTCGTGGGTTCGATTCCCACGGGAAGCATACTTTGTAAAGATGTTTCCAGTTTGGTTAGGACATTGCAGGCTTGAATCACCTGATTGTCTGATAAAAAGATGGTTCCGTGCTTCGGAAGGCACGTATAAGCCGGTGGTCCCGGCCGCCAAATGGCGGTCGTCAAACCATGTCAGAGGCCCTTGAGGCGGTTTAGAAACTCTGACACTAGGGTGTGTGGGGTCGTTAGACCTTACTGCCCACACGATAGGAAGAAGAAGATAATATAATGATTACATTATACATTTTGCTTTTAATTAGACATTTATTTGGTGACATTTATCATTTTAGTCCGGAACTGAACATTTCACTATTTAATAGGTTTTTAAATGCATGTGATATTTTATTAAATACATAGGTATGTCATGTTCAACAGAATGTACATTGATAATGAATAAATAAGTGAACGAATGAATGATGCTATGTTATTTTATAGTGTAGTTTAAGAAAGAAAAATAGTGCTAAGTGACGTAAGACTTGGGAAACTAAATAGATATAGTACAGTTTTATCTGATGAAATTGATCCACAAAGAATTAAGCGAAAATTCCTTACAGCTAGTTTTTTTATGGCTGTAGACTCGATTCTTGTCTTTAGTCTAGTGGTCGCAAGCGCGACTGCTGTGCACGAGGTCCTGGCTTCGATTCCCGGGTCGGACAAAAAGTGCTATTAGGAATTTTCATTAGAAATTTCCCAGTAGTAGCCCGGAGTTTGGAAGTTGGCGGTATAATACCCCCGTGCCTCGGAAAGCACGTTGAGCCGTTGGTCCTGCGCCTGATCTCTCTCCGGTCGTGTCGGATTACCGTCCCTGAGGACTATGAGAGAAAAAGGAACAGTGAGTGCACTTGCGCCTGCGCACTCACTTGTGCACTAAAATATCTCCCGCGCAGATGGCTTAATCTTCACTAAGATTGGCCGCCGTGACCGAAAAACGGTCAGGAGGACTATTTTTTATTTTTTATTTACATGTTACAGATGATGTATAGGACTCCGCATGCGGCCAAAGCTCATTATTTGGCATTAAGAGGTGTTGAATTCCATTTTGTTGGTAGCTTTAAGATTAAAGTAGCAGTAGTTTAAGATAAATTATTCAGATCATTAATCAATTAATTTATTCAAGGAATGAGTTAGTAACTTTGTAAACACTCTGAAGTATCCGAAGTGTAGTGTTTGTGTGTTAGGATTAGATTTTATTAATTGTTTCAAGTTTTTTTTTACATTTCATCGACCTACTTTTTACGAAAAAGTAGGTCGTGTTTTCATTTTCAAGACAGCACGCAATCAAATAACGAACAATTAATGCATAAAATTTAATGATTTTGGAATTTTTAATATATAATTTAAATGATATATCGATACGATAACATAGTAAATGTTTTAACTTTGCTATAAATAATAATTAAAAAATTATTATTTTTACACCCAATTTTTTAACAAAACAACCTTCAACCACCCATCCAAACTAAAACCTAGCTTACCACCACCAAAAACACATAACAAATTAACATTTATGCGCCACAAGCCTCGGATACAGACCAGAGCGATAGTCAACGCTTTACGTACTTTCTACTGCTTTCAGATTGCGCAACCCAAGGCTTCCTTGACAGAGCACTGATGTAACGAGCAACCGGTTGACGTAACCGACTTCTTCGATCTTTAGGCTGGGGTTTTACGAACTTTGACTTAAGTGAAGCTTAGTTTTTCAAGCAAAAATATACCTTATTTGTGGCATGTTGATGTGTAGATTCGTTTGAAAGGATTGGTGATAGTCGCTAACAGGAATATGTGTTTTGTTTTTGGATGAACTGCGAATATAGTTAAGGTAGTGTTTTTACGAAAATGTACCTTACCTGTATCTAATAACATTAATGTTCATAAATTGTATTTAGACACTTGGTGACAGTCGCTTATAGGAATATGTGCATAAACAAGGTTTGTTTTTGGATAAACTGCTAATATAGTTACGGTAGTGTTTCTACCAAATTCTACCGTATTTGTAAAACGTTGATGTTTAGTTTCGTTTGAGAGGCTAGGTGACAGAAAAAAATGTGTATAAAATTAATGAAAACAGGGTTTATTTTTAGTTCAAGTGCTAGCCGAGTCAGTTTGCTCTGTAGATCTTTGGTTTGGATTTTGGATGCGTTGGGTCACATCAGATCACTACTTTGCTAATGGTTGAGGTCGTTTTGGTTTCGTTATTGTATGGAAGATGTTATTAGATGGAGAGGTGGCAAATGTCACAAAAAAACAGAAAATGATGATTGGTTTTTTTATGTTAAAAGAGAAATGTGTTGAATTGGTCATGTGAAAGACTTAAAACTAACTACTATAAAAGTAGGCCAGTATATTTTGAATGCTGCCCTAGGTTTTTCATCAAAAATTTTTTATGACGCTAGCTTAAATGGTGCTGATTACAATCGGACTACGAACTCCGGAAAAATGTCATTTTACTAGTATTTTTGATGACACCTACCAAATAATATTCCCGATGTGGTAGAAAAGGTCTCACAAACCATTCTATCCTCAGTTTTCTCTTAGTGTACCTAGAGCTAGTAGAATCTTTAATTTGCAATAACTTAATGCAAGAGCGAGCCATGACCGACCCATAGTCACACTAAACTACCACACCAGTGTGACTATGGTTAATTCTATTTATCCGTAGTCACACTGGTGTGACTACGGATAATTTAACCTGATCCCTAGTCACACTGGTGTGACAACGGCTGATCCGTAGTCACACTGGTATGACTACGGATAATTTAACCTGATCCCTAGTCACACTGGTGTGACTACGGCTGATCCGTAGTCACACTGGTATGACTACGGACAATTTAACCTGATCCGTAGTCACACCATCACACCATTGACCCAATTAGTGTCTTTTATTTGGGTTTCTAGTCACACTGGTGTGGTAGTTTAGTGTGACTATGGGTCGGTCACGGCTTTTTTTGTCCCAACCGATCCTAGTCACACCAAATTGCGACACCAGCGTGACTATGGTTCATTTTATTTATCAGTCAGGCCCCGTTCTCACTGTGTCGTGACGATTAATTTATCGTCGGAAGACTATTTTCTCAAGCTGTTCCCAATAGAACGACTGTTTGTCGTTTTATCGTTAAACGACTATCGTACTAGCTGTTCCCATAAGATCGCGACGACATTTCACGGCAGTCGCTTTGTCGTTTGCACATCAGCAAGCTACAACTAATTTCATGATAATTCAATTTTTTTGTTTATGTTATGATATTGTCTAGTTTGTTAACTTAATTATTTGAATTTTTCAATTTTTTTCAATTTCCTTTATAATTAGTTCAGTTAAAGCTAACATGCTACCCTTACTTGGGAAGAGACTGGACCCCATGACACACGACACAGGGTATCCTAGTGTGGAGTCCAGGGAATTTGTAAAAATCTAGCGCTTAAGGATCATTGTCTTTTGTTACTAGCTTTTTAATATTGCACCTTGATATGCGAACTGATATTTTTTTTTATTATTAAATTCGCATCACCCCGAAAATTTCTAGAGTGGCGACCGCGAACCGGAAGACGTTGCGTTGGAAGACCTCCCACTAGGTGAACCGATGACCTGGTGAAGGTTGCAGGAATCCGCTGGATGCGAGTCGCACGGGACCGGTCAATGTGGCGACACTAGGGGGAGGCCTATGTCCAGGACGTCTTTCGGCTGAAATGATGATGATCATGATGACCTTTTGAGAAGGTCATTCTGCGAAAGCGACATTATGAGAAAGATACATTTTACTACCAGTAGACATTTTGCGAAAGCGACGTTTTGCGCCTGAGCCATCATTTCACGTCCACCTTGCGCAAGAGTTGTTCTTGCGAGCCGAGTATAGGCGTGGATGGCGCGGGGGTGCGAGTGGGAAAGACAGTCGTGGTCACGACACTATAAAAATCAAAATTGTATTTAATTTAAAAAAAATATTTTAATATTAAATAATGGCATTCTTCTAAATTTACAAACAACAAACAAGGGCCAACCTTTGTTTTTCCTGTGTTTGCCTTTGCAAAGACAAAGGAATAACAGTATTATATACACTAATAAAATAACATGAAGTAACTAACTTAAAAATAAACTTTTCGTTTCGTTTTTCAATACAATTTTGAAGAAATAAAATAAAAGAACGCAAAATATTTTTGTCATGAATTATTAGGAAACTCATCATCATCTGCCTGGCCTTTTCCCAACTATGTTGGGTTCGGCTTCCAGTCTTACAAGGTGCAGCTTGTTACCAGTATTTTACACGGAGCGACTGCCTATCAGACCTCCACAACCCAGTTAGTACCGGGTAATTAATACGATATCTATTGGTAAGACTGGTTGTCAGACTTTTTGGGAGAAAGACGGAGACGACAGACGCTTTTAAAGTTCTCAATACGTCACGCCGTGGTTTTTAGTGCGTTCTGACGTCACGAGCCCCCACTTCCGAGTTTTGATGCATTTTATATTGACAACTGACGGACTAAATAGATTTGCAATTTATTGATGGTGGAAACTAGCCTATTGTCCGTAGTCACACCAGTGTGACTAGGGATCAGGTTAAATTATCCGTAGTCATACCAGTGTGACTACGGTTCAGCCGTAGTCACACCAGTGTGACTACGGATCAGGTTAAATTATCCATAGTCACACTAGTGTGACTACGGAACAGCCGTAGTCACACTGGTGTGACTACGGATCAGGTAAAATTATCCGTAGTCACACTAGTGTGACTACGGATCAGCCGTAGTCACACCAGTGTGACTACGGATAAATAAAATTAACCATAGTCACACTGGTGTGGTAGTTTAGTGTGACTATGGGTCGGTCACGGAGCGAGCATGGAGGTCACGATCATCTGTTTACTTCTTTCTCATAACATGACTTAGGTATGTATATTATATTATTTTTAGACAGTGTTTTCTTGCAGATGGCCTTTCTCCTCTCTATCTTGAGCAAGTGTGAATCAATCCTGCCTGCGTCAAACTCAAGTACCCTAAAAGAGTTTAATCTCATTTATAGGACTAGACCTTCGCTATAAAAATATGTACTGGCTACTTAGCAGACATTCTAACTTGTCAGTGTATAACAAAGTACTTTTATACAAGCAAGTACTCATGCCTGTATGGACATACGGCATTCAACTTTGGGGACGTAGGTCTGTACAAAACGGACTAACGTTGATATGATACAAAGATTCCAAAATAAGGTACTTCGGGGTCAGTAGAAGTCTGACACTCCCCTTCGCTCTGCCCAAGAGCGGGGGGGGTTATTCGATGATTTTCCACCCACCAAAAAAAAAAAAAAAAAGGTACTTCGGGCTATAGTAAATGCTCCCTGGTACGTCAGAAATGATGACATCCACCGAGACCTTGGAGTGGATCCTGTAACGGAAGTTATAAAAAAATACGACGAAGCACACGAGCAGAGGCTTCTTCATCATGGAAACGTCGAGGCTATCCAGCTACTTGATACCACGGACATTGTGAGAAGACTAAAAAGAACTAAACCATTTGAGTTAGTTTAGTAAAGTTAGTGTAATGCAGTGCAGTGAGTGCTTCGCTACGTTTAAAAAACACGAGAACAAAGTGTCTTTCAACTTAACAGAGACTATAAGAAAAGCGCCAATGGACACATTCTTAAATTTGTAATCTTTAGCAAATTAAGTTAAATTTAAATTACTTAGTAGCCTCAAGGTCTAGATTGTAATTGTATGAGTAACCGTTTATTAACGAGTACTTCATAATGAATAGTAGATTGTTAACCAAGGGCTGTATGACATCAATTGCATACGACGTTTTTGGCGCCTGAGCGAAGCGAAGGCGCTAATTAACACGAGTATGCAATTGATGCTTACGCCCGAGATAAATACTCTGCTTTACATATCGATTGTGAGGTAAGTAAACAACAAGACAGCAGGTTTCAATGAACATTTATTAAGAAGAAAAAAATGTGTATTTAATTAAAATTAATAGTAAAATTATTACAATTTGTAAGAGATATGGTCACGTTCTTTTTAGGTATATTTACAGTTTGTACTAGTAGACTGCCTTTTTTTTTTCACGCACGCAAGCGCGTCAAATCTTGCTGGCCAGTTTGATTTTTAAATCGATTCCATCTAACATACGATGTGGAAACAAATAGTTCCATATTTAAAATAAAATCTTTATAAAATAAATTGTCTAGATTCCGATTCGAGTAATTAATCGATACCGAGAAAAAAAAAATAACTTTTAAAAAATATTCTTCGTGCAGTATGAGTATGACAGTTCTTTTTTCAAATTCCAAAACCTATGCTGTAATGATAGTCATACACCCCGGCATTCAGGGGTGTAAGTTTTACTTACAGAGCAAGAGATATGTAAAAAAATAAAATTATAGGTCTGTAATCCCCGAAGGGTTAAGCAGAGGTACACCCAATTTAGTATCTACACCCCGCATTTCGCCAGCTCTGTTTAAGCCCCATGTAGGAATGAAACTAAATTTTAATGAACCCCAAATACCAATATCTAAATAATAATAAAATATCTAAATAAGTAAATAAACAAATAATGTGATATTTGTATGTTATATATTTAATAAAGGTTTTTATAACTATATTACATACATTTCCATCCATTCATTCGACGGCACGGTTGGCGCAGTGGCTAAGCGATTGGACTGCTGCGCTACGTGTCGCGGGTTCGATCGCCGCACGGAACAAATATTTGTATGACCTGCAGATAGTTGTTTCGGGTCTGGGTATTTGTGTGTATGTGACTTTATATGTTTGTGAACGCACCCACGACACAGGAGAAATTCCTAGTGTGGGGCAACGTTTTATAAAATAAAAAAATAAAAAAAATAAAATTGAGCTCGCAATATTTCGGCGCAAGGAAGAAAATAAACAAGCAAGTTTACCTTACAAAAAGACGTTTAACTTTTCGTCACCATGTAAAACACGCTTTTAAACTAGACTACAACAAAACATAATTCACAAACCGATACACAGTAAAAGCAAGTCTTAAAATCCGACACCATTTTATTGAATTCACCCTTCATTTGAATATACACACGCCACATTTTATCACGCAAGGAAAACCGAGAGTGCAGAACAAAAACAAAGAAAAACCAACGGTAACTAGCTGAAAATAATCACTAGAATCATTTATCAGAACACCACAATTTAGATCACTACGATACGCAAAATTCACAACGGCTTGTAAAAGCAAAAATTTCCTGAGTTAAATTTTTCGTATTGGCAACACTAGGCGCTTGTTTATGGCACTTAAGTTGGCAACATTGTGGAAAGAAACTCTTGATTGGTTTATTTATCATTGCAAATTACTGAATTGGTGATTGAGAAATTGTTAATGGTTTTTATGGAATTGTTTTAGCTATTATAAAGAAGTAAAATTTGTGGTACATAATTTAATGTAGGATCTAGAAAATATAATAAAAAATGAAAAGCTGGGTTGTCTGACAAATAACAGTTTATCTGTCTAATCATGGAGCCAAATACTCTTAAAAAAAAACCGGCCAAGTGCGAGTCGGACTCGCGCACCGAGGGTTCCGTAAAAAAAATATATTTTGTGATGTAACTAAAAATTTATGGTTTTCGTAATTTTTCCTTTATCTATGCTATAAGACGTTGCTTCGTACCAAATTTCAAGATTCTGAGTTCACGGGAAGCACCCTGTAGGTTTTGATTCTCTTGCAAGTGTCGAAAATTTGCGGCATAAACGGCTGTATCTTTTGATTGCGTTGGCTTAGAAGTTTGATTTTTTCACAGCTTCAAGGGACAGTAGACCTGAGTAATTGATATAAATTTCAGCTTCATACCTCCACGCGTTCCTGAGAAAAAGGGTCTTGACAGACGGACGGACGGACGGACAGACGGACAACAAAGTGATCCTATAAGGGTTCCGTTTTTTCCTTTTGAGGTACGGAACCCTAAAAACACAATATATAAAAGGCAAAAATAGTTCAATAGAATTTACTAACATAATAAAGCTAAAGAGACTGATTTTTAGGGTTCCGTACCTCAAAAGGAAAAAACGGAACCCTTATAGGATCACTTTGTTGTCCGTCTGTCTGTCTGTCTGTCTGTCTGTCAAGACCTTTTTTCTCAGGAACGCGTGGAGGTATCAAGCTGAAATTCATATCAAATACTCAAGTCTATGGTCTCTTGGAGCTGTGAAAAAATCAAACTTCTAAGTCAACGCGATCAAAAGATACTCCCGTTTATGCCGCAAATTTTCGACACTCGCAAGGGAATCAAAACCTACAGGGTACTTCCCGTGAACTCAGAATCTTGAAATTTCGTACGAAGCAACGTCTTATAGCATAGATAAAGGAATAATTACGAAAACCATAAATTTTTAGTTACATCAAGATACTCCCGTTTATGCCGCAAATTTTCGACACTCGCAAGGGAATCAAAACCTACAGGGTACTTCCCGTGAACTCAGAATCTTGAAATTTGGTACGAAGCAACGTCTTATAGCATAGATAAAGGAATAATTACGAAAACCATAAATTTTTAGTTACATCACATAATATATTTTTTTTACGGAACCCTCGGTGCGCGAGTCCGACTCGCACTTGGCCGGTTTTTTGTTGGAACGCTCTACTCTTTGGAACTTCCAGTAGAGTATATATTTGATTCCGAATTCGTGAAGAAAATTATGAAAGAGGACTTTTTTTTCTTATCCTATATTATTCCACTGTTGGGTAAAAGCCTCTTCCATAGCCTTCCATGAAAGAGGACTGATTACCTTTAATTTTAGGCTACATCAATTCATCTATTCGGAAGATATGGCAAGAAAAGAGGTATCTGATGAGATAATAGAGAAATATCGAAGAAGAAGTCACACTGCGTCGACCCTAAATAAATTGAGATAAAGGCAAGAGATGATGAAATGATGATTTATATGAATTTTCGTTAGTCGTACTATCACATTTTAATAATCGTGATGAAAAGCAAGTAAAAGTGTATAAAAACCCAACATTTCTAAAGTAATTAATTCGTGAATGTCGACTCAGGGGAAAGGTTAAGGTACCTCACTCTTGAACGTCGGGCTCACAACCAGTCACGACTAAGCGTTGGTACCTAGGAAACTATTATCTTTAGATCGCACATTTTCTTAATAAGACTTAGCATCTTATTATGTGTTTTTGATATTGTTTATGGTTAGAATATTTGACCATTCAGAGGCCCATAATACGTTCTCAGTTTCACAATTATTCTATAGCATTTTAGTTCAATTGTTTGCAACAAGCATTTTGGGTGAACGTGGATGGGTATAAGAGTCGAGGAAGACCAAAAAAATGATGGATGGATTGTGTTAAGAATGATATGAAAAAAGGAGGTTTCTCATGAGATGACGAGAAACAGAGAGGTGTGGAAGAGTAAGACATGCTGCGGCGACCACAAATGAATTGGGATAAGGGCAAGAGGGCATCCATCGTTTTTAGGGTTCCGTACCTCAAAAGGAAAAAACGGAACCCTTATAGGATCACTTTGTTGTCCGTCTGTCCGTCCGTCCGTCCGTCTGTCAAGACCCTTTTTCTCAGGAACGCGTGGAGGTATGAAGCTGAAACTTATATCAATTACTCAGGTCTACTGTCCCTTGAAGCTGTGAAAAAATCAAACTTCTAAGTCAACGCAATCAAAAGATACAGCCGTTTATGCCGCAAATTTTCGACACTTGCAAGGGAATCAAAACCTACAGGGTGCTTCCCGTGAACTCAGAATCTTGAAATTTGGTACGAAGCAACGTCTTATAGCATAGATAAAGGAAAAATTACGAAAACCATAAATTTTTAGTTACATCACAAAATATTTTTTTTTTACGGAACCCTCGGTGCGCGAGTCCGACTCGCACTTGGCCGGTTTTTTTTTAGTCTTCCTATACTCTTACTCTTATACCAACCCACATTCAATACTCAAAACCTTCCTCACGACATTTTCCTCATTCCTCCCCATCTAAGTCCTGACTGACTGATTGACTGACTGACTCATCAACGCCCAGCCCAAACCCTTGGACCTAGAAACCTGAAATTTTGCACAGAGGTTCCCTTTATAATGTAGACAAGGAATAAGAAAGGATTTTTCGAAATTCAACCCCTAAGGGAATTAAATAGGGGATGAAAGTTTGCATGGAAAATCGTCATTTTCACGCGGGCGAAGCCGCTGGCAAAAGTTCCTCATATCATATAATACCACGACAACCGATTTCCACACATGTTTTCAGTCACCGGCCCCATTTTCAGACTAAACGGGTATTTTGTCGTTTACAAATTGACGTAAGACATTATGTTCACACCACGCGCTCTTGTCAAGGTCAAAAGGTAGGATAGATTTTGAGTTCAAGTTCGATTCCATTGAAGGATATAAGACTATACTTCAAATCAGTTCTTGGGTTCTAAAAAGGCCACTTTAGCAGATGATAATATGTATCATAATATGAATTGCGTTAAAAATCGTAAAATGGACTATTTATAATAGTAATAACTGCCTATGTGACCATTTTACAAATTTTAACTCAATTCATTGACCTGCTAATGTGACCATTTTAGACCTACCTCTACTTATAACCATCTACATTCATTCTCAATAAATTTTCAATTATAAACAAACATTCCTCGCCCACAACATCAACTCTTGCGCATATAGAAACTCATTAAACTCGTCCATTCCACCGCACACTCGCTCACAAACAGCTAAAGTGTTGAGTGTCGTATTTTTTCGTCACGTCGCGCTGTGAGCGATGTTTCGACGTCGTCGGCTGCGCTTGCACCGCCTTCCTTCACGCGTTTCGTTAGTTGCACGTGGATAGAGTTTTACTAGATGAGGTATGATAGGGAAGCAAAAAAAAGTATCTAAGTAGTAATCATCATCATCATCATCATTTCAGCCAAAAGACGTCCACTGCTGGACATAGGCCTCCCCCAGGTGTCGCCACATTGACCGGTCCCGTGCGTCTCTCGTCCAGCGGGTCCCCGCAACCTTGACCAGGTCGTCGGTCCACCTAGTGGGAGGCCTTCCAACGCAACGTCTTCCGGTTCGCGGTTCTAAGTAGTAATGCTATAAGTGCTATAACTTTACTTTACATACCTCCACGACCTCCGTACTATTACTTAGTTTTGAGTATGAATGTGGAGGGGTATAAGAGTAGACGATCAGATCAAAGACACGATGGATGGACTATGTAAAGGATGATATGGCAAGAAAGGAGGTGTCGGTTGGGATGACGAGAAATAGAAGAGTGTGCAAGAAGAAAACATGCTGTCCGACCCCAAAAGTCTTCAATCCCGCGTAACGGGGCTCCGTGGACGTGCTGACGGAAACGCTAACCTTAGACGGTCAACGTCAGGGGCACCCCGAAGTTCGGCTAGTTAGGTTCCTGTAAACCCTGCAGACAGAAATAGGAGCCCAGCGTAGCGGGACTTCGTTGAGCTGTTGACGGAAACGCTAACACTAGACGGTCGACATCAGGGGCACCCCAAGGTTCGGTTAGTTAGGTTCCTGTAAATTAGGCAATAGATTGATGATAATGTTAACATTGAGTCTCTTTATGCAAATAACATTGGTCTCCCGCACAAAGGAAGGGAAGCCTTAGTCCTGCAGTGGGTCACTAATGGCTAATGATAGGTGGCGCAGTAGCTCAAGCAGTTGACTGCTGCACTGCGTGTCGCCAGTTCGATCCCCTCACGGAACAAATATTTGTATGGCCTACAGATAGTTGTTTCGGGTCGGGGTATTTTTGTATGTGAGTTTAAATGTTTGTGAATGCACCCACGATACAGGAGAAATTCCTAGTGTGCGGCAACTTTCAATAAATTAAAAAAAACGGATTAGCCATAGCTTCAAAAGATTAGGTAACTACACTCTTATCGCTTCTAGTAGATCAAGACTCGTTGTCATCGTCAACACAATGAGACTTTTACCGATTGTGTGATAATACTAAGCCTCAAAACGTCGCACGCGTACCTCACTCATGATTTTCCAGTTAATGCGTCTCTTGTGTTTATGGTAACCTACCATTTTTTGTGACAGCCATGTGGAAGATTACTAGGTACCTATGCCTTATTTTTGACTAACTTCAAAAAAAGAAACGGTTTTAAAAAAAAAAGAAAAACGAGTAACATAAGAAAGGGGAGGCCTATATCCAACAGTGGTTGATTCAGGGCTGAATTAAATGATAAAGCTACTTAAAATAAATACAGTGCTTAATTAGGCAATATTCAATAGCGATTTTCTTTTATTGCATGGATTAACGTTTTACGTTTTCAAGAACATAATATTTTGCAAACCATATTTTTATTCTTATCTCAGAGTATAACCCGTTTTTTACGGGAAATATGCTTTTTTTCTCTGTGTATTCGTATTAATTTTGCGTTGTGGATTATATATAGCCCATTCCCTCTCATAGAGAGGAGGCCTATGTCCCAGCAGTGGGAACATTCTAGGCAGATGATGAATCAGTATTAATTTTAGATTGTACGAAGCTATACTATCACAATTAGCAACATTATAACGATTTTCTCTTGGCAAATAACGGTTTGTACTTTGAGATAAGACCTATTTCGTAATTGTGTGGCTTCCTAAATAAATATCAACATAGTAGGAGAAAATCACTTGTAAAAGTTGCTGCGTGTAAACATATTTGTGCTCGACTGTACACACTATAATATATATTTGCACATGCTAACTTAACAATTCTATGTTATAACTCCGTTATTAAATTCAAGGAAATATCGTAACATGAATTACGTGTACATATGTACAATTATACATCGTGAATCAATCAGTATGCATTCAAATACATACATATTTATGTGCATGAATGAACAACATATTTACATGCAACTTTCATTAAGTTATGTTTTGGTAAAATTATGTTCGATGAAATGAAGTTACATTTCATCAAGTCATCATTTAGTCAAGTAAACTGAAACGGGATCTACGCGGGTGAAACCGCGGGATGTCCGCTAGTAATAAATAAATTGATACAAACAATATTTCACACAACTGTCCTCCACATTTTCACAACAATAAACGCACAATTAAACAATTATAGGCTCTGAATTCTCACTAATGCCTGTATTTACATGTGGTAATCGCATGACAACATACAGTTACGTGTATGAGCGTGTATGAGAGATTTGTATGGGTGAGACACGCAGGCGTATGAACTCATTTTGTAAAACTAGGTACCTGGGTTGTTGGTTTCATCATGTTTGGATTACAGGGGTTTCTGAAAGCCTAAGGTATTAACGAATAGGTACATTTTTAGTCAAACAAAAAGATGGGAAGATGACCTCAAAAAGGTAGCGGGTCCAGAGTGGACGAGAATAGCGAGAGACAAGCTGAAATGGAAAACTTTAGAGGAGGCCTATGTCGAAAGACAAGCTGCGAATTGAAACCGATCGTGTAAGATGTGTATTGTAAAAATTGTAAAATAGCAATAAAGGCTTATTTTATTTTTTACTAGCTTTTGCTAAAATGACGATTTTTGCTTTTGTTAAAATGACGATTTTTCGTACAAAGTTTCATTCCCTATTTAACTCCTTTAGGGGATGAATTTCGAAAAATCCTTCCTTATTCCTTGTCTACATTATAAAGGGAACCTCTGTGCAAAATTTCAGGTTTCTAGGTCCAAGGGTTTGAGCTGGGCGTTGATGAGTCAGTCAGTCAGTCAGGACTTCTCTCTTTATTTATATCGATTTTTATTTTACATTTTTAGTTCTTATGGTCCAATGGTCCGAAAAACAGACAACCAGTCTTTCTATCGGGTATCGTATTACCCAGTTTTATCTGGGTCGTGGAGGTCAGATAGGCAGTGGCTTAATATAAAAAAAAGTAAAAAACTAAAACCCGACTACGACAAAAAAACGACGCTGTCGTAGTCGGGTTTTAGTTTTTTACTTTTTTTTTATTTAAACAATTTTGGTGTTAATTTTTTTTTACTCTTGACTTTTTGTCCGCTAGAGGGCGTGATTATTAATTTGAGCAATATTTTGGAAATGTACGAGTGAGACCCTTTCAAATGATACCAAACACGACGTATTTATCTCCATTTTTATTTTTTAAACCTTACTTTTTGTCCTCTAGAGGGCGCCAAATCGCTTTTTGTGACACGCCACGTAGCCTATGTTCAGCGGAAAATTAAGACGGTTCTAACGATACCTCATATGTCGAGTTCCGATAAGTAGATTAGAAGCTACGAGGGAACAGATGAAGATACTTACATACAAACATACATACATACATACATACATACATAGCCAGTCAAAATTGGTTTATTTTATGTAGTCCAAAGTCGTCATCATGCCCTATTACAATACGTAATTTACGATTTTTTTATCTATGGCCAATTTACACCCTACTTTTCTGCCTACACAACAAATTTTAAGCAAAAACATAAAAAATATACAAAACTATTAACAAAAAACATAAGAATCTAGGCAGGTTTCACATGAATACTATAAACATAACATATTACATAAGTTGGCACTTTCCAAAATCTTTAGATATGGACGGACATCCTTTCGTAATATGCATGAGTTGTACGGCAACGCCTGATTTCACTGCATTGTGTTATAGTGAGCACATTTTCATCTCTTTTTAGCCGACTTTAAAAAAAAAAAAGTCAAAAATAAATCAGTTTCTGAAGTCGGTGACTTTTGTTTGTTTGATTTCATTTTTTTGTCACCGACTTCAGAAACTGATTTATTTTTGACTTTTTTTTTTGAAGTCGGTTTTATTTTTTGTTAAAAAGTTTTTATTTTTCACTTTTTAGTGGTTCACATGTTCATGGGTCATAATGTGGACAATGTAGTATTTTTTTTGAGTTTTGTTGATTTTTCAAAAACCGCTTGTCCGATTTTGATAAAAAAATTATGGGACCATTTGCGAAGTATACCCTTTCCAATAAAAAAAGATTTTTTCAAATCGGTTAGCAAGTGACGGAGTTATGCCCAAACAAACATAAAAAAAAAAAAAACAAACATCCGAATTGAGAACCTCCTTCTTTTTTTAGAAGTCGGTTAAAAAAGGAGGAGATCCTTAATTCAGATCACTTGTATTTTTTTGTTGTTTTTTTTTTTGTATGTTTGTTTTTCCGTCACTTCTGAATCGATTTGAAAAATATGTTTTTATCCAAAAAGGCATACTTTCCGATTATTTTATTTTTATTCTTGGCCTATTTAAACTAATGTATTATATAGAGGAAATAATTTTTTTTTTGTTTATGATATTTTCAAAATACACGTGGACAAAGTCGCGGGCGGTTTTGTTGACGCAAAAATCTCAATCATGTGACCTGCAAAATAATAAATTGCGAAAACAAAATCTACTTATTTTTTTTTATTCTATATGAAATGATTATGTACAAGGTCAAAACTATGACCGGCAGTAGGGCAACATAGATTAATTAAAAATTGTAAGAGTGTCACGAAGTTGAGTGTTGAGTGTGACTGGCCTGATGGTCTAGTGGTTAGTGACCCTAACTGCTATGCCGGAGGTCGTGGGTTCGATTCCCACCCAGGACAAATGTTTGTGTGATGAGCACGATCATTTGTTCTGTGTCTGGGTGTAATTTATCTATAATATGTATGTATTTAGAAATATATAAGTATGTTTATCAGTTGTCTAGTACCCATAACACAAGCTCTGCTTAGCTTGGGACTAGATGGCGTTGTGTGATAGTTGTGGAATATTATTATATTATTATTAAAGTTAAAAAAAAAAACAATATTGATACGTCAGAAGAAGATGATTTAATTTTGTTAAAGGAGTGGAAATTTCAGTAGAACTAAAGTTAACACATCTTGCAAGATGACGTGTCAACGGAGGTACTCAATTCAACGCGTGTAATTTTTTTTATACAAAATGTAGTTTAAATAATAAATCGGTATCGAGTATCAACTAATTGAAATTCCGCTCTAGGGCAGTCAAAAGCACGTGCGTCGATTTCTAAACAAACTAGTGTATAATAAACAAATGATAGGACTTGTTCTCCATTAAAAAAGTTTTTCTCAAAAATGGTATGTAATGTTGCCATAACATCTCTAAAAAGTATCCAGAAAGTGAACTTTACCGGAGACTTATTCACAACTGTCCAGTAAGAAGCGAGATTTTAAATTTGGAATCTCCTACTGTCCAGTAAGTAAGTATGTAATTTACTTACTGGACACTAGGTCATCCTCTTTAGATCTGTTTAGAAAAAAAAACATAGTACCAGACACAGATTAGAGTTTAGCCATTATAACATGGTTATAGAAGGGAGGTTCCAAATATATATCTATCTCTCTTTTTGGTATGACATTTATAGTGTGGGATTTTATGATAGTATTTAGTAATTTCAGTTTATTAAAAAGTTTTTTCTAAAGTTGTTTCCTAAACTGCCTCGTTGGTCTAGTGGTCGCAAGCTCGACTGCAGAGCGTGAGGTCCTGGGTTCGATTCCCGGGTCGGCCAAAAAGTGCTATTGTGTTTTTCACATATGAATGTAACCTTCAATATTAATTAAACGAATTTGTTGTTAAACTTTCTTTAATTTTTGAGAAAAGCATTATACAAACCTCAACCAGTAAGAAAGCCATCCTGGCCTCGTATATAACCAGACCTCACCTGCGGTTCGGTCCGGTTAACTCATACTTGGCCAGGAAGGCTTACTTACTGGATTCTGCAGTAATGTACTATTAATGAGTTAAAATTAGCAATTTTTTGCCTGCTATCTCTAAGTCAATACATTGATTTACATCCAGTCTCCCAGATCAGCGTAGGTATGTGTAATTGTGTATGTGTTTTTAAGGTTCAAAATCAAATCCTTTTTTTATTTTAATTAGTCACAATATTCATATTATTGTACAAAATTATATACATGTATATAGTGGTTTTAGGGACCCTTCTGAAGCTTTACTTTTTAGACTTTACAAAAGTTGTTACAAAAATTAGGATACTGTATTTATTTTTTCGGAATTCCTATAATGTAGGCAAAATTAATGTAACAGCATTATCTAGGATAGTGTTAAGTCCATTAAAAAAGTCACTGATACACAGATAATACGAAACAAAGAGCAAAACGCAATTAACTGCATTAATATTGCGCGAAAAACGGTTGTAAACGCACACTTGGCTCGTTACGTACATCGTGGAAACTTTCGTTTTGTTTTGAACGCATATCATTACTGTTACCTTAAGTAACATAACACGCCTATAATAACATTGTCCAGGGGGCTTAAATGACGTCATTAAGCAGTATTGTTTGAATGCCACTCCAGTGTTTGAAAGGGTTGCTGAATTTGTTTGAAAAAGTCACCGCGACCCTAGAACACTAAGGACATTAGAAGCAACACGAATGGGTTTTCGTCAGTAAGAGTCTGACATACCCTACAGCTCAACCCAGAGCGTTAGAAGTCATTTGATGATTACCAAGCAATAAAAAAATGGGGTTTGAAAGAGACGGAACTATCTAACGCCATTTCTTTTCCACTCCAGAATAAAAAAAACCGGCCAAGTGCGAGTCGGACTCGCGCACCGAGGGTTCCGTAAAAAAAATATATTTTGTGATGTAACTAAAAATTTATGCTTTTCGCAATTTTTCCTTTATCTGTGTTATAAGACGTTGCTTCGTACCAAATTTCAAGATTCTGAGTTCACGGGAAGTACCCTGTAGGTTTTGATTCCCTTGCGAGTGTCGAAACTAAAAACTAAAATCCGTAAAAAAAATATATTTTGTGATGTAACTAAAAATTTATGCTTTTCGCAATTTTTCCTTTATCTGTGTTATAAGACGTTGCTTCGTACCAAATTTCAAGATTCTGAGTTCACGGGAAGTACCCTGTAGGTTTTGATTCCCTTGCGAGTGTCGAAACTAAAAACTAAAATCCGTAAAAAAAATATATTTTGTGATGTAACTAAAAATTTATGCTTTTCGCAATTTTTCCTTTATCTGTGTTATAAGACGTTGCTTCGTACCAAATTTCAAGATTCTGAGTTCACGGGAAGCACCCTGTAGGTTTTGATTCCCTTGCGAGTGTCGAAAATTTGCGGCATAAACGGGAGTATCTTTTGATCGCGTTGACTTAGAAGTTTGATTTTTTCACAGCTCCAAAAGACCATAGACTTGAGTATTTGATATGAATTTCAGCTTGATACCTCCACGCGTTCCTGAGAAAAAGGGTCTTGACAGACAGACAGACGGACAACAAAGTGATCCTATAAGGGTTCCGTTTTTTCCTTTTGAGGTACGGAACCCTAATAAGACAACTCTGCTTTAAGAAGTCATGATAAGCCACCAGGAAATGATTTCATTCAAACATTAACAGACGCTTTTTAATTCAACATTTAAAAATCCATACCGCTACCTCGAGCTCAAAATATTAGCATCCAAAACCAACCCTACATCTCTCTTAGACCTAAAAGATATTTCAACAAAAAGGGACTCACCTCTTTCAGCAAATCCATCACTCGCTCCTGATCCAGTTCCAAGATCCTGAAGCGCCTGTTCATCACCAACATCATTTAATCCAAAATTCTGATCACGAAACACAACATTATCATTAAATCCACCTGGTCCTCCATGAGAATTTGTCTGCACTGAATTAACACTTTCCGACGCGTATGGGAAGACCACTCGAGGACTCCTCGGCTTCCAACCAGCGTAATACCCATTCCTAACCGAAGGAGCGAAGGGGTTCACCGGGTAAGGATCAAAGGCGTAGTTAGGGGCATAAGTCCGACCAAAACGGCCTTGGTAGTAATGAGGATGGTTCGAATAAGGTCGAAAACGCGGCGACGGTTCATAGAACCTTTCGTTTCCAGAGGGCAAGTCTTCATTCACTTTTTTGGACAGATCACCGTCTTCAGGAGACGTGAATTCGTAATCCGGCTGATCGTCGAACTTGATTTTGGAGTAGTTCTTGTCTAGAGTCAGATCTATTTCTCCCTTTCCGAACGGTTGATGGTTTTCGTCTTCGTCCAGGAATAAGACTCTAGATTGCCGCGCTCTTGTCCGTCTGTACAAGTTCTTGGGCACAAACATGACGTTTTTATACGGCTTCTGATAGACTAGGCTGAGCGCCCGACTCGGCTCCACAGCGGCAACCGACGCCACTACCAACAGTATAACTTTCCATCTATTTTCGCTGAACATGTTGTCTCGGTCAGTGCACTGTTATTTTCACTTTCATTTCTTACGTTCCAAAGGGTGTTTTTTTTAGTATATTTTTTTTAGTTTCCTTTTTTTAGTACATGTTTTGGGGTGCGCGGTTTTTTTTTTAGTTTTCTGGTTATTGGTTGCGTTTCATAGCTGTGTGTCGGGACGTGTTACGCGGGTGACCGTCGGCGGGGGACTGGTTGGTCGCGACGCTTGTAGTGCTGCGCTTGTGTTCGTTATATAAAAATGTATGATTGTGACGTTGAGTTTATGTAATACTGGTGATTAGTGATAGTACGTTGCTTGGCAACTCTGTTTGAGGATACCTGAAAGTGCTACTTTCAGATTTGTTGGTTTCTTTGTATGGAGACTAAGGTTTCAGTGTTGTATGGGTGGTGTATTACAATTATTACAAAGTTATGAATTTATTGTTAGATTTTTTTAGAAAACAAAGTTTAAATATAATTTGCAAAGCAAGTTTTGGTAAATTTTGAACAGGTTTATGCTCAGTTAATTGCAATAGGCTTGCTCTCTATTACATGGGATTAAAATATTACTGGTGAAATGTGGGTATACTATTAGGCCTACCTAACCCTTCGGGCATTACAGGCGTGATGTTGTCAAATACTTGAATAATAGGGGATCGGACAGGGTCAAAATAATATGATTCTGTTTAGTCCGTAAGTTAGATTATCGAAAAATATTGAATACGTGTTTTTTGTTTTATCAAATCAATAAAAAATGACGAAGATGAAACGCGTCAAAGATCTTGGAGTGGGGCTTGAAACGTCACTTGTGTCGTCAAAATGTACTATCATATGACGTCACACGAGTTTTTGAAGCACTGTATCGTCTTCATTTTAAGTTTACGTGAAAAAAGAAAAAATACGTGTCCAATAATTTTTGGAAATCTATCTGACTGACTAATTAGTTTTTTTTTGTCCGATCCCCTATTGTCTGCAAAAATGGTCCTTTGTCACCCAAATCAGTCAAAATATTAAAGTCGGTATTTTTTTTTCCCGAATCACAAAATATGAGTTGAAAATTTCATTTAGTTAAACTTCCTCTAACGAACTGAGCCCTCGTGGTGGATTTCAGCCCACAAACTCAAAGAGAGATGTTTCCCAGCATTGGGATCTCTATGTGCAGCAGCTATTTAATATTTACAAAAGACTTTAGGTCAAACGGTTAACACAAATGACATCATCGATATAAAATAAAGAAGAAAGTTTCTTTAGATATACGAGTGTGTTATGTGTAGGATTGGAGGAAAGAGGTAGAATTTTATTGTAATAATATGCAGTAGACTCACTGCCAGCTTTTGTGTATTTGAATAAACTGTTTTTAAGGTGATTCCTTCATTGTAGAGAGAGCAGTGGTGGCCCAGTGGTGAAAACTCTGACTTTCGAGCAGTATGTCGTGGGTTCTAACCGGACCTAGACAGGCACATAACTTTGTGTAATTTATTTCATCACCGCTGCTCTCAAAACGGTGAAGGAAAACATCGTGAGGAAACCAGCATATCTTAGAACTAAAAATTTGAAGACATGTGACATCTACATCCCGCACTGGGCCCGCGTGTTGGATTATAGCCCATCCCTCTCCCAGAGAGGAGGCCTGAGTCCCTGCAGTGGGAACATTATAGGCTGATGATGATGACTGTTTAAGGGTAAACAAGCCAACGGCACGAACTAGTTGGTGGGCGGGGCTAAAATGCATGCTATTTCATCCGACATCACGAGCGAAATGCATAGAGCGAAAGAGACACAACTAAAACGGGAGCGCGATTGTTTCTATGCAGACCTTTGGTGGTATGGATACCATGAAAAATCCATTGAATGTATCTGTTCAAAATAAAATAATTTGAATTCTTTAATATCTAATCTATGTCTGTATGGTTTCGCTTTTTTCATTTTCGTACTATATACGTTACTTATTTACGCCCAAAGATGGTTAAAATTAGTGCTAAAATATGAAAGTTTCGACGCTCATAACTTCCAAACCAATATTTTTTTCCAGTTCTGCTTCCATAGAGACCTAGATAATGACAAGACCAGTTGATACAATTTTTAATTTTGAACCTACACCATCAACCAGAGGAGTAATCACCATACTACGTTTGTATGGAAGAATGACTGGTTTGTGCAACCTTAAGTAGTAGTAGTTACTGTATCGTTGGTCCAGTGATCGCAAGTGAGACTGCTGAGCAAGAGGTGGGTTCGATTCTCAGGTTGGGCAAAGTATTATTGATAAATAATAATGATAAATGATGTTTATTTTGTAAATAGGTTTTTACAAACGCTTTTACTAGTAACTTTCGAACCCACGACTCACTGTTCGTAAGTCGGGGCCGCAACCACTGGGCCACCACTGCTTAAACATAATTATCATTATAAAGCTGAAGAGTTTGTTTGTTTGTTTGAACAATTTAACAATTAATTTATGTTGGATAGTCGATTTATCGAGAAAGGTTCTATGCTATATTTATGTGACGCCGACGAAGTAGCGTGGGTCAGCTAGTATTATTATAAGTCAGCCTTAATGCCTCTTTAGTGAAAACAATCCACAAAGCAAACTGTGAGAAAGGTCCACAAAAGCCAGTGGATGGTACCATCATATCGAATTGATAGCACGCCTGATTACTTGGTCACAGTTCGGTAGGCATTATTTATCATTATAGTTATTAAAGGGGCTTTAATTTGTTCAGTTTATAGTGGTTTTTGATAGTTTTGTTATTTATTATTGGTGTAAATGTTTAGGGTAATCCCCTAATTCCCTGCCTGCGTCGGTTTTTCCGAGTTCATATAACCCTAATCTGTTTAAGTCGCGAGTAAATAGGCTTCTTCTGGGTAAGCTCGTTCCATCGTCGACCTCATCTCTGCCCCTAGGGCAAAATTGAAGTCAAGAGCAAGCCCATTTATAATAAAAAAAAACCTACTTACTGACTTCCATTTTTGGTTATTAATTGGAGGTTCCAAAGTGTTCCTTTCTTCTGTGTTCCAAACAAAAGTTATGTTTTTTTTTTATATTGGACACTCAAATAGGATCGAACGTCTCATTGCACTATTGGTTGCAAGCGTGGCTGCTTACCATGAGGTTCTGGCTCGTTTTCCGGGTTGGCTAAGTCACTGGGTTTTTCCGTCAGGGATTTCTGAGTAGCAACCACAGAGTCGAATTTCTGCCTAGTTGATTGATGGCAATAGGCTCGACCCTACTACATGGGACTGGAACTTACCTGGCGAAATGTGGGTGTTATTTGGTACGCCTCTGCCTAACCCTTCGGGGATTACAGGCGTGATGTTATTTTATGGTCCCCTGTAACATTTGATTCAAACATAACTGACAAAACGGTGGTATAGGTAAACCACGAAATAAACCTTCGAAAATTCTTCATTATCGAAAACATCGTGAGGAAACCGGCATGTCTTAGAAACAAAAAAAAACGAATTGTGACATCTGCCCATCCGCGCTGGGCCCACGTGGTGGACCCATAGCCCATCCCTCTCCTAAAGAGGAGGTCTGAGTCCCTGCAGTGGGAACAGCAGCACTGCAGCTCCACGTTCATGTGCCACATTTTTTACAAGAAGAAAGAAGATTACAGATGAAATATCATGCTTATCCTCTTGTCCGCTAAGGCACCTCCAGGAGATTTATAACAATGGCTTTTTAATAGGGGATCGGACAAAAAAAAACTAATTAGTCCGTCAGATAGATTTCCAAAAATTATTGAACACGTATTTTTTCTTTTTTCACGTAAACTTAAAATGAAGACGATAGATACAGTGCTTCGAAAACTCGTGTGACGTCATATGATAGTACATTTTGACGACACAAGTGACGTTTCAAGCCCCACTCCAAGATCTTTGACGCGTTTCATCTTTGTCATTTTTTATTGACTTGATAAAACAAAAACACGTATTCAATATTTTTCGAAAATCTAACTTACGGACTAAACAGAATCATATTATTTTGAATAAGGCGTATGATCTCTTAATAAATAATGTTTTTCCACTCCTCGGCTATTCGTTACTGATTAATTTCGTTGCGGGATTCAAGACAGTTCAATCGTTTCTCTGGGACTTCATTGTCTCGGCGCTTTTCTTGTGGTCGCCACTGTGGATTCGGGCTATCAGGAATTACAATGGTTTGGGAATAGTGAAGCAGGCTTGTCCCAAAAAATATGATTTGAAAAATTGCACACGGCGTCTTTTGAAACTCTTTTTTATACACAAATGACTCATGCCATATCTTATTTGAAAACAGACATATGGCTTGACTCCAAATTTCTTTCACTCCAAAAACGAACACTAGATACACTCACACGACTTAGTTAACAATCTGACATTAATAGCATTTATTTCGAAGCATTAAAGGCGAATTTTGCAATTCACATTTCACCTGTGGACCCTGTGGTTGACTGTACTGTACAAAAACGGCTTTAAAAAGAAATCTAATAACAAATAGATGCTATTTCGAAGCATTAAAGTCTAATTTCGCAGTTCTTTAACCTGTAGTTGACAGTACTGTACAAAAACGGCCTCACAAAGAAATCTAATAACAAATACATTCGTTTGCCACGACTACCATAAAAGAAAGAATGTACAGTCGAACAAGCTTATAAATATACAGCCAGCTAACTTGCATTCCCGTCGGGGCTGCGGATTGTTCGAAAAAGATACCGCGGCCTCGGCACAAGGGCCAAGAAGGAACATGGGTGGTTTTTATTCAGTAGAAGTCTGACACTCCCTGTCGCTCTGCCCAGAGCGGGAGGGGTTATTTTATGATTTACCACACCCAAAAAAAGAAAAGGTAGCTTGCATTTACTTTTAAAATTATACAGATACATTTAGAGACAAATGTCAAAACGATACAGCGTTTGACATGAGTCGCTAAGTGCAATTTAAAACGCTTTATAAAACACTACCTGTTACCAGCGGCTTCACCCGCTACAACTCGAAAATGATCCCACGGGAAAATAAAATCGGGATAAAAACTATTCTACGTGTTAATCCAGGTTATAAACTATCTGTGTACAAAATTTTATTCAAATCCGTTTAGAAGTTTTTGCGTGAAAGAGTAACAAACATACACACTCACAAACTTTCGCCTTTATAATGTTAGTGTGAAAATTGCAATCAATATTTTCAGTGTACTAGAATTTTAAAGATTTCTGCCTGTATACTTATTAGGTTGTTCGGCTGTACATATTTTATGTTCACGACAAAGCTATAAAGGTGAATAGAAACCCATAGGTTATAGTGTTTAATGTGGGCTGTATGAGTTGTGTGAGTTGTATGGCTTGTATGGGTTGCTGACGGTTCTCTATTGTGTCACCTAACTTTTTTATCCATAATTTAAAATGCCATAACTTTCTTTGTCCTAATCATCATTTGTCCGAATGATAACTTACCCGAACTAAATATCACATAATATCACATGCTATAAAATTGAAATCCCTAAATATAATATGTCCTAAATCCATTTGTCATAAATATTACAATCAATAATATACGAAAGACATAAAATCGTTTTCCATAAAAGTTTTAAGTCCTAAATTAAAATAACATAATGTTTATTTATCATAATAATATTATTAGAACAAAGTATAACAAAGCTTTTGGTCACGTCACTCATACATGCAACGCATGTTGTACTCCATGACGCGCGCTCGCTTCGCTCGCATATTACATAACACTATTGTCTTCTGTCCCCGAAGTGCCGGGCCTCCGCCGGCCTCCTTCGTCGGCCTACGGCCCGGTGCCCATACCGCCCATAAAGGATACTGTCGCGAGACGGTGATTCATCCACTTAGCGGACGACTAGCAACAGCCTATAATTTTGGTTATTCATCCGGCTAATCGGACGACTAATTAATTTTATTCATCCGCTAATCGGACGACTAGACACTTCGAATTTTTTTTAGGACTATAAAATTTATTATAAACGAACATTCGGAATAATACACATTAGGTAAAGCAATAGTTAGGACATATTAATTTAGGTCATGTAAAATTAGGAGATTCAATTATTATAGTAATCGATATTATGACAGAATACTTTTAGAACTAAAGATAATTATGTTAAACAAAATTTCGGCAATTTGAACATTATGGTTAATGAAGTTTATGGCAAACGTGTTATGGATAATGATTTTCGGACAAACAATTTTAGGAGAAGTAAGGGAGTACCGTTGCTGACCCCACTGGCATTGTGCAATAGAAGTTGTCTGTTGCTGCTTCCGTGCAATGGGTAGAGGAAGTGGTGTTGAAACGAGACAATCTAAGTAGTTATAAATAATAAATACTCATAGTTAATAATAATATATATAAATAACTGATCTTACTAGCCTGTGAGCTTCATGAGCATGAAATGATTATAAAATATTTGAATCGTGTTTTGTTAAGAATTTCAATATTTCCATGAAAATCGGTCCAGCCAAGACAACAGTTTTAGATTTAACGCAACAAAAAGACAAAAGAGCAGAAGCACTATAGTTATGAAAATGTAGACATACTAACTGTTACCAGCGGCTTCACCCGCTACAACTCGAAAATTATCCAACGGGAAGATAATATCGGAATAAAAACTATTCTATGTGTTAATCCAGGTTATAAACTATCTGTGTACCAAATTTTATCCAAATCAGTTCAGTAGTTTTTGCGTGAAAGAGTAACAAACCATCCATCCATCCGTACTTACAAACTTTCGTGTTTATAATATTAAGTAGGATTTCTTGAAATTGATCAGGTTGGAAACAGTTTTAAATTACAGACTTTTTTAATCAAATATTTGTCAATAGGAACCGGAAAATTATGGAGATCGCATCGCATTACTGACAACTCGCCTACATCACTTTTCCCTGTCGGAAGTCGAACCTAGGGCTTCATATTCAGCAGTCGCTCTTAAAACCACTAGACCCAACAACACAACAATATTATCCCATGCCCAAACATATTATCTTAAGCCTCAAAAGCCTTTACTTTATTCGCGTGTAACTTTAGAAATTAATTACTCAATTTTAACGAGTTTCACACAAGAATTACATGTATTTTCTTTACTTCAATCGTTTGATTGATTGACACCAATCGTGTCATTGATTGACACCAATCGTGTCAGGGACGTTTGTAAGGAATGTACATTTCCTATGTTTTTATGAAAACTATCAAATGAAAGAAAGAAAGAAAGAAAAAAATATTTATTGTCGCAGAAAATGCAAATAATTTATTGTGGATCATAAGTTCATAAGATTAATTAGTTGCAGGTAAGTCTGATATGGGAGCAGTGGTGGCCCAGCGGTAGCGGCCCCGACTTACGAACATTAGTCGTGTGTTCGAACCCGGGCAGGCACATTAATTTGTGTAATTTATTTCATCACCGCTGCTCTCAAAACGGTGAAAGAAAACATCGTGAGGAAACCGGCATGTTGTAAAACCAAAAAATCGAAGACATGTGACATGTACACACGGCTACACATCAAGCTATACAAAACCAGTTAATCTTGGCCTCACTTTAGTAGATCTTTTTGCACAATGAACGATCAGATTATACTGGTTTTGTATAGCTTGATGTGTAGCCGTGTATACCAACCCGAACCCGCGTGGTAGATTATAGCCAAAACAATTTCCTATTATTTATTTATTTATTTAATCAGTTACTTGCTGCACTTACAGTATACACCAACGCGTGCAGCAAGTCAATATTATATACACTAACTTAAAAAAATGACTAACCGATCAAAAGAAAACTGTTAAATTTATAGAGTCGTAGTCTTATGATCCTGAATACATGCAGCTATTTTTTAGCCCATTAACCTAAAAATAATTAAGAAGGGAATGGATTGACTGCTATTCTATTCTGAATGGAATTCGATTAAAAAATATACTTAGTACCTTTATTGTATTGCTTCTCAATCTTAGTCCCGTTTGTTGACTAGGTTGCCCCCTTTTACATGAAATCTAATATTTGACCCTTTTTTTTTTTTGGTGGGTGGAAAATCATCGAATAACCCCCCCGCTCTTGGGCAGAGCAAAGGGGAGTGTCAGACTTCTACTGACTAAAAACCAAACCCATGTTCCTTCTTCGCCCTTGTGTCGGAGCCGCGGTAACCTTTCGATATCCACAGCCCCGTCGGGCGTCGTCCCTTGCCGCCCCTTCCAAAATATTTGACCCTAAGGTTGACTGGTAGAGAATGCCTTGTGGCATTAAGTCCGCCTATGTACCACGTTTGTGCATGAAGTTTAAATAAATAATAAATAAACCAAACAGTTCTACCTACCCCATATAAAAAAACAAGCGTAATGGTATCAAGCAACAAAGCAGCGCCATCTATCTATATAAATAAACAACTGAATGAAGCCTTTCTCTACATAGAGTTGTATAGCGAAGTGGAGGCTCTCTTTATTGGTCGATGTTATGTAGAGTTCATAGATGTCTCTTTTAATGATGTTGTGTTTAATTAAGATTATTTAATTAGTAAATAATAAGTACTTATTTTTAATTTGTAATATTACTGTTATGACAGACAACTCCTGTAATTATACATTATTCATCATTCAGAAAAGGTAAAAAAAAAACTGTAAATAATTTGTTAAGTACCTACTAAATTATAATAAATGGAGTAAATAAAATTATGTTGGTTACTGAAACTTTATTTAAGTTTACCTTCAATTTCTCTTACTGAACCGTTCTTGTATATTGTTATGTCAGTAACTGAATTTGAACTAGTTTTTTTTAAGCTATTGCATAGCTTCTATCGCGGGCCTTGAGCGTGGAGAGCGAATCCAGAAATTCCGTAACGAAAATTTTCAACCAGGTTGCTATGGTTACGGAAAATAACAAGGTTGTCAACTGAGGTTGTCAAATTAAATAATTAATTATTTGCATAAGTTGATAAAAAATGCTATGCAATAGCTTTACCGCGGCAGTCTCCGAGTGCCACATTTAGTTTTTTTAATAGTGATGTTTCCTGACTACTTAAAATATCAATTTGTTTAGTCCGTCAGTTACATTATCGAAAAATATTGGACACGTGTTTTTTGGTTTATCAAATTAATAAAAAATAACGAAGAAAAACGTATCAAAGAAGTGAAGTGGGGGCTTATGACGTCACTTTCTGTTAAAAAATGTCTTACAATATGACGTCACACGAGTTTTCAAAGCACTGTATCGTCTTTATTCTTTGTTTACGTGAAAAAAGAAAAAATATGTGTCCAATATTTTTTGGAAATCTATCTGATGGACTAATTAGATTTTTTTGACAACTATTCAGATCTAAAAATTGGAGTTCAATCATTATTTTGTGATTTCCATTAAAACTTTAACAAAAGACATCAACGCATACGGAAACGCGTTGATGTCTTTTGTATGAAATCACTTTGTTCAAGTCATTCTTGTGACAAGAGAAGTGATAAATGATTTGTGTCTTATCTGAATATAATCACACCTCTTTTCTCGGAAGGTGTAGGCAGAAGTATTGTATGCCCCATCTTGCTAGTCACGTTAAAGTCCCCTGTACATAATCTAATTAATTCGAACCAGGAATATTCAAGACTCAGGCTTACTATACTGTTAGATTGAAAGGAAGCCAACACTCATTAACCTTAATTAATACGACCTCATTAGACAAAGAAAACAAAGGCACACTAAACAAAAAACACTTCGAAAAAAAAAACAGATTTCCTGGTTTTCCTTTTATTTAATTTATCATGTTTGTTAGAGAGATTTCATCCTTATAATTGACCCTAACGATCGATGCAATAAAAATACAGGGTATAATTTTTTCAGATTTTAGCCGGTTCGATTCCCGGGTGTGGGAGAAGAGAATTTTCGAAAATCTTTAAATGCAGTTTGCTTTCTATTCAAAAATAAAGGAATGTTTCCTTTGAGTAAAATTTTCTATCTGCAGTATTAAGAGTACTTTCCCTCCAGGTGGCATTACAAAATTCCACCCAGGTATATAAAAGAAAGTCGTGTTAGTTACACTATTTATAACACAAGAACGGCTGGACGGATTTAGCTGAAAATTGGTAGGGAGGTAGCTAAGAACCAGGAGAAGGATATGTTTTTAAAGTTTTTAAATTATAATTTGGTGCCTCTTTGACTTAGTGGTCGCAAGCGGTATGCTGAACATGAGATCGTGGGTTCGCTTCCCGGGTCGGGCAAAGTGTTATTGGGTTTTTTCATTAGGAATATTTCAGTAAACAGGCACGGAGTGCATTTGTGCCCGGTTGATGGCAATAGGCTCGCCCCCTATTACATGGAACTTAAACATAACTGGCGAAATGTGGGTGTACTATTAGGTACACCTCTGCCTACCCTTTGGGGATTACAGGCGTTATGTTATGTTATGTTATTACAGCTTCATTTAAAACACGTTGAGTGATGACGTCATCGGCGCCGGCGCATCCGAAGTGAAACTGTTCGCGAGAGAGAAATTATAATTTGGTGAGTGAGTCTTCATTGTGGCATATATAGTTTTTGTTTGTATGTATGTGTCTCAGAATACAGAAAGAACCAGAAGCCGCGTTCAACTGTCATTGCAAGCCGCACGCTGAATCCAATACAAAACAAGCGTCCCCCGCCCGCCTCACTTCCCACCCGCGTAATGTGGCAAGCTCAGACATTATTTGCCCGTTTTTGGGGTAACCGTTGAGTGTATTGGAGATATGATATTATTAAATCAAAATTGTCCTTTTCTAAGTAATAATATGTACTTGAAAATCTTAAGAAATAGAGAAGATCTTTAAATAAAAACGGTTTAGATAATTTAATTTTAACATAATTTAATACATGTGTGTGAGACAGGAAGGGGGGACGCTTCCTCTCTCACACACACCACAAATATAAAGTTACGAAATCATAATAGACTAACATAGCACCTATTATGAATGTTATGCAATTCTATCAATACCATATACATACATAGATACGGGCAATAACCTTTCTTTTGTAAAGTCGGTTAAAATACTTTTTTAAAGAAGGTATTATTATACTACACCAAATAAAAGCCCTCGGTAGGTAATAATAAAAAGAAGGGTAAATCAATACTAGTATATTGGCAACACTAACAAAATGGATGCATTATTATCTATGACAATTACAAACTGAACAATTTATTCAATATTATAATAAGGTGATTAGTGAATGCGTTACTTAAATGTGAAATGTGTTCCCATCCTGTTTATTTTTTAGCCCCGCTGCATTTTAACAGATGGGAACGACACAAAACGGCATAATTTAATTTAATTGGACACCTCTAAAACACATTGCGCGCTACGACGTTCAAAGAGTAACTGAGCGGCTGCGTGTCAAACTACTCTGTTTAGGAGTAGTTTTTGTCGCTTCAGTAATAGGCGCGCTTACGGCTTCTGGTTCTTTCTGTATTCTGAGGTATGTGTGTTGTGTTGATGGATATATTAACTTTTGCACTCGGTTTTGCCCGCGTTTTAGTTAAGAATTAAACCTCGGACTCTCCGCTTTATTACAAAAGGTAGATAAACCTGGTTTAACTTAGACTTGGTTTATCTCGCATGCTGTCTCTTTCTTTTGAATATTATTGAAGTGAGACGTCATGCGAGATAAACCAAGTCTAAGTTAAACCAGGTTTAACTACCTTTTGTAATAAGGCGGTTAAGGTACAAGTTGGTAGCCGACTGCACGCAGCAGCAGCAAACGACATATTGTCGTCGCTTCATGTCGTCACGACACGTCGTTGCGTCATGTCGTTTCACTAAAGGGCATATCTCCTGTTGTTTCTGTTATCTATGGGTACTACTGATCTGCAGTCGGACGGCACTGACGTCTGCCGCTCGACGACGCGTCGCTAGCGTCATGTCGCTAACTACGGAGGGAATTTCATAGAAATACGTAGAAACCAGTCGTGTCGCTGCGACATGTCGTCTACTGCTGCTGCGTGCAGTCGGCTACCAACTTGAACCTTTAGGGGCTGTCTCCACGAGCGGTAAAATCGCGGCGATATTATCGTCGTAGCACTTATTTCTATACATTCTCACTCGTCGGGATTCTCTCGCTCGTGAAGACAGTCCCTAAGAAAGTGTATAGAAATACGTGGCACAACGCTTCCTTCAAACTTGTCGAACGTCTAGACAGTAGCGCTTGCCTTGTGTCAATTTGTCTAGGCTCGCGTTGGTCTAAGCTCGGCCAACATGTATTGCAGGCTTAACGGTCTAATTGAAATAAAAGCTTTGAGTTTGAGTTTAATGGGTGATACATATCATACCAAGTTTCCTCCGTGCCTTGGAAAATACGTTAGGCATTGGTGGCTCCCGTCGGGGCTGTGGTTTGTCGAAAGATTAACGCGTCTCCGACACAAGGGCGAGGAAGGAACGTGGGTTTGGTTTTTAGTCAGTAGAAGTCTGACACTCCCCTTCGCTCTGCCCAAGAGCGGGGGGGGGGGGGGGTTATTCGATGATTTTCCACCCACCAAAAAAAAAAGGCATTGGTGGCTGCTGTCGTAGGTAGATCTTTGATATTTATTACAGGTAGTCAGTGGCCTGAAAATCTGGCAACCAGTTATACCAAGAGTTGCCTAATACCCAATACGAATTGGGCTGTGGAGGTCAAATAGGCCTTAGCTCCATGTAAAATACGGTGAAACTTGGTTAACAGGGACCTGGATAAGTTAGAAACCTCTATAACTGGAACTCATGCTGAGGCCCCATGAGACAGATTTGAATATCTGAGACACTGGGTAAGTGGAATACCTCTAGTGAGACAAATTTTCAGGTCCCTTTGAGGTCTCACTTAACCAGGTTTCACTGTACTAGCATTTAGCTGCATCCCGTTAACCCGGAAGCCGACCCCAACATATTTGGGAAAAGACTAGGCATATAATCGTCTTTTTCCTGCCCTTATTCCATTCTATTTGGGGTCGGCGCAACACGCTTTCTTTTTGTTTCTTCCCTGTTAGACGTCACGGTGGCATTAACTCCTTTCTCATTCATATCATTCCTCACACAATCCATACATCTTTTGTTTGGCCTTCCTCTGCCTCCGTCAAAATGTATATCCATCACGAAGTTGACTTTCTTTTAAATTTTCTGTAACATTCAACTTTTCAAACTTCCTGTAAAATACTCATTCATTGCTTTATCCATTCTAGTCACTCCACACATCCATCTCAATATTCTCATCTCTGCTACATACAATCGTTTTTAGGGTTCCGTAGTCAACTAGGAACCCTTAAAGTTTCGCCATGTCTGTCTGTCCGTCAGTCCGTCCGTCCGTCCGTCCTCGCTTAATCTCTGTGACCGTTAGCACTAGAAAGCTGAAATTTGGTGCCAATATGTGTATCAATCACGCCGACAAAGTGGTAAAATAAAAATTCGAAAAAAATGTTTTATTAGGGTAGCCTATGTAAAGTGTATATAATATGTAAATGTAAAGTGGGAAGTGATTTTTTTTTAAATTTCAACCCTAACGTGTGATATATTGTTGGAAAGGTATTTAAAAATGAAAAGGGGTTTACTAAAATTATTTTTTGATAATGTCAATAACTTCCGAAATAATCGCTCCAAAAGTAAAAAACAATGTGTCCCCCCCCCCCCCTCTAACTTTTGAACCATAAGTTTAAAAAATATGAAAAAAATCTGAAAAGTAGAACTTTATAAGGACTTTCTAGGAAAATTATTTTGAACTTGGAAAACAGTTTTTGTACAAAAAAGACAAAAAGTTGTACAAAATAATTTCTGGACTAAGTTTGTAGTTTATTCGTATATGCAAGCATTTTTTTTAACTTCGTTTACATATTTTATTATCCTGAACGTATCTTTTTTCAAACAAAAAAAAGTATTATTACTACGGAACCCTACACTGAGCGTGGCTCGACACGCTCTTTGCCGGTTTTCTTTCATCTTTTTCACAGTTCAGTACTCTGATCCACTCATAGAATTGAACTGGATTTTTTACCAATTCGAAGAACAAAAAGTAACACCATAATAACGAAGTCTTCAGAACACCATAAACCTCTTTCTTTCTCCGATTACGTGTATGTAAATACCGCTGATCTGGTGACGTCATCGGCGCCGGCGCTTCCGAAGTGAAACTATACGAGAGAGATTGTTTATAATTTGGTGGTAGCATCGTAATCTTGTGTGTTTCGTGGGTATTAAGACGTTTTCCTGTTGGGACGTAAATAACATAATATATTTTATAATACATGAGGAGCTCGTGGCTTGATAATATAATAATAGCCGCTCAGATAAATCTTCCTTGGATGGGTTATTACCCAGTTACAGTTTTAAAGATGCATCTGGTTAGATTGGAAACCACAGGGCTGGTACTGGATGATGATAACTTCTCGAAACAAAAGTCCTAAAAAAACTTTTTAACAAAAAATAAAACCGACTTCAAAAAAAAACACAAAAAAGTGAAAAATAAACTTTAGAAGAAAAATCAGTTTCTTAAGTCGGTGACTTTTGTTTATTTGACTTCATGTTTTTGCTATCATTTATTGAGGAGTTCCGTTGCCTATCTCCGAAGTTTTTCGGGGATCGGGCTGACTCAAAAACATATGATTCTATTTAGTCCGTCAGTTAGATCAAATCAATAAAAATTGACGAAGCTATAGTGCGTCAAAGATCATGGAGTGGGGCTTGAAACGTCACTTGAAGGTACAAAATGTACTATCATATGACGTCACACGATCAGTTTTCGAAGCACTGTATTTTTTTTTGCGTAAAAAAAGAAAAAATATGTGGTAATATTTTTGGAAATCTATCTGACGGGCTAATTAGTTTTTTTTTGTCCGATCCAACATATTATTGTGTCGATCTCGATACTTTTGCACCATCTTTCCAGACCTCATCTCGGCCCTTAGGGCAAGATTGAGGTCAAGAGTAAGCCCATATTAAATAAAAAAAATAAAAACTTTCCAGCTCTAGTGCTATACTGGCACTGTCACTGCGGCTGCGTAGAACCTGCCGTGAGGTTAATACAGCGTTAAGGCGGGGTTGCAGTACTTTTTAAGATTTTTGAACCTATAAAAATCGAACCAAATACGAGTTTTTTAATAAATAAAAATCATTTTATAAAAATTGAACATACTCTCTAGTAAATCGTAAAGATAGAAACGCGATTTAGAATGATCGGCTCGATACTTTTTTTTATCAAACATGACTCTAAATCACAATTTCAAACGTGTACTGCTAAGACATTTCATCATGAATTTATATAAAAGTTATATCAATAGATAGAACTTTTATTTTGAAGTAAATGTTGAAAACATATTGTATAATTTCTTTATAGTTTTTCTCCAAGAAGCAAAAAACCGTCAAAATTTAGGCATTGTTTCGTTTGCGCGGCAGGGCGGGGGGCGAGGTCGTGCAGTAACCGAAATTAAATAAAAGTACACCTATTGATCCTTAAATCAAAGTTACATTTTACATGCACATGATTGACAGTGATCCCTCAGTCACAAACAGGTAAACATTACATTTAAGTTTCGTCATCTGCGAAACGTTTTCACTTTGCTAATGCGTTTCTGATGCGCCGGCGCCTATGACGTCATCATTGATATAAACGTCGATTTAAACATTTGTTATAATACAAAATCCGCCGCCGCTGTCTCGATCTGTCTGTCTGTTCGCGAAAAACTCAAAAACTACTGCATCGATTTTCATGCTGTTTTCACCAATGGATAGCGTGGTACTTGAAAAAGGTTTAAGTATATAATTTGTCAAGTTTCTTTGTATACATTGGCTAAAATATAATGATATTAGAAGAGGTGTTGGAAAAACATAAGCCGCCTAGGAGCTTTGGGTCGCGATAACCGACAAACACGCGGGTTAAGCCGCGGGCAACAGCTAGTCATTGATATAAACGTTGTTTTACATAAACTCACGCATATTTCCCATCTGGGTGGGCAGATACGTCTTTAAAGGTATGTAAATGAATTCACTCATTGAATAAATTGGCTGTGTTGTATTCTGAAAGCGTGTGGTTGCATCTTGAGTTGTCCGATAGGGTTTTGAATCTTCTGAATTGAAATAATAATCTATATAAATAAAACTAGTATTTGCGTGGCTGCGCTCGCTGCGCGCAGCTCGCGGGTCTGCCTACCTACACCTACCCACTACCTACCTACACCTACCTACTACCTACCTACACCTACCCACACCTACCTACACCTACCTACACCTACCTACTACCTACCTACACCTACCTACACCTACCTACACCTACCTACACCTACCTACTACCTACCTACACCTACCTACCTACACCTACCTACACCTACCTACACCTACCTACACCTACCTACACATACCTACTACCTACCACTTACCTACCTACTACCTCCTACTACCACTAAAAGAACATTACCCTAAAGTTTGCTTGTCGTCGCCCCTGAGTTACGCTTCACCCACTCAACCTTCGTTACGCTAAGGAGGTCGCCGGCTCGCTTCGCTCGCCACCTCCCCCCTTCGCTGCACTCGGTCTCGCAGGTTCGCTCCACTCAGGACCTACCTACCACCGGAAAGCTATCATGACATTATCCCTACGCTACGGGGGTCGCCGGCTCGCTTCGCTCGCCCGCTCCCCCCTTCGCTTTACCACTGTACCACCACCGGACAGGTATCGACGCCTACTATAATATTTGTTCAAACACCTAATGGCTATCTCTAACCGTTATGAAGTTACAGCCCTTTTAATTTTAGGGGAGGTTGGGGAGGGGAGGGGAGGGTATACAAATTTCGCCCCTTAATAGTTTTATGTAAGAAAAAAAAAAAAAAAAAAAGGTGAAAAGGGGGGGGGGGTTGAAGGGGGGTGAGGGGGGGGAGTCTCGAAAAATGATTTCGATTAACGCAAAGGGCCCTCTAAATGAATCTGAAAAAAAAATCGTTCCAAGTCTCTTAACTTTCGAGATTCGCCTAAAGGAGGGGAGAAGGGGGAAAAGGGGGGCCACTTTGAAAAATGATTTTTACTTAACCGAGCCTCCTCTATACGAATCCCTAAAAAAAAACACTTCAAGTCTCTTTGTTTCCGAGATACGATAGGGAGGGGGGAGAAGGGGGGGGAAAAGGGGGGGTTTCGGACTTTTCCCATACTCACCAGAGTTACTTGTTTACGAATCTGTCAAAATATACCCACCTCCCCATCCACCATCTGGGAGAACAATTCTGTCAGTCAGTCAGTGAGTGGTAATTAAGCTTTATATAGTATAACTAGTATTTGCGTGGCTGCGCTCGCTGCGCGCAGCTCGCGGGTGTGCCTACCTACACCTACCCACTACCTACCTACACCTACCTACTACCTACCTACACCTACCTACTACCTCCTACTACCACTAAAAGAACATTACCCTAAAGTTTGCTTGTCGTCGCCCCTGAGTTACGCTTCACCCACTCAACCTTCGTTACGCTAAGGAGGTCGCCGGCTCGGGACCTACCTACCACCGGAAAGCTATCATGACATTATCCCTACGCTACGGGGGTCGCCGGCTCGCTTCGCTCGCCCGCTCCCCCCTTCGCTTTGCCGCTGTACCACCACCGGACAGGTTTCGACGCCTACTATAATATTTGTTCAAACACCTAATGGCTATCTCTAACCGTTATGAAGTTACAGCCCTTTTAATTTTAGGGGAGGTTGGGGAGGGGAGGGTATACAAATTTCAACGCCCCTCAATAGTTTTATGTAAGAAAAAAAAAAAAAAGTGAAAAAGGGGGGGGGGGGTTGAAGGGGGGGTGAGGGGGGGAGTCTCGAAAAATGATTTCGATTAACACAAAGGCCCCTCTAAATGAATATGAAAAAAAAAACGTTACATGTCTCTTAACTTTCGAGATTCGCCTAAAGGGGGGGAGAAGGGGGGCAAGGGGGGCCACTTTGAAAAATGATTTTTACTTTACCGAGCCTCCTCTATACGAATCCGTAAAAAAAAAAAATACGGGTCTTTTAGTTTCCGAGATACGATAGGGAGGGGGGAGAAGGGGGGGGAAAAGGGGGGGTTTCGGACTTTTCCCAGAGTCACTTGCTTACGAATCTGTCAAAATATACCCACCTCCCCATCCACCATCTGGGAGATCAATTCTGTCAGTCAGTCAGTGAGTGGTAATTAAGCTTTATATAGTATAACTAGTATTTGCGGGGCTGCGCTCGCTGCGCGCAGCTCGCGGGTCTGCCTACCTACACCTACCTACTACCTACCTACACCTACCTACCTACACCTACCTACCTACACCTACCTACCTACACCTACCTACACCTACCTACACCTACCTACACCTACCTACACCTACCTACACCTACCTACACCTACCTACACCTACCTACACCTACCTACTACCTACCTACTACCTACCTACTACCTACCTACACCTACCTACACCTACCTACACCTACCTACACCTACCTACACCTACCTATACCTACCTACACCTACCTACACCTACCTACACCTACCTACACCTACCTACTACCTACCTACACCTACCTACACCTACCTACACCTACCTACTACCTACCACCTACCTACCTACTACCTCCTACTACCACTAAAAGAACATTACCCTAAAGTTTGCTTGTCGTCGCCCCTGAGTTACGCTTCACCCACTCAACCTTCGTTACGCTAAGGAGGTCGCCGGCTCGCTTCGCTCGCCACCTCCCCCCTTCGCTCCACTCGGTCTCGCAGGTTCGCTCCACTCAGGACCTACCTACCACCGGAAAGCTATCATGACATTATCCCTACGCTACGGGGGTCGCCGGCTCGCTTCGCTCGCCCGCTCCCCCCTTCGCTGTGCCGCTGTATCACCACTGGACAGGTTTCAACGCCCCTCAATAGTTTTATGTAAAAAAAAAAAAAGGTGAAAAAGGGGGGGGGGGGGGGTTGAAGGCGGGTGAGGGGGGGGAGTCTCGAAAAATGATTTCGATTAACGCAAAGGGCCCTCTAAATGAATCTGAAAAAAAAATCGTTCCAAGTCTCTTAACTTTCGAGATTCGCCTAAAGGAGGGGAGAAGGGGGAAAAGGGGGGCCACTTTGAAAAATGATTTTTACTTAACCGAGCCTCCTCTATACGAATCCCTAAAAAAAAACACTTCAAGTCTCTTTGTTTCCGAGATACGATAGGGAGGGGGGAGAAGGGGGGGGAAAAGGGGGGGTTTCGGACTTTTCCCATACTCACCAGAGTTACTTGTTTACGAATCTGTCAAAATATACCCACCTCCCCATCCACCATCTGGGAGAACAATTCTGTCAGTCAGTCAGTGAGTGGTAATTAAGCTTTATATAGTATAACTAGTATTTGCGTGGCTGCGCTCGCTGCGCGCAGCTCGCGGGTGTGCCTACCTACACCTACCCACTACCTACCTACACCTACCTACTACCTACCTACACCTACCTACTACCTCCTACTACCACTAAAAGAACATTACCCTAAAGTTTGCTTGTCGTCGCCCCTGAGTTACGCTTCACCCACTCAACCTTCGTTACGCTAAGGAGGTCGCCGGCTCGGGACCTACCTACCACCGGAAAGCTATCATGACATTATCCCTACGCTACGGGGGTCGCCGGCTCGCTTCGCTCGCCCGCTCCCCCCTTCGCTTTGCCGCTGTACCACCACCGGACAGGTTTCGACGCCTACTATAATATTTGTTCAAACACCTAATGGCTATCTCTAACCGTTATGAAGTTACAGCCCTTTTAATTTTAGGGGAGGTTGGGGAGGGGAGGGTATACAAATTTCAACGCCCCTCAATAGTTTTATGTAAGAAAAAAAAAAAAAAGTGAAAAAGGGGGGGGGGGGTTGAAGGGGGGGTGAGGGGGGGAGTCTCGAAAAATGATTTCGATTAACACAAAGGCCCCTCTAAATGAATATGAAAAAAAAAACGTTACATGTCTCTTAACTTTCGAGATTCGCCTAAAGGGGGGGAGAAGGGGGGCAAGGGGGGCCACTTTGAAAAATGATTTTTACTTTACCGAGCCTCCTCTATACGAATCCGTAAAAAAAAAAATACGGGTCTTTTAGTTTCCGAGATACGATAGGGAGGGGGGAGAAGGGGGGGGAAAAGGGGGGGTTTCGGACTTTTCCCAGAGTCACTTGCTTACGAATCTGTCAAAATATACCCACCTCCCCATCCACCATCTGGGAGATCAATTCTGTCAGTCAGTCAGTGAGTGGTAATTAAGCTTTATATAGTATAACTAGTATTTGCGGGGCTGCGCTCGCTGCGCGCAGCTCGCGGGTCTGCCTACCTACACCTACCTACTACCTACCTACACCTACCTACCTACACCTACCTACCTACACCTACCTACACCTACCTACACCTACCTACACCTACCTACACCTACCTACACCTACCTACACCTACCTACACCTACCTACACCTACCTACACCTACCTACACCTACCTACTACCTACCTACTACCTACCTACTACCTACCTACACCTACCTACACCTACCTACACCTACCTACACCTACCTACACCTACCTATACCTACCTACACCTACCTACACCTACCTACACCTACCTACACCTACCTACTACCTACCTACACCTACCTACACCTACCTACACCTACCTACTACCTACCACCTACCTACCTACTACCTCCTACTACCACTAAAAGAACATTACCCTAAAGTTTGCTTGTCGTCGCCCCTGAGTTACGCTTCACCCACTCAACCTTCGTTACGCTAAGGAGGTCGCCGGCTCGCTTCGCTCGCCACCTCCCCCCTTCGCTCCACTCGGTCTCGCAGGTTCGCTCCACTCAGGACCTACCTACCACCGGAAAGCTATCATGACATTATCCCTACGCTACGGGGGTCGCCGGCTCGCTTCGCTCGCCCGCTCCCCCCTTCGCTGTGCCGCTGTATCACCACTGGACAGGTTTCAACGCCCCTCAATAGTTTTATGTAAAAAAAAAAAAAGGTGAAAAAGGGGGGGGGGGGGGTTGAAGGCGGGTGAGGGGGGGAGTCTCGAAAAATGATTTCGATTAACGCAAAGGCCCCTCTAAATGAATCTGAAAAAAAAATCGTTCCAAGTCTCTTAACTTCCGAAATCCGAAAGGGGGGGGTGGAGGGGGGCAAGGGGGTCAAATTTTCAAAATAGTTTTTACTTCCCCAAGCCTCCTCTATACGAATCCCTAAAAAAAAAACGCGTAAATTCTCTTTATTTCCGAGATCCGCCTAAAGGGGGGGAAAAGGGGGGCAAGGGGGGCCACTTTGAAAAATGATTGTTACTTTACCGAGCCTCCTCTATACGAATCCGTAATAAAAAAAAAATACCGGTCTCTTTGTTTCCGAGATACGATAGGGAGGGGGGAGAAGGGGGGGGAAAAGGGGGGGTTTCGGACTTTTCCCATAGTCATGAGAGTTATATGTTTACGAATCTGTCAAAATATACCCACCTCCCCATCCACCATCTGGGAGATCAATTCTGTCAGGCAGTGAGTGAGTGGTATTTAAGCTTTATATAGTATAATATAACTAGTATTTGCGTGGCTGCGCTCGCTGCGCGCAGCTCGCGGGTCTGCCTACCTACACCTACCCACTACCTACCTACACCTACCCACTACCTACCTACACCTACCTACTACTTACCTACACCTACCTACACCTACCTACACCTACCTACACCTACCTACACCTACCTACACCTACCTACACCTACCTACACCTACCTACACCTACCTACACCTACCTACACCTACCTACACCTACCTACACCTACCTACACCTACCTACACCTACCTACACCTACCTACACCTACCTACACCTACCTACACCTACCTACACCTACCTACACCTACCTACACCTACCTACACCTACCTACACCTACCTACACCTACCTACACCTACCTACACCTACCTACACCTACCTACACCTACCTACACCTACCTACACCTACCTACACCTACCTACACCTACCTACACCTACCTACACCTACCTACACCTACCTACACCTACCTACACCTACCTACACCTACCTACACCTACCTACACCTACCTACACCTACCTACACCTACCTACACCTACCTACACCTACCTACACCTACCTACACCTACCTACACCTACCTACACCTACCTACACCTACCTACACCTACCTACACCTACCTACACCTACCTACACCTACCTACACCTACCTACACCTACCTACACCTACCTACACCTACCTACACCTACCTACACCTACCTACACCTACCTACACCTACCTACACCTACCTACACCTACCTACACCTACCTACACCTACCTACACCTACCTACACCTACCTACACCTACCTACACCTACCTACACCTACCTACACCTACCTACACCTACCTACACCTACCTACACCTACCTACACCTACCTACACCTACCTACACCTACCTACACCTACCTACACCTACCTACACCTACCTACACCTACCTACACCTACCTACACCTACCTACACCTACCTACACCTACCTACACCTACCTACACCTACCTACACCTACCTACACCTACCTACACCTACCTACACCTACCTACACCTACCTACACCTACCTACACCTACCTACACCTACCTACACCTACCTACACCTACCTACACCTACCTACACCTACCTACACCTACCTACACCTACCTACACCTACCTACACCTACCTACACCTACCTACACCTACCTACACCTACCTACACCTACCTACACCTACCTACACCTACCTACACCTACCTACACCTACCTACACCTACCTACACCTACCTACACCTACCTACACCTACCTACACCTACCTACACCTACCTACACCTACCTACACCTACCTACACCTACCTACACCTACCTACACCTACCTACACCTACCTACACCTACCTACACCTACCTACACCTACCTACACCTACCTACACCTACCTACACCTACCTACACCTACCTACACCTACCTACACCTACCTACACCTACCTACACCTACCTACACCTACCTACACCTACCTACACCTACCTACACCTACCTACACCTACCTACACCTACCTACACCTACCTACACCTACCTACACCTACCTACACCTACCTACACCTACCTACACCTACCTACACCTACCTACACCTACCTACACCTACCTACACCTACCTACACCTACCTACACCTACCTACACCTACCTACACCTACCTACACCTACCTACACCTACCTACACCTACCTACACCTACCTACACATACCTACTACCTACCACCTACCTACCTACTACCTCCTACTACCACTAAAAGAACATTACCCTAAAGTTTGCTTGTCGTCGCCCCTGAGTTACGCTTCACCCACTCAACCTTCGTTACGCTAAGGAGGTCGCCGGCTCGCTTCGCTCGCCACCTCCCCCCTTCGCTCCACTCGGTCTCGCAGCTTCGCTCCACTCAGGACCTACCTACCACCGGAAAGCTATCATGACTTTATCCCTACGCTACGGGGGTCGCCGGCTCGCTTCGCTCGCCCGCTCCCCCCTTCGCTTTGCCGCTGTACCACCACCGGACAGGTTTCGACGCCTACTATAATATTTGTTCAAACACCTAATGGCTATCTCTAACCGTTATGAAGTTACAGCCCTTTTCATTTTAGGGGAGGTTGGGGAGGGGAGGGGAGGGTATACAAATTTCAACGCCCCTCAATAGTTTTATGTAAGTAAGAAAAAAAAAAAAAAAAGTGAAAAAGGGGGGGGGGGTTGAAGGGGGGGTGAGGGGGGGAGTCTCGAAAAATGATTTCGATTAACGCAAAGGCCCCTCTAAATGAATCTGAAAAAAAAATCGTTCCAAGTCTCTTAACTTTCGAGATCCGCCTAAAGGGGGGGAGAAGGGGGGCAAGGGGGGCAACTTTGAAAAATGATTTTTACATTACCGAGCCTCCTCTATACGAATCCCTAAAAAAAAACACTTCAAGTCTCTTTGTTTCCGAGATACGATAGAGAGGGGGGAGAAGGGGGGGGAAAAGGGGGGTTTCGGACTTTTCCCATACTCACGAGAGTAAGTTGTTTACGAATCTGTAAAAATATACCCACCTCCCCATCCACCATCTGGGAGAACAATTCTGTCAGTCAGTCAGTGAGTGGTATTTAAGCTTTATATAGTATAACTAGTATTTGCGTGGCTGCGCTCGCTGCGCGCAGCTCGCGGGTCTGCCTACCTACACCTACCCACTACCTACCTACACCTACCTACTACCTAAATACACCTACCTACACCTACCTACTACCTAAATACACCTACCTACACCTTCCTACACCTACCTACACCTACCTACACCTACCTACACCTACCTACACCTACCTACACCTACCTACACCTACCTACACCTACCTACACCTACCTACACCTACCTACACCTACCTACACCTACCTACACCTACCTACACCTACCTACACCTACCTACACCTACCTACACCTACCTACACCTACCTACACCTACCTACACCTACCTACACCTACCTACACCTACCTACACCTACCTACACCTACCTACACCTACCTACACCTACCTACACCTACCTACACCTACCTACACCTACCTACACCTACCTACACCTACCTACACCTACCTACACCTACCTACACCTACCTACACCTACCTACACCTACCTACACCTACCTACACCTACCTACACCTACCTACACCTACCTACACCTACCTACACCTACCTACACCTACCTACACCTACCTACACCTACCTACACCTACCTACACCTACCTACACCTACCTACACCTACCTACACCTACCTACACCTACCTACACCTACCTACACCTACCTACACCTACCTACACCTACCTACACCTACCTACACCTACCTACACCTACCTACACCTACCTACACCTACCTACACCTACCTACACCTACCTACACCTACCTACACCTACCTACACCTACCTACACCTACCTACACCTACCTACACCTACCTACACCTACCTACACCTACCTACACCTACCTACACCTACCTACACCTACCTACACCTACCTACACCTACCTACACCTACCTACACCTACCTACACCTACCTACACCTACCTACACCTACCTACACCTACCTACACCTACCTACACCTACCTACACCTACCTACACCTACCTACACCTACCTACACCTACCTACACCTACCTACACCTACCTACACCTACCTACACCTACCTACACCTACCTACACCTACCTACACCTACCTACACCTACCTACACCTACCTACACCTACCTACACCTACCTACACCTACCTACACCTACCTACACCTACCTACACCTACCTACACCTACCTACACCTACCTACACCTACCTACACCTACCTACACCTACCTACACCTACCTACCTACTACCTACCTATCACCTACCTACTACCCCCTACTACCACTAAAAAAACATTCCCTAAAGTTTGCTTGTCGTCGCCCCTGAGTTACGCTTCACCCACTCAACCTTCGTTACGCTAAGGAGGTCGCCGGCTCGCTTCGCTCGCCACCTCCCCCCTTCGCTCCACTCGGTCTCGCAGGTTCGCTCCACTCAGGACCTACCTACCACCGGAAAGCTATCATGACCTTATCCCTACGCTACGGGGGTCGCCGGCTCGCTTCGCTCGCCCGCTCCCCCCTTCGCTTTGCCGCTGTACCACCACTGGACAGGTTTCAACGCCCCTCAATAGTATTATGTAAGAAAAAAAAAAGTGAAAAAGGGGGGGGGGGGGTTGAAGGGGGAGTGAGGGGGGGAGTCTCGAAAAATGATTTCGATTAACGCAAAGGCCCCTCTAAATGAATCTGAAAAAAAAAACGTTCCAAGTCTCTTAACTTTCGAGATTCGCCTAAAGGGGGGGAGAAGGGGGGCAAGGGGGGCCACTTTGAAAAATGATTTTTACTTTACCGAGCCTCCTCTATACGAATCCCTAAAAAAAACACTTCAAGTCTCTTTGTTTCCGAGATACGATAGGGAGGGGGGAGAAGGGGGGGGGAAAAGGGGGGGTTTCGGACTTTTCCCATAGTCACGAGAGTGACTTGTTTACGAATCTGTCAAAATATACCCACCTCCCCATCCACCATCTGGGAGAACAATTCTGTCAGTCAGTCAGTCAGTCAGTGGCTTTGTAGTTTTATATAACTATAATAAAGAGAAGTCCTGACTGACTGATTGACTGACTCATCAACGCCCAGCCCAAACCCTTGGAACTAGAAAGCTGAAATTTTGCACAGAGGTTTACTTTACAATGTAGACAAGGAATAAGGGAGGATTTTTTGAAATTCAACCCCTAAGGGAGTTAAATAGGGGATGAAAGTTTGTATGGAAAACCGTCATATTCACGCGGGCGAAGCCGCTGGCAAAAGCTAGTATTTTAATAAACAAGCAACCTGACCCTGAGCAAATTGAGGAAAACGACGGACTACCCTGGTGCTTTCACCGGAAGTCCGGGATTTTTCAATTTCCTCCAATAAAGCTGTCTCGTCATTCAGCTGTACAATTTCCTAATTTTATGACACCAAAAGGAAACAAACACGAAAAAGGCGTATCAAATCTTTGAAGTAACAAGTTCAGTTCATCATAAACTTGAAGTAACAAGTTCAGTTCATCATAAACCAAACATCCTCATCTGCGTGTGAATCGTTTTCACTTTTGCTAAAGCGTTCGGTTCCCAGGTCAGAATTTTTTTGGTTTTTCAAATATTTTTATGTCATTCAAATATTAGGTACTTCATTTATTAATCAGACAGTTATTATTTATTGCACGAATGATGAAGCTTGTAAATTGACCAATGTGTTTTGTATCAAATATGAGTTAATGACCTGAAATAAATGTTTTTCTTTAAGTGTAACTGGGTTTTTTTCGCAGGAATTTGCAGAAGCACCCACGGAGTCTGGATGTATTATTGATAGCAATATACTCGCCCCCTATTTCATGAGACTTAAAATCTGGCAGGGGTGATCCAAATAGTACACGTTACTATTTGGATCACCCCTGCCTAAGGGCTCCCACACATAAACACGATACGACGTCGCGTCGTGTAAATCTACGACACGACGCGACGTCGTAACGTGTCGATGCACGGTACGACGTCGTGACGTTAAAAACTCACGATGCAATCCTGCGCAGTTGTCTTGTTACTTTAATGAACAAATTAACATTTATTTGGGTTCTAATTTCAAAAACATTTAAATATTCTTTTCAGAATGCGTCCATTTTTCGGAATGAACTAAAACACCACCTCACTGTATCGACGGCATCGGTTACGATGTCGTGTTTTTTTACGATGTTCATCGTAGATTTCCACGACACGGCGTCGTATCGTGAAACGACGCCGCATCGTTTTACGACGCGACGTCGTATCGTGTTTATGTGTGGGACTGTGGGAGCCTTAACAGTTTGGGATTACAGACGTGATGTTATATGTATTATTTAATTGTCACATGTTAATTGCAAAAAACGACGGGCTATCTTGGTGTTATCACTGGATGTTTTTTTGTGGATGGCAAAGGAAAAAATAGACCTCCAAAAATGGAGATGAACCGGCCACATGTTGAGATCTTCACAAGAAAAATTGAGCCAAAACATAGGCAAGAGACGTCAAGGACGACAACTAATGCGTTGGGAGGATGAGCTGAAGCTTACTGCGGGACCCAAATGGAGGAGAGTTGCCCAAGACAGGAAACAGTGGAAGCTACTGGAGGAGGCCTTTGCCAAGAGGCACACTGAGCTGAGAGACATCTTGTAACCAAACAACTTAGTAACCAAGACTGAATCTCTCAGCCAGTTCAACGGGCTAAGTAAATATAGGACACACAGGACACGATATTAAGTGCCCTATCATTTGTGGAATAGCACCACACGTATATAGGGTAGAGTCAATTATGACTCACCACCTCAGCATAATTTCTTTCCTACGATGAACTTGGGTTTGGAGTTTTCTAAAGACTCACAGGTCGACCATGGCAATTTATGTTCGTTCATTATTAAGGCACAGATAATATAATACTAGCGATTAAGGATACTTTTACACTCTTTATAATGTTATGTCGCGATGACATGCATACAGATCGTTAGCCAAAGCCGCCATGTTTTAATACCCTGCCTTTAAGCCAATTTCCTCTTACTTAGATAAGCACGTAGAAAGCACAAGCTGTTCAATAAAATTAGCTATTAGACTTTACCGTTAAGGGTAAACAAGCCAACGGCACGAACTAGTTGGTGGGCGGGGCTAAAATGCATGCTATTTCACCCGACATCACGAGCGAAATGCATAGAGCGAAAGAGACACAACTAAAACGGGCGCGCGATTGTTTCTATGCAGACCTTTGGTATATTTGGTTTCATGAAAAATCTATTGAATGTATCTGTTCAAAATCAAATTATTTAATTTTTTTAATAACTAATCTATGTCCGTATGGTTTCACTTTTTTCTTTTTCATACTATATACGTTACTTATTTACGCCCAAAGATGAGTTAAATTAGTGCTAAAATATGAAAGTTTTGACGTTCATAACTTCCAAATAAATATTTTTTTTCCAATTCTGCTTCCATACAGACCTAGATAATGATAAGACCAGTTGATACAATTTTTAATTTTGAACCTACACCGTCAAACAGAGGAGTAATCACTTTCGTAAGTTTGTATGGAAGAATGACTGGCTTGTTCAACCTTAACCATTAATAAGATACTGCGCGACTCCGAACATGTTAACACATGGTTTATTGGAGACATGTCTCTTGTTACCGCTGTGTGTGATAATTCGTATACATGTGTCTTTTCATTACTCATACTCTGAAAGTAGGTCGCCCTAGGGAGAATCGCTTTCTACTGACAGCTGTTAAATTATTTGTTGTAATTGGGAGCAAACCTATTGCCATCAACCAATGTAATTAGGAGCAAGGGGATTGCCACTTTGCCACCAACCGATGTGATTAGGAGCAAGCCTATTACCATCAACAAATGTAATTAGGAGCAAGCCAATTGTCATCAACTGATGTAATTGGGACCAAGCCTATTGCCATCAAACAATGTATTTAGGAGCAAGCCTATTGCCATCAACTGATGTAATTAGGACCAAGCCTATTGCCATCAACCGATGTAATTAGGAGCAAGCCTATTGCCGTCAACTGATGTAATTGGGGGAAAGCCTATTGCCCCTAACCGATGTAATTAGGAGCAAGCCTATTGCCATCAACTAATCTAATTAGGAGCAACAACCAATGTAATTAGGAACAAGCCTATATTGACATCAACTGATGTAATTGGGGGCAAGCCTATTGCCATCAACCGATGTTATTAGGAGCAAGCTATTGGCATCAACCGATCTAATTAATAGCAAGCCTATTGCCATCAACCAATATAATTAGGAGCAAGCCTATTGCCATCAACCAATGTAATTAGGAGCAAGCTATTGCCATTAACCGATGTAATTAGGAGCAAGCCTATTGCCATCAACTAATCTAATTAGGAGCAAGCCTATTGCCATCAACCAAGCTAATTAAGAGCAAACCTATTGCCATCAACCGATATAATTAGGAGCAAGTCTATTGCCATCAACCAATGTAATTAGGAGCAATCCTATTGCCATAAACTGATGTAATTGGGGCAAAGCCTATTGCCATCCACCGATTTGAGTAATTGGGAGCAAGCCTATTGCCATCAACCAATGTATTTAGGAGCAAGCCTATTGCCATCAACTGATGTAATTGGGGGCAAGCCTATTGCCTTCAACCAATGTATTTAGGAGCAAGCCTATTGCCATCAACTGATGTAATTGGGGGCAAGCCTATTGCCTTCAACCGATGTAATTAAGACCAATCCTATTGCCATAAACTGATGTAACTGGGGCAAAGCCTATTGCCATCCACCGATTTGAGTAATTGGGAGCAAGCCTATTGCCATCAACCAATGTATTTAGGAGCAATCCTATTGCCATCAACCGATGTAATTAGGAGCAAGCCTATTGCACCGATTAGATTTAACCGATTTTAAGTGTTTCTCATATGTTTACTTTTTTAATTTTGTTGTCTTTTTTTTGTCCTTTGTGAAACCAATAAATAGTTTCCTTTTCGTTCTTCATTCTTTCGATTTAGGTAATTGGGCGCAAGCCTATTCCCATCAACTTTCCTTGTATTCGTAATGAAAAGCACAGTGTTTACCTCGGGTTAAAGACTTATTTAGTCCCTCGAACTATTAGCGCCCTCGCTGCGCTCAGGCGCCAAACCCCGTCTCGGGCACTAAATAAGTTCCTTTCACCCCTAAGGTAACAATGTACTATTTAGGAGCAGGCCAATAGCAAAATAAAACCAGATTTTATTTCACATATTGGGGATGTTTGCTGGTGATGTATTATCTGGCTGGGTTTATCTAATTCAATAATACATCATTAACACTAAAAACAACATATTTATGAGGTTTACTATACATTTTGAGTACTAGATATTACGGTACTGTTGCAAGCATCATTAAACTTACTCATGAAGGAATTGCTGCTTTTTACTTCCTGGAAAGATATGTGCAAAAAACACCCCGTCGTTTTTGCACCGGGGGTTAAAAAATGGGAAAAAAGGTAAACACTTTGGACCATCTTAAGGAACGCTGAAATAGGTGGGCGTCCACCTCAACATGACAACAGTCATGAAACGTTACTGTCGTGCTTAATAAGACCCTATTGCTTCATTGTTAATGAACGGAGAGTGCGAGGAAGATTAAGGGAAAGATGTATGTATTCTGTGAGAAAGAAAATGGAGTAAAGGATACCAAGACGGTAAACAGAGGAGAATAAATGAAAAAAGACGTGTTGCACCGGTTGACAGATGATGACTTTCGTGCTAAATTCTACACAAACGGCATAAGCTCCTCTGCAAGCAAAAAAGTAGTCAAAACACAAACCCGAAAAGTAAATCAGAAACAAAACAAGTTTGTGAATGCTCTCGCGTTATGATGACGTCAGCGGCGCCTGCGCATCAAAAACGCGTTAGCAAAGTGAAAACGATTCACACGCAGTTGAGGATGTGGGGTGTATGATGAACTTGTTATTTCAGAGATTTGATACGCCTTTTTGGTGTTATAGATGAAATTATACGGCTGCAAGCAGCCCACATGACTAGACGGAGGTTTATAGGAGGAAATTGGAAAACCGAGGACTTGTAACTCTTGAATTTTACAATTTCCTCGCCGCAAACGCAAACGCACACCTTTTTTTTTAGACAAGCCCGCCACACTATTCCCAAACCGCTGTAACTGTTAACTTCTCGTAGAGAGATTGTTCGTGGTCACATTGGCGAATACAAAAGAACACAGGCAAAAGAGAAAAAAATACGTAATAAAGGAGCTAACTCGTAAACTACTAAAGCAAAGTTAATAAAATTATATGAGACTTTCTCCACCAAATAAATAAATAATGTTGTTAATCAGGCCAAGTAATTACGGAGTAATCGGCATACATATCTAGATGACAAAATACTTTTCTTTAGTTTATAAATTCACTAGCTTTAGCATTACACGCTTCACCAGCGTGTAATGTCGATTATCCATACAAACTTTCATCCCCTTTTTAACTCCCATATACGAAAAATCCTTCCTTATTCCTTGTCTACATTATAAAGGGAACCTCTGTGCAAAATTTCAGCTTTCTAGGTTCAAGGGTTTGGGCTGGGCGTTGATGAGTCAGTCAGTCAGTCAGGACTTCTCTTTTTATTTATATAGATAACATAACAATACGCCTGTAACCCCCGAAATAATAGGCAGAGGTCCACTTAATAGTACACCCACATTTCGCCAGTTAGGTCCCATATAATAGGGGGCGAGCCTATTTCCATCAACCGTGCCCAAATCCAGGCTCCGCGGTGGTACGAAATCGTAGAACTAATGGGAACGAAAAGTCAATGAATTTTTTCGTTCCCACTAGTTCTACGCTACAAGGGTGTTACAAAATCGTAAAACCAGCGGGACTCAAGTTTCTCATTTGTTCTCTGTCACATAGTTTAGGGTACAACTACGGTCCAAACTACCAGGAGTATAGAAGTAGGAAGGAGGTATTGGAATCTTTGAATCAAATCTAAATTATTCCTTTCTAATACCATGCACTTTTTTTTTGTTGGAGATAGTAAACCAAAATAGTAAAGTCCGACAAAGTACCAGGAGAATAGAAGTAGGCAGGAGGTATTTAAAAATTTTTTTTTTACCTAGATGAAAAAAAAGGATAGGTAGTAAAGTCCCACAAACTACCAGGAGAACAGAAGTAGGAAGAAGGTATTGGAATATTTTAATCAAATCTAAATTATTCCTTAACATAATATTATTCGCTTTAATAGTTTTTTTAAATAAAGAAAAAAAGAAGAAAAAAGATTCAATACCTCCTTCCTACTTCTGCTCTCCTGGTAGTTTGTGGGACTTTACTACCTCCATCTTTTTTAGCATTTCCAAAAAAAAATGTTTTCAAGACCTTCTGCCTACTTCTAATCTCCTGGTAGTTTGTGCCGTAGTTGTATCCTAAACTGTGTGATAGAAGGAATGAGAAACTTGAGTCCCGCTGGTTTTACGATTTTGTAACATCCTTTATCGTAGAACTAGTGGGAACGAAAAAATCCATTGACTTTTCGTTCCCATTAGTTCTACGATTTCGTACCACCGTGAATCGTAGAACTAGTGGGAAAAATATTTAAAAAAAGTTCCCACTAGTTCTATCGTAGAACTGTGCAGTAGAACTAGTGGGAATGATCCGATAGAAGGAATGAGAAACTTGAGTCCCGCTGGTTTTACGATTTTGTAACATCCTTTATCGTAGAACTAGTGGGAACGAAAAAATCCATTGACTTTTCGTTCCCATTAGTTCTACGATTTCGTACCACCGTGAATCGTAGAACTAGTGGGAAAAATATTTAAAAAAAGTTCCCACTAGTTCTATCGTAGAACTGTGCAGTAGAACTAGTGGGAATGATCCGCTGTTACTGAGAAATTAAATTCATGATGGAAAAACTTAATAACACTTTGCGCGGCCCGAGAATCGCACCCAGGACCTCATGTTCTACAGTCACGCTTGCGACCACTTGATCAGCGAGGCAGTCAATAAATAATTAATTATTCTACGAACGTAAGAGAGGTAGCCAATCATTTTGATTTTTTTTGCATTACTAAGGTATATATAATTTTGATTGATTGATTTCTCTTCGAATTTGATTAATGTCCGCTATCAATATTTTAAATTATTATGGTAATTAGAGACGAATCAAGATCTTCTAGGATATTATTTTGGTGGTCCGGAATCATCATCTGCCTAGCCTTTTCCCAACTATATTGGGGTCGGCTTCCAGTCTAACCGGATGCAGCTGAATACCAGTATTTTACATGGAGCGACTGCCTATCTGACCCCCACACCCCAGTTAATACTAGGTAATACGATACCCTTTGGTAAGACTGGATGTCAGAATTTCAGGTCACTGACTACCTGTAACGACTGCCAAAGATCTATATATATGGCAGCCGGTACCAACAGCTTAACGTGCTTTCCAAGGCACGGAGGAAACTCGGTATGTCGGGCGGTCACCCATCCACAGACCGACCTAGGCAAGCACAGCTTTACCTAAAGATCAGGTCCGGAATGTCGGTCCTAATTTACGAGAATGAACTCAAGGGTGTTGGGGTCGATCCCAACACCCTTTTTTTTTTTTTTTTGGTGGGTGGAGAATAACCCCCCCCGCTCTTGGGCAGAGCGAAGGGGAGTGTCAGACTTCTACTGACTAAAAACCAACCCATGTTCCTTCTTCTTCGCCCTTGTGTCGGAGCCGCGGTAACCTTTCGATATCCACAGCCCCGACGGGATCCCAACACCCTTGAGTTAATTCTCGTCAGTGCCATTACATACTTGATTATCATCATCCTATCAGCCCGGAATCGTCCACTGTTGGGTTTAGGCCTCCCCTTTCTTTTGAAACTCTTCTCTGTTCTGTACGATATTACATTTTTTTAATTAACATCAGGTAATTTTTTGGAGAGCAGTGGTGGCCCAGTGGTGGCGGCCCCTACTTACGAACAGTGAGTCGTGGGTTCGAACCCCGTCAGGCGCATTACTTTGTGTAATTTATATCATCACCACTGCTCTCAAAACGGTAAAGGAAAACATCGTGAGGAAACCGGCATGTCTTAGAACTTAGAACCAAAAAATTCGAAGATATGTGACATCTACCAATCCGCACTGGGTCCGCGTGGTAGATTATAGCCCATCCCTCTACTAGAGAGTAGGCCTGAGTCCTTGCAGTGGGAACATTATAGGCTAATGATATAGGTAATTTTTGGGTAAAGCCCGTCACAAAAATCCCAAGCCACTTCAACTCCTGTATATAAGCCTGAATCAACAGTGGTGACCACCAGAAACGCGCCGAGACAATGGAGCTCGACGAAGTCCCAGAGAAATCATTTAATTATCTTGGATCCCACCCACAACGAAAATAGTAAGAAGAGAACAATATCAAGCCTGTAATGCCGAAGGTAGGCAGATGTGTACCATACAGTGCAAATAATTAACAGTGTAATTAATATCAAAATCATCTCATTTTATTCTTCAAAAATGTAAGTTATTCTACTATAGCTGCTATATTATTACAATCTTTATGTATTCTTTTTGTGTATAATAAAGAATAAGAACCCTTAAAAAAACAACACTTAGATTTGACACAAACCTAGAAACGCGAGAAAGTAGTTCCTCTAGAACTGAGCTATTATAAGCTCATTCAACCACACCTAAAACTTATCAATATCCTACAAAATAACAGAAATTAACTTCCCAAGAAAAAGTCGTGTCTGATTAAAAACTATACCAATCACTCGCTATAATCGATTATAAACTCGATCAGCGGATCTCTAACAAATAATCATCGAGTCGACACTATTTATTAAATTTTTCCACAACAACATACTTTCCGATACGATGCGAAAACGTGAAATATCACCTTAAACCAGGGCTATAATAATCGCGACAGCGAGACCGTCAGACCGCTTGCCTTTGCCTGCTACAGGTTTTGAGAAAACAAGGCAGAACTGGCAGTATACAACCGCACACCGTTGCCTCAACACGGGCGCGTCAAAAAAAGAAACAATTTGAATTCGAAAAATCGAACGTTTTCACGTACTCGGTCATTTTTAAAGAGGATTTCGACGAAGGAGGTCGCGTTTTTAACTTGTTTTTTTTTTTAATTGAATTAAGTGGGTTTAATGTTAGATCTAGTTGAGTTTTGTTAAGTGAAAGTGATTTCTTATCGAAAAGTGAAAGGCGTTAACATCAGGTGAGTGTAGGGTCCTCGAAATCTTGTTTAGTTTTAATCTGGTTAGATGCGGAGAAATGTTAGAACGAAGATGCTTTGACCGTGTCCAGTGGCCTAGTTTTGAATTATTGAGTGCTTACACGCTTTTGATGGAGTTTGAGGCTTGGTTGAAGCCTTTTTAATGAATAATTTGTTGAAGAAAAAAATGTAAACAAGATTTTTTTGGTGATATCTTACATCGAATTACTTTCTTGAGTGCAATGTGGAGGTCCGATAAACAGTCGCTCTATAAGAAATCCTGGTAACTGACAAGCGGAATACAGCATTAGCAGTACCTATGCATGGTGTAAACAGACTCTTTCCGAAGCCGGCAACCAATCATTTTGTACATCAATCTACGCAAATATTATTGCTGGGAAACTTTTGCCTTTTATGGGGTGAAAATTCACGTTTCACGAAGGAACTCACTCCGATGCATTGTACGAATCATTGCGGTATTTTTAATTAAAGTTATAACATAGATTTCAAAAACTTAAAACTTTTTCTCAAAATCTCCGCAACTAGATGGTTCCCAGATATTGCTTAGAACAAAAAAAAACTGCAATTACAGAGAGAACTAGTATCTTTCTGTTTCATCCAGGGTATTTTTTTTTTGTCATCCAATACAATTACGTCGGAGGGGTGCTGGCTTGCAGTGAATGTGGACGCACTTTCACGGCAAAAATTGGCTATGTCAGTCACCAGTGAGCACACCAGCGATACTTTTAATAGGCAGATCCAAGTCGCTGTGGCCGAAACGCGTCGGAATCATCATAATTATCTGCCTATAGTATTATTTGTGTACATAAATAAAAAGTTGAAAAATGGCTATGCAGATGAGAAGAAAAGCTTTTATAAAGCTCGTAAAGTAACTACTGAAGGCTTTGAAAATGACAAACCTTTGGAAAAAGGTTTTCTGTTACTGTAGTCATTAATAACTCTGTTCTAGAGTGTAAATGTGGCGCTGTTCTGCAAACAATGGGCTATTTAATATTGTTTCCTGTGTGTCCTGTTGTTTGTTCACTGCAAGAACTGATGGACGCTACCGAAAGCGTCAAACTAGTAGCTCAGTTCTGGGCCGACACAATTTAGATTACCATCGACACGCTTAGAAGAAGAAATTCAATATGTCTGTCTATCTGTTTACAAATCTGCTATAACCAAATCAATAAGAAAGCTTCCAAACAAAATCGTAAATAAAAAGCGTAACTTGTTGACCTTAAATAATAGCCCCATGACCTTGAGCCGAGAGAGTATTGGTCATCAATCATCGGTTACTTGAGCTGTCGAATATTTTGTATAGTAAGTGAGCCAATAAAATGAATCAGACTAAGGAGTTCCTCGATGGCTTAGTGATTGTGAAGCGCGATTGTAGAGCTTGGTGTCCTGGGTTCGAAAAGAAAGAAAGATAATTTAACAATAAAACAAATTATATATAAGTAAACGAAAAGAATTAACATTTAACTAAATTGGTACTGTTCGAGAACAAAACGCTCCTATATCTCAGCATGGTACTGCAACACAAAATATGTCACAGCGCTGCGCTGGTATTCTGAAAGAGTCCAATAAGTGTATAAACGAATAAAAATAATACATATGTTACATAACAATGAATAGTGAATTCGTATCATAAAGGGGCCGTATTTTTGAATCAATAGAATTCCAAATCGTGTACGAAATCGCAGAATTCGTATGCGAATCCGTACGAAATCGCTATTTTTTAATATTCATACCCGTGAATTTTGCAACGAGTGGTCCGACCCACTCGTTTCCGATATTCTACCAGTAGAAATGACGGAAATGACGTGATGAATTCTGCGATTTCGTACACGATTTGGAATTCTATTGATTCAAAAATACTGCCCCTGGACTCCTGGAGTCACACCCACTGGGTCGTCGTCATAGAGGCAGGCTCATGAAACGTTAGTTAGAAGAGTCGCCCCACTAATTGAACGGAGAAGGAACGGTTTAATTATTACTTTTTTCGGGAACAAGCCCGCCACACCAGAAAAACCGATACAATGAAACTGAAGATACTTCTCAATGGCAAGTAAAACCGAGTCAGAAGATACAAGTTGGTAGCCGACTGCACGCAGCAGCCGCAGACGACGTGTCGGAGCGACAATGCTGGTTTCTACGTATTTCTATGAAATTCCCTCCGTAGTTAGCGACATAAAGCTAGCGACGCGTCGTCGAGCGGCAGACTGTAGTGTCGTCCGACCGCAGATCAGTAGTGCCGCTGACGCCGGAGCAACGACACGTCGAGCGTGTTTTTTTTTTTCAATATGAAAAATGTAATCACTATTCTCGAACACGTCAGACATCTTGTTTCACGGAGCACTCGGAACCAACTGGATGCCATCTGCTGTTGCCGTCTGCAGTCGGGTTCGAAATCATGACTGCAGCGACATGACGCAACGACGTGTCGTGACGACATGAAGCGACGACTTGTCGTCTGCTGCTGCTGCGTGCAGTCGGCTACCCCAACTTGTACCTAGAGGCGTTGCGGCGTCGGCACAAAGGGCTAAGAAGAAACATAGGTGGTTTTAGTCAGTAGGAGTCTGACACTCCCTACTTAGAGCGGGAGGAGTCATTAATTTGATGATTTCTCACCCTCAAAAAAAAAAGCCCTTACCACACGAAAAACACCCAAGAGGGCTGGAGAAGGCATTACATCGGGAGAGTTGGAAAATAATGGAGGTCCAAATCTTTGCCAAGCTGTGGGAAAGAACAAGCTAATTTAAAAAAAGAAAACTACTAAAATAAACTGTAAATCGAAACACTAGCCGAAACCACTTTTTTGGCCGAAACGTCGATCTGACACAATTGATAAGTGTGTCCACTCTTTAAGTCACCGCATTCTTACTGTATGAGTTCATGTATGTTAACAACTGTGCCCAGCGGTTTCACCCGACATTCTGACTCAATACTTTCCGGTCGGATCCAAAGGGTCACGGCGTGATGTTAAATAGCCTAAAAGCTGTATCATCATCATCATCACCATAAGACGTCCACTGCTGGACAAAGGCCTCCCCCATAGAACGCAATAACGAACGGCAACCTGCCGTTTGCATCCACCGGTTGCCCGCGACTCTCACGATGTCGCCGGTGACCCTGGTTCTTCGGCGAATTTCCTCATTACGGATTTTGTCGCACAAAGAAACTCCGAGCATAGCTGTCTCCATGGCTCGTAGCGTAACTCTGAGTTCTCTAAGAGGCCAGCAGTTAAGGACCATGTCTCTGTGCCATAAATCATCACTGGCAACACACACTGGTTGTACACCCTCGTCTTAAGACACTGCGGAATTTCGGACGAAAATATGCCTAAGGGCATTTAAAAAAAATAGGGACAAAAGACATGTTCTTACTTTTACAAGTGAAACTTTCTACACACATGCATTAAAAAGAGCGTATTACAGTATTAAAATAATCATAAATATTATAATCAACCATTAGAAATGAATTGACGGCACGGTTGGCGCAGTGGCTGAGCGATTGGACTGCTGCGCTGCGTGTCGCGGGTTCGATCCCCGCACGGAACAAATATTTGTATGGCCTACAGATAGTTGTTTCGGGTCTGGGTGTGTTTGTGCATATGAGTTTAATGTTTGTGAACGCACCCACGATACAGGAGAAATTCCTAGTGTGGGGCAACGTTTTTAAAACAATTTAATTGAAATAAATTATTTTCACAATTCCAATCTATGAAAACCCATCTTAAGAGTTACTAGCGACCCGCCCCCGCTTCGCACGGGTGTAATGTGCTACATAATTATAAACCTTCCTCTTGAATCACTCTATCTATTAAAAAAAACCCGCATCAAAATCCGTTACGTACATAGTTTTAAAGATCTAAGCATACATAGGGATAGACAGCGGGAAGCGACTTTGTTTTATAATATTTTGTGATGATAGTGATAGTTATTTTTATTTAACACTAGCTTTAGCCTGCAGTTTCGCATGCCCGGATGTCGGTTAAACTACAAAAATAGTTATTTTGCAAACCATTGTTAATATTTTTAAAAATTCAACCCCTTAAATAATTAAATAGGGGTTAATTATTTCCTTTGTTCTCATTTAGGGGTTGAATTTAAAAAAAAAAACATCCTTAATCCTAGTCTACATTATCAATGGAACCTCTGCCCAAAATTTGAAAGAAAGAAAGAAAAAATATTTATTTGTCGCCGAAATACAATTACAAACAAAATTAAATCCAGTAAACATCAACTAATATAAAAAAAAATAGTTACAAAAAAGAAAAACAACAGTAAGTATAAGTTTAAGTACATAAAAAATGGAACACAAAAAAAAACATGTTTACAGATTACCTACATAATTACTTATGTAATGAATGCGACAAAGGGGTTACCCACTCAGCATGGTGCTGTGCTATGGACCGTCTATGTAGACCCACAGCACAGCGCTGGCAATTTCAGCTTTCTAGGTCTGGGCGTTTATGAGTCAGTCAGTCAGGACTTTTCTTTTTATTTAAATACATAGATATCAACATAGCATCACACTTGAAATCCCCGAAGGCTTAGGCAGAGGCGCACACCCACGGTACATTTTGCCAGTTATGTGTACGGCTCACCCCGGTCGGAACCGGGCTACAGACTCTGTAGCTGCTACTTATAAATTGTTGGTAGAAAAAATCCAATAACACTTTGAGAGAACTTTGGATTCGAACCCAACTCATGATAAGCAGTCGCGCTTGCGACCACTAGATGACTAGACAAAATGCCAAACAGGTCTCAAAAACGTGATCTTTCGCCAGATCGTCACTACTACCGCTGAGCTATTGACTACAAAACAGACAGTTATTCATTATTCCATACTGATGACGGTAACTAATTTCTTTTTCTTTAAATTATCATAACAAAAGTTTCGTGTAGAAAGTTTCGACCAAGTTATTATACTTGAAACTAGCCATACCGTTTCTATGCATTCGGAAAGTTGGTAACGTAGCTAAAAGCTGGCAAAATTTCGCTGTTTTGAATAAATTAATCAATTCAATAAAATTATGATGGCTTATAAATCTGCGTTGCACTAAAGTATTGATTACCAACTTTTGCTCACATTTTTACTTTTGTAAGTTAGTATGTAGAGGATAATCTTCAAAACTTCTGGGGGTCTAAAACGGCCACTTTGGCAGATCATAATATGAATTGCGTTAAAAATCGTAAAATGGACCTTTCATAACAGTAACTGCTTCTGTGCCCATTTAGAAAAAATAGATCATAATAGGTAAATAATATGAATTGCGTAAAAATCGTAAAATAGTCACAGACGCAATTACTATTATGAATGGTTCATTTTACGATTTTTAACGCAATTCATATTATGATCTGCTAAAGTGGCCGTTTTAGATGCCCTGATCTCCGATTCCGAAAATCTTTCACTAACGAGAAGCTTCATAAGCTACGTTCCCGTGGGTTCATTTCCATACATAACGGAAATGAAGCCGCAGGCAAAAGCCATAGTTTATTTAAGCCAACCAAATAAGTGAGTGTTAAGGGTTCTGAAAACACGAAGTGCTTGAAATTCAAGGAAGCATTATTTACTTAAAACGATTTATATTTGAGACTAGCTTTTGCCAGCGGCTTCGCCCACGTGGATGTCGGAAAATATCGATTTTTCATACAAACTTTCATCCCCTATTTAACTCCCTTAGGGGTTGAATTTCGAAAAATTCTTCCTTGTTCCTTGTCTACATTATAAAGGGAACCTCTGTGCAAAATTTCAGCTTTCTAAGTTCAAGGGTATGGGCTGGGCGTTGATGAGTCAGTCAGTCAGGACTTCTCTTTTTATTTAGATAGATTTGCTCTCAAAACGAAGAAAAAAAATATTGATGAAACTGGAAAATAGCCTAGAACCAAGAATTCAAACACACCAATTATTTTCAATTTCATATTATTTTGTAGCGTACTTTCTAAATTAATCTTCGAGGAAATCTGGATTAGATTACAGCACGCACGAGGAACAAAGTTAATTAATGTACATTCCAAGTCATAAAATACTGATAAGTGATGGAAAGTGAAATTGTATGTTACTTACTTCTCAAAACGGTGAAGGAAAACATCGTGAGGGGTTTCCTCACCATGTTTTCTCAGCAGCATGTCTTAGAACCAAAAAAATCGAAGACATTTGTGACATCTACCAATCCGCACTGGGCCCGCGTGGTAGATTATAGCCCATTCCCTCTCAAAAAGAGAGGAGGCTTGTGTCCCAGCAGTGGGAACAATAATAGGCTGTTGATGACTTGCAGACTTACTTCCGCTATCTGGAACTGGGAATTAGGAGAAACAGCGTTCAGAGGTATGAAATCAAAATCAAAACAGTTACAGGCACTTTTGAATAGTCGAAATAAATCACTATCACTACATTATTATAAAACAAAGTCCTCCGCCGCGTCCGTCTGTTCGCGATAAACTCAAAAACTACTCCAAAAATGTCACCAATGGATACAATGGTTCTCGAGGATGGTTTTAGTATATAACTAGTGACCCGCCCCGGCTTCGCACGGGTACAAATAAGATACTAAAACCTTCCTCTTGAATCACTCTATCTATTAAAAAAAACCGCATCAAAATCCGTTGCGTAGTTTTAAAGATTTAAGCATACAAAGGGACATAGGGACAGAGAAAGCGACTTTGTTTTATACTATGTAGTGATTTGCCACGTGAGTGAAGCCGCGGGCATCAGCTAGTACAAAATAAAAAGAAGATGCAGTCCCAGTCACAAGTCATAATAACTGTGTGTACTGTAGTTACCCATTCCCTGGCGTAGATCTCTATGGACAAGAACCGGCAAGAGACTTCATGGACACTCTTTTGAATCAGAATATTGTTACAAAATCTTAGTTACATAATAGGAGATCGGACTGACTCAAAAAAATATGATTCTGTTTTGTCCGTCACGCGTCAGTTAGATTATCGAAAAATATTGGATATTTGTTTTTTGTTTTATCAAATCAATAAAAAATTACGAAGATAAAGCGCGTCAAAGATCATGGAGTGGGGCTTGAAATGTCACTTGTAGGTACAAAATGTACCCCGTCGGGGCTGCGGATTATAACAAGGATCATGGGTGGTTTTTAGTCTGTAGAAGTCTGACACTCCCTTTCGCTCTGCCCAAGAGTGGGAGGAGTTATTAGATGATTTCCCACCGCCCAAAAAAAAAAGGTACAAAATGTACTAGCATAATTGACGTCGAGATCACACGAGTTTTCGAAGCACGGTCAATTTTTTTTTTTAATCTATCTGACGGACTAGACGGACTGATTAGTTTTTTATAGCGTCTATTATGCAATACGGCGGACTGAAAGTGTCTGAGAGTATTGGCGACTTATTTTTAGGGATATTATATGTAAAAATCAGCTTTCAGAAAATACGTGAGGTTAGTAATGTTTTTATATGTACCTGAAAATTGGCCGCCAGAGCAAGCTAGCTGGTAGTCGTGCGTTCTGTAAATACTAACACTACCCAATCGTCCACATTTCCTTCGTCAGAAAATACGTGACGTCTGGCGGCCCTGGGATCTTACTCTATCATGAATTACATCAAATCAAGTAACTCTTCGTAGAAATTATACAGGGTGTTTAGTGCATCGTTTGCCAAATTGAGATGGTCGACTGGAGGAGTCGTCTACTAGCTATCCTTTTAGACCCATAAACACTTAAAAAAATGATTTATTTGTGTATTTTGTGGCAACCTCCTGAAAATTATCGCGGATCCAAAATGCACCTTGTATTTAGAATATTAGGCATTGACTGGTTTTAAAATACTACTTTCGAAAACAAATTATTTCAGTTCATTTCTAATACTTAATTATAATATTTATGATTATTTTAATAGACCTTTTTGAATGCATCGGAGAAAGTCTGCAACTAAAAAAAAGTAAGAAGATATCTTTTGTCTCTGAATATTCTTTTTCATTACTATTTTCTAAGATGATTTGTGAAAACTAATTAACATTACAAATGAGTTGATTTTAATGTCTGTCTGTATTGAAATGTTGTTGAATACTCTTTAAATAGGTGTTTTGTTTAAGTAATTAATGATGAATAGCCATCACTCGTTTTCTTTAGGTTTTTTAAAGTGTTGTTAACAGACAAGACGTGTTTCCGGTAGGATTTCCCATCTGTGAAATTACCAAAAGTTTTTACCTCCGTTTGTAGACGATTTTTCAGAAGTTCTTCCTTATTGTTAACTTACGTTGAATTTAAAATTATTGAACTTTCGGCTTTTTTTTTCTTTTTTTTTGTCGATGGATATGGCGATAGTCGATTCATCTACTTCAACCACAAATAAACCTTCGGTCTGACTAAATAGAGCTCTTCCAGACACAAATGTTTTTTGTTTGCTGTTTTTCACTTTGCTAGTGATAAATTTCTGATGAAAAACGAAACAATACTATGACCAACCTGAAAATCAAACCTAGATTCTCTCACTTAATTATGTAGCTATCTATTTATCTATATAAATAAAAAGAGAAGTCCTGACTGACTGACTGACTCATCAACGCCCAGCCCAAACCCTTGGACCTATACTGAAATTTTGCACAGAGGTTCCCTTTATAGTGTAGACAAGTAATAAGGAAGGATTTTTCGAAATTCAACCCCTAAGGGAGTTAAATAAGGGATGAAAATTTGTATGGAAAATCGTCATTTTCACGCGGGCGAAGCCGCTGGCAAAAGCTAGTTCCATATAACCGCCGAACTCACGTGCTACAAGCACACAAAGTCAACCACTCAACAACTGAGCCAATCGGATCTTTCTTCAACTTTACTTGCAAACCATCCTCTTTATATTCTTATCAGACTTATTAGGATACTTTTGTATGTATTTATGTATTGCATGTCTACATTACCTACCGAATAGTAGGTAAGTGAATGTCATAGTGATAATACTGGTAACAACTGTTTATAAAACACTTAACACTTCGCCCACGACTCTGTCCGCAAAAATTGTGATAGTTCGGCCAATATGCATGATATGAATACCTATTTATAGCCTGTAGCACCCACGAATAATGTATCTTTCTATCAGTGGAACCATTTTTTGAATTAAATCATTAGTTCCGGAGCTTAAAATTTATTTTTATGAAGGGGTACATACAAAAAAATACATCTTTATAATATAAGTATATATACAAAATGATTTATCCCTCGAGAACATCTTGTTTATTTATTCAGCCTCACTCTCAGATGATGTGCCTAATTTCGCATTAATGAAATAATTTTCGTTATCGAATCAGTAGCTTCGCTCTGACGTTAATTTTACCCTACATCCAAAACATAGAGACTGTCTCTATGGTCTAGTGGTCACAACCGCAACTGCTGGGTATGAGGTCAAGGTTTTGATTCCCGGGTTGGATAATGTTACCACTAGAGCAAAGAGCAGTCCGTTGTTTTACTTACTTGTTTTAATTCAATGAATTAATTAAGTAATGTAATCCTGATTATGTCATGAAATGGAACATTGATCCTAAAGTCCTTAGAAATATTTAATTCAACTAAATCCCACTAACCAACGCCATAATCTTAACAGACAACACAATACCAACATCTTAATACTAATTAAAAGTGTAATGTCGCTAGTGCCAATACCTACTACTGGTGGCAATTTTTGTATGCGACCCATGAGCCTCTTTTTTTTTTGGTGGGTGGAAAATCATCGAATTACCCCCCCCCCCCCCCGCTCTTGGGCAGGACGAAGGGGAGTGTCAGACTTCTACTGACTAAAAACCAAACCCATGTTCCTTTTTCGCCCTTGTGTCTGAGCCGCGTTATCCTTTCGATAATCCACAGCCCCGACGGGCGTCGGCCCTTGCGGGGGCCCCTTCCATATTACTGACATATCTTTGAGGCGCGCGTGGAACACGTACGCGCCCGCGCCGACACGGTCTGCAGTTGCCGTCATGACGACGGCTGGAGGGCGAGCTAGCCCGTTACTCACCGTCCACAGGCCCGCGTCTACGGTGGCCGGAGGTCATCGCGTGACCCCCGACGCCCGGAGCGCCTTCCGCGGCGGCTGGGACGTTGAGAGGTTCTCTCCCTCTCTTGTTCCGCCACCTCCTTCGCTAGCATCACTGCTTCGCAGCAGTGAAGAAATGCTGGTATCCTCTTGATTCTTGATGCATTCCTTTACCGAAGTAAGTGATAGTGTGTGTGCTTGTATGTATGTGTGTGTCGTGTGTGTATTGTGTATCGTGTGTGAATATGTGTAATGTTTAGTGTGTGGGGGGGGGGTCTTGGGTTCGAAGTCGAAACCTATGACTTGGCAGTCCGACAATCCCACCGCTAGACTATCATTGCTATTATCAAAATAGTTAATGTATCGATTATTAAATAAAGTAAAGTGCCAATATATAGGCTATAAGGGTCCCATTAAAATTTGAGAAATAATTCTGTTAATTTAATTTGGTGCAACGATATGTAGTAAGACAAATTTTAGTTCTATTTATGTAACTACTAGATGGCATTGTTCATTTTCGTCACATTTCTGAATCTCGCTGTCAAGATTTTCCGTCGGTTACATAAGTAGCAAAGCATGAATTTTTTTTATTGAGTTTTGAGCAAAGAGTTTGACAGTTTTATTTTAACTAAAGAGATCACGCCAAAAGGTTCTAATACATTTATACTATCGAGTGACCGGTCTTTTATTTATCCGAGTACGCGAAGTATTGTTCATGGTCCTTCGAGCCGGATAAGTGGATCCAGATAGTGTTTTTGTGATTCTTGGCGTAGGAATCAGGGTGGATCGCCCTGTAGCGCGCCGCACACCCAAGCTGGTGTGCACAGTGAAGTGATCAGTACTGCTGCAGCGAAGTTGGCGTGGACCAGCACCAGGAGCTGGTGCAGGGCGGAGTTAGTCACCAGCGGAGTAAGAGTGGAGCAGCAGGACGGGCTGGACATCATCAGCACCAGCAGAGGTGGAGCAGCAGGGTGAGCTGGACATCATCAGCACCAGCTGAGTGAGGAGGCGCAGGGCGTGAATAGCTTTGAATTCGCCAGCGCGAATTTACACCTGGTTCCAACAGTGAGTGATATGGATTCCAGAGGTAGTGAAGTGCAGTTTGTGAAGGCAAAATCGTGAGTACATTTATAGTTGTTATTTGCGAGTCGAGTTTTCTGAAGATAGAAAAATTCGTCTGAAAGATTTTATTTGGACTTCATAAGTTATAAAAGTGTACCTGCTTGAACTTGTGATATTTGTTGTGCAATATTATTTAACCAATTGTAAATTTCAATTTATCTTTGGTTTTTTGTGTATGTGGTAAACATTTTGTCTTTAGAGTTTTTGACTTTTTGTGTTCATATTAGTAACTTCGTACCGCCTCAATAAAATAAGTAAAGATGGAGGCTATGTATAAATTGCAAAATAACACAAAGCTTCTTATTGAAAAGGCTCAAATTAACTTTAAAAAAGCGCCTAAAGATAGAGTCACTAAAATGTATGTTGAGACCAGATTAGAAGCACTGGAAGCTTTGTGGAAAGATTTCTCGTTAACTCATAAGAGTATAATACAGAAAGTTTCCGACACTCAGCGAGAATCTGATAGTTATTTTGTAAATGACATTTATGATACCACTGAAGAATCTTTCATTTTCCATAAAACGCAGTTAAAAGAAGTTATTAATATATTTAGCAATTGTAATTCAGAGCGAAGCCCAAAGACAATTAATGTCGACCACGCAATGTCAAATAGTGTCAGTTTACCAAAGATAAACATTCCAAAGTTTTCGGGCAATTATGCAGAATGGACAACATTCAAAGATTTATTTACGTGTTTAGTACACGATAATAATAATTTAGGAGATGTTCAAAAGTTTTATTATTTAAAAGGCTTATTATCAGGAGAAGCAGAACAGCTTGTCAAACATATTGCAGTTACTTCTGACAATTACAAGGACTGTTGGTCATTGTTACATAGTCGTTATAACAATAAGCGATTTTTGGGTAATTGTTTATTAAAGCGCCTTTTGAGTCAGTCTAATGTAACAGAATCCTCAAATGGCATTAAGAGTTTACTGGACACCACAATGGAATGTCTAAATGGTCTGAAAAATCTCGGAGTAGACGTCAGCACGTGGGACATTATGATCGTTTACATAATTAGTTCGAAACTTGATCCTGAATCACGAAAGCAATGGGAGACTAAAATTAGCTCCAAAGATGAATTTCCCGTGCTCTCGGAGTTCAGAGATTTTTTGGAAGCCAGATTTCGTGCGCTCGAGTTTTTAGACCCTAAGTCAAGTAGACCTAAACCAGCAGTTCACCATGTAGTTAATATCGATGATAATAAGACCGCTGCAACAACATGTCCATTCTGTAACGAAGCCCACAAAATTTATAATTGTAAGAAGTTTGCTCAAGAGAGTTACGAATCTCGACATAATTTTGCACAAACCAGGCGATTGTGCTATAATTGTTTAAACGGAAATCACTCTATTAAGTTTTGTCGACAAACTGCGTCGTATTTGTAAGAAAAGACACCATTCACTACTGCATTCAAATTCAAGCTCTAACTCCACAGTAGTTAATGGAAGCTTTGATACTGAAGCTGAAGTTAAATCAGCGGTGTCTACTGTTCAGGCATCGCTATCAGAAAGCGAACCATCAACCTCAAAGATTGTTACACATTTTTCTAAGGGATCAGTACCTAATCAAGTTTTGTTGGCTACTGCTCTTGTCGAAGCACAGACAAGAAGTGGCTCTACTCAACTGCTGAGAGTGCTATTAGATCAAGGATCTCAGGCATCATTCATAGCAGAATCAGCAGTGCAGCTACTTGGATTAAGGAAGAAGCCGACCAAGTCGGTTATATCAGGAATAGGCGGTGAGAGAAGCGCCTTTGCTTCAAGTTTTACAGTCACGGTGACTATTCACTCACGCTTAGATCCAAATTTTAGTGTCCAAGTCAATGCTTTTGTGTTAGGTACAATCACGTCAGTTTTACCCTCAGAAAAACTAGAGCAGTCCTTTTGGCCCGAGCTAAAGGGGATAACTTTAGCTGATCCAGAGTTTTATACACCAAGCAAGATAGACATCTTGCTTGGTGCGGAAATATATGGCCAAATACTTAGAGATGGTTTAATTCAAGGTCCACCAAACTTACCGGTAGCTCAGAATACTGCCTTGGGTTGGATCCTTTCAGGACAGATTTCATCAAGTCGTGACTCTATTTATTGTCATCACGTTATTCATAGTAGCTCAGATCAGACTGATGACAACGCACTTTTACGACGGTTTTGGGAAATAGAGTCAACTATACCTGATAAAAAGATTCTTTCGGATGAAGATCAACGTTGTGAGGAGATTTATGCGAAAACTACGTACCGTGATGCGGAAGGTCGCTATGTAGTTAATCTGCCGTTTCGCGATCAAGATCCGCAGTGTAAATATGGGAGTTCGAGAGACCTCGCTATAAAAAGATTTCATTTTCTTGAAAATAAATTCAAGAGGAATCCGACATTTAAAGCTCGGTACTCAGATGTGTTCCAAGAATACATAGACCTTGGTCATATGAAGCCTGTACACGGTGATGATCGTAAGTTAGATACAGCTGTTTATCTGCCACATCACGCCGTGGTACGTGAAGACAGAACAACAACCAAAGTTCGAGTAGTTTTTGACGCTTCTATGAAAGGGTTAAATGGAGTGTCTCTGAACGACGATCTCATGATTGGCCCCAGATTGCAACCTCCGTTACGTCACATCATTATGAGATGGAGAATGCATCCTATAAGTCTCTGTGCTGACATTATAAAAATGTACAGACAGGTGAAGGTTTCTCCTGAACACGCAGATTTTCAGCGAATAGTATGGCGCAATGAATTGAAGAAGAGTATTCAAGTATATAAAGTAAAAAAAAAAAAGAGTGGAGTTATAGACAAGCACCCTGGTTTGGATAAAGTTACACGAGTCGTGACTAAGACTTCATCTTGATCAAACGACTTTCGTAAAATAATGTTAACCATATAGTTAAGTTTTGGTTATGCTATTTTTAAGAAAGTTGTCAGTTTTTTTAGATAAGTTTATACAGTCCACAAAGTATTGAAGTTAGATAAGTTTATACAGTTCACTAGGTATAGTAAATTTTATTTTGTGTGTTAAGGATTAACAGGTGCTTTCCATACCACATTGTAATTTTTTGTTGTTCATGTTATCACTTGTAGTTGCACACTTATTTTATTGTTATTCTAGTTTGAGCCTTGTCCTCATGGTGGGCGGTTTGTATAATGAAGGACATATCATAATGTCCTTGGTGGGCGGTATGTTAAGATTTAATTTGGTGCAACGATATGTAGTAAGACAAATTTTAGTTCTATTTATGTAACTACTAGATGGCATTGTTCATTTTCGTCACATTTCTGAATCTCGCTGTCAAGATTTTCCGTCGGTTACATAAGTAGCAAAGCATGAATTTTTTTTATTGAGTTTTGAGCAAAGAGTTTGACAGTTTTATTTTAACTAAAGAGATCACGCCAAAAGGTTCTAATACATTTATACTATCGAGTGACCGGTCTTTTATTTATCCGAGTACGCGAAGTATTGTTCAATTCAGACCACCAAAATAAGGGCAATAGTAAAAAAAAATAAGAAAAACGCATTTAAGTACCTACTCATAAAGGACGAGTTTGTTCTTTCTAGAGTGCCGGCAATTTATTATCATGTCAAAATAAAATCACTTTATTTATTGTTTTTTTTTTGTTTAGATATCTTTGTTTAGGCGTACTGAACGCTGTGTTAAAATTTGTCCACCTATTTTAATAGGACCTTATATATCTTTAAATATAGATCCCATAGAAATCATAAATGTTTCTGTCATCGATCGTTAAATCTTAAGAAGGCCAAAGAAAAGATGGATGGATTGTGTGAGGAATGTGGATGAGAAAGGAGTAAATAACACCGTGACGTCTAACAGGGAAGAATGGAAGAAGAAAACGTGTTGCGCCGACCCCAAATAGAATTGGATAAGGGCAGGAAGGTGATGATGATCATCATCATCATCATTTCAGCCAAAAGACGTCCACTGCTGGACATAGGCCTCCCCCAGGTGTCGCCACATTGACCGGTCCCGTGCCTGATGATGATGATGAATGATGATCATTAAGTCATAAACAAATATTCCATTACACTCCACTAAATCTCACTTAAGACCGCCACAAGCCTAATTGACATCACAATACCAACATCTAATTCCAAATCAAAAGTCGAATTAAAACGTGAAGCCTACAAGACAAGCGCCGCGCGTTAATTGGTAGCGAAAGTCGCAAGTCGCATGCATGAGTCGCCTTGTAGGACTCGACCCGTCGCGTCTGCACTAAATGCAGGCTGTTACAACTGCCTTTATTCTGTCAAACATGAAAGTTGGTTTTCTAATTATAACATAAAATATTCTGCCTGTGAGCAGCGGTGGCCCAGTGGTGTCGGTCGCGACTTGCGAACAGTAGGTCGTGGGTTCGAACTCAGGCAGGTGCATTACTTTGTGTAATTTATTTCATCACCGCTGCTCTCAAAACGGTGATGGAAACCGGCATGTCTTAGAACCAAAATATTCGAAGACGTCATGTGACATCTGCCAATCCGCACTAGGCCCGCGCGGTGGAGCCTAATCCCTCTCCTAGAGAGAAGGCCTGAGTCCCTGCAGTGGGAACATTATAGGCTGATAATGATGATGATGATAATTCTGCCTGTAATTCCTGAAGGGTAGCTATTAGTACACCCACATTTCACCTACCTATTACGTTTAAGGCTCAAGTAATAGGGGGCGAGTCTATTGCTAACAACCAGGCACTAATTCAGACTCCAGTAGTGGAAATTATGGTTTTTCATAATCCTCCGCTATTCTTATCAGATTAATTTCGTTGCGGGATTCAAGACAGTTGACTGGCCTGTTGGTCTAGTGGTTAGTGACCCTAACTGCTATGCCGGAGGTCGTGGGTTCGATTCCCACCCAGGACAAATGTTTGTGTGATGAGCACGATCATTTGTTCTGTGTCTGGGTGTAATTTATCTATAATATGTATGTATTTAGAAATATATAAGTATGTTTATCAGTTGTCTAGTACCCATAACACAAACTCTGCTTAGCTTGGGACTAGATGGCGTTGTATGATAGTTGTGGAATATTATATATTATAGTTAAAATCGTTTCTCCGGGAATTCGTCGAGCTTCATTGTCTCGGCGCTTTTCATGTGGGCGCCCCTTTTGATTCTGGCTAACAGGAGTTACAGTGGTTTGGGAATAGTGTGGCGGGCTTGTCCCATATAAAAAAAATCAGATTCCGTAGCTGCTACTGAGACATTCCAGTTCCAGATTAACTTCAGATCCTTTTGATAAAAAAATATCAGCCAAGAAATATTAATCAAGAAATTAAAATGCGAAAATCAAACAACTAAAATATCACAACATGCAGATCAGGGGTACCATCTATCTGGCAGAAACTTGACGCTCCGAAACTTATTTGGCATAACACACTTGGCATAATTATTCTTCTTTAAACGAATGTGTTTATGGCTGAACAGTTATTTAATAGAATACTAATTTCGCAGAATGTTTAAATAGCCGAATTTTCAATGGCATACTTTTAAGATGGCAGAATTTTATTTGGTAGATTTTTATAAGGTATAACGACCGTCTCGCGAAAGTATCCTTTATGGGCGGCATGGGCACCGGGCCGTAGGCCGACGAAGGAGGCCGGCGGAGGCCCGGCACTTCGGGGACAGAAGATATTAGTGTTATTTAATATGCGAGCGAAGCGAGCGCGCGTCATGGAGTACATGCGTTGCGTGTATGAGTGACGTCATTATTATTATAATAATATTTTTTTTTTTTTGACATACCCAACATTTAATGTTCTCAGCTAGAAATTTTAGCCGGAATAATAATTATTATTATTGCATGTTACACGTATGTATGAAATGAAATGCGTGCCAAAAGACGATTCTGATTATGAATTTTCGGCGAAATGATGGTTCTGGAAATGAAGTTTATGCTCAAAGATGATTCTGACTTACAAAATTATGCGTTTTGAATTTATGGTAAATGAGTGTATGCCAAATGATTTTCTGCGAAATTAAGTTTCTGCCATCCACTGTTATGCAAAACAAAATTCGGGCATAAAAAATTCTGCCAAAAAAGGTAGACCCATCACAACATGCAGATCAGTTGTAACAGAATGGGTTCATTTTACTACTATACGTTCCAGTTTCAGTTTTCAGTCCACTAGAGCAATGTTCCTATGTTCGGCCGATCCCAATTATGAGTTAATAATTTATTCAATAATTCATCATTATCTTTTTGTTTCAGAAATAACATCTTATCCCGAAGCCCCAGCACAGCACACGCTATGTCCCACCACTACCGGTCGATAGCGCCATGTCAACGGTGAAACATGAGGTATTATTATTTAATTTATTAGGAATCAGCTGATGGCCGCGGTCATACAGCGTGAATGTCGGTTATCCCCCCCTCCCTTTCAACTTACAACAACTCCCTTATAACCCTTTTTTCGCATTAAAAAGTAGTTTATGTCCTGTCACAGGCTAACATAATAATATAACTACAGCGTGATAACATTGAATTTTTTTGTCACAACATAATATTTTTATGCTAGCCTAAGTCAAAGTTTGTAGGCAGGTATAAAAAATTGGCCAAGTGCGAGTCGGACTTGCACATGAAGGGTTCCGTACCAAAACGGTATGCTATAATTTATACAATTTCTTCTACGGGCCAATAACACTTGACCTCTGGATTGTATAGGCGCTCATACGATTCAGGGTCCAAATTATATTGGTTAACTGCTGTTTCCATCTGTTGTTTCCAACCAAGTTCAAAATGATTTTCAAAGTTCTTATGAAGTTCTACTTTTCAGATTTTTTTCTAAACTTAATATATATTTTCTAAACTTATGGTTCAAAAGTTAGAGGGGGGGGGACACATTGTTTTTTTCTTTTGGAGCGATTATTTTAGTAAACCCCTATTCATTTTTAAATACCTTTCCAACAATATATCACACGTTAGGGTTGAAATTAAAAAAAAAAACACTTCCCACTTTACATATAGGGGGGCTACCCTAATAAATGTTTTTTTTCCAATTTTTATTTTACCACTTTGTGTTCGATACACATATTGGTACCAAATTTCAGCTTTCTAGTGCTAACGGTCACAGAGATTAAGCGAGGACGGACGGACGGACAGACAGACATGGCGAAACTATAAGGGTTCCTAGTTGACTACGGAACCCTAAAAATGACACTATTTTTAATCATTATCTTTTTAAAAGTTTAAGTTAGTCTTATGCTGTTTTAGCTTTCCTGTGCGCGTTAAATAATACTTTTCCATTCTTTCTAGGTACCATGGCACCAAAAGTACCATAAACATTATAGAGGAGAGTCCAACGTCGTACGAAGGAGGAGGAATGCACCAGAGACAAAATGGCGGCTAAGATGGTTGATACCGCTCGTTATTTTGAATGTTACGGGGCCAGTTGGTGGAGAATGTAGGTATTATTGATGTTTATTATATTATTTGATAAGGATGTTTTGTATTTAGTCCATTTGTAAAGATTTTTTAAGGCCACAAACTGATAAAGTTAATAGGACCAAATAACTGTCAGATTTCCACTTTCATAAAGTGGCTCAAAATGGTACGCTCGCCAGTTGTGAGGAAAACTGATAAATAAGATACAAAAGACCAAACTAACTGGTTCATTTTAAAATTAAATGTTGCTATCATGTTCCAAAATGTTCCTCTACTACACAAATTAACTTCGCATTAAATACACCGGCTCTGTATTCATCATCGATTCGGAATGTCGTATGTCTTTTTCACTCGCTTTCGTTATGCCAAGAAAAGATAAGCGATACGACACGAAATCCGTAACCAAAATCAAATCAAAGAGTTTGTGCATACGAAGGACGCATTTAACCCGACCGCCTTCGCATAGAGCTCATTTCATCATAAACCTCGCGTTCCATCAGGCGTGATAGAAGTCAAGAGCAGGCCCATCCTCCCCCATCGGGGCTGCGGGTTGTTCGAAAGAGATACCGCGACCTCGACATAAAGGGCCAAGAAGGAACATGTGTGGCTTTTAGTCAATAGAAGTCTGACACTCCCTACCGCTCTGCCCAGCGGGAGGAGTCATTTGATGATTCAACACGCTGAAAAAAATAGGATCATCCTCCAAATACAAAGGCTAAATGATAGTTCAGGCTAGCCTTGTAACTGAACTCTGCAACAATCAAACTTCCTACTCAAATAAAACTTCTGCTTCAATATTCTATTCTCATTCCAGCCCTAACAAGCCGCATGTTAGCCTCGATCCTGGGCTACCCAAGCACCTGTAACCTTGGCCCAGAGGTACGGCCCTGTACCCTGACGCTGACCTGCTGGCTGAGGGGAGGTACCAGGGTCAGAGGATGTGGGGGGAGCTGGCTGTTCTCTTGCTGCGTGAACGATGAGCCAAGCAGAAATGATGTGCTGGATAACAGGTAAAAAAAAAACTTTCCTTTAATCTTTAGATCTCAAATCTAAAGATTAAAGGAAAGTTTAAACTTAACGATGTGGCATCGGCTTCGGTCGGTCAAAAAGCTTTATGGACATGCAAATAAAAGCGTGTGTCTCGCGGCGTCGAACCGAAACTAGGTGAATGACTGTATTTTTTAAGCTGTTTCCACGTCCAAAAATTAGTGAATCCATAGAATGATTTTTTAAACTCCAACGAAAGTCACAGAATTGGAGTTATAAGAGGATTTGACCATATATCGTTTCCCTTAGTTACCCTTTGTTAAGACTTATTGTTAAACTTACGGGCTTTTGGATAATGACAGCTGATTGAGTACTTTCCGAGGCATGGAAAAGTCGGTATGCAAAGATTGACCGGCACGGCTATTGTTATTTAACCAAAATAAAGGCACTACAAATATTCAAGAAAATACTCCAACGTAAGCTCACACCAAACCCTTCATCGTTCCAGTATCCCGGCGTCAGACTGGAAGTACAAAGTGGTGCCTCCGCAGCTGCGCCAAGTGCCGCAGCGGAGTGTTGTGCCAGCCAACGTATTCCGGAGACGGGCCGATGATGATGTTCCGCAGGTAAGCAGGAATTTTTTGGTAAAAATGGTATATTTTTGGACTCTATTTAGGCAGAACGGAAAAAATATTTCATCTCCGTTATTCTCAAGAATACGTGTGATGATTTTGACCTAAAAGACATCACCTAAAATCACTGAAGTGCCTAACTATTTTAATAGAATGCCCTGACATCAAACATGCGTCTCTCAAAATGTTTCGAATGAAATCTTTGTCGTTCAACACAACAAAGAGCTTAGTAATACAGTATTCAGCATAGCTAGGGCGTAGCATAATTAGCAGCACAAAACTAATAGCATCCCTAGGAGGATCCTATACTTCAAACACAAAGCATTTATTTCAATAAGACCATTACAGGCACCCATGAAAACAAATACAACTTAGCTACAGTCACAGTCACACGTCATAATAATTTGTGAAAGTGCTGAGTTGTCCATTCTTAAGCGTAGATCTCTATGGAGAAGATGGAGACTCTTTTAAATCAATATTATAACACTTTCCTACAATCGGTTTCCAGTTAGACTGCGGCCTGTCGTCAACGAAGATGATACAAAAACGGATCATCGGCGGCAGGGAGGCGAGGTTCGCGGAGTTTCCCTGGCAGGCACACGTCAGGATCTCGGAGTTTCAGTGTGGCGGTGTTTTAGGTATGTTTTGTCATTGTGAGAGTTGGAAATAACTTACCTATTATGTTAAGAGTAACTGCTCTCCGTTTGTTTAAATGAATGTAGGAATGCGAATCGAGGCCTGTGAATGTCCCGTCTGGGCTCCGGGTTGCTCGAAAGAGATATCGCGGCCTCGACACAAAGGGCTAAGAAGGAACATGGGTGGTTTTTAGTCAATAGAAGTCTGACACTCCATCGTATAATCATCAAATGACTCCTCCAGCGGGAGGAGTCTGATGATTTCGCACTTTCCAAAAAAAATGGCCTGTAAATGTGATTCTGACCTTCTTCTTCTTATCGTGTGGGCAGTAAGGTCTAACGACCCCACACACCCTAGTGTCAGAGTTTCTAAACCGCCTCAAGGGCCTCTGACATGGTTTGACGACCGCTATTTGGCGGCCGGGACCACCGGCTTATACGTGCCTTATTCTGACCTTGAAAACTTATGGGACTTACTTGGGATTAGATGGCGTTGTGTGATAGTTGTGGAATATTATTTATTTATTTTTATTATTAATTTTGTTAAATTGAAATGAAGGACTGATTCGTTGGTCTAGTGATCACAAGCCCTGATAAGTTGTGTGTGGTCCTAGATTCGATTCACAGATCGGGCAGCATGTTATTGGCTATTTCCATTAGTAATTTCTCAGTAGCAGCAACCGAGTCTGATTCGGAGTTCTGAGATTTCTGCCCTGTTGACGGCAATAGGCTCGTCCCCTATTATATGGGATTTAAACATAACTGGCGAAATATGGATGTAGGTACTATGATTAGGTAGACCTCTGCTTAACTCTGCGGGGATTACAGGCGTGATGTTATCTATATCAATAAAAAGAGAAGTCCTGACTGACTAATTGACTGACTCATCAACGCCCAGCCCAAACCCTTGGACCTAGAAAGCTGAAATTTTGCACAGAGGTTCCTTTTATAATGTAGACAAGGATTAAGGAAGGATTTTTTGGAAATTCAACCCCTAAGGGAGTTAAATAGGGGATGGAAGTTGTATGGAAAATCGTCATTTTCACGCGGGCGAAGCCGCTGGCAAAAGCTAGTGTATAAATATAAAATTACCTATTTAATTTATATTTCAGTGTCTCGCTGGTACGTAGCTACAGCAGCTCACTGCGTCTCCCGAGCGCGTCCACGAGACATTGTTGTATGGCTGGGAGCATTGGACACCAGCGCTGGTGCTCATTCTGCCAGGAAACTTGGGTGAGCTAAGAAAACTTCTTTTGTTTTTTAAAGAAATGGCTCGCTTTTTTATTGGGACCAGCCTGCCATACTATTCCCAAACAACTGCAACTTCTGAAAACCAGAAGCTCGACGAAGTCCCAGAGAAACAATTTATCTGTCTTGGATCCTGCAACGAAATGAATTTGGTGGTCGCAGACGCATGTCCTTTTTGATTGAAGAGCCACTTCACGATTTTAAAAGGAAACTCCCTAACTCTCTAAAAACTTATTTTGGTCCTGGGCCGGCAGTCTCTACAGAGATAACGACAAAATCGCTAACTTTCGATTGCTAATTACCAACGAATAAATTCGGTTGCAATAATGATGCTTGCGAGAAACGCATCTTGGGTGTAGAGACTTGCTTTACTTGCAAGCATCATTATTGCAACCGAATTTATTCGTTAGTAATTAAGGATTGAAAATTAGCGATTTTGTCGTAATCTCTGTCGGCCTTGGGCTCGTTCCCAGGGGGTATATTAACTGCGTCTGTGAACATTTTACGAATTTTACCGCAATTCATATTATGATCTGCTAAAATGGCCATTTTTAGTATTTTTATTTATTTCCTAATTTTAAGTATTTGTCATATTGTTTACTTTGATAATGTTTAATTTTTTTGTCAATTTGTTTTGTCCTGTTGGGAATCCAATAAACACTTTTCTTTCTTTTCTTTCTTTCTTTCTTTCTTTTTAGACTGGCAATGTGTTATTGGAATTTCCATCAGAAATTTCTCAGTACTTACCAAGGAGCCTGGATTTGTACCCGAATGTCCCGAATGATGGAAATAGGTTCTTCCCCTATCACATAAACCGAATTGGCGATATGTGGGTGGCTGGGTGCACCCAATATAACCTTCGGGAATTACATGTGTCATGTTATATCTACCTAAAACCATTTCTCTCCTTACAGAGTCGTCCAAAAAATTCTCCACCCGCTCTTCCAATTCCGAATGACCCAACCAGACCGCTACGACATAGCTCTGCTCAGACTGTCCCGTCCGATCACCTATACGACCCATATCCTGCCGATATGTCTCCCGGAGAGAGACATGGAGTTAAGGGGCAGAGCTGGTGTTATAGCAGGATGGGGCAAGACTGATGCCAGCAATGGACACACTGGAACTAATATGCTGAGGTCGGCGACTGTGCCTATACTTAGTGAGTATTATTTTTGATCGCTCTTTTAGTTTCGCCTACTTATCTTCTTCTTATTCTTTCTGCCCTTATCCCATGTTATTTGGGATCGGCGCAACACGTTTTACTTAGCACTCGTAAAAAAACTGCTAGTGAATGCTTTGAATAGTAACCGGGTCATGGAGTTAATTTAAGTAAAGCAGCCTGAAAATTTGGAACTTTGACCCCCAATATCTCTGTAACTAGACGTTTCCCAAGTATGGCGTAGAACAAAAAATCTATCGCAGTGATTGGGAGAACAAGTTCCCCTACGGCTTCGTTAGGGTACCTACCTACTTTTAGGTACACCCTTTATAGTCATCTGTTGCATTAAACTGTGTTTAAAAAACATGTTTTTCTTCAGGCAAAGAGCAGTGTATCAACTGGCACAGAAGTAAACAGATCTCGGTGGAGATTCACTCTGAGATGATCTGCGCGGGACATTCGGACGGCCATCAGGATGCTTGCTTAGGTAATTTTATTTTTTTTAACATTAGGTTTTTCGATTCCCGTGTCGGGCAAAGTGGCACGCACCCTATTAAATTACACTATAATATTATAAAGGCGAAAGTTGGGTGTGTATGAATGTGTATGTTTGTTACTTCTTCACGCAAAAACTACCGAACGGATTTGGAAAAAAATTGGTACACAGATAGTTTATAACCTTTTTTTTTTATTTATTTAATATGGTCTTACTCTTGACCTCAATCTTGCCCTAAGGGCAGAGATGAGGTCCACACACAAGATGAACCCATAGGATAGTTAACACATAGGATAGCCAGCTGTGATGGCCTGAACACATAGGATAGTTTTTATCCCGATTTTTTCTTCCCGTGGGATAATTTTCGAGTTGTAGCGGGTGAAGCCGCTGGCAACAGCTAGAAGGAAAGAAGCATAGGTAACTGATGTGAATGTACAATTACATACACCTGTGCCCCTCGGGGATTACATACGAGATATTATGTAATCCGAAGAAATCTCTTAGAATAGGTAATCTTGATTCTATGTCTCAGTGAAGTCATTTACCAAAACTTACCCCTACTCTTTCATCTTCCAGGCGACTCAGGCGGTCCCCTCATAGTCTCGGACAACGGTCGCTACTACCTGGTCGGCATCACGTCTGCTGGCTTCGGCTGCGGAGTAGACCACCAGCCTGGCATCTACCACAACGTGAAGGTCACCAGCACCTGGATACGAGGCGTTGTATCGGACCATGTTAACTATATTGACTTTTAAATGGTGATGCGAAATCGGCTTGAACTGATGAATATTTTCTGTGTCGCATTTAATCGACGCGTTGTCCATTTTTAAGTCAGTCCGGCTCAAACCGAATTCTGCGTCGATGAGTAAAGAAACAGGACGATAAGGAAGTAGGGAAAAGTACACAGGCACGAACTTTTGCCGTTATGTCTGATAAGACTGGAAGCTTAGCCCAATAAATCTGAGAAAAGGCTAGACAGATAACGATGATTTTTGCGTGCTGTCCAATCCTTTAGCGCTGATTTTAGGGCCAATTTAAATTTTCTGACCAAAAAAAACGGTCACCGATTTTTTACGAACAAATTTATATCGGTCACCTACAAAAAGTCTGTCGTGGGCGGGAGCACAGCATTCATATTACTTACCTATTTTATTAATGGGGATGTATAAGGGCAATGCTGCTCATATGTCCCTATTAGCGGAAGATATTCATTTCGAAATCTGTAAATTATTTAAATTATTGTAAACTGTAAATGTTATTTATTTGACTACCTATTCATTTAAAACTTATGTTTTATGTCTTAAGTAAGCGATCAGGCTTGATCAAATCGACCTTGGGGGCTTACCAATAATCATTATGAACTGTAATTCCCAGACAGCGTTGCAGATAATATTAGAGTTCTCTTCAAACTTTATGACGATGACGCTTCGAAAGATAGCTGCGAGTGACGGTCTATGCAGGAATAATGATTCAAACTTTTTCTCGGAACATCTAACGTAAAACTGCGCAGAACACAAGGTATCAGCCATATCAGCGGACGCATTGTCTTGCATGTATAATGTCAGACCGTCACTCACTGTTAACTTCCCGCCCGCCATATCTTTTGAACAGAATTATAAGTACCTACGTAGCCAGTGCCTTATTTTCCACTGAAAAAACTCAGGGAACTCAATTCTGTATAACAGACAGTGAGCCATATTCCATCACGCAGGCCCAGTGCCAGTTAGCGGCTGGTGGAAATAAAGTTTCATATTGTGCTATGTAAAATGACAAAAATCGATCTTGTTGCCTGTCAATTAGAGTTCATATTATTTTAGCCCCCTGATCGCGCTGTGAATATACCTGACTTGCCATTTCCATTCTGATGTAAAATTCATAATCTCTTGATTTGATCTCCCTTTTAATTTATTTATTTATTTTTACTAAGGTTAGGAAATGTGCAATTGTTTAAAAAAATAAATTGTTGAAATGTACTGATTTTTTTTTTATTTTTATACCCCGAAAACTTATTAGGTTTTACTCCGAAAACATCACTAGTAGAACTTTTTTATATTCAAACCAAAAATAAGTATTGACAACAAGATAGGACAAATCAGTTTGAATACAAGTATGTAAGGATAATAAGGATCTGTTACAACAGCCCACGGACAGTCATCTGACAGCCATCTGACAGCCACCTGACAGCGAGCCTCGCCAACGATAGCCATGCCAACCCGAGCCAAGCCATAACTACCGGACGCCTCCGGTGGGGATAAAGCTTTATAATGCCCTGCAAGCTCATTTTAGCGATCTTGTCGCACTCGATTGTAGTAGTTGTAAGGGGAAGCTCTGCCCGAATAAAGTTATAAATCAGTTCCTGTTTATTTTTTACCACTGTCGTTACACTCAGAAGTGGTATCGAAAACAATAAACCTACGATTAAACGACGCTCTGATACATTTAAAAGTCAACGGTCACCAAGTACAAAGGACGAGGTCTGAAAATTCAAACGAAGAACGTTGATGCACACCGCCTACAAGGAAAATATTGAAGAGTCGCCCATCCCAGAATCACAAGGCACAAATTGAAAAAGCAGTCTACGATCTGGATGGAACACGAAGCGCCTGCCCTCAGTACCGCATCATTAATTCCATAATTTGACCCTGAAAACGAAGACTGCGGCCAGTAACCACCTGTGAGACACTTCGAGTTACAAGAAGTATCCATTTCCCTGCCAGTAACGCTTCTACGGTAAATGAAGGCTACCTCAAGGTCGTCAACAGCGGGCCCAAGGACATGGAAGGGAGGAACTGTCCTACTTCACGCCGAGAGCTGCCAGGAACCATGCATAAATAACAAGGTCAGTTAACATGCCAGTTAACATGCCAGTTAACAGATATTTGCAAAATATTAGCCAAATACCATTAGCCAAATATATTAGCCAAATGTGTTTTACAATGAAGTGCCCCATGTGTTGATAATAATTATGCCAATCGTAGACAAAATTAGGTACTTTGGTAGGCCCGATAAGTAAATCATCTAATCATAGTCAGTTAATCAGTATATTATTATCTCGGTACAAAAATGGTTTTACTAGTTGTGTACTAAGGAATTGAGAATTTAAGTTGTACATATTTTATTTAGTTAAAGTGCGCATTAGATTATCCACCAAACTATAACTCCAAAGTAAATCATTTAGATATAAATAACTACAATAATTTCATCAAACTATTGTCAGTGGTTTAAAGCATTCCCAGGCAATCTCTTGCCACCGTCAGTCGATATTCAAACAAGTATAAACTTATTGGATAAAGTTCTTGACAAATTGCAAACGAGGAACTTAAAATTAAATAGGTATGAGAAACCGTTAATTTTTACATATTTCATAGGTAAAATATTATGTGATGGCATTCAACCGGTTGAATTTAAGTTGATACATGTGTCTTAATTTCCCGTCTTGAGTAATGTAAACGAAGTGCGTCAATTTATTCCATCTAGTTCTATGTAGTTATTTATGAGGCCAACAGGAGTAAAACGCGAGTTTTATAATGCGTAAAAGTATATGATTCACTGCAGTAAACAAAATCATAGTGTTTTACTTTTTTAGTTCAATCAATAGTTTTGTTGTAAATCGCAAAATACCACTAATTTCGCACTATTCGGCCGCAGCGAAAGACGTAACAACCGCTTTGTAGTGCAAGCTGATTACAACTTTATTCTAACAGTATTTCAAACGAAGTTTGAACCACCACAAATAGAGTTGCTAATTTGAGGTAGTATAGTCCATTCATAACTTTGCAATAATAGCTCGATTGTATATCAAACTAACAAAAAATAATACGATGTGGGTATGACTATGAGGCAAGTCACATATCAATAAATCTTGTAATGGAAGTTAAAAAAAAAAAGGTGATTATATTATATTATACGATCCTAGCTTCCCAACAGAAATTCACACGTATGCAGCAAGATATCTTTTATAAAAGCAGATTGACGGTAGTTTGCGCCCTGTCCTTTAGTTTAGTCGCGTTACCAGTCGGAAAGAGTGTTATTCATGATTTTGGGCTTTAATCCCTTGCAGTAATGAAGTTGTTGCGAAGATATTATCGTATTTATGTGTTATGTAAAAATGTCCATGTAATTTCGGACTGTACTGCAGTGCGCGATACAATGACTAAACGTGATCTTAAGCCATGCATTGCTCGATATTACAAACAAAATCCAGCAAGCCAAAACCGAAGCTAAAGTTAAATTCTATGCCTATGCCTGCCTTTGCTTCAGCCTTATGTAAGTAGATCGTTTGATGAATGCCGTTTAATGTGTACCATTTAGAGGTTAACGATTAGTTGTGTCAAACTTCGCGCGATGGAAAATATTACAAAATGCATCATGTGACGATGTTGGCCAAGGCGTAAAGTTCGTAAAGAACGAAGTTCTGAACTTATAAATAAGAGCAAAATTTCTGGTTTCCATAAAATAAATTACCCGATTTATACGTAAACATTATTATGTGACGTCATGTTTACATTGTGCTTACGGGAAAGCGGATACGGTAGGAAAGAGGGCCAATGACATTCAATTCCTAAATCTACTGAACCAATGAAAATGGTAAATATCGTTAGTTTGAGCCCTTCTGGCTAAACAAAAAAGGAGTACCAGTCGGTACATGTTTATATGTGCTTCGTCGATACATGCTTTCACTAAATTCGTTGTTTCTGAACCAACGCGTACTGTCAATAATTTTGTGGTGACAATTAGTTTAGATCGCAATTATTTATTCAGATCACATTGTTTCCGACCATGGCAAGGTCTTTACGAGTAGATATTTCAAGAAGTTTGTAACGGAACAGCAGTTTAAAAATACGGTAAAGAACTGTTAACAGCTATTGCGTGTCCTACCTAGGTTTGCTAAGAAGAATAATATTAATTAAGTCTATTTACAATCATTTTTGTTAATCTAACTTAGCGCTAATAAGTAATACATGTAGCAAGTTTAATTTTAATTTGAAAATGGTGATAAAACCGAGGTCTCGAAACTAGGCTACGCCTGTAGGTATCTTGGGGGCCAGAGTAGCATTATCTTAGCGTTGATGAGTTGAGCAATATCTAGTGTTGATGGGGTTAAATGGTGTTGTGTGTAAAAGTAATGAAGTTTTGCCATCGACACGCTAAGAAGCATGTGTGTTAGTACCAACATGTGTGTGTGCGTGTGTCATATTGGTATGGTTTATAGTTAACTTAAATTGTTTCTTCAGTTTCTTTATACGATAGGTTGGCAAACTTAGTTTTTTTTAGTTATCTTTTCTTATATGAAAAGTGTTTCATGTTTTTAATGTCTCTGATTCTACGTTTAATGAGTAGGTCGAAGTGTGGGAGGCACTAATCGCACAATTCACGGAACTTAAGGAAGCAACTCAATATGGGGACAATAGGTTACCAAACATAATTTGGAGTTTTAATAATACTGTTAATAATACAACAGGGTACCTAAGCCTTACGATTTATCCTAGACCGGGTTTCTGAACCAGTGCAATTTAGAAGCGATAGAGTTATCTACTACTGGAATTTGAATAGCTGGAAAGAAAATGGGACGTAGCTTAGATACAAGGCGAAAAATAATAATAGCTGATAATAGTGTGATTTACAAATTACAAAAAACGGTGATTACGCACATTTACGCCAGGCGCTGAGTACTAGCGGCAACAAGGTCAATGCTAATAACATCACGCTTGTAATGCCCGAAGGGTTAGGTAGAGGTGTACCCATGAGTACACACACATAGTAATATACAGTAAAGTTTGAGTCCCATGCAATAGGGGGCGAGCCTGTTGCCAAGTTAATTCTTGTTTATTAAGGATTTATATTCTGGCCCACTTAAGTGATATTGAGGAGTTAGGTCATGATTGACATAAACTAAAAAGTACAAAAGGTCATAATATAATTATGATACAACGGGTTTACAGGCTTAGTATCCGTTGATTCCTTATGACTATATCGTAGCGATGCTTATAATAATATGTCTGATAGCACCAGTAGTGTAGATGAACAATAAATTGAGCACCGAAGATTTCATAAATCTTCTTGAGAGATCAAAGTTCATTGCCCCATTTTAACTTGGTTTTTTTGAGCTGACTTGTAATCGTTGTTTTTCTGGTTCCCATTGCGGGAGCAATTGTTTCAGGACGGCCGAATGTTACAACAGCCCACGGACAGTCATCTGACAGCCATCTGACAGCCACCTGACAGCGAGCCTCGCCAACGATAGCCATGCCAACCCGAGCCAAGCCATAACTACCGGACGCCTCCGGTGGGGATAAAGCTTTATAATGCCCTGCAAGCTCATTTTAGCGATCTTGTCGCACTCGATTGTAGTAGTTGTAAGGGGAAGCTCTGCCCGAATAAAGTTATAAATCAGTTCCTGTTTATTTTTTACCACTGTCGTTACAGATCGTAACCTTATCGTAACAGTGGCGTTCTGTGGTTTCTTCTTTATATGTCTGTGGGTTTCTGCCAATCCCCATGGCAAAAGGTCGTGATTTTATAATATAACTAGCTGACCCGTGCCCACTTCGTTGGGCATAATTAGTCGAAAGTAAGCTAATTACGTTTCGAAAAATTCAGTTTCGGGGACGTCCGCTGCGTAAGGAGCCGACCACGCGACTGAGCCGCGCGGGTACGGTACCTACCTCTCAGATCAGCAGTGCAAGTACGTAGCACTCGATTCGCTTCGATTCGATAAATCTGACAGTTATTCTCGATAAAATGAGCTTTTATCGAATCGAATCGATGTCGCAAGTACGTAAATAATATTTTAACGATCGGTAGATAACTCTAAAATTTAAACGATTTTATCGAAAATGCAAGTACGAAACGACATTTTGACAGTTTGACATTCCGCCCATTATAAATCTTGTCGACGCGTGTTACGTACTTCCAAATTCGATAACAAGCTCGATAAAACTGACAACGATAACGATCTCGATGTCTTATCGATGCAAAGTTCGTACTTGCACTGCAGATGTAAAAGGCCACGCCCCTTTCTCCCGAAGCGGGCACGAACGCGAACCGAATTAAACCCGAAACCATCCCGCGCCCGCCGCTGCTTTGCATTTTTCTCCGATTCACTTTGCAAAACGGACTACCACGTAAAAGCCTTTTTATTTTTCGGTTTTTTATATAGCCTATGACACTCAGCAATAATGTGGCTTTCTAATTGGTGAAAGAATTTTTAAAATCGGTTCAGTAGATCCCGAGATTACCCCTTACAATTTAACAAATATACACCTCTTTATAATATTAGTATAGAAGTATAGATTATAATATGTGCGTGTACAATAAATAAGATTACCAACTAAGAAAATAACAAAACGCAATACAAACGTATTTACTAAACGCCAATGACACTTGACAGCAATAAGCTGATTTTGACATTGACAAGACAACATTGTTTTCATCCCAGTTTTGAATCATACAATACGTAAAAAATGCCACTAATAATAATTTGTGGCACACCAGTAAGTGGCAAAACCTCAAGAGCAACAGAACTGAAAGATTTCTTTGTAAATAAACACGGCAAAAAGGTTGAAATCGTATCTGAAGACGAAGCTATAGTAAAGTTAGGTTATGAGAAGAACACAACATATTTGGACTCCCAGAAAGAGAAGAGAGTGAGAGGATACCTCAAATCTGAAGTTTTGAAGCTTATTGGAAAGGACAATGTCGTTATATTGGATGGAAGTAACTATATTAAAGGTAAAAACCACTAAAGTTGCCAATGTGAATAGCAGCAGATTTTATTTGTTTTTTTTTTTTTGTTAGCCTATATTGTCCCACTGCTGGGCAAAGGCCTTATCCTATTCAAATTACTAGAAATGCGGTGTAAATATAATGTAGGACGTTTTACAAAACATTTTAAAATTTTCTAAATCTATTTAACTACCTTTTGATCAGAGTCAACTTTCATTTGGTTATAGATAAAGAAGTGAAGTTATAAACTTTAACACTGGATTCATCTTGAAGTTTGAATAATTCTCATATTTACATAACTGCATTGTCATTAGGTACTTCATTCTTCTTTCTTTTTCATTTAAAAAACTTTGCCCAATGCTAGGAATTTCTGATTCTGAATTAATTGAGAAACATTTAAATTCACATAATTATGAAAACACCTAGAACCTGTTCATGCAGTAGCCATTGGCCCAACCATTTTGGCAACTGTTAGTAATATGTCAAGAATAGTTAGCGGCAGCGGTGGCCCAATGGTGGTGGCCCCGACTTATGAACAGTAGGTTGTGGGTTCGAACCCCGGCAGGCACATTACTTTATGTAATTTATTTCATCACCACTGCTCTCAAAACGGTGAAGGAAAACATAGTGAGGACCGATGTCTTAGAACCAAAAAATTCGAACACATGTGACATCTACCAATCCACACTGGACCCGCATGGTAGATTATAGCCCATTCCCTCTCAAAGAGAGGAGGCCTGTGTCCCAGCAGTGGGAACATTAATAGGCTGTTGATGATGATGATAATGATGACTTAGTCTAAAACACAATTTAATACTACAGGCTATCGCTACGAACTATACTGTGCATCAAAGGCTTCCAAATCAACACAATGCACTGTCTACACTATCAGAAACCATGATGAAGCATGGGACGCTAATCTGAAGAGAAAGAGGGTCGCTGAAGAGAGTACGGAGACACCGAGGGATGGTGTAGCTTATACGGAAGAAGTGTTTAATGCTTTGACTAGATTAAGGTGAGAACACACATTTAATCCCATGGTAAAGATGACAGAATATTTGTAACCACACGACTGAAGAAAGATCATTCTTAGGCAATTCTTCTTAAAAACTTTTTTTAATATAATGTTAAAAACACCTGTAATTTCCGAAGTGGAAGTCTCTTGGAATAGGGGGTGAGCCTATTGCCCTCAAACTGGTCCAAATCTAGACTCCATGGTTGCTACTGAGAAAGTTTTGATGGAAAAACGCAATAACTTTGGCCAGCTAGCTAACCCAGGACCTCATGCATAGCAGTTGCACTTGCCACCACTAGACTAACGAGGCAGTCAAAAGAAATCTATATAAATAAAAAGAGAAGTCCTGACTGACTGACTGACTCATCAACGCCCAGCCCAAACCCTTGGACCTAGAAAGCTGAAATTTTGCACAGAGGTTCCCTTTATAATGTAGACAAGGATTATGGAAGGATTTTTCGAAATTCAAACCCTAGAGGAGTTAAATAGGGGATGAAAGTTTGTATGGAAAACCGTAATGTTCACGCGGGCGAAGCCGCTGGCAAGAGCTAGTGGTTTTATACAAAGAAATAACGAAAATATTCTCTTTTTACTTGAATGATGCAATGTAGAAATATTAAGGCGAGGTTGCAGTACTTTTTTTTTTATGTACGCACGACCTCGCCCCCCGCCCTGCCGCGCGAGCGGTGTAATGCCTAAATTTTGACTGTTTTTTGCTTCTTGGAGAAAAACTATAAAGAAATTATACAATCTGTTTTCACCATTTACTTCAGAATAAAAAGTTCTATCTACTGATATAACTTTCATATAAATTCATGATGAAATGTCTTAGCAGTACACGTTTGAAATTGTGATTTAGAGTCATGTTTGATAAAAAAAAGTATCGAGCCGATCATTCTAAATCGCGTTTCTATCTTTACGATTTACTAGAGAGTATGTTCAATTTTTATGTAATGATTTTTATTTATTAAAAAACTCGTATTTAGTTCGATTTTTATAGGTTCAAAAATCTTAAAATTACTGCAATCCCGCCTTAATATTGTTAGACGTTTGTTTAAATCCAAAAACTGTTCTTCTACAAATAACTTTATTTTAGTATTGTACAGTGATACACAGTGATAATATAGACCAACTCGCTTCGTAGCTCAAAGATGACTGCCATGGAATCACCAAAAGGTCATAAGCAAGATTCTCAGCTGTAACTCAATTGACTACCCACGACATTTTGCCGCCATTTTGCCAGTATGACCGTATTCGGAAGTCAACGTTGAGCTACGAATTTAAAATAACAGTAAGAATCATTTATCAAATAAAATTCAGGATTATTCTAAAAATACAATTAAAAATCAACATAATTTATAGTGCAAGTAACAATTATTAATATTTAGTATAATTCATACTTCCGTTCTTCATCGTTCAAACGGAAATCAACATGTTTTAATAGAATTCATAACTTATTTTTAAAGGAACTAAGCCAACGTATTTACAAAAATGCATATTATTTAATGAACATTAATACATGAATTTAAAACAAGCTAACAATTCGTCCATCCTGATTAATTTCGCGTCCCCGCGAATGACACCATTGAGCAAAAACAAAAATATATCTATTACATAATATAAATTACTCAAACATTCAATGCTTCTTAATATTTAATTAGCAAAAACAACAATAAAAATATATCTATTATAAATAATATAATTTACTCAAATAATCAATACTTCATAGTTATAGGTATTTAATGCTAGAATGACAATGTTATCGTGTACTCCGTACTTTAAATTAGCCTTTCGCTCATAGCGGCTTTCATAGTTTTGTGCACATTGCACTACAAAGTTGCCTTTCGCTCATAGCGGCTTTCATAGTTTCGTGCACATTGCACTACAAAGTTGCCTTTCGCTCATAGCGGCTTTCATAATTTTGTGCACATTGCACTACAAAGTTGCCTTTCGCTCATAGCGGCTTTCATAATTTTGTGCACATTGCACTACAAAGTAGCCATTCGCTCATAGCGGCTTAGGTATAAAGTAAGTGCAAATTACACTTTAAAGAACTCAACACTAAAGCTCATTATAGTATAGGTTAAGAGTAATAATATTACTAGTTATCAATTGAATAACACAAGGATACATTTAATAATTAATCCTAAAAACATGCCATAAATGCCCAATCATTGTATAAATCACATAAATTGTTTGATTACATTTAACAAATAAAACAAAAGTAACTAAAAAAAGTGTTATAATCAACTTCATCTATATTTCATACAAATTTAACTATTACTATACACAAACATTAAATATTCGGACACTGCAAATCATCTGTACCTTCGCCAGAAGACGACTCACTCTCATCTTTATTATTAAAGCAAAGCCAGGGATGAATTTTGTCGATAGAAAATACACCCTTATACTTTGACGCCCCTCTCTTTTTAGTAATAGGAGTATCTTCAACCTCATACCTATCGTGATCCAAAACTTTAGTTACTCTATATGGCCCTGAGCATTTAGCTAACAATTTTCTACTTTTTCCTACAGTATGTGCTGCTCTTTCAACTCTCACTAAGTCTCCAATTTTAAATTTTAACGCTTGCTTTCTTTTTCTATCGTACCGATTCTTCTGTTTTGCTTGCGACTTTTTTGTGTGATCGTCTACTTCATTCCTAATCTCTCGTAATTTATCATAGTTGTCATTTTCGTCACGTGTGTCTTTAACTATGTCATTATCAATTTCCGAAACTAGGCTACCTTCATTGATCCCAGTGAGCCTTAACCCAAACAAAACCTCCGAAGGGGTTTTACCCGTACCTTTGTTTAAGGTGTTGTTTAGGCCCCACTGTACCTGTGTAAGTCTGTCGTCCCAAAGTCTTTCATCTTTACCATGATTTTGAGAAGCTAATGAATCCAAAATTGTCCGATTATACCGCTCTACCTGACCATTTGCTCTAGGTGAAGCTACTGCATTTTTTATATGATGAACTCCTATTTCAGTCATAAAACTTTTAAATTTCGAACTTGTAAACGAAGTGCCTCTGTCACTGATTAGCCGTTTTGGTACACCGAATGTACCAAAATAATCCCTAAGAACTGCAATAGTGGAAGTGGATTTGGTATTTTTAACCGCTTTCAAGACAATAAATTTTGTAAACGACTCTACAATCACCAAAATGTAACAATTTTTCCTTTTTGATTTCACGAATGGACCAACGTGATCGACATGAATGGTGTGAAAGGGTGTATTTATTTTAGGTATAGGGTGCAAGTATCCCTGTTTTTTGCCTGCCGGCAATTTATTATGAGCACATTCCAAACAAGAATTTACATATTTTTGAATAAACTTTCGCATGCGAGGAAACCAGTAATGTTCTTTTATTTTATCTAAAGTCTTATCGAATGAAAAGTGACCTATTTCATCATGGTTTTTCTGGAGGATTTGCCACCGACAACCCTTTGGCACCACCCACCTCAATCCGTCTTCAGTTATTTTATAAACTCTATCGCGCTTGAGGACGAAATTCTTACGAATTTCTACAATGTCATCAAAGTTTTTGTCAGAAAGGATTTTCTTAATGCGTTGTATTTCAGAGTCCGCTAGTTGTACCGTCGTCAACCAATCATCAGTTATTGTCATAATATCAAAAGTGTCAATAGCCTGAATTATCCCTGCATTTTCCTGCGTTGGGTTCCTACTCAAAGCATCAACGTGAATCATGCCTTTGCCGGATTTATATACCACGTTACAGTCATATTCCTGAATCAAACTCCACCATCGCGCAACGCGGGGTAACATGTCTCGCTTTAAAAACGTTGCCCTAAGAGCGTTACAGTCTGTTACAATGGTAAAGTTTAACCCAAGCACGTATGTTCTAGGGCATGAATATCGGAATCTCGGAATCTCGTAATATCGGAATCTCGGAGCGAAAGTTCCGATATTACAATTCCGATATTGGATCACTCAATATCGGAATTGCAATATCGGACATATTTTTCTATATTTTGAGTTTTAAACTGAACCTGTATTTTAGATCCGTATCCCGGTTGCCAGTTCACTAATGATGCGATAGGAGAGCAATATAAGTCACGAGTGACATTGAAATATCAAAAAACAATTTAATGACTAGAGTCAAGGGTGTAAATGCCACAATTTTCATCAAAACATCTAGGGAGTAAATCTCGTTGTTTCTAATTGTCATGGTCGCTTTCAATATAATTTAAGTCATTGATTTTGTCATGAATTTGGTGATGCTTCACTAATCAATATAGGGAGAGAACTTGTTATATAAATTAAAGAATAACACTACATTTAGTGGTACAGTACTACAGTAGGTACTTACTACGATCTACAATTATGTGTTTGAATAATCATGAAAGTATGTTTAAGCAGTTTGGACAGAGAATAATATAAATACATAAAACACTATTACAGTCGGCAAAATGTAGCTTACCTCTGTCATGAGTTGGTGACAGACGATGGCTTTCTAATAATCTGATAAGGCTGATGATGATCAGCCTATAATTTTCCCACTGCAGGGACTCAACCCTCCTCTTTAGGAGAGGGATGGACTATAATCCACCGCACGCGGGCATAGTGGGGGTTGGCAGATGTCACATGTCTTCGAATTTTTTGGTTCTAAGACATGCCGGTTTCCTTACGTTGTTTTCCATAACCGTTTTGAGAGCAGCAGTGATTAAATAAATTACACAAAGTAATGCGCCTGCCTAGGATCAAACCCACGACTAACTGTTCGTAAGTCGGGGCTGCCCCACCACTGGGCCATCATTTCAGCCAACTGGGCCATCGCTGCTGTTAATAATGCTTTAATGATATTCCTTCTTTTTATCAAAGAATCCAAGTGTTTTGTTTCGTATTATTCTTTTTTCAAAACTAAACCTAAATAAATTATTGCTAATACACATTATTATGAAGATACTCGGGTGGTTTTTATGTTAATTAGATTCAAGGCAAATCGCATTGAAACTTTTCTATAACACTATGGTGATACGGTAATCTTTAAATTTTGTGTGACATGGTATACAGATTTGTATATAGGATGACGTTGCGGTACCGCTCCGGCGCCGCACCGCACCGTTAACGCATTGAGTGGCCTCACTGTTGTCCTATTAGGTCATTATTTTTTACAAGAAATGATTTATAAAAAATATATAGAAATCGAAATAGTACCTATTATAAAACTTTAACATTCAAAATAAAGTAATTTCAGTCTAAAAATGGCATTTACGACCTTTCTACGCCGAAGTAGCGCTATTTGATTTAATAAGTAAATAAATATTTTAAAACAACCAAAGTTTGAACCAAATGATATAATACTCATATAATATATTATTCAAAAATGTTTTTTATTGCACTCAATCCAACCTCATACCGAATTTGTGCAATTTATAAATAAAATGTGCAATTTCAAATTAAATAACGTAATTCCGATATTAATATCGGAATTCCGATATTAATATCGGAATTCCGATATTGAGATCTAATATCGAAACTCAGTATCGGAATTGAAAATCTTCCGATATTACATGCCCTAGTATGTTCTGAACTTCACTAAAGCAGCAATAACGGCAAGAGTCTCTAACTCATACGACGAAAAATGGGACTCCTCAGGCGAGGTCTGTCTACTGTAGTAAGCTACCGGTTTGAAAACTCCATCGATTTGTTTTTGAAGTAAAACGCTACCTATACCGTGTTTGCTGGCATCTGTGTGTAATTGCGTTTCAAGACTAGGATTATACAATGCTAGTACAGGTCTAGAAATCAGTGCATTCTTCAATTTATCAAATGCTTCTTCTTGAGCATGTGACCAAAGCCAAACAGAGTTTTTCTTCAGTAATTGCGTGAGGGGACGAGCTATCTCTCCGAAACCCCTGATAAAACGTCGGAAAAAACTGGCTAGGCCGATAAACTGTCGAACATTATGCACATCTTTTGGCTTAGGAAAGTTTTTAACGGATTCAATTTTTTTAAAGCCCGGTCTTACACCTTCGTTGGAAATTTCAAAACCTAAGTAGTCTACATGATTTTGAAAGAAATAACATTTTTGCGGTTTTAATGTCAAGCCTGCCTCCCTAAACCTTTGAAGTACGATTTCTAATCTTTCAATTCCTTCCTCAAATGACCTACTCGGCACCAAGATATCATCCATATAAGCTAATGCAATATTATAGCGTAAATTTCCCAATACCAAATTGATAGTTCGCTGGAAAACGGCTGGAGCGTTGGCTAGACCGAAGGGCATTCTGTTAAATTCAAATTGCCCATCGGGCGTTACAAAAGAGCTTTTGTTTTTGCTGTCTCCAGTAAGTGGGATTTGGTAATACCCTGATGCCAGGTCTAAAGCACAAAAATACTTATTCCCAGCCAAACGATCAATTTGGTCCTCAATACGTGGTAGCGGATAATGTTGCTTAATAGTTTTCTTATTCAGGGCACGATAGTCCACACAAAGCCGTTTATCTCCAGTTTTCTTTTTAACTAATAAAACTGGACTCGCGTATGGAGACTGAGACTCTCTTATGATGTCATATTTTAGGAGTTCGTCAACCATAATTCTAACTTCTTCCCGTTCCGAATGACTCAACTTATATGGCCGATAAACGACTGGCTCCGTATCTACTAGCTGAATATTCATTTCCGCAATCATTGTCTGCCCTAATTCAGACAAATCCTTGGCAAAACAATCACGATACTGGTTCAAAGTATTAAATAATTTAAGTTTCTGAGTTACGTCTAAATTTTCATCAATATTGAGATCATTCAATGTTAATGGAGGTTTGTCACAATGATTTTGAGCTTCGTGAATTCTATTAATGTTTTTAATATTATTATCAATTCGAAAAGCACGTGCCAAGACTTGCCCCTCTTTAAATTTAATTGTTTTATTTTCATAATTTAGAATAGTTAAATAACCACTACCGTTTACTATATTATAAGGGCCACTTTCTACACAATAGTTTAAGCGATGACCATTTTCAACAAAATATTTCCATTAAATTTTAAATCAGTAAATACTTTTACGGAAATACAACCTTCAGCCTCTACAGTTTTGTGAGACTTCAAAACCAGTCGTGTATCATCTAGCACTCGTTTGTCACTAATCACCAATTTTTTATCGGATTTAAATACCCATATGTGGGGTTGTTCCGTAGCCGTCTGACCAATAAGTAGGTCATAGTTTAGATAACTATCGGGTACAATAATTACCTCAACAGAAATTTTTGCGTCGTCAATTATTATTGAAATTTTAGTTTTACCTATTGCAGCTACGTATGTATTACCAAAACCTTTAAGAGACGGCAAATTACTCGTCTGCCACTTTTCACGCGGTACAATTACTTTTATAACGGATTCCTTAACTAACGTACACTGACTACCAAAATCTACGTACCCTGTCAATTGAACATTATTAACGATAACACTTTTAATAAATTTGTTGTCTGCTGCTAAGTTACTAGTATTGTCTAGTCATAATGTCTTAACTTCAGCTTTTGCCCAAACACTCCTACTACAGTTAGGATCATTATGGCCAATGCGCTTACATTTTTGACACTTAACAATAGGCTTTTTACATTCAGGTATCGTGTGACCCGTTTCGTGGCAGTTGAAACACTTCAAAACTCTAACTAATTCAGTTTTTACAGGTTTACGCGTATCGGTTACAGAACGTACCGGTTTCTTATTGAACCTATCTAATCGTTCATGCTTGACACCCCTCAGATAGCCAAGCAATTTATCAGCATCCTCAAAACCTACCGCTTCTGCTCCATACCGAACTGACCTATCGTCTATTCCGTAAACAATGCAGTCAATCGCATTCCTACCTTCTATACCACACCTATTCAAAGCTATTAATTTTTCATAATAGTACTCTTCTAAATCATCTCCAAACTTAGCCCTTTTAGCTAACATTTCTGTAAGTAAATGGCCATAATTTTCGTACGAAGGAAAAGCAGATTTAAGTTTTTGGACCCATTCATCCCATGTGAGCAAAATTGATGGCTGTCCTTCGTACCACTTTTTGGCAGTACCTACTAGCTTTGGGAGGGCATAATGAGCGGTCTGTTTACAATCCCAGCCGTAGATCTCAGAGCATTCCTTAACTTTACACAACCAAGTAACAATTGTTTGATTTTTCAATTTAGGATCAAATTCTGGAACTACATTACTATTAGTAAATCTTTCTTTACGCTCTGTATTTACATTTGTAATAGTTTGCAACGATTCTTTGACTAATTTTAGTAATTCAATATTAACAGCATCGGTGAGTGAGTACAGAGTGTAAATTTATCACAAAACCAAAGAATCAAGCTTGTGACTCCTAAGGAAGTAATGAGAGAAATTCAAAACAACATTAGCTCAAAAAAGTCTCCCGGTTACGACCTCATCACAGGGGAAATTCTAAAACGCCTCCCACGCAAAGCCATAGTAAAGCTGACCAAACTAATAAATGCTTCATTTATCTTAAAATATGTACCTGAGCCATGGAAGGTTGCTGAAGTCATTATGATTGCGAAGCCTGGGAAACCTCCCCACGAAGCATCATCATACAGACCCATTTCTCTGTTACCCGTACTATCAAAGTTATTTGAAAAACTGTTACTAAAACGGATAAAACCAGTAATAGAAGATAAAAACCTAGTTCCAGATCACCAGTTTGGCTTCAGAGAAAAGCACTCAACGTTAGACCAGGTACATAGAATAACTAATGTTATTGAAAAAACGCTAGAAAATAGAGAAGTCTGTGCTACCGTGTTCTTAGACGTCGCGCAAGCTTTTGACAAAGTTTGGCATGAGGGTCTCATATTTAAGCTCAGACGCATGCTACCAGAATTTGTAGATATCCTAGAGTCGTATTTAACTAAAAGAATGTTTAGAATACGCCAAGAGGATGCATATTCCGAGCTAAAAACCATAAAAGCTGGGGTGCCTCAAGGAAGTGTGCTTGGCCCAATTTTGTACTTGTTATACACTTGTGACATCCCAGAGCTGGAAAACAGCACCATAGCGACCTTTGCAGATGATACTGCTATTATGGCCACCGGATCAAGCCACAGAGAAGCAGTAGAGAAAGTTCAACTAGCTGTGAACAAAGTTTACGACTGGACACAAAAGTGGAAGATCAATCTGAATGAGTCAAAATCAGTTCACATTAACTTCACAAACAAACACAGTGACTACCACCCACTCTACATAAATGGTATGCAAATACCTTATGCTAATACAGCCAAATACCTTGGCATAACTCTCGACGCCAAGCTGCGTTGGAAAGCCCATATCAAAAAGAAAAAACAGGAACTCGATATTCGTTATAAACGTTTGTATTGGTTACTGGGAAGGAAATCCTGTTTATCAATACATAATAAGTTGATAATATACAAGCATATTCTGATGCCAATTTGGACGTATGGTATCCAACTTTGGGGCTGTACTAAGCCAACCAACGTCAAAATAATTCAACAGTTCCAAAATAAAGTACTCAGGGCTGCTGTAAATGCACCCTGGTACATAAGAAACGATGACCTCCACCGTGACCTCGACATGGAATTCGTCACCAACATCACACAAAAATTTGCTGAAGCCCACGAACACAGACTCCATCGACACGTGAATGTTGAGGCAATCCAGCTGTTAGACAACACAGACATAGTGCGTAGACTAAAGAGAACTAAACCATTTGAATTAGTGTAGTGTAAGTGAATCAATAATAGTAACAATGTTGTGCTATTTATATAACACATGAACAAAGTGTTTTATCAATTTTACCAGACTCTAAGGAAGTGTTACGAACGTGTGTAAAAGTGCATACCTAATTATGGACACTATTCTTAGCATTAACATAATTTATAACGTAGCATAATAAGTTAGATTTAAATTGTTTATTAGTCTCCTTAGGCTAGATTGCAATTAACTAGTAAGAACTTGGTTCTTACTAATAAAGAGAAAAAAAAAAAAAAAAAAAAAAAAAAAAACAGCATCGGTAGATGGAGGCTGCGGCGGCGCAGATGCAGTGTTTACATTTGTAAAAGAGCTGACTGGACTACGTGATCTATTAATGCTTTCACTGCGAGGGGTCTGCAATCTCCGATGCCTCTGCCTACTACGGCTACGATCTATAATCCTATGATCTGTCGGTACATGTTCGTGCGGGTCCGTTGGTGGCGCACGTGGTTTGTTACGCAATAATGGCGTAATTACGACTGACCTGCTTCGACTTCTTGCCTGCGACTCCACAGGGCGAGGTGACCTTCTGGATCTACGCCTCTCGCAGCAACGAACATCGCTGCGGGGTGCTGCCGACGAGCGATGACTTTGTCTCGAGCCTTGGGTACGTATCCGGGATCGGCTGCGTCTCGTAGAGCCCCCCGGCATGGCGCTGTGGCGACTTCTAATAGACTTACGTCTATTCTCGGACTGGTCACTCATCTTCCGATTGTACTTGCAGTACAATGTCCAATAACCTTATTGTAGGCGTATGATCACACCAGGGTGGTTGCAATAGGTGCACCAGAATCCTTGGTGTTATCCCTGCTTCTGAACTGTTAGACGTTTGTTTAAATCCAAAAACTGTTCTTCTACAAATAACTTTATTTTAGTATTGTACAGTGATACACAGTGATAATTTAGACCAACTCGCTTCGTAGCTCAAAGATGACTGCCATGGAATCACCAAAAGGTCATAAGCAAGATTCTCAGCTGTAACTCAATTGACTACCCACGACATTTTGCCGCCATTTTGCCAGTATGACCGTATTCGGAAGTCAACGTTGAGCTACGAATTTAAAATAACAGTAAGAATCATTTATCAAATAAAATTCAGGATTATTCTAAAAATACAATTAAAAATCAACATAATTTATAGTGCAAGTAACAATTATTAATATTTAGTATAATTCATACTTCCGTTCTTCATCGTTCAAACGGAAATCAACATGTTTTAATAGAATTCATAACTTATTTTTAAAGGAACTAAGCCAACGTATTTACAAAAATGCATATTATTTAATGAACATTAATACATGAATTTAAAACAAGCTAACAATATGCAGACAAGTTCAGAATGACCGAATGACAATGAAATGGCCGAGTTTTAATACTTACCACCTATAACAACGACTATTAAATATTCCAGGTTTGAAGAGCCAAACTCCAACAACAGATGGGATAGCCCCCTGTTCACAGTGCTGCCGACAGATGAATTCAATTTAGAAGATGTGTATAAAGTTCTGTTTGAGAAGAAACCGCCACCTCCTAATATGAGTACACAAAATGTAAGAATAGCATTTTAATGTAACTTGAACTTACATCACGCATGTAATCCCCGAAGGATTAGGCAGAGGTAGCCATTAGTTCCATGTAATAGGAGGCAAGCCTAATGCCATCAACCAGGCACAGATCCAGGCTCTGTGGCTGCTACTGAGAAATTCCAAATGGAAGAGCCCAATAACTTTAAAATTGGTATAATATAAAAAGAGCATACATACAATACATGTTCTAACAGTGAGAATTGTAAAAAAAAAATGCATATTTAAAATTCAAGTAGTCAAGGCGTAGGCGGTCGTTAATGGGATCTCCCTCGATAAGATTACTATGCCATACTCCAAAACTCATTCCAATAATCTCTTATTTTCCAGGCCCCATTAACATCAACGAACTTCCTCTACGAACTAGACAAGGTCACTCAATCAATATCAAAACAGATCCTAGAAGCCAAACAACTCAACATGGGCGGCGAGGTCAAATTCCCCGACTACCCAGGCTGTATATTAGAAGCGGGATACACGCAGTTCGTAAACCCACAGACACTACTGAAGTTGAGACGGCAATTCTTGACGTACGCTAAGATGAACCATTCTAATGAGGACACGAGTAAGATTGGGAGGTACTATATACAGTATTTGAATAAAACTTTGACGGATTAGTTTGGTTGTTTTATTTTGTACAGGACTGCAACATTTCTTGAGCTTAGCGCGCTCTTATATAGGTACTTGTGTTAACTGTGATGTGTAAATTTACAATTAAGGCACTTTAATAACATAATATGAGCCCTCAACCTTGTGGTTCAGTTCTGAGACGGCACAATTCACATTGCCCACGCTAAGAAGATCGATAACAGGAAATTCTATCAAAAAATTTCAAGCTCACTTCGCTCGCTCGTCTCTGGGATTGTTTTAGTATTACAAATCGAAGAACTACTAAAATTCTCTTGAGCTTGCTTCTGAATTCCAAGAGTCTTAAAACTTTTATAATAAAAATCTAACATCCGAGACGGGTACAAAAACATTCGAGCTCAGTGCACTCGCTCTTGCCTAATGAGTTTCTTCGACATAAAACTATTACCATTTCTGTGGTAGCGAAGAATTTCCGCCTTTTTAGGATTCTGTATTCAAATGGCTAAAACGCAAGCATGTGCAAGCAAGCAAGGCATGCATGGAGGCGGAGGAAACTGTGGCGCATGTGCTCCTTGAGTGCACAGGCGTTACCAAGATTCGTGAGGAGACCCTGGGAACACCACGATCTCTTGCGGATGCCCTGAGGAGACCGGGAAGTTTGATCTGCTTCTGGAGGGAGGTGGGCTGGTTGGAATAATCGGCCGCCACGGCTCACGCACAATGGTCCACCTTAAGGATTAAGGCGACATTAGCTGCCCGCGACCTTGAGCGCGCGTTTAACTCATCGCCTAAACCAGGGCTGTCCAAACTATACACCTTCGCGGGCTAATTAAATTTCATACAAAAGCTGGAGGGCCAGAAAAATATTTTCAGTTGTCAAGCATACAAATCATACACTGCATTTTATTATTGTTGTTGCATATAAAATAGTCAAGTTCCCACCTCTCATTAAATAGTCGATGTTCATCACTTAATTTTCGCTTCTTCGTAGACATACCTAATGCAGTTAGTTAAGGTTTTTTTTAAAACTGCCGCTAATTACTTAATATAATGTGTGTCGCGGGCCGCATGAAAACAAGCCGCGGGCCGCATGCGGCCCGCGGGCCTTTGTTTGGACAGCCCTGGCCTAAACAAATAAGGTTGAAAATGGCGATGCGTTTGATGCTCGTGACTGCCAAAATGAACGATAGTTCGCAGATTTAATTTATTAAAAAAAAAAGTACGCTGTAATGTTAAAATATTTTTACATATGTCTTTAGTTGGTTAAATTTCCTTTCTGATAGTAAAAAAATAAATAACAGTTGTCACTCAAAATATTGAGCATTTCAAGACGAAAAAGTTTTTTCGTGTGATTTTGTGATTTTTTTTTTCGAGGTTCTTGATTACTTTTAGAAAATATTTTTGCATAAGTCTTTTACCTATACATTTGACTATACACTGTATTTTTTTTGGAATTGTAATAAGTAGCAATACGGCTAACTCTGCGACGAAAAACAGGTCGTTTTTACGGTTCCCCCGTTGACTGCGTCTTAAGTGCGGAAACCTAAAACCCATAAAGAAGAAGAAGATGGCTAAAACGGAACACGTCTTAAAGAATCGCCCTGTCCGTCCAGTCCGTCTGACTGTCTATCTACCCGCCCGAATATACCAAGCCATTTCCCATTTCAATCCCAGACAGTTGGCACCATATTTCTTACTCGGCTTCAAGCATCGCTGAAACATGTTTGGGTATGGAATATGAAATAAAAGATAAATAAAAATAACCAATAAATCATTGTTTTTAATCTCTTCGCTTAACAAATTAACAACAGTGCATTTTAAACAGTAGCACAACTTCAAACAAAACATTTGTTTCAAATTATCCTACTGCTTCTTATTACACTAGTCTCACAATAAAACTGTTTAAAACATGCAAATAATAACGATATTTAAATTTAAATCAGTACATATGTTATGTAATACTTTAGACTTGCTGTTTGTGATCACAGTAGTGGGCAAAGAACCTTCTCCTTTTTGGAAGTCGTTTAAAAATTAATACAATACGTATAATACAGTTTTAGGTTTTATTATTTTATCTTTTCGTGATGTAGTGCTGATCAAAATGTTTATTTTTGAATAATTATTTTATAGGTCAAAATAATATAATTATTCAAAACATCAGACAGGTCAGGCCTTATGAACTTTAGAGTTGCCAATATTATATTGAAAATTCAGACAACCGTTTGAGCGTCGATATCTCTTCCACCCTTTAAGGCGCGGTCCCACCGCGGCGCATGCTGTGCACGGGCACGCGGCGCATTTTAGCTGCGTGTATTAATTTGTTTGGCCACGTGGGTCTACGTTTCCACTGGAGTACACGAATATGACCCACGACTATGACTAGCGTGGCACAGCGCACGGAGAGGCTACGATATAACACAATAAGCGATTGTACACCGATAAGCGAACTGTACATAGTCGTGGGTCATATTCGTGTACTTCAGTGGAAACGTAGACCCACGTCGACCGTGTTGAGCTATGTAACCGCCTATTCGAGCAAGCCACGCATGTATCAATGACGTCAATTCATGCGTAGCCTCTCCGTGGGTTGCAGTGGACACAACCACATACATTTTCTTACAAAGTGAAGCATACTACACGTGCGTAGCCTCTCCGTGCACCGCGGTGGGGCCGCGCCTTTATACTCATATGCACTACAGTACGAATAAAAATAAAATAACAGTAAAATACTCCAATGGATTGTGAGTTCCATAGATATAGAATTCATATCTATGGTGAGTTCTATCTCTTTCTCCCTCTATCTTGTTTCAACCTTGTTTCAACTCATTTTTGACAGGTGTCACTATGAACTGTCAAATAAATCTCAGTTGAACAGTTACCTAACTTATAACTTGATAAATATGTAGATCAAAATGAAGATCATTGTGATTTTATACTCTGTTCATTTTATGATAAATTACATGAAATAGAAACAATCTTTTAAGGTGCATTTTTGAAGACAACGGCGAAAATGTTTCGGAAGATAGCCATCGTGAATGGAACTCTATCTTTCGTAATAATTCACTAGTAGACGGAGATAATAAACATTACAAAATTGTAGTACCTAGAGTTAGAGTATACGTTAAAAACTTTAGTTCTATAATAAAGCATTGTTTCGAGCCGTTTATTTTATAACTAACAATTAATATTATTTTTGTTCGATTGTCTGGCTAGAAAATAGTACATTATTCAGTATTTCGATGTAAGTGGGGAAAGTTTGTTATTGCATTCGAGGTGGAATTTACAACCGAGCCACACCGGCGAGGTTGTCTTGAAGGCGAGAATTAATTAAATAATCTTCATTTAGGCCTTTTATAAATGAGTAATTATCTCAGATATTAATTTTTTCTAGCCAGTCAACACAAAAAAAAAACATACAATTCAAAAAAATCCGTAATATAACACATTTACTCCATTTTTAGACTCCCCTTGTACGTTTACAAACTACGTTACATTTACTATTTATTTTAACATTGTTTTATTTATTTATTTTTACAGAACATTATGACTATGTATCACTTCTATGTGGACGTGTTCACGTGTATACGTACCGAGCTGCTGTTTCTTTGTATTGATACAAATTTATGTTTTATAGCGTTTGTTTTGATGTTCAATTCAGAGAATTATGGTTGGTAAGGTTGTTTGAGGATAAGACGATTTCGTCTATCCATCATTTGTAGTTGCAATTAATATTGTGTCTAACTATTGTTTAAAATTCAATTTACATCTTTATAAATTAATAAAATTGAAGTATATGTTTAAAATATCAAAATAACATACAGCTTTTACTGGATAGCAGGGTTGGAAAAAAAACAGTTTTTTTTACATTTTATAAAACAAACAGTTGAAAATGTTTTAAACAGTTGTTTTTTTTGTTTTTTTTTCCTAACTTAGTTATCATCCATTTTTAATTGATTAAGCCGATAATTCACTTTTATACTATTTTAAAAACTGCACGACCAAAATTGATCTTAATTCAATACATGCGGTATGTTTCGACGTTCATTTTTAGTAGGGAAATCACCTAAACTTCTCTTAAAATAAGGGGAATACCCAAATCATATATTAAATATAATCACATTCACGAATTACGGAAGTTCTGGGAATTCCCCGGGGACTTTACCGATGGGGTGTTTAAATAGAGCGGACTTTCTTTCTGATTTTTCATTTCAAAATAACACAAAAACATTTGGATTTATTCATTCCGATGTACGAAACAAACTTGGTAACGAGAAAGCTGCAAAACTTGTCACAGTTTTTAAATACCTTAGGTGTTTGACACATAATAAAAAACGATGTTTTATTTGAAACTGTTTTAAACACTGTTTAAAACACATGTTTTAAACAACTTGTTTTAAACATGCCAACCCTGCTGGATAGAAATTAAAGTAAGTATGGTATTTTTATATACCTTAAAATGTTAAATTGTGAAATGTTGTCTCTTTCTGTCTGATTGTTCCAGCTAACTTCTAAAACGGTTGGACCGATTTTGACCGGACTCTTACTGGCAGATAACTGATATTATAAAATCTAGCATAGGTTACTTTTAATGTAGAAAAATATTTAGAGTTCAAACGTAATTAGTGTATGTACTTTGAAATATAATTGCCATGATTAACACATTTGTATTAGCACAAAGGTAAGAAGCATCGGCTCTTATTTTGGCTTTGACATTTCACAACAATACATATTAATAATTGTTAAGCTGTTTGTTGTTATTTGTTTATGTATGTGCTGCTCTTTTGTGTTGCTGCTGTCCATTAACGAATAAATACATATTCTATTCCAATTTAATTACCAAAACAAAACATTACCCTCTTTTTAGGTCCTGCCGCAGTTGAGTAAAAATCAAGCTACCGATAAAATCAGGACTCCAAAGAGTGGAGGCTTTATATGACATTTTTATTTAGAAAAGTACTGCTATCTTATGTAGGTACCTATAGTATAGGGTAGTTGACAAAAAAAAATCCAATTAATAGTCCGTCAGATAGATTTCCAAAAAATATTGGCCACATGTTTTACTTTTTTACATAAACAAAAATGAAGACGATACAGTGCTTTGAAAACTCGTGTGACGTCTCAAGCTCTTATGATCTTTGACGCGTTTTAATTTGATAAAACAAAAAACACGTATTCAATCTAACTGACTGACTAAACAGAATCATATTTTTTTAAATCAGGCGACATCCCTATTCTTTCTTTTTTGTATAGTATTTGATCCGATACCCAATCCATGTAAAGATTTTTTGGGTGCCCACAATATTAGGCCCTTAAACCTCATAAAAAAAACTATTAAATTTCAGTCGCTTTCGCCTTGGCGATTATTATTTAATAATTCTTGCAAGACACAAAAATAGTGGTCAGTTTTACGAGTCACGTACAAGGTGGAATAGACACAGATGCTAAAAAAAATGAATAAATTATTATGACGAAAACAGATTTTTCTAATCCAATAGGTATATATTTCTTTCATAGGTTTAAAAAAAGCTTATCCATACATATAGACTTTTTTGGACAGTTTACCAGCAGTTTTCGAAAAACATATATGTGGGGGTTCAAAATGGTGTACTGAATGATAAACGTTTTAACGTCGGTTTCCCTTCCACCTTGTAGACAGGGTCGTATTAGAAAAGTGTGGTCATATTTAAAGAAAAACTTCAAAACATCTTTCTAATACAACATGCTGTATGTAAACTACTTTCCAGATAGACTCAGAATTTTAAAACAAGGCTTTCCTAAGCCTTAAAGACCGCAAGTCTATATTAAAGTGAATCACAAGAATTAAAACAAAAAATACTTTGTTATAACAGCTTATGTACTAGTGTTCGTAAAAGAAGCTACTTAAATAATAAAGTTATAATATTATTTGTTGGTACACGGATGGATAGATATCATCATCATCAGCCTATAATGTTCCCACGTGCGGGACTCAGGCCTCCTCTCTAGGAGAGGGATGGGTTATAATCCACCACGCGAGTGCAGTGCGGGTTGGTGTGATTGGGTAGATATACGAACGATTAGTATACCACGCGGCATATAACTTGAACCTACGCAGTAGTCATTTTTTAGACGTCCCATACAAATCAAGCAGAGGACCTGCGCAGAACGACGCCATTTTGGGTCAAGTTATTTGCCTAGGAATATAACTGTTTTAAAAAATAACATAACAGCACGCCTGTAATCCCCGAATAGTTAGGCCGAGGTGTAGGAACCTTATATGCTAGTCCCATGTCCCAGGGGGCGAGCCTATTGCCATCAAACAGGTACGAATTCGGACTCTGCTGCTGCTACTGAGAAATTTTTGATGAAAAAAAAAAACATCCGAATTGAGAACCTCCTTCTTTTTTTAGAAGTCGGTTAAAAAACCCAATAACACTTTGACCGACCCGAGAATTAAACCCAGGCCCTCATGCTCAGCAATCGCGCTTGTGACCACTAGCCCAACGAGGCAGTCGATATGATTCAAAAGACCCACCTTTTTACATAATTATATAAAACCTTCTTTTCAATAATCGATTCAGATAAATCCATAGATATAGAATTCCGTAGATTGGTAATGTCAACAATCAAACGAGACCAAAAACCATTGATCTAAGTCTGTGTAAAATGTTAAAATTACATTATGTACCTACATATAATCTATTTTTCTAAGACTATGCATTTGTAAGACGCTATCTTAGCTGTCGATATCAACAAAAATTAGGCCATCGCATCACTAAAAAGTGAGGATAAAACTCCTTCGTATTTCTCTATTTGTTATTTCTCAAATACGTCGGTTTTAGGCATGCTAATTCATCTAGATCGTAAATAAAATAATGTTCTCATAATATTTTGCTTAAAGCCGGCTTATTAGGTGCATTGTTATTGCAGAAATAACGATGTAAACAACTTGTAAACTTACTGGTGAAACGAGTAATCCTGGGGATTTTTCCTTTTGGAAGATTCACATCCTGGTACTGCACAAGAAACCATCGTATTATGGTAATCCAATCACGGGTTATCACTGTAGTTCACTTAAATAATTGCCGAAACGCTCGCGTAAACAGTTACCGGGGCCGGTATGGGCCGGTAGCAATACGTGTTTTGGCCCTGTTAACAGCGTCACTTTCTCTCTCTTTCTAACACAGCAAAGTTCCGCTAAAGCGGGAGCTCTCATTCACTCTCAAGCCCAATCTACGGAATTCTATATCTATGGATAAATCTGTCCATCCGTAACTAACATACTGGCTATAAAACATATTACATGAGAGCTTGTTACTGTTTCTATAATATAACTGACCTCACATTTTACTGTAACTGTACTGACCTCATATTTTACTGATCTCTAATATTACTGACCTCACATTTTACTGATGTGTAATATTATTGACCTCCCAATTTACTGACCTGTAATATTACTCATCTCACATTTTACTGTTACTGTAATATTACTGACCTCACATTTTACTGTTACTGTAATATTACTGACCTCATATTTTACTGATCTCTAATATTACTGACCTCACATTTTACTGATCTGTAATATTACTGAGCTCACATTTTACTGTTACTGTAATATTACTTGACCTCACGTTTTACCGATCTGTAATATTACGGACGTCACATTTTACTGTTACTGTAATATTACTGACCTCACGTTTTACTGTTACTGTAATATTACTTGACCTCACGTTTTACCGACCTGTAATATTACACACCTCATATCTTTCTGTTACTGTAATATTACTGACCTCACGTTTTACCGATCTGTAATATTACGGACCTCACATTTTACTGTTACTGTAATATTACTGACCTCACATTTTACTGTTACTGTAATATTACTTGACCTCACGTTTTACCGATCTGTAATATTACGGACGTCACATTTTACTGTTACTGTAATATTACTGACCTCACATTTTACTGACCTGTAATCTCTACTATACTGTCCTATTTCTTATCTATCTTGTGGCGTAGAGATCTTTTCGATATACATGGCTTTCAGCTGCCCGTTGTTTTAGAGCAATGGTACTTATGTTTAGGTATATTCGTGGAAATGAATAAGTTTATAGGATTCATTAACATTTGATAAAAAGTGATTTTTTCCTCCAGCAAGCCATATTGTATGCCAAAACATGGTATCAATGTTCCAAAACAACTATTTCTGAAACAACGGTTTAGGGAATATCTCGACAACGGGATTTTGGTTTTTACAACACTATTCTTATAAAACTTATTTCAATACCAGTATTTGTTTAACCTTTTGAGCGCCACAGTCACGTATAGACGACAAGCCGAACAAGTAATAAAGTACCTTAAGTCTGTCGACTTAAAGTACTTTTTGGCTTGTCGTCTGTGGTGGTCAAAAGGTTAGTCAAAACTAAAGGGCCGCTAGAATGTGGACTACGGAGATGAAAATAACATAACATAAAATCACGCCTGCAATTCTCGAAGGGTTGGGTGTAAGTGTACCAGACATAGTACACCCACATATCGCCAGTTTTGTTTTAAGGTTGATGTTCCAGGGTAGCCCGCGAAATTCAAATTTTCTTACGTTTTTAGCGATTTGCAGGCCAGTGCTAGGTTGTATGTTAGTGAAAATATGATTCGCGGCTGTAAGACGTATGCAGTTACAGAATTATAATCATGACCTTTTGATGAAATACTCATTCTTGACAGTTACATGAACTTGGAGGGTTGTTATGATGATTTTGATGATTATAATTCTGTAACTGCATACGTCTTACAGCCGCGAATCATATTTTCACTAACATACAACCTAGCACTGGCCTGCAAATCGCTAAAAACGTAAGAAAATTTGAATATCGCGGGCTACCCTGGAACATCCACCTTAAGTCTCATGTATTTGCCAGTTCATGGCAATAGGTCACAAATTCAGCTTCCGTGGCTGCTACTGAATAATTTTAGATCGAAATACCGAACAACACTTTTTCTAAGAAAAGAAAGCGAGTTATTTCGCCAAACCGTTACTTCAGAATATTTCTTCGTTCTGTTTATATAATAATAAATAACGTATATTATGTACTATGTAGCTCTAAACATTACTAACAAATATCTGTTTTGTGCTTATTTCGTATAGTGGGGCAACTGTGGCGCGACTTTTATGAAACAGTTGCGCAACTTTTTGTTATAGCGACATGATTTTGATGGCAATAAATGTCTAGCAACGCGGGCAATTTTATAAAGTACCCATTATTTTCATAGCTAATGGATTATTATAGATCAATAAATTGCTCTGTTTTATTAGACAGAGTCCTTGCTTGATGTTGCTTAAATATCATAAAGTACCAATACTGTCGTGCTACGCAAAAGCGGTATCTCGAGGAAAGCTAGATTAGGTACATTCGCGGATTTTTGTGGTATTTAAAATGGACACTGTGATTTGGCTTAGTTCGTTAAATGCGTATTTATTTAATGTATCTGATGCCATTACAATCAACTTTTCATTTTTATAAAGATACCGCTTTTGAAGTTAACACGGCAGACCATTGCCATGCATTAAGTTGCCCGTGAAAGTATAATTTTACATCAATAATTGTTTCTAGTAACACAATCAACATTTTTGATAATGATAGCACAATCTCATACACGTTTTTTTTTTTCGCTTTTGTCGTTAGCACTGCGCTGCTCGACAATATGCTGAACTGGATCTCTTTGGCGCAGCCGTGAGACACAATATTATTATTTTTCTGTTTACATTTTAGTTATTTTTTTTTATTTTTGTTTTGTGCACTTGTGGCATGTGCCTGTGTTCTTTCTTTTTATACACATATTCCAACGTCACTAACAATGATTTTAAAACATCTTTCTGCACTAAATCGCGCAATTGTGGCGCAACAGTTGCCCACAAAAAATGTACAAAAATTCCAAACATTCTAATTTTTATCCTCTTACCATATTAAAGTATTCTACTGTATATAAAACGTTTTATATAATAAATAACGTATATCTTATATAATATAAAGGTAGTTACATACAGTACGGTTTGCGACACACGAAGAAAACTGAGTCGTATTCGTGCTGCATCATCGAGTGAGGGTTTTGGGCATATTTCGTTTTTACGCCCGTTTGTTCTTTCTGTGGACAAAACATAATATTTTCATAGTAAAAAAAACTCATAATATTACGCCTGTAATCGTAGGTTAGATGCAGCTGAGTACCAGTATCTTAGCATTGCCTATCTGACCGTTTAAACCCAGTAACTGGGTATTACGATACACCTTGAAGGAGAGGTGTATCTTAAGAGACACTCGAATTTCGCCAGTTATGTTCAAGTCCCTTGTAGTAAAAGGGGGTGAGATTTTTTAGTTAGCCTGTATGTCCCCCTTCTGTGCAAAGGTGTCGCCTCCCCATGTTGGGAACCGCTCCCATCGCTCCCAACAGAGCAACAGACACGTGACCGACTGCCGCCACTCGCTTCCTCGGAGCCTACCGCGACGGACGATACTCTCAATCACTTATTTACTTTATACTACACCTGCTTGGAAAGTACCTTGATACTTTATCAAATTTACGGTAGAAAGTACGTCATTGCATATCGAACAAATATGCGGGGAGAAAACGCATCTGAGCGGGAGAGAATGGATTTTCATACACTTTTCTCTCCCGCTAGCAACAATTTGAAAAAAGAACATGTGAAAATTACAGACGCCATCATTGGCGCCATTTTCAATTTGAATTTGAATTTAAATTTAGTTTTTTATTTTCCTCGTAGGTGTAGTATAAAGCACTATAGTCCAAGATCCTAGAGCGATCAGACATAACTTATTTTCACACGGATGAAACCTGAAGTTTTCAGTAGCGTCTCGTGTGCCTTGAATACCTACGCGCTTTGTGGAACTTGCCGAGTGACACCTGGGCAGGTACCAGGTGAGAAAGGTGACTAAAAATAAGAACTATTTAACTTAAATTCACATGGCTGATTTTTATATAAATGTCATGTAGAATATTATTTTAAAGTAATATCATAAGTGTCAGACACTTTTGATGGACCAGAGCTTTTGTCAGACGCTTTTAAGCTTGGATTGTGGAGCGCCTGACCATCAAAGCATGGCAATATCCCGATCAATTAGCTTTAAGTATTAAATCATAAGGAGTTTAGTATTATTTAAAGCGTCTGTTAAGCAATACGGCCGACGGAAAGTGTCTGGGAGTATTTGCGACTTATTTTTAAGGATATTGCCTAAAATATACGTAAAAAACAGTTTGGAGAAAATACTTCACGTTTTTCTCCAAGCTGTTTTTTACGTATATTTTCTACTCCCAGACACTTTCCGTCGGCCGTATTGCATAACAGACACTTTAAATAATACTAAACTCCTTAAGATTTAATACTTAAAGATAATTGATCGGGATATTGCCATGCTTTGATGGTCAGGCGCTCCACAATCCAAGCTTAAAAGCGTCTGACAAAAGCTCTGGTCCATCAAAAGTGTCTGACACTTATGATATTACTTTATAATAATATTCTACATAACATTTAAATAAAAATCATCCATGTGAATTTAAGTTAAATAGTTCTTATTTTTAGTCACCTTTCTCACCTGGTACCTGCCCAGGTGTCACTCGGCAAGTTCCACAAAGCGCGTAGGTATTCAAGGCACACGAGACGCTACTGAAAACTTTAGGTTTCATCCGTGTGAAAATAAGTTATGTCTGATTGCTCTGGGATCTTACTCTACTATGTATCACTCGAGAGAAAGTGCGATTCCCGATCTCGGGTGTTTTAAAGCCCTCGCCTACGGCACCGGGCTTTAAACGACACCCTCGACGGTAATCGGTCACTTTCTCCTCTCGGTGAACAATGTACTATTTTATTATGTTTGTCCGGGCAGTTATAATAGGGGATCGGACAAAAAAAAACTAATTTGTCCGTCAGATAGATTTCCAAAAAATATTAACCACGTATTTTTTTCTTTTTTCATGTAAACAAAAAATGAACACGATACAATGCTTCGAAAACTCGTGTGACGTCATATGATAGTACATTTTGTACCTTCAATTGACGTTTCAAGCCCCACTCCATGACCTTTGACGCGCTTTAACTTCGTCAATTTTTATTGATTTGATAAAACAAAAAACACGTATCCAATATTTTTCGATAATCTAACTGACGGACTAAACAGAATGATATTTTTTTGAGTCAGTCCGATCCCTTATTGTAATTTAATTGGCAATACACCAAGCCTTTGCATCCACTGGATTTTTATTTACCACCACGAGTAAGTCGAACACCCCATGTCTTCCACTTCTGTCGATGGTGTGCTTTAAAAGAGGATATTAATTCAGAAATATGCATCGATTTTCCACCCCCATAAACTCTCAAATCGCAACTTTCATCGAAATCATTAGAGCAGTTTTCGAGAACGTGATTAGTTGGAGAAACCAACGTCCGTCCGTCGTGGTTGGTTGGTGTTTGGTTGGTTGTAATGTGTGTGTGCTTGATGTACTGACGTCAAATAAACATTTTTTCTTTCTTTCTTTCTTTCTTTCATTTAGAACTATTTGCCAACTTTAATAATACACTTTCTTGAAACTACTGATAAAACTTAAGTCCGCCTATGTACCACGTTTGCACAAGTTTTAATCACTACATAGTATAAAACAAAGTCACTTTCTCTGTCCCTATGTCCCTTCGTATGCTTAAATCTTTAAAACTACGCAACGGATTTGGATGTGGTTTTTTTTAATAGGTAGAGTGATTCAAGAGGAAGGTTTATATGTAAAATTTATGCTTCCGTGCGAAGCCGGGTCGGGTCGCTAGTAAATAAATAAACTTACCAATATATCAAATCCTATATCTCTAATAATCTCCAGTAGAATGTCGTAAGGCGGCTCAATACTGTTTTCCGTTGGCATGTCACTGCAAATAAAAATTGAATAAAATGTTAGCATACCAGTTACTTTTTCTAACATTAGCTATCTACCAATATAAGACCCGTTGAACTCGGTGAAGCCATTTCGGAGAGTAGCCAGAACAATCAAACAAACTGACACAAAAATATATTTAAAAAATGTTATACTGATACTGTTAGCTACTGGTCATTGGTTTCGTCTAACTTGTCCCGCCATATATGTTTGTAATATTATTATGTATCATATGCATTTAGTTTAAAAGCTTTTGTATTTTTTAATTAAAATGATAGAGTTATAGCGTGTTCGTACATTTAGTCTAATAATTTATTTACCTATAATGGTACAGCAGAGGCCCTAGGTTGATCCAGTAGCCTCCCGGCTGTAGAATCATGTATATTCTCTCAATGAACTCTATGACGTTGGGTGCACAGTCGATGAAGAAGCATGTCGCTACGCACGACCATTCGTCCGCTTCTGTGTATACCTGTAATTAAATAAAGAAATCTTTTTAAACAAAATAATAAACTATATAAAACTACATGACATGACAAGTGTGTTTATAGATAAATATCATTTTCTGCTGGGACACAAGCCTCCTGCCTAAGAGGGAATATTTATTTTATTTAATAGAATAGGTCACAATCTACCACGGTGGGCCCAGTGCAGGTTGGTAGATGTCACATGTCTTCGAATTTTTGGTTCTAAGACATGCCGTTTTGAGAGCAGTGGTGATGAAATAAATTACACTAATGCGCCTGCCTGGGTTCAACCCACGACTGACCACCACCACTGTACCACCGCTACCTAAAAAGGAATAAGAACCATTTTTTTTTTTTGGGGAGTTGGGAAATCATCAAATGACTGGGCAGAGCGGGGGAGTGTCAGACTTCTACTGACTAAAAAAAAAACCGTACTTAAAGAAGAATCAAACCCACTTACTTTGAGAAAGTCGCCGGCCGTCATAGAAAAGTTATGATTAGGTCTGTTGCCTGAGGGACACACGTCAGGGAACTTGGCTGATATCAACTGATGCTCACACGTTATGTTGTTCACGTACTGGTGGACCCACGGGTGGACTGTGTATTTGTTTATCTGGAATTTGGAAAATGTGAACATTAGGAGGAATAGGAGCTCGTGGCTTAATAAGAACTGCCACTCGGGTCGATCTTTAGGTAAAGCTGTGCTTGCCTAGGTCGGTCTGTGGATGGGTGACCGCCCGACATACCGAGTTTCCTCCGTGCCTCGGTGCGCACGTTAAGCTGTAGGTCCCGGCTGCCATATATATAGATCTTTGGCAGTCGTCACAGGGAGTCAGTGACCTGAAATTCTGACATCCAGTCTTACCAAAGGGTATTGTTACATCCTTCTCTAAGAGAAGGATGGGCTATAATCTACCAAGATGTCACGTCTTCGAATATTTTGGTTCTAAGACATGCCGGTTTCCTCACGATGTTTTCCTTCACCGTTTTGAGAGCAGTGGTGATGAAATAATAATGCGCCTGACGGGGTTTGATCCCACGACTCACTGTTCGTAAGTTGGGGCCGCCACCACTTGGCCACACCTGCTCAGTTTTCAAAGCACTGTATCGTCTTCATTGTTTGTTTACGTGAAAAAAGAAAAAAAATGTGTCCAATATTTTTGGGAAATCTATCTGACGGACTAATTCATTTTTTTTTTGGTATCATCCCTATTGTTATTTTGACTCATTTCCCTAACTAGGACCCACCTCAGTACATCTATTGAGTATAAAGTTGCTCGCGAACAGCATGAACAGTGAGAATTCGTTGCCTTGGCACGTGTAGCCCTTCGCCGCTACCTCCCACGCCAGGCGCCCTAGGCCTGCGCCCGGGACTAGGATGCGGACTTGTGTGCGGTCGCTGGAAAACAGGAAAAAATATGATTTAATAGGTTTTTTTTTCTAAAAGTAACGGTTTATTTTACAGCCACTCGGATCCATCTAAAGTTTAGGTATCGCTAGTTTGGTCTGTGGATAGGTGACCCATAACATAAGGTTACGACGAATTTCCGAGGTGACTCCGAAAGCAAGCTAAACCGTTGGTCCCGGCTCTCAATAGGGTATTTCACCAAAAAAATCTAATTAGTCCGTCAGATAGATTTCCAAAAAGTAATGGACACGTATTTTTTCGTTTTTCACGTAAAACAAAAGATAAAGACGATACAGTGCTGCTAAAAGTAGTCTCAAGTCGTGTGACGTCACATGGTTAGTACGTTTTTACCCACTAAGTGACGTCAAAACCCCCCTCATGATGTTTGACACGTTTTATTTTCGTCAATTTTTATTAATTTGAGAAAACAAAAAACACGTATGCAATATTTTTCGATAATCTAACAGACGGACTAATTAGACTTTTTAGGTGAAATACCCTATTGTAGACCTTTAACTGTCGTTACAGCTAGTGAGTAGCATGTCTTAGAACCAAAATATTCGAAGACATGTGACATCTACCAATCCGCACTGGGCCCGCGTGGTAGATAATAGCCCATCCTTCTCTTAGAGAGGTCCAGAGGTACGCCTCAGGATGCGCCTAAGCGAAAACCGCCCAAGGTTGCGTCCGATAACAAACCTCCCGCTGCGTCCAAGGATGCGTTGAGGAAGGCTACTGCCAGGCATGCGCCAAACCAGGCTGCGTCGAAGGCAATGCCAACCCCATCTACGTCCGACGATGCACGCACCGTGCTAAACCTGTCTGCAGGGCCTAGGGCAGCTCCCGTATATGGCGACTCAACGGTGGCTGTTGGCGCAGATGCGTCCACTAGGGCTGCGTCAGCGTCAGCGGCCTCGGAGAGGGACCTAACGGGTCTGACTGGGGCCTTGCCGGCAGGGGAAGCAAACACGACCGGGATTGACTTGTCGTCTCTCAGGGACGCCATTCAGGCCCCGGTCACACAAACATGGACCACCGTCGTACCTCGCAAGGTAATGGCTTCTGAGAAGCGTACGGCTGAGACGCAGCAAGTCACCGTGACAGCCACTGCCGGAACGTCGGCAAACACACCGACACCGACAGGTGGTGCTGCCCCGGCAACGAAAAGCAAGCGCAGCCAAAGACCGAGGGGACGAAAAAAAAGAATAAAACCACCGGCGGAGAACCTCCTGCTAGGGCGCAGAAGCGTGAGCGACCCGAGGACACCGTCACACCGACTGGGGAAGGCAAGAGGAGCAAACCTGCTCGCTCCCACACGGTTGACGGTTCCCTGGTGAGCTACGCTGAAGCGGCTGCGTCGTACAGGAACAACGAGCTGTGCGTCGCCGTCATGTCGGAGCCTTTCGAGGACATGACGCAGGAACAGGCGGAGGGGATCCGCCTAAACATTGAAAAAGAACTTCGGGCTCAGCTTATGGCAGATCCCGACCCGTCTAACCCAACCGCAAACACGGCGATCCACTTTCGGGGGAAGGCCCACTTCGCTGAGGGCGTCCTGAAGACATGGTGTGACGATGCCTTCACACTGGCCTGGCTCAAGCGAGTGATAATCTCCATGGCGTCCCCGATACCAGGAACCAGCCTAACCGTACGGCCCCAAGCCGAAATACCGAAGAAGGCACTATGCATGCTTTTCGTTCCGGAAATCACCGAAGATACTCCGGCACTACTAAAGCTGCTAACCCGCCAAAACCCTAACCTGAGGATTAACAAGTGGACCCTGACACACGAGAGGGTGCGGCAGGAACCCCCGGGCACCTGTCTCTTCTTCCGTGTGCCGGAGCCCATGGTCAAAACCATCAAGGACCAAGAGAGGCGCGTTTACTACCTCATGGGCAGCATCTACATCCGCTTCCTGGAGGAGGGTGTAGCCAGGGGGGTGGTCACCGCGCCTTCAACCGCGACGGCCCCCGCCGTACCGGGACTGGAGCCGCCACCGCCTAGACGGCCCCCGTCGCCAACCGCGACGAGGACCGTAGAGGGGGTGGGGGAGCGGGCCTCTACCTCGGCCATGGAGGTCGAAGCGAGTAACACTAAACCAGCACAGGATCCTTCCTCGCCCGGACTTACTTCGGACGAGGACTGCTTTCCGGCAGGGGAGGGGAGAGAGGACTATGACAGCAGCCTCTGCTCTTCTCCCTTGCGGGACAACTAGGCTCCTACAAGCCAATCTCCAGCACAGCCAATCTGCGTCGGCCACTTTGCGTAGAGTGCTGGAGAACCAACTTCCGAAGACCATTGCCCTTATCCAAGAGCCGTGGATTAGGGGCGGCAGAGTATGTGGCCTTGCGAACATCGGAGGTAAGTTGCTGCTAGACACCTCCGTAAACAACCCACGAACCTGCATCTTTATACCCAAACATGTACCCCACCTACTAATTAACGAATTCTGTTCAAGAGACCTAACAGCAACGAGGCTATCCAGGACAGAACAGGATCTCCCGGACATTGTCCTCGCCTCGGTCTACCTGCCGGGCGACGAGGACGTGCCAATACCAGAGCTAACCTCGCTGGTGGAGTACTGTGAAAGGGAGAAACTGGAACTCATCATCGCAACTGACTCCAACGCACATCACACTCTATGGGGTAACGCAAAAACCAACAACCGAGGTGAGGCAATGCTTGACTTTATTCTTAGCAATAATCTTGTTTTACTCAACAAAGGTTCAGAACCAACTTTCGTTAACGCACGATCGCAAACAATTATAGACCTAACTCTATCAACCATAGGTATCTCCAATTCCATCCAGGACTGGCATGTGTCCAGCGAACTATCATGCTCTGATCACAGATGGATTCGATACACCATCAACTTCAACCTACCAAAGCCACAACCGAGGAGGGTCCCACGTAATACAGACCAAACCAAGTTTATTAGGCTCATTAAGTCAGAGTTTGGTAACTTACCCTCCCTTCCATCTGAAATTCCTTTAAATAACTTAGATGAACACGTAAACAACCTCACATCAATCCTCCTAACTAGCTTCGAGCAGTCCTGCCCACTTACTGTACCAAGACAGGGGGCTAGGCAGTCATGGTGGGGGTCTGAACTAGAAAGACACCGTAACAGGCTGAGAGGGCTGTTCAACAGAGCCATGAACACACGTTTGCCAGGCGACTGGGACCGTTACAAAACCAACCGCAGAACTTACAAAAAACTAATACGCCTCAGAAGTAAAAACGGCTGGAGGCGTTTTTGTACTAGCATTGAAAATAGCAACCAGGCAATGAGGGTCAAAACTTGTCTCGCCGCCGAGACTGATCCCTCAATAGGTTGCCTCAAAAAATCAGACAATACCTACACAACTAGCGATGCGGAGACTAGTGAATTGCTTCTCACTACCCACTTCCCAGGCTGCCAGATTGCGACCCAGCAGAGCTGGGAATCGTACAGTGAAAGGGCTACGTGCAGCCTGGACTGGGAGGTGGCTTCGGAAGTAATCAACAAAGAGAATATGGGCAATCAACACCTTCCTACCTTTCAAGGCAGCAGGGTTAGACGGTATTTTCCCGGCTCTGCTCAGATGGAGTGGTGACTTGCTAGCCGGTTACCTTGTTAAGGTCTTCCGTGCCTGCCTGGCCCACCGCTACATCCCCCTGAAATGGCGCGAAGTAAAAATAATCTTTATTCCAAAACCAGGTAGGAGTGATTACACCCAACCCAAGTCCTTCAGACCCATCAGCCTCACTTCGTTTTTCTTGAAGACACTAGAGAGGCTGGGAGACAGATGGATTAGGAACAAAATATCGCTATGTAAACCCCTACACCCCAACCAACACGCCTACTGCGAAGGTAAGTCAACTGAATCCGCACTCCACAGCGTGGTCACACGCATCGGAAACGCGCTCAATATAAAAAATCCAACGCTGGGCGCTTTCATAGACATAGAGGGTGCTTTTGACAAAACGAACTTCGCCAGCATCAGCCAGGCACTAGTCGTGCACGGTGTGGCACCAACCCTTATACAATGGATTCACAACATGCTAAAATACCGCGCTATTCAATTTACTGTGAACACCACCACACGATGCATCGTTAGCAGAGGCTGCCCGCAGGGTGGGGTGCTGTCACCACTACTGTGGAACCTAGTCGTAAACGAGCTCATTACAGAGCTCAACGCTAGCGGTCTGTACTCGGTGGGTTACGCAGATGACATAGCCATTTTAATCACGGGGAAATTTGAGGTCTTATGCGACCTCATGAGGAAAGCCTTCAAAATAATCGAGAATTGGTGTACCAAACACGAACTGTCGGTTAACCCCACTAAAACAGAATTAATAATGTTCACTAACAAAAGAGTCCTTGGACCACACAAACTTCCGAGTCTTTTTAACACCGAACTAACACTTAAAGAAGAAGTTAAGTACCTAGGAGTGATTCTTGATAGCAAATTGCTCTGGAACAGGCACCTTGACTACAAGCTAAACAAAAGCACAATCGCCCTTTACCAATGCAAAAGAATGCTAGGAAAAACTTGGGGGCTATCTCCAAAGATCACGCGATGGCTTTACACAGCGGTGATCAGACCAATGCTGACCTATGGCGCCCTGGTTTGGTGGACGAGAACTGAATTCTCGAACACAGTCTCCAGGCTCCAACGCTTCCAAAGGATGGCATGTTCCGCTATCACAGGCTGCATGAGGACAACCCCAACTGCAGCAATGGAGATAGCCCTTCAACTAACCCCACTTGAGCTGTACATACAGCAGGAGGCAGCTTTAGCAGCCATCAGGCTTATGCACTTGGGCATATGGGGCAAGAATCACACAAGTCCTCATGCAGGCATCCTGGACCGGGTGATTGAGTATCAACCTCTCATCGCTGCCCCGTGCGATAGGACACCTAACAAACCTATGTTCAACAAGAGCTATAGCATACAAACAACAGAGGAATTAAGAGATCAGTCAGGAGTCAATGAAGTACGCATCTACACAGATGGCTCCAAAACTCAAAACGGCTCAGGGGCTGGCGTACACTCCCTAGACCTCAACATTAACTTTCACCTACCATTAGGCGAACACAGCTCGATATTCCAATGCGAGTGTGTCGCCCTAACACAAGCCGCAACAGCCGTAAAGCGTCTGAGGATTCACAGCCACGCAATCAGATTTGTAACTGATAGCCTGTCGGTGCTTAAAGCCCTAGAAAACAAACTAACCAACAGTAAATTAATATTTGAATGTCACCTCGCCCTGGAGAGTATATCGCTGTCCAACAGTATCACCCTCCAGTGGATTAGGGGGCACAGTGGATCCCTGGGGAATGACGCCGCAGACGAACTTGCCAAGAGAGGGTCCGAGATGGCAGTGCTTGGCCCGTACCCACTCCTTCCCTTACCTTTCTCACAGTTCCGTACGTGGATTCGCCAGAGATCAACCGAACTCCATAATAGCAAATGGTCACGGTCTACAGATTGTAGACAGTCAAAAATGGCGATGCCAAGTCTACATCCGCGGCTAACAAAACGACTGCTCAGCCTAAGTAGGGATAACCTTAGAATAATAATAGGGACAATAACGGGCCATTGCCCCCTAAATAAACATCTTTTTACCATAGGCGCCACGGACAGCCCACTCTGCAGGGGCTGCTTTGTTGCTGAAGAATCAGCCGCCCACGTCATCCTGGAATGCGAGGTCGTGGCCACTCAACGCAGACAAATCCTCGGAACGGTGAGGTCGCTCCGCGAAGCCTGTGAAGCTCCCAGGAAACTTCTGTGCTTCTGGGCGGAGCTAGGCTGGCTATCCTAGCCAGGACACCTACGCACAACGGACCGATCAAGAGTCTAAGTGCGGATAACGGAGTCCCTACTCTACTCTACTCTACTACTCTCTTAGAGAGGAGGCCTGAGTCCCTGCTGTGGGAACATTATAGGCTGATGATGATGACAGCTATAGTGAGTAGCCCGAAAGTCTGACAAATGAGAAACCATGTAGTTTCTGGCTGGTTCTTCTCCAAAAGAAACGACCTGAACTGTGCACATTTTCTTGACGTTTTATAAGTGGCCCCGAAGGCCTGTGCAAAACAACAAATAAAACATTTTGACTTTGCCATGGAATATGCCGAACGGATATACTGAACGGCACGAGCGTAACATGTATTGTTATCGTAACAGCTCACACGAACGCCGTAGTTTTATTTTTATTTTGGCGGTTGGAAAATCATCAAATAACCCCTCCCCGCTCTTCGGCAGCGGAAGGGAGTGTCAGACTTCTACTGACTAAAAGCCATCCATGTTCCTTCTTAGCACTTTGTGTCAAGGCCCCGACGGGATTTGATAACACCTCACCTGTATTCATCCAAAGAGAACCGCTCCTCCATCTCGTCCAGTATGGGCTTGTAACACTGCTCTCTCTCCGCTGCGCCCATGACACTCCAGTCGCGGACTATGTTTTTTAAAACTGATTGTACCTGTAACAGATTTTTTAAAGCGTTAGAAGAAGCAGAAGGCAGCGTTCGTACAATCCTTTCATTACCATCATATCAGCCCGGAATCACCCACAGCTGCTGGGTCCCCTTTTTCCGACACAGTTATCGGTTCTGTTCGTCCCTTGCCCAGGTGTTTCGCGAGAACCAGAAGGAGGGCCGGAGGGAGAGGGAGAGCCCAGCAGAATCCTTTACTGAAGAAATATAATGCCGGATTTTATAGTAGTAGGCAGGGACTTCCAATTTTTGGCTGTTGCAGTAAATAAAAGATAAGAAAGTAAGTAAAGTATAGTCGACCAAGAAATTGGTTTACCACTCTAAGGTTGAATATCATTTGCACGTACAAAACATCAAGTGCTATAATCTGTCATTCCTGTTTATTTAAACTCAGAACGTAATCCTTAGCGAATAATTATGTTACTGGGAGATGTCATCAAAAGTGGTAAACCAATTTCTTGGTCGACTATACTTCGTGCCAATATGTGTAACATCAAAAAGGTATGGGTGTGATAACCTGCAGTACGTCTGGACTCCTGATGGAAGAAGGGATGGAATAAGCTCACCAAGCTCTTGTTTTTAAATTCGGGTTGAATTAATCGGGTTCATTTAACCTTTTGACCGCCACAGTCAAGTATAGAGCCAAAAAGTACCATAAGTCGACAACTTAAGGTACTTTTTTGCTTGTTCGGCTTGTCTATACGTGACTGTGGCGCTCAAAAGGTTAATAAAAAAACTACATACCTTTTCAACATCATGCTGCATTTTGTGCTGCTTCTGCGACGCAATCTCACAATTATTATAATTACACCCAAAACTTTCTGTCCCATTTGTCCCAGAAGTGTCCGTAACCGCATGGTCAACATTCTCGAACATAGTGTCCACGTCTTTTATAATTAGGTGCACCACACTGTTGTTTATGTCGAGACATTTCTTGAATTTCGCGAGGTATGTCTTGTATTTTTCGAGTCGACGTTGGTGATTTTGCGGTAAGATTGATATTATTTTTTCTGATTTGTGGATTCTGTCTAAGCTGCATAGTCTGAAATAAGTGAAAAAAAGTTTTGTTAGAAATTAGGACATAATTAATGGAATCGGAGTATCATCATCATCTGCCTAGCCTTTACTAAACAATATTGGGGTCAACTGTCCAACCAGTCTAATCCGATGCAGCTGAATACCAGCATTTTACATGGGACGACTACCTGTCTGACGTTCACAACCCAGTTAGTACTGGGTAATGTGATACCCCTTCGTAAGATTTATTGTCAGACGGACCACTGACCCAAATTGTTGTTTTTTTCCTACTCCTCATTCTTTTCTGATTAATTTCGTTGCGGGATCCAAGACAGTTAAATCATTTCTCTGGGACTTCGTCGAGCTTCATTGTCTCGGCGCTTTTCTTGTGGTCGCCACTGTTGATTCTGGCTAACAGGAGTTACAGTGGTTTGGGAATAGTGTGGCGGGCTTGTCCCAATAAAAAAAAATAAAAAATATGACCAAATTGTAACGACTGTCAAAGAGCTGTACGAATGACAGCTGGGACCAACGGTTTTCCGAGTCACGGAGGAAACTCGGTATTGTAATGAATGACACCCACCCACGAAATGACCTCAACAAAGCGGGGCTTAGCCTGAAGATCGAACTCTGTTCTTATTTAGCCACGATCTGCTCCTTCGATCAATCGGCTTGTCCAGAAGATTTAAATTATGCCCTTACTAGATTCTGCCAAAGGGTCTGTTTATAAATAAGTTAAATAGGGTACCTAGTTGACAAAAAAAATCTAATTAGTCCGTCACATAGATTACCAAAAAATATTCGACACGTTTTTTTTTTTTGCACATAAACCAAAAATGAAGATGCAGTGCTTCGAAAACTCGTGTGACGTCACATCGCACTGAATTTTTTACCACGTAGTTCCGTCAAAAGCCCCCACTCCTGATCTTTGACGCGTTATAACTTCGTCAATTTTTATTAATTTGATAAAACAAAAAACACGTATCCAATATTTTTCGATAATCTAACTGACGGACTAAACGGAATCATATTTTTTTTACCCAGGACACATCCCTAATTCGATATTCGTTTTTCTGAGAACTTATCTCCTAGGGCTAGAACCTAAAACTTATCTCAAGATAAAATACTCAAACATTGACCCTCTAAATGTCAACAAACACACCGACACTTCTAGGAAAAATCTAAGTGTTAGTAAACAATACTTCGAAATGCATTCCTATCAAGAACTAAAACCTTTAGTAAATATCTACAACAATGTTTCTACCTAACGCCCTTACGACGCAGCGGTGACACATCGTCCTACGACCTACTCTTTTCCTAAAAGGATAAAAACATAAAACAATGAAAAGAGCACAAAGATACGGCTTATTTCATAAGAACCTTCCAGCAGACTTGTGAGAGGAAAGTTTGATTAGAAATGTAGACAAACAGGAACTATGTTGAGTTTGGCTACCAATCTATCTGGATGCAGCTGAATACCAGTATTTTACATGGGGCGCCTGCCTACCTATCTGACCTTTGCAACCCAGTTAGTACTGACTACTGCGATACCTACCCCCTTTTTTTTTGGTGGGTGTAAAATCATCGAATAACCACCCCCGCTCTTGGGCAGAGCGAAGGGGAGTGTCAGACTTCTACTGAGTAAAAACCAAACCCATGTTCCTTCTTCGTGTGTCGGAGCCGCGTTATCCTTTCGATAATCCACAGCCCCGACGGGAATTCACAACCCCGACGGGAATCCACAACCCCGACGGGAATCCACAGCCCCGACGGGACTGCGATACCCCTTGGTAAGACTAGTTGCCAGAGGGGCACTGACTAACTTGTGTCGACTGTCAAAGATGTACAAATGACTTATAATGGAACAACGGCTTAAAGTATTTCCGAGACACAGAGGAAACATATTGGAATCCATCCAAGGACCAACTTTGGCAAGCCTTGTTTAATTCAATTCATTTATTTCAGATAGATTATTACCATGTTGCTAACTGAGACCCCTTTTTTTCTTGGTCTGAGGTTGCTAATCAGAATTCTAATAGGTACCTATGCGGTATTCGAATATGTAAACATATTTACCTTTAACACCTCAATTTATTTTAAGCAAATAAAGATTACTTATTCTATCCTATGAATAAGATGGTCACCCATCCAGTGACTAACCTCGGCAAGTATTGCTTAACCTTTTGAGCGCCACAGTCACGTATAGACGACAAGCCGATTGTCGTCTTACTTGACTGTGGCGGTCAAAAAGTTAACCTTGTTGCTCCACATTCATTTAAAATGCCCCCCTATCATACAGAGATAGACTAATGACAATACTTACCTACCTACAACAATGTCTAGGTACCTACCACCTTACGACGCCGACGTAGCGATGACGTGCCATACATAATTAAATCTCGTCTTATAGCGACACGTGTAGAGCAAAACGAGCAAAACAAGGAAAAAATATGATTCATTAAATTAGCTTTGACTTGTTAAAAGGTTAGGTAAATATTGTGCATCGGATAACATCGGAAACAGTCGTCTTGTGAGATTGGATCAGTAGTTCCGAAACTCTTCCCTACTACATCAAAATATTCTATTATCACTAGGTACATATTTATAAAACAAAGTCCTCCGCCGCGTCTGTCTGTCTGTCTGTTCGCGATGAACTTAAAAACTTCTGCACCGATTTTCATGCTGTTTTCACCAATGGATAGCATAGAAAGCCATGGACGGAGAGTTCCATGATCGGCATGAATCTACTAGACCGAGTTCCAAACGTCGAAATCCAAAGACGTACGAAGGTCTTCGATATTGGAAATCGCGTTATGGAACTCAAATGGCCAGCAAGCCTAGCAAGGCAAAAAAAAATTTGCCTTGCTAGGCTTGCTAATGTCTCATTTAATGAGACACCTCTCTCGTCTTGACTATGGGGATAGACTTTTTTAGCCCATGGGGACGTACCTACCCGTCTATCGGTCAGTATAATATCATCGAAACCCTTTCAGCCAGTTTAAGCCGATAAGTCGTGAAAAGGCAGTCAGAGTAACACCAGTTATAATAGGTTTAGTACAGATTGATTCACCAATTTCCATATTTCCTCAATAGCCGCCACCCACTACAATGACGAATTCTCGGCACATGCCAATACACGTCATGAGGGAAATGCATAATATTGCAATGAATATAACTTTTACTTCAATACAATGTAAATGATAAATATAGGTACGATGTTGCATCAGCTAAGGAGGGGTGTCGCGCGGGTCTACCGGTCGGCATTCGGTTCGGTAATATTTTGGTTGACCAGGAATAAATACTAAAATTATAAATAGGATTTTATTTAAAATGTCACTTACGGGATATCTTCCGTGATTATTATTGGTTTTGAGTTCCCGATATAACCAAACAAAACCAATAATAATCACGGAAGATATCCCGTAAGTGACATTTTAAATATAGTTATGAACCGTGAAAGCTTAAAACAGTGTTTAATAGGATTTTATTTGAGTTGTGTCGATAGGAAAACTACGTTCGCAATTTATCATTGCTGAAACACATTCGAATTATAATCAGCCTTTCCTGAGACACATGCCAGGTGAATTGGCCCTAATCCACAAAGCGGACTCAGTGAGGGTGATGTATCACGTATTTTAGAATTTCGGGTATAGCACATACCAATTTCCTCAAGATATTTTAATAAAAAAAACGAGTTCACGGTACTATCTGTTTAACAAAATATTCAACCCCAGAGCAAACCAATTATTTCCATCACTGAAAGCTAAAAGTTTATTCAAATCCTGTTTTTTTTTTTTTTTTTTGTAAGGGCCACTCGCAGTTCATCTCTCTGAGAGGATGGTATACTGCTTAACCGGACAATATCAAATTCTGTTCTGCATCTACCATCATTTATACAGAGTCGGTTCGGCACAATTCCAAATAAACCAGCTATTACCCGAACTTATTAAAAAATTATATAATAAGTAATCCGATTTTGCTTTTTGTCTGTGCCGATGCTGAACCATTCCTCAAATTCAAATTCAAATTCAAATAATTTATTTGCATAATATGGGTAAAATAGATGGTACATAATGCATTATTACATAATACAAAAAAAAAGGTTCCTCATATTAACCATTTCTGGTATGCAAAAACTTAAAACTTAAAAGATAAGTTTATGAAAAAAATGAATTAAGCACCTACATAGGTACTCACTTATAGGTATTTGAAATTACATACTAACTTAAATTAAACTAGTTATATTGCACTGATAGGAACATACTTAGTGCGGCGCTACACTAATTTTCTATTCTTATAACTAAGGTATTCCTGGGTCGTGTAGAAACATTTATTTACTAACCAGGCGTATATTTTTTTTCGGAATAAAGGTATTGATCTTAGGTCTTGTTGGATAATGTCGAACCAAATTTTTTGTGTGACACCCCTAATATAATATTCACAATTGTACAAATATTTATTAGCTGTTCAATTTAGATAATGTATTAGTAAATAATATTTATATGACAATGGAACTAAACTATTATCTTTTGTGGTATGCTAATGTTTCTTATATTTTTCTCAGCTTACTAAGATGGCCTGAAGAATAAATTTGAATTTAAAGTAGAAATTAGGTATGCGTTAGAATCTGACTGAATTAGAAGTTAGAGGATGTACAGGTTATCCATCAGGACCATTCCTGCCATTCCATATTATGGTATGTACTTATGTAAGTTTTTGGGAGTCTTCAGATATTTAATTTTGTTGTTAGAATGTTGTTACTGGATCATCACAAATCATTATCTTTTTAAAAGCTTTAATTACTGAGTGCAGTAGACAATCAAATAACTGACAACTGTAGGATGTTTTTTCCTCATACAAATACACTACCCAAAATTGGGATATAAAAAATTCCTATTTCTATAGAATTTTTTAAGAAAAACTATCATAGCTTAGAAAATCACAATGATAAAATGTACCATTAGTGAACCAATACAAGTACCTATTTCACTCTATTTTAAGCTACGCGCTACTACAGTAAAATATTCCTAGATACATCTAAAATGTAATTTCTAAAATTGCAGTTACCATTTACAGCCAACAAATAAACCAAAACTGATAGCGCGAAAATACCGCCCTTATAGCCCAGGACCATAGAGACTACACTACTTCAAAGAGGATATAAACAAAGGAGTTTTGGTTTCTATATAAATAGGTTAATAGATCGTACGATTTGCTCAAACAAAGAAGTTGTTGCTACCCAAAATAAAAACTTAGTTTCTCGCCTCAAACTATTTATAGATCTACTACAAACTTGCACCAAGGACTAAAAAGGCGTATTATACGCGTATAAATTGAATAATTACTTACTTATAATATTTGAAAGCGGTGACAACGGCGCGAAAGTGCTCTCGCTCTTTTGCCTCATCAATTTCTTCCGCTGCTGATGTAGAAGACATTTCCAGAAGTTTATTTAGCACACACAAAGTCTTAAATTAATGGATAGTATAAAATGGAAGCACAAATTCGTTAGGAATCCGAAGAATTCGTATATTTTTTTATAAATTTAGCAAACGACCAAGCCCACAGGCACAAGCCTTTCGAATCGAATGACGGATGCATAGAGTAAAGTAATATATCGAGGGACGGACGGATGACGGAAGATCGACTGTATTGTGCTCATAATCATAGAATATATCTATGATTGTGCTAATGATTGTGACGTGACGTTCCAGGTTGCGAGAAGACTAGCTATGACTTGCATGCATGCAAGAAGAGTTGTATGTATCACATTAGAGTAAAGACTCGATTTAATGGAGCGTTTTTTGTTCTTTTCGATTTCTTTTCATAAAAAATACATAGAACAAAAGGCTGAAACAAACCGCGAATAAAAAATGCTTCATCGAGTCCAGAATCAAAGAAAATAAGGATTTCATTACAAAATAGGACAATGGGTGGGTTGATATTATAATGTCCTTTCTCGGTTGAATGGTTTTTAGTATGAGCAAATAACCTGATTCAATGAATAAATAGAGCCAAGCACGAGCCAAGAATTAAAGCTGCTCGACTTTTTAAATAGCAGCTGTTGTTTTTATTTATTTTTTTGCTTCACTGGCGAAACAAAACGTACTTAGCATGATGTTTCCGCTATGAGCAGTGAGACAAGACAACGAGGAAACGAAACGTCCCGCAATATGTCGGGCAAAATGTGTTTGTCAACATTCTATTGATTTTTCTTGTTATATTAAAAAAAAAGTAGCTAAGTAATCAACACAACTTAAAAATCAATCGCAATTTCTTATTAATTTAATTAAACACCTCCGTGTTACTAACAAAGTGCAAATACACGTAAAAACATGTAAACATTAATACTTTCACAAAAGCTCGCATAATGCGACTTAGAAATGATCATAATTTTATAATTCTTACTGTATTTCTAATATGAAATAAATAAAACACTGTGTAAAACGTTTATAACCAGTTGAGTGTTAAAAAATCTAGTGTATTTCGTGCTGTATTACTGCATTCAGCCATATGATAGTGAAGGCAGAAAAATCGATATTTCTGCAGTGTCTCCGTTGCTAGGCTGTGAGTAACCGTATGCAGTGCAACATAGACGCGTAAGGATAAAGTTTTCTTTAATATGACGTGAGTAACAAAGTGTTTGTTACAAAACTCCGCTAAAAACATGATGGAAGGAATAATATCCTACAGAGTGACACCACTACTGAAATGCATAGTGCTGTTCCTGTTTATTTTTACGGCAAAGGTACTCACTTCTCGACCTCAAGAGTCTCAGGAACTAAGGAATGGCATTCAGCACTTGAAGCCATCCCACTATGTTAGAACATTTACTAAATACCATCATAGAAGAACAATACAATGGAACAATCAGGATTTGAATAATGAATGGCCAATTATAAATGACCAGCCAAGAGTCATAGATAAAAGAAATGCTGATCCTGTCCCTAACTATGTAGAAACTAGAAGTGTTTCTAAAGTCTATCAACATGCTAAATTACTGAAAAAAAGAAGCATACCGGATGATATTCTCAGAAGCATTGGTAAGGCCACTATCAAGCATAAATACTGGCCAGTTGAACATACAAAAATTGCTAAAAGAAGTCTTGAGAATCCAAATTCAAATGAGTTTGTTGGTACCTCTCATGAAATTGATCAGTTCACCTCTGACACTGTAAGAGACAACATTGTTAGCCCTTTTGAGAAAAAGGCTATAAGTTCTGGTAAAGAGAATAAAGGGAAGAATGGGTTGTCTAATGATATTAAGACGTACAAAGTGAAAGCGGCTGTTTTTCCTACTGAGAAGACTACTACGATGGGGCCTACCATTTCTTGTTTGTATAAGATTCACGATAGCGTGGCCATTAGTGTAACTCCTTCATATGCAGACGAAAGGAATGCCCAACTTATGGTGGAAAATGATAGTTTTGGTAGGTATAAAATGTTTGTTTTTTTATTATTTTTATTTAATTTTATTCATGATAGATAAGCTGAGTTCATCACAGAAACTGTACATTATTTAAAACAAAAAAAAAATCCCTAACAGGTCATTGACCTTAATCTGCATTTTCATAATATTATTCTGGTCTTCGTGTCGATGATTCCCATTGTTATTTAATTTAATTTATTTCGACAATATCTCAAATTCTAATATAACAGGCTGTATAAAATATTTTCCAAAAGTTCATTAACCCGATTCTATGTTTTCTCCTGATATACAGGGTGTATAAAATATTTCCCAAAAGTTCATTGACCCGATTCTATGTTTTCTCCTGATAAACAGGGTGTATAAAATATTTCCCAAAAAAAGCTCCTAAATACCTAAATAAAGATTAAAAAAAAAAAAAAAAAAAAGTTCATTGACCCAATTCTGTTTTCATATAATTAGCATAATATACATATTCTCATCACCTTGAATTTAACATTAACAAACAATAATTCTGTAGGCATAATAATACAACTTTATACAGTTACACACACTGCCAATTTTCCTTAGGGACACTTCTATGAGGCACAGCTAGCTATTTGGTGATTGTCCAATCAGAATTCAAAAACAATTGTTTATAGTTATCTCAAGATACACCAGCAGCAGAGATGCACCTTAAATTACACATTTCCAATCCAATACTTGTACTTTGGATGATAAAATGTTTTCATTCTTAATATCTCTATTCTTTTTAAACTAATAGAATTTTTCTTTTTAGTTCAACCAATTTCAAAAGTGTGTGTGGTTTTTACTAATAAAACATGCTTTAATAAATGAACACACATATTAAATATTATCATTTATTAAGCAAACACTTAGTTTCCCTTCAAATTCTATTGACAGCAGCTATTGTTTCAGAAACGGGCCCCATAACGGATACTACGCTGCCCAATGGAGAGGTGGCTCAGGTGGAGCACTGCACTGATACCAGGGCTTCGTGTTATACGCTGTGGCATCAGGACAATGAGGCTAATATTACTGTGCTTGGACAAGGTAAGCAGATAATAGGGGATTGGACTGACTCAAAAAAATATTCTGTTTAGTCCGTCAGTTAGATTAGCGAAAAATATTAGATACGTGTTTTTTGTTTTATCAAATCAATAAAAATTTACGAAGATAAAGATCATGGAGTGGGGCTTGAAACATCACTTGAAGGTAATGCAATACAAAGTAATGCGCCTGCCTGGGTTCGAACCAACGACTTATTGTTTGTAAGTCGGTGGCGCCACCACAAGGCCACCACTGCTCCCAAAACATAATTATTTGTCTATGCAGGATGTTGGCGCGCATCCCAGACGGAAGGGCGAAGCTCCTGTGACAGGTGCACTCGAGTTGCGGCACCAAGACTACCTGGCACCAAGTTCTGCTGCTGTACCAATACTTACTGCAATGCTGATTTCTGTAAGTTATTCATTGTTATACCTTGAGGTTGCACAAGCCAGTCATTCTTCCATACAAACGAAGTATGGTGATTACTCCTCTGGTTGACGATGTAGGTTCAAAATTAAAAATTGTATCAACAAGAAAGAGATAACTAAAACGGTCGCGCGATTGTTTCTATGCAGACCTTTGGTAGTATGGATACCATGAAAAATCCATTGAATGTATCGGTTCAAAATAAAATTATTTGAATTCTTTAATAACTAATCTATGCCTGTATGGTTTCACTTTTTTTTCGTACTATATACGTAACTTATTTACGCCCAAAGATGGTTAAAATTAGTGCTAAAATATGAAAGTTTCGACGCTCATAACTTCCAAACCAATATTGTTTTTCCAATTCTGCTTCCATAGAGGCCTAGATAATGACAAGACCAGTTGATACAATTTAATTTAATTTAATTTTGAACCTACACCGTCAACCAGAGGAGTAATCACCATACTACGTTTGTATGGAAGAATTACTGGCTTGTGCAACCTTAAGGTTGTGGCGTAGTTACGGTCTTCAAATCTCAATAGTTCCTAGATATTTATTCCCTTGCTCCTTTCGCCATACTAATTTAAACTCTCTCTCCCCAGTAACCCTCAAAGAAGAAACAGTGACAATGAAAGCAGAATCCACAATGGACAGTGGCGCCCAAAACATGGTCGCCGCATCAAACATACTCGCCTCGTCCGTACTCGCGCTAGTAGCTATACTGATCATGGCTCTGCTACTCACCAAGCTGTACTGTCGCAGTAACAGGCATCATCATAGTGATACTGACACGCTGCATATTGAGAAAGGTAAGAAATACTGATCAAACATACTCGCCTCGTCCGTACTCGCGCTAGTAGCTATACTGATCATGGTTCTGCTACTCACCAAGCTGTACTGTCGCAGTAACAGGCATCATCATAGTGATACTGACACGCTGCATATTGAGAAAGGTAAGAAATACTGATCAAACATACTCGCCTCGTCCGTACTCGCGCTAGTAGCTATACTGATCATGGCTCTGCTACTCACCAAGCTGTACTGTCGCAGTAACAGGCATCATCATAGTGATACTGACACGCTGCATATTGAGAAAGGTAAGAAATACTGTTCAAATATACTCGCCTCGTCTGTACTCGCGCTAGTAGCTATACTGATCATGGCTCTGCTACTCACCAAGCTGTACTGTCGCAGTAACAGGCATCATCATAGTGATACTGACACGCTGCATATTGAGAAAGGTAAGAAATACTGATCAAACATACTCGCCTCGTCCGTACTCGCGCTAAAAAAAAAAGTATAGTCTACACTTTTTTTTTTTATATAAATACAAGTGCCCCACTAGAAATTTTTCCTGTATCGTGGGTGCTTTCACAAACATGGCTTGCTTAAAAAATAAAAACAATCTGTTCAACATCAACACGATATCAAGGGAAAATGTGTTCCTCCTTTTTTATTTTATTTCTTTGTTAGTATATTATGAAGTTATCGTTTTACACGTGGGCATTTGTTACTGCAGTTCTCGGCTCCATAACAACCTCGCTTGCTGCTCGGGTGTGAATTCTGCCTCGAATGCAAAAACAAAGTTTCCCCACGTAAATCAAAATGTACTATTTCTTTGACACTACACAAGTGCGGGGACGAATCCTTCCCTAAATGCCGTTCATTTACATTTTTTTTTTATTTCACAGGTGACGTAATGGGCAGTGGACCGGACTCCTTAGCGACTGGGCTGTCTTGTGTCGATAATCTGACGCTGATTGAACATATTGGTAAGAACAACCATTTATTTTAAATTAAAAAAAAAACAAACAGTTTAAAATGGAAAGCTTTGCTTACATGACCCTGTGGACTTTAATAATCAGAAAGACGATTTTAGATCAAAGTTCAGTTTTCTAAAAGTAGGTTTTTAATCTACTTATTTAAAAGCGAAAAACTTTCATATCGTCCCGAAACCACACAAGCAACGACAACGGAAGCACGGACAAAATAATAATCAAATTCGACCTAAATTTTTTTTTTTCACACAGGTCAAGGCAAATTCGGCTCAGTCTGGCGAGGAAGCCTTGGCAACACTCCTGTAGCTGTCAAACTATACTCCAACTGCAACACGTGGCAGAGAGAGGCCTGCGTGTATGCTCTGCCGCATCTGGCGCATCCTAACATACTGAGATATTATGGTGAGTGAGTACTGGCAACACTCCTGTAGCTGTCAAACTATACTCCAACTGCAACACGTGGCAGAGAGAGGCCTGCGTGTATGCTCTGCCGCATCTGGCGCATCCTAACATACTGAGATATTATGGTGAGTGAGTACTGGCAACACTCCTGTAGCTGTCAAACTATACTCCAACTGCAACACGTGGCAGAGAGAGGCCTGCGTGTATGCTCTGCCGCATCTGGCGCATCCTAACATACTGAGATATTATGGTGAGTGAGTACTGGCAACACTCCTGTAGCTGTCAAACTATACTCCAACTGCAACACGTGGCTGAGAGAGGCCTGCGTGTATGCTCTGCCGCATCTGGCGCATCCTAACATACTGAGATATTATGGTGAGTGAGTACTGGCAACACTCCTGTAGCTGTCAAACTATACTCCAACTGCAACACGTGGCAGAGAGAGGCCTGCGTGTATGCTCTGCCGCATCTGGCGCATCCTAACATACTGAGATATTATGGTGAGTGAGTACTGGCAACACTCCTGTAGCTGTCAAACTATACTCCAACTGCAACACGTGGCAGAGAGAGGCCTGCGTGTATGCTCTGCCGCATCTGGCGCATCCTAACATACTGAGATATTATGGTGAGTGAGTACTGGCAACACTCCTGTAGCTGTCAAACTATACTCCAACTGCAACACGTGGCAGAGAGAGGCCTGCGTGTATGCTCTGCCGCATCTGGCGCATCCTAACATACTGAGATATTATGGTGAGTGAGTACTGGCAACACTCCTGTAGCTGTCAAACTATACTCCAACTGCAACACGTGGCAGAGAGAGGCCTGCGTGTATGCTCTGCCGCATCTGGCGCATCCTAACATACTGAGATATTATGGTGAGTGAGTACTGGCAACACTCCTGTAGCTGTCAAACTATACTCCAACTGCAACACGTGGCAGAGAGAGGCCTGCGTGTATGCTCTGCCGCATCTGGCGCATCCTAACATACTGAGATATTATGGTGAGTGAGTACTGGCAACACTCCTGTAGCTGTCAAACTATACTCCAACTGCAACACGTGGCCGAGAGAGGCCTGCGTGTATGCTCTGCCGCATCTGGCGCATCCTAACATACTGAGATATTATGGTGAGTGAGTACTGGCAACACTCCTGTAGCTGTCAAACTATACTCCAACTGCAACACGTGGCAGAGAGAGGCCTGCGTGTATGCTCTGCCGCATCTGGCGCATCCTAACATACTGAGATATTATGGTGAGTGAGTACTGGCAACACTCCTGTAGCTGTCAAACTATACTCCAACTGCAACACGTGGCAGAGAGAGGCCTGCGTGTATGCTCTGCCGCATCCTAACATACTGAGATATTATGGTGAGTAAGTACTGGCAACACTCCTGTAGCTGTCAAACTATACTCCAACTGCAACACGTGGCAGAGAGAGGCCTGCGTGTATGCTCTGCCGCATCTGGCGCATCCTAACATACTGAGATATTATGGTGAGTGAGTACTGGCAACACTCCTGTAGCTGTCAAACTATACTCCAACTGCAACACGTGGCAGAGAGAGGCCTGCGTGTATGCTCTGCCGCATCTGGCGCATCCTAACATACTGAGATATTATGGTGAGTGAGTACTGGCAACACTCCTGTAGCTGTCAAACTATACTCCAACTGCAACACGTGGCAGAGAGAGGCCTGCGTGTATGCTCTGCCGCATCTGGCGCATCCTAACATACTGAGATATTATGGTGAGTGAGTACTGGCAACACTCATGTAGCTGTCAAACTATACTCCAACTGCAACACGTGGCAGAGAGAGGCCTGCGTGTATGCTCTGCCGCATCTGGCGCATCCTAACATACTGAGATATTATGATGAGTGAGTACTGGCAACACTCCTGTAGCTGTCAAACTATACTCCAACTGCAACACGTGGCAGAGAGAGGCCTGCGTGTATGCTCTGCCGCATCTGGCGCATCCTAACATACTGAGATATTATGGTGAGTGAGTACTGGCAACACTCCTGTAGCTGTCAAACTATACTCCAACTGCAACACGTGGCAGAGAGAGGCCTGCGTGTATGCTCTGCCGCATCTGGCGCATCCTAACATACTGAGGTATTATGGTGAGTGAGTACTGGCAACACTCCTGTAGCTGTCAAACTATACTCCAACTGCAACACGTGGCAGAGAGAGGCCTGCGTGTATGCTCTGCCGCATCTGGCGCATCCTAACATACTGAGATATTATGGTGAGTGAGTACTGGCAACACTCCTGTAGCTGTCAAACTATACTCCAACTGCAACACGTGGCAGAGAGAGGCCTGCGTGTATGCTCTGCCGCATCTGGCGCATCCTAACATACTGAGGTATTATGGTGAGTGAGTACTGGCAACACTCCTGTAGCTGTCAAACTATACTCCAACTGCAACACGTGGCAGAGAGAGGCCTGCGTGTATGCTCTGCCGCATCTGGCGCATCCTAACATACTGAGATATTATGGTGAGTGAGTACTGGCAACACTCCTGCAGCTGTCAAACTATACTCCAACTGCAACACGTGGCAGAGAGAGGCCTGCGTGTATGCTCTGCCGCATCTGGCGCATCCTAACATACTGAGATATTATGGTGAGTGAGTACTGGCAACACTCCTGTAGCTGTCAAACTATACTCCAACTGCAACACGTGGCAGAGAGATGCCTGCGTGTATGCTCTGCCGCATCTGGCGCATCCTAACATACTGAGATATTATGGTGAGTGAGTACTGGCAACACTCCTGTAGCTGTCAAACTATACTCCAACTGCAACACGTGGCAGAGAGAGGCCTGCGTGTATGCTCTGCCGCATCTGGCGCATCCTAACATACTGAGGTATTATGGTGAGTGAGTACTGGCAACACTCCTGTAGCTGTCAAACTATACTCCAACTGCAACACGTGGCAGAGAGAGGCCTGCGTGTATGCTCTGCCGCATCTGGCGCATCCTAACATACTGAGATATTATGGTGAGTGAGTACTGGCAACACTCATGTAGCTGTCAAACTATACTCCAACTGCAACACGTGGCAGAGAGAGGCCTGCGTGTATGCTCTGCCGCATCTGGCGCATCCTAACATACTGAGATATTATGATGAGTGAGTACTGGCAACACTCCTGTAGCTGTCAAACTATACTCCAACTGCAACACGTGGCAGAGAGAGGCCTGCGTGTATGCTCTGCCGCATCTGGCGCATCCTAACATACTGAGATATTATGGTGAGTGAGTACTGGCAACACTCCTGTAGCTGTCAAACTATACTCCAACTGCAACACGTGGCAGAGAGAGGCCTGCGTGTATGCTCTGCCGCATCTGGCGCATCCTAACATACTGAGGTATTATGGTGAGTGAGTACTGGCAACACTCCTGTAGCTGTCAAACTATACTCCAACTGCAACACGTGGCAGAGAGAGGCCTGCGTGTATGCTCTGCCGCATCTGGCGCATCCTAACATACTGAGATATTATGGTGAGTGAGTACTGGCAACACTCCTGTAGCTGTCAAACTATACTCCAACTGCAACACGTGGCAGAGAGAGGCCTGCGTGTATGCTCTGCCGCATCTGGCGCATCCTAACATACTGAGGTATTATGGTGAGTGAGTACTGGCAACACTCCTGTAGCTGTCAAACTATACTCCAACTGCAACACGTGGCAGAGAGAGGCCTGCGTGTATGCTCTGCCGCATCTGGCGCATCCTAACATACTGAGATATTATGGTGAGTGAGTACTGGCAACACTCCTGCAGCTGTCAAACTATACTCCAACTGCAACACGTGGCAGAGAGAGGCCTGCGTGTATGCTCTGCCGCATCTGGCGCATCCTAACATACTGAGATATTATGGTGAGTGAGTACTGGCAACACTCCTGTAGCTGTCAAACTATACTCCAACTGCAACACGTGGCAGAGAGATGCCTGCGTGTATGCTCTGCCGCATCTGGCGCATCCTAACATACTGAGATATTATGGTGAGTAAGTACTGGCAACACTCCTGTAGCTGTCAAACTATACTCCAACTGCAACACGTGGCAGAGAGAGGCCTGCGTGTATGCTCTGCCGCATCCTAACATACTGAGATATTATGGTGAGTAAGTACTGGCAACACTCCTGTAGCTGTCAAACTATACTCCAACTGCAACACGTGGCAGAGAGAGGCCTGCGTGTATGCTCTGCCGCATCTGGCGCATCCTAACATACTGAGGTATTATGGTGAGTGAGTACTGGCAACACTCCTGTAGCTGTCAAACTATACTCCAACTGCAACACGTGGCAGAGAGAGGCCTGCGTGTATGCTCTGCCGCATCTGGCGCATCCTAACATACTGAGATATTATGGTGAGTGAGTACTGGCAACACTCCTGCAGCTGTCAAACTATACTCCAACTGCAACACGTGGCAGAGAGAGGCCTGCGTGTATGCTCTGCCGCATCTGGCGCATCCTAACATACTGAGATATTATGGTGAGTGAGTACTGGCAACACTCCTGTAGCTGTCAAACTATACTCCAACTGCAACACGTGGCAGAGAGATGCCTGCGTGTATGCTCTGCCGCATCTGGCGCATCCTAACATACTGAGATATTATGGTGAGTGAGTACTGGCAACACTCCTGTAGCTGTCAAACTATACTCCAACTGCAACACGTGGCAGAGAGAGGCCTGCGTGTATGCTCTGCCGCATCTGGCGCATCCTAACATACTGAGGTATTATGGTGAGTGAGTACTGGCAACACTCCTGTAGCTGTCAAACTATACTCCAACTGCAACACGTGGCAGAGAGAGGCCTGCGTGTATGCTCTGCCGCATCTGGCGCATCCTAACATACTGAGATATTATGGTGAGTGAGTACTGGCAACACTCCTGTAGCTGTCAAACTATACTCCAACTGCAACACGTGGCTGAGAGAGGCCTGCGTGTATGCTCTGCCGCATCTGGCGCATCCTAACATACTGAGATATTATGGTGAGTGAGTACTGGCAACACTCCTGTAGCTGTCAAACTATACTCCAACTGCAACACGTGGCAGAGAGAGGCCTGCGTGTATGCTCTGCCGCATCCTAACATACTGAGATATTATGGTGAGTAAGTACTGGCAACACTCCTGTAGCTGTCAAACTATACTCCAACTGCAACACGTGGCAGAGAGAGGCCTGCGTGTATGCTCTGCCGCATCTGGCGCATCCTAACATACTGAGATATTATGGTGAGTGAGTACTGGCAACACTCCTGTAGCTGTCAAACTATACTCCAACTGCAACACGTGGCAGGTCTCTCCCCATGATTTACAGTTGTGTCGATAGAAGGCCAATGTGGACCACTGGTCGCTAGTCTTATCCAGATCGTCCCGCCGTCTTTTATGAGGTCTGCCACGACTCCTTCTGGCTGCTTCAGGGCTCCAGAAAATGGTTTTGACTGTCTATGCACTAAAAAGAGGTAAACTAGCTAGTTTTATTTGTAAATCGCTGTAAAACTTACAATAACCTAAAAAACCAATCACCAATCAGTCAACCTTTGGGTTAAATGTTTTCGTAGCCTACAAAAAAAAATTTGGAAGAATTATTTCAGTTTTTTTTTAATGTGTGACTAAATTAATTACGTTAATTTGTTCCCCAGGCAGCGACAGTCGAGCCACACTAACAGAAGGAGGTCGCGAACATCTCATAGTAGTAGAACTGTGCCCGAGCACGCTCCGCGCTCGACTGCAGAGCGCTCCGCTCGCTTGGCTCGAGTTCGCTCACCTCGCTCACGGACTGGCTTCTGCTCTTGCTCATCTGCATACTCCTAGTAAGTATTATTCTCATAGTAGTTCACTTATTTCTTTATGTCTCAGTAGCAGACATAAAGTCTGGAATAGGGGATCGGATTAAAAAAAACTAATTAGTCCGTCAGATAGATTTCCAAAAATTATTGGAAACGTATTTTTTATTTTTTCACGTAAACTCAAAATGAAGACGATACAGTACTTCTAAAACTCGTGTGACGTCATATGATAGTACATTTTGACGACACAAGTGACGTTTCAAGCCCCACTCCAAGATCTTTGACGCGTTTTATCTTCGTCATTTTTTATTGATTTGATAAAACAAAAAAACACGTATTCAATATTTTTCGATAATCTAACTTACGTACTAAACAGAATCATATTATTTTGACCCAGTCCGATCCCCTATTGTGCTCGGTTGATGGCAATAGGATTCCCCCTATTACATGGGACGTAAACATAACTGGCGAAATGTGGGTGTACTAATGGACACCCCAGCCTTCGGGTAACGAACCTCGGCTTATGGCGACATTGGCGAGGTCAGCAAAGGGACAGATCATTATTTAGAGGCTGGTTTAAAACTACTGACTCAGCATCGCGGGCTGTCTTAAGCAAGGATCGGGCGGGCACTAACCACTATCTTCTCGTAAATAGCGTGTCGATGGCAATTAATTGTGTCGGCCCAAAACTGAGCTACTAGTTTAGCGCTTTCGATAGCCTCCGACCATCACTAACTCTATAATATAATATTTATTGACAAGTTGTTACTCACATACATCAGTGTAGCCCTGGCTCTTGTACTAGGAGTTCCTGTATCACAAGAGCCACTATATGGGCCATGTAGTCTGAAAATAAATAGTACATACACAAGGGCCTAAAATGACCCATTATATACGAGGTAGTAAATAGGAACCGAGTTATAATGGGATTTTAGCGCCGTGTGTTGCACTGTACTTTTCACTACGATTGCGAGAAAATAAAATAACCATGTTCAATATGAGTTTATTTTATTAAAAATTCAATTCAATTTAATAATGCAATTCCAAAAATTTCGCGCCAATACCTTTTTTTATTTCTTCTGTAGCTGCAATGCAACGCACACATTCTACCAAAGAGTTCGGCATTCAGCGCGTTTAGTTCCATTTTTAAAAATAAAACATTTTTTTTACTTCAAACTAAATCACGCACCAGCTGGCTGAACAAGTTATCGTACGAGATTTACTTTTAGCCCTAGGGCAATATATGAAATTTTACGCCCGCTCTGGTATGCTATTATGACGTTCTTTTTGAGCAAGAGGAGTGAAAAGATTATTTTCATACGCCTTTCTATTCTACTGCCAAACTCCTCGGTACCTTACATCCTCTGATTTTTCGGATTAATGTGTCATTTGCTTCGGTGAAGGAAAACATCGCTAGGAAACCATCATGTCTAAGAGATACCTCTCGACGGCATGTAAAGCCAAGACCATGTGCGGCATAAAAACTCTGACACTAGGCACTAATCACACAATAAGCAAAATCTAATCCATTGCTTGTCCTGCAGCCGGCAGCAAGCCATGCGTGGTACATCGCGACGTGAACAGCAGCAATGTACTCGTGACAGCTAACGGTGAGGCGCGTCTGGCTGACTTGGGGCTGGCACAGCTGTTGCACGCGGCTAGGGACCGAGCTACACCTACTAGGATTACTGAGGTATGTTTTTTTTCTTTATATTATTAATAAGCCTATTTTTTTAGGTATACCTACTAACAAAAATATGGATCTATGTTGTCTAAATTGAAAAAATAAATTATTATTATTTTGGGGGTATGAGGAACAGGGTGTAAAGTTCCTCATCCCCCATAGAAAAGGGAGGATCCTCCGACCGGACGGGTGTTGTGTCCGGCGGGCTAACTGCCCGACAGTTGTAAGTCGGGAACTCCTATAGACGCTTATGTTGCGGATAATGTTGATAGCGCGATGTAGGATTTTCTGTCGATCGTTGTTAGTACGCAGGTGTTGCGATAGATGTCGCTAGTCGCCACATTATTATTAATTCACTGTGATGCGAGACGCACGGGATTGATCTATGTGGCGGGCGACACCTGGGGGAGGCCTATGTCCAGCAGTGGACGTCTTTTGGCTAAAATGATGATGATGTATCCCATTACTGGGCAAAGGCCTCCCCTTTCTCCTTCCAAACTTCTCTATCTTGTGCGATCACATGAGGGAGGTCTACCAATGATACTGAAAAGAAAACTCATCGACTTTTGCATCCTGCCCGTCGTTGTATTAGGTTTCAATGGCCGCGGATTTTTGTACTAGATGACGTGGCCTCGGCGCAAGGGCAAAGAAGGAACATGGGTTCGGTTTTTAGTCAGTAGAAGTCTGACACTACCCTTCGCTCTGCCCAAGAGCGGGGGGGGGGTCATTTGATGATTTTCCACCTTGGTGGGTGGAAAAAAAAGTGTGGTTTCAATTAAACTACACATTAATACAATACAATAGTAATTTATGTCTCTCAAAAAAGTATTAGGAGCTGGAGTCTATTAGTGATTTAGTCGGAAATACATTTTAAGCTTTAGTTGAATGATATTGCAAAGCCAAATTGCATCTTTTAACCACAATAATGCTGCAGTCACGACGTGACACTGGCAGAATAGTCGGAACCGGCTCGGTTGCCATTTAAGGACAAAAAAAAAACAGAAAACAAAATAGAATTAATTATATGTCAAATAGTATAAGTTTTTAAGGACGCATTTACGATTGATAAGTCAAATCATTACTTTTTTAAACAAAAGTATGTTTATTAAATACAATGCTTTGAATTTTTAAAATGTTTTTGCTACTTATTGTAGATATATGTGCAAGGTACAATTCTTAACTATAAATATAATTTTAGATATGTCCAGTTTCTCAATAAATGTACCGAAGTAAATTTTTTTCACTTCGGTACATTTACTTCACTAAAAATTTACTTCGGTACATTTATTGAGAAACTGGACATATCTAAAATTATATTTATAGTTGAGAATTGTACCTTGCACATCTACCTACAATAAGTAGCAAAAACATTTTAAAAATACAAAGCATTGTATTTAATAGTAGCGTTTTACCTTCAAATAAAACGCTTGTTGTGTCCGGAGACTCATTCGGGGTCATTAAACAATATTTGAGTCTAGCATCTTCCGTTTCCGTGTCACATCTATACAGGTATATGCAACTATCGCCTTTTTGACAACACGTTGATGACGTATTTCCGCTTTCGTTCACCAGGTGGCCGCAGCGCGCCAAATCGTTCATTGTGGCCTCAAAAACCTAAAAACTTGAGAACCAATAAAAACCAGGCAGGCTTTAAAATTATGACCCCGAATGAGTCTCCGGACACAACAAGCGTTTTATTTGAAGGTAAAACGCTACTATTGTGTCCTTCGGCCTCATTCGGGGTCATTAAACAATATTTGAGGCTTTGTTTGTTATCGCCTGGTGAACGGGACGCCAATGTGTTATAATTTTATAAAATAAATTAGATCAGAGAGCAAAAAATTTTTACATTACAACATTTACTAAATACATTGCTATCGAATATTAAAATAATTATTTTTTGAAATAACTGATATGTAAGACTATAATTATTAAACACTAAACCGAATAAACTGAACGTATACATACCATATCATCTCTTTGTTATCTTACCATAATCATGTAACATTTATCATTCCTTCATACCTCATTGAATATAAATAAAAATGTACCTATTTCATTGAATCAAAAATAACCAATTAATTGGCTGCTAAAGGTAAATCAAGGAGCTTCTCTGTGCTGAAAACACTTCCCTCCTGTAAACATTTTTAAAAGTATAACTCCAATTAGCTCGTATGTACCATTTTTTCGTCCAGACGTTCGTTATCCAAACAACATCGGGAGGCAACCGCAGAACAAAAATCTCCTTTAAAATCCACTTACCCCAACCAGCCAATATAGTCTACGTACCTGGCTTAACTTTTCAACTTATGTACTGTAATAAATAATAATTTATCTCTGTATCAAAGCAACCGACGCGGTTTTACAATGTTTACAAACCTTTTAAGCCAAACTATACTAAGTCAAACGCCGCATTTTCAACATTACCTAATATTCACCAACCCGATTACGTGAGTTCTCAACTCTATTCTCACCTATCGACACATTTTTAACGGGCCAGTTAGCGATGTAAAGTCGCGCCCTCAACATGACAACATAACTGAACTGCACTTTTACTCTTGAAATGTCGAATACGATGTTTGATTTTGACGAGGTCTACTGCCCGACTAACCTACGAAAGACTGGATCAAAGACAGTGTGTGAACACTTCTTAGATTGCTGCAACGCTAATATAATCTATGCTTAATTAAACTGACCTCGATCTTTCTATTACATAATGAACAGAAACAATTTATGAAGGATAAAGGTCAGAAAAAATCTTTTCCCCGACCTTGGAACACCAAATTAACCCTCATTGCTCTACTGGCCTATAGATATTCAAAGTTTACGACTTTCAACTTTGTTTTAGCAGAAACTTGTTCTTCAGACCAGTCACCTAAGGATTCAGAACACCCCCACATTACCAACTACTAAGACCAAGTCTTCACTCGAAGTGGTGGCTGCCAGGTCCTTGTATCCACTAGCACTACGATAATTTGTGAACGGAGTTGTGGTCGCTCTGGTTTTTAAGACTGCTCTCCAGAATGCTCGGGACCACCTCGGAACAACTATCAAGAATACACCTGGAGCCTGATTGAGATCCATCAGGAGAAGAACCTTTGGTAACACAGAAATATTGTAAACACCAAACCGTTTTAAAAGAGTAACCATGGGGTTTCTTGCTGGTTCTATAGGATACGTACGCCCAACCAGAACCGTGCACCTCTTTGTCGACGTTTAACAAGTGCCCATGTAGGCCTACGTGAAATAAAATATTTTGATTTTGAACAAACTCGAAGGAGGAAAGACCCAAGCCAGACGAAAACCTATTTGAATGCGCTTGTTGATCTAGATTATAGAGTGACCTACCAAGGCACTACGTGAGCCGAGCTGGAACAAAAAGATCAATCTCGGGAACACCTCACTTTGCAAGGACAATGCAGGGAGCAGATAATATCCCTGTAACGTCGAATGACGCGATAGACCAGCTGCAACATTTTTGTGCCTGTCGGGTATGTGATGGGGGTTAACATGAATGTCCTACTTCTCAAATAAATGAAATATTCGTTATATTAACTCCATCAGGATCCTCGACTTGCTTCCACTATCCTTTCTCTCGTACGCCATCACCGTCTTGTCGTCGCACTGCAGTAGGAGAGATGTACGACTCAGAGACGAAGCAAATTGTAACAAATATTTTGGAATAGTTTCTTCTTTTGTCCAATTGACCGATAAATGTAGACCATTCAACTCGCCCCCCCCCAAAATCTGGATAGGCTGCAACCGTGGTCAAAACATTAACTTGTTGTGGATGAAGTCAGGATCTTTCTAGACCGTAAATTTTCAACCAATTCATTCCTTTCGGCCCTGAGCAGGCTAGAGGTAAGTCGACTGAAATGACATTTTTTCAGGACCAGGTTGCAATAAGCCAGTAGGTGGCAATAATTCAAAAAATGGAAAGGAATCATGGAAATATTGCACCAGAACAGCAAAATTCCAAACCCCTATAAAACTCTGTATTTTGTTACATTTGAGATTTTGTCCCTCTATTGGTAAAGAAACAAAGTCCCAGATGCAAGGTGGGTTGGTATGGATATGCAAGGAAACAACAAAACAGTTCCAAACAACATAAGTTTATTTCAACAACGGAAATTAGCTTCGCGTGTCTATATCTAAGTACATAAAAAGATAATTAATGCCAGCCAGCTTAAACCTCAGTCGGTGGAACTATGGTGGTGGGGGGTTGGAGATAAACCCAGTTCTGTTCCTTTTTTTTAAGATTAAACCTAAGTATTAACAACTAAAATGTCAAGGTACAACCTTCCAGTTATTGTGAAAATGTACTATTATTAAATGGGCGCCAGGGACTTGAAGAGTCCCGGATCCCGGAGCCGACGAAGATGTTCAATATTTTTCCAGTTCTTGTAGGTGTCGAACCCGGGGTCCTCTAACTAAACGTAGTTGATGACCGGCTTCCAGTGTTGAAAACCGGACTGGTAATAAACTGGTCCTTATATGAACCGGTAGAAAATAAATTAAAAGGAGTAAGTTTATATATATAAAAAAAACCGTCCCGCCTGCGCTAGATCGCTAGGCGGACTCTGCCACCGCACAGTCGTCTCCACAGGAGGCTTTGAGTGGACTCGAGGAACGGGTCTCACGTCCAGGTCCCAGAGGCGCCTCTAGATCCTGGCGGCGAGACGAATCTCTCGGGTTGCCTCACCTGGAATCGACAATACGGGGACCCTATTATATTAGGGGAAACTAAAGTACTTTCCTTGAGAAGGAATAGGGGTGACCGAGCTAGGAAATCTAAAGGCTAAAACATTAGCCGGTTAATATGGCCTTTTGCAGAAACGATACAATGACCTACGACAATAAGAAATAGGATTGCCCACGAGGCGTGTAATACTCACGGTTTGTTAAGGGTGAAAACGCTTAGCTGCAAGATTCGACCGGCTGGAGAACGGCGTCCGCCTAATTGATGCGCGAATCCTTTTTAAACGTGGAATCCTGTAATAAATATCCAGGGATCACTACAATATCCTTTTAACGACCTGGGAAGGACTCAGAGATCGCTTCCACACACTAATACACCATAATCCTTACCTTTTAAAACATGGGATAAAATTTGTTTGTAGCTTCTCAAGCGTGATCAAACGCAAATAGACGCTCGGGACCTTTCATTGTCCTGTCATTGCTCCAAACCGGAATTGGGCAGAGCACCTAGGAAATCACCCCTGTTTCAGGTAAAACTTTTATGAGCACAGATGACTGAATTACAACACCAAGATATTTAATTCCTTTATTCTATTTAAAATCCCTAAGAATTGTCCAACATGAAGCCTTGACTCTGAAACAATAACAATTTTCAAGATCCAAGCCAACAAACTCATTATTTCTTATGTCGAACACTAAAGTTTGTCTTGAGTGGGTAACTTTTCCAGTAATGCATTTGGCGAATTCAGAATGTATGACCTGACAACACTAAAACATTGACAGACCACAGACTAAATATGGATTGTGTGCTCCTCGAAGCTTCTAGAATAATGTCTATAATAAAAAAATAATTCCACTTCCATTTAATGTATTTTAACCAAAAGCTGAAAATTATTAAGGATTGGTCTTTACGATATTATTTCGATGGTTTCCAGTCAATATGTGAAAATTTAACTAATATCGATTAAAACTACAACTGCGAATCGGCAACCGCTAGGTGTCGCCTCTAACTGTCAGAAGCTGACGTTCAACTGAATGACATTTGGCATGTCAACAATCGCAGCATAATAATACGATATTAAGACGGATCTAATTTATTGTGAAAACCTGTTTAATAGGATTTTTAAAAGTGATTTATCGTCATAAAGTGTTACTATAGAGTCCAGTGACGAAGTACAGATAAAGGAATGACTACTTTTACAAATTGAAAGCCAAAGTCATTTGCACAAACTACAATGAACATTTCATTTGGGAATCCTCGAGATCAATATTGGAAACCTCAATTTACAACGTATGCTAACAGGTAAATGTTATATACAAAAAAAAACAACGTAACAGTACCTCCCCAACCACCAGAGATTTGACCCGATAGGGCAAATCTCGACGCTGGCCCTCCAGCGTCAAAGCAGACTCAAAAGGACCAAGCACGCTTCCAACAATCCACAACCCTGAAAACAGGAACTGAGAAAGAAAAGTAAAAGAAAAAAATAAACGTAGATACCGGTGCACGATTTGGTAGTTAAGGTATATACCTACAACAATAAAGAATTCTGGTTACACTTCAAGTATGGAGTAACATACCGCTCCATTAGGCGACATTGTAGTAGGCTTTGGTTGTCGGGTCTACAATTCCGCCCGTGTTTATGGCTTATTTTTAATTATCCATGTAACTTGTGAAACATAATAAATAGTGTTACTACTGGAGCGAGTCTAATCCACTTAAAAACATGTAAAAGACAAGCTCCAAAAAGAGTAGAAATGTGTAAGTATCTGCTGAAGTACTAATATCCTAGTCTGACCTACTATAATTAGATAGGAGACCACCCTACCCAATCGTACACCAACGTCACCCGAGAATAACGCTGAGCTGGTACACAAACAATACACCAAAAGAAATTAAAGCTAAATGCTACAAACGAATGATAATTGGCTAATCGTCTTCCTTAAATGGAATGTGACGGTTATTCGCCTCCTATATAAAAAAAATACTATCTAAACCGTTTTCCATCAATGCAGCCTACACGCCCGCCATTAAGGCCTCCTAACTCAGGACTATCATTATGCTGCCTTACCAGCAATCCGGAGGTTTATACACTCTTCAAGAGTGTCAATCCTGCAACCACTAGTGACCAACAACAATTTTTAAAGAGCCGTCAATTGTTACTTTAAAAGTTGTTCACAAATGTGTACACAGTAGGAACCTGTGTAACACTACGAATCGCAAAAACAGTGTAACACATATTTAATTGACAATGTTCTAACACCGTGGCATATACAGCCACCAATGCTAAAAGAAAACCAGCAATCCCAAGGCATATACAGCCCTCAAAGGACACTGCGACCATCTACTACAAGGTAATATAAACTTATGTGTAAAACATATTTAATTGACAATGTTCTAACACCGTGGCATATACAGCCACCAATGCTAAAAGAAAACCAGCAATCCCAAGGCATATACAGCCCTCAAAGGACACTGCGACCATCTACTACAAGGTAATATAAACTTATGTTTACATTAAAATAAAAATATATAAGAACAAGTTAATCCTCACCACATGGTGATTTAAAATCCTTGATATGCCATGTGCCAAGGTTTTTACCGGAACTACAGCCTTCCAATTCATACACTAAGGGTGAAAGTTTTTTCCTAATTATACATCTCTCATATTTAGGAGCTAATTTGGCCATAAAGAATTTTGAGGCGTCACTCTGAGGATATGTTCTCTTCCAAACAGTGTCGCCTACCTCAAACTCCGCGTGCCTTCTACTACTATTATAATAACGAGCACTACGTTTGTGTGATTTGACGAGCGCGTCCTTCACTTTATTGAGGATATCACTCAAACCCCCTAACCGATTGGCATATGAACTGCGGGAAGCGCAAGCTAGAGTGGGCTGTGCAACGGTATCATTGCCGAAGACATCTCCACTACTAACTGCCTCTCTGCCATGTACTAGGAAGAACGGGGTAAAACGAGTAACCTCGTTTGTGGAGGTGTTCATAGCGAACTGGATCTTTGAGATGTTAACATCCCAAGATCGATGATCATCCTCCACGAGAATTGATACCGCGGTCATAATGGTACGGTTATAGCGTTCCACGGTGTTCACGCTTGGGCAGTAACGAGGTGTGAAGTGAACTTGAGGTATTTTGTACCTCTCCAATAGTGCGCGTAACTCATTACCCGTGAATTGCGTCCCATTGTCTGCTATAACCGTACGGGGTATACCGTGTACCAGGAAAACGCCGTCTTCTAGTTTCTGTGCTATAGCCTTACCAACAGCTCTACGTAAAGGAAATAGTAAACAGTATTTCGTGAAACAGCACACAACAACAAAGAGATATGTAAATCCCGCTCTGGACCGTGGCAACGGACCCACCAAGTCCATGCTTATGGTTTCAAATGGCTTGGAACACTCTTTCGCATCACCCAAGAGTCCGGGAGGAGGCAATTGTGAGTGTTTATATGCGGCGCACGTATCACATTTACCAACGTAGCTAATCACGTCCTTATACATGTTAGGCCAGTAGTATCGGAGTGCAAGTCTTTTGTAGGTTTTAAATACTCCGAAATGTGGAGATAATTCGCCACTGTGGTGACTCTTTAACAATTCTAGTCGACTGCCCTCCGGTACTACTTGCTTCCAGTCATAGTCACTAGCCACCCCGAATTTATTTTTAGAGTAACGGTAGAGTTTATCCTCCTTAATAATAAAGTTAGGGCACGACCGGGGCGTACTGACACATTTATCCCACAATGCTTTAAACCATGTGTCATTAACGGGTACATTAATTTCCAACACCGGAACGCCACGAGATAGAGCATCTGGAACCACATTGTCCCTGCCTTTGCGGTGTTCAATGGTGAAGTTGTAAGGTGATAACCGACAACCCCAACGGGCCAATCGACCAGAAGGATTTGTTAAGTTAAAGAACCATTTTAAGCTCGAGTGGTCGGTTATCACTTTAAACGCAGGACCGCCTTCCACGTAGGGACGAAAGTGTTCGACGGCGAAGATCACGGCGAGGGCCTCACGCTCCGTTGCCGAATAGTTGCGCTCCGCCGGATTGAGCGAACGACTGCAATAGGCTATTGGGTGCTCCTCCCCATTTATAACCTGAGTCAGAGTGCCCGCTATCCCAAAACTAGATGCGTCACAATGAATCTCAAAAGGTTGAGAGAAATCTGGGCAAGCCAATACCGGAGCAGACACCAATGCCTCTTTCAAGGTTGAGAACGCGGTTTCAGTCTCAGCCGTCCACTGAAAAGGCGGCGCTTTTTTACTCGTACTCGTTAGCGCGTTTAAAGGGGCCGCTATCGTGCTAAAGTTTTTAATAAAACGTCTATAGTATGAGGCCGTTCCAAGAAACATTTTCACTTCCTTACGGGTTGTAGGGGTTGGAAAGTCTACAATTGACTGAACTTTCGACGGATCAGTGTGTAAGCCATGTTCGTCCACTCTGTAACCCAGATATTTTAATTCTCGTCGAAAGAAATTGGACTTTGGCAAATTAATTGTCAAATTAGCCTGCCTTATTTTGTCTAAAACCCGTTTAAGAAGCGAAATGTGCTCCTCGAAGGTTGATGAGCAAATAATAATGTCATCTAAATAAACGAACACCTTATTACCAAACTCTGGGCCGAAAAGTCTGTCCATTAATCGCTGTTGGGTAGCTGGGGCTCCCGTCAACCCAAAGCACATAACTTTAAAATGGAACAAACCTCGACCCGGAACCGTGAATGCGGTTTTTTCTTTGGAAGAAACGGAGTCCAATTCGATTTGCCAAAATGCTGATTTTAAATCAATCGACGAAAGATATCGCGCGTCCCGCAACTGGTCTAAGATGTGAGAGACGTAGGGTAGTGGATACGCATCTTGCTTGCTGACCGCGTTTAGCTTTCGGCTGTCCAGGCAAAATCGCCATTCCCCATTCGGTTTTGGAGCCAGTAGAACCGGGTTATTCCACGCGCTATTGCTGGGTTCCACCACTCCCATCTCCAACATCTCATCCAGCTGACGGTTAAGTTCTTTGAGGCGTTCAGGTGATAAAGGATAATAACGCTGTTTAATAGGAGGAACATCCCCTGTGTCTATTTTATGTCGCAACAGATGGGTACGACCTAATCCCTTTGCCTCAAAGGAAACGTTTTCGAAATCCTTAATTAATAACTCCGCTTTATTCTTTTGATCTGGTGTTAATTCGTCAAAAGGTTGTAAGTGCCTAACCTCCGAGATGCATGTATGGCCTCTATTGTTTGATAAATAACGTAAAGGTAATTTGTTAAAAATGTTTGGGGCCAAATTAAAGGCCTTCCAAAAATCAACGCCAAAAATCAACGGTGTGGTAATGTCTGGGATAACATAGAATTTAATAACCTTAGTCACTCCCATGAGAGACACTGGTAAATATAAATAACCCTCCACGGATGCCCGCGAGTCATTGGCAGTTACGATGTTGCCCAACTGTGTATCGGCGTGTTGAGTCGCACCAGCCTTTATGAATTGTTGGCCAACATCGGAACCCAGCACCGAGATGCAGGAACCCGAGTCGAGTAAACCATAATAATACTCATCGTATATGGAAACTGTTAAATGTGGACGACTATCATCCGTAGTTTTATATCGTACTGTATCTACCCTTAGTGTTTTAAAAAATAATTTTATAGATTTTAAATAATCGTCCCAATCGGACTTATCAAAATTTTGGCTGTAGTTCCGCAAATTTAGTTTTTTGAATTGCAGGTGGGACAGGACTGAGCCTCCTTGACCTCCTTCTGCTTCTTACTGCACGTAGGGCACGACGGTGCACGTACGCCCTTCTTGCCGCAACGGTAACACACAATTTCCGTGGATTTGCATTCTGATAACGAATGCCCCTTAACCCTGCAACGAACACAGAACAATGAACCAGAATCAGTTTTCACGGATTCAACTCGTTGTGAACCTTTTGGGGGTTGATATGCCAAGTCTGCTGCAACAAAAGAAGACGTTGGTTTGGGCGGTTCATGGAACTGAGCCCTGCTATGGAAACCTAGCTCCAGTTGTCTACACTTTTCTTTTAAGTCGTCCAGCGTGTTGACAGTCATTATTGTCAACCCCGTCATGTATTCCGGTCTCATGTTAAACTTGATCCGTGCTAAACGGTCGCGTTCTGTAACCTTATAAGATAGCCTATTGAAAAGATTCTCCATGACTGCTATATATATACAAGACAGCTCAGTTGACCCTTGCGTTCTGTTAGTTATTTCTGAAATGAGACGCATATCGTAGTCAGGTGGAGCGAAAGCTGTGAGTAACTGCTTCTTCAGATCCGCCCAATCAACAACCGATGCTTTAATTCCACGGTACCACAATAAGGCTCCGTCCGAGAAAAGATCCAGCGCAGACATATGTAAGGAGGCTTCGCTAATATCTCTGGCCTCGCAGAGCTCCTCAAGGCGCTCAATAAACGCTTTCACGCAACCTGTACCGTCAAATTTAATACCTAGGGTCTTAACCGTTTCTTTCTTGCAGGAAACGATTACGTCCCTTGACTGCAAGTCTGACATTACTTTCGGTGTCTCCTCGGCGGAAGTAAATGACTGATGGAAGCTCGCGTTAGCCGAATCAATTCTAGACAAGTAACCCCTAAGCTGATTGTCAATGACTGCATAGTCGGTACTAAGATCAGTTGGGGGAGTTATCCTACTCAAGCGATGATATAGGTGGAAACATAAAGCCTTAGCGCGGTTAAATTTTTTAAAACTGGAAGGATATTTATCTAGTACTTCACTAATTTCTGGGAGTTTGGCCTTGATTGTTTGTAATTCGCTTTTGGGATCTATGTCTGTCTCCACAATCTCATCAGAACATACCAATTTACTAAGTTCCCTAATCTGAACGCGTAGTTCCTCTACGGTTGAAGCGGGTTTGGCGTCTCGAACCAGTACTTCATATATGAGCTCGTCCTTGCGAAGTAAATTAAATGTAATGGGACGTTCCATTTTGTAAAATGAAAATAAATGAAGTGAACTGAACTAAAAACTGGCTGTCACAATGTACAATAATATTTAACAATGTGTAGATATTATCTATAGTAAAGGCAGTTACACAATTAGCAGTCTTATATTACTAGGTTCGTCTTTCCACGGACAAAAGTCCTGGTATAATGTTTTGGGGTACAGGTAAAACAAATTGTAAAGTGTATATAGCGGCAAAAAGAGTTAAAATTGTAAAAGGTAAAAGTAAATTAAAGTGTATAAAACAATACAAACATATAAACAAGAACACGTTAACAAAGGATTCTGCGCGACGGTTTTTTCTTCTTAAAAATAAAAAACTGGAAGGTCCTAGGAACAGTACTCTGGCTTGTAAGGTACAGCAATAGACGTAACCTCTATCTCCAACCAATACACACGTTGGTCGCCACTGTTACATTTGAGATTTTGTCCCTCTATTGGTAAAGAAACAAAGTCCCAGATGCAAGGTGGGTTGGTATGGATATGCAAGGAAACAACAAAACAGTTCCAAACAACATAAGTTTATTTCAACAACGGAAATTAGCTTCGCGTGTCTATATCTAAGTACATAAAAAGATAATTAATGCCAGCCAGCTTAAACCTCAGTCGGTGGAACTATGGTGGTGGGGGGTTGGAGATAAACCCAGTTCTGTTCCTTTTTTTTAAGATTAAACCTAAGTATTAACAACTAAAATGTCAAGGTACAACCTTCCAGTTATTGTGAAAATGTACTATTATTAAATGGGCGCCAGGGACTTGAAGAGTCCCGGATCCCGGAGCCGACGAAGATGTTCAATATTTTTCCAGTTCTTGTAGGTGTCGAACCCGGGGTCCTCTAACTAAACGTAGTTGATGACCGGCTTCCAGTGTTGAAAACCGGACTGGTAATAAACTGGTCCTTATATGAACCGGTAGAAAATAAATTAAAAGGAGTAAGTTTATATATATAAAAAAAACCGTCCCGCCTGCGCTAGATCGCTAGGCGGACTCTGCCACCGCACAGTCGTCTCCACAGGAGGCTTTGAGTGGACTCGAGGAACGGGTCTCACGTCCAGGTCCCAGAGGCGCCTCTAGATCCTGGCGGCGAGACGAATCTCTCGGGTTGCCTCACCTGGAATCGACAATACGGGGACCCTATTATATTAGGGGAAACTAAAGTACTTTCCTTGAGAAGGAATAGGGGTGACCGAGCTAGGAAATCTAAAGGCTAAAACATTAGCCGGTTAATATGGCCTTTTGCAGAAACGATACAATGACCTACGACAATAAGAAATAGGATTGCCCACGAGGCGTGTAATACTCACGGTTTGTTAAGGGTGAAAACGCTTAGCTGCAAGATTCGACCGGCTGGAGAACGGCGTCCGCCTAATTGATGCGCGAATCCTTTTTAAACGTGGAATCCTGTAATAAATATCCAGGGATCACTACAATATCCTTTTAACGACCTGGGAAGGACTCAGAGATCGCTTCCACACACTAATACACCATAATCCTTACCTTTTAAAACATGGGATAAAATTTGTTTGTAGCTTCTCAAGCGTGATCAAACGCAAATAGACGCTCGGGACCTTTCATTGTCCTGTCATTGCTCCAAACCGGAATTGGGCAGAGCACCTAGGAAATCACCCCTGTTTCAGGTAAAACTTTTATGAGCACAGATGACTGAATTACAACACCAAGATATTTAATTCCTTTATTCTATTTAAAATCCCTAAGAATTGTCCAACATGAAGCCTTGACTCTGAAACAATAACAATTTTCAAGATCCAAGCCAACAAACTCATTATTTCTTATGTCGAACACTAAAGTTTGTCTTGAGTGGGTAACTTTTCCAGTAATGCATTTGGCGAATTCAGAATGTATGACCTGACAACACTAAAACATTGACAGACCACAGACTAAATATGGATTGTGTGCTCCTCGAAGCTTCTAGAATAATGTCTATAATAAAAAAATAATTCCACTTCCATTTAATGTATTTTAACCAAAAGCTGAAAATTATTAAGGATTGGTCTTTACGATATTATTTCGATGGTTTCCAGTCAATATGTGAAAATTTAACTAATATCGATTAAAACTACAACTGCGAATCGGCAACCGCTAGGTGTCGCCTCTAACTGTCAGAAGCTGACGTTCAACTGAATGACATTTGGCATGTCAACAATCGCAGCATAATAATACGATATTAAGACGGATCTAATTTATTGTGAAAACCTGTTTAATAGGATTTTTAAAAGTGATTTATCGTCATAAAGTGTTACTATAGAGTCCAGTGACGAAGTACAGATAAAGGAATGACTACTTTTACAAATTGAAAGCCAAAGTCATTTGCACAAACTACAATGAACATTTCATTTGGGAATCCTCGAGATCAATATTGGAAACCTTTTTTTTTTTTTTTTTTTTTTTTTTTTTTTTTTTTTTTTTTTTTTTTTTTTTTTTTTTTTTTTTTTTTTTGGTGGGTGGAAAATCATCGAATGACCCCCCCCGCTCTTGGGCAGAGCGAAGGGGAGTGTCAGACTTCTACTGACTAAAAATATTGGAAACCTCAATTTACAACGTATGCTAACAGGTAAATGTTATATACAAAAAAAAACAACGTAACAATTTGTGGAAGAGACGCATTCCACCGGCGGCGGAACAATTTCGCCAAAATTATTTACATGCTCTGGATTAGTTTTCTAAATATTAGTTTTTAGTTTATCTTGCTGCGCCCTAACAACAGGGTCATGTACGAGTACTCACTAGTTTTAAGCCTAGCGTGTAACTATGCTGTGTACATTGTGCATTAAATAAATAAATATTTGACCAACTTATAAAATGTACTTGCAATACACACCTTCCCAAACGTAATGTATGGGAGCATAGGTTTTCTGGAATGAATATAAAAAAAATCATAATAATAATTTACTATGGATCCCGGATCCTGGAGTGTTTTATAAGTGCCTGTGCTGCAGAGAGATAATTATCGAGAAAAACTCGTATGCCTAGATCCATGAAAATGACGGTGGTCCAGTTGGTCAGTGATGCAAATACTTTGGGCGCTGTCGCCAGGCCAATTGCGAACATGTCATTTGCAGTAACCGATTTCGATACAATAGGCGGAGAAAACAGCAATGTACAGAACCAACATTTACCCCAGACGAAAACCTATTTGGTTGTAGGCTGGCCCGAGGTCGGTCAGTGGGTCGTCTTAGGGGCGGATTTGTCCTTTTCAATCCTTGTCCTGAATAAAATCGGGAACCCGATTTTCCAAAATATTTGATCAACTAGTTGTTTAAAACAACAAATTAAAAATGGGACGGCGTCCGTCACATTTAACAATAATAATACATTTACTCTAAAACTCTCAACATAAATATTTTGAATGATTGTGCCGGAAATGCGGTAAAGATTGCAAAATTCCTCCTGCCTTGCGGGACTAGAGGCGGTTTCTTTTGAAATATAATACATCACCTGCCTTGGCGGGACCAGAGGCGGTTAATTTTAAAAAAGAATACGTCACCTGCCTTGGCAGGACTAGAGGCGGTTACTTTTTTAATATAGGTAATACATCACCTGCCTTCGCGGGAGCAGAGGCGGTTACTTTATTAATATAATACATCACCTGCCTTGGCGGGACCAGAGGCGGTTACTTTAAAAAAAAAAAAAAAAAAATACGTCACCTGCCTTGGTAGGACCAGAGGCGGTTACTTTTATAATATAATTCGTCACCTGCCTTGGCGGGACCAGAGGCGGTTACTTTTAAAATGGAATACGATAATCTTTCACTATTTTATTAATGGTTTTGTAGGCCAACCTCCTCCCAAATTCCTGATCCAAATCAGTACTTTAATTTAATTTACCCGAGCCCTTGCCTCGTGTTTCATTGTTTTGATTGAGGACGAAAATAAATCTAGGGCTATTAAACGGGCATTGCCTGATATAATTATAAAACGTTTCTACACTCTGAGGAGGAAGAAATCTTTGATTCATCGTCAGTGCGAGAGCGCGACTGGACGGTTGATATCCACTAGGTCCAGGGTACGCCGCCTGAGAGCTAGGGCTTTTAAAAATAAAAATAATAAAAACTTCGTCATTATACTTAACAAATTCACTTTTCTTTAACCATTTCTTGAATAACTTATACCTTAATTACCTAATGAATACTTTGTTCAATTAGATATATCGCAGCACAACCAGCAGAAAAAAAAAACCTCTTAATTATATTCCTAATTACTCTGGATCCATACTACTAATCTCCATTGCCCAGTCAACAATCTGTCGGAAACCCTGTTGCATAGCCGCGTTTTGCGTGGTTAATGGCAGAGTTACAGAGCCAAGAAATTTATACGCGGTATAAATAAAATAAATAATTCCAGTTGTCATTATTGAAATATTACCAAACAATAACAAAATCAAATGATTGAACCGGTGCAGGATCTGTGACGGGTTCCGACAACCTTATCTGGTTGCTCCTAGGCCATATCCAAATTATACTTAACAAATTCACTAAAAATCCAGAATAAGTACATAACATTGTGAGGGTAGCTTAAAAATTTTCAAACCACTGACCTGTTTCGCAAGCTATTTTACCTTGCTTTGCCCTCGGAGACACTTACTTCTCCTCTATTTACTCGCTTTCTTCCTCTTACTGGATGTAATAACCTGTTCAAACTCTGAAGCCGACGCTGATGATTCAGAGAAACTTGAGGAACTCGACGAATCCGATGACGAAACCGAATCTTTTACGACTACGCGTCTGTATTCTATACGGCGCACAGTATACGATTCCACCAATCTAGGTGGACAATAATCTAAAATCTAAATTATAGAAATGGTACATTTTTTCACTTGTATCTCAATCTTGAATAACATTAGCAACTCATAAAACAAAGCAAACCTACCTGGGCCTTGCGACCCTTCCGATAACATAAGGCAAAGATACCCTTTCAATAGCAAGTAAGCGAGAGCACGTTCAGTGCGACCGCTAACATTAACGTGTTTGCATGTCTCTGAGTGTTTTGAGTGATACCAAGTGCTTTTTAGTGATGGAATCTTCAACTAGAGGTAATTATGGTTTTATTTAGTTAAAATATTACACCAAATTACGTTTTTAAGATTATAAAATATGATCCTAAACATACCCTTTTCAATTCGTTTTCATAACTTATAATTCAAAATGTAATTAGACATAAAGTACTTAGCAATATACGGCAAAATGATGGTAATAGTTTTAAATGATTCCTTATTTATTCTATTATTTGGTACAAGTAGTTATATTTTGCGTTTATTTGCGCAAATTAACTTTTTTTATATTTTTTGTTGTAGGTGCCCGTTTGCAAAGAACATCGTTGTTTGAATTTTGGCGTTCAATTTCGGCTAAAGGGCGAGTAACTCAAATGAATGACTTTGTTAAGTCAACATTAAGTGCTCCAGTCCTTAGTAAAGAAGCTGAACGGCTTTTGCGTGTGTTAGAAATTGAATGTAAATCTATATGTATATGTATTAATACCCACCAATTAATAAACTTTGAGTGTCAGGATGATTACTAGTTATTTACTGTGTTTGAAAGTCTCTTTAAAAGGGTGTGTTGGGAACAGGGGTTTTATAAGTTTTACAAGCTCTGCTTAGCTTGGGACTAGATGGCGTTGTGTGATAGTTGTGGAATATTATTATTATTATTATGAAGTAAAAGGACAAAAGACAAGACTATTCATTTTATTTCTTTTGGTCTTGTCAACTACATGAAACTCGATTCCATTCGCTAGGTCCCTAGTCTTTGTGGAGAAGAATGGGCAAGAAACTCCACGGGAACATATTTTTAAGTATTATGCAAAGACAACCTGACATTGTCTTGGACTGTCTCAAGTTACAGCAAGTTATCAGTTTACATAAACAACAATCAATATAAACCATATTTTAGTACATATTTCTCACACATAGTTATCAGTAATATTCATAGCATAATATCAATTAACTTACATAAACATTGTGGATCCTTTAGAGTAATACCAATAGGTTTCAGCTTTTACACATTTGGTATCTTCATAACTAGGTTACAATATGTAAACTTCCTATACACAATTACACAATGATACATAATATACTACTTTGGGTCTGTCTTTACCCTTTAACAGTTGCAGCGTAACTGACTCTGAATTGGCGGTACTTCTACTTTTATAACCGTCAAATATTAAAAAGTACATCAACGACTACCGCCATAATAAACCAACGGCAAATGGTTATACATTATAGCTAAATAACATAAACAATAATTAGCAAATCCAATGTAGTGAAACTATTTTAAAACGTCTTAAGTTAATTTAGCAATATAATATGCTTTTATTTGTAATCTTTATGACTATCGGATAAAGTATGAATATCAACCGATAGTTCAGAGAATTGATTGTAACTAATAACAAACTATAAAGTATAGACTAAAAGTATTAAAAATGTTCGTAGATAATTAAATACTATTTTTATGGATAAAACTAACAGGTTAAATAGCATTATAATTGATTTTAATGTCAATTTTAATACGCAAAAGTTACTATGACTTATTTTTGACAGTTGGCAACATTGTAAATAAAAAAATACACAATAATGTAATAATTAAATTCTACCAATCTTAACACGGCCATGCTGACTTGTAGTTCGCTCTCGGACTACATTAAATATAAACTTAATACTTATTATTGCTAAATACACTTTTGTAAGGAAACTTAATGCTAATACATTATTATTCATTGTTGTAGTCCAACTTATCACATCAAGGGGACAAAACAACAACGGTCAGCACTTTGACATTAATCTAAACCTCTCACCTGCTGCACATGAGACGGCCTAGAACAAAGTAATTGACTTCAGCAGTTCCAATCAAATATTTCTCTCTCAATCCATTTGTCACATCTGACATCCAATATTTTTCTCTCAATCCATTTGTCACATCTGACATCCAATACTTAAGTTTCTTAAAGATACAATATTATAATATTTCTTATGAATAACACATCAAAATTTCTGTCCACATAGAATTCTCAACAGCAATGTTTTCGTCTAGGTATCTATTTATTCACCACACTAGAATAGCAACCTTTTTGCCTTTCATCTATGACTTTATCGTGTAAGTACTGTTTCTTTGACTTCCATTTTGTAAAATGTACCCAGATAGATATGAATAGTACACTCTAACCAACAGGGTTGGAAAAAAAACAGTATTTTTTTACATTTTATAAAACAAACAGTTAAAAATGTTTTAAACGGGTGTTTTTTTTGTTTATTTCCTAATTTAGTTACCATCCATTTTGAATTGATTAAGCCTGATATAATTCACTTTTATACTTTTACAAAAATTGATCTTAATTTGATACATTCTGTATGTTCCAACGTTCATTTTTAGTAGGGAAATCGCCTAAACTTATCTTAAAATAAGGGGAATACCCAAAACATTATTAAATACACGAATTACGGAAGTTCTGGTAATTCGCCGGGGGACTTTACTGATGGAGTGTATAAATAGAGCGGACTTTCTTCCTGATTTTTAATGGTGGTTGTCATTAAAAACCCAAATTAATAGCCAAACTGTAGACTTAGTGACACAGCTTCATACTGCAGATGCTTCAAGTGAAAGACTGTTTTCAAAATTTGAACAAACATGTTTTGAACAATGTTTTCAAACACCTAATAAAAAACGTTTTATTTTAAACTGTTTTAAACACTGTTTAAAACACATGTTTTAAACAACTTGTTTTAAACATGCCAACCCTGCTAACCAATGAATCATACAAATCTCATTTACATCACCGAACAGTCACCGCTCGGTCAATCTGACAATATCATTGCAAATCTAGTTTACCATTTTGTACTAAACCATAAAAAATACAGATTGTTATTATTATTTTAACATACTTAATAACTAGAATCTTACAAAGCCAAACGTAATTTTTAAGATAGATTAACATCACGCCTTGTAATCTCCGAAGGGTTTATAAACGTAAATTTCTGCGTTTTCATAAACATGTTTTTTTTTTTTTAAGTTATCAGCAAGTGAATTATTGTTTATTCTTGATGAGGAAACCCCTGAGCATTGAGTATAATAAAGTTCTTAATACGTTAACTAATAAAATTGTTTTAGTTTTTTTTTTTTATAGGTAATTGTTTTAGTTTTTTTTTTTTTTACATGTTTTCGTATGAATCAACAAGTCTTTTGCATTGATTAAACATAAGAGTTATCTTCATATCAACCCAATGCGCAACCAAATAAAGGGAACTATCAGTAACCCTCTACCTTGTTACACTAAATTATAACAATAATTATGATGTTTTTATTTAATACATCCCGTAATAATATTTTTTTTTAATGTTTAGAAAGGAGACGGTAAGCTTTTGTATGGAACTTCGGCCATAATCTGTGTCCTTTAGGAATGTTGGGAAACTAATCTCTGTACAGAACAAAGTAGATAACATTTTTCATTTCACTGTATATCATAAAAATTAAAACTGCTTGTCATTACAGTTATAAAAGGTTTTTGGGTTGTAAGAAGTTTACAAAACAAAATCTCAATTTGAATTATTTGATCAGAAGTACACTTTAGAAAAATAAAAATAAATGAGTATTTCAAAGTGATAAAATCGTCACACTTGCTTATTAAATAGTCGAAAAAGATTTTTATGAGAATAATACAAGTAATAAATATTACAAGCATTGAAGAACAAGTAACATCACCTATTTTTCTCATTTAACGTCTAGCTTATTTAATTTTATTCTTTGATGGTACATGATTCCAGATTAAATAGAATATTGCAATAATTGAAAAACGATTATTAAATTTGTACACAGGAAATAGGGCTTAAAATCACGAATAAATATTTTTACTCAATTTGTGGGAATTTCCTTTTCTTCCTGATAAATGTAACAAGTTCTCATGGCCGATAATAATATATCTCCCATATCTTTAAATTGTTTAACTTAGGAAACATATTATTTTATAATAGTAACTTGTATTTTTTACCTACAAATTTTTAAACTTATCTACTTATTAGACAAATTCTTAATCTTATCTATTTAGATCGTATTAGAATTTTATTGTAGTTTCAAACTTCATACTATGTAACGTTTTTACATTATATTCACAATATTTATTTTGCGAGAACTAGAATAATCAAGAGAACAAATATTGACATTGTCATTAATACTATTTACAAGACGAGGTTCAAAAATAACGTTAGATATTTGAATATCTTCAATCCCATAATCTCAATAATTGAATTGAAGATGAGATACTTATTTTTCTTTTAATTGTACATATTGGATGTTTCATGGAAACTAACATTCTGCATGAATTTGGGGGTATTAACCAAGCCAGGATAATGCTTTGCATTACGAAAAATCTATAAATATTTTTATCACAAGTTTTTGATGTCTGGTACATCAAAAACTTTTTGAAAGAAGCTTAACTTTGAATCAATATTTTTCTAAACAATTCTAGTTTTATTTTTACAGTTGCTAGGATTTTAATATCCCTCAGGATTTTTATTACTACGTTTTTGAGAAAAATTAAATAAAAATAAAGCAAAGCCTCTAAAGGCCTTACCGACATTAGCTAATTAGTAATGCTGCTTGATTTAGTCCATGGCCTGGCTTCCAAGTGGTTCCAGCAGCTTCTCAATCTCGCTGTCGGAGTACGCGCTGTCGACGTTCTGATCATAGCCTAGTCGAGGCGGTGAGCTATCGACGTCACAGCTTACATCATCACACCAGCAGCAGCTCCAGCATTGATCATGAAAATAAAACAGGAAGACCATTAGAAATTATATCAGAGAGCCAGAGACTATCCCACTTCTGATGTTAGAAATTGAATGTAAATCTATATGTATATGTATTAATACCCACCAATTAATAAACTTTGAGTGTCAGGATGATTACTAGTTATTTACTGTGTTTGAAAGTCTCTTTAAAAGGGTGTGTTGGGAACAGGGGTTTTATAAGTTTTACAAGCTCTGCTTAGCTTGGGACTAGATGGCGTTGTGTGATAGTTGTGGAATATTATTATTATTATTATGAAGTAAAAGGACAAAAGACAAGACTATTCATTTTATTTCTTTTGGTCTTGTCAACTACATGAAACTCGATTCCATTCGCTAGGTCCCTAGTCTTTGTGGAGAAGAATGGGCAAGAAACTCCACGGGAACATATTTTTAAGTATTATGCAAAGACAACCTGACATTGTCTTGGACTGTCTCAAGTTACAGCAAGTTATCAGTTTACATAAACAACAATCAATATAAACCATATTTTAGTACATATTTCTCACACATAGTTATCAGTAATATTCATAGCATAATATCAATTAACTTACATAAACATTGTGGATCCTTTAGAGTAATACCAATAGGTTTCAGCTTTTACACATTTGGTATCTTCATAACTAGGTTACAATATGTAAACTTCCTATACACAATTACACAATGATACATAATATACTACTTTGGGTCTGTCTTTACCCTTTAACAGTTGCAGCGTAACTGACTCTGAATTGGCGGTACTTCTACTTTTATAACCGTCAAATATTAAAAAGTACATCAACGACTACCGCCATAATAAACCAACGGCAAATGGTTATACATTATAGCTAAATAACATAAACAATAATTAGCAAATCCAATGTAGTGAAACTATTTTAAAACGTCTTAAGTTAATTTAGCAATATAATATGCTTTTATTTGTAATCTTTATGACTATCGGATAAAGTATGAATATCAACCGATAGTTCAGAGAATTGATTGTAACTAATAACAAACTATAAAGTATAGACTAAAAGTATTAAAAATGTTCGTAGATAATTAAATACTATTTTTATGGATAAAACTAACAGGTTAAATAGCATTATAATTGATTTTAATGTCAATTTTAATACGCAAAAGTTACTATGACTTATTTTTGACAGTTGGCAACATTGTAAATAAAAAAATACACAATAATGTAATAATTAAATTCTACCAATCTTAACACGTGCTGTAATGAAGAATAAATGTGAAAAAAATCGTGAAAAATGGGAACGCAAGCAAAGAAAGTTGGACTTGTGTCTACGTTCTTACGAAGAGTGGCTAACCGAAGATATAGTGTTAAATATGATCCCCGAGTGTAAACAATCGAGTTCCATTCGTGGGAGACCGCAAACAAGTTTTGAAAATAGTTCCAAAAGAACCAAAACGCGTAAAGTCCAACATTTACTAACTGGTTATAGCCGAGAACAGTTATCATATGCTACTCAATTGAGTGTTCGATAAAGTGGAAGACGTGATCCTGCTGACTTAATGCAGGAAATATCAACGGCTTCACCAAGACGTGCTACTACATAGTAGGCAAGCTCGGAAGCTTTTTTTAACGTCCAGAAGAAGTAGGAATTCTGAAAAACAATTACCACACACAGCTGAAGGAGCATTAGCATTGTTTATAATCTATGGAGCACATATATCAAACAATTTCACAGTTCGCACTTATAAAAATATACAACAAGAAGCAAAAGAAAGAGGATTTCCGCTGTATCCATGCTACGACCAATTAGCACGAATAAAAAAGGGGTGTTATCCTCCGGTGGAATTCATTACAGATAGTGATACATGGGCTGAAATTCAGCTTCAAGGACTTCTTGACCACACGGTTATGAGATTATGCAAAAATATTCTTGGAAATGTATTGCTAAGCTCTACAAATGAGTTAAATTATACAATGATTTATAAGTGGGGATGTGATGGTTCCTCTGGACATAGTTTATACAAACAACTGAAAAACTGCCTCACAAAAATGTGTACAAAAACCACTGAGATTTAAAATTTTTGCTATAAGTCAATAAATGTTGTTTTAAAAATAAAGTATGCTTTTAATTTTACTATTATACCCCATATCAATCATTTACAATCATTCAAAAAGCAATACCAGCATTCCTAATTTTTGTCCACCTAGATTTGTCAAATCGTATACTGTGCGGCGGATAGACCGCCATCTTAAAAACAACTTAATTTAACACTACATTTTTAAACTGTGCATATACCTTACGCTTACAGCGTTTAAATTTAAAAATAAAATAAAAATAATATTTTTATTATAAAATATTTTCTCAAAAATCGAACGTTAACAACGTTAACTTTTTAAAAGATGTGAACCGTCCGAAAATCAGGACGCCAATGAGCGATTTGGCGCGCTGCGGCCACCTGGTGAACGAAAGCGGAAATACGTCATCAACGTGTTGTCAAAAAGGCGATAGTTGCATATACCTGTATAGATGTGACACGGAAACGGAAGATGCTAGACTCAAATATTGTTTAATGACCCCGAATGAGGCCGAAGGACACAATAAACATACTTTTGTTTAAAAAAGTAATGATTTGACTTATCAATCGTAAATGCGTCCTTAAACTGACATGGTCATTAGCACTATTATTATATGAAAACGGGATATTTACCATGTTGACTTTTTGTTTCGAGTTCCCGATATTTCGGTGCTGTTACAAGCACCATGATCACGGATAAACTGAAATCATTGTGGGTGGATGTTTACAGCAGATAAATCGGGCTACCCTCTTTCATGTTCGTTGTTTTCGTTCGGTACAATGACTTCAGTTTATCCGTGATCATGGTGCTTGTTACAGTGTCGTTTCGGGAACAAAAAGTAAACATGTTTTATGTCCCGTTTTCAGTCAAATAGTGTTAAATAAATACTAAATATACAATTCTGGGTTCGAGACCTATAGGACAGATTTCCAAGCACCCATAAAATAACAAAGGTTCACAATTCAGTTCGGTCGTTACCTGTGGAGAAAATACTCTTTTAAAATGGTTTATTTTTTATTTATTTTAAATGGGCTTACTCTTGACCTCAATCTTGCCCTAAGGGTAGAGATGAGGTCGACGATGGAACGAGCTTACCCAGAAGAAGCCTATTTATTCGCGACTTAAATAGATTGGGTTTATATGAACTTGGGAAGACCGACGCAGATTTGGTTTTACAATATTTCCATGTCTGTAACATAACAGGAAATATAGTAAAAATTTGTACTTAGATATGGGGGGGCAACATAGGCTCAACTATGTGTCATTTTCACCTATATTTTACACAAATCCTGCAAACTCCTGAATATGTTCTGCAGTAAATGAATGGCAAGGATTTAAAAAACTTGTTACAACCTCTTCCCAGTTATTTTCCAGCAAATGATTCCGGCATATTCTACAGTTCTTAGGGACATAAAAATTAAATTCTAAGAATAACATCATCCGTAACCATTTTGGGACTACCAGTCGCTCTGGTGATTCACAATGTGGACAAAAACATGTGGCTTGCGTGTCCGGGGCTCTAGTGTAGTTTGGCAAGTATATTGAAGGAGCGATTGCGGAAGGTGGAGCACTTGTGGAAGGTAGAGCCGGAACAGGTACCCGATCAGCTCGTTGCCAACAGGGATGGCAAATCCGATCAGAGCCTTGAATCTAAAATAATTAAATTGTAAGTTAGTGCCATTTCATAAAAAAAATATCAATCCCTTTCATTAGAGCAGGGGATCTAAAATGGCCACTTAAGTAACTGCGCCTCCATCCATCTTTTTTTCGGTCCTCTCCATGCATAAACATTACAAGAGTTTACATCAAAAACATTTTTTTAAATGATGATGATGAGTGAAAGAGCAATATTTTGTTTACCTATATGTAAACAAAATATTGCTCTTCCATGGACAGACAGTAAGAATAACTTTTCAGTAAACAAGTAATTGTTTCGTGAATACAGTTTTCGCAGCATTGTTCTAATCATAAAATTCTAACATAAACTAAATAAAACTTATTTATCCTTACTTGTTGTGGTGCTATCCACTCGCTAATAACATTCCTTATATGATATTCTCTCTCCGAGACTGTGTTGTCCGTCTTGAGAATATGAGATCTTTTACGCCGTATAGAACATTCACAATTAATGCATAGTTCTCTTCGACGACCCTCCGATGTGCTCGGTACATTTTGATCTTCGGGTAAACCGTTACTCAGTGCTGATGTCCAGCATGGGTGGCAGACCAAGCTATCGGATGTAACCTGTTAATAAGATGTTATTTTTATTCATTTTATACTGGTAAAGAATTAGTGACCGAAACTTAAACATGTAATAGGGGAACAGACTGACTCAAAAAAATATGATTCTGTTTAGTCCGTTGGTTTAGTCAGTTAGATTATCGAAAAATATTGGATATGTGTTTTTTGTTTTATCAAATCAATAAATATTGACGAAGATAAAGCGCGTCAAAGATCATGGAGTGGGGCTTGAAACGTCACTTGTACTGTACAAAATGTACTAGTATATGACGTCACACGAGTTTTCGAAGCACTGTATCGTCTTCATTTTTATTTTCATATTCATAGGTTTACGTGAAAAAATATGTGTCCAATAATTTTTGGAAATCGATCTGACGGACTAATTAGTTTTTTTTGTCCGATCCCCTATTGTGCTCATAAAAACAAACAACTTGTACTATGGGACTAAACCTGAAATTGGGAAAAAATACTGTGCTTTTCAGTACATTTTACTCGGTCATTAATTACCAGTCACCCTTTAAAGACAAACAACAAGACAGAAACCAAACTTAACACTAGATAAAATAAATTAAACTTATTTTAATTCAGGGTTGGAAAAAAAACAGTTTTTTTACATTTTATAAAACAAACAGTTAAAAATGTTTTAAACAGGTGTTTTTTTTTTTTTTCCTAAGTTAGTTAAGATCCACTTTTAATTGATTAAGCCTGATACAATTCACTTTTATACTATTTTAAAAACTGCATGACAAAAATTGATCTTAATTCAATACATCCTGTATGTTCCGACGTTCAGTTTTAGAATCACCTAAACTTCTCTTAAAATAAGGGGAATACCCAAAACATATATTAAATAATCACGTTCACGAATTACGGAAGTTCTGGGAATTCCCCGGGGGACTTTACAAAACTTGTCGACCTAAATTTAAAAAGTGAAATAAAAAAAAAACGACGCATTTCCTCACTTGGGGGGTTGAAGGGGGGGGGGGGCTCCCCCAGCTGTTATATCTGGATGCGTAATTCTAATGCAACCCCCAACCGGATGCAACTGAACACCAGTATTCAAAAGCATTCCAGTAGGCAAGTCAAATAAGCTTATTATAAAAATGTACTTACGACTTGAGGAGCAGTCCATTGACGGATTATTGAAAGTACTTCGATAAGGTCCAATTTGTGATTTCGGCGATGCATTACGTGTACTCCACAATTCACACAACGCTTTGGTTCCTCATTCTCACCCGAAAGACCAGTAGAAGAAGAGTTCGGGCCGTGGTTTACATTTAAAACCGGTTCGAGGTCCATAATATCGCCAGGTTTAACGTCAGGTACAGATTCAGTGTCTGAGGTTAAAGTCGGGTCATCATAAGAAGTATCCGAGTCCATGATATGAAAAACAATTAACGTTCGAAGCAGCGTGTAAACAAAATAACATCAACAATGCGCGAAAGCAAAGCGAATTGTTTTTCATTGTTGACACTGACAGATGTCAATGTCATTTCACTTGACGTTAGGGCAAGGACGTTATATACTATCTGGACTGTGTACGTGCCGCTCAAAAGCGTTCCGAGCGAGATTACCTCGAAAGAGAATGTCATCTCTTTCTAATAGGGTGACCAAACATTTTGTACTTACATTTGGGACAGATATAATTATGTGGCTGGCCTGGCTTGGCATTTGTAATAATTAAAAAAACTGACAAAGAAAGACATTTATTCATATTTGCAAAAAGTGGCATACGAATATATACACACCTAACTTAAATATAGGTACTCTAAGGAAACTTACTAATTCGAAAGTCGGTGTCTTTTGTCTGCTTTATTTAGTTTAGAAAAAAAAAGTTGCAAATAAGTCTTTTTATTTTTCCACTACAAATACAAATATTGACTATGCATTTAACATTCAACAGAAGAAACGTAACCCTTAAGGTGAATGCGACAAGGTAGCCCGCGAAATTCGAAATAGGATTCGCGACCGTAACAAATTGTGACTTTACCGAGTAATAATGATTAGAATCACCAATACAACCCTCTCAGTTCATAAAGGTTCCTTGAGTGACTATTTGATGAATTGAAGGTGGCCACTTTTATCTTTAATCAGTAATTCACTTAATTTATCAAGTCTATAATCATGAAAAGTGATTTTAAAAATACTACAGGTTATTTACCAGCATGATATTGTTTTGGATATTTCAAATTTAATGTGATTTAAGAGTAAAAGAAATAAGATGTGGGTGGCGCTAGTTTCGGTGCTTTCAGTGCCTTAACATAAAACCTGACACTGACAAGCAAATTGCAGAAAACGTAAGAAAATTCAAATTTCGCGGGATACCTTGTCGCATTAACCTTAACCTTCAATCAAGATTCCCTTAATAATGCTTTCAACTCCTAACCATTGAAGAGTAGTACCTACATTCCATAATCAGCTCACCTAAATAACCTGAAACTTGAAAGACTACAACCAATATACCTACGTCCTCATAATATTTTATTAAACAGTTATCCTCTAACTCCTAACCGCTACGGAATCCATCATCAGCTCATGGATTGGATACGTTGGATTTGATTTAAGACCAAAATGGAAAAGTTTCAAAAAGTAAAGAAAGAATTCAAATGTTTGTTTTGGTTACGTTTGAGATTAAGATGAGATATGAGATTTTATACCGATATTGATATAGAAAAGGGGTATTCTTTACAATAATTTCATGATTCCCGTTTATAGATCTTGAACATAGTCACCCTAGTCGTTATTTGTAAACAAAGTTAAAAGAACTTACCTGAAAAATGAAATCCCACATCTTGGATACCCCTCACTTTCACAACCCTTCAGACAACACCATTTCACCATATTTGAAGACAAATATTTCGCTAATACAATTAAAAACACTTGAAAAAGGAAAATTATTATCTCAACACGAAAATGTTTCCGCCATATTTTTTACGTTTTTTTTTATATGGCTATACTATTTTTATGAATTTTGGCTCTAATAAATTTTAATTCGCAAGTATTTAATATTGAAAATTAAGTATTTGAATATTAAATTAATACCGTTAAATTTTATGGGCTAGTTTAGCTATAAAGGTGATTTTCGATTACTATACATTTTCCTGTTTTTTTTCACTGGCAATTGCAAGACAAGAACAGACAAACCCTTGAATTTTGTCTCGCTCTTAAGTTTTGCTCCCCCTTCGAAAAATCGTAGGGAAAGTAAAGTAATACAAACTCTATTCCTTTGACATAAAGTTTATTTTTAAACGGCATTTTCAGCCAAGGTCACCCTTCGTTGTACCCGCCTGCGTTAGGGATCATAGATATATAATTCCGTAGATTGGTAATGTCAACAATCAAACGAGACCAAAAACCATTGATCTATGTCTGTGTAAAATGTGAGTGTGTGCACAGACAGTGTTGTGACTAGTCTATTCCTTTGTTGGTCTCTATCGATAATTTATGTGACGTAAATCGTCATGCACGAGTAATTCTGTTAAATGTCTTATGGCGAACATTACACGATAGGTTTTGCTGTCAGTTTTGCAACGGTAAATTTTTTGATTGACGAAAAACCTACCGTCTAATGCGATGATTGAAGTTATTTTGTACTGACTGACGAAAACCATCACTCATGATTGATGGAATTGATTGACGCTTGCATGACCGTGTGCTAGACGCCTATGGGTCTGACGCAATAAATGCTGTCGGCATGCGACTATATAACCTCATTTAGCGGTAGAATAATTCGAACCATCAGACAAAACATGATCATCAACAAACAAACTCATCAGCTTTAAAATATTAGTATACATACGATTGTAATCTATCTATATTTTATTTTGTTTGTTACAATAAGTACCTACATAATAATATAATCTATTTTTCTAAGACTATGCATTTGTAAGACGCTATCTTAGCTGTCGATATCAACAAAAATTAGGCCATCGCATCACTAAAAAGTGAGGTTATAACTCCTTCGTATTTCTCTATTTGTTATTTCTCAAATACGTCGGTTTTAGGCATGCTAATTCATCTAGATCGTAAATAAAATAATGTTCTCATAATATTTTGCTTAAAGCCGGCTTATTAGGTGCATTGTTATTGCAGAAATAACGATGTAAACAACTTGTAAACTTACTGGTGAAACGAGTAATCCTGGGGATTTTTCTTTTTGGAAGATTCACATCCTGGTACTGCACAAGAAACCATCGTATTATGGTAATTCAATCACGGGTTATCACTGTAGTTCACTTAAATAATTGCCGAAACGCTCGCGTAAACAGTTACCGGGGCCGGTATGGGCCGGTAGCAAATACGTGTTTTGGCCCTGTTTCTCTCTCTGTTTCTCTCTCTTTCTAACACAGCAAAGTTCCGCTAAAGCGGGAGCTCTCATTCACTCTCAAGCCCAATCTACGGAATTATATATCTATGTTAGGGATGTTCGATGTGTTCGACACTCTCTCTCGACTCGAGATGGGTCGGTACAACGGGATTTAGTCGATTTCAAATCGATTCAAGAATTTACGATTCACTAATGTAAATTGATATAGATAGTGAGGATTGGATCGGCGTTTTGGTAAATGCATTTTAAAATGGTCAGTGGATACGAAACGGGGCGCTATAAAATAAAGACAAGCTGCCGCGCCAAATTTTGCAAAATGGCGCAACTGTTGCGGCCATCCGGGTGACGTCAGCTGATATCGGCGGCGCGTGATTAAAACGCCCGATATCTCTTGTTTTGTAAGAGAACTCTGTATATAACTTATGTTGTTGGAATCGTTATGAAATAAGCTATCAGATTTTAAATGGATTTGTCTAGTTTAGCCTTGTAATATATTGTTAATTCTACTTTAAAGTCAGCGTGAGCAAAATTTTCCCAGTTTGTTGTACAAAAGGAGATAGAAATAAAAAAATAAACCCATAAATCAAAGGGTTTTTATTTTATTTACATGAATATACCCTATTACACACAAATCGATTAAAATAACACAGCTCTCCATACATATTTTACATACTGCAAGCTAAACAAAAGCTCGGCTCAGGTAGTCGAACCGTGCGTCGAACAAAAAAAAAAGGTTATGTTTACGCATTCATTCTGAGAACTCCGCAAGCCAAGTGGCTGTTGAAAGTATCTTGTTGCATACCTAGTTTGGTACACAATCTTATCGCAGACAAAGTTTTAGCTGTGTGAATAGTTTTGTTTACGAAACATGAGTCAGAATGTAAACACTTGAAAAAGAGCGATAAAAAAGACCCTTTCATTATTTGTATCACAGAGCAAGTACTATTGCATTTATTTGAAATCTTATTTCACAATACACATTATGATGATATTTACTAATGGAAAAACACAACACAAAGGCTTGTTGCCTAACAAAAACATTACATAAATCAACAAAATAAGTGAACAATTTTAGGTAAAAACACGCAAAAAGTTGAAAAAAGGGTTGGAAAAGTATGGATACGCCACTGTTGTCACACCTGAACTTGAATTATGAATATAATAAAAATGACTCTACTCTACTGACTCTAAATTAAAGAAAAAATACATCCTCCTTTTTTTTAAGTAGGTTAAATCAAAAACACAGTCACCAAAAAAAACATTTTGAGAATCGATTCACAAATGGGGAGAAATCGGCGAAGAAAAAATACATCCTCCTTTTTTTAAGTCGGATAAGTCAAAAACACAGTCACCAAATAAAACATTTTGAGAATCGGTTCACAAATGGGGGAGAAATCTGTGAAAATAGAAAACATACATACTCCTTTTTTTTAAGTCGGTTAAAATCCATACTATTCCAACACTCGACCAAACCACAGAAATGACCGTTATGACGTCACGAATCCTTGACTGTTACGTTGCAAAATAAGATGTTTTGGCTCGCGTGTTTTGTTTTCAATTAAATTCAAATTTCTGACGATATAACTTAATTAGAATGCATTACAGACGTTGTTAATTAACTTAGAATTGTTAATAACGACACTTTGATACACATTAGGCATATTTTCTAGTCGTACGACGTGAAAAAAAACGGTCATTACGGTAGGCATAGCGGACGAGTTCTTTGACCTAGGTATTTCTGCCGGAATTCACGCCAAACACACAATCAAGCTATTAAAAACAGTTCAGTACTCGGTTCATAATAATAACACCTCCAAGCCACCAAAAACCACCAAAAATCACTAAAATTATACAACTGTCTTTGATGCGGGCGCCGCTCGCGAAAGCGCTCTGAACCGGACTGGCTTGGACGCGGGACTCGGCGGGTACACGTTGGGGGGCGAATATTACTACGAAACTGAGTATCCAATTTTCATCCTTGTCTATTTCACTACACTTTGGGCAAGTTTGAGCAAGACAGGCATAGTTTTGACAGTATTTTAACGTTTTTAGAAATCGCGGGAACACGACCGCTTATATTGCAACGTGACAGTTGGGGAACTTTTGACAACCGCTTATTTTGCAAGCTTGACACACGAGTGGTTCGCCTACTCAAACCTTCGGGATCGGGACCCGGTGGGATGTGGGAGTATAAGTGTGACGTGAGGGGACATCATGGGGCATCTCAAGGTCATTGACCTTGACCTCTGAGTCTGACCTTGAGGTCAAAAATTCCAAAAGGTAATATCGCGATTCTGAGGAACAGTAACAAGTCAATATATTATCCATGGTTAGTGACGTTGAGGTTAAGGTCAAGTCAAAACTAAAAACTACCCTTCTCTTTCAGGCTGGCACTCTCCGCTACCTATCCCCAGAAGCGCTAGAAGGTGCGCTAGACCTAAGCGGCGCACGCGCAGCCCTATGCGCAGTAGACGTGTTCGCGTTAGGGCTCGTGCTGTGGGAGATGTTGTGGCGCACGTCGGGCGCGCACGCGGGCCCCGTGCCGCCGTATGCGCCGCCCTACCAACATCATAGCCTGCCGCCGAGACCTAGCTTGGCTTCTATGCAGGTATGTAGGTGTTTAGCTAGAAAATTGTGTGTTTTCAGGGGTACGTCATTGTCTGCCGGGGCTATGGGTTGTTCGAAAGAGATACCGCGGCCTCGACACAAAGGGCTAAGGAACATGGGTGGTTTTTAGTCGGTACAAGTCTGACACTCCCTACCGTTCTGCCCAGAGCGGGAGGAGTCTTTTGATGATTTCCCAACTTTAAACGCATTTAAAGGCACGTGTGGCTGAGATGAAAATGTTTAGGGGCATGTGCGATGTTACGCGAATGGATAAAATTAAAAATATGTACTCAACTTAAGAGGAAGTCTGAAAGTGGCGATGACTGAAAAGTTGTGTGGTAATTGGTTGTCGTGGTATAGACGTATCATGAGGAGGAATGAGGATAATGTCGTTAGGAAAGGTTTGCCGACAAAAGTAGGGGACGACCAAAGAAACGTTGGGATGAACTGTAGGACGGATGGTTTGGCTAGATAGGACAACAGCTAGACCAAGACGACAAGAACAAGACATGCTGTACCGAGCCCAAATAAATTGGGATAAAGGCAGGAGAATGATGAAGAACATGGAAAATGGAAGCCAGTTTTGCTTTAAAAGCGTTTAAAATCAGTTCGATTTTAAACCATAAGCTGCAGCCGCTAGAAGTGCAGTCACCGAAAGAAATAAATGAGAAGTTTTTTATTATGTTTTCCTACACAGTTTTGAGAGCAGTGGTAATTAATACTTAAAGTAATTACACAAAGCACTGCACGTACCTCGGTTCGAGCCCATGACTTATTTCTCGTAAGTCGGGGCCGCCACCACTAGGCCACTCATTAGGCTTTGTACTCATTGTATTTATTGTAGTTTTAAAGAAGGTACACTAATAATCATTAATTAACTCTTATTCTACCAACAGAGTCTAGTATCCCGCAACAAGGCACGTCCCCCTCTACCAAAGGGGCCGGTACAACAGTCTCGTGCGCTCAAGATAGCTGCTGATACCTGTGACGAATGCTGGGATCATGATGCTGAGGCCAGGTAATGATAAAGAGTATTGCAAATTGCAATACCTTTTTTTTTTTTTTTGGTGGGTGAGAACCCATGTTCCTTCTTTGCCCTTGCGCCGAGGCCACGTAATCTAGTACATAATACCGCGGCCCCGACGGGCAATTGCAATACCTTACTTACCGATAAACAGGGGCGTATTTTGAAATTTAGCGCCCCGGGCCAATAACTTTCGCCGCCCCCAAAATTCAAGAAACAAACGATAAAAAAATTTGCGATTTTTTAAAAACATTTTTTTTTCTTTTGATTTCTAATATAGTATGTTAGGGTTTGCCGTTCCGAGCTCAAACAATTTGACACATCGGATAAATTACATTTTGTTTCAACAATTCATACAGATAGACACTTTTTTTAAAACTTGTGCATGACATGAGGGCAAATGTAGGAGCGAGCTCGAAAATTTTGCCTCGAAAAAGTAACTATTCTTTTTATCATCAAAAAATATGTATTTGACTGACTTTTACTACTAATGCATTGAAGGATTGGACAATGAAGAAAACTCGGCGAGCTAGATATTTTTTTGCATTACATTTAGGTTAGTTTTTTTTTTACCGAGAATAGCAAAAGGTGGGCGGCAGATTAGAAGGATATTTGATGCTTGTTCATTTGATTTTTGGGGCGGCATACGGCAGACTAGAATATACGTTAGGCTAGTTCGAAAAACCACATCAGGGCGGCGGCGGCGGCGAGGAAAATACGCCTCTGCTTGGTTGTCTTTATTTTTACAACGAAGTCCAGATGACAATAGTAATTATCAGATCTGATAACCACAACCTGGCGTTGCCACCTTTTATGTTACGTTAACTTGAATTGAGATTGTTAAAAAAATTATAAAAGGTGAGATGTAAAAGTGGAATGAATGGCGCCAAAACAAAAAAAAATGCAATTGGCCAGAGGCGGCTGGGCGGCTACGCCGCCCCTGGCGTTCTGGCGCCCCGGGCCTTGGCCCGGATGGCCCTAGGGTAAATACGCCCCTGCCGATAAAGCAAGAAATAAGGTCTCGTTTGACACGAGAAGTCAGAAGAAATCCATTGCGTACTCAATATTGTAACAAACTTTGTAACGTTAAATGTAAAACAGCCTTAATGCGTAAAAGCTTTTTTGGAAACGCTCCAAAAATTTATAATAAAATACCGGATGCCATTAATAAAATTCAAAAAGGCACTTATTAGCTTGCTTATTGACAAATGTTATTACACACTGGAGGAATTTTTCAATGATGGCTCAATATAATGCTGTTTCTTGCTATAGGAAAAAAAAACAACTTAAATGATGAATTAATTGGGAGCTTTAATTTAATATTAATATTGACATTTAAAATTTTATTTATATATTTTTTTATTTTTTTTATTGACATTTTCAATTATTCTGACTGAGATTTGTTTTTTTTATTTCTTGACATTTGTAATTAAACAACTCCTCCTGACATCACACATTTTTTTTAAATAATATTATGTAATTGATATAATTTATTTTCAAATTTTAATTATGCATGATTTTCAAACAACCTTTATATGTAATGTAATTTCGTAATATTTGAGCTAGATGCACACCATATTTGTACGCCTCCTGGCATAACATAGCGCTCTGTTCACCAAACTCAAGATCTGTATGTTTACCTGTGTTAACAAATAAAAATGATTTGATTTGACACACATTTATTACGATACAAAGTTCAAACAGTAAGAAATAAAACTAGCAGGGATAGTAAAAAAAGGTTAACAGCTTGTACGTCGTGACTGCGACAAGCAGGTTACCACTCAGCGGGGGTCAACGTTTAAAAAAAAAAAAAAAAAAGGTTAGTGGTGTGAGTTTAACTAAGAAAAACAATTTGTTTTCCAGATTGACCGCTGTATGCGTAGAAGAGCGCATGGCTGAACTGAAACAGATGCTGCACGCTCAAGGGCCGCTCATACACGACAACAATCTACATCCGCATCCGCCTGGTGGTAAGTTATGAATATAATGATGTTCTGGGTTCGTTTCTTGGTTCGGGCAAAGTTTTATTGTATTATTCCATCAGAAATTTCTCGGTAGCAGCCACGAAGTCTGAATTGGTGCCCGGGTTGATTGATGGCAATAGGCTCGCCCCTGTTACATGGGACTTAATTATAACTGACGAAATAGTGTACTGGTGTACTATTACGTAAACCTTTGCCTAACCTTTCGAGGATGTTTAATGCTGAAATTACACACAACGAACTTCTAACATCGCTTTTGTTTTCTATTATAGCGGACTCCAACATCCCTGCCCCACCGGAATCAGACAAGAACTCAAACTGCACTTCCACCCAAAACTGCGATGTTCACACACCCCTGCTGTACCCCCAACCGCACATAGGTCGTAACGCGTGCATAGAACGCAACACACATACAAACACACAACAAGCCACCGTGGAACTTATACACAAGTCCCTGAAAGACATAACAGCGCCCTTAGAGACCCTTCGCGTCCCTAACATCGAAGAAAATTGCCTTTCTGTAGCTAGAGTTTCAAGTCATACAAGGATACCTTTACTAGAAAATTCTGGTTTAACAGAAATTAGGTCTTACCAAAGACCGCTGGAATACGTTCAAAATGACGTCACTTCCCATGATATTGAAAGAGCTCCGAAACAAACTAATCTACTACAAGACGTGAAAGTAGAAAAACCTAAATGGGGAATCAAGAAATTTTTCGAGAAACTAAATAGGAAAGAAACGGAAGTGAAATTAGCCGATAATTCGCATAAAACTTTGACTTCTATAGTCGATAAGCCGTCAAATATATCTGAAAAGGATAGACCCTCAAATCTGACGATCAACCAAGATAGGTCCCCGTATAACTTCGAAGGTCCTTGCACCTTATCACCACCTAATAGGACCCTATCACCAACTATGATGATGGAATCAGAAAACAAAGTCTTTGGATTCAAAGAACTTCCCAACCGGGATACCGAAGCCAGAACTCCGAATCAGATCTTCGCAGTAATAGTTCCTAAAGCCAAACCACCAGATTTTATAGAAATGAAAAGCAAAAAAGGTAGTTCTGAAAGTTTGAATAAAAGATCTGTTAAAACGTCTCTCTCATCGCAAAGTATTTTGAAATCTAATTCTGAATCTGAAGATTCTACGGTCAAAAAACGGCTGAGTTGTGACAATAGAATTACTAATAGTGGGAGTTCTTCTAGGGCTAGTATTAATTTAGAACTCCAATATATAGATACACAAGATAACTATAATGGTAACATCAGCCCTTTTGACATAAACTCTGATTGCTCAAGCAGCGAAGACGAGCATTTAATGCTTCTATCTGAAAATGGAGGTTCAAAAATCACAATGCAAACTATACCTAAAACAGATACAGAAAAGAAAAAAATCTACCAAAATGAAGTCTTAAAAGAATCGAGCCAAGTCACTGACTTCACTTTCAACAAATTCCAAAATAAATACACGAATTTCGATAATGAATTTAGCGATCCGAATGATAAAGAGAACTTAGTTAATGGTTATAGTGGCGATAATCCAGTGTACTTGGCTGCTTTGAACGGCGAAATTGATACAACAGAATTAAAATACCCTGGAAATCGATCCCCAAAGCCGACTTTGAAGAACTTAGCTATAAAAAGACAGCATTCTTTGGAACAGGTGTCTGAAATATTCTCCTCTGCTGGTGATGTTAATTTGCTGAATCCAGCTGGGAGGGTAAAAACTCCTGGGGACCTCCCTGTTGCCATTAGGAGGGCTAGAAGAGATAGAGCGCTTCAAAAAGGACGTGCTAGTGAAAGTAATAGATTGAGTCTATATGATGATAGAATGATGTTTGGTAATAGTCTGTAGAAACTAAAAATGGTCTTTGAAAGTTGACTTTGAATTCTCAGTGTGAAGCCGCGTTTTTGTTGAAAACAAAGTTGTGCAGCTTTTGTTTATCAAGAATATGATAAAATTGTATGTTGCCAGCGAAAAAAATCGCATACACGTTTGGATGAAAGACAGATGTGTTAAATAATCGCTCTGGGTTCATTTTTTTTACAAATACAGCTGAATCGAATGTAACATCACACTGCAACATGTTGCAAACAACACAAAAACATGTTTCAATAACAATGTTCCACAACTTTGTTTGAAACGAACACGGGACTTAAAAAAATCTTAAAAGTCTTTCTGTCTCTACCTATACCTGAAACTGACATAAGACAAGCAACATGTTTTGTTGACTAAAAATGTTGCTTGTTGCTTTTGAGAATTCGGTCCTAAAAACGAGTGTTTAAGACCTATATTGTCGTGTTGATATTATTGTGAATTGATTATATTATATGGGGTTAATGTTACGGTCAAAATTTTCTTGCAAGGTTAGATAGTCCCGGGAAAAATACACATAATTATTGTACTTTTGGTAAAAGTACCTAAAAGTAAGAAAATACTTGCAAAGGGGCTGTTGATAAAGATACACATTAAATTAAGCAAAATACCCAGTCACGTGTATTTATTTTAATACTGTATAATGCTCGTTTGCACGGAGATAACTTCAAAATTATTGGGATACTGAAAGCTGTCTGACTCGAATTGACAAAAAGTAGCCTGTCTAACTTCCGCCATTATAATTTATTTTCAAAACAGCGGCCACGAATAAAACCCATATTAATCAATAGTTATTATAAATACAAACAAGTTTTTAATGTGACAAAACCTTCTAAAGTGTCACGTTTATGATCTTTTATTGTGTCGGAAACGTGACACTACAGAAGATTTTGTTTCGTTCCATACTTGTTTGTTTTGATGTTAGCTATCGTTTCATATCAGTTTTATCAGTGGCCGTTATTTTAAAAATAGTGTAAATTGCAGGTTTATTTTTTATTATAAATGGGCTTGCTCTTGACTTCAATCTTGCCCTAAGGGCAGAGATGATGTCGACGATGGAACGAGCTTACCCAGTAGAAGCCTGTTTACTCGCGACTTAAATAGATTAGGGTTATATGAACTCGGAAAAACCGACGCAGGCAGGGAATTCCACTCCTTGGCTGTGCGATAATAAAGGACCCAGCAAAGCGCTTAAGGTAATTAGGCATGCGAAATAATTCAAAGTCTTTTTCCCTAATCACCAGTGTTACATTTTAAGAATCGCCTAATGGCTTTAATTCGCCCAATGTAACAAAGTGCAAATGGGCATTATTATGCCGTCACTAATTTAAGATACCTGATAGATATGCTAGATACAATCCAATATTACTTTTTTATTATTATAATGTTATTTTACAAAACTGCTAGGCATTTTGTAAAGTTGCGCTTACATGGGCAATTATTTTTCATCCCTTCAATTCGAAAAGTGTCGTTTTGTTCCTCTATAAGTGCGAGCAAAGTAGCTCTTTTCTCCATTAGACTTTTTAGCGGGCAGTAATGAGATTTGAATTTAGAACATGAATCGTTCATTGCAATCGAACGAAAATTGTATTGTGTTGGCTGTACGGTGCGAGGCGCGGTAACTAAATTAAAAAAAAAAACAAAAGCGCGTGATTCACTTCCCTGTTCTAATAATCGGTACGGACTTTATTGTATTTTGTGCAAAAAAAAATGAGCTATAGGTCGAGTTCTGAAAGTGATAGTGCATTAACTCCTGAAACAATAAAAATAGAAGCTAATAACGTCACACAAAACTTAATCCCTACGAAATCCCGGGAGAAATATTTAAAGGCATACGACAATTTCTAAATATGGAGTAGAAGGTTGTTTAGTAACGTGTTGTCTTAATAAGGACGTAAAACTGGACACATATTCGTAATTACTATGTCTGATGGATTTAAACGTGTCGTCACTCTATTTTTATTAAATAATAATATTACAATAAAATATGAGGCGCCTTTTATTTTCTCATAGAGGGTGATGAAAAGTCGAGTGTATCACTCGGGTGCAAAATATATTTTGGGCTCGGGCGACGTACTTTGAATCCCTCGCTACGTTCAGGATTCTACTAAAGAATCCCTCACTACGTTCGGGATTCTACTCTAGAATCCTTCACTTCGCTCTGGATTCAAAAAAGCGCCCTCGCCGTAAAAATATTATTTTGCTCCCTTATGATACAATCTACTATTCAATGATAGTGCCTCGATGGTACAATGGTTGCAAACGACTGCTGAGCATGACGTCGCCGGTTCGGTTCCTAGGTTGAGTTAAGTTTTTCATTAGGATTTTTTCAATAGCAGCCACCCAGTGTCCAGTTGATGGCATTACACTCGATACCCTATTACATGGGGCTAAAAAACGTGGGTGTACCATTAGGTACACCTTTGCCTAACCAATAATTTATTCCAAAAAATTGGTCATGTAATCGCATCTTTAAAATAAAACTACGTCATCACAAACATTCAGTAAAGGTTATTTTAATGTGACTTTATTAAGTTGTAGAATTTTTGTAAGCAAAAATATGTTTAGCAAAGTTTCAAGCTATTCGAATACTTACTATTTGAAAAATACGTGACAAAAACATAACGTGGACAAAGAAAAATGGCTAAAATGTTACAATTGATTGAAAAAAAGTGTCATTTCCTAATGCATTTATAGGTATAGTCAGCAAAAACATTCTCTACAAATAAAAGCAAGTTTTGCATATATAGAAATCGTTACCTCACGTTGAAATTAAGAAGTATAAAATTAATCTAATTATAAAATTCGTGGCTTTTCAAATTATTATTAATAAAAATTGTATTTTTACGTACGAACGAACAAAATTTTTGAATATATTCGCATTTAATACATTATTTCTAACACCACGTTCTAATCAAAGCGATTGGGCGTGCGAACATTCGATTGCCGCGTTTACAGAATCTGTATTCCTAGCTGTTTTATGCCAAAAGGCCCGCGCCTTAGATGGACCTTTGGCCGCAAATTCGGAGAGGCGGGCCGTGCAGCTTGCAGCGGGGAGTTGAATGGAATTCCATTCAACTCCCCGCTGCACGCTCTAAAAAACGCTTTCCGATTTTGCGGCCTTAGACATAGCTGGCGGCATGTGGGTGTACTATTAGGTGCACCTCTGCCTAAGCCTCCGGTAATTATAAGCCTGATGTTATTCCAATTGTTCGGAAAACAGCAAGGCGCGCCCTTGCGTTCGTTTTCGCCGAACAAAATGAATTCCATGTTCGTGTGCTCGTGTGACTTTCGCTTTAGTTAGGACGTGGCCTACGAGTTTTTGAATTGAAAATTTTGCTACGATTTGCATGCTATTTATTCCTATTACATACTTTCCAGTTTACCCGGTTATTCCTTACAATATCTGTATATTTTTAATGCATTTTAAATAAGGTAATTTTAAGGGTAACAGTTTTATTGCAGTAGTTATGTCTTTAAATTTTTTTTAAGTTGCAAGTAATAATTTGCGCGTATAAAAATTAAAACAATGTATTTTGGATCTGTCGATAAATCCTTGGAATTGCGCGCAAATTATTACTTCTTCTTCGCAATGTCGATGATTCCTTTAATAATTAATTATTAATCAATTTTGATGATTATTATTGTTTACTTAAAGTTTAAAACGTTAACCGCACATTGTCAATGTATGCCGCCACTATGGCCAGAAGATCTTACGATTGAAATATTTGTTTTTGTTTCTTTATCTGGAGGATTTTTTTAATGCAGTACAAGACATTGAGTGCCTTATTTATTAGATTAGCAACGTTAGGCTTAGCGCTTAAAGTTGAAAATCTAAAAGCAAGTTCAATGTCATCTCCGCCTTATTCCGACTATCGTTATTACATTAATTTGTATATAGATTTAAGTTCCTATTATTAATGGGCAGCCATGTTTTTTTTAATTTGTTTTAATTTTTTAATAACTTGTTAAGTTTAAGTTACACCACAATTGACAAACATTACGTTTTTGTTTTTTTAAATAACGTTTATTTTTATTATTATTTTTTAATAAAACAACATAGTTTCTAGATATTTTACTCCATTAAGCTTTAAATATTTTTGTAAATATTCTGTATTCCTCGTGAATTCGATAAAATTATTGTAAAATTTTATATTTGTGGTGTGTTTATTATCATATTACGATTAATAATGTGCGCTACTGTTTCTTGTATTGACCGGTCAATGTTTGAAAATTAATATCATCCTTACATAGTATAAAACAAAGTCGCGTCTGTTTGTTTGTTTGTTTGTTTGTCTGTATGCTTAAATCTTTAAAACTACGCAACGGATTTTGATGCGGTTTTTTTTAATAGATAGAGTGATTCAAGAGGAAGGTTTTAATACCTTTTTTGTACCCGTGCGAAGCCGGGGCGGGTCACTAGTCATCATTAAAAAAAACTTTAAACATAAATAAAGAATAGTTAAGATTGTAAAAGTTAACTCAATCAAGTACGGGTAATCAGGACGCGGGTTCGGACACCGGATTCAGACCGAAAATTTACCGTAAAACAGGATGAATGAGGAGAGAAGGGTAAAAACGGACAAAACTCGTCGGTATTTCAAAGTTGAAAACAATTTTTAACTTACTATTAATTAAATAAAAAATGAAGTCCTTTGAATAAACTTGTAAATTCCGCTAAAAGTTTTGACCGTATTCACCCCACAAATTCTTAATCACCCCATGTAACCGATCCTAAAGTGATCGATGTCCGCAATATATTATTATGTTCTTATTTGTTTCACCGAACCTTAAATTGGATGTTACAGACAGTGACCTGTTAATCTAAGAAATATAATTTAATTCATTCCATTTATATTGCAAAGAAAGATATTACAAAGTACCTAACCTATACAGAATCTTAAAAATAACTTTCTCGTAAGCAAATTCACTTTAAAAACTGTTTCAAAGTTAAAAAAAGGTCGTGATTTTAAAAAGGTAGGTAAATTGTTGACTAAGGAAATGTTTCTCGGTGTTGTAGAAAAAAGTTTTATTAGAAAAAGGTTTTAAAATCACGACTTTGATATAAAAAAATCATTAAAACGAACTATAGACATGTTGATAAGAAATATATTTATAATAAAGTGTATCTTTAAACTATACATACCGTACACGTATTGACACAAAAAAATAAAGATGGTAATGTGAATACTTAGAAAAATAAAGGGGTTGAAAGATTTTTGTATGAAGCCTGGACGGCTTAACTTCCGCCATTTTATTTTGTGTTTAAATTAGTGGCCACGCATTAAACTCAAATTAATCAATAGCTGGTTTAAACACAAATAAGTTTTTGACAAGACACAGTCTTCCAAAGTGTCACGTTTCCTTAAAAACCATCAAAATTGTGCTGGTTGCAGAGATGCGATGAGTAGGTACGGAAACGTGACGTGATTTTGCCTCATCTTTTTTATCTTTCTTACAAGTAGGTATTTATGCCAGCTATCGTTTTATTTAAGTTTTGACAGTCACGTGAAAAAAAAAATGCGGAGGTTAGTCAGACCATTTAATTCAAACCCCTTTACAACTTGTCATCGCTTGCGAACATCGTTACATTCATAACATTAATTTGTAAAGATAATGAAAGCGCCTTTTGTCGTCACGATCACTTGTCTACTTCTCGCCGAACCAAAATAAACGTGACATGTCCGTCACGTTTATTTTGTCGGTTAGGACGCAGCCTAAGAACCTAGTAAAAACAACTTGATTGGCTGCCATATAGCTGTAGTTAAAAAACAACGGAAGTGTGAAAGTTAATGAGTTGATCATGAATTTTAAACAAGCTTTTTGTGTCAATACGTGTGCGGGCCGCACCAATAAACGTTGTAAATGTATACCAATAGATATAGAGCGATAATATATATTGTTGCGGGTTTTGTGGACTATACGTGGTGGGATAATGGATTTGTTATATAATATAATGCGTTGTTGGACTTTACTTTGAGTCAAGTCATCGTGGTGAAAAAGGAATAGTAAGCTAGACTCTGCGTTACCGAGTGCTAGCTGTCCAGCGCCGGGCGTAAACGAATGAGCTGTCCAGGTTGGTTAGTTCTGGTCTCTCGACTCGACTCGAAAAGGAGATGTTGTTTTCAGAATGCATTGAATCTCTTAAATATATTTATGATTTGATATATTATCTTTCGACTCTGTCAATGATTAATACTTGATAGTTTAATAAAAAAAATACTCTTAAAACCTTGAAATAGCTAGCTGGCATCAGTACAAACAAGTTTTGAATGTGACAAAAACTTCTAAAGTGTCACGTTTCCGTTGTGATGTCGCCATTTTTTTTTTGTAGTTAGGACGGTCATTCAATTCAAACCCCATTCAATTGAGGACTGTAAACCATAACTTCCTAATATAAGAATCTCTATATGAGTCTCAGTTAATCCTTACTACATTGCAAAACCAATATTTTTTACTGAAAGAATCTCTGTTCCTTCAAAAGTGCATTATGCCACCACGTAAACGACCGCATGTGAGTGTACAAAGACGATGTCGCTTTCACTTAGCTTTGTTGATATTATTGTAACTGACCACGTCGGACACCGAATATAACGAATATGTTTTTATAAATCGGCTGTTTTATTTTATTATCACTACCTTACCTTTTAGCGCCGCCTGAAGTTCGCAGAACAGTGGTTGGCTCTAGCGAAAGGGCCAAAACACACGGAACCCATGTATCGCAAGGGCTGAAAAGCCTAAAAAGCTTTCTGAAATGTGTCGCCCCACTCAGTGAGAGTGGTCCAGCGGTCTACGGAAAGATTTAAGCTGTGGCGAGGTAGTGCAGCCGTTTGTTCCACCTGCAGATCGGTTCAGCTCTCTGCCCTTTTTTTATGGACGATAGGAAATCATCAACATCGAGAGATTCTGGGTGGAGCGGAAGGGAGTGTCGGACTTCTACTGACTAAAAACCGGCCATGTTCCTTCTTAGCCTTTGTGTTCTAGGCCCGCGGTATCTCTTTCAACAGTCCCGCAACCCTACCGGGGTAGCGGGATGTAAAGCTCTCGTGACATAGGCGATAACCACACGATAAAGAAAAAACATGTTAACTTGATGTCTGATTAGGTGGTGCATGAAGTGAGAACTCTAAAATAATAGATAGGATTTCAGACAGAAATCGTCTTTTAAAAGTATTATTTCAGCACGTAAGTAAACTGTTCAATATGAGTGTTGTACAAAAGCGATGTTGCAGCTTTCATTTAGTTTTGTTGATATAATATGTGCTGCTTTTTATTTTGCCTACCTACCTTAAAAGGCCACTAGGCTTAGATTTATGAGGGGGTATGGATGGCAGCAGAGCCAGGACAGAGTGGCCAAATATCGACTCCGCATATTTCAGTCCGTAAGGGGCCGGGACTCTACCAAAGCGGAGAGATGTGCCAAATTAGACCAATCACAAGAAGGGCGAAAGACCAGATGTAAATTTTAACTAATGTGATTGGTCGATTTTGCGCACATCTCTCCGCTCCGCACGTCTCCGCTTTGGTGGAGTCCCGGCATTACTGTACTGATATAGACCTCGAATTTGTCACAAAATAAAAGTCATAAATAAAAAATCCCCTTTATTTCATAATTACAATAACAAATAAATGTTCATACATAATTCATTATCGACATGTATCTGACAAAAGTTCCAATATTTTAGACATCCAATATAATTTCATTTTTTATTCAATCGGATTTCGATGCAACGACAACGGTTCGTGAAATATCGAAATTATAATCAAAATTATACCCGTAGACAAAGTATGAGCAATAGACAAGTGACAGAATAGGGATGTTTCCTGACTTAAAAAAATATGATTCTAATTAGTCCGTTTGTTAGATTATCGAAAAATATTGGATACCTACGTATTTTTTGTTTTATCAAATCAATAAAAATTGACGAACTAAAACACGTTAAAGATTTGAGTGGGGGCTTGTGACGTCACTCGCCGGTAAAAAATGTCATACTAATGTCTTACAATATGACGTCACACGAGTTTTTAAAGCGCTGTATGTCTTCATGTTTGTTTACGTGCAAAAAACAAAAAAACATGTGTGTCTAATATTTTTGGAAATCTATCTGACAGACTAATTAGATTTTTTTGTCAACTACCCACTACAACACTATTATAATAAGACAAGGATACACCTATTAAATCCAGTATTAAGAGTAAACGAGATAAATATGTATATTTTGCTCGATTTCCTCCTCCATGTATGCAAACTATTTTAATAGACTGAGAGGGAAAATCAAAGAAAGATTGTCGTTGCTTCGAAATCCAATCAAAGTATACATTGATTGATTAATTTTATTCTTCTACAACATTTATTATTTGAATGGGCTATGATATAGAAGAAAAATGCTATCACACTATAGAAAAGATACCGCTGTATTGGCCGATTGAAATGAAATAAAACGTCAATCAGTTTAGTATTTAACGATTTTTTTTCAGCTTGTGTTTTTTTTTAAATGGCTACACTGAATTTCACCATTTGTATGACCACAATAAGTCCGAAACACGACTGTGGACTTTACAGACAGCAACGCTTTTTTTGCACCTACCTAGCTGCATAAGCCCGTATCCAATATTTTCAGTCTTATGTTAATTCTACTTAGACCGCTGATGCGATATCTACGTGTACGGTATCATTTCTATAGTGTGATACTTAGTCCCATTTTCTAAAAGCTTGATCAATTGTCAGTTAATCTGATGTCAATTATGAGAATGCAAGAATGCACAGACCTAAAATAATTGTACACATAAAGTGTCACGTTTCCGAGATATGATTAGACAGAAACGTGACACTTTAGAATAGTTTGAAAAATTTGTTTGTACCATGCCCGCTATCGATATAAGTTTTATGAGTTGACTTGGGTACTATTTTGCACTTTTACGATGTAAATTTGAAAGATTTAGCCCTGACCAAGCTTTTATAAACTGAGTTTAGAACTGTATGGGGTTAAAACATCGATTTATTATTAAATCTAACCGTAATCATGAATCTGACTTAGCCCGTAAGGTGGAATATCTGTACGAAATTATTAATTATTATTTATATATGCGCAGGCAGCAGTGTCATGTAAATTATTATCGCATGTTCAGTCAGTGACCTGCATTATGTGACCTCTTTTACAAAGAAATAAAAAGAAAGATTATTTACAAGAGGGGTCAGATAAAGCTGGGCACGGACTGTCCACATCTAGCTACTACAATCTGTCAAATTTCTATAAATAGAATTTCTTCTTTATCGCTAAAATATTAGGTTCAATGTTGATTGGGACGTTTTAACACTTTGGGGTACCTTGGTGTCTGTAAATTCGAAAATAAAATGTGATGTCTTGAAGTGAAATTGATTTATTGGAGATCAAAATAAAATTTTAATAGAGACTTACAAAAACCAAAATCATCAATGATCAGACTTGTTAATTGTTTAAAAAAAATGATGGAAGTCGATGAAATCTTATAATTGAGAGTAAAAAGGAACTTACATTCCATTGCCGTCTATGCACATAAGCCCTTAAACTACATATCACATAAAAATTACCAACAATTTAAACTAAATTACCACTTAAAAATAAAATTCCTTAACTTAAAACAAAAATTATAATATATTAAGATATGAAACTAAACCTTTGTTTATAAACTAAAAATATAGGTAACAATGTAGTTTAAATTCTTTAAATTGATGCGAGTTGGTCATCATTTTTTCTGCGCCTCGGTACAAGCAATATTATAGTGTTTTGTCTTGCTTGGGTCTTATATATATAGAATTTGATTTGAGCAAAATTAATAAATATTTTGAAATGTAGAAACAATTTGAAATTAAGGTGGAAACGCTAGGGTAGCCCAGGGCTTTCACCTTAAAGCAATTTTCTTTAAAAATGTAGATTCCATTGTGTAAATAAAAATTTAAAACACTCGCTTAGTTAGACATTTGAGACGGTCAGGGCATAAGTGACTACACCCGGAGAAGACTCGCATGGCTGTTAATTTTTAGTAGCCGGGGAAAAACTAGTAATTTACACCCTGACAGCCTCATCTTTTCTCCATCATCAATCCTAAGTAAAGCTAAACCTTCCCTAAACGTTTAAAAGTGGTAAAAAAACTAACATATCTCAGGGCAAACCCGACAGACTAACATTGTGTTCAATATCACGTTTATATGAATGTGGTATAAGCACATCTTAGATAGGTAACCCAAGTAACTGATTTTTTTTAGACCATATTCCCATTCACATTTGTAACATAGCTCAGGCTCTCGCTTATAACATTGAAAATGCAATATTTGTGATATTTTAACAAAAAAATCATTTGAACAACACAATAATTCTAACATATTAATTCCTCTCGTCTTAGAAAAACTACTGTTTCTAACCCGAAAACAACTTCATAGCTATAGAACTACTTCTTTTTCTTTCAGACCGAAAGTTATCGAGCTCGAAACAGCAGTAAAAACAAGAGTTTTGAGAACATTAATTGCACAATAATAATATAAAAATTCATGGACTTAAAATGGACCAACCCATACATATTATAGATCATAAATATCACAGTGTATTTTAATATGAAATTACAGATAAATATAAAATGAAGTATTATTGTGACTGAAGGAAAATATTTATTAATCATAAAAAGGTGCTCAAGAAGTGTATTGAGGTCGACTAAACAAAGTGTTTAAGGTGCAAGCGTCAGGGTAGCCCGCGAAATTCATATAGTCTTAGGTATTTTTGTCATTCAATGACTATTTCATGAAAAAGTCATTCAATGGGATTAAATGAACTTAGAGGGTTGTAATGATGATTCAAATAATTATTATTTGTCACGGTGGCGAATCATATTTTAATCTCACAACCCGTCTTCCAGTCGTAGCTATAACTTGTAGCTATAGAAGACTTGTGCTCACGCGGCATACAAATAAAAATGGATAATTTGAACTTGGCAGCGAAAGTGTTAATTTAATCAACATAAAACCTGACATTGACCTTTAAACTGTAAAAAAAGTATAAAAATTTGAATTTACTTACTTTAAATAAGTTAATTTATAAGGTAGATATCTATGGACCACTATACCTTGAAATATATGTTGCTCTATAATTTCGCGAACTACCTCAGCGCATCCTCCTAAAGAATAAATTTGTTCAAAATAAAATACACAATGACGGTAGTAAAATATACAAAATACACCAACAAAATATGTAGTATAGCCACGAGTACGGTTATCGTTGATAATGACCGGGTCGTGTGCTCGGAGATGACCGGGTGATCCCTTATAGCTAGGTGTGCACCTTGGTTACCTGTGGTACAAGAAATAAGGATAAAATTTCATGCTTGTGATTCTGGGAGGTAGTTTATAGGACAATTTTTTTGCAAAAACTAAAAAACACGCTTAAGATTTAGAATGACGTCAATAGGGGATCGGACTGGGTCAAAATAATAGGATTCTGTTTAGTCCGTAAGTTAGATTATCGAAAAATATTGAACGTGTTTTTTGTTTTATCAAATCAATAAAAAATGACGAAGATAAAACGCGTCAAATATCTTGGAGTGGGGCTTGAAACGTCACTTGTGTCGTCAAAATGTACTATCATATGACGTCACACGAGTTTTCGAAGCACTGTATCGTCTTCATTTTAAGTTTACGTGAAAAAACAAAAAAAAAGGGGCCAATAATTTTTGGAAATCTATCTGACGGACTAATTAGTTTTTTTTTGTCCGATCCCCTATTACGTAAATATACATGGTCATCCAAACTAAACGTATAATATGTATTCAGTACCCAGCATTACCTGACCTTTCGTTTATAGCAAGTGGTCAGGTACTTAATGCTGTACTAGTAGGTCGGATAGGCAGTCGCAGTCGGTAGTCGGCGTAAATTGCACAAAATATACATCTACAGCCGGTTTGACTGAAGGCCGACTTCAGCAGAGCATGAAATATGTTGGAAACATACCAAAGAAAATGCTAGAACTGGTGACATTCAGAAAATAAGATTCTTTGCCCTGACATCTACAGACGGCCATCACATCAAGCTACCCGGAACTCAAATTTTCTCAATCAACCTTTAACCCATTGACCGCCAAGGTCAAGTAAGACAACAAGCCTAAAAGTACCTTAAGTCGACATACTTAGGGCACTTTTTTGCTTGTTCGGCTTGTCGTCTATACGTGACTGTGGCGCTCAAAAGGTCCTAATCATAACGTTAGAAAAACCTAAGTATTAAAGACATTTTCAGCTTGAAGTAGCTTAATGTACTGGCGTCTGTACAAAATATAATTTTCATAGGTCTACTCTCCCGTGATATAACAAAAGGTGTTCCCACACTCACGTCTACGTATGCCTGCGCCCGCGTGCCGCAATCCTGTACGCTATGAAGGGCCACACGATGAGCAGCGCGAGTGTGGGCGCGCTCAGCTCCTGCCACGGCCATCGCCAGCCGCGGGATACTTGCTGGAAACAAGACGAATACGAACTTTAATATGGGTAAAAGAAAGAAAGAACGAAAAACTCATGTCAAAAAAGCAAACTACTGAAACGATTTTGATGAAATTATAATGTAAGATACCAATGGGAAAGTATCCTTTCAGATAAATAAAATATTATAGGTACCAAACAAACAAAAAATAGACTCAAATTAACCGAATTGGGAACCTCCTCCTTTTTTGCAGTCAGTTAAAAAACAAAACACGCAGGTAACATATTATCTCAAATAACCCTTACTATTGTTAAATCCTGTATAGATATTATGACTTACATCAAGTATCCTACGGTCGCCCTCGACAGCTTTCCTGAGCGCCGCCACATCTGCCTCCAACCGCGCGAGAGTACCGGGCAGCTGTTCTAGTACCTTCAGATCTGCAACGTCAAGATAAGGGCTTGAAAATTTACATAATTACTCGTACAGCTATTGGAATCTCTGCTCGACTCGATTTTCTAGCTGAGCATTATCATAACCTTTTCACAATTTTTTTGAGGTCTGCTTTCCGGATACAACTACCATTTAATAAGCATAATCAGCCTATGATGTTTCCACTGCTGAGACTCCAGGCCTCCTCTCTAAAAGAGGGATGGGCTATAATCCACCACGCAGGCGCAGTGCGGGTTGGTAGATGTCACATGTCTACGGATTTTTGGTTCTAAGACATGCCGGTTTCCTCACGATGTTTTCCTTCCCATCGGACTATGAGAGAAAAGGAACAGAGAGTGCACTATAATATGTCCCGCACCGATGGCTAATCGCTAATAAGCTTGGAAAACAGTCAGGAGGACTTTAACATTTACTGTTTTAATAGTAGGCGAAGAATCTATAAGAAATAAAGACAAACTTACGTGTAAGCTGTGAGGTTATTTGATGAGCATGTCCATTGCTAAGCCTTTGTCCAGTCTGCCTCAGTTGAGTGGAGTCCCTGCGCTGAGGTACCTCTGGCTCACTCTGTAAGTTTTGAAGCATATTTGTGTAAATACTACTCTTGCAATAATCCTAATTTCCCGACAATCACCATGATGAAAGCATCAGCTTTCTGCCCTTGTTCCATGTTACTTGGAGTCGATGCAACAATTCTTTTTCTTCCATTCAAAAAAAAACAATAATAGAATGGGTACAAACCCTTACTTACAATGATACCGAAACATTTCTGAAACCCTGACACATTGACACACTGACACTCACTTACTCTCTGTCACACCTACCATATAGGCTACACACTCTATTACTCACATGTACACACACACACACACATACATCACACCCACACCCTGTCATGCATACTTTTGATTTTAAGAAAAGATATTAATGTTTATTTCATGTTTTTAATTTTAATTTTAGTAATCAAGCTTTAGCATAATAATTATATTTATATTTTTGCTAGTTGTATTTCACGTCTTGATATGGAAGAGCGGACTCTCCTAATACAGGCACTATCTGCCTAAAAGGAGGATCCAATCACAAAATTTTGTTTAGACCTAAACTTGTTTTACCAATAAACTATTTTATTATTATTATATTATTCTCCCCTTTCAATTGCCATCATCTTCCTGCCCTTGTCCTATTCTACTTGGGATCGGCGAAACACGTAATTTCTTCTATTCTCCCCTGTCAACGGTAATGTTTACTCGCACAATCCATCCATTATTTCTTTGTTTTTCATCTCCCTATCCAGTCATTGAGTATGAATGTAGATAGTTATAAGAGTAGAGGAAGACCAAAGTAACGATGGATGGACTGTGTGAAGGATGATATGGCAAGAAAGGAGGTGACTGCTGAGATGACGAGAAATAGAGAAGTATGGAAGAAGAAGAAGAAATCATCAACATTTATATTATGTCATACACTCTTTTAGCCACTTGTGTTTCATCCCTCCTCATCACATATCCAACCCAAGACAGAAGATTCCCTCATATTTTCTGTAACAGGCGCTTGATTCAAACTTTCTGTTCATTTTTCAAACTTCCCTTTCATACATATAAGAGGATGTTTGAAAGACGCACCAGATTTTTTACATTAAGTATCCATTTTAGTCAGCGCCTGTTCCTCATTCCTTACATTAATCATTTTAGTCACTCTACATTCTCACCTTCACTTCATGCAGTCTTACATATTGCAGTTTGTCATTCAGACACCTGATGATAGTATGGAGCGACAATCTTATATTTAATCGTCAATACACGGAATGAAAAAGCAAACCATAGAAAAATATAGAGCTATATATAAAGGTAAAACGCCATCCCTTTTTGGAACTGCCCAGCGCCCATTGACCCAACCAGCGCCCATCGACCCAATTAAACCAAAAATTTGCTAGCAAAACTCCACAGTCTTGTTAGCTAGGTACCCGTATACACATACAAACAGTTAGTACCCAAAACCTAGTATTAATTATAGTTATACGTACTATACTAACATCGACTGCTTCTATGAACTCATCGTCTGAGTCGCGAAGCTGTAATGTCGACAGTCATTTGTTAAAAAGGAATTGTTAGTATTATACCAGCGAAGAGATGCAGAACATGAATTGAGCTTGAGCCATCTCGTTTATTGAAATGGTTAGTACAATTCAACGACCATACAGCCACTAGACGCCTATTAACAGGCGACCAATGTCTGTCAACACATTAGGGCTATAAATCTTATAGCCGTCGTCACTCACAAAGTTCGCATTAGTTTCGACCACTCCTGTGAGCCGTAAACACTTCCGCACTACACCTTTGAAAATTCGAGAAAATAAACATAATATGGCCCCGTGTACAGTACGTTGGTGTGATAAAGAAAGCCGGACTTCAAGTTTCCTGAAAGACGGTATCACATTTCATCGGTAAGTTAATGGTTCCTTAATCTAAATAAAATTAATTTTCTGACATTATTTTTCGGAGTTCATCGTATACTGGTCATACTTGTATGCAGTGCACATTCTTGGAGCGCGCGTTGATGTCTTTTAAGATTGCATCTCTTTCTTTTGAGAGTATTTTTTTTGCCATCTCTTTTCCTCGATTTTAAGTAAAAATAATTAGTGATGCTCCAAATCGCATGACCACCTCTGTTATCGATAAAGCAAATAAACCTATAACTATTTAAGTAAAAAATATATTGTTAGTAATTAAAAATTACAACAGGATAACAAATTGTGAAACTTAAACGATTAATTTTAGATACCCACACGATCCAGATTTTAAAAAAAAATGGGCAATTGCAACCAAGCGATTTTTGAATGTACTTACATGATTCAATCATATTCAGAATAAAGAAGGTACTTAAATGTTAACCCCGTTCCCCCGCACCTCAGCAAGTCGACAGAATTTGTTTCGTGCGTTAGATCAAGTATTAGGCGTCTAGTGGCTGTATGGTCGTTGGTACAATTGAAGCGATTTTAGTAGTCAAAAATATACATATTCTTTATTGGTTTTGTTTTGCTTTTATTAGAATATAAGTTTCGTTAGAGTATAATGTGTAATTCTAATATAGTGTAACTTAAACTATGATACTAAATATTAATTTTAGTACTAATTATTACATAATGTAAATATTCGTATGCCGCGTCTAGCGGTGGGTGTGTCGAGAACTATACCATATAAGTAACAACTTTGTAAGTACCGTATCCTACGAATAAATGTAAAGAAAGAAAGAAAGAAAGAAAAAATGTTTATTTGACGTCAGTACATCAAGCACACACACATTAATAATAAACAAAAAAACAAAAAAGATTACAAAAATGGAAATACTATGTGCTGTGTGCCTCACGGCTGCGCCAAAAGGGTTCATTTCAGCATTCATGCCAGACAGGTGATGCTGTCTGACGCTGGTCTTCCAATGAACCTTGAGGGGGTAAGTGACAGACAGAAAACAGTTTCAAACATATTATGTAAATAAATGCTTACAATAAATAGATATCGAGTACTTACGTAAGTTAAGAAAATGTGAAAATGTGTGTAAATGTGTAATGTGTACGAGTTCAGATAAAAAAGAAAAAAGGTAAGTAAGCAATAAATATATTAAAAATGTCTAAAATGTATGTATATATATATGTATGTATGTATGTATGTGTATGTGTGTATGTATATATTAATGTCTTTGTCTTGTCTTTGTCTTAGTATTAGCTGCTGAAAATTTTGTAGCTTTGCCTCTGTAGTGATTCGGAAATACCGAAGCGCGCACTTATTCTGGTATAACTATACGAAACGTTAGTACCCAGTACATACTACATTCCGAAGTAAATTCCAGTAATTCCTTCGATTTAAGTCGCTGGCACTGGGACAGAAATATCGTAATATTACTGAGTTATCATTATAGGTACTTTAAAAAAGCAAAGTAAGAAAGGAAGAAATAGAAAGATAAAAGTTTAGAATCAGAAAGAGTTTGAGCTTCAGTAATCATCGTCTACCTCCAGAAACACCAATATGAGATGCTCTACTACAAAATGTTGTAACTTCGGCATTGTGCGAAGTTCGTGTTGATTCGGCAATGCGTAGGTTACCGAAGCACATACTTATTCTAGTCTAACTGTACAAAAAGTTAGTACTTAGCACAAGCAATTATTTTTGTTTTTTTATTAGATAGGGAAGTGTTTACTAAACGCGCTACATAAGAGTTAGTACCCGTTACCAGGCATTAGTCAACGGCTATACGTACTATACTAACATCGACTGTGTCTATGTACTCGTCCTCGGAGTCGTGTCTCTGTCTCGGTACCGGCGACGGGCTTCGCACTGGTGATGATGCTCCGGACACTGATGAAGAATGATGAAGTAGAATTAGGGCTTTATGGGTTATGATTGTGCTAAAAACAGTGGGCTTTAATTTGTTCTGCCTAACTCCATTTGAGTTCAAAACGTCGAAGTCCAGAGACGTACGTTTTTCGTTTATAGAACTGAAATGGAGTTGGGCAGGACACTTAGCAAGGTGCGGTGATGGCAACTGGAGGGGGGGGGGGACTTCGGGGATTTCTGTACAACGGTCAATATATGGTTCTGAGGGGCCGTATCAACCCGTCAGGGCTGCGGGTTGTTTGAAAGAGATACCGCGGCTTCGGCACAAAGGGCTAAGAAGGAACATGGGTGGTTTTTAGTCAATAGAAGTTATCCACCGTGCTGTTATTGCAGCCTGATTTGAATCTACAACTTTTGAATTCGATATACAATAAACAACTTATTAGCTAGCTACCAAGAGGACTTATTAGCTAGCTACCAAAAGGCGCAGCATAACGTCCCTTACCGACTTGCCGGAAGTTCAAGTCATAGCAGTTTGGAGTATACTGCTCACGCTGGAGCGACAGTACTCACACACAGGACTGTTCTCCGCGGAGCGCACCCTGCGCAGCACGTCGCCTGCGACCAGCTCCAGGTCGGTGTTGGGGAACCCTTGGTCGTCCTCTTCCACAGACAGGAACGACGCTATATCTTGGTTGTAGGACATCGTTTCCACGTCTATAGTACTCACACACAGGACTGTTCTCCGCGGAGCGCACCCTGCGCAGCACGTCGCCTGCGACCAGCTCCAGGTCGGTGTTGGGGAACCCTTGGTCGTCATCTTCCACAGACAGGAACGACGCTATATCTTGGTTGTAGGACATCGTTTCCACGTCTATAGTACTCACACACAGGACTGTTCTCCGCGGAGCGCACCCTGCGCAGCACGTCGCCTGCGACCAGCTCCAGGTCGGTGTTGGGGAACCCTTGGTCGTCATCTTCCACAGACAGGAACGACGCTATATCTTGGTTGTAGGACATCGTTTCCACGTCTATAGTACTCACACACAGGACTGTTCTCCGCGGAGCGCACCCTGCGCAGCACGTCGCCTGCGACCAGCTCCAGGTCGGTGTTGGGGAACCCTTGGTCGTCATCTTCCACAGACAGGAACGACGCTATATCTTGGTTGTAGGACATCGTTTCCACGTCTATAGTACTCACACACAGGACTGTTCTCCGCGGAGCGCACCCTGCGCAGCACGTCGCCTGCGACCAGCTCCAGGTCGGTGTTGGGGAACCCTTGGTCGTCATCTTCCACAGACAGGAACGACGCTATATCTTGGTTGTAGGACATCGTTTCCACGTCTATAGTACTCACACACAGGACTGTTCTCCGCGGAGCGCACCCTGCGCAGCACGTCGCCTGCGACCAGCTCCAGGTCGGTGTTGGGGAACCCTTGGTCGTCATCTTCCACAGACAGGAACGACGCTATATCTTGGTTGTAGGACATCGTTTCCACGTCTATAGTACTCACACACAGGACTGTTCTCCGCGGAGCGCACCCTGCGCAGCACGTCGCCTGCGACCAGCTCCAGGTCGGTGTTGGGGAACCCTTGGTCGTCCTCTTCCACAGACAGGAACGACGCTATATCTTGGTTGTAGGACATCGTTTCCACGTCTATAGTACTCACACACAGGACTGTTCTCCGCGGAGCGCACCCTGCGCAGCACGTCGCCTGCGACCAGCTCCAGGTCGGTGTTGGGGAACCCTTGGTCGTCATCTTCCACAGACAGGAACGACGCTATATCTTGGTTGTAGGACATCGTTTCTACTATCTGTTGGGAAGAAATATAATTGAAATGATTAGAAACGCCTCATCTTTGTGCTCTACAAAAGAAAAATCTCCCTCGAAACACCCACTTCTATTTCTATAATTTATCTTCGGGGACTCCGGCAGACACCAGGCGGGCGATCAGTCCTTTCGTTTTGGATTATTTCGCCCAGTTCCCCATAACACACCCCCTTAGCTAGACCAATTTGTTTTAGGCGTCCCTCATCTAATGATGTTTTCAGCGATTTTAACTATATTGTCACCACAACGCTCTTTTGGACAGCCCCGGTTTCTTAGGCCTAACCTTAGCCACCATTTGGTCTAAACCTTACTCCATCGACCATCTTCGCGTCTAGCCAGATGTCCTGCCCAACCCCGCAACAAATATTTGAAGTATTTAATAATCCGGTACGCTTTGCTATTGTTTCTTGATCAAATAATTTTGATTGACTGACCACAGACAATACCTTGGGACATTATTATAAGTATCAGCACGCCAAAAAGTCATTAAGTAATATAAAACAAATAACACCACTTGGCTAGATGGGGTATACCGTATAATCGACCCATCTCGCATACAATGCCAGTGTGGGTGGAGCCCCAACTCAGGATATGCCACACCTCCTTTCTTGCCCGTCGTGCACAACTAACTCCACCCTCCAGGACTTGAATGAAGCAAACGACAGAGCTAGTCCAGGTTGCTCTGTATGGACAAAAAAGGACTTCCAAAAATATTTTATAATAACTTTACTTTGGCCTTTGCCCTGCAGTGGGACACAAATGGCTGATAATAATAATAATAATAATAATAACTTTACTTTCGGAATTCGATGACGTTGTCGGTTTCATAGACTTGTTTGCCATGGACTGCGGCATATCCTGTGTTGGGGCTCCATACTCGCATTGTATCCGAGATGTGCCGGATTTATCACATCTAGCAAAGAGCTCTTATTTATTTTATGTTACTTAATGACTTTTTTGAAGTCGGTTAAAAGTCTGAGTCATAGATTCGAGATGAAGAGTAAGAGTAGACGTATTTACTACAACACTTCTCATTTGTTAGCACGTTCATAACCTAGGACCACTTGCCTACTTCGGTCCTAAGTGCTAATGAATCTAATTGAAGCTCGTGTGGCCCTGTGCATTGTATGTGTGCGAAAGACACACAAGCAGCAATATTGATCAAGCTATACAAGGGAAATAAACCTTAAAATCTTCTATAAATATTGAATACTAGTATTTGCCAGCGGCTTCGCCCGCGTGAATGTCAGAAATATCAAAAGTTTCCATACAAACTTTACCCCTCCCTTTTCACCCCCTTGGGGATTCAATTTTGAAAAATCCTTCTTACGTGGATGCCTACGTCATAAGAGGAATACCTACGTGTGCAAATTTTAAGTTTCTAGCTCTAAAGGTTTGGACTTTGGCCTGTGCGTGGATCCTCAGTCAGTCAGCTTTGCCTTTTATATAGGTATTGGATTGATACGTCATAGGTTCGAGTTCGAACCTCTGATTTTTCGGATTCAAGTGCGAATTCTATAACTATACCTTACTTCGGTGAAGGAAAACATCATGAGGAAACCAGCACACCTGAGAGATATTTCTCGACGGTAAAGACACTTCGTCGAGATTGTCAGCCAGAGGCCCATGGGCGGAATAAACAACATTCAAAAAAACTGACAACAGGTTAGACAACCAACAAACACAAAAAAATGCTCTTATGATATTATGAATTTATGACGTGCGTGTTCATTACGTCTATCTTGGATTTTGTTTATCGCTTGGAAGGAGCAACTAAGTAAAGAAACTTCTAGATGGAATACGAACGAAATGCCGCCCAACCCAGTTTCTAGATGACGTCCTTAGGAACCGAAAATAACACAATTACTCCAAATGATTTGTTAATCGAATTTTCAGGACTCGACTACATAGCAAGGTTGCATTCTTTTTTCTTTTGATTTCATAGTCACCTGCAGTTAATTATTTTATGAGGTGTTTTTATTCATCTACATTCGAATTGCATAACAAACTGTTCTTCACGGGTATGTTCGCGTTCACTGACGGCTCACATAGGCTATCACTGTTTATTTAGTATATAATATAACAATCCGAAGGAATTAAAAGGAAAATCGTAATCCATAGCTCCATTACCTACGGGTTTTAAGACACCCTAAGCAATTTTCAATTTTTTAGCCCGCTGTACCTCCTCAGCTACACAATGGCCTCTATGATCTTATTCTTTCCCGTATTATGATTTTTTGCGCTTAATAGTTAAGAAAAAATACCAATCGAATTAAGAACCTCATCCTTTTTGGAAAGTCGGTTAAGAAATAATGGTTTAGTTCACCTTGTGTAATTCTTCGACGTATGCCTGCATCGCTTCTTCCTTTGTCATGTTGCCCAATCTGTTCCAGGATTCCCATTTTGCTCTGAAATGACATAAGAATAATTGTATTAAAATATGTATGTGGCATATGAGTATACCCTTTAAATATATAGGGTCAAGCTACGCTAGTGGGACTCCTCAAGGTCTACTCTATAAGTTCGTCAACGTAGATATGGGTCCGTCCGGAAGTAGTTAGAAACTTGGAAATTAACCTTACTCTCTGTTATATCCGGATTCATGAGTTTTGAAATACATCCAGAATAGGAACATTCATTTTTTAGTTTGGGCCTATAACTGAATCTATGTCCGTATTTGGTAGATTAGGAAACGCCCGTGTTTTTGGCCGAAACTATCAATGGGTATCGGGCTTAGAAAGTAGACCTCCAGGTATCGACATCTAAAAAACAACATCAATAAAAGTAACAACAAAACATGAAAAGTATAGCATACAAAACCAAATGCAGTAAGTAGCAGATTTTTTTTTAAAAAACCTTGCCCCACATTAGGAATAATTTCTCCTGTATTATAGGCGCGTTTACAAACACCCAAACAAAAAACTCTTAAGTACTCTTTCTTTAGTATATTTGACTACTTAAGGCATTTGGTTTTGTCTCTACAAAACTTTTGTTTGATATAAGTTGCCGTCATGCCAAGTTAAATTACAATGATAGACTTGTGATTGGTACTCGTATAGGAGAAAATAATCACAATTTAAAATATAGGCTGTCTTTTTGCATCTTCGTCAAATTCAAGGAGATAACTATATTAATGATTCTCGACCTGAATCAAAAATAAAAATGTTATTTTTTTCTAATAAACGGATAGCGGTAAGTGTGAACCACCCGTGTTTAAACGCGGGCCGTCTGATTCTTGCCTTGTATCTGCGTTTTCACACACACACAAACAAACGCAAACGTTTTTTCGATAATTTCCTTCTTAAGGCTTCTTAAACAAAGGCGCGGGTCATTCTGAAATACTTAGTGTAAAATTCCCGTAAGTCCCGTAATTTAAATTGATTTTATTTATATGTATTTTATGACAATCTCCTGATTTTCGACGAGGATGCAAAACTGCACTTAATTATTAAAAAAAACTAGAAAGCCAGACCAATATAATGTCTGAATTGGGTACTAAAATTACTGACCTTATAGATTGCCATAATTACAATGAGAACCTTTTAAATCTTGGAGAACTTATAAAGCGTTAATGTAGTAGATTAAATCTTAAACTACATACTAATTCTAACGAACCCAAAAAAGGAACAATGCTTTTTATTTCAGTTCGAGAATCTTAAAACTACAAGAAACGGACAACGTTTTAAATTCTACCGATAAAGTAGGAAAAGGAAACATTAATTATTCATTTTCTGTAATAAAAAAGGACGTTACGTTTTTCGGGTCCTAAATCCGCCATCTAGATATATTTTTACAATATAAATACTCCATCAAAATATTGGAAAGTCGGAAGGAAAGTAATTAGGGACGAAATCTTGAACAATTACTTCAAGGACAGTATAGAAAATATTCAAAATGAAAACACAGTAGTCACGAATTGAGCATCTTATCGATGTTCCCCAAACCTGTGTCTAAAAAAGAAGGCTGAAGCTAAAGGATACGATGAAATGAATACGAAAATAATAAAAGCATGCACTATTGAGCTATGTGCAATTATAACAAATTTAATTAATTTGTCTTTCTCACATGGCATCTTTCCTGCAGCATTAAAAGTATCAATAATTGTTAAAACACTTTTTACAAACGGAGAATAATCAGGTGTTAATTATTTATCACCCAATTATTAATATCTACTTTGTCGAAGATTTTTGAAAAGTGCTTTTCCAAAAGATTTATCGATTTTTGGAGAACAGTTCGGCTTCCAATATCAACAAATCCAGAACACTATACTCGTATATCTAATTTATCTAAGGTCTTTGACCTGGTGTTTCATGACCTTACACTACACAAACTAGAGGTAATCTGAGGCAAAGAACTTCACTGGGTATCGTCATACCTAAATAACAGATCACAGCGGATTATTATTACAAAAGTAGATAGATATAACCGCATGACTCATCCGAATTCAAGTATAACAAATATGGCGCCCCACAAGGAAGTATGTTAGGACCAATTTTATTCCTTTTGTACATAAATTCTTTAACATAACTAACAATAAACGTTAATATGATATTTCGATTATTGTAACAAGTGATAGTAAAAACGACGAGTAAATACGGTTGTCGATCACGAGATTGCTATTAATAACAGCATTAAAATACCAACCGAACGGAAGCGCACAGGCCCCTTTGTTACACGAAGTGCAGTTTAGCATCCTCGTCAAAATTCAGGAGATTGCCATACAAGAAATAAATAATCAATTTAAATTACAGGCCCAAGATCATAATTAATATACGCTGTTTTTGTAGCTGTTATTTTTTTACAGTATTTCAGAATAACCACCGCGTCGTGGTTTAGGGAATAAAATCATCGGCATACGTTTGCGTATGTTTGTGTGTGTATGAAACCGCGGTTATAGATAGGGCGATAATCAGAGAAAAAAAATATCTACCGATTTTATTTTTGATTTAGGTGGAGAATCATTAGTAAAGTTACCTCCTTGAATTTGACGAGGATGCCAAACGACAGCCTGTAAAATATTTAGTTTAAAAGGAATAAAAAAAAACAATTTTAAGATAATTTTATTACCATTTTTATGTAACATCTTTTTAAGTAAATAAATATTATTCTGTTCTTTAGATTAAGAGATTTTTGGGGTCAATGAGTTTAAGACTGCACAACTTGCGGTCATTGACCCAACACTAAACAAAAACAATCAAATCTTTTTGTTCGTTGTTTTTTGTCAATTTTGTATCGGTAAACCTTATAATGGTTTGAAGGCCAAGTACCTGCTAGTCAAACTGTATAAAAGTAAAGGCCTGAACAAACAACTTCCGTTGTATCCGAAATTCCGAACTGATAAAAAAATAGCTCAAACTAAAGTAATAATTTTATGAGGGCTTCATAAAATGATTACTTTAGTAATAAATAATACTTTAAAATCAGAATAAAGTCACAAAACCTTGGTTATATATTCACGTTGAGGTGGTACATTATGTGAGAACGATGTAGCAAGACGTGCACGTTAAAACTGTTCACAGTAAAAATAAAAACGACAATTAAGAAATGAAATAATGAATTCAAATACATAAAATAATTAGTATACAACAATGGTAAGATCAGGGCCCCGAGTCTGCTATTCAATAGTGTCAGAATGGTCGATCATTGATCTCATAATGGTTGATTTACGACAAGCCAAAAAGTACCTTAAGTCGACACGCATAAGGTACTTTTTGGCTTGTCATCAATCAACCATTATGAGATCAATGATCGACCATTCTGACACTATTGAATAGCAGACTTGGGGCCCTGCTGTCTTGTGTGGATCCAAATGTTGGGCCACAAAAGGAATGAATGGAACACGGAATGGGGAGATGAGAATGCTAAAGGGAATGGGATGAGTGGTGTTTCGCGAATCGATAAAATAATGAGAAATGAGTACATAACAGAAAGTCTGAAAGTGGAAGTTATGTGGTAATAGGTTATCGTGGTATGGACATGTGATGTGGAGGAATGAGAAAAATGTCATGAGGAATGTTTCGAGTATGAATGTGGACGGGTATAAGAGAAGAGGAAGAGAAAAGAAACGATGGATGGACTGTGTGAAGGATGATAGCGTCTGATGAGATGACGAGTAATAGAGAAGTAACCTGGATAAGGCAGGCACTGGACCGTCAAGAACGAATGGTACAAGAAAAGAGAGGCCTTTACCCAGCGCGGCAGCGGTGGGTGAATTCACGCTGTGGATCGTGATAGAAGAACAAGACATGTTGTGCCGAATGAATTGGGATAAGGCCAAGGGAATGATGACACTGTTAGTATAGAAGTAAAGATAGTTGTGGTAAAGCATATCCTAAGCAGTGGTCGCCCAGTGGTGGAGGTAGGTACTTACGAACAGTGAGTCGTGGGTTCGATACCAGCCAGGCGCATTTCTTTGTGTAATTTATTTCAACCAGCAGGTCTTAGAACCAAAAAATTCGAAGATAATATGTGACATCGACCAACCCGCACTGGGCCCGCGTGGTGGATTATAGCCATCCCTCTCCTAGAGAGGAGGGCTGAGTCCCAGCAGTGAGAACATTATAGGCTGATGATGACGATATCCTAATACTATTTAGTTGTTTACAAATCTCACCTGTTTACTACATCCCAGAATCCAGGCTTTGTGTTGTCGCATGGTCCGTTTTTCGCTTGTTTGTAGTAGCTGTAGAACCGGAGCATCAGCTCATTGCTCGGCTGGTATGATCCTGCGGAAGAATGGAAATTCCTTTATTAGTAGGTACTTGGTTATCGAACTTCAGTTTATGTGTGATCGTGGTGCTTGTAACAGCGCCGAAATATCGGAAACTCGAAACACAGAGTAAACACGGTAAATATCACGTTTTCCGTATTAATAATAGTAATTAGATGAAGTTTGTGGCTAAATAATTAGGCGCACGATCTTCCAGGTAAAGCTGCTTTTTGCTAGGTTGGTCGGACCAACCTACCAAAAAGCAGCTTCGAACTAACTTGGTTCGGCGTTCGGACAGACGTGATTTGATATTGCAACTGCCCCAAAAGCAAATGTCTTTACCGGTTGGGTTTGGTTGCAAAACGGGTTCGCAATCACGTGTTTCAACAATTCAGGTGAATCAACAACACGTTCACACGTCATAAGTTTGTAAGTCAAGGGCGAGAAGGTGGTTCTCGTTTCGTTTTCGTTATGATTACAAATTATATTGCTTAAATTAAAACCTTGAAGGTCGCGTTGAGAAATAACACATTTTTCTGTAAATAAATTAAAAGATTAATGGCCTTTGTTTCACCATAACTGCCTGCCCTTTTCCCAACTATGTTGGGGTCGGCTTCCCAGTCATCATCATCTACCAAGCCTTTTTCCAACTATGCTAGGGTCGGCTTATAGTCATCATAATCTGCATAGCCTTTTCCGAACTATGTTGGGGTCGGCTTCCCAGTCTGATTGGATGCAGCTGAATACCAGTATTTTACACTAGCTTTTGCCAGCGGCTTCGCCCGCGTGAAAATGACGATTTTCCATACACACTTTCATCCCCTATTTAACTCCCTTAGGGGTTGAATTTCAAAAAATCCTTCCTTATTCCTTGTCTACATTATAAAGGGAACCTATGTGCAAAATTTCAGCTTTCTAGGTCCAAGGGTTTGGGCTGGGCGTTGATGAGTCAGTCAGTCAGTCAGGACTTCTCTTTTTATTTATAAAGATAGATAGATGGAGCGACTGCCTTTCTGACCTCAACAAGCCAGTTAGTACTGGGTAATAAGATACCGTTTGGTAAGACTGGTTGTCAGACTTTGTTAAAGATCTACAAATGACAGCCGGGACCAACCAACGGCTTGACGTGACTTCCGAGGTACGTATCATCATCATTCAGCCAAAAGGCCCAGGTGTCGCCACATTGACGGTTCCGTGCGTCTCGCATCCAGCGGATCCGCCATCACTAGGTCATCGGTCCATCATTACCCATCTAAATTCAATAGCAATTGCGCAATCTTGCAGTGTTTTCATCATAGTCATCTAATGCGCCTACCACACGCTCACACTTCACCACAGTCTTGCCTGCGCGATTACACGGTGCACACAGTACATCGCACGTGTGGTTGGTAATGGTAATGCAGTTTTACCATCCATACGCGCGATGTACTGTGAAGTGTGAACCAAAAGTGTGGAGCTTGAGCGTGTGGTAGGCCCATAAGGCAATAGAGATAACCACGCGGTCATATTGAATGCATTTGGTGTGGACGGGCGGCGCATGTACGTCGGATAGCACAATTGAATTTCCTCCCGTTTAATCAACGGAACGGCTAGACAGGCGTGGCTCGATCGATACGCCGCACCATATGGTGTATGTTCCACCTGTGTACGCTCAAAGGGTTACGATTTATAAATTAATTGGTAGGTAAGCGAGGATCTGAAAAAACCGTACGTATCACCATTTGTAAAACATGTTCTCGCTGTCCATATGAGATGGACACCATGTTCCCAGCGTCCGCCACCGGCTTGTCCACCACTTGGTGGATAGCGGAACATTTTCAAAAAAAATAATTAAAAGTCTTTTGCTGTCCGCCACTGGTGGACGGCAAAATACTTTTAATTATTTAAAACGATCGAATTAGCTTACTAATCAATGCACAGTTTGGCCGCATTTTAGCACGTAGGTACCTATTTACGCATAGCTGACTACAGTATGCACAAGGTTAAGTACATAACATTCTACTTAAAAAAATACATAAAATTATTCGGTTCATTGAAATTAGACTCGTGTGTCAAGGTTTCTTTTAATCAGCCCCTTTAGCATTGCAATTTTATTTGAGAATTTTCGAGAACAATCTAGATTTCTAGAAGATACCAATTTTTTTTTAACTCTTCGTACTTTACACATCTTACATTTTGAAACAGTTCAACAAACCTACTTACATTATAGTGATTAGTTTCTTGATACAAACTGTATGACTATAAGAGTAGAGGAAGACCATAGAAACGATGGATGAACTGTGTAAAGTATGATATTGCTAGTAAGGAAGTAGGTAACTGCTGAGATAACAAGTAATAAAGAAGTATGGAAGAAAAAGACATGCAAAATAACTTTATTAATTAAAAAGCCGTATTTCGTTTTCAATGTGACTGTACTCTGTGACAGCCATGTCAAGGCGAAACAAAAGACAGTGGATCAAAACCAAGAAAAATCACGAGTCGACGTAATGGGAATCGACGCAGAGGGAATGATTCGCAGCGCCAACCCTTTATACATTGGTTTAAGGACAGAAAAAATGGGAAATAATGAATTTCACCTAGAACAATATTTCTCAATGCATGATAAACGAGGTACTTGTCGCAAATCGTCATGCTGTCCACATAGATAAACTCATACAGTTACAAAATCAACCATATATTTAAGAAGTTAGAGTATATTTTGACGCTGAGTGAATATCTTTGTTTCAACAAGGTTTGAACTCTCGACCCGAGTGGTCTGTTTATGTCTACAATGTGATTTAATGCAAATGATAGACTATAATAATATTGTTTCAAGCTTTATTTACATGAAATCATAATGAAACTGATGCTATATTTATTTTAGAAAGTCAATAATTGGCAGTTGAAAGATTATTTTATAGGATGAATGGACACAAGTTGAGTCACATAAAAGAAAGAACAATAACGTAAACAATAACAACAACAAACAATAATAACAACAAAATAGAGCAAGTATTAAGAGCAGTGGTGGCCCAGTGATGGCGGCCCCGACTTACGAACAGTGAGTCGTGGTCGAACCCCATCAGGCACATTACTTTGTGTAATTTATTTCATCACCACTGTTCTCAAAACGGTGAAGGAAAACATCGTGAGGAAACCGGCATGTCTTAGAACCAAAAAATTCGAAGATATGATGTGACATCTACCAATCCGCACTGGGCCCGCGACCCGCGTGGTAGATTATAGCCCATCCCTCTCCTAGAGAGGAGGCCTGAGTCCCTGCAGTGGGAACATTATAGGCTGATGATGATGATGATGAGAGCAAGAATTTATTTGGTACAAGCCCACCATACTATTCCCAAACCACTGTAACTCCTGTGCGCCAGAATCAACAGTGGCGACAACCAGAAAAGCGTCGAGACAATGAACCTCGACGAAGTCCCAGAGAAACAATTTAACTTTTGTTTTGCATACATAATTTAGTATGTATGTATAAGGGATAAATTAATAATGAATAACCACACAATGGGTCCCAAACAGCAGCAAACGGCAAAGCGGCAGGCCCAGAAAGAGATGGTGGACGAACTCGACTCTTTTCACAAGGACTGGCGAATAACAGCACTGGATAGGGATAAGTGTAAGGAGGGAATTAAGGGAGGCCTTTTCCGTGCAGTGGGACATAAATGGCTGATAATAATAAAGGGATGATTTAAGTGTGGCTACGAAAAATGCCATGTGAAGATGGTATGTCTAAAGAAAGGGGAAGGCTACCAAGATGACGAGTATCAAAGAAATAAGGAAGAAGCAGACATGCTGCACCGACACTATATTAATTGGGATATAAGATATAAGGGCAGGAGAATAATGGTGAAACATAAAGAAGAACTTTGTTTTGAAATGGCAATACCTAAGTTAAATCAAAATAAATAATACTAGAAGTATTGAGAAACTCCTTCCAACACATTTGTAGTATAAATTAACAACGACTTGCCAAAGACATAACATCACCATAGACAATTCAAGGAAGTAGCATATTTTATAGCTATGTCTAGTTAGTAAGTCAATATTTGTACTTCGCAAACCAAGTTTGCAAACATTTAGCTGGAGGAAATCCCCGACAGCCAATCATCAAAGCATTTCTTTCGAGCAGAAAGAAAGAAAAAAAAATGTCTCACTTACATGACATGCATACAAACGCATATCAAATATTTAAAAAAAAATACAACAGCACGGAACAACAACAAAAAAGTTAACAGCTTGCACGTCGTGACTGCCACAAGCAGGCTACCACTCAGCATGATGCTGTGCTATGGGGGACCCACAGCACAGGGCTGCTTGGCTTCCGACTACCCGTAAAGGTGGCCGTACACTCTCACTGACACACTCTGAGGCAAGGCGACTGCAAGAGTGTACAGGTACCATACTGACTATCAAAGATCCACAAATGACATAACTGATGGAGAATTGACAGTGACAGCAGATAGACGTGTCTTGATAAAAAAAAACTAACTAAGGTATAACATATTATAATATATAACGGAAATAATATAATTTTAGATTGTAAGTAGGTATAATTAGCAGATTATGCAACGGAATAACATGACGTAACTAATGCATACTTAAACATAATTATAAAATGCGAAAAGAAGTCTATCTGTCTGTTACGAAAACCCGAGTAAAGGCAAATTATATTTGTAATCCGGGAAGTATTATGTCCGTTGCACCAAGGGAAGGGCCATGGAGCAGCTATGCTCTGCATAACCCAACTAGACCTAACGCGAATCACCGAAATTCGTCGCCGAACGAAAGTGTTCGCAGGGTGATACGCCTAGGCCTAAAGTGTAGTTGGCCGGACCTCTGGCTAGACGCGGAGATGGCCGATGCAGTAAGGTTCTCACCGAATAGTGGCAAAGGGCCTTGGCCTAAGAAAACCAGACCGTCCAAAAGCACGTTGTGTTGACGATATTGTCAGAATCGCCGGAAACGGATGGATGAGAGACGCATAGAGCAGAAAAGAGTGGAAGACGAAAGGGAAGGCTGTAGCCCAAAGCTAGTATTATATAATACTCACATAACAATATAAAAACATAAGATCTGGCTCCATCTAGATACATAATAGATGGTAGATAGGAGAGGTAATAGTTCCATGCGCCCGTACGTGCCTTTCCAAAAGTCGTGATTTAGCTAGAAAACGTCAAGAGCGAGTCGAATGTAACTGCACAATTTCTTATCAAAGACAGATACAGTTGTTAGACTGGCAATAAATGATGAACTGCATGTTTAGAGGCAATAAAAAAAAAATACTGCGTGCCATCATCATTTCCCTCAAAAAAGGTTTTTATTTTATGGATTTACAAGAAGCGCCTATCAAGGTAAAAAAAATCTGCAACTACGAGGATTTTTCGGACTCTATTAGTATTGTTCACAGATTGGCGATTCATCCTAATCCTAACTAATATTATAAATGCGAAAGTAACTCTGTCTGTCTGTCTTTGCTTCACGCCTAAACTACTGAACCGATTTGTGCGAAATTTGGTACAGACATAGTTTGGAACTTGAGAAAGGACATAGGATAGTTTTAAACCAAAAATCTGCCGGAAGTCACTATTCCACGCGAACGAAGTCGCGGGCAAAAGCTAGTATCCAATAATCCAAACGATTACCTCGCGTAGCTCGTAGTACGTGCTGCTGAGCCTAACCACCAAGAAAGTTCAGAAAGTTCTAATCAAAATGTTCCTGTTTTTACCTTTTCTACACACTGTGTCTACGTGTCTAATCCAACTTTCCTCTCGCAGGTCTGCTGGAAGAAATTTCACATGAAATAAGCAGTACCTTTGTGCTCTTCTATTTTTTTATGTTTTTATCCTTTTTTGTATTTTGTGTGTACATAAATAAATAATAAATAAAGAAAAACACCTCATGGAAATAGGCGTTATGAATCAAATTGATTTCACGGAGGCATCCGTTCTTCAATTAAGTCCACGGGACCACGGTACGCCGAAACTAGCGGTAGTTCCGTTTTAGGTAACTACCATGGAGAAGAGAAAGTATGGTTTTATGTCATAATCTTTTTGTGAACTAGCTAGCAACGACTAGGACATCATCATCTGCCTAGCCTTTTCCCAACTATATTGGGGTCGGCTTCCAGTCTAACCGGATGCAGCTGAATACCAGTATTTTATATGGAGCGACTGCCTATCTGACCTCCACAACCCAGTTAAACTAGGTAATACGATACCCTTTGGTAAGACTGGATGTCAGAATTTCAGATCACTGACTACCTGTAACGACTGCCAAAGATCTATATATATGGCAGCCGGGACCAACAGCTTAACGTGCTTTCCGAGGCACGGAGGAAACTCGGTATGTCGGGCGGTCACCCATCCACAGACCGACCTAGGCAAGCACAGCTTTACCTAAAGATCGACCCGAGTGGCAGTTCTTATTAAGCCACGAGCTCCTCGCAATTTCGCAACGACTAGGACAATTGTACGAAAAACTACTTGAACTATGATTTTATCTCCTGTCAAAATTAAGTGACCTGAAACAGGGCAGACGGGGTCACAGACTCGCGGCAGACCACAAAGGAGATGACGGGACGAACTGGATTTAGGCCGTTGAAAGGAATATGGAGGGAGGCTTTTGCCTAGCAGTGGCAATATCATTTTAAATGATACTTTTAAACGGTACGTCATCATCACCCACAGCCCGACTATAGGACCCCCCTCTTTCTTTTTCCCAGTTCTGTGCGTCCCTTATATCCGGGTGACCTGCGATTTTGACGACTTCGTCAACCCAACGAACTTTAGGACGGCAATGGTTTCTTTGGCCTTACCTTGGCCATGGCCACTCGGGCTTTTTAACCATTTGACCGCCACAGTCACGTATAGACGACAAGCCGAGTCTTACTATACTGTGGCGGTCAAAAGGTTAATGGTCTGGAATTCTGGTTGCCAACCCAGATGCCAGCCTCCGCCTGCTTATCGCGTGAGCATAAAAAATAATAACCACAGAACATAATGTTCTGTGATAATAACAAAAACAATTGCGTTCCATAATTTGGGCAGCGGCCGCCGTAAAGAGAAAGTGCGTGATACATCGTAGAACGTTTTGATAGCGACCTTACTTTCTTAATAGCTCGTAAACAAACTTTTTACTGGCCTTTGAATGCTTCAAATTTTCCACTACCCTACATTTAAAATAACATAGCAGCAAAAATCGTATTTAATAAAACCCTGAATCGTTAGATGAAAAAAAAACTAAGAAAAAAAACGCACATCAAGGGTTCCGTACCAAAAATGCCGTACCGTAAAAAAAAATCGCGTTTATTGTATGTTTTTAGCATTTGTTGTTATAGCGGCAACAGCAATACATAATTTGTGAAATTTTAAACTGTCTAGCTATCGCGGTTCTTGAGATACAGCCTGGTGACAGACAGACGGACGGACGGACGGATAGACGGACGGACAACGAAGTCTTACACCCGTATTTATAAACTAGTCATAGTGATTACTTGAGTAAAAGTCATTGTTTAAGATACTTACGATTTTTTCCCTATAGTTTAGTAATTCCTTGATGTTAGAAGTTTAGAACTATCAAAGGTTAGAATTCTTAGGTTTGTTTCCATTGACGGTTCTAACTTCGTTTAAATTCTTGCCCATTGCATTTTTTTTTGCATAAGTAATTACTTAAGTTCAAGTACCTAATTACTTTAGCTTGAGTCTATATACGGATGTTAGTAATAGGGTCCTGTTTTTTTACCCTTTGGGTACGGAACCCTAAAAAATATTTATTTGGACTAAACTAAGCTTGTTGGACTTTAAAAGAAACCATCATCACCTTAGCCTTTTCCCAAATATGTTTTGGTCGGCTTTCCGTCAAACCGGATGCAACTGAATACAGTATTTTACACGGAGAGACTGCCTATCTGACCTCTACAACTAAGTTAGTACTGGGTAACACGATACCCCATACGTTACTGCTCCATTGTTTGTAAATTAATTACTTTGTAAATAAACCGCTTATTAAAATAGATGGAGGTCCATTCTTGAAAATGTAACCAAGGGGACATTACATTTGAATTAATTGTACACGTCATAGAAAGTACACACGGCTACACATCAAGCTATACAAAACCAGTATAATCTGATCGTTCATTGTGCGAAATGATCTAGTAAAGTGAGGCCAAGATTAACTGGTTTTCATATTGAATTTTTTTTGTATTTTTTTTCCTTTTGCGGTTACAGCACTCTTACCTAATTACAACTCTGTTGACAAAGAGTCAGTCTTTTCATTTACTCCTAAATGTATTGTTATACCTTGGTTATTTGTTAGATAACATCACGCCTGTAAATCCTGAAAGGTTAGGCAGAGGTGTACCTAACTAACAGTACTCCGACATGTCGCCAGTTATCTTTAAGTCCCATTTGGGGGCGAGCCTTTTGCCATCCTCTTCCTCGGGTACAAATCCAGAGAACCTGCTACTGAAAAGTTTCCCATCGAACCTAGAACCTCACGCTCAGCAGTCGCGCTTGCGACCACGAGGTAATAATTACTATTTAGGTAGTGTAAGGCGAGTTTTCTCAGGGGTTGGAATATTTGGGCTATTTCAATGAGTCACTACGTTAAATGGTAAAAGTATATTGCAAAAATGGTAAAAACACAGAACTATAGGTAAAACTAAATGAACAAACAGGAGTTAAACAGTAAACTTGTGATTATTAAAACGAGCGTTTCGCGGATCTGTTGAAAGAGCGCGCGAACCGAACTCCACTGTCATTGGCTTCGCGCGTCGCGGGCTGGGTTGCCAGGAGCCGTGGACGGTGTTGCCAGCTCACAAAAATATTTAAAAAGGTAGTGCTACATCCTCCCCCTCTGACCCAGACATTGCGCCCTCGCGTCTGAGTCAGTCAAGATAACGCCTTGGTCTACCGCGCCTACGCTTTCCCTTGACCGGTACCGGCGGCATCGCTACACTGCCTACGAATGGGGTCAACTGAGGTATGTGGTACCCTCCTAACGTTCCACCACTACTCACCCTTTCCATACAAGTGGTTGAGCTTAAGGGCTCCTTAGTACGGTATCGTTCATTTCTATAGACACGATCAGACCGTCTCCTCCCCCTACTCCCCCTAAACTGAACGTCGGTTGATGTGTGGTCTTTAGTAATCTTACACACGTCAGGGTTCTGCAACTTCTGCACCCCTCGTTCCAACAGAGAGCTCTTACTAAGAGACATCCGGTAAGTTGGTGAAGCGCTGGGTTCCTGGCGTGGATCAATGTTTAACCGATGCCTGGCATATTCTGTTGGTGGTCTACCCCTCTCGAAGCGGTCGGACCTCTTCAACAGAAACGCATTCAGTTGAATCCTTTGTGCAGCTGTTGTCTTGGTGCCTTCATCATCCTTTAGCACAAGGTTCGAAGCTTCCACCTTCATCAGCTCCATTTGGCCGCCAGTGGATAACTGAAAACTAGTGATGAAAGGATGCCAGCATTCCGGTTCGTTGTTAAAACGCCAGCTGTTCTGAGGTAAATCTATTATGATTCCCGCTTTCATAATAAAGTCCCTACCTAATAATGTTCGGGGTTGCGCGTCTGGTAGCACTATAAACATAATAGGTATGACGCGTCCCCGTAATATTATGTCGGTGGTGCACTCGAGCACAGTACCCACTTGCTGTGATCCATCAGCAAGCCCTATGGTACGTGAATTTTCTTTAAAAACAACGCCGGCTTTCAAAAGTAAGTTATAAAGCATGGGGCCCGCTATAGAATGCGTAGCCCCCGTGTCCAAGATAGCAATCCCCTTGCGATTCACTACCTGAATTTCCACCAACGACTGTGGATCGTCACTATTGACTACTTGAGCGCTACAGAAATCCGATTTAACGGAGGTCGACGCATCTTTGCATTTACTACATTTCGAACGTACCACACCCAGCTGACCACATCCGTAGCAACGCAACTCAGAACTTTCGTTCGATTTGTCAGAAGGGTCAATGACCTTAGGTTCCTTCGCTTTATTGCGGCAATTTTCAACTGTATGACCGAATGACCGGCAATAAGTGCATTTCGGTCTAACGCGCTTTTCCCCATCACTATTGCTATCTTTTATAACGGACTCAGACTTATTGTTGTTTACATTGTTATCAGGGATAAGGATATGAGCACTTACCTCCGCCAACGACTCCTCGACAAACCTGGCCTTCGCTAACAGCTGTTCTAGATCATCCACCTCGTCGCGAGACACTCGTTTCCTTATCCTACGGTGTAACAATCCGTAGACAATATCTAACAACATCACTTCCGGCACAACATATGGCAATTTGGAAACTAAAGCGCGCACTTTACATATAAATACGTCGGCCCGTTCACTGTCTTGTTCTGTACGGAAAATGTCACGAAATAGTTTATAACCCGGTCGCGGCACTCCGTACATCCCTCGTAGCCGTAACAGTGCGTCGGACCACGACCGCACTGACGCCTTCACACCTTGCCACCAGATGGCGGCCTCGCCGACCAGCAGCATAGGCAGCCCTCGCAGCGCGTGCTCGTCGCTGATGTTGGTGCAGTCGCGGTATATTTCAATAGCGTCAATGAACGCCTCGAGTTCCTCTGCATTCTTCGATACTCCATCGAATCGCGCCGTGCACTTGGCGAAATTACCTGATCGCCGCACGTTTTCCCGCGCGTCAGGAATTCGTGGTGATGATGTGCACGGGGCATCCTTATTCGCCAATATGCTCTCAATAAGAATGCGATTAGCTTCCGCCTGGTTTTTGGTAATGGTGCTAACCAAAGACTGAAGCATCTCTTCGGACATGGTGATGTTCTTCGATGATGATGACGTTGGCACCATCGTCCGGTTTTGTTCCGCGTCCGTGTCGGATTCCGATCCAGCATCTCTTCCGGTAGGTTTCTTCAGATGTTTCGGCGGCATAGCAACAGGGTACTATCTCCTGTGTGTGGCTCGCTCGAACAACCGGATTACACGGATGATGTTTATGGGCGGTACGAGTGTAACGAAACACCTTTTCGTTAATATACTCGTTGCACCAGCACAACACGAACTGAACTTTTTAATATTTCGCGTCAAAACACTATGCGCAATGGACTCTCACTGCTGCGCGTCGCGTCGCTTCGCTTGCACTTTTTTGGCGGCAAAAGTAGACTTGCCCGCCCACGCGTCGCGTCGGTTGTAATTTTGGCGGAAAGAGTGGATTCGTCCAATGTTTCACTGTTTGGTTTTGCACTGTTTGTTATTATTTGGCACTATCGGAATGAGTTAGCACGATAGGAAGTTGCACTAATATGTTTTTACGGGTTTTTCACTTTAACGTAGCCACAAGTTGGGCGTCACTGTAAGGCGAGTTTTCTCAGGGGTTGGAATATTTGGGCTATTTCAATGAGTCACTACGTTAAATGGTAAAAGTATATTGCAAAAATGGTAAAAACACAGAACTATAGGTAAAACTAAATGAACAAACAGGAGTTAAACAGTAAACTTGTGATTATTAAAACGAGCGTTTCGCGGATCTGTTGAAAGCGCGCGAACCGAACTCCACTGTCATTGGCTTCGCGCGTCGCGGGCTGGGTTGCCAGGAGCCGTGGACGGTGTTGCCAGCTCACAAAAAATATTTAAAAAGGTAGTGCTACAGTAGTTAAATACTAGAGCTTTAATTAATACTAAATAATTGTAAATCAACAGCAGCAATTACTATAAATACTAGTACCATTAATTTAGTAAAGTGACAGAAACTAGTTCTACTACTAAGTATACTGGTCTTGCACTTACGTGTATTAAACCTTGAACTATCTGTACGATATTGATTGGACTGCGTTTCGAGTTTCGAGTACGTTAATATTGAAGTTTTCACAGGATATTCTGGTGTTTTTTGTAGGTCATGGCTCATATAATTTGGTGTCGTATTATCTGTCACCTGATACCCTTGAGTACTGGAGAAAACACCATTGGTTGTTACTTGTTAGGGTAGCTACCAAATGATGATGATGATGATTATAATTTGCTATCGGCACACTAAGAGGGATAGAACGTAGAGCTTGCATAAGTAAGAGAACTCTTGTTTACGACACTGATACATTCTCAAGAAAACGCAGACTTCGGCCTCAACTTCGTTGAATATGTATAATACTCGTAACTTCTACGAAAGTAATTTTTGCAAAAGCTAGTCTTACAGAAGTCAACTTTAGACGTAATTAATCCTTTCCAAGAATCGTCAAACTACAGCTACCTGGAACATTGTTACGTTCACAATAAATATAATTATAAGTGCAAGATAGAAATTAGAGACCTCAGAAATATTTTTAAAATAAGGGACGCAGAAAATTCACAAAAGATCATGAGATATCGCAGATAATTCACAATAAACTTAAAGTTTAAATAAAACTACACAAAAAAACTTTTCAACATATTAGCTGGTCGATATGAAGAAACATCAGTTACCTACAAGACAAGACTCATCAACGGATCGATGAAGACCTTGTAGTACCCATTGTCATTCCCACCACGAGTGGTTAATAAGTAGTCAAGAAATACGTACTGAATACTGAATAGGTCTTGAGTAATCGGGACTTGCATATCCATTTAAGAAACAGTGAAGAAAAAAAGAAAAGTTCCATCCATCCATCCCTCCATCTACATACTCAACGTTTTCCTCACTACATTTTCTTGATTCCTCCGCATCACACGTCCTTACCACGACTATCGATGATATGATGGCAGTAGTAAGAGAAAAAGTGTACAGCGAAAGGGCTATGTATGTTCAGAGAATGCTTACATACTGGTGGTAACATGATTAACCTCATTTTCTTTCAGTGCGAGGCTTCTGCAGTACCTATCTAGTTGAATTTTGCAGGATACTGAATAATTTCATGTTGGAAAATGCGAAGTAAGAATGTAGATGAATGCCTATAAGAGTAGAGGATGATCAAAGAAACGATGGATGGACTGTGTTAAGGATGATACAGCTCGCAAGGAGGTGACTGGCTTGATCTTGGCAAGTGCTCCTTAACCTTGCAGATGGACCCGTGCAGTTATTTTTTCGTGCAGAGACTAAACAAAGGATTAAGCAAGCTCTCATTATCAGCATTGCTTAACACAAGACACAACAAACGTGCTACAAACCACTAAGCACTAATTAAAACCATATTTGGCCGTAAAGGTGGTCACAAAGGTAATGAATTTACGATCGTAGCTGACGAAATTGCGTACAAGTACATATACGAAAGTACTCGTACTATCATTGATATCATTTCATTATGTCGTGGACCCATTACCGTATACGGGGCACAGGTAGGGTTACCATTCGCCACTGAAAGAAGTAGGCTTATTTCGATCGTGTTAAAATATGACTTTATTTTTGAGAATTAAATTGTCTTGTCGGCGAAGTGGCGGCTGTGGCGCCTAACCGAGGGCCTATCTCCTTCTAATATAAAATATACAATAAAAAAGCCGATGCTTCCCGTTTTCCACCAGAGGTGGACAGCTATATAATTTCTAAAATATACGCAATACACATATTATTATGGTGGTTGACACCGAGAAATATGAATATAAAACAGTCTATGGCTAAATAAAATCGACATAAGAATCAAAAGTATAACATATTATCTTGGTAAAAAACAAACGCAAATAAAATTATACTCAACAATCAGAAAGACCGAAACTTTCTTCAAATATCCGGATATTTTTTCCGGAAAACTGATCCATGAATCTGTGAAGTGGGAACCCTAGGAAGGGATCGATTTGTAAGACACAACCTTCATGTCAGCATGCTATTTAACAGTTATTAAAATGAAATTGGATGGGTAGTGGTATATCAAGAAGACGTACCAAGACGTACCTGGCTATGGAAGTCATGATGTCATGTTTTGGACAAGAAAATCTAGTTAATTTCCTTCGGATGTCGATAAGCTTCATGCCCGACTTGACAAGGGAATAAAATTGCAAGTTAAATATGCAAAGAAAGCAGCTAGTGGTATCTGATAGAAACCCTGAACTAGGTCAAGTCAAACTTAGTTCGGTAAAGCGAAGGCCCGCTTGCATCTCATTTCACTGGGTGAATTTATATGGACATATGATGAGGAGAGACGAATCGCAAGTGGCTAAACGACTGATGAATATAAATAAATGATGATGGATGGAGAGGGAGAGGAAGACCAAGGAAACGATGGAAAGATTGTGTGAGGAATTATATGAAAGAAAAAGGAGTAAATAATAGTGTGATGGTTAACAGAGGAAAACGGAAGAAAAAACGTGTTGCGCCGACCCCAAATAACATGGGAGAAGGGCAGGAAGATGACGATTTAGATGGTCTAAACAATATAGACAATAATGGTGAATGGTGAATGTTTAAAGCAGTGACGGTTCCGGTTTCAAAAGCACCATAACCAAAACAAAATAGACTAGAATACAACACTGCGTAAATGCGTCTAACGCTGAGAGGTTTTCCACAAAACCAACCAAAATTGTTCGAAAAAAATAAAGCAAAGCATGAATACAATTAATTGAAACGATTCGCTGCACCCGTGACCTAGAAACGATAACGTATTTTTTTAGGATTGCTTTCTTATGTAACTTTAATGTTAACTCTAACCTGTTCCTTTGATTTAGTTTAGTGACTCAGACGTAAGTATCTATGAGTTTTGAAAGTGTTATACATATTAATTACTGCTATTATTAGACCCAAGAATCCGATTCCCGACATCCCCTCTACCCAGAGCAGACTAAAGAGCCGTAAAAGCTTCCTACGGTCCACCCAGGCAATTCAAGACGTGCCACCTAAAGCCCGCAGCAAGCTATGGCAAGAGAGATGCCCACCACCTCACGACTTCTTGAAGCCACAAGAACACCTGGCTCCTGGTAGTGATCTGCGGTGGCCTATTTGGAAAGCCCTAAATCGATTGCGCACCGAAGTGGGCCGCTGTAAACATAATCTGGCAAAGTGGGGTATTATTGGTTCCTCTAACACTGAGTGCGAGTGCGGCGCTCCGGATCAAACAATGCCCCACCTGCTGGAGTGTCCCAGATGTACTCATACATGCACCCTTGACGACCTGAACAGCGCCTCTGCCGCTGCAATAAACGTGGCTACCTACTGGACCCAAACCTGTTAAGATGGAAGTAGAATCGATACGAGAAGAAGAACTGCTATTATGTACAACCAAATAGTTTTCTTTGGCCTTAATAAAGCTGTTTATCTACTTGTGGTGTAAGTGGTGGTTATCCAAAATTAACGTCACCGGTCGATGCGATGACTAAAGAGTCAATGTGGCGACGTAGGGGATGTCTAAGGCAGCGTCCTAATTGGCAACGATCATACGATCGAACGATGCGTTTTCGTCGCACGACGAAATTAAACACACTAATTTCCCATTTAAAATATTTTTTTTCGCTTAAAAACTATCGTTTTTAAACATTTAACTGTTTTCGTGCGATTACTTGTAAGATCTATTAGGACACATAAAAGAAATTGTGTGTTTAATCCCGTCGTGCGACGAGATCGCATCGATCGTACGATCATTGCCAATTAGGACACCACCTAATGCAGTCAACGTCTATCAACTAAAATATTGATTAACTCGAAACAAAATACACCATGATGTGGAACATACTGCAGTCCACAACATTCTATTGGATAACGTTCCCATTTCTCCGTTACTTCTCGCTTCAATTACCAAATAACCTCAGGCAATACTGGTTTTGACAGCTTCATGTGAACTTGTGCCTATTCAACGATAGACATTGGAATTTTCATTGCTTTTAAACAAGACCACAAGATCGTCGATTTCAACATCAGTTACTATCAGATACTAGGTAACTAGGAGACTATTGTTGAGAACTCAAACTGCTCCTATTATCCAATCCTTGTCCTCTAAACAAACAATTTTGGAAACAAAATCAGTTTTAAAACCAAAATTACACGTTGTGTAGTCCAAAGCGGTACTAACGGTAATTATATCGTTTACAGGGCAGTGCTCTCAAAACCACAAATTACCATCATTTCGGTTGTACAAACCGCAGTTGATTACAGCTTGCTGCTTGCACTCAAGGACAACGTCTGAAAGGGACGCCCTTTCTATATTGCTGGTGGATCATAGTGGTTTTTGTTTGTCAATCTAAGGCATCAAAGCTTTGAAAGTGCATTCAGAGTAGACTGTCCCATAAGAGTGATGCGCTATATCCCCGTGTCGATACGAAAAGTTTCGCACAAGCGCTCTTTTTTATCCAAAACATTACAATATTGATGAATCCCAAAAATGGTAGCACAAAATAGACTATTTGTCCAGACTCAAGTCGACTGCTGAAAAGAAAACTCCAAAGACTCTACACTGAACCGAAAATGCATTTAGAAAGCTCATGCAATGATTTGAAATTTAATTTAAGAACAGAAACTAAATTAAAAAAACACACAAGAAAACTAATGGTCATCAGAAGATCAGACACCGAACAAAAAATAAAGTAAGTAAGAGAATTCTATACATAGACACTACACATACAAGACTAATCAAACTTGTGATGTTCAATGCTATTTAAGTCGTCAAAACTATTTTAAGAACAGACTAAGTAGTTGTAGTTTTTATTTCAATACAACTTGGCATAATACATAGAAAAACGTGTACGAAAAAAAAATGGGAGAAGAATGAGCAATTCATTTATACTAATAGATTTAGGAACTTGATGCTACCTGGATGAGGCTTGCACAGGACCGCGGAGATTGGCACAAGACAAGAGAGGCCTATACCCAGCAGTGGGTGAGTTTGGGCTGTGGATGCTGATGATGATGATGCTACCAGAGCTCTGACGGATAAGGTTAATTTGTAGTATCTATAGACCAAATTTTAGAGACATTCAAATCAAGAGAGAATGAAGTCAGGGGTTACGGATAAGGTTAATTTGGAGTATCTATAGACCAAATTTTGGAGACATTCAAATCAAGAGAGAATGAAGTCAGGGGTTACGGATAAGGTTAATTTGTAGTATCTATAGACCAAATTTTGGAGACATTCAAATCAAGAGAGAATGAAGTCAGGGGTTACGGAAAAGGTTAATTTGGAGTATCTATAGACCAAATTTTGGAGACATTCAAATCAAAAGAGAATGAAGTCAGGGGTTAATAATAACAGCCGGAAGGGTCGACCTCTTTCGTTCGAGGTTTGTCTGTGGATAGACTAGAAGTCCACCCCAACATAGTTGAGAAAAGGCTAAGCAGATGAGCGAGCAGTGGTTGTCAGTTTGTACGTCATGACGTTACCGTTACTACTGTTAGTAGGTAGCTATAGTTGTTGCCAATTAAGATCGCAATAGCGATCATTGCCCTTTCCCTAATATCTCTTCGTACGAACAAAATCAAATGAAGAACGGACCGTTTTTAAAAATAATGTTGAAAATCACGATAAATGACGATTTAAGACATGAACAGATATAGGTAACATAGAATAAATGTAGGTGGATCAATGACCGCTATTGCGAACTTAACTGACAGTAACAACTATAGCGCATAAATAGTCGATTTTACGAATTTTTCGCAATTCATATTATGACCTGGTAAAGTGGCCAGTTTAGACCCTCAGTAGAATTAACATTATTTTATGCATCACGCACGGCTGCGGTATAAAAATATAGGTAATCCATGTGATTATTGCGGATTTACAAAAGAACTCAATCTTCACTAATTGAACGACAATCTTCAAACGAATCGTAAGCAATTTATTCAACAGTATAAACACAATAATCGAAGCCCAATTTCGCTTTAAATACAAACCTTGCCTCTTAAACCTAACCAGTTTGACCTGAACGAAATATTCTCAAACCGGTTGCGCGGGTTGCGCCCACTTTCGATTTTAACATTTTATTTAACTTGAACCGAATCAGATGATCGTGTAGCATTTTCAAACAAAATAAACACCTTTGCTGATTTCCGAAGACCCCCGAAATATAATGCCGACGATAACCGAAGAAACGAACCGAAATGAAATTATTTCATTAGGCATGGTTCGATTGAGAAATGCCCGGAAGTAATTAAATTACAAATTATCGATTTCTATTCCGATGGGTCTGTTTTCAGAGAATCAGAACGATATGATACTGCAAATTCTACGGCTGATAATGAAGAAGTACCTAACCCGGAATAAGGTTAAGTTATGCGAACACGGAGCAAGTAAAATAAATGATAATACCTACCATGATGATTTTTTGATTAAACCAAAAGTTGCCTGCACGAATAACTGTCGCCAAACTATCGTAATTTCAACAAACATAATTCATTCGACAATGTAGTGGTAAAACAGCATAAAAGCACAATGTAACTGCAAAAATAGTAAAGTAAAAAAAAATACAATTATTGCTTTTGGGTGCAAACGGTACAATTGCACTTAATCTGACCCTGGAGCGTACAATTTTCCTTATCTTTGCTGGCTTATTGCCAAAGCCGGTACAGCTTTAGGCAACGGGCGAGCTCGTGTTCACAAATTCACTTTAACCCAAAACGAACTTCACAAATATCAGAACTCGGAAAATTTTGTTTAAAAGCAGCCATTTAAGGGAAACCATTTTACTTCTGCAACCCAATGACTTGGAAATAGGGCTTTCAATCCGGAGTTCCGGAGTTTCGTAACTCCGGAGTTTCGGAGCGATTTTAAGCATTTTTCAAATCCGGAGTTGAAATAGAACACCGGAGTTGAAACCGGCTTTCAAAAACCATGTAAACTTTATTTACAAAACGACGAAAACTTTAATTTTATTATAACTTGCCAAACAAATGTTTATTTTTTATGATTGTTGATTGTTTTAATATTTTATAATGCGTATTAGTTGTCTGTGACCCTGGTCTTTCAGCGGATTTCCTCATTTCGGATTTTATCGCACAAAGAAACTCCGAGCATAGCTCTCTCCATGGCTCGTTGTGTGATTCTAAGCTTTTCTAAGAGGCCAGCAGTTAAGGACCATGTCTCTGTGCCATATGTCATCACTTGCAACACACACTGGTTATTTATACACCCTCGTCTTAAGATACTGCGGAACTTTGGACGAAAAGATGTCGCGTAGTTTCCCGAACGTGGGCAGCGTTCGGGTTGGATTCTTCGGGCGACCTCTTTGTCGAATTTAGATCTAACTAGTTTAACAGTTTAAACAAAAACAACTTCGAGAGTATCGCTCCCAACAATTAGGTACCGGTACGGGTGGAACACGGACATTTGACATAACTTTCGTCTTGTCCACGTTCATTTTAAGACCCACCTGTTGAGAAACGTTACTCAGGTCCCTGAGCATTGTGTTAATATCCTCCAGCGATTCAGCCATGATGACTATATCATCGACAAAACGAAGGTGAGTGATATTTTTCCCATTGATCTGTCCCAGTCCAAGAGCTTGAAAACATCCTCCAATGCGTTCGTGAACAGTTTCGGAGAAATAACGTCTCCCTGTCTTACGCCTCTTTGCAATTGGATTGGTTTCGTTCTCTCGCCCTGTAATAGGATCGACATAGTGGCGTTTCTATACATACACTTCAGCATTTCGATATACCTATAGTCGATACGGCATCGCTGAAGACACTGTAACACCGCCCAGGTTTCGATTGAATCGAAGGATTTTTCATAGTCCACAAACGCTAGACATAATTGCCGATTGTTCTTCTCAGTCTTCTGAATAATCTGGCGGAGCGTATGGATGTGGTTCATGGTGCTGAAGCCTTTTCGGCAACCGGCTTGTTCGGGAGGGTGGAAGTCATAAAACCTGCGTTCGAGACGGTTCGTCATGAATGACCCTCGAGAGCTTCTCAGGAGTGAGACAGGTGTATAATTCTTCAATAGGGTGTTGTCACCTTTTTTTGAAGAAGAGCACTACCACACACCTGTGTCAAGCTTCTGGCGTAGTACCTTCGAGTAGGACGGAGTTAAACAACTTGTGGAGGACTAAAATCCGACATCTAGCTCTCAGAATATGCAAGTTGAAGTGGCAATGGGCAGGCCATACCGCTCGAAGAACGGACAACCGATGGGGAAGAAAGGTTCTCGAGTGGTGACCACGAACCGGAAGACGCAGCGTTGGTAGGCCTCCCACATGGTGGACCGACGACATCGTGAGAGTCGCGGGCAACCGGTGGATGTAAACGGCAGGCTGCCGTTCTTTATTGCGTTCTATGGGGGAAGCCTTTGCCCAGCAGTGGACATCTTATGGCTGATGATGATTAGTTGTCTATTATAACGTCTGTCTGCCAGACATTAAATTTTTAAATAAAAAATTTATTTTTCATTAAAAATTATTAAGTATTCTTGTCAAACAAACGTTAATTTGTAATGATTGTTGATTGTTTTAATATTTTATAATGCGTATTAGTTGACTATTATAACTTTTGTCTGTCAGACGGTAAATTTTTAAACAAAAACACTGATTCCTTAACAAATAAAACTTCTATTGATTAAAATAGAGGGCCTTTTTATTAATTTCAAAAAAAACTATCAACTCCGGAGCCAACTCCGGAGTTCCGGATTTGATTGCTCAACATCGTAACTAGCTCCGGAGTTGATAACTATCCGAGTTTGAAAGCCCTACTTGGAAATGCCGATAGCCCGATACCCCCAAGCGTAGATTAGATTTCCAAACCATTGGATTCCTGAACTAACCAATGGATAAGTTATGGATATTAGTATATCATTTGGAACTTAACCCTAAACGAGATCTACAGAAGCACGTGCAAGAAGTGGTAAACGAAAACCTAAAGATGAGGTAAAAATAAGTCAATAGGTTATTATGACCTTTAGACTCTAAACTTTAGAGCATAAAATGTTGAGCATCGAGATTATTCGAGAGGTCTGGTGACTGTGCTCGCGCGATGGCATAAGCTATTGGAAGACATGTGCTATCTAAAACCCAGACTGACCCCGCGTTATGATGTTCGTCCATTTCCTTAAGCAGTACAGGTTGATAGATAACGTTCATGCTATGGGCTTTTCCTTAGGAATGGCTACTATTCCTACTCCCAGGAACAATCTCTCCTAGCAATTGGACAAACGGCTAAGCTGTCTCAAGAGGTTTCCAAACATAGGTACGTTAACCTAACAAGATCTAGCGTAGTACCCTTGCACAATACATACACATCTTGCTTAAAGAATATTTATTATTCTGTGGCACTCAACGTGATTGCAGCATTGTTGGTAACTTGGTAGTAACATGGTCTATCCATTTGTGCAATCGTTGTCTGGGGGCTATATTTTAATCTTGGCTGATTTATTTTTAGACTACTTAAGTTGTTTTGGTTATGTAATGGCCAGGCTAATTTTAGGTTTGATGTAATCTGTACACCGTTTATCGCAAAAATGGTTATAATTATATGCCATTTGCGGAAGAAACATCTGGAAGTTTTTAATTAAGAATACAGGCATAATTGTCTATGATTCTTAATAATTCTAGCGTCACGCGTAGGTCTGCAGAAGAGCTCTTTGTCCAAAAGTCCAGACCAAAGAGTTGATCTACACTTTTGCAAATTATTGAAATTCTTCAATTCGAAAGAGATATCGCGGCCCCGATACACAAAGGCACAAAAAGGTAGTCTTGCCCTCATTGCATTATAGCTGTCCACGATACTAAATTGAAAAGCCTTTGATCCTTAACCAGCTCTTCAAACCACAGCTAATTGGTTCAGACATCAAATTAAAACTTTACATTCTCCCGGGATAAGCTATTGTGGTCCTTCGCTCTCACCAAATATGATTCGTTATAGTTTGACCTACTTATATAAATCTGAGTATCGATTGAGTCTATCTAGACTACTGTAGGACGTTGACCTCCGGATGCACAGCCTGTACCATCCATTCTGCAAAATGATATAATGGACGCGAAAGCAAGTATTTCTATCTCGATTGCATTTACGAATTAAGAGATTTTGATATTAGGCACACAGGTAGTCTATGACCGGGGTTAGGACCATCATCTGCCTAGCTTTGTCCAAAATATTGGGAGAAGCCAAAGGCACTTGATCTCCCCGTCATTGCGATATTTTTTTTGTTCTAGCTAGACCATACCTCGGAACCTTCTAATTACAGAAATATTAGGGGTCAAAGTTCCAAATTTTTTAAAGTTTCTTTAAAATACAATTTTTAATTTTATAACTTTACTTTAAATACCTCCACGACCCCCGTAATATTCAATGCACTCGTCAGCACAATTGTTTGAGTGCGCCACATTAGGTCGAAGCTACACTAATGAAGCACGCCACCCAATGCACAATCACGTTTCAGTGCCCCAGAGGCTGAAAAGTCGTAAAAGTTTTTTTGGGTGCATTAACAATACTAGTCCAGCTATTAGCAATGCCGCCACAGCAAGACGAGAGCTCTGGCGGGACCTGTTTAAGCCCCAGACATGATTTGCCGTGGCCGACTTGAAAATCTCTAAATAGACTCCGAACCCAAGTCGCCCGTAGCCAAAGGCAATCTCTTCAGATGGGGGTTCATAGACGGTCCTGATCTCAAGTGTGTATGCGGCGTATCTCCACAGACAATGGCCTACCTTCCATCTTGCGCTGCATGCCCTGACACCTGCACACTTGACGATCTAATGACTGCATCAGCGAGCGGAGTTCGCATAGCTGAATATTGGGCCAAATTAATATAATTTATTTAGTGACGATTTGCCATCGACACGCTAAGAAGAAGATTATGTCCTACCGTAAAACTAATTTTTTCCCACAATAATTACAATTATTGCGTAGTGTTGCTTTACCTGCTTACCACAACTGAATTTTTATTTACAAACTTCAATTCACAGAACTAAAATAGTTGGGTACAGAGGTACAGAACTCTTGGTTTACGGGTTTGTGAAGGGCCCGTAGCACATAGCAGCATCGACAATGTGGAACTACGCTGCGAAGGACAGCATGCAAGCATGGAAAAATGTGATTCCGTGTTAACAGATGTGGTTCAACCCTAGAAAAAGTAGCAAAGTTACTCAACTAGGTAGGTAATCTAATTAGTGGTTTCAATGTATGCAACACAGTACAATGACTTGTAGTCTTAGTATATATAATTAAATACATTACACTTAGTTTAATGTACAAGTGACGTAAATAGTAGTTTCTATTGGAAATGGTTCAGAGGTCAGAGGTTGAAGTTTTCAGACTTTGATTAACTATTCATTTGAAACTAAGAAATTTGTGAATGATAATGACCTAGTTACATTGATTTTTTTCATGGAAATAGCTTTCACGAGTGTTGTGAAACAACTAGTGTTACCAATGGGTACCGCATTACCTAGTACTAACTGGGTTGTGAAGGTAAGAGAGGCAGTCGCTACATGTAAAATACTGGTATTTAGCTGAATCCGGTAAAATTAGAAGCAAACCCCAACTCCCCAACATATAGTTCGGTAAAGGTTAGGCAGATGATAATGAGTGCTGTAACTTGAATTCACGATGTCAGCAATGTATGATAGAGAAACCCAAATCAAAATCGATATCACAGTTTAAAAGCTTTATCCGGAGTACGGATACAATGCAGACAAGCGCTATTGGGCGTTTCCAGCAAATTCTCCGTCGAGAAAAATACATTTAATGTTAAATCTGTATAAGTTCCATCTCAACCCTCATCTCTGTTAGTTCAACTGTTTGTTGTTTGGTGGATCGATGTACAAAATGTTTGTTCCTGAATGAATGATCTTTTTTGATTTATTTACTGCTTTTCAAAAGCAACACAAGGTATAACACAAAATACGCCATCACCATTATATTATATCTTCATCTTATATCTCTATTAGCTCTCATTTGCTTTAGTTCTGTCCATTCAACGATTCTTCTTCTGTCTGTGTTATGTTATTCGCTTCCGTTCTCTATTAGCCCAACCATATTTCCTAGTCTCTTTCTGCCACTCTGTCAATCAACATCATCTGTCTAGCCTTTTCCCAAAAACTGTTAGAGTCGGCTTCCATTATAGCTGGATGCAGCTGAATACCAGTAATTCCTTCAAAATCTATCACATCACATTATTATTCTTCAATTTATGAATCCCACTCTTAATAACTGAAATAAGCCGGTGCATCAAAATGATATGATACAATAATATACCAATGACGGCGCTACGCCGGCCGACACGTTTTGGAGGTTATCGACTTAAACGGGTAAAATTCCACTCTTAGCGCGCATCGAACTGCTTTGCTTTGGCGTATTTTTTGTTTGATATTGATTTCGAAGCCCTTTATAAAGTTGATTTTTCATTTTTAACTGTCATAATTCCTCTTTGCAAATTGAAGTTTTTTTTCGTTTTGTTACTCTGGGTTTCCATTTATGGGATTCTGGGGCTAATGGGGCTCCGAATGCGTGCCCCTATGACTTTACGGATATAATTATAATAATTAAAACGTTCTAAGATAGAAAAAAGCAGGCGGTCCCACCTGATAGTAACTGATTACCATTGCTTATGGAGATCTCCAGAGGTATAACATTATTGCAGTATTACTTCTCTGGACAAGCTTTTTCACTTAGAGCTTTGATACTAGAACTGGTGTGTAATGCGATAACTCCTAAATTACCCTTTTATCGATTGGGAAATCATCGAACAACTCCTCTATCTTATAAAAGGAGGGCTTTATTTTGCCGAAAAGGACCACGCATGCCCAAAAACGCTATTTCCATAACAAGTCCTTATCAAAAACGAAACAAAATCCCATCCCGTTCAATTCATTTGCGACTCGTGATATGAAGCCCAAGGTTATCAAGTACTTGCATACATAAAATTAATAAAAAAACAGTTAATTAATAACAAAACTTTGGACCAGTCTCGCTCTGTAGTCAGTACTACAGACAGTCACGCATATAATATACAATTAAGACAAATATAATAGATAGTCATTGATCGAAGTAGTCTGATGAGAATCGTGTACTGTGCAATCAGAGACAGCTAAAATTCTAAGCAGTGGTGAAGGCGAGCGTTTTGGGGAATGTTTTAGTAGTTTTTGACGTTCTGAAATGAACTCTGTTCGTGTCTGAGTCGGTATGATCAGCCCCAGTTTCCGAGTATTCTGATTACCATGAGAACATACAGATAAATATCACGTAAAACGGCAAAATAGCCGCAAATTATCGTATGCCTGAAAGTTTTTCAAAAGCATCCCAGTTCTTTAAAACAAACAATCTGCTCTCGCTGACAGCAAAAAATCAAGAAGTTAGCAATGAATGCCATGAGCAGAGTATGCGTATTTTTTTGGAAGCCTGAATTTAATTTGAAACATGAAAATAGAGGAAACATTACATAGACTAGTTTGAACTGTATAATTTACAAGATTTTGCAGTACACGTACGATGTGCCAACACCTTGAATTTAGTGATAAATAAGTAACTGCATGCTTGCCTTGACCTCGATGGAAACTTGATACTTCAATTTTGGTGTTTCTTGCCAAATACGACCAGTTATTTTATAAGGCGTCCCTGATATTGGCTTGTACATTGAGTGAGACATGTTACTAGGTGTTGTATAGCTGAAAAGCACTGCTGGATAAGTACTAAAAATTTCAACAGAATGCAGAACTTATTTATAATGCCATACTTTCGCAGTGTTTACTCATATTGACAAATATATTTTATTTTGCAAATAGGTTTTTACCTGTGGTTTTTACGAACTCTTTCAAGTCATGTCATATTTTAAAACTAGATGAGGCCTTTGTTTCGTATCTGACTGCTCTTAGAAGAAACAGCCGAAACAAACTCAGAGGTCTATTTTAAGGTCCAGAACTCCAGACATAATCTTGGTATACTCACATGAGGGATATGGGCCCCAATATCATCCTGCGCTGTGTGGCGAGCAGACTCGATTGTCTATATGTGAGTCGCTGCTGCAAGCTGTCCACATCTGTGATATGTGTGTGGCAGTGACTCACATGTATTCATGGTTTTAGGTTAAGCGATTAGAATAGGATTACTAACATAGAAATAAGGAAAATTGTTACTACCACAATGAGTCAATGTTACTTGAAATATAGAGATAATATGCAGATTAGTGTCTGAGTCTCTGAGATGGTCTTTTAAAGAAAGAAAAGAACCACACAGATTTGAGTGGACCTGTCCAGTTAGTGGAAACATTAGTTAACGACGCATTACAAGTGAAAATTCACTACGTCAATGTGTCACTGACCAACTAAACTCACAAGTTACAATAAGTAAACTCCAACTTATAAAGAATAATTGTATTCCCCATCTTTGCTTTACTTCAACAGACACAGCTTCACAAATAAAAATATAGCAATAACACGCACTACGTGCTCCAATCCCTTTCATTTTAAAATTTGCAAATTGCGCGTTTAAAACGTCACACTCTAAAATTCTATTTTTATAACACAATAAGTACAAAAACTGCGGCCAAATGTGCACTACTATTTTTAATGGCCCAACTTTGTTCAGAGCGGTGTGAAATAAAAAACCGTTGCCTGTTCACTATTACCTATGTACTAACACAGTATTTCAACTTTGAACAAATGACCGAAATCGGCTCAAAGGCACGTGCAAAGCCTTTACATTAATTCTAAGCATACTTCAGCCGCTGTATTCACATCATTTCAGCCATAAGACGTCCACTGCCGAACATAGACCTCTCCTAAGTGTCGCCACATTGACCGGTCCCGTGCGTCTCGCATCCAGCAAATCCCCGAAACAATCACCAGATCATGGCCGCAACCTTCGCCAGGTCATCATATTGACAAACACTTCGATTCGATTTCGATTCGACAAGTCAAGTTGGCATTACGAAAGTGAGCGACATAGACAAAGAACTTTTCAAAAAAATAGTAGCATTTGTGAATACGGGGACAGGTAACAGGAGGTCTACTCCCTAAGCACGGAACCTGTAGTTTCGGCCGAAGTTACGGGCGTTTCCTACTCTGAATCACTCAAGACAAGACAAGACCTAAAGATTAGTTAGGGACCTAAACAAAACAAATACAAAAATCGCCACACTGTTCCCAAACCACTGCAACTCGAAACGGCTACTACCAGAAAAATACCAAGACAATGAAGCTCGACAATTTCCAGATTAACTAATTTTTCTGTCTACCACGATTGGACAGTTGTCCCTACTCCCGATGTGTTTTGAAACACATGAATCCGACAATAATAGGGAATATCGAAGTTTTAAGGTACTTTGAGACGGTCTCATATCTTCGTTGACTGACCAGTGGTAACCCCGTAAAAACCGGTGTGTGATTCCAGGCCTAGTTAGTTTGGCCCTGTGGACGGTGAGTAATGAGCTAGTTCACCGTCCGTCGTCTTAATTATGACGACGACAGGCCGTGTCGCTCTCGACGGCGCATTCGTGTTGCACGCACGCCGTATAGAGATATCAGCATCATTGCAGGGGTCCGCAAAAGCCGACGTCTGTCAGGGCTGCGGGTTGTTCGAAAGAGATACTTCTGCCCCGGGCACAAAGGGCTAAGTAGCAAACATCGGTGGTTTTTACTAAGTAGAAGTCTGACACTCCCTTTCGCTCCACCCAGAGCGGGAGGAGACATTTGATGAACAAAAAAGGCCTAGTTTACTGATTTTCTTTATACAGTCCAACCACCATTCTACGTCGAAACAAATTAATGTAATATTTAGATTATGCAAACACGCAACACCGTAAAACGAACAAAAAACATAGATCCGTTGCAATCACTTACATAATTCTAAATAGTGAGCGGCGCTAGATCTTTTTAGAAGATTACGCACTAAATACTTAATGCAAATATAATGACCTGACTTGGATTCGAATAAAAAACATTGTCACTGTGTTGTGTTTTCAAAACAATTGCGTCGAGTAAAGGAATTGAAGACTGAACAAGTTTATGGCCCGGTTTCCACCAAAGCGGAGAGGAGGGGAGAGATAGGAGATGTGCGGAAATCGGCCAATCATACTAGTTAAAATTTACATAGATGTAAATTTTAACTAGATGATTGGTCGAATAGGGGATCGGACTGAGTCATAAAAATAATATGATTCTGTTTAGTCCGTCAGTTAGATTATCGAAAAATATTGGATACGTGTTTTTTGTTTTAACAAATTAATGAAAATTGACGATGATAAAAAGCGTCGTGACGTCATTTGTGGGTTAAAAATGTACTGACATGTAACGTTTTCGAGGAGTTCACGAGTTTCCGAAGCACTGTATCGTCTTCATTTTATGTTAATGTGAAAAAAGAAAAAATAGGTGTTCAATATTTTTTTGGAAATCTATCTGACGGACTAATTAGTTTTTTTTTGTCCGATCCCCTATTAGACACATCTCCTCTTCGCTCTGCTCGCCTTCGATTTGGTGGAAACCGGGCCTAAATAGGAGAGATGGCTTAATCTTTCTCTATTCAATGAAGAATCATTTTGATGGTGTGTCTAAGCACAGTGACGCTTTCTCTCCCACCTTTGTTCTCCCAATGATGTGTAATAATGTGTATGTCTCCACTTTTGGCAGTTTTGTGTGGCCGGAAGAAACTGCATAGACAAGAGGTAATCTAGCTTCTTCCGGCCATTTTAATGAGATCGTCTGTCTGCCTAGTTGGTTGTCTTCGCACATTCCTTCTTTCCATAGTGACTTAGGCATAGCAAATGCATAATGGTATACATGCAAAGAGAACCAGACTATCTAATTGTTATTCAAAGATGATGGGCGTGCCCCAAGGTTAAATTTTCGGCCCTTTCCTATTTCTTGTCTACATTAATTATCTCCCTATATGATTTCCAAATTATAGGACATAATTCTATTTGCTGATGGCATGGCACTTCGCTAATATTTAAAAATAGATAAAAACGTTACGGATGTCTTACATATCAACGAAAGTCTAACTGTTCTCTCGAAATGGTTCGCAGGTAACAATCTTTTACTGAATTGGACCGAAATTCAAACACATCTGGAGACCATTCATACGTACTAAGGCCTGTGACTCAGCAATGCGATCATTACAGGCTGTTTATGTTTATTTTACCTTCAAATCTCTCAAAAACGAAACATCCCCAATAAGGGATCGGACAAAAAAAAACTAATTAGTCAAAAACATAAACAAACAAAAACATTCTGTAAAAAACTAGCCAAGTCTCGATGGAGCTGCTTGTTTATCTCTATAAAGTAATGAAATCTAGACAAAGTCGTGCCAAGTCTAAGGTTCCTTATTGCGATTTTTCTTTATTATTATAGTTAATGTTGTGTGACTTGGCCGTTGTTCGTTTCGTTTAGTTCGGTCATTTTTCTACTTGGCGTCCAATTACCAATACCATTATGGGTTATTATCTCGCTTAACAATCATAGGTAGTTACAACAGATATAACATTACGTATAAACTAAATTGACTTGTACCCACTTGACTAACGTATAAAGAATGTTCAACGGCCAAGACACACAACAATAACTATAATAATAAAGAAATCGCAATAAGGAACCTTAGACTTGGCACGACTTTGTCTAGATTTCATTACTTTATAGAGATAAACAAGCAGCTCCATCGAGACTTGGCTAGTTTTTTACAGAATGTTTTTGTTTGGATAATTATAATAATTAAAACGTTCTAAGATAGAAAAAAGCAGGCGGTCCCACCTGATAGTAACTGATTACCATTGCTTATGGAGACCTCCAGAGGTATAACCTTATTGCTCTGGACAAGCTTTTTCACCTTGAGCTTTGATACTATAACTGGTGTGTAATGCGATAGCTCCTAAATTACCCTTTTATCGGTTGGGAAATCATCGAACAACTCCTCTATCTTATAAAAGGAGGGCTTTATTTTGCCGAAAAGGACCACGCATGCCCAAAAACGCTATTTGCATAACAAGTCCTTATCAAAAACGAAACAAAATCCCATCCCGTTCAATTCAGCAACTCGTGATATGAAGCCCAAGGTTATCAAGTAGGTACTTGCATACATAAAATTAATAAAAAACAGTTAATTAATAACAAAACTTTGGACCAGTCTCGCACTGACTACAGACAGTCACGCATACAATTATTATTAAGACAAATATAATAGATAGTCTGATGAGAATCGTGTACTGTGCAATCAGAGACAGCTACAATTCTAAGCAGTGGTGAAGGCGAGCGTTTTGGGGAATGTTTTAGTAGTTTTTGACGTTCTGAAATGAACTCTGTTCGTGCCTGAGTCGGTATGATCAGCCCCAGTTTCCGAGTATTCTGATTACCATGAGAACATACAGATAAATGTCACGTAAAACGGCAAAATAGCCGCAAATTATCGTATGCCTGAAAGTTTTTCAAAAGCATCCCAGTTCTTTAAAACAAACAATCTGCTCTCGCTGACAGAAAAAATCAAGAAGTTAGCAATGAATGCCATGAGCAAAGTATGCGTATTTTTTTTGAAGCCTGAATTTAATTCCAAACATGAAAATAGAGGAAATATTATACTAGTTTGAACTGTATAATTTAGGTACAAGATTTTGCAGTACTACGTACGATGTGCCAACACCTTGAATTTAGTGATAAATAAGTAACTGCATGCTTGCCTTGACCTCGATGGAAACTTGATACTTCAATTTTGGTGTTTCTTGCCAAATACGACCAGTTATTTTATAAGGCGTCCCTGATATTGGCTTGTACATTGAGTGAGACATGTTACTAGGTATTGTATAGCTGAAAAGCACTGCTGGATAAGTACTAAAAATTTCAACAGAATGTAGAACTTATTTATAATGTACTTTCGCAGTGTTTACTCATATTGACAAATATATTTTATTTTCCAAATAGGTTTTTACAAACTCTTTCAAGTCATGTCATATTTTAAAACTAGATGAGGCCTTTGTTTCGTATCTGACTGCTCTTAGAAGAAACAGCCGAAACTCAGAGGTCTATTTTAAGGTCCAGAACTCCAGACATAATCTTGGTATACTCACATGAGGGATATGCAGATTAGTCTCTGAGATGGTCTTTTAAAGAAAGAAAAGAACCACACAGATTTGAGTGGACCTGTCCAGTTAGTGGAAACATTAGTTAACGACGCATTAAAAGTGAAAATTCACTACGTCAATGTGTCACTGACCAACTAAACTCACAAGTTACAACAAGTAAACTCCAACTTATAAAGAATAATTGTATTCCCCATCTTTGCTTTACTTCAACAGACACAGCTTCACAAATAAAAATATAGCAATAACACGCACTACGTGCTCCAATCCCTTTCATTTTAAAATTTGCAAATTGCGCGTTTAAAACGTCACACTCTAAAATTCTATTTTTATAACACAATAAGTACAAAAACTGCGGCCAAATGTGCACTACTATTTTTAATGGCCCAACTTTGTTCAGAGCGGTGTGAAATAAAAAACCGTTGCCTGTTCACTATTACCTATGTACTAACACAGTATTTCAACTTTGAACAAATGACCGAAATCGGCTCAAAGGCACGTGCAAAGCCTTTACATTAATTCTAAGCATACTTCAGCCGCTGTATTCACATCATTTCAGCCATAAGACGTCCACTGCCGAACATAGACCTCTCCTAAGTGTCGCCACATTGACCGGTCCCGTGCGTCTCGCATCCAGCAAATCCCCGAAACAATCACCAGATCATGGCCGCAACCTTCGCCAGGTCATCATATTGACAAACACTTCGATTCGATTTCGATTCGACAAGTCAAGTTGGCATTACGAAAGTGAGCGACATAGACAAAGAACTTTTCAAAAAAAACCGGCCAAGTGCGAGTCGGACTCGCGCACCGAGGGTTCCGTAAAAAAAATATATTATGTGATGTAACTAAAAATTTATGGTTTTCGTAATTATTCCTTTATCTATGCTATAAGACGTTGCTTCGTACCAAATTTCAAGATTCTGAGTTCACGGGAAGTACCCTGTAGGTTTTGATTCCCTTGCGAGTGTCGAAAATTTGCGGCATAAACGGGAGTATCTTGATGTAACTAAAAATTTATGGTTTTCGTAATTATTCCTTTATCTATGCTATAAGACGTTGCTTCGTACCAAATTTCAAGATTCTGAGTTCACGGGAAGTACCCTGTAGGTTTTGATTCCCTTGCGAGTGTCGAAAATTTGCGGCATAAACGGGAGTATCTTTTGATCGCGTTGACTTAGAAGTTTGATTTTTTCACAGCTCCAAGAGACCATAGACTTGAGTATTTGATATGAATTTCAGCTTGATACCTCCACGCGTTCCTGAGAAAAAAGGTCTTGACAGACAGACAGACGGACAACAAAGTGATCCTATAAGGGTTCCGTTTTTTCCTTTTGAGGTACGGAACCCTAAAAATAGTAGCATTTGTGAATACGGGGACAGGTAACAGGAGGTCTACTCCCTAAGCACGGAACCTGTAGTTTCGGCCGAAGTTACGGGCGTTTCCTACTCTGAATCACTCAAGACAAGACAAGACCTAAAGATTAGTTAGGGACCTAAACAAAACAAATACAAAAATCGCCACACTGTTCCCAAACCACTGCAACTCGAAACGGCTACTACCAGAAAAATACCAAGACAATGAAGCTCGACAATTTCCAGATTAACTAATTTTTCTGTCTACCACGATTGGACAGTTGTCCCTACTCCCGATGTGTTTTGAAACACATGAATCCGACAATAATAGGGAATATCGAAGTTTTAAGGTACTTTGAGACGGTCTCATATCTTCGTTGACTGACCAGTGGTAACCCCGTAAAAACCGGTGTGTGATTCCAGGCCTAGTTAGTTTGGCCCTGTGGACGGTGAGTAATGAGCTAGTTCACCGTCCGTCGTCTTAATTATGACGACGACAGGCCGTGTCGCTCTCGACGGCGCATTCGTGTTGCACGCACGCCGTATAGAGATATCAGCATCATTGCAGGGGTCCGCAAAAGCCGACGTCTGTCAGGGCTGCGGGTTGTTCGAAAGAGATACTTCTGCCCCGGGCACAAAGGGCTAAGTAGCAAACATCGGTGGTTTTTACTAAGTAGAAGTCTGACACTCCCTTTCGCTCCACCCAGAGCGGGAGGAGACATTTGATGAACAAAAAAGGCCTAGTTTACTGATTTTCTTTATACAGTCCAACCACCATTCTACGTCGAAACAAATTAATGTAATATTTAGATTATGCAAACACGCAACACCGTAAAACGAACAAAAAACATAGATCCGTTGCAATCACTTACATAATTCTAAATAGTGAGCGGCGCTAGATCTTTTTAGAAGATTACGCACTAAATACTTAATGCAAATATAATGACCTGACTTGGATTCGAATAAAAAACATTGTCACTGTGTTGTGTTTTCAAAACAATTGCGTCGAGTAAAGGAATTGAAGACTGAACAAGTTTATGGCCCGGTTTCCACCAAAGCGGAGAGGAGGGGAGAGATAGGAGATGTGCGGAAATCGGCCAATCATACTAGTTAAAATTTACATAGATGTAAATTTTAACTAGATGATTGGTCGAATAGGGGATCGGACTGAGTCATAAAAATAATATGATTCTGTTTAGTCCGTCAGTTAGATTATCGAAAAATATTGGATACGTGTTTTTTGTTTTAACAAATTAATGAAAATTGACGATGATAAAAAGCGTCGTGACGTCATTTGTGGGTTAAAAATGTACTGACATGTAACGTTTTCGAGGAGTTCACGAGTTTCCGAAGCACTGTATCGTCTTCATTTTTTGTTAATGTGAAAAAAGAAAAAATAGGTGTTCAATATTTTTTTGGAAATCTATCTGACGGACTAATTAGTTTTTTTTTGTCCGATCCCCTATTAGACACATCTCCTCTTCGCTCTGCTCGCCTTCGATTTGGTGGAAACCGGGCCTAAATAGGAGAGATGGCTTAATCTTTCTCTATTCAATGAAGAATCATTTTGATGGTGTGTCTAAGCACAGTGACGCTTTCTCTCCCACCTTTGTTCTCCCAATGATGTGTAATAATGTGTATGTCTCCACTTTTGGCAGTTTTGTGTGGCCGGAAGAAACTGCATAGACAAGAGGTAATCTAGCTTCTTCCGGCCATTTTAATGAGATCGTCTGTCTGCCTAGTTGGTTGTCTTCGCACATTCCTTCTTTCCATAGTGACTTAGGCATAGCAAATGCATAATGGTATACATGCAAAGAGAACCAGACTATCTAATTGTTATTCAAAGATGATGGGCGTGCCCCAAGGTTAAATTTTCGGCCCTTTCCTATTTCTTGTCTACATTAATTATCTCCCTATATGATTTCCAAATTATAGGACATAATTCTATTTGCTGATGGCATGGCACTTCGCTAATATTTAAAAATAGATAAAAACGTTACGGATGTCTTACATATCAACGAAAGTCTAACTGTTCTCTCGAAATGGTTCGCAGGTAACAATCTTTTACTGAATTGGACCGAAATTCAAACACATCTGGAGACCATTCATACGTACTAAGGCCTGTGACTCAGCAATGCGATCATTACAGGCTGTTTATGTTTATTTTACCTTCAAATCTCTCAAAAACGAAACATCCCCAATAAGGGATCGGACAAAAAAAAACTAATTAGTCCGTCAGATTTTTTTTTCACATTAACAAAAAATGAAGACGATACAGTGCTTCGAAAACTCGTGAACTCCTCAAAAACGTTACATGTCAGTAAATTTTTAACCCACAAGTGACGTCACGACGCTTTTTATCTTCGTCAATTTTCATTAATTCGTTAAAACAAAAAACACGTATCCAATATTTTTCGATAATCTAACTGACGACGGACTAAACAGAATCATATTTTTTTGACTCAGTCCGATCCCCTATTGTAATAAACTAGCAACTTGGCACGCAATCGAATGGATTTAATATTGGTTTGATGCCTCAAGCTAACTGGATCTTATTTGTGTCGATGATTCCCATTGTTATTTTATTAGACGGTGCTGGTAGTGGTTTTGGACAGGTCCCTTAGAGTGCAGGCGGGGTTACACAAAGAACAGGTCAGGAGGTGGGTCATGGTTCGGGAAAACACTCCGGAGTCGCACTCAGCTAACTAGATTACAATACATAACCTACTCAATGTCAAAATCAAAGACTGTTCCACTTAGTTTTTTTTTCATAACGCTTGCCCGACAATGCATTTACTTAAGCCCATTGTGGTTCTCTCCCACGCACCACACAATAGGAATGATTTGCAAATGTGGATGAGCTGTTCTGTAGCGTTCGGGCTCTAGATAGGTACTATAGCTCTAGTTCCCACTGGCTCGGACTCGGATGTTGGAGAATATGGTCTTATTAGACGGTGAATACGATTCACATATGCTATGTCTTCTAACTGTAAAGAGTGTGATTGTGAACCAATTAGCAGTTACGCCAGTTACCCAGAATCAAAACCTTATCTTGATAACCCATTTGAAATTTGATTCGTATCTAGCCGTTCATATTTATTAGGGTCTTACCAAAGAGTTCTGAATTCGAACGCCTTTCACCTATTTTTACTTTCACTCCAAGTAGGTAAATAGGCTATCTATAAAAATCTAGATGATCTACGTAAAGATAATTTCGTGAGAGTGGCATACTTTCGAGAACCGAGGAGGAATCAATTACTCTAAGGCTGAGGCTACAGTAGGCAGCGATTTGCGATGCGACTGGAAGAGCGATTTTTTTTGAACTGAATTGAATTGATGGACGGTGTAGCCATATACGTGAGCATTCATTTACTTGTTTTAATCGCTCATGTGTCGCAGGTCGCGTCGCGGCCTAATGTAGCCTCAGCCTAAGGATAAGATGATGAGGCTAAGAATAGTCCCGTCGGGGCTGCGGTTTGTTCGAAAGAGAAACCTCGGCCTCGACATCACAAAGGGCTAAGAAGGAACATGGGTGGTTTTTAGTCAGTAGAAGTCTAAAATTAGTTCGTGAGGATAGTGCTTATAATTGCTAGCATGACAAAAACTACCCTTCTGGTACTCGGATATTATAAACTTTCGTAAGTTAAATAATAGGTCTTTACCTATGTAATTGGAGATTCTCTAACCGGCATTTTCAGATTTAATTATCTGTGGATTGGCGCGTAATTAAATTCAAATAAATTTTATTCGAAAGACGTGTTAAAATAATTTCAAATTCAGTCATTTGTTTTTTGATAGTTTTTTGTTTTTGTGAAATTGTGGTAGTTTTTGGCGCCATGGATAAACTGCAAATTCGTACAATTTTCGAATATGAGTTCATACGTGGAAATACCGCTGCGCAAACAACACGAAACATTAACAACGTGTAGGGGCTTAACACTACTTGCATACACACGGTCCATTACTGGTTCAATCGTTTTCAATCAGGAAATTTTGAGACGAAGAAGAAGCCTCGCGGTTGGCCGGTAAACATTATCGACAACGACGAATTGAAGGCGATAGTGGAAGCGGATCCAACTCAAACTAAGGCTGAGCTTACTGCAGGCCTTGGAGTTAGTGTCAAAACAACATTTGACTTGCGTCAAATTGGAAAGATAAAAAATCTAGATAAGTGCGTGCCACGCGAACTAAGCGACCATCAGCGAGATTTACGCGTCGAAGCATGCATAGCACTACAGAATCGGCATAGAAACGATGAAATTCTTAATCAAATTGTTACCTGCGATGAAAAGTGGATCCTGTACGACAACCGTAAGCGTTCGTCTCAGTGGGTGGACCTGGGTACATCACCTAATCAGTGCGCTACAAAAAAGATTACTCATAGGTAGATGATGGTGACTATTGGTGACTGTCTGGTGGACCAGTGCCGGACAGCTTCTTACCGAATGGCACAACAGTGACAGCAGATGTCTATTGCCAAGAATTGCAAGCAATGATGGAGAAGCTCGCAATTTAACAACCAAGAATAGTCAATCGTTCTTCCACATTGCTTCTCCACGACAACGCGCGAGATCACACTATACGAAAGACCATCGCAAAGCTACAAGAGTTACAGCTGGAAGCTCTTCGTCACCCACCGTACTTACCGGACCTTGCCCCAACTGATTTCTACTTTTTTCAAAATTTTGTCATTTTTTTAAGTGGTAAAAAATTCGACACCCGAGAGGCAGTACGAAACGCTTTCGCTGACTTCATCGCCTTCCGTCCGGCAGACTTCTACAGTAAAGAGATAAACAAACTGCCATCAAAATGGCAAAATTGTATAGATCATTTGGGCCAGTACTTTGATTAGCTGAAATAAAAAAAATATCAAAATTTTTATATTTTAAAATTCTCATACAAATCTCCAATTTCATTGGTAAATAAAGACCTAATATTATCAAAGGGTAAACGACCTACAAAGAGTACCTTCAAACCACACACTTGATCCACAAACCACAATAACTAGCAAATACTTGATCCACGTGTACATTTCATTTCACCAGATAGCAACGCTCTATCTGTCTCAGATACTACACTATCTTCATCATTAGCCGCTTGGCTATTTTCTTATCACTTATCATCATCACAAATTACAGTGTTTAACTCGAGAGCTCTCATGAGTTTTCATACTTGGATGGGAGAAAGCGCAAAATGCAATCGGTGTTTTCTGCGATCTCTCTAAAGCTTTTGATTGCGTACATCACGACACGCTTTTACGAAAACTGCGTCATTACGGTGTTCAAAATGAGGCCCTAAATGTGATAGATTCGTATATTTACAAAATAGATTCCAATGTGTAGACGTGAATGGCGCGAAATCTTCCGGGCTACCGGTTCGGCTAGGTGAACCTCAAGGTTCATTACTGGGTCCGTTTTTATTCTTGGTTTATATTAATGATCTGCCATATAATTTAAAGGGTTTTTGTAACGTTGTACTATTTGCAGATAATACCTCTCTTATCTTTAAAGTAGATAGGAATAGACACGATTTTGACGACGTAAACAGCGCGCTATCAATGGTCACGGATTGGTTCACAACAAACAACCTTGTTCTTAATGCCAAGAAAACTAAAATAATTAAGTTCGCTTTACCCAATGTTAGAAATCTAGGTCCCAATATTATCCTCGCCAATCAGGAGCTGGAAACTGCCGACTCTGCTGTATTTCTGGGCATAACAGTAGATTCAAAATTACAATGGGGTTTACACATATCAAGCCTAGCGGGAAGGCTAAGTTCAGCCGCATACGCCGTCAGAAAAGTAAGACAATTCACTGACGTTGATACAGCACGGTTAGTCTACTTTAGTTATTTTCACAGCGTTATGTCCTACGGTATTCTGCTGTGGGGCAAAGCTGCTGATATTCAAAATATATTTGTACTGCAGAAGCGAGCGGTTCGTGCAATTTATCAGCTGGGTGCCCGAGTTTCCCTTAGAGATTTTTTTTAAGGAGATTGGTATTCTCACGGTTGCTTCTCAGTACATCTTTGCCAACATTTTATATACTTATTAGACAAAATATCCACCTGTACACTAAAAACAGTGATATCCACAACTTTAACACTAGAAATAAGCATAAACTACGCGCTCTTTTTCACCGGCTTCACAAAGTTCACAATTCATTCGTAGGGCTCGGGATTACATTTTATAATAAACTGCCATCTTCTATTCTAGACTTGCCATTTAATGAGTTTAAAGCCAAAGTTAAATCTAATCTTTGTTTAAAAGCTTACTATTCTATTAACGACTACTTAGATGATAAGAATAGTTGGTCGCTGAGTTGAACACAAGACAATGGTGCCGATTCTCTTGTCACAAATTTCTCTAAACTAGACTAAAAATCATTAAAATTTAGTTTAATCCTGTCAAACGAAGTTTTCCATTCTGAAATTGACTAAAGTGACATAACTTAAATAGAAGTCTATAGTCTGACAGCACTAAGTTATTCAATTTAGTGAAAATGCCAATTTTGCTATTCTGAAATTGACGTTTTTCACCTAAAATTATGATTGTCAAACTAAATCAGACCATTTTTAATCGCGAATAAAAAGGTGTGGAATAAAATTAGTTGACATATACTAAAATTTACAAAACATATTTCTCTATTATTTTTCGAAAGTTTGGATGACTTTGAGTTAATTATGGAAGCTTAGGTGATTGCAGCTGTTGGCGATGCGGCAGAAAGGTAAGTTTAGTGGTATTTTATTAAGATACAATACAAAATGCATTCGTGAAAACTTACAAAGGATTTGTACTGAACATCTAATGTACTTGCTACATTATTAGTTGGAAAAGAAGTGGATAAATGCACTTCTCATAATCATAGCCACTTCCAGGCTCTGAGTATTATCTAATAGACACTTTCAAGAAAGAATTCATTTGGAAAGATTGCGAGACCAATCCAACCCATTCCAAATGGCAGAGGAGAAATTTAAAAAACTCTTTAGACTCCCTAGAGCGGAAGCACTTTATTTGGTGGATATGCTAAGGAATCCTCGGTTAGATGAAGGATTTATCCCCAAACACCGAAAGGTTAGAACAGTTTTGTGCAGTAATTCACTTGCATAAACAAGTTTTTAAGAATTTATAGTTTAGTCGAGTGGTATCTCACTTTTATTATATTTATGGGTGATCTAAACCTAGTCATTACATAATTGAGATCTTTCAGTCAAAAACCGCACGCCCCTCCACTAAAATTTCTTTACAAACATTTGAACGACCCACTGACCGAAAAGTGTATGCAACAAGCAGTGGCGCAACATGCATTTTTAGAATGAAAAATTTCTACCTACCTACCTGTATGATAATAGAACTCATTTGCAGATTCTAGCTGCACTAAATCTGTTTGCTCAAGGCAGTTATCAAACAGCTGTTGGGCAAGACAACTAACTTGACAACAACTTACAAGACAACTTAATTCTTCTGAAATCTAATTGGTTCACCCCTTAAAACACTCTGCCACCAAAGAACGGTGGAATTACTATATAGCTTTATGTGTATCTTTGCAGACGAAGAAGATATCGATGGCAACGAGGATAACGAGCAGAATGCTATTGTGGAGGAGCAGGATGCTATTGTAGAGGATCCTGGCGCAGACTTCCTTGCTGAAGCAAGGGAAATTCGGCAATTACTTGTCAATAATTTTAATTAAATTAAACATTTTATTTCTTTATTATTAAAATTTTAATTTTCTTATCACCTTATTTATTAATTAACCTATCCTTAACCTAAACAAATAAGAGTGGTGATTAGGTTTCTATCACAAATTGAAACCGCATATTCAGTTCATGTTTTGTATAAAAAAATAATTAACAAAATACAATAATCAACAAAATATGCCAAATATTTGCCTCTTCTCTACAGAGAAGGCACGAGCACTGATCACCACGCATGCTCAAGACGGGTTGGCGATTTCAGACTTATTAGGTATATTATAATAATTATAGTCCAGATTTCCTCACGGTGTTTTCCTTCCGACCTTCATTGAAATAAAAATGAGTAAATAAAAGAAAAATGTTCGTACATATTTTTTATTAATGTTATGTTTTAACTTTTGTACCACTGTATGCCCATTTTCTCTTGCCCGTTTTGCTGCAATATGTTGTTCGATAGAGCCTTTCTGTTATTTTGACACTTCATAAAAGAAAATCCAATCGATTTCAAAATTTTACGCAGGACTTCTAGGCTACATTTAAAATCCAGATCTGTTTTAGTGTGGTACCGAGTAAAAGAATTGAATTTTTTGTCGAATTGCACTTATTTATGTTGAAGTCATCCATTTCTTTCTTAGGACGGCCTGGTCTGTGTTTGCCTTCATCTACAATACGCCTCACTGTACTCTCAGATTTTCCTGAAAGAAAGATTAAAAAAAAGATGTAAGTAATAACAAATGGAAAATAGATAGCACTATTTTTATTTCAAACATGTTAAAACTTATTCATATTTAAAATCACCGGTAAATTTGATTACCCAAAAGTATCAAAAGTTAGCTAATTACATTTGCAATCTAACCTATAAAAAACCATATAACCTATAAATGCGCAATGTAAACAATGCTTATTTTAGTCATAAAATCGTATATTTAGTAAATTTGTGACTTCTGGTAGATAAAAAACAAACAATAACACGATTACATACCTGTCTTATCTGCTGTTCGAGTATAAATATCCAAATTTGTCCAGCTTGGTGTTCTAACAAACATCGCTGATATACTTTGAAATAATTTCCCGAGCTCCACTCCTATTTGTTTTCCTCATATTTAACACGTTTCTTCGAAGTTTTGTCGACGTAGATTTGAAAAACATTTAAAAATGCAAAAGGTAGCAAGATAGAATATTAACAAGTTGATGACAGACAGCCAAAGACATTTGATGTACTATGATTTAGTGTTACCCTACTTTTGAATAATCCATGGTATAATAATATAAATAATCTTAGTTCCTCAAACATTAATTTCTTGACTATACAGACAGACTGTACTTCATTAATGATTACTGGTTAATTATAAATATTTGATTTACCTCAGGTTTTTTTTTTGCAATTCAGATCATTTCGTTCACTTTCATTCAGCTTTTGTCTATGGTCTACTGCAATCTTGGTCTATGCTCTACTCAACTTAGCGAATGTCAAACTCGATTTTAGGTGTGTCAAAACTATATTTAAATTTAGAGAATCTTGTTTTCAGAATAACTTACCAAAACCAACTAACTAAAAATAAGAAATTTTAGTTTTAGTTTAGGTTAGTTCGGTGTACAAGAGAATCGGCACCAATGGTGCCGATTCTCTTGTCACAAATTTCTCTAAACTAGACTAAAAATCATTAAAATTTAGTTTAATCCTGTCAAACGACGTTAACCATTCTGAAATTGACTAAAGTGACATAGCTTAACTAAATTATAGTCTGACAGCACTAAGTTATTCAATTTAGTGAAAATGGCAATTTTGCTATTCTGAAATTGACGTTTTTCACCTAAAATTATGATTGTCAAACTAAATCAGACCATTTTTAATCGCGAATAAAAAGGTGTGGAATAAAATTAGTTGACATAAACTAAAATTTACAAAGCATATTTCTCTATTATTTTTCGAAAGTTTGGATGACTTTGAGTTAATTATGGAAGCTTATGTGATTGCCGCTGTTGGCGATGCGGCAGAAAGGTAAGTTTAGTGTTATTTTATTATGATACAATACAAAATGCATTCGTGAAAACTTACAAAGGATTTGTACTGAACATCTAATGTACTTGCTACATTATTAGTTGGAAAAGAAGTGGATAAATGCACTTCTCATAATCATAGCCACTTCCAGGCTCTGAGTATTATCTAATAGACACTTTCAAGAAAGAATTCATTTGGAAAGATTGCGAGACCAATCCAACCAATTCCAAATGGCAGAGGAGAAATTTAAAAAACTCTTTAGACTCCCTAGAGCGGGAGCACTTTATTTGGTGGATATGCTAAGGAATCCTCGGTTAGATGAAGGTTTTATCCCCAAACACCGAAAGGTTAGAACAGTTTTGTGCAGTAATTCACTTGCATATACAAGTTTTTAAGAATTTATAGTTTAGTCGAGTGATATCTCACTTTTATTATATTTATGGGTGATCTAAACCTAGTCATTACATAATTGAGATCTTTCAGTCGAAAACCGCACGCCCCTCCACTAAAATTTCTTTACAAACATTTGAACGACCCACTGACCGAAAAGCAGTGGCGCAACATGCATTTTTAGAATGAAAAATTTCTACCTACCTACCTGTATGATAATAGAACTCATTTGCAGATTCTAGCTGCACTAAATCTGTTTGCTCAAGGCAGTTATCAAACAGCTGTTGGGCAAGACAACTTACTTGACAACTTAATTCTTCTGAAATCTAAATAAGTGTATCTTTGCAGACGAAGAAGATATCGATGGCAACGAGGATAACAAGCAGAATGCTATTGTGGAGGATCAGGATGCTATTGCAGAGGATCCTGGCGCAGACTTCCTTGCTGAAGCAAGGGAAATTCGGCAATTACTTGTCAATAATTTTAATTAAATTAAACATTTTATTTCTTTATTATTAAAATTTTAATTTTCTTATCACCTTATTTATTAATTAACCTATCTAAGAGTGGCGATTAGGTTTCTATCACAAATTGAAACCGCATATTCAGTTCATGTTTTGTATAAAAAAATAATTAACAAAATACAATAATCAACAAAATATGCCAAATATTTGCCTCTTCTCTACAGAGAAGGCACGAGCACTGATCACCATGCATGCTCAAGACGGGTTCGCGATTTCAGACTTATTAGGTATATTATAATAATTATAGTCCAGATTTCCTCACGATGTTTTCCTTCCGACCTTCATTTAAATAAAAATGAGTAAATAAAAGAAAAATGTTCGTACATATTTTTTATTAATGTTATGTTTTAACTTTTGTACCACTGCACTGTATGCCCATTTTCTCTTGCCCGTTTTATAAAAGAATTGAATTTTTTGTCGAATTGCACTTATTTATGTTGAAGTCATCCATTTCTTTCTTAGGACGGCCTGATCTGTGTTTGCCTTCATCTACAATACGCCTCACTGTACTCTCAGATTTTCCTGAAAGAAAGATTTAAAAAAAGATGTAGTATCTAATGGAAAATACATAGCACTATTTTTATTTCAAACATGTTAAAACTTATTCATATTTAAAATCATCGGTAAATTTGATTACCCAAAAGTATCAAAACTTAGCTACTTACATTTGCAATCTAACCTATAAATGCGCAATGTAAACAATGCTTATTTTAGTCACAAAATCGTATATTTAGTAAATTTGTGACTTCTGGTAGATAAAAAACAAACAATAACACGATTACATACCTGTTATAGCTGCTGTTCGAGTATAAATATCCAAATTTGATAAAATTTGTCCAGCTTGGTGTTCTAACAAACATCGCAAGTCACATTGCTGATATACTTTGAAATAATTTCCCGAGCTCCACTCCTATTTGTTTTCCTCATATTTAACACGTTTCTTCGAAGTTTTGTCGACGTAGATTTGAAAAACATTTAAAAATGCAAAAGGTATCAAGATAAAATAATAACAAGTTGATGACAGACAGCCGATGACATTTGATGTACTATGATTTAGTGTTACCCTACTTTTGAATAATCCATGGTATAATAATATAAATAATCTTAGTTCCTCAAACATTAATTTCTTGACTATACAGACAGACTGTACTTCATTAATGATTACTGGTATACAATTTTAAATAAATATTTGATTTACCTCAGGTTTTTTTTTGCAATTCAGATCATTTCGTTCACTTTCATTCAGCTTTTGTCTATGGTCTACTGCAATCTTGGTCTATGCTTTATTCAACTTAACGAATGTCAAACTCGATTTTAGGTGTGTCAAAACTATATTTAAATTTAGAGAATCTTGTTTTCAGAATAACTTACCAAAACCAACTAACTAAAAATAAGAAATTTTAGTTTTAGTTTAGGTTAGTTCGGTGTACAAGAGAATCGGCACCAATGTTTGTTATTTGTGTTCTTTCTCCAAAATTAGTTTACTCAAGTTTACTGTTATGTTATGTATTTATTATTTTATTTTTACATTGTTTATTGTTATTATATACTTTTGTTTATTACTGATTGTGTCTGTAGTAAATCTTAAATTTAACTGACACCTTGCTATTGTATCGAGTCTGGTTCTTCTAACCAACCTAACAGACAGATGTGTGCTGGGGAGTTTGTTCCGCCACTTCTTCTTTCCAGCTAAACACTAGGAAGTGTCGATGGGTGGGCGTTTTTGGGGGACTGTCTTATAAAAATGTAAATACAGTGAAACCTGGTTAAATGTGTCTCAGATATCCAAATCTGTCTCATGGGACCCCAGTATGAGTTCCAGTTATAGAGGTTTCTCACTTATCCAAGTCCCAGTTAACCAAGTATCACTGTAGTAAAGTAAAGTAAATTTTGCCCTTCGAAAAGTGCTGATTATCAGCCTAGTTTGAATAAACGAATTTTGACTTGACTTGATGCGTAATCTGACATCTCGTGTGCATCTGATAGGTTTGAGAAACGACTATAACTGGGGCATATGGATTTGCGAGCAATGACCGCGAAATGTAATGCTTTTGCGCGAAAATGAATTGGGACTGACTGCATGGAAATAAAAAGATACCTTATGCCCTAAGTCAAGTCATGGTCTACCTGGGTGCAACTAAACCGAAAAGGTCTGAGGATCCATGGTGCCAGGCAACAGGACTTACATACATAAACTCACGCCCTTTTCCCATGGGGGTAGGCAGAAACCACAGAACGCAGGTGGCGTTCTGTGGTTTCACGAACGCGATCCTTAGATTTTACTCCTTTTGCCTCGTCCACATTCATACTACACTTATTCCAGTTAATACGTCCTTTTGTGTCTATTGGCCTTGTTGTGTTCTGTCTCCTGCTGATATTCAGCGGGCTGCAGCTCGATGAAGTCCCAGAGAAACAACGACTAGAAAAATTATAATTTCCACTTCCCTCTTTAAAGAAATTATATTTTCCTCTTTAAAGAGGGAAGTGGAAATTATATTTTTCCTACTCGTTGTTTCTCTGGGACTTCATCGAGCTACATTATCTCGGCGCTTTTCTGATGGTCGCCTCTGTAGACTCTGTCTTTCAAGAGTTAAAGTGGTTTGGGAAAAGAGTGGCGCGGGCTTGTTCAAAAATCTCATAATCTTCCCTCACGACATCCAAACCCAAAGAAATTACCAATTCATCTCCAAGATACGCCACATCGACACTAAAAACAAAACACAACCGCTTCGTACTGCAACGTCTGCAACCTAACAAAACGCTCTAACGTTTTCCATACTCGTTTTAAAACCCATACATTTTGTATGGTCATGAATATAGGGAAAAGTTATTACGTAAAAACTTTCCTTTCCTTGTGTAATGGACATCGTGGCTGGTAATTATTTACTGGCTTTTACGTACGGCTGGATAATTAGAATTAATTGTTTTTGATGCTTTGGTTTTATGGAGAAACTATTGTGGAAGAAAGGTGTTAGGTGAGTGATGGCTGTGAAGAATTAGTAACGGTTTTTTTTAACGAGTTTCCGCCATTGTTCGTAATTGTAGTTTAGAGTACAGATGCAAGCACATTAAGCTACTTCAATACACCAAATTGATTTTTTTAATTTTATCGCTATGTCTTGTGTTCGACTTCGAACTTGAGACCTATGAACAACCCGTCGGGGCCGCGGATTTTAAAACGAGATGACGTGGCCTCGGCACAAAGGCAAAGAAGGAACATGGGTTCGGTTTTTAGTCAGTAGAAGTCTGACACTCCCCTTCGCTCTGCCCAAGAACGGGGGGGGTCATTTGATGATTTTCCACCCACCAAAAAAAAAAAAAAAGACCTATGAACAAACGACCTTCGACAAAACATGTGGTGTGGTGATACGTGATCGAACCAAAAAATTCGAAGGCATGTGACATCTACCAACCCGCACTGGCACCGCGTGGTGGGTTATAGCCCATCCCTCTCCTAGAGAGGAGGCCTGAGTCCCCGTAGTGAAAACATTATAGGCTGATGATGATGATGACGATGAATGTGATCGACTCAAACAGATGCGCTGATTAGTGTGGTCACTCCGCGCTCCGTAAGCCTCGTCACATCTGACGCACAAAAAAAATCCTAGCTGGTTGTATCGCTAATATATAATTTATGATTATGAAGTATTGTGAACTAAACATTTGTCTTCAAGGTTCCAACCGTAATTACTAGAAGGTAATGATATGATCAAAAGGAAGGAGCTCTAAATGTCTTTTATTTTTTTCTTTATTGATGGCAAAATTGGTAAAGCTTTACGGTAGTCTGACATGGGACTTTTACTGCTAGCAAGATATTTGGAGTTACTTATTTATTATTCAGCCCGTATTTTCCCACTCCTGACCAAAAACCTCCCTCATTTCTTCCAGTTACAGCTACTTTTCTTTTATGAAACATAATTAGGGTTCCGCACAAAAAAAAAACCCTGGAAATCTGATTTAAATAAGGAACTTATCTTTTTATTTTTATAATTAATAATTATATTTTTTTTTAAATAATATTTACTTGCGAACGAAGGTCGAGGACCACAGCAGTAAAAAATATGTCATGAATAAAATTATTACCTACTATGGTCCACTAACTTCCTTCTTAAAACCAGTTTATGGCATTTATTTACGTATCTTTTGGTAACTTACTAATACATTATTTATGTTTTAGGAGTATGTTGTAGTTCAAAAAGTCATATTAATATGGAAAATTTAAAGGAGTTTGCTTTGATGGTTTGGTCATATACCTACTGAGGATGAACAATAGGTGATTAACAAATAAACAAATAAGGTTCCTAAGACAAATGCAAATGCCATGAGAAGATGCCCTTGATGGACATACACTGACCTTATCGGTGACATCCTTCAGAAAGGACAGGTGTGTATTACTAGTACAGATGTATGATTGTATGAACATGGACGAGGCGAAAGAAGTATGTCATGTAAGGATTGTAGCAGGTGCTCTGTAATTACTACCTACCCTCATGGGAAAAGATTTGTAGGTATAAATATTACTTACTTTATTTATCTGTACTGGCTTCATAATGCTGTAACCATAGACTAAGAAAACAAAGTTAATGTATTAGCAGAGGTTGCATTGAATAGGTTTTACTTGCAAGTGGTTTCCTCAATGCATTGTTTATTTTAAATATTACAAAATTATACTGTGGTAGACTCTGTTCACATATTACAGCTATAAAGATGTTTAGGTCAGCTAAATTATGAAATCCTAGCCTTTAATTGCTACGCAGAGGGTAAAGGTTTCTTCCTATACAAAGAAGGCAATAACAATTGCATGCTTTCTCACATTATGTTGCTAAATTAACTAACATAGTAACTGCAAAATTGTATAAATACATACATAAAATAATTATAAGTTAGATGAGGCTCTTACATAATTTATTTTGACATAAAGCAATATAAAAATGTTGAAGAGAAGATAGGAAGAGAATTTATTGCAAATAAACTCAAAAAGGTTAGTTTATATAAAATCAAATATTATTGTATCACTTTAGACTTTGGTTTTAGTTATTGTATCACCTTGGACTTTGGTTTATCAATATTATCAAACAAACAGTAGCGGTCAGAGATAATAATTAAGTAAGTAAATAATAATGCAACTTTATGAAAGAAAAATATTAAATGATTGTGATGGTTGACAGAGAACGGAAGAAAAAAAAATGTATTGCTCCGACCTCAAAATACATGAGATAAGGGCAGGAAGATAATAAATGCCACTTTATTATCTACTAGCGGACGTCCCGTGGTTTCACCCACGTAGATCCCGTTCCTGTGGGAATACAGGGATAAAAAGCCTATGACACTCAGCAATAATGTGGCTTTATATTGGTGAAAGAATTTTTAAAATCGGTTCAGTAGATCCCGAGATTACCCCTTTTTTTTTTTGGTGGGTGGAAAATCATCGTACAATTTAACAAATATACAAACACACAACTTTACTTCTATATAATATTAGTATAGATTGTGTTTATGTAGGTATAAATATTACTTAATTTATTTCAATACTGGCCAGCTATCTGACAACAGCTGATAAGGAGGATTTTTGTTGATATTAAGCTACCTATAGGATTAGAGATATGATTAAAAAGGATATTGAATTAATGTGTTGGTGTCTCCATGAGTAAAATCCACGCAGCTCCATCCCTTTTATTTTCGAGGGGTGGGAAGACATCAAATAACCCCTACCGCTCTTGGGCAGGGCGGAAGGGAGTGCCCGAATTCTACTGACTAGAAACCACCCATGTTCCTTCTTAGCTCTTTATATCAAGGCCGCGGTATCTCTTGCGAACAACCTGCAGCCCCAACGGGGCAGCTCCATCCCTAAATTATCTTATTAGGAGTTGAATAAAAAAACATTATTTAGTGCTCTGTGTTTTAGGAACTCTTATTTGGTTTAGTTTGTGCGTTTTCTAACAGTGGATTTAATATTTTTATTTATAAAAAATACTGAGTAAAAAGACAACAGCTGCTAGACTAGACAAGGTTGTCGTTTCTTTGTATTGCATTAATCAGGTTTCCCATCACTTTATTTCAAGGATTCTGTTTGAGAATTCAGAGTTGTTTTTTAATATAATTAAAGAGTTACTTGCCAGTTCTTCTCCACACGCAATGACCACACTTACCATGACACCACTATTGCCCATGTCAGTTTATGTAATATGAATTATTTTGTAGAGAATTCATTTCCAATTCAAAATATTTTGACCTCGGGTAGTTTAATGTAATAAATTATTAATTTATCTGTCTGTTCTGCTCCAGTGCAAAAATGGATGGAGCACATTATTATCCTTACAGATAATGTTATCTGGAACATGACCCAAGGAGCAAAACAATAATAAAATTATTTATAAGAACACCTAGTATATTTTAACTGGGTTGTGGTGGGTCAGATAGACTGTTGCTCTATCCCTTACCTATTGTTGCTCTGATATTCAGACTAGGAGACTGGAGGCTGACCCCAACATAGTTATAAAAAGCCAGGCGGATGATGATTTAGTACTAACTAATTCCATAGCAACAATCAAACTTGCTGATCATGTTTACATTTCCATACAATGGGCGACACGCATCATAATATTCTTAAAAGCACTTTGCATCACATCTCGTTTCTGGTGTCATTAGAAAGAGATTAACCGCGATAAATGTATGTAATAACTCTGTATACGTAACGAAGCTAGATCAATAACATTATTTAAAAAACAAACTCACCGCTTTTCGGCAAACTCCGAATCACGTTCACAGCAGCGTTGAACTTTTCTTCTAAAGACATTTCTCGTCTTTGGCAGGTAATTTTGATCACAAACACTAAATATTAATTTAAAACAACACGCACTTTGGACCTGGTAATTGGTGTCTGAATTAAAAACACCGAATCACTGCACCATTGACGACATGTTTTCAACACAATCACTCTCAATGAATATTTATTTTGTAATAGACACTCGTGACGTATTTACAATTATTGTATTTTTGACGATTTACGCCGTTACGCGATATATTCGGGCAAAAACTGCGATGAACGAATGGCACCACCGCCTTCGACCGAAATGAAGTGAACGCGACTACGCGAGTGACGGAGTGATTTGACAGTATTGACATTTATGTGGAGGGCTGGGATGTTTGCCTGCTTCTGGAACAACTGTCGATATCGATAAAATGGGTGGAAAATTCCACACCGAGAACAGGAGCTGCGATTCTCGAAACAAATGTGTCCTCTTTTTTTCTTCCTGAATAATGCCTCTCATAACCGACGTGGGTGTGGCGGCTGGTCTGTTCATGTCACACTACTGGGACAGGCTTGACACAGCGTAACGACAATAGTTTCTTCAAATACCTCGCACTCATCATCTCCGTCTTCAAAATGTTCAATTAAAGAAAGGCAAATTAATGTGACTAGCAGCGTCATTATTCCTCATAGTTAAGACCAAACCATAATTTTGGCAGTTTCATTGCAACGAGTTGGTTATCGTGATTTTGTGAATATTAATTAGTTATCAAATGACATCTTACTTCGCATTTTATGAGAATAATTATTGCAATTAATCTGTTTATATTGTCTGATGCGTGATTGCGACCAAGTTAATAGTGTTAATTTTTCGATATCGGTGGAGGAAATAGTACAGCACTAGTGATTTTTGACAAATAACCGCATGTTGCCACATAAAAAAAATATTTTCAGATGAAAAAGTTCGGATACACGCACCACAACTGGCAGACATTCAATCATATTTTTATGAAATTTTATCTGTGGTCTAGTTTACTTTCCGCTCTTGTCAAATTGAAGCGAATCCCTGTCGATTCCTTTGATACCGAAAATTCCTAAATAAAGGTAATAAATCCGTAGTTTTTAAATAAATCTTAATGTTTACGTGAAATATGAAAATGTTATTGTGTATTGAGGTGTAATCACAACATATTTGCGTTGTTATTTCAATATTTTTGTTCGGTGTATTAGCGAAACCCGCGACCATATTATTTTCGCACAAGTGTTGAAATATTTATAGTTTTCAGTGATATTATGTGTTCAAAAGACTTGTGTTACACTTTACGATACAACAAAAGTGTGAACGCTGAAAATTGAAGCTCGGTGTCCATGAATTCTACTAATTGTAGCCTACGGTCATGTATTCATGCAGTTCGGGTCCATTTGCTTGGTTATTTTGTCCGGCGAGTGCCTTATACTTCGCTATTATAAATTCCAGAGTAGTTCTATCACTGCTGTTCCCTGATTAGGGCAACTTACCACCAAAATTGATGATCTAAAGTTCCATTCGGATAATATGATATGCATTTGCGCTCTGAGGACCTATATCTTCGATATTTACCTATGTACACACGGCTACACATCAAGCTATACAAAACCAGTATAATCTGATCGTTCATTGTGCGAAAAGATCTAGTAAAGTGAGGCCAACATTAACTGGTTTTGTATAGCTTGATGTGTAGCCGTGTGTACTAACCACCTGAAAAACATAATAAATGTGGCAGTACAATACCATTCAATGAAATTCTATGAATAATTTGGAAGTCTGGGGTTAATTAAAATTATTTATCAACACTACAATCCTAGCATATTAATTTTCTTCTAGTAACTAAAAAATGTAGCTCATTGATGTCACATTGTCACAGGCACATTGTTTTTCTCTGTAGAATTATAGATCTTTTAGCTATTCAGTCCATATAGACAATTCTGGTATAATATGTAACTTGAAACCTTTGTCTCGTTTTTGTCTGTTTTTAAAGATCGAAAGTCTAAAGGCCAAGTAATAGAATAGTTACTAGCCAAGACCATTAGTTTGTGTTCTATTTTGTTTTAAGTGCCTCATTCATAAATTACGTAAATACAACTGAACTAAAAACTTATCATAAAACACAATACTACACTACCTCTAAAAACTGATATATTTACTCAATAATAAACAAATCTAAACCATATTTCTATTTTCTCAACAGGAATTATTCCATAACGCAACGGAACATCTACCACAGACCTCAAGATGCCGGAACTGACTGAGCTGGACAAGGCCACCGCCTCCATGACTGAGAAGCGCAAGGAGGAGACTGCGTCTTCGGACAGTGATTCTGATGACACTATCCCAGAATTGGAAGATGCTGGTAAGAAAACGTGACCTCCGTCATTTGTTAATCGACTTTTTAAAAGGAGAATGTTCTCTATTTGTGTGTATGTATTTATTTTCATTTACTGTCATTGACATGCAGTTTTGCTGAAAGCAATATTTAAATAATTTTGTTTTTTATAAAAATGACATCAGAATAGGAAAATATTTTTGGAACTTCTTAAATAATTAAAAAAAGGTAAGATTTGGATAAAATATTGTCTGATATTACTCCAAGACTGTTGTTAGTTGTCAATGTTTTCAAAGACAACAGATAAAAAATCAGCAATTTTATGTGGAAGCCTGAAACATGTTTTTTTGTTTAATGATTTAGTGATTAAATCATTAGTGACTAGTGACTTACCGCCTTATTCATAAAAATAGTTAAGAGTTGTTTAACTTAAGCTTGGTTTATCTCGCATGCCGTCACTTTCATTTGAATATTATTGAAGTGAGACGGCATGCGAGATAAACCAAGCTTAAGTTAAACAACTCTTAACTATTTTTATGAATAAGGCGGTTAGTGATTAAGTATCTAAATTCCCAGCTTCTTTCCTGATAGAAGATAGATATCGAAAATATTGATGCAAATTATCCATCCATTTCTGAAGCACATGTTTCTTGATCCTATTAACCCAAACACTAAAATCATCAGCCTTTGTCCCATGTTAGGTTGGTGTTGATGCAAATTATCCATCCATTTCTGAAGCACATGTTTCTTGATCCTATTAACCCAAACACTAAAATCATCAGCCTTTGTCCCATGTTAGGTTGGTGTTGATGCAAATTATCCATCCATTTCTGAAGCACATGTTTCTTGATCCTATTAACCCAAACACTAAAATCATCATCCTTTGTCCCATGTTAGGTTGGTGTTGATGCAAATTATCCATCCATTTCTGAAGCACATGTTTTTGATCCTATTAACCCAAACACTAAAATCATCAGCCTTTGTCCCACGTTAGGTTGGTGCGACACGTTTTTTTCTCCCATTTGTCAACCGTGATACTATCATTTACTCCCAAACCTAAAATTATGTTTACCTACCTGTTTAAAGGTGCTCCAGGTACCGGAGGCATCTCCAACCCTATCGCTGGCATTGACATCGTGTCGAAGGCGAAGCAGTCGCGTGGTGAGAAGAAGGCGCGCAAGATCATGAGCAAACTTGGACTTAAGCCTGTGAGTATAACACCTTTACACTATAGACTAGCTAGGCAGATGATGATCATCAAGGTGAATATCTTGTATCCTCATAGTTCATACAAGTCTGCAAACTTTTTTGGTATTTACAGCTCATGTAATCATATTCACACAATTTAACCACAGTTCATTGATATTAGTACAACATGGTGTGAAATGTAATTTTGTGGTGAACTTATCAACAATTTTATAAGTTTTACTGCCTCTTAAAAACAATTGAGTGGGTGTATAATTTGATTCTGAATGTGAAGGCCACACTGCAGGGCGAAGGCCTCCCTTCCTTCCTTCCACTTTTCGCGACCTAGTGCGATTGTAGGCCTTTGAGAAAGAGTCCAGCTTGGTCAATAAAACACTTAAAAGTACTATTTCATGAACCAAAACCCTACAAATTCCAGGTCCAAGGAGTAAACAGAGTCACAATCAGGAAGTCCAAGAACATCCTGTTCGTGATCAACTCCCCAGACGTATACAAGAACCCTCACTCGGACACCTACATTGTGTTTGGAGAGGCCAAGATCGAGGACCTGTCTCAACAGGCTACCATGGCTGCTGCTGAGAGGTTCAAGGCTCCGGAGAGTGCTGCGGCTGGCAACGATGCTGCTGCTGCGGGCACGGTAAGATGTTTTTCTGTATTCTCTTGAAAATGAAAGATCTGTTTTTGAAGATTTTTTAATTTTTTTTTAAATTGCTTTGACATGATTTTGAGTTTTCAATCAACAATTATGTTTATGAATTTGAAAAAGATAACTGCTGGTTAAGTTGATACGAAAAAAATACCGAATTGAACTAGTATTAGGTTTTAAAAGAAATAATAATCAATGTAAAATTCTTGAAAATCATGTCATGAAAATCTAAAAAACTTCCTTTGTTTGGACTCTAATGATGATACAACAAACATACTTTTGATTTATCATGAAATCTACCTTGGCTGTGTCTGAAGTGTCCAACAGTCCAATACTTTCATTATTTTACTGGATCCAAACTTCTATTGTTCTGGGATCCTAACACCCACCTGTGGGTTGTCAAGGTCATTCAGAACCCATTACAAAGCATTGTAGGTCATATAAAAGCACTAAACTCCTTGATTTAATACATGGTTGCCCCATCTTATGATTTTCCTGTGTAATCCAGACTTATGTACACACAAACCTCACATTTCACTACCAAAATGACAACCCTACATGAGAAATTCCTTATCTTCTAACTCTAAACCAAATCTCCCCCACACTTCACAGACGGTAGCCCCCATAGCGGAGGAGGAAGATGAAGAAGGAGTAGACGAGACCGGAGTGGACGAGAAAGACGTGGAGATTGTGATGTCCCAAGCGAACGTGTCTCGAGCGCGGGCCGTACGCGCGCTCAGGAACAACCAGTCGGATATCGTCAATGCTATTATGGTATGTACACGTTGTTTCTTAACCGACTTCCAAAAAAGAGGAGATTCTCTATTTGTGTGTACGTATTTTTTTTAATGTATCAAGGGTATCGCGAATCATCGTCTGCCTAGCCTTTTCCCAATTTAATTAATTATGTTGGGGTCGGCTTCCAGTCTAACCGTATGCAGCTGAGTATCAGTATTTTACATGGAGCGACGGCCTATCTGACCTCCACAACCCAGTTAATACTGGGTAATACGTATCAAGGGAATCGCTGATGTGGGCAATAAGACTGCTGGGTTGTAGTGGGATTGGGCGGGCCATGTCTGTAGGATGCAGCAGGAATGATGGGCCAGAGTCGTCACGAAGACGGGTGTCGTCGCCGAGGGAGGCCTCGAAAACGCTGGCGTGACGACCTAGAAGCGTTTGTGACAAATTGAACGGAAAAAAGGCACAGTGAGAAGATTGGAAGGCTAAGGAGAGGTTTTTGCCATGCAGTGGAACAATTTAGGCTCCAGTAAATTGGAACACAGCAAAGTAGCTATGTAACAGATATTGTTGGGGTAAAAGACGTACATATTTGCCTACACAAGTTCCTTCAAAATTGCAGACTTTTCTACTAATCTTCAACTTAGTACTCAGAAGCTCCTTTGACCTATGTCATCCTGCTCTGAGAATGAACACAAACGAGTCTGTCTTATATTATTACCTATTTATCTCATACTATTTCATTTTTCTCTCATTTGCAGGAGCTGACAATGTAAAGTTCCTGAGCTAAGTCAAGAGTATGTTAACTTCCTAGCTTTAAGTGTCCGATAATAGTGTCCACGCGAGCGGGAGAGAGCTATAATCACCTCTCACTCGCACATTCAACTGAAGAAGAATCCAAAGGTCGAGGTTGACGATAGAAATGTTTTGTACGGTACTGGAATGTATATAGGTTTACTTCAACTACAAAAATAAAATAAAATAATGGTTATACTATTCGAGACTTTCATTGCTAAATCCCCGAACTTAAAGGGCAGAGGTATAAGTACTTATTAGTTCACCCAGATTTTGCCCAGTTATTTTAAGTCCCAGGTAATAGGGGGCGAGCCTATTGCCATCAACCAGGCCAGGCACATAATCAGACTTCGTGGTTGCCAGTTGCCACAGAACAGAAAGAACAGGTAGAAGTGCAAAGTAGGCGTGGCACGGCTGTCAGCTTTGCAGAGAGTAGTGAGAGTACTGCAATCTCTCGGATTTTTTACTTAGTCGTGTTTTGACATCGCTTCTAGTCGCTATCTCAGACCAACAAAAAAAGGAAGACGACGCGCCACGAACATCAAAAGTGAAGCCAACTTTTTATCTATGTGTGTAGACAATGTCTCGTGAAGTCGTGACGTTCTAGGAGAAATGCGTGTGGTTTTAGTGTAGGTGTGTGCGTGAGCTTGTATGTTTACTTGCTATAGGCGTGTGGTTTTGTGGCTTCACTGTTGGTGTTCGCGGCGCGCCGTCTTTCTTTTTTTCTTGGTCTGAGGTCGCTATAGTGTATTCACGGAGACGAGTTAGTATAGCGCCTTCTCTGTCGCACATTATCATACAAATGACAAAGACAAAAAAAACTTTTTTAGGGTCAGTGGGCGTTAACAATACCTTAGAAATGTAAATGTGCGTTCACACTGCGCTTCTTAAAAGTTCGCTTAGTAGTTTATTCCTGCGGCTTCGTCTGTCGTTTAATTGAGAGACATTTATTAGATAGAATTTGTTTATGGGTAGCTACTTTTTAATTTAACTGATGGATATGAAGGAAATAAATAAAATCGAGAGTTAATAATTAAATTTTCTTTTATAATATCTACATATACAAGTTTATAACATATCATCATCATCACTCTCCGTACTATCACTACTATTCACTACTGTCGTCGTTTCCTACATTTATTATGAATCTTTCAGTCATTGCTTCCACGATTCTGTCCATAGCATCCATTTTGTAACGAGATTATAAAACATGTTATAAAACACGTGTTTTAACAATGAGAATATATATAACAATAACTTAATGATAATAATAACAATGGATGTAGCGCACCTGGGCCAGTTTACGATACAAAAATTGGGAAAAAGTATTTTATTATGATAATGCTCATTTATTACAAAAAAACAATAAACGGTACTTATGAGCCACCAGTAAGAGCACGTCTGCACAGTACGGGAAGTATGAGTAGACTAAAAAGTACTCGTACTGTGTACACCGCCTTAGCGTTTATCACTGACCAATCGCAGTTAAAAAATTGTGTGAGTGAGATAGCGCTCTACTAACTCGTCTCCGTGAATACACTATAGTCTCCCGCCTATTTAATTTTTGCATTATCCGCTGCACTGCGGATAATGCAAAAATTAAATATGATATGCTATATTATTGCTGCATCCGAGTCAAAATAATTTGCATTGTGAGTGCTATCATCATTTGCCTAGCCTTTTCCCAACTATGTTGGGGTCGGTGACCATTATAACCGGATGCAGCTACGGTAACGTCTTATCATAGAATCTTTGCAATAGTGACTTCGAGCCGCACACATTTATCTAGTGTGTTAGATTGCTTGTGGCGTAGCAGTGGGTGTCTGAATTGAGAACACGACTCTCACCGAGGTCCGAGGGCAAGTTTGAGTGTAGTTTTATTGTGAGTTAGGGCCACAGCATAGCTGCGGGAGATGCTCCGGGCGTCGGGGGGGCCCCGTGATGGTTTCCGGCCACCGTTGACGTGGGCCTGTGGACGGTGAGTAACGGGCTAGCTCGCCGTCCGCTCGTTGACGATGACAGGCCGTGTCGACGGCGCGTTTGTGGTCCACGAGCGCCTCAAAGAGACGTCAGCAACATTGCAGGGGCCCCCAAGGGCCGACGCCTGTTGAGGCTGCGGGTTGATAGAAAGAGATACCACTGCGGCCCCAGACACAAAGGGCTAAGAAGAAACATGGGTGGTTTTTAGTCCAAATATGCTACCACCGCACTTTAAAACGTCACCAAAGCGGAGAGATGTGCAAGATTCGACCAATCTCCCACAAGAGACGCGCGATGTAGGTTTCCACCACGACCACTTTCGACAACATGGTTGGCTCAAGCAGTTGACTACTGCGCTACGTGTCTTCCTACCACGCCCCGCACGGAATAAATATTGGTATGGCCTACAGGACAGTTGATTCTGGGTATTTGTGTGTATGTGGGTTTAAGTGGTTGATCGGTTTCCGGACGTCTCCTATTTACTCCGCTCATCTCTCTCCTCCTTTTAGTGGAGACGTGGTCTAACGCCCGAATACTCGAACGTCACTCAATTATAAGTAGCCCTCAAAACTCGTGCTATCTGTCACTCTGCGTTAAAGTAACAAAGACAGCACGAGATTTAAGTGCAACTTAAAATTGAGTGACGTTCGAGTATTCGGGCGTAAGTATGTCACTTGTCCTGTCGGGGCTGCGGGTTGTTCGAAAGAGATACCGCCGCGGCCCCGGACAGAAAGGGTTCTATCCGGGGCCGCGGCCATGGGTGGTGGTTAGTCAGTAGAAGAGAAGCCTGACACTACTGACTACCTTCCGCTCTGCCCAGAGCGGGAGGAGTCATTTGATGATTACCCACAAGCAAAAAAAAGTATGTGACTTGTGTTCGAAACTGCACTCATATTACACGAAAACTGCATGGCAGGATAAATTTATAACCAAGAAAGAAATAAAACTCCAAAAATTAAATTAGCTTATTATTTTATTAGTGCAATAAGGCATCCAATACGTTCGGTGAAACCGCTCGCATACAGTAAAATGCATCAACTTAAATATGTAATAATTAAAATAATGACATTATTATTATTACTGCCAAGTCCGAGAAGCTTAGCACAGCTAAGCGTGACAAAATAGAATTATTTTACTTTGAATGCTAATAATGGTATTCAATTTTTAATAATAGAGCACATTTGAGAGCTTGTGGATTACTATCCATGACATATCGAGTTACCTCTGTGCCTCGTAAAGCGCGTTATCGCGTTGGTCCCGGCTGCCATATTTTTGGCAGTCGTTACAGGTAGTCAGTAGCCCGAAAACCAGTCTAAAGTACCCAGTACTACGTAGGTTGTGGAGGTCAAATAGGCAGTCGCTCCATGTAAAATACTGGTATTCACCTGCATTCGGTTAGACTGGAAGCGGACCCCAATATAGTGGGAAAAGGCTAGGCAGATGGTTAATAGCATAGGTTCGATCATATAGCTGTTTTGCAAGACTCCCCAGAGGATCATCATCATAATTAAAAAATACCCCTATTAGCATTAAAAGTTGTAACAATCGTAACCCATACATAAAACGGGTTTATTTTTGAGACAGATTTCAAAGTAAGCTCTTGATAGGATATCTAGCGAATCCGTCTAGCAAAGAAAGGTTAAATAATAAAACAAGTACATTCTAATTATGTGGTTCCATACTACATATTACAAAAATATGTACATTTGTGATTTTAAAAGTTTTGATCTGCTAGTTGTGTATAACAGATTAGTTTTGGTCGGATTTCTTCAATATGCTGTTATAAATGCCTGATGACATATATACGGCTGAACATAAATGGGTAAAATTAAAGCGAACCCAGTACACTTTCAACCTCCACATTTTAATAATAATCTATTTTACTAGTCTCTTACGCATGTACAAAGATTTGCATGTGTGCACAATTTATTGCAAATCTTTGACTAAACTAATTTATAAGCCAAAACTCGTTGCAACTGCGGTCATAAAAAATTGCAAGTTTAAAGTCTACTTTCCCTTGAGTGTAAATGTGGTGTTGTTCTAGAAACAATGGGACACCTAATAGTCTGTCAAGCGAGTCTAGTCCCATGAAAAAGGCGGCAAATTCAAAAATCACTGATTTATAATACTGATATAGCACGCTGAAAACTTATTGATAGAAGTCTGTCAAGCGAGTCGAGTCCACAACCCTTTTACTTTAAAATTCAAGTATCAATAAGTTTTCAGCGTGCTTTAACAGTGTTTTATATCAGTGATTTTTGAATTTGCCGCCTTTTTCATGGGACTAGACTCGCTTGACAGACTCTATCTTGTCGTGTTGGTTGTTCGTTAGAGTAACTGATGGACGTTAAACCCATAGCCAAATCTTAACCTCCCGTCTGCTAATAAATCTCCAGGAGATTTATAACAATGGCTTTTTAATTGTGTCTATTCAATTCAATTTTTTTTGAAGGCTAAGGCTCCATCGATGTACATTCGATGATTTTGCCAATGTCCAGGTGTGAGATGAGGTTGTTCAGTTTTCTTTTAAAATAAATAATATCATACAACAAATGATCGGTGTTTGTAGCGATGACATCTGTTGTTCACCATGCTAAGAGGGGGACAAAACATTTTTGTTATAATTGTGTCTATAATAAGGCGTATGAGCTCTTATTAGATTGCCATCAACACGCTTTATTTAAAAGAGTGTCCATAGAGTTTCTTGCCCATTCTTCTCCATAGATCTACGCTTTGGAATGGGCAACTACATTTTATTATGCCTTGTGACTGTAGCTTCGTTTTATTTGTTTTTCTGACTATCAAAAGTACCTGTAATAGTCAAATTAAAATAAATGCTATGAGTTTGAGTTTAAAAGAATTAGTCTCGACCGCGTCTAAGTCGGCTTATAATATAGTTTTTGCAGTACATACGCAAGGGACATCAGTTAGGCGTGTTTTATTATAAAAGATCATAGATATAACGTGTAAATTAGAATTATAATTAATACTTTTACTCGATGGAGTCGGCCGGGGAGCGCACATCGTCAATCTTGAGTATCATTTTAACGAGTTGCGTGGCGAGTGAAATCTGTTGTTTCTTCGAGTGGAGAGACTCTATGACGTTCATTGTTTTCATGTCATTGGAACCTGAGGAAAAGAAAATAAAATATATTCATTATATGTTCCGTATTGGATAAATGGTCTAAAAATAAGTGAAATTGAGTTCTTTACGTTGGGTGGTCAACTAGTGTATGGCCAAGTGGTAAGTTATCACCATGGCCTTTAAATATCTGTGGTGAACAAAAATACAGTGGTTCGCATATCAGACACAAAGCTGATATGTCTCTAAAGTGGCGAATGTTTATAAGAAGGAATAATTTTGATATTAGACTCCTGCTCAGTTTCAGTCTCATTTCAGTTAGGCTCAATTGTCCCGGGAAACAAGCGGCCGACAGCGGCGTGGCAAGCACATTCAATGTGAAATAATTTAATTCTTTATCTACACAACTAAATCACCAGTATCTCCGATGCCAGCTTCTGCCTTTTCTCCTCTTGGGCACCTTTTCGCATCTACTGCAGGAGTCCATCGAACGTCAACGAATACGGAAGTCAAAACACCTTTGGAACCAAGCTAGTCATATGTGAAGTTGTGCGTATATTTACCATTGCCCATGCAGTCGATACCCAGGTTGTAGTTGTTCTCGGTCACCTGCCGCGACTTCACTTCTGACAGAGTGTCGATGGGAGACAGACCGCTGTGGAAATAAAACAAAAATTAAGGTAATATGTCAAAGCAGGTCCTAAGCGGTTGAATCTGGCTGTCATTTATAGATCTTTGTCAGTGGTTACAGGTAGGTTTGTTTTTCTGGGCTTTCATCCTTGCCTCTTGATTGGGGCCATTGTGCGTGATGTCTAAAAATTACCTACTCCAACGACATAGGTCATCTGGGCATCCCAGAATAGGGGATCGGACTGGGTCAAAATAATATGATTGTTTAGTCCGTAAGTTAGATTATCGAAAAATATTGAATACGTATTTTTTGTTTTGTCAAATCAATAAAAAAGGACGAAGATAAAACGCGTCAAAGATCTTGGAGTGGGGCTTGAAACGTCACTTGTATCGTCAAAATGTACTATCATATGACGTCACACGAGTTATCGAAGCACTGTATCGTCTTCATTTTAAGTTTACGTGAAAAAAGAAAAAATACGTGTCCAATAATTTTTGGAAATCTATTAGACGGACTAATTAGTTTTTTTTTGTCCGATCCCCTATTGTAGCAGCCTTCCCGGACTACTGCAAACTTCCGGGAGTGTTAATAGTGATCGTACACGTAGTCAGTGGTTTCAAATTCTGACAACCTATCTTGTCGAGGGATATAGCCAGTACTAACTGAGTTGTGGAGGTCAGATATGCAGTCGCTCCATGTAAAATACTGTATTCAGCTGCATCCGGTTAGACTGGAAGCCGATCCGACATACTTGGGAAAAGTCCAAGCAGATGATGATATTATGAAATAATCACACAAAACGTGTTCCCATCTTAATTTCTCTTAAAAATCTTGCTACCATACCTGTTCTCAGACAAGGCCAGAGGGATAGCCTCAAGCGCATCAGCGAAGGCGCGGTACGCGTACTGGTCCAGTGACGACACCTTCTCTGCGGCGCGCGCTACAGCTACTGAACACGATATCTCGGCCGCACCGCCGCCGTATACCACGCGGGAGTCCTGGAAAAAACATTAAGAAAATGGATGAACTCATGGCTAACTATGTGGGGGTTGACTTACAAAGTTAAGTAGATTTTGCCAAGATCGGTCAGGTAGTCAGATCTTCAGAAGCCCAAAAGTCTGAAAACCATTCTACCAAGTGTCCAGCCGAAGGTCAATTTCTGGCTGAAGCCGATTGAGTGGCCTCTTCCCCGTGCTCTCGCCTTTTCATTTCTAACAGTTCGTTCAATTTCGGTACTTGCTAGAAACCTTCGGCTTTTGGTCATAACTTCTGAATACTATAGGAATCATACAGACCTCATACAGGACCAACATGCGTATAATAGTTGGTCTTTACTGCCCTATTTTATCTTGCTTTATTTTTTTAAATCTATATGTTTGTCCTGTGTGAGTTTTCTTCATATGGGAAGCCGACCACAACATATTTGTGAGTAGAGAGATGATGTTGCTGACCTGCACAAGACTGCGCACGATGCACAGCGCGTCATGCACGGAGCGCTTGGCCTCGTCCACAATCATACGGTTCCCGCCGCGCATCAGTACCGTCACTGCGCGACTGTTGGAGCACTCCTCTATCACCAACATCTCTTCTTTGGATGTGCCGAATGCTGGAAGGGGGGGTAAAAATATTAGTATAGTCAGTCTACAGTGAAAGACAGTTACTACACGGTCACATTAACTTAACACATCTCTGGAATGCTCAGCCCCACCCGCGTCCCCCCCGCATTCCCTTAGCTCGTCCGGCAAGTGTCAGTACGGTTAGCATCTTTGTTACCGATACGCGCGTCGATAATTTGGCTAGTTTTCTGTTGTTGTTATATTGTTTTTGGACATTATTGTTACAACGCCAAGCGTCTAGTTAATGTGGCCGAGTAGTATAAAAGTAGATGAAGACCAAACAAATGATGGATGGACTGTCTGAAGAATATTATGGCTAAAAAGGATGTGACTACTGAGATGACTAGTAATAGACGAGTATGGGAGAAGAGAAGAAGCCATGCTGGGCAGACACCAAGTAAATTGCGATAATGTCAGGAAAATGATGATGATACAGAGGTCAGATGGGCAGTTCTACAGACGCCAGCCCATCAAGATACCCGAAACTGTAAAATTTTCTCAATCAACCTTGAATGTAATGTTTTAGTTAGAGATAAAACTGAAGTAAAAGCTCGTGAACACATTCACAAGAAGTTGGCAGATTCGTCTCAAAATTAAGTTGTTTTAGTCTTTCTTGCTTATCTTTCAGAACTTTATATATTTTATGTATGTATTTTTAGGTATAGGTATATATTTTCTAACATGTTTTTCTGTTTTGCACCTATTGTGTATTGTCTCTGCATCACCCTAAGGTAGACTGGTAGAAAATGCCTAAGGCATTAAGTCCGCCTTTGTATGTTTTGTTGTGCATAAAGTTTTAATAATTATTTAAATAAGGAAATTTTACAGATTTTAGTGGCTTGATGTGCTAGCAATACAAATCTACGTAAAATACTAGAATTCAAGTAGACTGAAAATTGGGGACGTAACAATTGAAAGTACTATTATTATTATTAAAACTGATTCTGCCAAGCACATTAAAAAAGTCATTCAGGAACCATGATGATAAATAATTTTGACAATGATTGTATGAACAAAGTATATTATGTAGTTAGTTTTATTTTTTTTATTTAGCCTGTACTGTCCCTCTGCTGGGCAAAGGCCTCCCCCAACTCCTTTCAAGAGCTCTTATCTTGTGCCGCTTCGAACCAGCCCTCATGGTACGCGTCTAAATCGTCACGCCACCTATTTCTAGGCCGGCCTCGGCGGCGCCGTTAGTTTTTTTAGGTTAAGGTATTTACCTATGGGTCTTAGTTACCTAAAAATAAGTGATTTCTATTCTATTACAAATATATCATAAAATACAACTTACTAAGCTCCCTAACAAGTCCACAAGAGCCCAACTTGTCCGGAGTCAACTCCTCGAACCGTGGCACGATACGTCCTCCCGTAGCGATAGCGATGAGCTCCATCTCGGGCCCGCCCACCCAGCGCACTGCCGGTAGACCTTCGGATAGGAGAAGGTGGTTCGCTTCGTCGTCGAAGCCCCATTGGCAGATGGCTAGGGTTGCTCCTGCGTCCTGATAAAAAGGTTGGATTTTTTTTTTATTGTTTGTATTATTTTAGTAAAACGGGTATATGTATTACAGGAAGTTGCACTAGCACCTGTAAAACAGTTTAATAGTTGAACGAGAATCTTGCCAAGGACATGTGATGAATATAGATGCCGTCAAGCGAGCCGTAATGCCGTCACAGGCACTTTGCTCTCGACAGAGGCAACTGCGTTTGCATCGACACGTGAACAGCAAATCTGTGTCGTGTGTACGGGGCCTAAAAGAGCGACAAGTCTTTCCTTTGTTTGTTTTTGTTCGTCGCGTTCGGATTTACAACAAAATCATTGCTGCCATCGATCCACCGTCGCCTTCAGATAAGTATCTTTATACCCTGATTTTGTAACAACCAACACTACACAATAAGGGCTAGTTTACCTTAACTCGGCGCACCATCTCCAGGAACTTCTCGTGCTCGTAGGCACGGAGGTCGCGGTACTCGTCGGCTGAGCCAACGTGGAGCTTATGCTTGGTCTTGGGCTTCGGGGGCTCGAACGGGCAGGTGAGGATGGCGAGCTTTACGTCCTGTGGTGAAAGGAAAATTTATGAAATTAGTAGCTATATTGATGAAGACATGCGAAAGGGTTTCGTATTTCCCAGTTTTAACTGAGCTGTGTAGGTCAGGCAGTCACTCCATGTAAAATACTGGTATTCAGCAGAGCATCCGGTTAGACTGGATGCTGACCCCAACATAGTTGGGAGAAAGATAGGCAGATGATCATTGATGAAGAATTGCTCCATGCCTCAAAAAACGTCCCGATCATTGAAACTCGTTACAGGTGACTCCTGAAAGTCTGACAACCAGTCTTACCAAGGGGTTGTATTGTCAAGAACGTCAGATATACTATGGAGTTGCTGGCCTTTCTCGAGAGCTGAAGTAAATAGAATTATCAACTCTACCGTCCATTTGCACTATTTCCTTCGAGGTTTCGGATAGTTTAATTCAGTCTATAATTTACTGCTAAAACGTTGGCCTTAGGGATTGCAATCCGGATTCTTCGAAATTCGAAAATGACTGAAAAATCCGGATTTGCATGACTTTTTTAAATCCGGATTTTAAGACTCAAATCCGGTTTATTCGGATTTCAATCAAAACCGGTAATGTCGGATAATATTTGTATTTATCCACAAATTATTAGTGTAAGTAATCGGAAGATCGATATTACCTACCTACTGTAATGTGCAAATAAGTGTGGGTAGTGATCATCACCAGTCAACGAGTGTGATCAACGCAACTGATTTGCCTTCAATGATTCACGTTGAAATGGCGTTATTCGAAAACGGTGGAAGTCATGGAGAAATCCTAAAAAAAAGCTCTGAACAGGTTGCTTTCCATACTGCCGACCAGTGTTGAGTCCGAAAGAGCTTTTTCTACTGCAATAAAATAAGATCGCGCCTAAACGATGAGACTACCCCCCTGCAAAAACCGGACGGGTCGCTCACTCCGCTACCGAGAAGGCAAATTTATTTGCATCTCTGTTTGCGAGCAATTAGCGTCTAGATACTGGGTCAAAACAGCCACCAACGATTCCTCGCTGTAATTCTTCAATGCCCGAGATCACAATACACTTGCAAGAGGTTCGTGAAGTACTTCAGTGTCTAGACGTGAATAAGGCTAGCGGTTCGGCCGGCATACCAGCAAGGGTCTTAAGGAACTGTACGCCTGAGTTGTCTCCTGTGCTGACACGCTTTTACCGCCTCTCTCTCAAACCCAGAATAGTGCCGAACTCCTGGAAGGTTGCCAATGGACGACCAGTACCCAAGAAGGGTAGTCGTGCCGACCCCTGTAACTATCGACCGATCGCCATCACCTCCATACTTTGTAAAGTAATGGAAAGGGTACTCAACGGTAAGCTGCTGGCGCACCTTGAAGCGAACGATCTACTCAGCGACCGTCAGTATGGTTTTCGCCGGGGACGGTCAACTGGGGACCTTCTGGTGTTAGCTACGCACTGCTAGGGCGAGGCCATCGAGAAACACGGCGAAGCCCTTGCCGTGTCGCTGGACATCTCGAAGCGTTTTGACGGTATGGCACGCAAGTTTGTTGAGAAAACTTCCGGCATACGGCATTCCCGCTTACTTTTGCTGCTGGATATCTGACTTCCTGAGTGAACGGTCGATCCGAGTGGTCGTTGATGGCTGCTCCTCTGACCTTATGGCTATCAATGCCGGAGTTGGGGTCTCAGGGGTCTGTTCTCTCCGCGACACTTTTCCTGCTGCACATCAATGACCTCCCTGTTCCTGGTATTGTTGGGTACGCAGATGACAGCATTGTCATGGAGAGTTATACATCCAGTGCTAAAACCGGTGGTGATGACGTTCATTGAGAGAGGCCATGGTAGAGCGAACGAATTCAGCCTTAATACTTGTCTCCGACTAGGGTGACGAGAATCTGGTTGATTTCAACGCAACCAAAACGCAGGTGTGTCTGTTCACCGCCAAAAGGAGTCCGTTTATTCTGGCCTCTACTTTCCGGAGTGCGTCTGTACAAGTTACTGACAGTCTCGAGTTTCTTGGCACGAAGTAGAGCGCGAGTCTGAACTTCGACGCCTACATCGAGTCGAAAGCTCAAACTGCGGCAAAAAAGCTGGTCATCCTAAACAAGGTTAAGCGGTACTTCAAGTCTGGACAGCTTTCAGTATTATATAAAGCTCAAGTCCGGTCCGGCATGGAGTACTGCTTTCACGCCTGTCACATTTGGGATGGCTCAACCAAATATCAACTTGCCACACTCGACTCTGTGGAGCGCAGAGCCAGGAGGCTAATTGGTGACGATAAGCTGGTTGCCAAGCTACATAGCCTGACCCACCGCCGCAAAATCGCATGTCTGTCGGTCTTCTACAGACTGTGATTCGGAGAGTGTGCTCAGGAGCTCCATGAGCTGATTCCACCATCTCCCTTCTTCCATCGGGAGACTAGACGTACTGCAGGTTATTATCACCCATACCTAGTCGACGTTCCACACATTCGAACGAAGCGCTTTGCTAAGTCCTTTATTATGCGCACAGCCAAGGAGTGGAACTCCCTGCCTGCGTGGGTTTTCCGAGTTCATATAGCCCTAATCTATTTAAGTCGCGAGTAAACAGGCTTCTTCTGGGTAAGCTCGTTCCATCGTCGACCTCATCTCTGCCCTTAGGGCAAGATTGAGGTCAAGAGTAAGCCCATTTATAATAAAAAAGACTACTCGTTCATGTTTGTAAGATCTCGTTTTCTATAGAAGACTGATTAAAACACGTATTACTATTATGATATGACTGACTGATTTGATAAAAATGAAATTGAATTACGTTAAACTTTTTTCGTGAGACTACATTTTTATAAAATAGGAGGAGGAGGATACGTCAATTATCTTAAGTTTATGTTATGTTACCTAATTATTTAAAGTCAGAGAACAGTTTATGTTAAATGTTACCTATGTTTATATAAATTTACTAGCGGACGTCCCGCGGTTTCACCCGCGTAGATCCCGTTCCCGTGGGAATACAGGGATAAAAAGTAGCCTATGACACTCAGCAATAATGTGGCTTTCTATTGGTGAAAGATTTTTTAAAATCGGTTCAGTAGATCCCGAGATTACCCCTTACAATTTAACAAATATACAAACACACAAACTTTACCTCTTTATAATATTAGTATAGATAACGGGAAAAATGACGTATACCCTAAGTTTTGTTGATTATTTCAGTTGATTTTATTCTGTCGTGCTGTGATTTGAGCGAATAAATACTGATTTTAAATAATTTATGCTATTTAATTCCAATTTTATCAAATCAACTTAAAACACTCAAAACTTCGAAAAATCCGGATAATCCGGATTTTACTTGGACAAGAATACAGAAATCCGGATTTCAAAAAAATCCGGATTTTGCAATCCCTAGTTGGCCTCCTCTCTATGTGGGGGAATGGGCTATAATCCACCACGTGCGCTGAGCGCATGTTGGTAAGATGTCACATCTCTCAGGAAATGCCGGTTTCCTCACGATGTTTTCTTTCACCGATTTTAGTTTCTGGGCCGCCCTTGCTCTTGCACTCCGCAGAGTTGCAGATACCAGCCAATTATACAAAGCAAGAAGAAATTTCTCTTCCTTGATCTATAGCAATCAAAATCTAAAACTTACCCTCAATTTCTTAGGCATCTGCGGATGACTCATGGTCTTATCGATGACGACTCCCTTGACCAGCATTGAGTCTTCCATACGGCCTCCGACCTTGCCTTCCACTTTGATCAGCTCGAAATTCACGTCGCGTTTCTCTAGGTCTGCTACTGAGAGGACGGCCTAGGGATGACAATGAGAAACTTTAATGACAATGCATTTTTTTAACCCGAATTTGTTGCATTGTATATTTATTGGAAGGCCTATCACTAGGTGGGCCCATGACCTGATGAAGGTTGTGGGGATACGTTAGATGCGTGACGCATGAAACCGGTCAATGGATATTTAGATTTTGGACTTTATTCATAATGGTAGCTTAGGAAACATCTGGGAGATAAATTCAAAATTGGTTTGGGTGTTTGTGCTACAAAACAATTTAGGAAGATCCTTGTTTCGTGCGGGGATCGAATCCGCTACATGCAGCGCAGTAGCTAGGCGCTCAGCCACTGCGCCAACCGTGTCGGCAAACACACCAAGTTACTTTAAAAGAAGAATTCAATCTATATAAATAAAAAGAGCAGTCCTGACTGACTGACTGACTCATCAACGCCCAGCCCAAACCCTTGAACCTAGAAAGCTGAAATTTTGCATAGAGGTTCCCTTTATAATGTAGACAAGGAATAAGGAATGATTTTTCGAAATTCAACCCATAGGGAACTTAAATAGGGGATGAAATTTTGTATCGAAAATCGTCATTTTCACGCGGGCGAAGCCGCTGGCAAAAGCTAGTGAATAATAATAATGTATATTTTATAAAAGCAATCTCGAAATACTAGCGATACTATACTACATGCCAGGTCGAAATTGTCAATTCAAGATCTGACTCGATATTCTGAGGAGATTGGAATTATAATCCCTGTGTGTTGAATGGTAAAAAAAAAAAAAAATTATAAGAATCAATTAACTGTTAAATTCGGATCATCTCGAAGAATTAAATTACTATAAAAACAGATCACAAAGCAACTTACATCAACAGCAATCTCAGCCATCAACCGATGGCACTTCACAACCACCTTACTGCCCAGCGTAGTCATAGCAACCTTGATCAGATGCTCCCGAGTGTCTTTGTTCACGGGGAAGGCTTCACTGATGGCGTCCAAGTGAGTGAGTGCTGTGGCAGCGGCCATCTCGAAGCCGTCTGCTACACGGATGGGGTGGATACCCTTGTCGAGGAGGATGGAGGCCTGTTCCAAGAGGGCACCTGGAAAAAAATGTGTTATTATTCATGAGGGTCCATGTTTTAAGGAAAATCTATGAATAAGTAGTTTAACCCTGGACTGTGCAACACCGGAAATTGTAATGCAAGTCTGTTTTCAAGGAGTTTCATGATGATCTAGGAGTAAAATGAAAATGAAAAAACGTGTAACAAGGGCAGGGAGACAATGATGATTGTAAATAATTTGTGAAAAGAGATAGGTAACTTATTTATTTGAAATAGTGACGAAAGGTTTGTGCTATATTCCCAAATAAACATCAGAAAATCACTTTTTACTCTTATGACAATATCTAAACTCACCAGCCAAAACCACAACACCAGTAGTTCCATCACCAATTTCATCGTCCTGACTCTGTGCCAACTGCACGAGCAGCTTGCCGATCTGGTGCTCCACATCCATCAGTTTCAAGATGGTGGCTCCATCGTTGGTCACGGTCACGTCTCCATCAGGGGAGACCATGAGCTTGTCCAGCCCACGGGGACCGAGGGAAGTGCGGAGGATGCCTGCGATCTGGCGGGCGGCTGAGATGTGCGACTGTAGGGAGGGAAATCAATTAATGAGTGTTTAATTATCTATTGCCATAAATCTAGAAATGCTTAGTAGCAGCCATGGAGTCTGTATGGCTAAAATTTTTGATTGAAAAACTAATAATACTGTGCCCACTTTAGGAATCAAACTCAGGATGATGTAGGTGGCCGCGGATTTTAGTACTAGATGACGTTGCCTCGGCACAAGGGCAAAGAAGGAACATGGGTTCGGTTTTTAGTCAGTAGAAGTCTGACACTCCCCTTCGCTCTGCCCAAGAGCGGGGGGGGGGTCATTTGATGATTTCCCACCCACCAAAAAAAAAAAGGATGATGTAGGTGAAAAGAAACTGGATAATGCTAGCTCCTGTTCAACAACATTACAAGTGTTTGGGAAAAGTCTCATAATAATATTATAATGTAGTGGATGGAAGGACACTTTCAAACTTTTACTTATAATAATTTTTTATTTTAATGTTAATTTATTTTATTTATAATTTCTGATACTGATTCTAATTTTTTTTTTTTTAATTCTGATGGAGGTTTCAAAGATAATTTATTTTAATTTTAATTACACTTTATGGATCAAGTTATATCTGAAATAAATGTTTTTATTTTATGCATGTATGCATTCAGTAAATCATTCTAAACCTTTCAGCATCATTAACAAAAAAATATTATAAGTTTTAGTGTTTATTTAATTAAAGAAACTCAACTCAAGAAACTTATTCATAACTGGTACAAAAATGATGAGTCATTTTCATCATGTTTTTTTTTTTTTTATTCAGTAACTGTATAATTTTAATTATGTACTTATTTATAAAATTCATATGGTTTAAGGTATTTAAGTTGACTACCAAGTTCTCAGTTGTGTGAAAAATATTGGAGAATTCAACCTAAAATTAGACTGTCATTGTTTTTTTTTTATTATTGAACTTCCTTTAACCTAAATAGATGCAGCAGGTTCACTTCTTTTTTTTTTATTTGTCTATTCTGTCCCACTGCTGGGTATGGGCCTCCCCCAGACAGAATCAAAACAAATACAAGTTTAATAATCAATTATTTAACTAAACTCTCTCTCTTTAACTCTGACTGGCCTGTTGGTCTAGTGGTTAGTGACCCTAACTGCTATGCCGGAGGTCGTGGGTTCGATTCCCACCCAGGACAAATGTTTGTGTGATGAGCACGATCATTTGTTCTGTGTCTGGGTGTAATTTATCTATAATATGTATGTATTTAGAAATATATAAGTATGTTTATCAGTTGTCTAGTACCCATAACACAAGCTCTGCTTAGCTTGGGACTAGATGGCGTTGTGTGATAGTTGTGGAATATTATTATTATTATAATTACTAAATTAATTGACTTATTGTATGAATTTTACCTTTAAATTTAATAATGCTTGGAAGCATTTTTTGCTATCAAATATCGGTCAGTGGGTCGTCTTAGGGGCGGATTCACAAACTTTAAGTTCAGAGTTTCATAAACTTAGTTTAAAAAATGATCAAATGATTCCCAACAAAGAGATGATAGGTTAACTATTTAGAACAATGGGGAAATAAATTACTATCTGAAGGGAATTTAACTTAAAACTTCTAATTTTCATTGTTACAGAGGTTAATATTGAGACTAAGAGATATTTCAAGATAATTTGAAGATGATATCTTGATAAAATCGTACAGGTTGCCCAATTTCGGATCATGTGATTCACAACACCTGATTTTTAGAATGCATGTAACTTTAGAAAACTGCAATAAATCTTAAACAAAGGGGTCTTAAAAGGTTAAAGCAGTGGTAAATTACAATTTGAATGCAAGTTTAATTTATAAAATCACATATTTTGTAAAATGATTCTCGATTATTCGAATTTGTGTTGACAAGTTTAGGTTATACATTTATTAGTCATTATTTTTTGGAGAAATTTGTGAAGCCTTTGTTAAGATCCTGCTAGAACAAGTCTATGAAAACCTAAATTAGACTTTGTAAGTTGTTATTGTGTCGGGGAAAGCAGAAAAAATAAAATAAATTACCTTCAAGGCATCGATACCGGTTAGCCGTTTCTGCCTATCTTGGTCCCTTAAAATGATAAATGGACGACCATACTCGTCGAAGGCCACCGCTCCGGGGAACAGAGCCATTTTTTACTATATTATCACTTCACGAACTCAAGATGAAAGCAGATTTAGTTTCATAGATTCCACCAAAATCGAAACAAAAACCAAATGACAGTTCTTTATTGAATTTGACACTCATGACAATCATGACAATTTGACTCGTGACCACAGACCTCGCTAGCCCTCTATGCCATAGACAGACTATTGCATCATTTCATTTCATGCAGGAATTTCGTATTTTTTTTTAATTCATAGGAAGTTTTAAAATAAATGAGTTATTTTGTTAAAAAATATTATTTATTATACACTCGCGAGCAACCAAATCGACTCAAGCCTTGACGGCGCACATATACATTGATTTTCCTAAAAAGATAAATGGTAATTATAAAAGTGATATGTCATTCGAAAGCTGAAGAATTATGCTTTCAATTAACATCAATACCTTAAAAAAAAACTAAGCGCTGATTTATTGACGCATTTTAATTGGCCGTCAGCGTAAATTACCTCATTAGGAATCCACGACTTGCGCTACCTGCTCCCGCTATAAAACCCCTCCACATCCGGTTTACCTTATCAGTCGCTTGTTACAAGTTGACCGGTACACATCTCCGTAAATTGCATTCCTTGTTTTCGCTAAACCATGGATACCACACCAGAAGAAGCCGCTCAAGTGGTTGCCTTGTTGCAACAAGGGTTAAGTCAGCGAGCAGTCGCTGCCCAGCTCCACTTGAGCCAGTCTTCTGTATCCCGAGTATACAGACGGTTCCAAGAGACTGGTGCCTTCAATCGGAGACCAAGAACGAGCCGCCACCGGTGCACTTCAGAGAGAGACGACCGCTTCATTGTCTCAACCTCTCTGCGCAATCGACACCTTACGGGCGTTGATGTGCAGCAAGAACTGAGACGTGTACGACAAGTATCTGTCAGCGAGTGGACAGTGAGAAGACGCTTGAAGGAAGCCAGCTTGACGCCAAAAAGACCTGCGACGGGCCCTAAATTGACTGCAGGCCACCGACAAGCGCGCCTTCAATTTGCTCGAGAGCATCTCAATTGGAGCGTTGCGCAATGGCGATCGGTCCTGTTTACTGATGAGTGCAGAATGTGTCTACATGGCAGTGACAGGAGAGGCCGAGTCTACAGGCGTCCGGGGGAACGATTTACCCAATGTTGTTTCGCTGAAACAGTGGCATATGGCGGCGGTTCCTGCATGATGTGGGCTGGTATTTCTTTAGAGGGAAAAACCGAACTTGTTTTCGTGCCTGGGGGCGGCCGAGGAGGCGGGCTAACAGCTGATCGGTACATCACCGACATTCTACTAAATCATGTTGTGCCCTACGCAGGGTTTGTCGGTGCAGACTTCGTGTTAATGCACGACAATGCCCGCTGCCACACGGCACGAGTCACTCGACAGTTTCTGGAAGAGGTCGAATTACGCACGATGGACTGGCCTGCGCTCAGTCCTGACATGAATCCCATCGAGCACTTATGGGACGAGCTTAAAAGAAGAGTTCGGGCCAGGAATCCAGTCCCTTCAACCGTAGACGAGCTAAAGACAGCATTATTAGAGGAGTGGGACGGCATTCCTCAAGAAAATGTCAAAAAATTGATAAGGTCAATGAAAAACAGACTGCAGGCTGTAATTAGGGCAAGAGGGGGCAATACGAAGTATTGATTTAAATTTATTAATTTTATTTTTAACAAATTTGTAAAATACGAGACCCATACCCTTTTCCCTAAATTCCTGTTTTTCCTACTCTTGCGTTCAGACACCATTTATTTAAAAAAAATATGGATGGATTTCAATGATAAAGATATCAAATTAAAGCTGACATCTTAAGCTTTCGAATGACATACCTATCATTTTTATAATTTCCATTCATATTTTTAGTTTTATCAATGTATGTGTGCGCCTACAAGGCTTGAGTCGATTTGCTTGCTCGCGAGTGTAGTATTAGACTTAAATTATTGCCAGAAATAAAATGTTTGACCTTGCTACATACATAGTACCGCCATTCTAAATAAGATTTTGCATGATGTGAATCAGCACCTGCTATTCCTGAATCCTGATGTCGAGATATATAAAGATTTAGGTATGATACATCAATGTTTATGATTATGATTTCAACAAAAGCTTTATGATTTTAACAATAAACGAGTTTTTCGTTTTTAAGCACTTATCTGGTGCTGCGGTGTGGTGGAGAGACCATGATTAAAACTCTGCTTCAGAGCCTCCGCTACTAGAAGAACTCTGCATTCTGCATTCGAACTGCAGTTAGATACGATAAATATGACCCTCACCAATTTGGAGACAAGGGCGTCGCTGGAATAAACGTTAAACATCAATGCTCTATCATTTATTGTGTTGTGCTTTGTTGGTCTAGTGGCTGCAAGCGCGACTGAGACTGGTGGTCCTGTATTCGATTCCCGGGCCGACCAGTGTTATTGGATTTTTCCATCAGGAATTTCTCAGTAATAGCCGGTCTGGAGTCTGGATGTATGCAAGGCTGATGGCAATAGGCTCGCTCCATTTACATAGGATAGCTTATCTGGCGAAATGTGTGGATGTACTATTATATAGGTACAGCTTGGCGTAACCCTTCGATCGACCTCACCACGATACGATCACGCTATACTCCCCAGTATAACGTGATCGTATCGTGGTGAGGTAGGGTACTATCGTAAACCTGTAGTGATAGTCTTAATAGTTACATTACATTGTTACCTTATGGGTGAAAGGAACTTAGGTATTTAGTCCCCGAGACGGGATTTGGCGCCTGAGCGCAGGCAGGGCGCTAATAGTTCGAGGGACTAAATAAGTCTTTAACCCGAGGTAAACACTGTGCTTTTTATTACGAATACAAGGAAAGTTGATGGGAATAGGCTTGCGCCCAATTACCTAAATCGAAAGATTATAGAAAGAAAAAGTATTTTTTGGTTTCACACAGGACAATTCTTTTTTTTACAAAATAATTAAAATAGGCTAGGCTTGCTCCTAATTAAATTATTTGATGGCAATAGGCTTGCCCCCAATTACATCAGTTGATGGCAATAGGCTTGCACCTAATCACATCAGTGGCGGCAATAGGCTTGCTCCTAATTACATCAGTTGATGGTAAATGGGCTTGCTCCTAATTACATTTGTTGGTGGCAATAGGCTTGCACCTAATCACATCAGTTGGTGACAATAGGCTTGCTCCTAATTACATTGGTTGATGGCATTAAGCTTGCTCCCAATTACATCAAATAATTTGACAGCTGTCAGTAGAAAGCGATTCTCCCTAGGGCTGAAAAGTAGTACTTTCAACCCGCTCCGCAGGCATGTTATGACCTACTTTCAGAGTATGAGTAATGAAAAAGATCTTTTATCTCTTTTGAACAAACTCGATGTGCATGTGGATTGAGTGATCCTCTCTTCAATCTTAATGAAAATCGTGGTGGATTTAGTTAAAAATTGTTGAAACATTATGACTAAGTTAAAAAATTTGTTAAACCCGAGATAAAAATGATATGGTCAATAAAGTGGATCACTCACACCGCATGGTTTTCTCGTAGCCCCGACAGGTGTCGGCACATGCGGGCCACTGTTTGCTGACCTCTCACGAATGCGTCAAGATTATCGTATCCCAAACAAATTGCCAATGTGGGGCCCCTCTACAGGATATGCGCCACCTCCTTTCCTGCCCAGCCTGCACAACCACTTGTACCTTTCAGGATTTACTCGAAGCAAGCGATAGAGCTGTGCAGGTGGCTACATACTGGTCTAACATAATTTGAGATCATCGACACGTAAAGAAGAAGATTATGTTGAGTTATATGGACGAGTAGTCTCGATGAAGGTAAGGCTTTAAGTTTAGTGGCCGCATAGTCCAACGTATATATGAACTAATCGTCTCCCGGCAGATAAATTAATGATTTGCCATGGCTGACCTGGAAGTCTTAAATAGACTCCGGACACAGGTAGGCCGAAGCAAGGAAAACCTGCCATGTTAAGGTGGACATTCATAGATGACTCTGCTCTGGCACTCCAGGGCAGAGTCATCTATGAATGAGTGTTGCCCCACAAACTATGGGGCACTTGATATCGTGTCCAGCCTGCCGTTACTTGCACATGACAGGAGCTGATGAAAGTGCCAAATTTTGGGCCGAATCAATTTAAATTGTCATCGACACGCTAAGAAGAAGAAGATCGTACCCTGACTTTTCATTTTCGTTTTCAGCTTCCACTAAAGTGACGTCTTTAGTACTCTGTAATATTATATTCGCGAACCATTGCGAACTAATGTTTAGCTCAATTCGTGCATATTTCTTGGTGGAATCGCCATTTACTAATTACCATTACAATATCAAAAATTAAACAAATCATTAGTACTTTAAATCACATATTTATTTTCTATCAACATTATTATACAGGCCCTGTCGGTATCATTTGCATGGGTTGAGGTAGGGTTGCCATCTCAAACATTTGGCAACCAGGACAAGACGCGTTAAATCCCTGGATTTTAGAGTCCAGAACCGGGACATGTCAACAGGTTTTATTAAACATGGTCAGAGTAAAATAACAGTTGCCTTTTTTGCAATTATATAAATAACCTTTTAATTTATTTTCAGACCTTAAAATTAAGTTACTTTTGTCATCATTTTAAATGTACGGTACATACTTAACAAAAAAGATTCTTATTACAATTTTTTAAACCTGGACTACAAATGTAAACCCACCCGAACGCTCCCCGGATGCCCTCTAAACTAGGACAAATCCGGGGAAACCCGGACGAATGGCAACCCTAGCTTGAGGTAATCTTCGTTACTTTGGTTTTTGTATTTTTCCCACAATAAACCGACCGGAGCGCCGTTTACGTTTTAACCCTCGTTTTTTAAATTCTATCACATAAATAATATACATGTGCTTACCGAACCATGCGCCCGATCACAGGTCTTTCAGTAGCTGTGCTAATTTTAAACTAAATACTCGTGCGCATAGACTCGCATGTGGCTTTTGCCCCGGTAACAAGGCTTGTTGAATTTCTTTCCATTTTGGATTACAAGTGATCGTTAAGAAAAATGATGGGGTACCTAGTCTGTTAACTAACGCGATCGCATCCATGTATTTCATTTTCATGTAACGTGGCCCCCCCGTAAACGTGTTAACTCTGTTAACTATCTGGTACTCCACGTCCATCAGTTTCAAGATGGTGGCTCCATCGTTGGTCACGGTCACGTCTCCATCAGGGGAGACCATGAGCTTGTCCAGCCCACGGGGACCGAGGGAAGTGCGGAGGATGCCTGCGATCTGGCGGGCGGCTGAGATGTGCGACTGTAGGGAGGGAAATTAATTAATGAGTGTTTAATTATCTATTGCCATAAATCTAGAAATTCTTAGTAGCAGCCATGGAATCTACATGGCTAAAATTCTTGATTTAAAAACTAATAATACTGTGCCCACTTTAGGAATCAAACTCAGGATGATGTTATGATGTAGGTGAAAAGAAAATAAGATAATGCTAGTTCCTGTTCAACAACATTACAAGTGTTTGGTAAAAGTCATAATAATATTTTACTATAGTGCAAGGACACTTTCAAACTTTTACTTATAATTTTAATGGAAATTTACTCTAATTTTTTATTTTAATGTTAATTTATTTTATTTATAATTTCTGATACTGATTCTAATTTTGTTTCTTAAATTCAGATGGAGATTTTTATGCATGGATGCATTCAGTAAATCATTCTAAACCTTTCAGCATCATGAACAAAAAAATATTAAGTATAAGTTTTAATATTTAAATAAACAAACTCAACTCAAGAAACTTATTGCTAAGTGGTACAAAATTGATGAGACAGTTTCACCATGACAATATTTTTTTATTCAGTAACTGTATAATTACTTTTAAAATTCATATGGTTTAAGGTATATAAGTTGACTACCAAGTTCTCAGTTGTGGGAAAAATATTTGAGAAATCAACCTATAATTATTAGACTATCATTTTTTTTTTATTGAACTTCCTTCTACATAAAGATGCAGCATGTTCACTTCTTTTTTTTAATTTGTCTATTCTGTCCTGCTGCTGGGTAAAGGCCTCCCCCAGACAGAATCAAAACAAATAGAAGTGTAATAATCAATTATCTACTTAACTAAACTCTCTCTCTTTACTTACTAAATTAATTAATAATAATAATCGTTTATTTATAAAAAGCGGCACATTTACATTATAATAACAGTTAAAATAGAGCACAGTTGCTTTTTTGCTTGAACTAGGTTGAACCTGTGTTTCAGGTTAAAAGGTGTATAAATTAGACTTTGTAAGTTGTTATTGTGTCGGGGAAAGCAGAAAAAATAAAATAAATTACCTTCAAGGCATCGCTATCGGTTAGCCGTTTCTGTCTATCTTGGTCCCTTAAAATGATAAATGGACGACCATACTCGTCGAAGGCCACCGCTCCGGGGAACAGAGCCATTTTTTACTATATTATCACTTCACGAACTCGAGATGAAAGCAGATTAATTTGGTTTCTTAAATTCCACCAAAATCGAAACAAAAATGAAATATGAAATGACAAATATGACAATATGACAGTTCTTATTGAATTTGACAGCTGACAGCATGACAATTTCAACTTTTTTTTTTTGTTTGTTCCTTACGAAACAGGCAAAGGGATCTAGCCCATACAGCCTAGTCTTCGGTGGTTTTTTTTTTTATTAAACGGTTTTATTTAGCTCACCCAGTTTGTTTTATTATTTATTCTTGGATCAAAGAATGGGTATATTTGTATGGACCCCGTCCCTTTCCTTGTAACACTTTCTCCTATATATCAAATGAAAGAGCGTTAAAAATACATCATTTTATTGTATGACAGTAAATGTGTGAATAATGGGGGAAAAAAGTTATTCACCCATAAAGAAAGAAAATATTTTTTTTTTTTTTCGTAGAACCTGCTTGAGTGTGGTGTCTATTGATAGGTCTTTTAAAAGATCTGAGGTTACTAAAACCATTTCTTCTCAAAGTCAATCGTTTCAAAAATAGACAATTCCAAAGTGCAAAAATGTGCCCCCGCCCTCTCTAACTTTTAAACTAAGTAGGTGAAAAATCTAATAAAAATGTATGCTGTAGATCGCAATGAAAACTCACAACCGAAATTAGTTTGAACGAGATATAGTCAGCAGTTTTTGAGATATAGCTCATTTAAAAAACCGCAAATATAACTTTGTCATTCATACAAACACTATGAAAAACCAACTTATCACATAATAATGTATTTATGTTGCCGCTTTAACAACAAATAATACAAATTAAAGGGGACTTCCCTACTACGATGATACAGAACCTTTCATGTGCGAGTCCGACTCACACTTGGCAAGTTTTTTTTACCCAATTCATTTTTTTTTCAAGTATTCACACGGTTACTGAACCGTGTGAATAATTGAAGAATTGAAGAATTGAGGAAATGGAATACTTCTATGGTGTATATGTCGCAGGTTTTTCATAAAATTAGGTTTTTCATCAAAAACCGGAAGATGACACATTTTAAACTCAACTTCATCATAAACCTGTAACAGTAACAATCCAGACTAGTTCAGATTTTTGATCAAAAACCTGAACTAGTTTGGGTTTATGATAAAGTTCTGTGTCGCAGGTTTTTCATAAAATTAGGTTTTTGATCAAAAACCTAGGTTTTTCATCAAAAACCGGAAGATGACACATTTTATATCCTTTATGGGCGGCACGGGCCGTGGGCCGACGAAGGAGGCCGGCGGAGGCCCGGCACTTTGGGGACAGAAGACATTAGTGTTATATAATATGCGAGCGAAGCGAGCGCGCGTCACGGAGTACTACTGGGATTTGTTCAATTCACTAGATTTGTTTAGGGAAATGATAAAACCGTGTTGTTATTTTATCTTCCTCCGTGGTATGATCAAATCCCTTAGGTTTTTGAACAAAAACCTAATTTTATGAAAAACCTGCGACATATACACCATAGAATGTCTAAATTAAAGTCCAAGAATGACTGACTAAGACATAACAATCGACGGATCCGTGTTGCTGAGAGGCCGCATTTTATCGTGGCACGTATAAAAAAAAACTTTTAGTTTGTTCAATCCTAACACAGAGTGTAGTTAGCTAGGGGCAGTTTTCAGCAGTAGACAGAGTGATTCAAGAGGAAGGTTTATATGTAGCACATTGCACCCGTGCGTAGCCGGAGCGGGTCGTTAGTAAAAAAATAAAGAATAAATTCGATTCTTTAGATTCGGTTTTTCATAGTGTTTGTATGAATGACAAAGTTATATTTTCGGTTTTTTAAATGTTCTATATCTCAATAACTGCTAACTATATCTCGTTCAAACTAATTTTGGTTGTAAGTTTTTATAGCAATATAGAGCATATATTTTCATTAGATTTTTCACTCCCTTATTTTAAAAGTTAGAGGGGTTGGGAGACACCTTTTAGCACTTTGGAAGTGTCTATCTTTCAAACGACTGACTTAAAAAAAAATGGTTTAAGAAACCTCAGTTTCATTTTAAAATACCTATCAATAGACACCCCACTCAAGTAAGTTCGATGAAAAAAAAATTAAAATATATTTTCTATCTTTATCGGTGAATAACTTTTTTCTCCCATTATTCACACATTTACTGTCATACAATAAAATGATGTACTTTTAACGCTCTTTCATTTGATATATAGTAGAAAGTGTTACAAGGGTAGGGACGTTTTGCCCCTTCTTCTTTAGTAATTCAAATTTCACCCACTTCCAGTCAACCGATTAATCTGAAATTTTGTATACACATTGGATTTTGGTGACAATACAATTATGTTTATTCATTATCATTATAAATTCAAGATGGCCGCCGCTACAAAATGGCGGATAATTTATGTTTTATTAATCCCATCAATATGGGTATCAAATGAAAGGGCTCAACAAGTAGAATACAATATACTATAAAAAATTGAAATCCAAGATGGCGGCCGCTACAAAAAATGGCGGATAATTTATTTATGTTTTATTAATCCCATCAATATGGGTATCAAATGAAAGGGCTCAACAAGCAGAATACAATATACTATAAAAAATTGAAATCCAAGATGGCGGCCGCTACAAAATGGCGGATAACGTAGGTTTTATCAATCCCATCAATATGGGTATCAAATGAAAGGGCTCAACAAGCAGAATACAATATACTATAAAAAAATTAAATACAAGATGGCGGCCGCTACAAAATGGCGGATAACGTAGGTTTTATCGATCCCATCAATATGGGTATCAAATGAAAGTGCTCAACCAGTATAATACAATATACTATATAAAATTAAAATCCAAGATGGCGGCCCCTTTAAACAGAATGCGAAATAAAAACTAAAAACTAGAAAATAAAAAATAGGTAAAAAAACTTTTTAAGTTAAACGGTTTTATGTTAAACATACATTGCAATGTTTAAGATAAATGTACTAAAAACCAAAAAATAATAAAATAGAAAACCGTGGGGCACGTCAATTGTCTACAATCGTTGATTAAAATCATAATAATAATAATTAAGTCGATAATTTGTAGACAATTGACGTGCCCCACGGTTTTCTATTTTATTATTTTTTGGTTTTTAGTACATTTATCTTAAACATTGCAATGTATGTTTAACATAAAACCGTTTAACTTAAAAAGTTTTTTTACCTATTTTTTTTCATTGTTTTTTATAACACATTCTAATGGTCACCGGAGTATCTGGCAGCAAATAAATCGATTCGGCCTTCTCGATAAGTGTCTATGTTCTACGAGGTAGTCAAAACTACAATAAAATTCTCAACTTCACTTAACCGAGATCACGCTTGTTTCAATTATTCCACATATTTCCCAGATGCGTGGACACTTGAGATACAAAACTACACCAATTTTACATCACAAAATCCACTAGGAATCAATTTCAATCAACAACCACTGAACTTCTTGTTCGACAATTTCCCGCCAAAAACCGTGACCACAGACCTCGCTAGCCCTCTGTGCCATAGACAGACTATTGCATAATTTCATTTCATGCAGGAATATCGTTTTTTTTTTAATTCGAAGTTATAAAATAAATGAGCTATTTTGTTAAAAAATATTATTTCCAATTTAAAATTACGTACAGTATTAGACTTAAATTTTTGCCAGAAATAAAATGTTTGACCTTGCTACAATAGAACGTCATTCTAAATAAGATTTTGCATGATGTGAACCAGCACCTGTTATTTCTGATGTCGAGTTATTTAGAGATTTATGATTATGATTTCAACAAAAGCTTTGTATACTTACACGAGTTTTTCGTTTTTAAGCACTTAACTGGTGCTGCGGTGTGGTGGAGACCATAGCAGAGCCTCCGCATCTAGAACTCTGCATTCTTGCATTCGCACTGCAGTTAGATAGGTACGATAAATATAAATACCTATGACCCTCATCAATTTGGAGACCTGGTTCGCCAAGGGCTTCGCTGGAATAAACGTTAAACATCAATGCTCTATCATTTATTGTGTTGTGCTTTGTTGGTCTAGTAGTGGCTGCAAGCGCGAGACTGAGACTGGTGGTCCTGTATTCGATTCCCGGGCCGACCAGTGATAATGGATTTTTCCATCAGGAATTTCTCAGTAATAAACGGTCTGGAGTCTGGATTTATGCCCGGCTGATGGCAATAGGCTCGCTCCATATTACATAGGATAGCATAACTGGCGAAATGTGTGGATGTACTATAGGTACAGCTTGGCGTAACCAGCGTAACCCTTCGATCGACCTCACCACGATACGATCACGCTATACTCTCCAGTATAGCGTGATCGTATCGTGGTGAGGTAGGATACTATCGTAAACCTATAATGATAGTCGTAAAAGATATTTTATCTCTTTTGAACAAACTCGTAGCCATTGAGGTATAATGTACTACGTAGTAGTACATTATATTATACCTCAATGCTCGTAGCCCCGACAGGTGTGTCGGCCCATGCGGGCCACTGTTTGCTGACCTCTCACGAATGCTCACGAACGCGTCAAGATTATCTTACCCTGACTTTTCATTTTCAGCTTCCACTAAAGTTTAGTACAGTGCGATCAAATTATCTTGGCAGCTCCGAACTTCGTGCAGGTCATTTTGTTACAACGAATGTTTAAAAGTGTTATGATATTTATTTTATTTGTATTTCTCACTGCTTAAATTAGATATTTTCTGATCGTTTAAGTATTGGTTTATCTGGCAATAACAGTTTTATTCCCAAGTTTACATGCGCAAAATTTCGCAAAGCCTATGTTCAGAGCTGCCAAGATAATTTGATCGCACTGTACTCTGTAATATTATATTCGGTTGCGGGGATCCGCTGGATGCGAGACGCACGGGACCGGTCAATGTGGCGACACTTAGGGGAGGCCTATGTCTAGCAGTGGACGTCTTTCGGCTGAAATGATGATGATGAATATTATATTCGCGAACCATTGCGAACTAATGTTTAGCTCAATTCGTGCATATTTCTTGGTGGAATCGCCATTTACTAATTACCATTACAATATCTTAAATGAAACAAATCATCAGTAAGTTATTTAAATCACATATTTATTTTCAACATTTTATAAGTGCAATATAAGTGTTGAATATTTATCGGCATACTGTCCTCCATGAAGGCGGTTTAGCTTGTTCATAAATTACAGCAAGCGCTAAAATTATGCCTGCCAAGCATAATACGAGAGTTGTACCATATAGAATTTTATCGCAAACGCCTCCTTTTAAAAACACGGGGACACCATCTTCGCACTGAAAATCTGCTTGTAGTTTCTTCAATTTGATTAAACTTCTTTGTTGGAACAAAGCTGGTGATGTAGAAATGGCACGGCCCCGCCGTAGATATTTTGCAATCACTCTGAGTAACATAATAATTTAATCCGTTCGGAATCTGTTTATTGAATGTAATGACTTTGATAGACGTTGGTTTTTTTTGACGGATGTTTTTTTTTGGAACCGTTTATTTTCTGAGTGGCCTGTGTTGCTGGTTTTAACACTGGTCACATAAGGTCTTGTACTAAAACCTTTTTAATCAACGCAGCTTCTAAAATACGTGTGCAAGCAAATCCTGAGCATTGGAGATTCGTAGGTTTTATTTAAATATTAAATGTATTACAAAACTGCCCGTATTTTTTTTCTATCCAATCCAGACAAATGTTGTATTTAAAATATGCTAAGGGCTACTTTCCGAATGTTTTTAGGATTTCAGAATTTCGCGGCTAACTTCAATAGTTTCGTGTACTACCCACATATAGATAGCGCGCGAGTTGAATGCAGAGCTTAGGAATGCGGTAGTCTGTGACAGCACTACCGCATTACACTAGTGTGAATAGCACAGCACTACACTGCTCCCGCTCTTTACCTCAGACCCCGACTGCATTCAACTCGCGCGCTATCCTAGTATTTGAAGCTTCTTCTACCATAGTAGGTAACTATTTCTGCCGCCAATGAAGCATTTCATAGTTAGTTTTATGCCAAATAACACACTAGGTATTGCTATTGTGCACAAATAAAACTGCGAAATACACAAAAATAAGATTATATTGCTATCTTTCTTATTAATACATCAATATTCATATCTTATTACATGTAACTTATTTGTGCTATCCTTCACAATTCACTATCATTAATGTCCACACTATCCAACGAACTTTTACCGAGCGAGATGTCTTATTCGGAAGACTTTCTCGCTCGTTTACGCCGCTAAATATCGAACCTTTCGAAAGCTAAAGACTTGCCTTCCTCTTCATACTCTTCTCTTGTAACGCAGAAGGAGTAAAAATCAGGATCCCTGAAGATTTGCTTTCCACCTTCCCAAGCGTATGTTAAAGGATTATCCGGCTTAGTTACATTCACATCAAAATGGTCTAAGGCTAAGGATCGGACTTCGTTATACACCCTGTCCCGAAAACCAGGGAACATAGCATTACCACCGTACAATACGATGTTCTCAAGCAAACTTTCCGTATGTTCCTCAGGACATGCGCTGATAGTATGCATTATGGCTTCTGGTATACCCATCTGTGAGATCCCAACGTCTGATGGATGGAATAGGAGCTCTGGAATGGCGAATCTTTCGTTGTTTAGTCGGAGAGTTTGCTGTTCTAAGTCTTCGTCAGGTTTCACGATGTCTCTGAGGTACCCGCGTCGGATTGAGGTGTAGTCTGGCAGGACATAGTCTTTGACTATCGTGTTTTCTGGACCTGAAACAGGAGAAAAAAAAAACTTAAAAAAAAGGAGCAGGTTATGATTAATTATGAGAGGGAGAGGAAGACCAAAAAAAACAATCGATGAATTGTGTTAGGAATGATATAAAAGAAAGAGGATAAGTGCGAGTCGGACTCGCGCACGAAGGGTTCAGTACACACCATCATAAATATCGAGCAAAAAATATCACGTTTGTTGTATGTGACCCCCTTCAATATTTATTATAATTATGTTTATCTACCCAAATATCATAAACCCTCTCTAATGCGTTCAAAAACCATAGGCAATGACCAGCATTACCAACCAGCAGAAATAAACAGAACTGTAATGAACTCTTAGCCTACTGAAAACAGTAGGTTATGAGTTTAAATTTGGAACAGGTGTCAAATTCAAGTGAGTGCGCTATTCTAGTATCTACGTTAAAACAGATACCTATCGATACGAAACCCCAATTCAGTATGATTTTAATTATAAATCGCACGACATTTTGATCTCGAGTGACACAAGAATAGTGACTTTGTTCGTTTGCCAATGATTTTTAAAAAAATGACAGATATCCGAAACGCCGCCATTTCGAGCTGTCATTTGTTCGTTAGCTTTTTATTTCCAGTTACGAGTAGACAAATTTTCTGATAAGTTCTTTATTTCTGTCGAAAATGAGTGATAGTTGTAATGTATGGCCAGTACTGCATTGTTTATTCTCTGTTCTATCGGCCGCTGTGACAGTTGTGTGGCTGTCATGCCTGTCTCCAATAAACCGTGTTACTGGAATCACGTAGTTTTCTTTGTACATCTCACTGGCGACGAGGATTAAACAAGAAAGGTAGCGTGCAAAATTTATTATCAAAATGTCGATCGGAAAATTATCGGAATTTAATTTAAGATCGGGCAATTGGACCATGTACGTGGAACGTACAGAAATGTTCCTAATGGTCAATCGAGTGAAGGATGAATTTCGTTTACCTACCTTGATTGCGGCTATGGGTGATGAAGCGTACGAATTACTAAGTAATCTCACTAGTCCGGAGAAACCTAGCTCAAAAACATATGCAGAAGTAATCAAAATAATGGCAGATCATTTACAACCCAAGCTGTCATTCATGGCGGAGAGATATCGTTTCCGTCAAAGAAGGCAGAATGCTGGGGAATCTATTCCACAATTTATTTCGGAATTAAAAAAAATGTCAAAGTTCTGCGAATTTAAATCCACTTTGGAAGAAAACTTACGAGACCAACTAGTATGCGGACTACGAAGCGAGCCGATCCGTCAACGTTTGTTCGTCGAAGAAAATCTGCTTTTTGCAAACGCTGTCAAAATTTCATGCGCTATGGAAGCGGCAGGAAGGGATGCAGCAGCAGTAGAGGAGACGTTCGGGAGGATCAGCGACTCTGGTGGTAGCGGTGACACCGCGGCCGGAGCGTTGCATGCGTTGACGCCGTCAGGCAGTTGGAGTCGCCGAGGACGTGGTGGATCACGCGGATTATCGGCACGCGCATGGAAGGGGACCAACACTAATGAGATGAAAAACTCATGTTCGGCTTGTGGAGCTACGGATCACCAGAGCGAAGGATGCAGATACTCTAGATTTATCTGTGGTAGGTGTAGACAGAAGGGACACCTACGTCGAGTATGTTCTTTGCTTCCAGGTGGGAGACAGCCACAGGACCGATTGTGTACTAACAATTTGGTGGCGAAGGTGCAAGTATCAGGCGGGTCAGCCAGGACACCGAATCAGCCAAACTTTGGGGACCAGTCCGGGGACGATGAACTTCCTGCGTCAAGCGAAGAGGACTGGGAGCCGGTAGAAGATTTGCATCAACTCAGTTTGAACAGCTATAAACCGGTGAGCTTAACTGTGTATGTAGATAATACCCAACTAGCCATGGAGATTGATACAGGTTCTTTAGTATCTTGTATTAGTTGTGAAACGTACAATGCACTGTTCAGAAATAGACCATTAGAAAATTCTAATTTAGTATTTAGAACAGCCTACTCAGTGTACAGCACAACCATCCTTGCCTACTCCGGAGCCGCCCCAGTCTCGTCCCGTTCGTCAATGCCGGATTCTAAAGCCGCCTAGTTATAAGTTTTGATAAGAGTGTAGGAAAGTTTTAAGTTTGTTTTTGTTGTATTAGTTATAGTCGTTATGTTTGTTTGTTTAAATTGTTAAACATAAACAGTCGTTTAAGTTTATTGGGTTTTGATTAGTTGTAAGTTTTATAAGTCTGTTATTTACTATGTTTATGTACTTTTAGGCGTTCTTGATTAAGGGTGAGGGTGTAATGTATGGCCAGTACTGCATTGTTTATTCTCTGTTCTATCGGCCGCTGTGACAGTTGTGTGGCTGTCATGCCTGTCTCCAATAAACCGTGTTACTGGAATCACGTAGTTTTCTTTGTACATCTCAATAGTGACTCAGAAATTAACATGAACACTCCGCCAGATATCGTAAATGCAGCGATGAATGCAACTAATAACCTGTTTATTTTTTATTGCATTACACTGGTAACAATGCTGGTCATTTCCCTTTGGTTCCTGAACCCATCATAGAGCCCTTGTGATATTCGGGTAGATAAATTAGTGTATGCAACTATACATAATTAGGCATTACAACACTCGTGTGATGCTATTAAGAAACTCGCCTTCGGCTCGTTTCTTAAACCCACACTTGTGTTGTAGGTAATGCCCTTCATTATGCACAGTCGCATAAACTACTATTTTTAGCACTTATTTGCTGTTATAGCGGCAACAGAAATACATAATTTTTGAAAATTCTGTCTAGTCTAGCTATCGTGGTTCTTGAGATACAGCCTGGTGACAGACAGACGGACGGACAGACAGCGAAGTCTTATTATTAGGATCTCGTTTTAACTTTTGGGTACGAAAAATGGTACGAAACCCTAAAAAGAACAAGGGCAGTAAGATAATGATGATATATTCGAGTTTAATGTCACTGTGGTTACCGGGGCGATTTACATGTATTGAATTTAATTTGCTTGAGTAGTTTATAAGATAGCTTCTTTAATACATATTTTCACAGGCCCGCGCCTACGTTGGCCGGAAACCATCACGTGGCCCCCGACGCCCGGAGCGTCTCCCGCGGCGGCTGGGACGAGAGATTATCTCCCTCTCTCTCGTTCCACCACCTCCTTCGCTAGCATCACTGCTTCGTAGAAGGAGGCGACGGCGTCCCATTCTCTCTCGCCCCGGACCATGTCTTGCACCAGGGCCGCCGCCGATCACCGCTAGGAGAACACGGTGGGGCTCCGCTCAAGCGGGGCAGACCTCCCCTGCACCGATCCTCGCAATGGTAGCATCCGGGCGTTTACTCCCGCCTGATTCGGTGCAGGTACCCCTCGAAACAACCGTGTCCGGTGAGGACCTGCATCAGATGGAAGGTGAGTGCGCCGTGGCGTGCCCTGCAAGGGGTTGCGACAGTCCCTCTTTCCATGTCGCCATGAGATCGCACCGGAGGTCTGTCGTTAGTCAGAGTTATCGCCTGGTATAGCGCCTCCAGATCCCATGGCGGCAAGGAGTCTCACCGCCTCGCCGGAGATCATGTCAAATCGTGTGGTACCCCCGGATTAGCCTAACGGCTACCACCTTTTGTGGCGCGTTCAGGTAATGAGCGGCTCGCGTCCGCAAAGAACGCGCCCACAACGGGGCCCTGTAAAGAGCCATGGAATGAACCGCACGATCCTCGCAAAAATGAAAAGACCTTCATTTTGATACCCAAAAGATGATTTAAAAGATATTAAGTATACAAATTATTTGTTTAACTAGCGACCCGACCCGGCTTTGCACGGAAGCATTTATTATACACATAAACCTTCCTCTTGAATCACTCTATCTATTAAAAAACCCGCATCAAAATCCGTTGCGTAGTTTTTAAGACGATGACTGTGATGACAATAGCTATTGACTTCTGATGTTTCAGTATTTTTGGACACGCCCACAATTTTTCCGATACCCTAGCGCCATACTACCAAGTAAGAAACAAATAGTCCAGGATCCGCGGTCCATTTTTGCACTTGATTACTATCAAGCTAATTTTGATGAGACGGCGAGACGCCCAACAATTTCCTGCACGAAACTCTCGAATTCTCGATTGTGGTAAGTAATAGGGGTAGCAGGGATAAAATATGTTGGTTTGATGATTCTCAAAAGTGTTAAGTACAAACACTTTTGAGAATCATCAGCTGGGTTTTTTTTGTTAAATCTGATGATAATTATCTAAATTATTTGAAAAAATATTTGTCCTACAAAATGTATGGTTTGATCAAAGAGTCCCCTTCCTTCCTTCCAATATGTATCGATAACGAAGTCATTAAAAATGATTACTTACTAACTGGGTTTTGGGGATTGGATATTTTCTATTAAACCCACTCTTTACAAGTTGCCTACAAGATTCTAAAAATTATATTAAGTGTTTGGAACTTACTCCACGCACCATCAATACTCCTGTACATCATAAACAACAGGCTAATACACTTTCTGGAGCCACAAATTCCAGAAGAGCAAGCAGGTTTTGTTAAAGGCAAAGACACGCGGGAACAAATCCTGAACGTTCGCCAAATTATAGAGAAAAGTCGGGAATTTAACAGCCCTGTATTGATATGTTTCATAGATTATACCAAAGCATTTGATTGCGTGGAGTGGGGCAAGCTGTGGGGGGTTCTTAAAGACATGGGAACGCCTCAACATCTTATTGACATAGTCCGATGCCTCTACCTACACATCAACAACCGCTCTTTCGTCAAAATAGACACCGACTGTTCAAATGCGTTAGGCAGGGATGCATCCTCTCACCTCTGCTCTTCAATATGTACGAAGAGTAATATCATTCAAGACTCTTTAGGGCTGGGACAAGGGGTTTACTGTTGGTGGAAAGTGGATTTCCAATCTGAGGTACACTGATGACACCGTTCTCCTTGCTACAACATTTGGCAACATGAAAGAGATACGGCACAGATTGGAAGTGGAAAGTGGCAAAGTAGGGTTTGCAATAAATAGGCAGAAAACCAAGCTTATGGTGGTAGATCGTGCGGGAAACCTATCGGGCGCCTATAACATCTAAGGCATCTATACTGTGGACAGCTTCGATTAACTGGGCTCCAATATAAGTAATGAAGGTAGCTGCGTCACAGAAATAAAACGGCGGATAGCCATGGCTAAAGATGCTATATTACGCCCCCGGAACATCTGGGAAAAACGTGGTATAAGTTTTAAAACGAAGGCCCGTTTGGTCAGAGCACTAGTTTTCCTGATTGTCCTCCATAGAGTTAATAATAATAATATTTATTTATTTTCAGGCTACTCTGGCCCATAGATAAATACCTTACAGACTAACATACATACGATATAATTGACAGCTTGTGTTAGTAAACAAAACCTTAAAACTATATTAGTATCACTACTAACAGTTGCACTACGTCACTGTGCGATCATGTGGCACTTGCCCGCGGAAGCGTCGAAACACCACCCCCTGCGGCCAAAAGTCCTCTTCCAAGACGAGGTGCAGGTAGCATGTCGGTACTCGCACCACAAACGCCTTAAAGTTGACGTTGCGGCGCGACTCGAGCAGCTGCACTCTCGCCACGTACTTGATCTTCTGGCGCACGTACTCCACGATGTCCTCCGTCGTAGTGGTGTAATGTAGACGGGAGAGGTACAAAGGAGTGTTCGGCTTTGCGGCACGAATATGCACATTGGGCTCCGATGGAGCCGTGCCGCAGCGGTTCTTGATGGTTCGCTGACGGCGCTTCCTCCTCAACACCGTCACGAAACCATCATCAGCCTGGATCGGTTCCTTTGCAGGCACAGGCTTCTCGGAAGGAGCATTTTTCCCCACAAGTTAAGACATGGACAATCCAAACAAGAGTAAGACAGAGGATAGACGCATTCGAAATGTGGTGTTTTAGGCGGATTCTCCGAATTCCATGGACGGCCAAACGCACAAATGTGTCTATCCTTTACCAACTCGATATCAAGACTCGATTGTCAACAGTTTGCCTACAGCGTATTTTGTCTTATTTCGGCCACATAATGCAAAGAGGAGATAGCAGCCTTGAAAAGCTGGTCATTGTTGGCAATACCGAAGGCAAGCGACCGCGAGGCCGGTCGCCATTTTACAAATTTGGAAGTGTCTGTCTTCCAAACGATTGGCTTTGAGAAAAAATTGTTTGTGGAACCTCAATGTCATTTTTAAAGACCTGTCTAATGTCTATAGACACCCCACACGTAGGTATAGGTTTGATGAAAAAAAAAATATAGTTTCAGTTCCATGTATGGGGCGACCCCCTAAATCCTTTTTTTTATCTTCTACTATATAAAAATAAGTCGGGTTTTCCTTCCTGACGCTATAACTCCAGAACGCACGAACCGATTTCCACGGTTTTGCATTCGTTGGAAAGGTCTCGGGCTCCGTGAGGTTTATAGCAAAGAAAATTCAGGAAAAATTTCAACAGAAAAGCTGGAAAATCTTTTTTCATTTTTCACTTACAGCGCCATCTCTGATACATAGCATGTACTACAAAACAATATTTTAAGTAGATGGTGCCGGTGCGTGATACATTGTTTGACAGCTACTCATTGATGGAAAGTGCACAAAACGATATCCGCGACCGTTAGTTGCTGAAACAGTCACAGGGAACGATGGATATCCAGTTTATCGTCGGCGTTCAAAAGAAGATAATGGTAGAACTATCAAAGTTAAAGTTCAAAATCAAGAGATTGAGATCGGAAATGAATTCATTGTACCACATTACCATATCCATTCGCAGAAGAAAAGAAGAAATGAAGAAGAAGATATCTTGCATCGCTTGCGCATTCAAACGAATAATCTTGACATCCAAATAACCGATGAAATCTACAATGAAGGATTGATTCTGATTGAGGATCAATGCTTGACTATTGCAAACAAGCAACTGATTGAAGTAGGAATGATTGCGCCAAATCGATCGATGCACGATGCATTTAACCAAGAATTAAATCGAGAGCTGCAATACAATGTTGATACATTGCAGGAATTCGTTCGAAATAATGTGCCGTTGCTGAATGAACAGCAAAAACAAGTATACGAAACATTAATGCAAGCGGTGGACAATAATACTGGTGGTCTATTCTTCCTGGACGCACCTGGAGGAACAGGGAAAACATTTGTCATTCCATTGATTTTGGCCACTATTCGATCAAGATGTGACATAGCTTTGGCGTTAGCATCATCTGGAATTGCGGCGACTCTTCTAGATGGCGGTCGTACTGCACATTCTGCGCTTAAGTTGCCACTCAATTTAAACACAATTGATACTCCAACATGCAATATTTCCCGATCCAGTGCAATGGGAAAATTGTTGATGCAATGCAAGCTCATTGTTTGGGATGAGTGCACAATGGCACATAAGAAATCAATTGAAGCACTTAACTTCACACTGAAGGATCTTCGGCCAAATAACAACATCTTTGGCGGCTTGATGATATTGTTGGCAGGCAGGCGATTTCAGGCAGACGTTGCCAGTAATTCCCCGTGGAACGCCTGCAGATGAATTGAATGCTTGCCTGAAGGAATCACCTTTATGGAATAACGTAAAAACATTATCGCTAACCACTAATATGAGAGTTCAACTTCAAAATGATCAAAGTGCTGCACAGTTTTCAAAACAATTGTTAGCTGTTGGAAATGGAAAAGTCCCAGTTGATGCGACATCTGGATTAATTACTCTTACCAACGACTTTTGCCGATTTGTAGACTCTCAATTAGCTCTTATTGAAAATGTTTTCCCAAACATTAGTGAGACTTATCAGAATTATGCTTGGTTAAGTCAACGAGCAATTCTTGCCGCAAAGAATAATGATGTACACGCACTGAATTTCACCATTCAATCAAAAATTGCTGGCGATTTGGTGACATACAAATCCGTTGATTCCATAACAAATCCCGATGATGTAGTAAATTATCCAACGGAGTTTTTGAACTCTCTGGAGTTACCAGGATTTCCACCACATAACTTGCAACTCAAAGTTGGTACAGTTATTATGATATTGCGTAATTTGAATCCACCGCGACTTTGCAACGGTACTCGACTTTCGGTAAAAAGACTTATGCCGAATTTGATTGAGGCAACCATTATTAACGGAAAGTACGCAGGTGAAAATGTATGTATTCCTCGAATACCAATGATTCCGACTGATCTTCCGTTTGACTTCAAACGATTGCAATTTCCAGTTCGCCTTGCGTTCGCAATGACAATTAACAAGTCGCAAGGCCAATCGCTTAGTGTTTGCGGGATAAATTTAGAAAATCATTGCGTATAACGTTTCGATTCAGTATTTACTTTGGATTCACTTTCATTTACTTAGAGAAGTTCAACTAAATAACATCATCATTCATTTCATTTTTGTAATCGAAATGAATTCGTTACTGTTGTGAAATGAAATAAAATTTTTCCTTTTCAAATATAAAACAAAAAAAAATTTATTCATTTTTTAATCACCAAACGAAATGTTACATAAAACGAAGCCATCTGGTGGCGAAACGGAGTTCGCCGGGTTTGCTAGTTTTTGTATAAAAATCGTAAAGCGGTTCACAGAATACTTGTAGAGTTTCAACTGTGTAGTCTCAATAGTTTCCGAATGAAGTGGCTGTGACATACGGGTGGACAGACGGACAAACAGACATGACGAATATATAAGGGTTCCGTTTTTTGCCATTCGGCTACGGACCCCTAAAAAACAGCTGGTTTGTAGTAATTTTTGATGAGCTCGTTATCAATACATGTTGGATTTAGATAATGATCATCAGATAAAAATAAAATAGTTAGTAATAGATTTTTGAAAATCATCAAATAAATATTTATAATAATATATAATCAATATTATTAGGAATCAGAAGTGAAATACGTGAACAAAATAAACAATGTTTAATATCTTTTGAATTACACTTTTACAAAAATATCAAGACAAACATTTTAAACAATAATCAAATAGAAATAGCACTAGCAAATGGAATAATCAGTACACGAGCAAAAACATAAACCAAAATTAGCGAAGCACACGATATAGTCGGGTAGCAACGTAGCAAGTCCTTTCCGAGCGCCGTCCAAGCAAAAAGTGACCGTTGCACCGCCGCTCGCCTCGTTTTATGAACTTCTGTCGGTTGCCGCACGTCGACCTGACGCTAACCGCACGGTTACTGGCTGATGTCGTGACTTTGAGCCAACACGGCCTCTCCTGACGCTCTGACGTCCTCGTCAGCTTCCAACAAGGCGGCTGAGTCTTCGCTGTCTCCTTGATAGCGTGTCTCACAACGCCAGTGGGGTGTGCTGGCACCGTGGAGTGCCACGCACAACTGCGCCTGTGGGGCGCGCTGGCACCGTGGAGTGCCGCACACAACTGCGCCTGTGGGGCGCGCTGGCACCGTGGAGTGCCGCACACAACTGCGCCTGTGGGGCGCGCTGGCACAGTGGAGTGCCACGCACAACTGCGCCTGAAGGGCGCGCTGGCAGCCCGGAGACTCTCGCTGTACACGCCAGTAGCGCGCTGGCAGCCCGGAGCCTCGCGCTGTACACGCCAGTAGCGCGCTGGCAGCCCGGAGCCACGCGCTGTACACGCCAGTAGCGCGCTGGCAGCCCGGAGCCACGCGCTGTACACGCCAGTAGCGCGCTGGCAGCCCGGAGCCACGCGCTGTACATGCCAGTAGCGCGCTGGCAGCCCGGAGCCACGCGCTGTACACGCCAGTAGCGCGCTGGCAGCCCGGAGTCACGCGCTGTACATGCCAGTAGCGCGCTGGCAGCCCGGAGCCACGCGCTGTACATGCCAGTAGCGCGCTGGCAGCCCGGAGCCACGCGCTGTACACGCCAGTAGCGCGCTGGCAGCCCGGAGCCACGCGCTGTACATGCCAGTAGCGCGCTGGCAGCCCGGAGCCACGCGCTGTACACGCCAGTAGCGCGCTGGCAGCCCGGAGCCACGCGCTGTACATGCCAGTAGCGCGCTGGCAGCCCGGAGCGACACGCTCGACAACGCCAGTAGGGTGCGCAGTCAGCTCGCAGCGACGCTCTCGGCAACGCGGGTATGGCGCGCAGTCGGCTCGCAGCGACGCTGCCGCGCTGTCGGCAACGCCAAGAGGGCGCGCAGTCGCCCTGCAGCGACGCGCTCAGCAACGCCAAGAGGGCGCGCAGTCGTCCTGCAACGACGCGCTCAGCAACGCCAAGAGGGCGCGCAGTCGCCCTGCAGCGACGCGCTCAGCAACGCCGGTAAGGCGCGCTCGGTAACGCCAGTAGGGCGCGCGGTCGCCCTGCAGCGACGTGCACGTTCACGGCGTCACTGTGGCAAAGCCCTGGCAACCACTGCTAAGGCCAAGCAGCGTTGCGTTGCGTCCAAACACACGCCACACATCCTTGTGTAATGGTTAGGTACTCTGCAAACAAACTTTACAATTACAACAGAATTTTGTTCCGCTCGATCACTCCTGACCAAACTTTAGTTCCATTGGGTGGCACCAAATTCGACTCTCATTAATATCAAATGTACTGGAAATTATCGAAAATACAACACTCAACTACCTTGAGTCATATACCATAGTGCTTCACACCAACCTTAAAAATTCAATTGCAACAAAAACTGCTGAAATCATCGAGTAAAACCTTTAACACCAAGGCTCTCTAACCGAGTAGTACAACAAAAGAGTAATCTCATTCATTAAGGAACATTCAAGTCGAGAATCAAATTCAAAGAAACATTCACCAAACAAAACTTGTCAGACAAGAATACCAATAGGAACATAGGGATGTATAAGCACATTGTTAGCATATCACACAGACTTCTTCCACATCACTGTAGGCATAGGCTCCAAGTTTGCATACCCCTCAGATGTCGACTTCCACACACACTGTAGGCATAGGCTCCAAGTTTGCATACCCCTCAGATGTCGACTTCCACACACACTGTAGGCATAGGCTCCAAGTTTGCATACCCCTCAGATGTCGACTTCCACACACACTGTAGGCATAGGCTCCAAGTTTGCATACCCCTCAGATGTCGACTTCCACACACACTGTAGGCATAGGCTCCAAGTTTGCATACCCCTCAGATGTCGACTTCCACACACACTGTAGGCATAGGCTCCAAGTTTGCATACCCCTCAGATGTCGACTTCCACACACACTGTAGGCATAGGCTCCAAGTTTGCATACCCCTCAGTGGCTGTTGACATAGACACATTGTTAGCGTATCACACAGACTTTCACACACGCAGCTGAGGCCACGCGCTTGACCAAACCACACGTTCATAAGTAATGGTTATTATGCAAAGAGACAAATCTACGACAGAACCTGACCAAACATCCATTAGGTCCCACTCTCGTTGATAAAATCAAACGCGGCTAAACTGGAAATTATCGAAAATACAACAATCAACCACCCTGGGTACCATTGTCGTTTAAATCAATCTTAAAAACATTATTGCGTCAAAAAAATGTCAGGTTCACAAAAATCATCGAGTAAAACCACAGATTTCTAACTGACTAGTAAACAAGTCTATCTCCCGTGTGTATCACTATTTGACTTAACACTACGGTCTTTCCAGACCCTGACCTCAACCAGAGCTAAACGCACAACGCACAACATACAACAAACACACCCGCTGTCTACTCGAGTTTCCTCAAAAACTTTCAATTTTAATCGGACTACGACTACACAATAATTACTGGTACTGTCTAACACAATACAGCCGATAGAATCTCTTGGCTTGCAACCACAACTTTACTTCATCAAAATCCTTATAAACATCAACTGATACGTAACTCATTGGCATCTTTCTTAGCCTATCATGTGTAATAAAAAGCAACTTCTATAATAAAGCAAAACTTATCAGACTTTACAGTGCACCTGTATACGGCCTACGTCTTCACACGAAAAAACAAGTCAACTGATCATAAGGCGTACCGCATTGTATCGATGAAGAAATACAGGTTTCTTTCCCGTTAAGTCATACCATTGAATGTAATAATTAAAAAGTTAACGTAGGGGTTTGCGTTTACGCAGACCATGATTATTTGAGTTTGATGTGCCAACAACTGCACTTTTGGGTTTCAAATATACGGAAAACGAGACTTTTGACTGTATTTTGTTTTGTTCATAATTGCGGCTTTTATTTGAGCATCAGATATCACAAATCACAACGTTGCCCCTCACCAGGAATTTCTCCTGTGTCGTGGGTACCTTCACAAATATTTAAACTAACATACACAAGTACCCAACTTAAAAAAAAAACTATCTGTAGGTCATACAGGTACTTGTATTCATAACGTCATTATAGCACAGTGACCATATCGACTTCACGCGGACACAATGACCGAAATTCGTGTTTAAAATGAGTCCACGTGCTGTTATTGGTCAACCAATCGTTAAGCGACGTATTAGCACCACCATGTAAATAACCACCAATGCGTCCGAGGCATTGCCAATCACCCCAGTGACCTTATAAACACACACATAACATCACGCCTGCAATCCCCGAAGGGTTAGGCAGAGGTACCCAGTATACCCACATTTCGCCAGTTATGTTAAGACATAAGCTTAACCATGTAATAGGGGTGAGCCCATTGTCACCAACAGGGCACAAATCCAGAAAATAACACTTTGCCCGACCCGAGAATCGAACCCAGAACCTTCATGCTCATAGTCGCGCTTACGACTACTAAACCAACGAAATATTAAAATGGTTCGATCTTACTTGTATCAGGAACGAAAGTAAACCAATCCTGTCCGGAGCGTCGCCTCAACCGCGAGAGCGGTTACACAGGACTTCGCGTCCTCACGCGGCTCCTACGACGATCTCGTTCGCGCTTGGAACGGCGATCGGATCCCGAAACTTGCTATACGTGACCTTCCACTCCACATAAGGTGGCTACGAGATCGCTTAGAACGCAAGGCACTAGTTTTTGAACGCGAACAACTCGATCTATCCATTGCTAACTACTACCCGCTTTTATCTAAAATTAAAAGCCTGAAAACTAGTTTTTAACTTGTGGGCGAAAAGAATCTTTATCCCACTTCTGATATTAGGAATCAGAAGTGAAATACGTGAACAAAATAAACAATGTTTAATATCTTTTGAATTACACTTTTACAAAAATATCAAGACAAACATTTTAAACAATAATCAAATAGAAATAGCACTAGCAAATGGAATAATCAGTACACGAGCAAAAACATAAACCAAAATTAGCGAAGCACACGATATAGTCGGGTAGCAACGTAGCAAGTCCTTTCCGAGCGCCGTCCAAGCAAAAAGTGACCGTTGCACCGCCGCTCGCCTCGTTTTATGAACTTCTGTCGGTTGCCGCACGTCGACCTGACGCTAACCGCACGGTTACTGGCTGATGTCGTGACTTTGAGCCAACAATATATATTTTATCCCTGCTGCCCCTATTACCTACCACAATCGAGAGTTTTCGTATAGGGTAATGTTGGCTCACGGAAAATTAGCTTGATAGTAATCAAGTGAAAAAATGTACCGTGGATCCTGGACTAACATTGTGACGCGGTCAATAATAATTTATAGATGAACGGATAGCTGTCAGTGGGGCGCAAAGTGACATACGTCCGTCTAGCACCGCGCCTAAGCGCTCACTGGCTCACTGTCGGATTGCATACGTAAGAAAGAGAGCGCGATGACGCAACGCTCGAACTTCTTACAAACCATATAATGATTATTATAAAATAATAATTTATTAAATAATCAAAAATTAAAAACAACCAAATTTTGTATTTAAATATGATAAGTTATTGTTATAAATTTTACCAACGTACGTTCATCAGTAATACAGATATTTTTGTTGGAAGATCATTTTAAGAGGTTAGTTTACCATTTTTTTGTATCGAGAAAACTTTTCACAAACGTGTTTTGAAAACAACGAAATTATCAGAAATATGTTCAAGATTAACATATATTTTTTCCGCCGTGTCAAACTGTATAGATTTGGCAAAAAAATTGTTCAATACAAGCCTATTTGGCTCTTGTCAGCGCCTTAAGATCTAAGCATACATAGGGACGGACAGCGGGAAGCGACTTTGTTTTATACTATGTAGTGATAGTGATAGTGATGATAGTATTTTAAGGCGCGTCCCCCAGCAAAACGTAGCTCTAGCCGTTTTTTATGCAGTTTTCTGGAGCTTATTACTCTTAAAAAAAAAGATATATCAACCAACAAAAAATACATTAAATTTCTACATACTCTTACCTTCAAAATGGTACGTTTTGTTTTTTTCTTTTTTAAGTAAAATATTTAATTAATCCCCTCACAACGAAACCACAGAAATGAGAAATAATTATTGAAAACATGCTACTTCTCCAAAACTAACAATTGTTTTTATTTTGTTTTTACACTAATGGATAAGCAATTTCATAATGAACATTATGGTACGATTTTTTTTTTCAAAAACTCAAAATTTGATTTTATAAAGATTTTTATGCAAAATTCTGAGCGTATTCGCAACCGTATCTATTGACATTCAGTATGCCGCCAGGCCTCGAAGGGGGAACCCGTGTCGCTCGTCACCGCGCCGCGTCGGCTCATGCGCTCGCTCGCTTACGTCACATTATCAACAGATCTAAGAAGTAATTTCAAGTAATAGATATGGCATTCATTGAAATATTTTTTTATGAAATATTTATTGGTGCGTCCAAATACTTTTGGTCATTATGAATTCAGTTATTATACTCACGTCGATAAATAGGTAGGTACTTTCAACTTTTACTGTGATACAAAATAATATTGGCACGATTACGAAAATGAGCTCAAAATTAAAATCCAAGATGGCGGCTAGGAAAATTTTAGGTTTTTCCGTCATGGGTGTCGTTTTCATGGTTTTTGGGGTCGCTGATTACGAAAATGAGGTCAAAATAAAAATCCAAGATGGCGCCGACGAAGATTTTTGGTTTTTCCGTCATGGGTGTCGTTTTCATGGTTTTTGGGGACGCTGATTACGAAAATGAGGTCAAAATAAAAATCCAAGATGGCGGCTAGGAAAATTTTAGGTTTTTCCGTCATGGGTGTCGTTTTCATGGTTTTTGGGGTCGCTGATTACGAAAATGAGGTCAAAATAAAAATCCAAGATGGCGCCGACGAAGATTTTTGGTTTTTCCGTCATGGGTGTCGTTTTCATGGTTTTTGGGGACGCTGATTACGAAAATGAGGTCAAAATAAAAATCCAAGATGGCGGCTAGGAAAATTTTAGGTTTTTCCGTCATGGGTGTCGTTTTCATGGTTTTTGGGGTCGCTGATTACGAAAATGAGGTCAAAATGAAAATCCAAGATGGCGCCGACGAAAATTTTTGGTTTTTCCGTCATGGGTGTCGTTTTCATGGTTTTTGGGGTCGCTGATTACGAAAATGAGGTCAAAATGAAAATCCAAGATGGCGCCGACGAAAATTTTTGGTTTTTCCGTCATGGGTGTCGTTTTCATGGTTTTTAGGGTCGCTGATTACGAAAATGAGGTCAAAATGAAAATCCAAGATGGCGCCGACGAAGATTTTTGGTTTTTCCGTCATGGGTGTCGTTTTCATGGTTTTTAGGGTCGCTGATTACGAAAATGAGGTCAAAATGAAAATCCAAGATGGCGCCGACGAAGATTTTTGGTTTTTCCGTCATGGGTGTCGTTTTCATGGTTTTTGGGGACGCTGATTACGAAAATGAGGTCAAAATGAAAATCAAAGATGGCGGCTAGGAAAATTTTAGGTTTTTCCGTCATGGGTGTCGTTTTCATGGTTTTGGGGTCGCTGATTACGAAAAGAGGTCAAAATGAAAACCCTAGGTGGCGGTCAGGAAAATGTTTGGTTTTTCTTTCACGGGTGTCGTTTTCATGGTTTTTGAGGTCAAAATGAAAATCCAAGATGGCGGCCAGGCTAAATTTTTGATTTTTCCGTTATGGCTGTCGTTTTATATATATATATAGTCGAAAACCCAAAATTTTCGTCGGCGCCATCTTGGATTTTGATTTTGAGCTTATTTTCGTAATCAGCGACCCCAAAAACTATGAAAACGACACCCATGACGGAAAAACCAAAAATTTTCGTCGGCGCCATCTTGGATTTTCATTTTGACCTCATTTTCGTAATCACCGACCCCAAAAACCATGAAAACGACACCCATGACGGAACATCCAAAAACCGTCGGTGCCATCTTGGATTTTCCTTTTGACCTCATTTTCGTAATCAGTGACCCCAAAAACCATGAAAACGACACCCATGACGGAAAACCTAAAATTTTCGTCGGCGCCATCTTGGATTTTCATTTTGATCTCATTTTCGTAATCAGCGACCCCAAAAACCATGAAAACGACACCCATGACGAAAAAACCAAAAAAATTCCTGGCCACCATCTTGGATTTTCATTTTGACCTCATTTTCGTATTCAGCGACCCCTAAAACCATGAAACCGACACCCATGACGGAAAAACCAAAAATTTCCATGGCCGCCATCTTGGATTTTCATTTTGACCTCATTTTCGTAAACAGCGACCCCTAAAACCATGAAAACGACACCCATGACGGAAAAACCAAAGATCTTCGTCAGCGCCATCTTGGATTTTCATTTTGACCTAATTTTCGTAATCAGCGACCCCGAAAACCATGAAAACGACACCCATGACGAATAAACCAAAAATTTTCATCGGCGTCATCTTGGATTTTAATTTTGAGCTCATTTTCGTAATCGTAATATTTGTATCACTGTAAAAGTTGAAAGTACCTACCTATTTATCGACGTGAGTATAGTAACTGAATTCATAATAACATTTCATAAAAAAATATTTCTTTGAATGCCATATCTATTACTTCTTAGATCTGTGAATTTTACTTGTATTCGTATGAAGTTCGCCAGGTGGCGCAAGTAATAGTTTACGAAGTATTGTAGAGGTGGGGTGCGGCAAAGAGGGAGCAAATGCTCAAGGTTATTTGCTCAGGGTACCACCTTAAGTGACTAACTAAAATGCTGGATATAAAAAAGGTAGGTAGTTGTAAAACTAGAAAGCATATCAAATGTTTGGAAAGACTATTGGCAGTCCCTGTTCTTGGACAACAAGTCAGAGGAGTTTGCTAAAACTGAGCCCAAGAATGAAACCGAGCTAGAGCCAGATATTCTTGAATCAGAACTCAGAAGTCAGAGCGGCCCATCTAAAGAAAGGAAAGGCTACAGGAAAAGATGAGATTCCGATAGAAACCATAGGTGCTCTGAGTGATATTGGTATATCCATTTTCCTCAGACTCTGTAACAAGAAATGGAAAACGGTTATCTGGCCCAAAGAATGGACTCACACGGTATTTGTTCCACTGCATAAAAAGGGCTCAACAAAGAAATATAACAACTACCGTCTAATTGCACTCATATCCCATGCCAGTATGATCATCCTACACATCCTTAATGAACGGCTTCCTATCTAGCACCAGAGCAGGCATGATTTGTCAAAGGCAAAGGGACCCGAGAGCAGATACTTATTATCCGCCAGAACATCGACAAGTCTCGGGAGTTCAACAAGCCAACATACATCTGCTTTGTTGACTTTTCGAAAGCATTCGATTCGGTGAAATGGCCAAAACTGTGGGACACCTTATTGCAAATGGGTAGGTACACCGAAACATCTGGTGCATTTGCTTAGACGCCTATACGAAGACGGAACTGGGTCAGTAAAAACAGACGAAGTCTTCTCGGACAGCTTTCACCCTAGCGCTGGAGTCAGAAAAGGATGCATAATTTCGCCGCTCTTGTTCAATACGTACACGGAGATAATTATGCGTATAACCCTTGAAGACTGGATGGACGGTGTAACCGTAGGTGGATACAAAATCGCAAATCTACGATATGCAGATGACACTAACCTTTTTGCCTCTAGTAGTAGCCTCATGAAAGAACTCGTCCTGAAAATGGAACGTGTCAGCCTAGAGTTTGGTTTGAAGATAAATTGCGGTAAAACCAAGATGATGATTGTCGACAGAGCTAACAACAACTTGCTGAACGTCACCAAAATAGCAAACGTCGAGGTCGTACAATCCTTTATTTACCTTGGGGCTCTAATCTCAAATCAAGGAGGCTGCATAAATGAAGTTAAGAGGCGCATGGCTATGAGCAGAAGTGCAATGGGCAAGCTCAAGAAAATATGGAGGAGCAGAAACATAACGAAAGCCACAAAAGTTAGGCTTGTAAAATCGTTAGTGTTTTCCTTATTCCTGCCCGGCGGCGAAACATGGACTCTACGGCAAACCGAAACTCAGAAGAAAGAATGGATGGAATGAATGAAGAATGGGGATGTGGTGTTGGAGGAAGATGCTCGGGGTCTCTTGGACGACCGAGTTCCGAACAAATGCCTCCATCCTTGATGAGTTTCGCATAAAAGAGCGCCTATCCACTCAAGTGCGCCGTCGGATCCTCAAATTCTTTGGGCATGTTAGTCGGCGTGGAAACGACTCGAAGGTACAAGACCAAGAGGAAGATCCCGATGCGATGGACAGACCAGGTGAAGGCTGCGATGGGCGCTCCCGTGCACGAATGTGCACGGGAGCGCGGTCAGCAGGTGCGGCCAGCAGGCAGGGGTAGCGGGACGTCGTACGGCGGGTGCTGTCTGCTGCCCAACCTCCCGGAACATGATCAGCCGCGACCGCTCTGACAAGAGATAATCAACTAAGAAGAAGAGTTATAAAAACTAAAAAACCCGACTGAAAAAACTGAAAAGCAAAAAACAAGCACATCACTTCACTACATCCTTACATAGTATAAAACAAAGTCGCTATTTTTGTCTGTTTGTTTGTCTGTATGCTTAAATCTTTAAAACTACGCAACGGATTTTGATGCGGTTTTTTTTAATAGATAGAGTGATTGATCGCGCCAGGACTCAGCCGAACCTTATCTCGGGCCCATGGAAGACAGGTCTCCGAACAGCTGCCGTCCTAACGGGATCAAATAGACGCGATACGCGCCTCCGAACAATATTACAATTTCTGAACTTAAAGCTACCCTTACCTCATTTCTTCGAGCCGGTCTCACTTCCTTGACCCCTCGCAAGTTGTGTAACTGTGTATGTGTATAATGAGTGTATATGACCTTGCGATGGTTTGCTGGTAGTTCCGGACGATTCTTCCACGTCGCTGCAAGCCACGCCGTTAACGCGAGCCACCACACTCACTCCGTATTAGTCTAACCACAAAAGCCTCGGTGCTTTCCCGATAGCACTCCCGTGACAAGGCAAACCAATGATATTATCAATAACCCGTTCGACATTCACAGCGTCGCTAACCGTACTGCTTAACTAGTATAACTGGGTGCCGCGAAATGACTCCACAAGTCGATTTAATCAATGCGCGTGCGCTTTCACCCGTTCTATGGCTACTATAATACTCGTCCGACGCCCAGCACGTCTCAATACGAACTACCATTCACGCCGAGCCCAGCGCTCGACCTCTACCTCCGCCCCTTCGCCTCTGTCGCACCGAGGCGGAGAAAATCAAAAATCTGAAGGTAGATTATAAACAATCACCCCCCCCGGACCGACCCGTTGTCGGTCCGCTCAAACTCCCGGGAGTCGAGATAAAGTTGAAACTGCCCGTCTAAGGATCGAGTCCCTCACCTGGACGTCTGCGATCCTTGGAAACCCATCCTTGCCCGTAATCAGGTTAACAATGCGCCCCCGTCGCCAACACAACGGTGATAGGTTAGCATCCTTAACCAGAACGAGGTCTCCAACGCAGGGTGGGGTCGTCCTGTCCGTCCACTTAACGCGTTGCTGTAGAATATGCAAATACTCCAGCGACCATCGCTTCCAAAAATTTGGCTCAATTGCCGTAACATCTGATACCGCGACAACCGGTACAACTTGACATCAGTATATGGATATTCCGGCAAGGCGCTAAGTGGTTGGCCAATCAAAAAATGACCTGGGGTAATGGCCTCAAGGTCATTCGGGTCAGCGCTCAACGGGCACAAAGGTCGCGAGTTTAAGACCGCCTCAATTCTGCAAAACACCGTTGACAACTCCTCAAAGGTGAGAATCGTTGAGCCGATGACCCGATACAAGTGAGTCTTAGAAGACTTAACTACTGCCTCGAAAATTCCACCCCAGTGGGGGCATCCAGGTGGACTAAAGTACCACGAAATGCCCCGACTGGCGAGGCCTGAGCCAATCCCTCGCTCATTCTGACTTAAAAACAATACAATTTCCTTTAAGCACCGGTCGGCGCCCTTGAAGTTGGTACCACAGTCCGACCGAATCAGTGACGGTACTCCCCTTCTAGAAACAAATCGATCTAACGCCGCCAGAAAGGCCTCCGTAGAGAGATCGGCCACCAGTTCCAAATGAACGGCCTTGGTCGCCAGACACACGAAGACACACAGATATGCCTTAACCGACTTCGCGTTGCGAAGGTGCGATGTCTTGACCATGAAGGGCCCCGCGAAATCTGTCCCTACGCCAGCAAATGGCCGAGCCTCCGTGACTCGGTCGGCCGGGAGATCTCCCATTTGTGGCTGCATTGTGGCTGCCTTGAGTCGGTAACAAGGCAAGCAACGAAACACAACGCTCCGTATGATTCTGCGGGCCGATAAAATCCAAAATTCACGCTGCAAAATGCCCAGAAGGGTGTTACAGCCTGCGTGTGAATTCTTGGTGTGACGGTCCCTAACCAACAACTCCACCAAAGCTTCTGAATGAAGCACTTTCCCATGAACGTGACCGGCGCGATCCAACCGGTTGGATCGAACGTTCGTGCGATAGTCGAAAAGACCGATCGCTTGGTCCAGGTCTTCGACAGCAACTCGGCCTCACAACTGTATGTGAAGGCATCCTGACTCGGTTGATACTGGACCCCTAAAATGGCCAACGCATGAAGATTCTCCGAATCCTCAAACAAATGCGGGTCTTGTTGATACTCAGTTGGCAGTCCTGCCAGTACCTCTGGGCAGTTCGACAGCCATTTCCTGAGTTCATAGCCACCGGAGGCCATGAGCGCCACCAATTCATCCCTTAAGATGAGCGCCTGCTCAATACTGTCTGAGCCCGTACAAATGTCGTCTACATAGACGTCCCTATCAATGACAGCAGCCGCGCGGGGAAAGCGGAGCCGTTCTTGATCAGCCAGTTCTCGTAGCGTACGCATGGCTACATATGGGCTGGGCTTTAATCCGTACGTGTTTGTGTTGAGCTCGTACGTGACCATCGGTTCTTCAGGGCTCTCTCGCCACAATATCAGCTGGAACCGACGGTCGTCTGGATGAATCTCAGTTTGACGAAACATCATCCGTACGTCCGTAACGAAGACAACCTGGTGTCTCCTGAAGTCCGTGAGAATGTCTGCAATGTCTCTGGTCAGCTTAGGACCAGCATGGAGACATTGATTCAGGGACACCCCGCTAGACGTCTCCGCGCTCCCGTCGAACACGACCCTAATCTTTGAGTCAGGTGTCTTCAAAACAGCATGATGAGGCAACACATAATGCTCCTCATGACGATAGTCAACCCTGGACACCGACATGTGACCCAACGTCAGGTATTCGCGCATGAACTCCACATACTTCTGTCGGAAGTTGGAGTCCCGCTTCATGCGCCTTTCCATTGCCACTAACCGCTTTTCTGCCAGACTCCATGAGCTCCCCAGCGGAGGTCGGATTGACAGAAATGGCAACCTTGTCATAAATCTACCCGATGGGAGGCGCACCGTGTTAAATCGATAGAATGTTTCGCACTCCTCATCACGTGGGTTATTTCTAAGAGCGGTGGGTGGCTCTTCCGTTGCCCAGAACCGTTGCAGGACGTCGGATAACACGCTGCCATAATATATGGAGCTATAATCCGTTGAGTGCTGTGGTTCCCGTACTGGGCCCAATAACGCGTAACCACCTGCGGTACGCATGGCCACAACCCCGTTTGGTTGCAGCTCCCGTTTGCCGCTTCGGAGCAGCTTCCCGAGGACGTCAGACCCAAGCAAGACGTCCACCCGTCCGGGGATCGCGAAGTGGGGATCGGCTATCTCCAATCCATTGGTCAACCCTTTTACCGCAGACGGTAACCGAGTCTGAGGGAGGACCCCAACCACTTCGTCCAAAACGATCGCCGTGGCATTCACCCGCGTGACCGATGCCGTGTCACCCATCTCGAACAGGAATGTCGTCTGACCCCTGAGGTGAGGCACCCGATTGCCACCTATACCTACGGCGCCATCCCGTGATGGCTCTAATGTAAGGCCCAGCTTTTTCACTAAACAGCTGGACACAATACAACCTTGTGCCCCTGAATCTAACAGTGCTCGCACGTGCACCGGCTGTCCGTCAGTACCCCTGACAGTAATCCTAGCCGTCGGTAATAATACCGTTACTGTCGGGGTGGGCACCACTGACGAACAGGCTGCTAGTTGCTAATAGGAGGCACCTCCCTCCTCCCCTGCCGGAGGGGGAGTAAATACTGTCCCAGTATACGGGTCCCAACCCGGGTAGTAACCCTCCCGACCCATCGGTGACATCCGTGCCGGTCGGAAGTAGCCTACTGGCATCCTTCCGAACGGTGGCGGGCGCGCCGTCAGCCGAGGGCGTTCTGCGAGAGGCGGGGAGAAGCGACTACTCGGGGGTGGCAACATGCCCCCCAACGCATTCGAGTACGCCGCGTAACCCGTCTGTACTACCTCCGGGCCCCTGCCCGAGTCTCGGTGCCTATCCCCCCCCCGCGGGGAAGACGACGGTATCGGGTTGTGCTCTGGATCAGCCCTTGGCCCACCCCCCCGAGGGGGCGGCGACCGCTGATTCCTGGCCGACCCACCCCCCCTAGGGGGGGGTGACCGACCACCCGAATCTGGCTTAGGAGAGGGGGGGTGACCTCCCGGCGAGGCTCCGTGCACCTCCCTACTCTCCGCCAGGCATAGCAACTCGTGATGGGCTCCTCCGCAGGTTCCACAGTTAGTGGTCCTGTGGCACTCACGTACAAAGTGAGTCCCCAAGCAGCGGAAGCACAAATAGCGCTGCTTGACCACCCCTCTTCGTCTATGCACCCGCTGCGCCTTAAAGTCCGCGCATGCGGCGAGACCGTGCCCTTCCTTCCGACAGAAGGCGCACACTTCCGATTGGAGGGCGTGGTATTTCTTCCCCCCCCGACGGGGCTCAACCGGCTTGGGCCCGCTCGTACGTCGGGTTGACGGAGGAGGGTGCGACGTGGATGCCCCTTGGCATTCCGCCCGCCGGCACTCGCCTTCTAAAAACACCCTCAAGTCATCGTAACTTGGGAGGTGGTCCGTCGATTCGCCACCATGTGACTGCTCAAAGCGCGCCACCACGTCGATCGGCAACTTCCGTAAAACCCTATTGACGATGATATATTTATTGTCCCCTAACGACAACTTAAGTCGATCTAACGTGTTCACCGCAACCGTGACCGGATTAAGGATTTTCGCCCTTATTTCGTACACGTTAGACACCTTCGGGATTTCAAAAATCTTATCGATGAGGCCATCAACTATTAATCGCCGATTATCATATCGGTCGATTAATAGGCCCCATGCCGTCTCATAACTGGCGTCCGTAATCTCCAGGTGGGTCAAGATGTCGTGCGGCTCACCGTTAAGCCTACCCATTAATTGAGCCATCTTGTAGGCGGGCGAGAGATCCGTACGCGAATGCACGACACTATTAAAAATATCGCGGAATCGCGGCCAATCGGCATACTCGCCGCTAAACTCGGGTACATGTACTGGTGGCAACGGCGCCTGAATTCCTACGCCTGCTGGCCGACATGATTCCCTGACGTCACCCATGCGCGATCGCTCAATGTCGGCCGCCGCCTGGATTATGCTCATGGACATTTCCCCACACTGGTCCACATTGCCCCGTACCACCTGAGCATCCTTGTCCACCGACGACAGATCCGTCGATTCGAGACATGCTAAATACTCAGCGTGACACTTTAACACGGCGTCATATCGTTCGTCAACTTGCCGAGCGCGTGACAATAACGCATCTTCACGATCGGTGCGACCTACCAACGTAACAACCGATGAAAACCATCTCAATTCAGCTTCGATTCTGGCTGCGATAGTTTTCGTTACTGACGGAGCCATAGTACCAACTTCAATACGCGATTATGCAATAATAAATAACAATAACCAAAAAAAATAACAATTATTGTATCCGGAACTAACAATAATAATATATTCGTTGAGTGAATAAATCTACGACGCTATGCCAACTCTTGAACTTATTCCTCTACGTGCTCTAGAGGTTATTCCTCTATGTCTCAAATGTTGACAATCATAACACGATTTGTGATGAGGTTATATTTGTGCGTAACCGAACGTAAATAACAAATTATTTTATCAACGAATATTCACATTCCATGTACTTATTATTAATAACGCCAAACTCAACTTGAGGCGTACACTGGTATGTAGGTCAATGTACCACTACCTACAAGTTGAATTTGTACATGAACACAATTTTTACAAAGTAAATTGGTACCAAGTACCTACTAATTTTTACAAAGTGGGTTTAAATAAACCACGCTCTGCTACCAGATTTTGATCGCGCCAGGACTCAGCCGAACCTTATCTCGGGCCCATGGAAGACAGGTCTCCGAACAGCTGCCGTCCTAACGGGATCAAATAGACGCGATACGCGCCTCCGAACAATATTACAATTTCTGAACTTAAAGCTACCCTTACCTCATTTCTTCGAGCCGGTCTCACTTCCTTGACCCCTCGCAAGTTGTGTAACTGTGTATGTGTATAATGAGTGTATATGACCTTGCGATGGTTTGCTGGTAGTTCCGGACGATTCTTCCACGTCGCTGCAAGCCACGCCGTTAACGCGAGCCACCACACTCACTCCGTATTAGTCTAACCACAAAAGCCTCGGTGCTTTCCCGATAGCACTCCCGTGACAAGGCAAACCAATGATATTATCAATAACCCGTTCGACATTCACAGCGTCGCTAACCGTACTGCTTAACTAGTATAACTGGGTGCCGCGAAATGACTCCACAAGTCGATTTAATCAATGCGCGTGCGCTTTCACCCGTTCTATGGCTACTATAATACTCGTCCGACGCCCAGCACGTCTCAATACGAACTACCATTCACGCCGAGCCCAGCGCTCGACCTCTACCTCCGCCCCTTCGCCTCTGTCGCACCGAGGCGGAGAAAATCAAAAATCTGAAGGTAGATTATAAACAGTGATTCAAGAGGAAGGTTTAAGTATATAATTTGAACGACATCCACGCGGGTGAAGCGAGCCGCGGGTATCAGCTAGTAGTAGTATATAGTAGTATGTATAAAACAAAGTCGCTTCTTGCTGTCTGTCCCTATGTATGCTTAGATCTTTAAAACTAGGCAACGGATTTTGATGCGGGTTTTTTTAATAGAGTGACTCAAGAGGAAGGTTTTAATATCTTATTTCCACCCGTGCAAAGCCGGGGCGGGTCACTAGTTTTAAATTAAATCAAAACTTGGAAGCAGGCGGAGTCCATTATATTTTTTTCATAATTTTATATACAAATGGACCGACCTGTCAGCTTCCAAGTTTCAGCTCCAACCATGTTTCTGCTTTGCCCTTTCTGTTTCAGGGACGCAGTATCTTCTACTCTTATAGCGGTTAATTGTAGGTGTTCAGTCCTATCAACTTCTAGTAAGCAGTGCCTGATGCCGATTTTACTTGAAACAACTGCCTATCTGACTCCACAATCCAGTTGGAATTGGGGAATAAATGACACCCTTGGTAAGACCAGTTGTCGCCATGTACTCCAAGAGTGCATGAGCGTTGCTGATCACTGGGTACAAATTCTACAATCCCAATTAACTCTCTCGGAAGCCTCCAGCAGTCTGGGAAGGCTGCTACAATTCTGGAACCACCTATGTTGGTTGGAGTAGGTATTCTTTGAACATCCCAGTTAAATTAAGCTAAACTAAGACCAGTTGTCAGGATTTCGGGTGACTGACTACCTGTAATGCCTAACAAGGATGTAGAAATGACAGCCGGGATCAACTGCTTAACGTGTTTCAGAGGCACGGAGGAAACCTTGCCGGTGCTGGTCGAGAGCGTCAAAGCGGTGCAAAATGAACTTGTGGAGCTCAAAACTTTAAAGGCTGAATTCTCTGAGGTGAAGTCGTCATTACAGTTTGTGAGTGACAAAATGGATGAGCTGACATGCAAAGTGTCAACTCTGGAGAAGGAGATGGAGTCAATGAAGAAGACCAAGGACGACATCTCAAAGTTGCATGATTGCATCGCAAAATTAGAGATCCTTCAAAGGGAGGGTGAGCAGAGGTCCAGGATGAACAACATTGAAATCAAAGGAGTGCCAACAACTCAAAATGAAAAAGGACTATTTGTAATTTCTTCTTTGATAACGTAAATTAAATTATTGATTGCAATTTGCGCTGTTTGAAACAAATTTTTACATACGATACTCTCATCACAAACACTGTCGTCTGCTGTCTTAAATATCCTTGTTTTTGTTTATAAGCTCTCTTCTATTTGTGAAAACTTTTACTTGGCCTTATTTCTGTTACTCTCAATTGTGTGTAAATTTTTAGCTGTAAGTTTTCCTAAAACTGTAAAATAAAATAAAATAAACTCAGTATGTAATTGGTGGCCACACATCTACAGCCCCACCCAGGCACGCACAGCTTAACATGAAGATGATTGATTGATGATGATGATTGGCAAGTAGACTCATGACTTGGATAGCAGGTTATTAAACCTGCTATCCAAGTCATGAGTCTACAGCGCATGAGTGTAGTGTTATAGTTAATATTAGTTAACAAATCACCAATTGTTTGGATGACTGCTTGTAGAGACTTCCTAAATTTAAGCGAGGAATCAAATTAGTACTGGATTTCTTCCAAAGAATTCATTATTAAGACAGCAAACTAATAACGCTAATAAAAAAAATATCTCACCTTTTTTCCTAGCAAACTCCATATCCCCCAAGAAATCTTGGGACACAAAACATGAATCCTCCTTGGCCTGATTGATAACATACGTCTCATCCATAACATTCAGCTGTCTATAAGACAAAACCTCTTTCAAATGATTTGTCAGCACTTTACCACCAACATCTATCCTTCTTATGGCCTCCCGGTACTTCCTCCCATTGATATAAGGGACTATATTTGTGAAACTGTATCCGGTGTCCACAACAAGCGTACATTTATTCTTATGATCTTTCCGGTACTTGTAATCAGCTAAATCCGTAGCGTTTATACGAAGTAAAGAAGTACATTCGTATTCTTCAAAGAATATTTCTGTTATTGCTTCTTGAATGGATGCAAAGTTAAATAAAGGCTCAGTAATAATCAAAGGGGTTTCGTTAAAGTTGACAGGACAACATTCCTTACTGAACATGTAGTCCCATACAGTTTTCTGTGTATCCCAGTTGATTAAAAAACCTCTTTGGAAAGGGAGGATGTAAAAAAGTCCTGATGCGTCTCTACAATCGTCGATCTGTGATCCAATAAATGCGCGGCGTCTTTCTGACTTGGCTTTCATAATGCAGTTGGGGACTACCTTCGGCTCCAAGTTGGAGACGCCTACCTTGGCTGAATAGCCCCCATTGTCCAGGATATAACATGATGACTCGCTCATAATAGTTTTTACCGTTTTAGGTTACCGGTGCACCAAAGCACCCAGCGGAAAAGTGCTGCTACGTTGAGTAATAATTCTTGGCACTCATTTATGCAGGTTGAATTCAATTGACACGAAATAAATCAAGTAATTTTCCCTTTTTTATTTTATTGCACAGCCAAGCCAAACTCAACGCTTCAAAACAAAACAAATGTCATATAAATTGACGTTTTTGTTTTTTTACGAAGCCCTGGATATTTTTAGCTTCGATCCTCAGTCTTTTAAGATACCGGGTTATTTTTTGTTAGGAACACTCGCAGTGCCATTCAATACGGTTAGATTAGTTTCTGCTAAACAGGACAATCCTGTGGTGACCACAAACGAATTTAAGGCCCCCAGTCTGGGCATACAAATATTTAAACATTATGCTAACGATCATGGGGTTCAAACCTCGACTTAGTTCTAAAGTCAAAAGTCAAAAATATTTATTTCAAGTAGGCCAGTAACAGGCATTTTTGAATAGTCGAATTAAACTAACTGCGGCGCTCAGAGATATCCAACGATTGCTCAAGCCGCCACCCAGCAAAGGCCTGACATAGTTTTGTATGACAAAACTGCCAAAAACCCTTACCAAGCGACGGCCCAAGCAACCACTGAAGCTCTCCGAGTGCGGCAGTAAACTACTGAAGCTAAATAAACTAAGCTACAGTCCCAGTCACAAGGCATAATAACTCGTGAGTGTACTGTAGTTGCCAATTCCAAAGCGTTGGTCTCATGAGAAGAATAAGAATAATCTAGTGAGTCTTTGTGGGTTGAAGGGGGGGGGGGGGGGGGAGCAAGGAGCAGGCTGTGTCGAGATATTATTAGGGGAGTTTATCATTACTGGCTCAGTGCCGCGGGCTCGTCGATTAAGGGTCGGGTTAATATCCCCATTACGGGGACCTCGTGAAGGGCCTCGACGCGGCGCAGCGCAGTGCAGTGCCGGATCTACCAGCAGGCTAAGTAGGCTGGAGCCTAGGGCGGCAGATTTTAGAGGGGCGGCAAATTAGGCCCAAAGTTTTTTTTTGTATTAAAAGCACCATAGAAAACGAATAGAAAAAACGGTTACCGAATTTTGAGTACCTACAACCTATCATTATGTGTGTTTTTCAGTTTTTTTCCATTACCTGTGCCTCTGCCCTCCCAACCGAATTCCTGTGTGGCTCCACCCAAAATCGTAGGCTACGACCGCCCCTACCACTTATTATGTACTATTCCTGTTTTTATTATTGTTAGAGGATTTATTCGGCCCATAGTGTTTGTAAAATAGTAAAACAAATAGTGTTAGCAGACAGACGAGGTTAATTCTGTGAGGATTTACATCCAATCCCATGGCTTGGCAGCCCCAACAGTATGACGTAAGGTTCGTAATTTTATTGGACACAGCACTGGATGCAAGTAAACTATAACTAGTCCACAGGCTGTACATGCATTATCTTTACCACCTCGCAAAAAACGTGTGAGCAAGCATACTGCAGCGTTTAAAACTGGTCAGCGAATATTGGGGTGTATGTCCCACTGCTGGGCAGAGGTCTCCACCAATTCCTTCCATGGACTCGTTTTCCAACTCCACCTCGGACCAGCCCAGTAGTAGCAGCCACGGTACACGTTCAGGATTATTATAATATCAAGATATTAACTTTAATGTAAGCATGGACCTATAAAATAAGGTCTTTTTTTATAGGTCCATGAATGTAAGTAGATAAGTATTAAATGTGTCTAACATCATTTAATTTTAACTGTAATAAAATATCTAATTGTTGTCAATTTATTTTTCTTCATTAATTCTCACTTCCTAGTTCCCACCCTTTCAGCACATGGCATTAGAAACTAACAATATCTTACTTGGTGCCATAGTATTACAAACAAGTCTAACTGTAGTACTCAGAGATATCTGATTACATAGCTGTCACTTAGTAAAGATTTGACATACTTTTGTATGACAAAACTGTCAAAACTTTTACTAAGTGATGGCTTAAGTAATCATTAAAGCTCTCTGAGTGCGGGAAAGTTCAGTAGAACAAAAACACATAGATAACTCTAATCGGAATTTATTAAATCATAATTTATGATAACATGTACAGTTTGCTAGCTTAAACCTAAAACCTTTGATGTGGTAACACGCTTGAAGCTTACCTGTAAAAAAAATAAATAACATGTATTAGAACAATGAGAACGAAGAGAAATCAATTAATGCAATGAATTTGAGCGACTAAAAGTGACTTATATACGAAGGCAGTTCTATTATTTTTCTACGTTTTTTCAAAGTATCATATTATCTAGTTAACTCCGGATAAAAAAATATATTTTAAATGAAAAGTTATTCGATTTTTTCATTCATGTTTAGTGTCGCCATTTTGTATTTATTCTGTCAAGTGACAGTAAGTACAGTGTTACAAGTATATAAATGAAAAACGTGTAATAAAACGGAGTGAAATTAACTAACAATAATGTTTATTTCTAAGTGAAAGTGTTCCTTGCAGGGAGGTAAAAATATTGGAGTATAAAAATAAATGAATTACTTTCAATTTATGACTGGCAAAAAGACTATTACCCCAAATCTAAAAAATAAGTTGTTTTGACAGCTGTCTATAGATTGGTAAAACTCATGTCACAGACTTTTCTAGGTTATGTTTACTAAAGTTCATGACTGAATTTCTATTATTCTCGGAGTTCTCGAACACATATTCTTGCACAAACTAATTCAGAAATTGACGCCGAGTTAAACAAGATATTTTTCATGTAAAGACGCATGAATATAATCTCAGCTAATTTAATGTATGGGGAGCTGCCATTGTTCTTTAACCCAAACTAGCTGAACCCGCGCATGTGTTGCAATACGTTTTTCCTACCTACCTATCTACTACCCTACCAAAAAAAAAAAAAAGTATCCTATGTCATTTTCTTGGTTCTTAGCTACCTCCCTACCAATTTTCAGCTAAATCCGTCTGTACTTCTGTAGTTATGTCAAAATAAATCTCCGTCTGTTGTTTTTATTAAATTACTTTTCAACAGAACTCAGCCCGATTGACAGCGTTGGTAGTCGACAATAAGGGTACTTATATCGATAACGATCATCAAAAATGATTACTAACCAGCAGATTTTTTTTTGTTACTTTGTTTGTGTTTATATAATTTAACAGTAATATTGTCCAACAAATAGTGTGGTACGTTATCCCGGTCCTACGCTCAGAAATATTTTATTCTTGCTACCTCTGCTAGCTACCACAATCGAGAGTTTTTGTTCAGGAAATGTTGGGTGTCTCATCAAAATGAAGCTACTCACGAAAAACTAGCTTGATAGTTATCAAAATTAAAAAATGTACAGTGGCACCTGGACTATTATTGCATTATGTACAACATCAAAAAAGACTTTTATTAAATGGAGGTTTAAAATCAGAGAAATATTTTACAACAACTAGATAGGACCGCAGACCGAGAGCAGTGGTGGCCCAGTGGTGGCGGCCCCGACTTACGAACAGTTGGTCGTGGGTTCGAACCCAGGCAGGCACATTACTTTGTGAAATTTATTTCATCACCACTGCTCTCAAAACGGTGAAAGAAAACATCGTAAGGAAACCGGCATATCTTAGAACCAAAAATTCGAAGATATGCGACATCTACCAATCCGCACTGGGCCCGCGTGGTGGATTATAGCCCATCCCTCTCCTAGAGAGGAGGCCTGAGTCCCTGCAGTGGGAACAATTATAGGCTAATGATGAAAATGATGAGATAGGACCAAGATAGGATTCTTCAAAGAGGTTCATAATGTCAGGTTCCCATTTTCTTCATAGAGATCTACTTTCACAGCTAATATGACAAGTGATTGGGACTGTAGCTTCTTTTTGCTTTGAACTATTACTTTTGGACAATACATAATTCAAAAGTGCTTGTCATATTTATTTCTATGAAACCACAAATATTTCTTTGCATTAAATGTTTTGAGTCCAAGTACAACCTCTTCTGTAAAAACCATAGAGTAACTAAAACAAATGACTTACTTCTTGAGGAGTTGATGACGGCAGATCAGGTAAGGGGCAGCCAAACCAGAGCCAAAGAATCCGATGAAGTAGACTGTCAGCTTGTAGCGGTTGTTGATGTCGAAGGGGAGGTTCTGAAACAGTTTGATTGAAATACTGTAGAGAAATGTAAGTCTCGAAACGCAAGAAATAAATTGTCCTAATTGAATGTTTTGTTGTTTACTTTGAATAAAATGCGCATCGATTACGTTTTTATTACCCGAAAAAAATGGCCAGTGTCATTTTTATCATTGCAGTTTAACAAAAAAAAAATAATGCAGTTTCTATAGTTTTTACACAGTTAGTAGTACATAACCTATGATGTTTTCGCGAGACAAAATTAATTTTAATCTTAGGAAATTTAGTATCACAATTCTCAGATATTATGAGAGCTGAAAAGGGGGTGTTATTAATTAAATGTTAATTTTACTGCAATAAAAACAATTGATTGACGCATTCTTAGATTATGTAATGACGTAAATTTTTGATTAGGGAACTCACCTCGCCAGGGACACCTCCATGAGAGTGGTTCCTCACCATGGTGGTCATCACATTTCTGCCCATTTTGTTACAAACACGAGCTAAGGGAGCAAACATTTTGTTGTTTCAAGATTTCCTTTGCAATAGTGAAAAACAGAAAATTCGATTTGCCTCACGAAAATGTGAGTGAAGTTTTTTTGCGAAAACTACCACTGCGTTCCTGTTGTTTGAAATTCATGGTAGTTTTTGTAATGAATGCATCTGTAACTTTGGATAATAAAAATGAAACTGCATCTTGTATTTTCTATGACTTATATTTGAGATTTTTCTACATAGTTAGTTACAAAATTATTTCATAAACAATTATGTTAAACTTTCGTAAGCTGGAACCTGAAACAAAAAAAAGGTCGATATTATTATTTTCAAGTCGCATGATAAGCAGCACTGTTGTGTTATTGGGTCATTGAATAATCCCTACATAATGCCATAATGGAACCACGGGTAAATAAAATCACCCATGGACTCGGTAATGGCTCGACCCAACCCTGGACCACGGGTACGAGTGTCGAGTACGAATCACAGGGAGCATAATAATAATTATGTTATTTAGGACTTAGGTAAATGTAGGTTTTTTAAGATTGATTTTGAAAGCCTGTCTACCTCTTTCGTAGATTCGTACCCATCGCCTACTGTAAAGAGCGCACGTTACATTCGTTACATTAGGCGATGGATATTGGACACCCTGTATAACTAAAGGAATACCTACCGTACCTACGTAGGTACACTGAAATCTTAACACGGGAACGGTTACCAAAGACACGATTCAATCAAAACAATGTACAATAAAAATATATCTTCATAGACAGATACTGTGGTCAGTCAGTAATATGTAGTTATGTAGTAAAATGGTGTCAAGTTTATTGGTGATCTGTCTCAAGAGTATGCGACTTTAGATTAAGACAGTATACGTAGGTAGTGAGTGTATCAGTTATTTACTGAACTTGTTATGATGTTCGTCTATAAAACTTAAGTGATTTACGTTTATAAATACCAGTAAATAGGCGTGTGATGGTGAATGCGACAAGGTAGACCGCGAAATTCGAATTTTCTTATTTTTTTTTTACAATTTGCCGGTTAGTGTCAGGTCGTATGTAAATACTAGTAACCCTATATACGTAGATGCCTCGTTGGTCGAGTGTTGAGCATGAGGTCTTGGGTTCAATGCCTTTCTCAGTAGTAGCCACAGAGTCTGGATTTGTGCCCGGTTGTTTTCGATAGGTTCCCCACCGATTACACGGGACTTAAACATATCTGGAGAGCAGCGGTGGCCCAGTGGTGTCGGTCCCGACTTACAAACAGTAGGTCGTGGGTTCGAACCCAGGCAGGCGCATTACTTTGTGTAATTTATTTCATCACCGCTGCTCTCAAAACGGCGAAGGAAAACATCGTGAGGAAACCGGCATGTCTTAGAATCAAAAAATTCGAAATCCGCACTGGGCCCGCGTGGTGGATTATAGCCCATCCCTCTCCTAGAGAGGAGGTCTGACTCCCTGCAGTGGGAACATTGTAGGCTGATGATGATGATGATGATGATGATGATGATGAAACATATCTGGCGAAATGTGACTGGACTGTACTATTAGGTACATCTCTGCCTAAACCTTCAGGGATTACAGCCGTGATGTTATATCATGCAGTATAGATTAGATAGGTTTTTTTGTGGGCTGAGGACTTTGTTTGAATTGTACACTCCCGAGGTGATACTCTTTTGAATATAAACATAATTTTAAAAGTCAGTCTGCAATATTGACGTACATATCGGTGAACATACATAAAAAAAATACATACACACGAACAGAGAACCTCTTCCTTTTTGGAAAAAAGGAAAGTTTCGGTTAAAAAAGGGATGCATATAATTATATGTGTTTCAGACATGATAATATTAATTAGTTAGACTTACACCGTTACACGACTACTCTGTAGCATCAATTAGCACTAATTAAGTATACCTTACTTAAAACAACATTCTTCATCAGCCTAAATGTTCCCACTGCAAAGACACAGGCCTCCTCTCTAGGAGAGGGATGGCTATAATTCACCACGCTGGCCCAGTGCGGGTTGGTAGATGTCTTGTCTTTGAATATTTTGGTTCTAAGACATGCCCGTTTCCTCACAATGTTTACCTTCACCGTTTTGAGAGCAGCGGTGATGAAATAAATTACACAAAGTAATGCATCTACTTGAGTTCGAGCCCACGACTTACTGTTCGTAAGTCGAGGCCGCCACCACTGGGCACCGCTGCTCCGTAGTGTCAATTAGCACGTATACCTAACTAAGAACAATATTACCTAAATTTCTGTTTATTGAACGACTAAATGACACTTTTATTAGGCTGAGTACCTACCACTTTCCCCGAACGGAAAATGGAACAGTTTTTTTTTCTGTGTTCCGCTAGTGCTAATTAATTAAAGAAGGTCATCGTGTAATTTGCTTGTTAGAAACCTATTTTTTTTTGGATTGTTGAAAATTTTTAAATGAGGAGTCATTTCCGCCCAGTCGCCCAGTCGGCGGAGCGCAAGGGAGTGTCAGAATTCTACTGACTAAAAAGTACCTCATGTTCCTTCTTGGCCCTTAGTATCCGGGGCCGCAGTATCTTTCGTTCAACTTCAACCCACAACCCCGAAACAAACCGCAGCTCCGAAACAACCTTGAATTTTGGTTAAGTGCATACATTTTCGTGTTTGTGGCTACTCAGGAGTGGGTGGAAAATGGCTGCTGTTATGATAACTTACCAAGTTTTATTGCTTGTTCATCTGGAGATACAGCAAGGCAAACGGTGCACCGATACCGGTGCCAACATACCAGAAGAAGTTGAGGGTCACGCGAGTGCGGTTGTGGATTTTGAATGGCAGGTTCTGGAATTAGAAGACGTTTTATTTTAATTTAATGAACGACGAGTTAGTTAGTATCACCGTCGGCAATCAAACTTTTGAATGCTTGGCTTGCCACGTGACGAATGGTAAAATATACGGCAAGTACCTATTTGTTTCCACGAAATAAGAATTGCCATACAAAGTGGCAATTCCCCCAGTCTCTTGCTACCTGCAGCATTTTAGCAACAACATCGTTAAAGTAATACTCGTAGTCGTACCACCTTGGTGGTACTGAATGAGCTAGGTACAAAAAAGCTGAAACTTCATTAAATGTACTGAGTGGAAACGGCATAACCGTGCTGCTTAATTAATTATGATCTATTTCTTTTCTTATAAATGTTTAATTATTAAATAAAATTTTTGTGCAGGGAAAACTTGCACGGAAAAGAACTGCTATATACTTGCTCACGCGTATAAACGCGATATTTGCATTCAAAAACACTTTTATTTTATAGTTTGGTATACTTAAAGCAAAACTTGTTTCGCCTAATAGAGCCGAATAAAATAAATAAGTGTATTTTCCTTATTTAAATTCAGTGAAAACCATTATAATGTGATGCCCTCTTAGATGGATTCAATTTTTACGACTACTTAACACAATCAGAGATATATAGGTAGCGCGTTTCGCAAAGTAATTGCTCGTGTGTTGTGTACTTGTATGTATGTTTGTTTATGTAGACATTGAATAGTGCATGCAGTTCGCGAGTATGTGTGGTTTTACAAACAACCATGTCTTTTGTAAACATGCATTCAGTCTGAGTCGATGTTATGACTTATGGCTTATGTGGACACAAGGACCGGTTGTGTTCATCACAGTAAATATAGGAGTATAAGCTGACCTCCCATTGGATGGAAAAACTGCACAAACGTGGTCAACTTACACTAGAAATGCCTTGAAATCTTAGTCATTTGTGGACGTGTAAATTTATCTGCCTGCTATGTAGAAAGAGTTCTTTAACTTCCCTTGGATATTGGAAATGTCGCGGTCGTAGAGAGATTTAAATAAAATGTTATGTTTAAAATTGGCCATGAAATCTCTCTCGACATTGTCCACAAACAAAAATTTGGCAAAAAATACCCAACTAGGTATATTACTGGTAGGAGTGCCAGCCAACCTTGGACATTCTGGCACTCCTACTTCTCCCAAGTGCCTCATAAAATTAAGTAAATTATCGTTTACAGACACGTTTGTATTTATACTTGTGCTTTATTCCTTACCAGCTACTTAGTTGGTTGTCCACGTAGTCTGAAAGTTGTTACCCTACATTTATTTTCAAGATTCTGCCATGTTTTATATCAAAGAGTTTCCTACACCATGTTAGATACATCAAATTGTTTTTGCTGGACAGTATTACCAACCCTTTAAGGACGCATTTACGATGGATAGTCAAATCATTACTTTTTTAAACAAAAGTATGTTTATTAAATACAATGCTTTGTATTTTTAAAATGTTTTTGCGACGAATAATTGTAGGTAGATGTGCAAGGTACAATTCTTAACTATAAATATAATTTTAGATATGTCCAGTTTCTCAATAAATGAACCGAAGTGAAAATTTTTACTTCTGTACAAAGTTTAAAAATACAAAGCATTGTATTTAATAAACATACTTTTGTTTAAAAAAGTAATGATTTGACTATCCATCGTAAATGCGTCCTTAACTACTGTCTACTGCTAGCAAAAAAAAACATATTCATAACTGAGATTCTCTACTACGGTGTTTGTACCTGTTGAGGATCGAATCTATACGAATACATACGCATTGATTCTTTTTCCATGCATTAGATTCATCTCATCATCTGCCTAGCCTTTTCCCATGTAAGTTGGGGTTGGCTTCCAATTTTAACTGGATGCAGCTGGCTAGGCTACTAGTATTTTACATGGAACGACTGATGGGTTATGCGGATACCTCTTGGTAAGATTGGTTGTAATTTTTTCCGGCCACTGACTACCTGTACATAACGACTATAAAAGATCTACAACTGACAGCCGGGACCAATGGCTTTACGTGCTTCCCGAGGCATGGAGAAAACTCGGTATATAATGGTGGCCACCTATCCACAGGCCTAAGCAAGCGTAGCTTAACCTGAAGATTGGTCCATGCGTATTATTCAGCCACGAACTCTTCTATGCATTAGATTACGAAACACTCTAGTCTTAATATTTAGTTATCTAATCAAATACTACATAAATTCGCAAACAAGAACTCATTGTCTTGGCTTACTGAGGTCTGAGACCCACTTAATCACGCATTAACAATACCTATTACTATTTGTACTAGGTGTGCCTTTATAAGGACCAAAAAAACGTGCTACTTATGACAGTGTAATTATTATATAACAAATAAAATTATAGAAAATCTAGACTCACCTCTCCAGGAACACCTCCATGGGATCCGTTTCTAATGAAACTCATCATCACATTCCTTCCAGACTGATTTGAAATCCTTGCTAGTGGACCCAACATTTTGTTTCCCTTTTTTCTTTACGGACTGAACAAAATGGCCAGGTATAGATAGATAAGATAATGATATTGGTTATCGGGTGGGTACTGACCGGGCGGTGGGCTGATAAGCTTGAACTGAAGTGTTAGCAAACGGATACGTTGGTATAACCCGTCGATGTGAAATTGATGGAGTTTGTGTAGTATTCGTGTGCGAATGAGAACCTATTGAAAGTGAATAGGGTTGTAATGTTGTTGCTTTTGAGGAAAATGAGCGTTTTATGGATTGACTGGATTGATTTAAATGAGAGAGATGACATGTATTACATACAAATATCAAATTAGAGGAATTGAAGACACTTAGAATAAAACAACATAACATAACATCACGCCTATAATCCCCGAAGTGTTAGGCAGAGGTGTACCCATTAGCACAGCCACATTTTGCTAGTTATGTTTAAGTGCCATGATGTAATAGGGGAAGCCTATTGCCGTCAATCGGGCACAAATCCAGGCTCAGTGGTAGTAACTAAAATATTTTTTTCGAAAACCCAATAACTCGTTTCCCGACCTTGGAATCGAACTCAAAACTTCATGTTCAGTAGTCACGCTTGTGACCACTAGACCAATGGGGAAGTAAACATATAAAATTATAATTTTTATAGATATAAATTATAATTAACATATCAAACAAGATAGGTAGGTACGTAGGTGGTACCTACATGAAACTCTGTATCATAATTTTTTAGCTTTTTATTGAAAACTCATAAATACAGAGTGCTACTGCAGCATACCCGATTGCTCATAAATAGGGAAGGATAAACTTGCATGAAATATGCGTATTATAATTAACTGGGACTTATTTTTAGTAAACTTTTCCTTAGATATTGTTATCATTTCAGCTTCAGTAACGAATATTACTAGATTTTTTATGTTCATACTAGCTTTTGCCCATGGCTTCGCCCGCGTGGATGTCGGTTCAACTACAAAGTGACGATTTTTCATGCAAACTTTCATCCCCCTTTTCACCCCCTTAACGGTTAAATTTCCAAAAACCCCTTCTTAGTGCTCCCCTACATTATAATAGGAAGCCGTGTGCAAAATTTCACATTCCTAGCCCCAGTAGTTTCAGCTGTACATACGTTGATATGTCACCCAGTCAGTTCTCCTTTTATATATATAGAAGATTGTAGTGAACTTCTACTGTTGGTCTTTTCACATACACATGATTTTCACAATCAATAAAAAAATATTATCCAAATATTTAAATAGGTAATAAAATAATAATTATGATAGTTTTCGTCATCAAACGAGTAGTCTATTCGAAACAATAGTAGCTTTTTCATTTAATGTAATGGCAATTAGCGAATGACTTTTTTGCGTTCTTAAATGGCAACATAGGATCTGCCATTTTAAAAAAAAGAAACAGTCGGCCACGCTTGCTACAGAAATCATTTCACTTTTCGGGGGCCTATTTTCCCCCTTTACGTTTAGTTCCAATATTGCTGTAATTACTTCATTACCAGAGCAAAACTTTAAATCGTAAGTCAAAATTAGACATGGCCGACTTAGACGATTTCTTCGCGAAAAAAGATCGCAAAAAGTCGAAGGCAGTGAAAAAGTTCGCTACAACCGATGAAATAGCCAAAAAATTGGACGACCCTAAACAAAAATCAGATGTAAAGCCGAAGAGGGAGCGGCCGGTTCAAGAGGGAGAGGAAGGAGGTCGAAAAGGGGTGAGTTCTGATACGAAACATTTAAATTTTAACACAACATCATGACAATCTTTGTGTCAGCGATTCGTGGTCATTTTCCAGAATTGTGAAGCCCGGTTCATTCCGCGGTGACCAATGATCACTTTTCGTGGCTGAATACCGTTTGACCTGGTTTCGTAGGAAAAACTAGCAACATTTTTTTAGTAGGTCGTCAATCTTTTACCCTAATTTCGAGCAATTTACTTGATTGTCAAGGGTACTTTTCATGTAATACATTTCTCTATCGGCAGACGTGTCTCCACAGATGATACTTAAATTGCAATGTCATTCATGGAAGGAAACAAGATAGGTTATGTTCAACATTTTCTCAAAAGAAAGTTGTGTTTCACTGAAGATGAATCAAATCATAGTAATATATTTTCTAAATAAAATTGCTTATATTTGCTTTTTTTATGACTAACACTTAGTCATCATTCTTCAAATAATAACTCTCAGAAATTATAGAACAATCATCTTGAAACATGAATGATCTATCCATAGACACATCATACATTTTTATTACACTTTTCTTGTAATGTAAAGGTAAACTGAATAAAAGCCAAATATGTAGGTAACCTTCTTACTTTGTTTGCAACAATTTATAATGTTATGTTGTTTACAATAAAATGTAAACAATTTGAACTGAAACAAATGTGTGTAAATTGAGAATTGTAACAATTCATACAGTTATATTTATGTAGCGTTTAAGGAAAACAATAATGTCTGATAGTAATGTTACCTGGAATTATAAGTGTTTGTCTTGTAAATATAAACTTGACTAAACATGGAGATACTTTTTTCATCATTTACTTATTATTCTATGGCTAAGATCCTGCAATAATGTGCACAGTATTTACCCCGATGTATACAAAAAAGGTTTTTTTTTTGTGAAAGGCTTTTCGCAGTTTTGTTCAAGGAGGTTGTTGTCTCTTAAACCGGCTGCCTTGAGTGTAAAGACTCCACCCAGGCCAAACAAAACTAACCAACTATACACTTAGGGCTTCCTTTGGGGGGTACTTGCCTCGGTATAGGATGTCACTGGGGAAAGGACAACAAGGGGACAGGCTGGATCCGAGTGGTACAGAAAATGAGTTTGTCGAGATGAAATAGTAAAATAATATTCAACAAATTATCATTATTGAATTTTTGATATTGGTCCAAATACTTTTTAAATGAGTGTTTTTCAAATATTTATATGTTTATCGCAAAACTATGACATCATCCTGGTGTATCATCACCTGCTTATTAAAAACAAGTGTTTTTTAAGTACCTTTCAAATCATAAGTCATTTTGTGTGACTTATGACTTTTTAGCAGATATTTGAAAGTTGCGCCCAATAGGTACCAAATAGTTGAAACTTGAAAGACAATTGTTATTTTGTGTCAATGGTCAGAAAAACTAGTGCTAACAAGGGGTATTGTATTACCCAGTCCTAGGTTATGGAGGTGAGTCACTTCATGTAAAATACTGGTATTCAGATGCATCCTGCCAGACTGAAAGCTGACCACAACTTAGTTTTTTTGCTATGCCACTTACATTTTGCACATGCTTGTAAGTTGGCAAGAATGAACTAATAACTTAAAATTTCACTTTTTATACTGAAAACCTTCCTAATACAATGGTAATATTATGTAAGTTGTTTTATAATATCTAAATACTAACAATACAATACTGATAAACTTGATTACCTTGTTGAGAATTGATTAGGTTGCAACTAGGGATTGCAAAATCCGGATTTTTTTGAAATCCGGATTTCTGTATTCTTGTCCAAGTAAAATCCGGATTATCCGGATTTTTCGAAGTTTTGAGTGTTTTAAGTTGATTTGATAAAATTGGAATGAAATAGCATAAATTATTTAAAATCAGTGTTTATTTGCTCAAATCACAGCACGACAGAATAAAATCAACTGAAATAATCAACAAAACTTAGGGTATACGTCATTTTTCCCGTTATAAATTTATATAAACATAAGTAACATTTAACATAAACTGTTCTCTGACTTTAAATAATTAGGTAACATAACATAAACTTAAGATAATTGACGTATCCTCCTCTTCCTATTTTATAAAAATGTAGTCTCACGAAAACAGTTCAACGTAATTCAATTTCATTTTTATCAAATCAGTCAGTCATAATTATCTTAACAGTAATACGTATTTTAATCAGTCTTCTATAGAAAACGAGATCTTACAAACATGAACGAGTAGTTTTTTTTTATTATAAATGGGCTTACTCTTGACCTCAATCTTGCTCTAAGGGCAGAGATGAGGTCGACGATGGAACGAGCTTACCCAGAAGAAGCCTGTTTACTCGCGACTTAAATAGATTAGGGCTATATGAACTCGGAAAAACCCACGCAGGCAGGGAGTTCCACTCCTTGGCTGTGCGCATAATAAAGGACTTAGCAAAGCACTTCGTTCGAATGTGTGGAACGTCGACTAGGTATGGGTGATAACCTGCAGTACGTCTAGTCTCCCGATGGAAGAAGGGAGATGGTGGAATCAGCTCATGGAGCTCCTGAGCACACTCTCCGAAGCACAGTCTGTAGAAGACCGACAGACATGCGTTTTTGCGGCGGTGGGCCAGGCTATGTAGCTTGGCAACCAGCTTATCGTCACCAATTAGCCTCCTGGCTCTGCGCTCTACAGAGTCGAGTGTGGCAAGTTGGTATTTGGTTGAGCCATCCCAAATGTGACAGCAGTACTCCATGCCGGACCGGACTTGAGCTTTATATAATACTGAAAGCTTTGAAGTACCGCTTAACCTTGTTTAGGATGACCAGCTTTTTTGCCGCAGTTTGAGCTTTCGACTCGATGTAGGCGCCGAAGTTCAGACTCGCGCTCTACTTCATGCCAAGAAACTCGAGACTGTCAGTTACTTGTACAGACGCACTCCGGAAAGTAGAGGCCAGAATAAACGGACTCCTTTTGGCGGTGAACAGACACACTTGCGTTTTTGTTGAAATCAACCAGATTCTCGTCACCCGAGTCGGAGACAAGTATTAAGGCTGAATTCGTTCGCTCTACCATGGCCTCTCTCAATGAACGTGCTTCATCACAATCATCACCACCGGTTTTAGCACTGGATGTATAACTCTCCATGACAATGCTGTCATCTGCGTACCCAACAATACCAGGAACAAGGAGGTCATATGTGCAGCAGGAAAAGTGTCGCGGAGAGAACAGACCCCTGAGACCCCAACTCCGGCATTGATAGCCATTAGGTCAGAGGAGCAGCCATCAATGACCACTCGGATCGACCGTTCACTCAGGAAGTCAGATATCCAGCAGCAAAAGTAAGCGGGAATGCCGTATGCCGGAAGTTTTCTCAACAAACTTGCGTGCCATACCGTCAAAACGCTTCGAGATGTCCAGCGACACGGCAAGGGCTTCGCCGTGTTTCTCGATGGCCTCGCCCTAGCAGTGCGTAGCTAACACCAGAAGATCCCCAGTTGACCATCCCCGGCGAAAACCATACTGACGGTCGCTGAGTAGATCGTTCGCTTCAAAATGCGCCAGCAGCTTACCGGCGTACCCTTTCCATTACTTTACAAAGTATGGAGGTGATGGCGATCGGTCGATAGTTACAGGGGTCGGCACGACTACCCTTCTTGGGTACTGGTCGTACATTGGCAACCTTCCAGGAGTTCGGCACTATTCTGGGTTTGAGAGAGAGGCGGTAAAATAAAAGCGTGTCAGCACAGGAGAAAACTCAGGCGCACAGCTCCTTAAGACCCTTGCTAGTATGCCGGCCGGACCGCTAGCCTTATTCACGTCTAGGCACTGAAGTACTTCACGAACCTCTTGCAAGTGTATTGTGATCTCGGGCATTGAAGAATCACAGCGAGGAATCGTTGGTGGCTGTTTTGACCCAGTATCTAGACGCAAATTGCTCGCAAACAGAGATGCAAATAAATTTGCCTTCTCGGTAGCGGAGTGAGCGACCCGTTCGGTTTTTGCAGGGGGGTAGTCTCATCGTTTAGGCGCGATCTTATTTTATTGCAGTAGAAAAAGCTCTTTCGGACTCAACACTGTTCGGCAGTATGGAAAGCAACCTGTTCAGAGCTTTTTTTAGGATTTCTCCACGACTTCCACCGTTTTCAAATAACGCCATTTCAACGTGAATCATTGAAGGCAAATCAGTTGCGTTGATCACACTCGTTGACTGGTGATGATCACTACCCAGACTTGCATTTGCACATTACAGTAGGTAGGTAATATCGATCTACCGATTACTTACACTAAAAATTTGTGGATAAATACAAATATTATCCGTCAAAATTGGTTTTGATTGAAATCCGAATAAACCGGATTTGAGTCTTAAAAACCGGATTTAAAAAAGTCATGAAAATCCGGATTTTTCAGTCATTTTCGAATTTCGAAGAATCCGGATTGCAATCCCTAGTTGCAACAGCTCTAATCATTTGCTTTACTTTGACTAGTTACTTTCTCGACTGTAAGAACTAAGCCCGTCGGGGCCGCTGGTTGCTCGAAAGTGATACCGCGGCCTCGGCGCAAAGGGCTAAGACGGAACATGGGTGGTTATTAGTCAGTAGAAGTCTGACACTCCCTACCGCTCTGCCCAGAGCGAGATGAGTCATTTGATGATTTCCCACCCAGCAAAAAAAAAAGTGTCAAAGAACGAACAATTCTTTAGGCTTTCACAATCAAGTGTTCTCTTACTAAAACATCGAAAGTTATCATCATCATCATCATTCTCATATTCATCTTCTGCTCTTAAACCAATTTATTGCATGCTTCCTTCTTTAAAATAAACCTCGTAAATTAGAGTATGTGTGGAAACACAGCTTCTCGTATTAATATGTCGTCTCAGGTTAACTTGTTTCCACTTAGGTAAGTTGTTACTTATCATATGGAAACAAAAGATGATTGAGGATGCTTAGCGAAAAATTTGTATGAAACTAATCAATAATTAAACTTCTTTTTCACATGTTGAACTATAATTAACTCTGAGAGTGGTTAGTTTTATGCACATCTTTGGTGCCTAAGTGCATGTTTACGTACGCGCGGCGCGGCGCGCGGCGCGGCCGGCGACGCGATCCGCACTAAATTCAAACGTATGGCGGTGTATGAGTGCGTTCACGGAGAAGCGAATTTATACGCGATTGCTTGAATTTGAGGCGGCGGCCGCGGCGGCGAACGCGGCGGCGCCGGCGGCCGCGGCGACGGACGCGGCGATGCACGCGGCGGTTTATTCTCGACTAGCTTTTGCCCGCGACTTCGTTCGCGTGGAATAGTGACTTCCGGCAGATTTTTGGTTTATCTCGCGAAAAAAAAAAAAAACTATCCTATGTCCTTTCTCAAGTTCCAATCTATGTCTGTACCAAATTTCACACAAATCGGTTCAGTAGTTTAGGCGTGAAGCAAAGACAGACAGACAGAAAGACAGACAGACAGACAGAGTTACTTTCGCATTTATAATATTAGTTAGGATGAAGCGATGCCCGCGACGGAACTTGGCCTTGAAAATTCGCGGCGGCCGCCCGCCGCGGCCGCCGCGCCGCGTCTCTATGAACACCGTCGTACATTGCCATACGTTTGTGTTTGCGCGAACGATGATATCTGCCGCTGCACGCATCGCCTGTCCGTGAACACAAAATTCGCTCGACGCGTCGCTCGACGCGTCGCCGGCCGCGCCGCACGCCACGCCGCGCGTACGTAAACATGCACTTAGACTTACGCCACGTCTAGCAGAGAATCGCACGCACCAGCATTGACGTGCGCTCGGCAGCAAGTTGTGTTTCTCGCCCTAGGAAATGACGGTTCTAAGCGACATAAAATCTCCGTGCTGATAGATGAGCTAGTCATTCAGCTTTCATATAATATGTACTACTATTAATATCATAAACGGGATATACCTACCATGTTTGCTTATTGTTTCGAGTTCCCGATATTAGTCCATATAAATGTTCCTTTGGTCCCTAAATTCTTCCAGCAGTAAATAAGTGCTTGCTTGGCAACTGGGCTTATCCCAGTTGTATACGTCCCTGTGTGCCTATTGGCCTTGTTCTGTTCTGTCTCCTGCTGATATGGAGGGAAGTGGATATTATTTTTTTTCCTACTTCTCCGCTATTCTTTTCTGATTAATTTCGTTGCGGGATCCAAGACAGTTAAATCGCTTATCTGGGACTTCGTCGAGCTTCATTGTCTCGGCGCTTTTCTTGTGGTCGCCACTGTTGATTCTGGCTAACAGGAGTTACAGTGGTTTGGGAATAGTGTGGCGGGCTTGTCCCAATAAAAAAAAAAATAAGTGCTTAATCGCTCTAAAATGTTACAATCAATTGACGACTTTCCCGCGGGGTCGTTTGAGCGGAAATCGACAATTATCCCGCGGGAACAAAATCTGCGTCACCGTGTGGTGGTTATGGGTTAGTGCCTATCCTGATGTCAGGGTTTTTGTGCCGCCCATGAGTCTGACTTGGATTTACATGCTTTCGAGAAATATCTCTCAGGCATGCTGGGTTCCTCACAATGTTTTTTTCACTGAATCAAGGGTTAATAAATACAATGCGCACATAAATAAAAAAAAATTAAATAAGTACTAGAATTAAAAGTACCTACCATACTTATACTTTTCTTTTTGGAGGGTGTGAAACCATCAAATGACTCCTCCCGCTCTGGGCGGAGCGGAAGGGAGTGTCAGACTTCTGCTGGCTAAAAATCACCCATGTCTTAGCCCTTTGAGTCGAGGCCGCGGTATTTCTTTCGAACAACCCGCAGCCCCGAGGGTACTTTACTATACCTAACTTACGATCATGAATTTTAGGGTGGGTCATGATTTATGTGCTTCAGTTGAATCCGTAAAGACGTAAAGTAACAATCTGACAGTGTGACTTTTTTCTTCTTTTTTTGTAGGAGTAAGTATTTTGCATGTAGTTATTCCACTATTATTTCCGAAATCATTGTGTGTGAGTAAACCGCCATCCCTTGGAGATATTTCTCGGCGACAAATAAATGCCAAATCATAATCCCATGGGCAGCTTAAAAACTCTGACATCAAGTTAGGCACTAACCACATCGTAAAGAAAAAAAGATTCCTCTTTTTTTTTTTTTTTTAAACGTTGCCCCACAGGCCCACACTAGGAATTTCTCCTGTATCGTGGGTGCGTTCACAAATATTCAAACTCACATACACAAATACCCAGACCCGAAACAACTATCTGTAGGCCATACAAATATTTGTTCCGTGCGGGGATCGAACCCGCGACACGCAGCGCAGCAGTCCAATCTCTCAGCCACTGCACCAACCGTGCCGTCAAATTAAATGCGTTCGAATTTCGATAGAAGTGCTACGTCGACCTTTGCGGTTCGGGGAATCCCTCGAATCGAGTGTTGCTGACAGTCGAACCTTTTAAGGCGCAGTTAAAGGGGCACCGTAAAAACGACCTGTTTTTCGTCGCAGAGTTAGCCGTATTGCTACTTATTACAATTCCAAAAAAAAATACAGTGTATAGTCAAATGTATAGAAAATGTGTAAAAGACTTATGCAAAAATATTTTCTAAAAGTAATCAAGAACCTCGAAAAAAAAAATCACAAAATCACAAAAAAATCACACGAAAAAACTTTTTCGTCTCGAAATGCTCAATATTTTGAGTGACAACTGTTATTTATTTTTTTACTATCAGAAAGGAAATTTAACCAACTAAAGACATAATGTAAAAATATTTTAACATTACAGCGTATTTTTTTTTTAATAAATTAAATCTGCGAACTATCGTTCATTTTGGCAGTCACGAGCATCAAACGCATCGCCATTTTCAACCTTATTTGTTTAGGCGATGAGTTAAACGCGCGCTCAAGGTCGCGGGCAGCTAATGTCGCCTTAAGTGTCCATAATAGATTTAAGTTACCGAGAACTCGGCTACAGTTTCAAATGAAACAATTCGTTATGTAACACTAGGCGTAGTGTAAAGTTCATAAGGTTGAAAATTGTATACTTAAACTTTTCTTTAGAACTAAAATTTTGAGATTTTCGTTGTCAATTTTATTGTTGTTTTGGCAACTTTGGCCCATAGATGTATTACCTTACACTGTAAGGTAATACATGTACTCTGTAAGGCTTACAGAGTACATGCACACATTATATTATTATGATAAAACACAATTTGTGTATGTAAATAGAACCTTAAAATTATATTAGTACCTATCACTTCACTTGACCAAACCACACAGTCGGATCCAATCTGTCCCCTTGCTGCCCTCCCCCCAGCAACGCCCTAAGCCGAGACTCATACCCCACAGGGCACCCGCGTATAGTCGCTTCCTTACATAGTATAAAACAAAGTCGCTATTTTTGTCTGTTTGTCTGTATGCTTAAATCTTTAAAACTACGCAACGGATTTTGATGCGGTTTTTTTTAATAGATAGAGTGATTCAAGACTCAAGAGGAAGGTTTTAGTATATAATTTGAACGATATCCACGCGGGGGAAGCCGCGGGCATCAGCTAGTTATTTATAAGATTCTTGCCCTGGCTGGAGGTCTTACACTCAAGGCGCCCACAGGAAATTCCGGTTAAGAAGACAACAACCTCCTAGGGTGAACTGCGAACCGCCATTCACAAAAAACAAGACCAACTTAATCCTTAACTCATAACACACTTTATATGGGGTCACGGTTGGTGCAGCATGTCTACTTCTCCCATAGTCCTTTATTTCTCGTCATCTCAGCAGTCACCTCCTTTCTTGCCATATCATCCTTCACACAGTCCATCCATCGTTTCTTTGGTCTTCCACTGCTCTTAAAGCCATCTCACATGTCCATACCACGGTAACCGATTACCACACAACTCTAAAACAAATCTTCTCCAATCTTTTCAGGACGAAGAAGAATGGAAGGAGTACGAGGAACCGGTGAAAGACTACACCGGCCTCAAGATCCAGGTGTTGCAGGGAGGCAACCAGCAATCCGACTCGGGCCGTGACTCTGCCTCGGAGGACACCCCCATGGAAGGCGGGAAGGTCAAGGGTCCTTGGAATAAGCCTGTAAGTAACTTTGTGAGGAGGAGATAGAGCTAGCTATGTCTGCTGGAGTGTACATCTTCATTTTTTTTTTTTTGAACATTGCCCCACCCTAGGAATTTCTCCTGTATCGTGGGTGTGTTTACAAACATTGAAACCCACATACTCAAACACGCCCAGACCCGAAACAACTATCTGTAGGCCATACAAATACTTGTTCCGTGCGGGGATCGAACCCGCGACACGAAGCGCAGCAGTCCAATCGCTTAGCCCCTGCGCACACCTTGTCGACAAACGTTACAAAAGTTAGTTGGCAGTTGTGCAAGACGAGCACGAGAAGAGGTGTGGCATAATATCCTGTGTTTGGGCACTCACATTCTGTTCGAGATGGGTCGATTATACCCCATCTGGCTAAATAGGATCGGCAGCGGCCAACTTGAACACGCAGTCTGTTGTGTTCATAATTTCTATTCACATGCATACTCCATAACTATGGAGAACTACTAATATATAAAAAAAAGTATTTATAAGTCTAATACAAACAGGGTCAACAGACTGTCTTGCCTTGAACTGTCCTGTTGTGTTTTTTTTAAGTGCTGCGATCTTACATTCTACTGTCGTACTTCTCGCCCAGTAGTTTATGCCGAATTAAGAATATTATTAACTTAGGTGACGATAGGTTAACTGCCCCGAGTCCACCGCACCACATTCAGGTATCAACTAAAGGTGCAAACGCAATTTTAGCTTGAAACGGGTGTGTTTTCAACATCATCATCCACAGCCTGAGTTCTCATGCGGGGTATAGGTGTCTCTTTGAATGTGCCAAGCTCCACGCTCTTGTGCAAGCCTCATCTTGGATATTTCGCCGACGGTGTGCTTTATCAGGTGGAAACTGATCTTTAGTTTTGCATCTTCCCACGTGGATTTTTCTTACCACAACATAACCACCGCCATATTTGATTCCAGCACCAACCGGAAGTGGAGGCGCCGGCGCCGCCGCCAGTGGAGGAGGCTCCCAAGCCGCGCGAGAGCAAGCCGGCCGCCTACGTGCCGCCCTCCTCCAGAGGCCAGCGCCCTGTCGAGAACGTGCGCAGGAGTACGGTGAGTTACCAAGTCCGGAGTACCTAGAAAGTGGATGTTTCAATGCTAGTCGTATAACTTTATAGTGCTCCAGTCTCCGCAACCAAAGAACCTTGGGCGTCAGTTCCCGGCCACCGTAGGCGCGATCCTGCGGACGGTAAGCGTTGAGTGGCTCGCCGGCCGATCAGGACCAGGTCGACAGACAGAAAGAAAGAGTAGTCAGTATATTAGACGGGGCCCACTAGGATTGCGGAATTTGTTCGAAAGAGTCACTGGCACCACGGTCCTGGAACTTGTCTGACACTCCCTTCTGCTCTGCCCAAAGTGGGAGGAGTAATTTGATGAATAAAATATGGCAGTTAGTTTTATAACTTAAGAGCTCATTTTACATTTCCATACTATTTAGTTAAAGTTTACATTAACATTCATGCTTTAAAGTACAGATAGCGCGCGAGTTGAATGCAGTCGGGGTCTGAGGTAAAGAGCGGGAGCAGTGTAGTGCTGTGCTATTCACACTAGTGTAATGCGGTAGTGCTGTCACAGCACTACCGCATTCCTAAGCTCTGCATTCAACTCGCGCGCTATCTGTATATATGTCATTCATACTCGGGATTCAAGACTGGTAAATCATATCTCTGGGACTTCGTCGAGCTTCATTGTCTCGGCGCTTTTCTTGTGGTCGCCACTGTTGATTTTGCCTTTCAGGATTTACAGTGGTTTGGGAATAGTGTGATAGGCTTCGTCATCATCAGCCTACTAATACTCCCACTTTAAGGGACACATACTTTCTCTCTATGAGAGGGTGTGGGTTATAATGTACGTTCGAAGACAGTTCCGCCTGATCATTCAAAAAAAAATTCGCCTAAATCGTGCCGAGGCGCTGCCACGGGCTAGCGAGCGATTCTATTTCTTGAGTGCAAGCAAAAATGAGCTTAGTGGTGATCAGGCGCATAAGACCGCCATAGTACAACGAGGACCCAGTTGGTACATATCACGGTTCGTTGTCACTAGTACCATTGACAGTACCATGATGGAACTACTGAATGTTTTTTTTTATCACTAGTTCCATTTTAAAAAAAACTGAAAATAGTGGAACTAGTGTTGAATTTTTTATCATTAGTTCCATTATAAACGAATCTGAAAATAATGGTACTAATGTTGAATTTGTTATCATTAGTTCCATTATGAACGAATCTGAAATTAATGGAACTAATGTTGAATTTTTTATCATTAGTTCCATTTTAAAAGTATCTGAAAATAATGAAACTAGGTAATGTTGGATTTTATTATCAGTAGTTCCACATTATTATTTTAGACACTTGTAAACGGGGATAGAATAGAACCGATGTGGCATATCAACCTGGCCGCCATTTTGATTTTTTTTCGAAATCGCGGCCACATTGAAAGTGGTATGTATGGATAGAGGACATATAGTCAAACAAAAATTTCCAGTAACGTGGTACCTAAAGTGTCACGTTACCGAGATATTTGAAGGTAAAGATCGACAATTGAGTGCAAGGATCTAATCATTAAAAAAAAATAGACTTATTACGTTTGTAGGCGTTAAATTGTATCCAAATAATAGTTCCCAGGTTGATTATTATTAAACGCACGAGAAAATCGCTTCGCATCGTAAATAAACGATATGTTACGTCAAAGAATAGTTTTCTCGTGCTCCTAGTAATATGTAATGTGTGTACTCTCGTTCAATAAACTGTAATAATAATAATCAACTCCTATAAACACGTAAAAGGTCTACTTTTGATGTGGTCATTGTACTCATATGTCGATCTTTACCTTCAAATATCTCGATAACGTGACACTTTGGGGTACCATGAAATACCTGAGAATAATAATAGTAATAATAATAATAATAATAATAAGTTCGAAAAAAACGAATCTCCCTAGGGCTGAAAAGTATTTACTTTCAACCCGGTCCGCAGGCATGTTATAACCTGCTTTCAGAGTGTGAGTAATGAAAAATGGTTTAAGAAACCTCAATGTCATTTTTAAAGACCTGTCTATGTAGGTTTGATGAAATTTTTTTTTTTAGTTTTAGTTCCATGTATCTTTTATTTTTGTATAAAAAATGTAAAGCGGTTCATATAATGCATTGTTTCAACTGTGTAGTCTTAATATTTTCCGAATTTATCATTTCGTTCACATGTCGAATCTATATGGGTACCGTTTTTTGCCATTTGGCTACGGATCCCTAAAAATAAGTATTTAGGATTTTATTGAATATAATAATTATAAAAAACTAAGTGTTTTTAACTCGTGTTTTTACACCCTCTAAAAAGAGGTTTGAACTTTTTTGTATGGGAGCTGGCATATCGACCCACCGCCTTTTGGTTTTTTTTTTTCGAAATCGCAGCCTTCAAATATCTCGGTAACGTGACACTTTAGGTACCACGTTACTGGAAATTTTTGTTTGACTATTATGTCCTCTATCCATTAGATATGAGCGCCGATAGCCAATTCCACGGCGGCGGCGTGGCCTGAAAATTTCCACAGCGGCGGCGGCGTCGCGGCGGCGCGGCCTGGCCGGCCGTGGGCCTTACATATTTTTTTATCAAGGAGAGATTTCTTAAAAAAAAAACTTTAAAAAACCATATTAAAAACCTTAATTTTTTTTATCATTCTTAATATAATTTTACAGTCTTTTAAATAATTGGAGATCACGTTTACTGAAAAATAATCATTTTAATATTTTCAGTTAAAGAGAAACTGAGCGTTTTTAATCACAGCGTTATCTATCTTTATAATAAAAACTAAAAAATCAAAATATTTATCAACATAACATTGTCAAAATATGTATATAAGTAAGTTATATAACCCCCGAGCCCCGATGGTGCGACTAAAAATGAGATTGACTTCATCATGTCCAACAAGCAAATGTTCAATGATGTCTCTGTGCTCAATTAGGTGAAAACCGGAAGCGATCACCGCATGATAAGAGGCACATTGAACATCACTAAAAAGCTAGAAAGGTCACGACTCATGAAGTCTACGCTCCGTCCAGCACAGATCCAAATCCAAAACCCCGAGAGCTTTCAACTTGAACTCCAGAATCGCTTCGCATGCCTAGGAAGCACAGTGGACGATTACAACGACGGGTTCGTGGAAACTGTCCATACGTCTGGGTCTGTCTGACAAATAAGATCAAAAAACTGTCAGATCACACTCTCAGGCTCATGAAGGAGCGGCGTGAGATGATCCTGCAGTCTTCAGACGAAGCTCGGCAATACCGGCGGCGCGGCGGCGGCAGCTCAATAGACAGATCTCCAAATCCTTGAAGAGCGACCTCCGCCGCTTTAATACCGAGCGTATTAAAGACGCGATTGAACGGAACAAAGGCTCCAAGGTATTTGCAAGAGATCTGACTATTGGGCAGAGCCAGCTCACGAAACTGAAGACCAACGATGGCAGGATCGTGTCCGCCAAACCGGAGCTTCTGAGAGAGATCGAGAGTTTTTATGGGCAGCTGTACACGTCAACTAGTCAACCCGTCGAAAATCTAGCGAAAGACCTAGATTGACCCGACACTATACCGAAGACATTCCGGATGTCAGCCTGTACAAGATTAGGATGGCTTTGAAACAGCTTAAAAACAACAAGGCGCCGGGTGATGACGGAATTACGGCCGAACTTCTGAAGGCGGGTGGCAAACCAGTCCTTAAGGCCCTACAGAAGCTGTTTGATTCCGTCATACTCGAGGGGAAAACGCCACAGGCTTGGTGCAGGGGTGTGGTGGTGCTCTTCTTCAAAAAGGGTGACAATGCCCGGTTGAAGAACTATAGGCCCATCTCACTTCTAAGCCATGTCTACAAGTTGTTTTCAAGAGTCATCACGAATCGTCTCGCACGCAGGTTTGACGATTTCCAGCCTCCCGAACAAGCCGGATTCCGAAAAGGCTTCAGTACCGTAGACCACATACATACGCTGCGGCAGGTTATACAGAAGACCGAAGAGTAAAACCTGCATCTCTGTTTAGCGTTTGTGGACTAAGAAAGCCTTCGATTCCATCGAGACTTAGGCTGTGCTGCAGTCTCTCCAACGGTGCCAAATCGAGGTATTGAAGTGTTTGTACAAAAACGCCACCATGTCAGTCCGACTTCAGGACCAGACCTCGGAAGGTATCCTTCTGCAGCGCGATGTGAGACAGGGAGACGTCATATCTCCGAAACTGTTTACCGGGGCATTGGAGGATATCTTTAAGGTTCTGGATTGGAGAGACGACGCTCTCGCGACGCGCGACGGCGCGCCGCTTGCTCCACTCGGCGACGACGCGCCGACATGCATGAGCTCACGGCGACGGCGGCGCGCCGGCGCGGCGCTCATATCTACTATCCATACATACCACATTCAATGTGGGCCGCGATTTCGAAAAAAAAATCAAAATGGCGGCCAGGTTGATATGCCACATCGGTTCAATTCTATCCCCTTTCACAAGTGTCTAAAATAATAATGTGGAACTACTGATAATAAAAGCCAACATTACCTAGTTTCATTATTTTCAGATACTTTTAAAATGGAACTAATGATAAAAAATTCAACATTAGTTCCATTATTTTCAGATTCGTTCATAATGGAACTAATGATAACAAATTCCACATTAGTACCATTATTTTCAGATTCGTTAAATAATGGAACTAATGATAAAAAAATCAACACTAGTTCCACTATTTTCAGTTTTATTTTTAATGGAACTAGTGATAAAAAAAAACATTCAGTAGTTCCATCATGGTACTGTCAATGGTACTAGTGACAACGAACCCATATCACATGTATGTTTTGTGGAACATTTCAACCAAGTCTTCTTTCCTCATTACAGAAACACGCGCCCGACATCCACAACGACGACTACTTCCCAGTGCTGGGCGCCAGCGCCAAGCGCGGCGGCGGCGGCTGGAGCACCGCGGGCGCCGGCGCCGCACGGGAACCTACCGCCGCACGGCAACCGCTCGCGCTCGGCAACCGCTTCACCGAGCTGCAGGACGACAGCTAGCCAGGTATACCCTCAAACCTTTTATTTTTTTGGCCTAGTGGTCACTACCAAAGAAACGATGGATGGACTGTGTTAAGAATGTTATGGGTCTCATGAGATGACGAGAAACAGAGAAGTGTGGAAGAGGAAGACATGCTGCGCTGACCCCAAATGAATTGGGATAAGGGCAAAATAATGATGATGATGGTCACCAGCGCGACTGCTGAGCATGAGGCCCTGGTTTCGAATCCCGGGCCAGGTGTTATTGTTGTTCCATCAGGAGTTTCTCAGTAGCAGCCACGGCGTCTGGATAAGTGCCTGGTTTATGGCAATAGGCTCGCCCCCAATACCATGGAACTTCAACATAACTGGCGTACTAATGGGTACTCCTCTGCCCAACCCTTCAGAGATTATAGGGGTGATATTAGGTTTGTTATGGTGAACAACATGCATTTCATAAGGCGACGAGCTTCGGGCTGAATCGTCGTTTGACCAGTCAGACATGTAACTGACTTATTATGAGCTCATTTTTTTTCATATTTATTTCCAAACATGCGATCGGTTCATGAACCATATTATGAGCTACCCGGAAAACCGTTAAAAAGTTTCAAAGAAATTCGCCGCGCTTCAAGCGCATACACACTCGTTTAGTAGAAAGAGATATAGAGGGAGAAAATTGCATCCCCCATGCGAATTTCTCAACACTCGACACGCTTTTTCCTGTGACGATTTCTACCTGTCAACATGACGTTACCTGTCGTTCCAAGATGTTTTGGTTTTACAGGCGCTACCATTATGTTACTTCAAAAATATCGTTGACGAATTAATCCCCTTGTGCCAGCTCTTTATTTTAGAATACATGCTGCATTTTTTTATATCTATTACTTTTTCATTGCGGATGCTACTACTGGAAGCTAGCTGGTAACCTATTATGGCCGGCATTAATATTAATTAAAAGTATTACATACCTCACAATATCTATTTTGCTTCCAGGTAACACAAACCCACAACGTGATACGCTGCAGTAAAGTGAAGTGTCAATATGGACTTGTAAGCGAAGCCTGGCGCATAGCATATACAATATATTACCTATACACACACAAACAGAAAGAACAACATGCATTTCATAATGTAGCCCCATACCGGAACCACAAAATGGCGGCCAGACAGTTGCTGCAATTCTGTTCTAACTTTAAATTCTACTTTTTTTTTCTCTTCAGTGCTGTTATTTGTTAAGCCAGTATCTTTAATCGATTTACTCGTAATCGATTCTTTTCAACGACGTCCGTTTCGTATGAATTGTAGACAATAAATTAATGCCTAAAGTGCTTTCAGACTTAAATGTAAGAAACACTCATGTTAGGAATACTTTTTACATTCAAACATATGGCAACTGTCTTAAAAAAAGTGTAAAAGCAAGAAATGAATGTGCGATTTGTTATTTTTTATGTTTATATTGATAAATAAATAATAAAAAAAATGTGTCTTGTATGCGTGGAAATGGACATTTAGGGAAAAAAATTGGTGGAATTATTTATATACAGAACCGATGATTTTAAGTGTTAATATTCAATAAACCAAGCGTGGAGTATAGATTTTTATATTTAAACGAAATTGTTATAAAAATTGAGAAACTTTGGATAAAGAAAGCAAAGCGCTCCTGTTAAACAACATTGTACATTTTGTTTTGATATTGCAATTATAAATTCTGTAACGGCAAATCATTGGAAATAACTTGTACCATAGAAATAAATTATGTATTTAAAACTAATGTTTATTTTATTCATTTATCTTATCTATAACACAGTATTTTTATGTCTCACACTTCTTTTTAACCCCACAGTATAAAACGTACTATATTTTAGTGTATATTAATTTTGTTATCATTTACACCTGAAATTAGTTATAAATACTGAAGTTTTTAAACTGACTCAGTCACTAACATTATTTACGCTGAAAACAGGATGTTTACTGTTTGTTTCCCGATATTTTGGTCACAGACTCAGTTCCTATTATGAGTAGTCCATTTTACGAATTTTAATGCAATTCATATTATGATCTGTCAGTGGTCATTTTAGACCCCCTGGCTGATGCACGAGTGCTAATGACAATAAATCGTGAAGACTACTTGGTGATACAGATAGGCCAAAATGGTTTACTGATTTATTGTGTCAGGATGTACTTTTTTTTGTTCCTGGGTGGTAAATTCTCATGGATGTCCTCCGCCCAGGCGGCCCGATGACGTATTAATACAGTCTTACCTTATTCTTATTCCAGTGTGGAAAAGAGATGGCGCTAGACACCCTGTATAGTTCTGTCACGTTTCCACACTAAGACGTCATAGTAGGGCCCCTGGTACGAGCAGAGGGGTCTGTCAGACTCGTACTGACTAAAACCACCCCGGTGTTCCCTTCCCACACTTGTACCGGGGGTCATGGGGAACTAGTGCGCCTTCCACGATCCCCGGCTAGTGCCTCCTCATTAGCGGGGGGAGTGAGGGTGCCCGTCGGGGCTGCGGGTTGTACAAAAGAGATACCGCGGTCTCGGCACAAAGGGCTAAGAAGGAACATTGGTGGTTTTTTGTCAGTAGAAGCCTGGCACTCCCATCACTCTGCCCAGAGCGGGAGGAGTCATTTTATGATTTCCCACCATCCTAGAAAAAAGGGTGTCAGGAGTCAGGATGTACTAACCCAAACAAAGCAATTACACTGATTAATTTAAATGTAGCTGTTTGCTGACAGTTCTAATCTAACCCTACCCATTCAGTGGGGGCCATATAATTTTCTGACTGGGTGGGCGATAAATCAGGTTTCTACAGTAATATTTATACAAAACTTGTAGAAAAGGTGAACAAATAGTTAGCAATAACTAAGCTGAAACCACGCGGGATAAAAAAATATTTTCATATACGTACCTACGTAGTCAAAATGTATAGAACAGCTTTTTTTTAAATTACTGGCCAAAAAGTTCTATGTGTAATGTCCAGAATGATGTATTGAATACGTGGTAGTCACAGGTGGTAGTAATCGGTGTATCGTCGCCTTCCACCCTGGTGTACAGTACAGTGCGTACTACGTGTGTACAATATGATTGCATCATTGCATGCATGATTCATACATTCACAAGTGACCTGAGGGTCTGACAACCAGTCTTACCAAAGGGTATCGTATTAGGGCTCCCTCACATAAATACGATACGACGTCGCGTCGTGGAAATCTACGACACGACGCCGTAACGTGTCGATGCACGACACGACGTCGTGACGTTAGAAACTCATGATGCAATGCCAATCCTGCGCAGTTTTCTTGTTACTTTAATGAACAAATTAACATTTATTTGGGTTCTATTATTTCAAAAACATTTAAATACTCTTTTCAGAATGCGTCTAGAGCGGTCCATTTTTCGGAATGAACTACTAAAACACCACCCCACTGTATCGACGGCATCGTGCATTGTTTCGTGCGTGGCACATAACGTTACGATGCCGTGTTTTTTTACGATGCTCATCGTAGATTTCCACGATACGACGTCGTATCGGGAGACGACGCGACGTCGTATCGTGTTTATGTGTGGGAGCCCTTACATAGTACTAACTGGGTTGTGGAGGTCAGTTAGGCAGTCGCCTCATGTAAAAACTCCATCCGGTTAGACTAGAAGCAAGAAGCCGATACCACAGATAATATAATACTAGCGTATACCAACATTACCAACACATAGTTGGGAAAAGGCTAAGCAGAATACCGACAAAATTGACTCGTTTTATGTTTCTGCTCACCACCATGTACCGCATGTACGATTCAATCGTAAAGGTAAGACGGGCTGGTCGTCACCAGTGAATGTATTGTGATCAACGCCATCTATATTCACAAAATTGTCATTGTTTGCAAGTGTCCAAACGAATACTGATGACGTATCGCAAGTAGTTCTGATGTAAAAACATAGATGGCGCTGAAGTTACTGAACGAGTTGAAAAGATGGATTTTTGTCAATAATTATTTATCTCGTTAAATATTTAAACATTTTGTTACATAAAAACAATTGTGATAATTTTGTTTAGAACTAAATAAAAGTTTTATTCAAATACAGAGAATGTTTTATGAAATATATCGAATAATTCTAAGTCGCGATACCAAAGTTTTTCTGCTTGTACACGTATGTTGAAAATTTCGTGCGTAGCTAATGTACTTGCTTCGGCAGTACATATACTAAAATTGGAACGATACAGAGAAGATTAGCATGGCCCCTGCGCAAGGATGACACGCAAAATCGTGAAGCGTTCCACATTTTTTGAAGACATTGGACTTATTTGGAAAAGTAGTCTTGATTATTGTTCCAAACATATCCAATTTCTTTTATTCATTTTTCATTTTTTTAGGGTTTGGTTAGGGTTACGTACCTCAAAAGGAAAAACGGAAAGGATCACTCGTGTGTCTGTCTGTCTGTTCGACCATCCCCCCCCCCCCCCCCCTAACCGAAACCTAAAATTCTGAAAAAAATACAGAAATTACAGAAAAACCTAAAAGAAGTCGGTACGGAACCCTTCATGTGCAAGTCCGACTTGCACTTGGCCAGTTTTTTTTTAAGGGGTAGCAACTTTTATGTTTCCGTAACAACGAGTTTCTGACTGTTTTATTTTCAAAATTGAGTAAGTAATTAATATTCTGTATATTCAGTAGAGAAACCTACATAAATCGTCATCCACAGGCTGAATGCTGGGCTAGGTATTTTCTACTGCGCTCCAGTGCAGTGCAGGTCGCAGGTTTGGTTCTTGGTCGTACTAGTTACCTTATTTTATAGTCTATCGGGTACGGACGAACAATGAGACGAGACCGGCTGCGGCTGTCGACTCACACACTCGCAGAATCTATTCTACTTCAGTGCATTATTTCTCTATGACCAACCAACCCGTTCTAAAGACATTGTACTTCACTGACTTTGGCAGGGCCACCATCAGGGATTTCAATTTTGATAACACAAAAAAATTGTTGATAATTAGTCTTGTTCAAACTCAAACTCAAATATTTTATTTCAATTAAGCCATTACAGGCACTTCTGAATGGCAGAAAGGACGGAAGAAGAACGAAACTACGAGTGCAATACCTACGTCATTCCGAAAGTCACCACGCCAAACCACACGCCACCGAATGCCCGCAACAATGAACACTGCGAGCACGAAAGCACGCAGCGACGCAAACCGCAACAACGAATGCTCGAGACTTGTGTGAGGAGCTCGTGGTTTAATAATAACTGCCACTCGGGTCGATCTTTAGGTTACACCGCGCTTGCCTAGATTGGTCTATGGATGGGTGACCGCCCATTAAATACCGAGTTTCCTCCGTGCCTCGGAGAGCACGATATAAGCTGTTGGTCCCGGCTGCCATATATATAGATCTTTGGCAATCGTTACAGGTAGTCAGTGACCTGAAAGTCTGACAACCAGTCTTGCCAATGGGTATTGTTTTACCCAGTAGGTATTAACCTGGTTTTGGAGGTCAGATAGGCAGTCATTCTATGTAAAATACTGGTACTCAGCTGCATCCGGTTAGACTGGAAGTCGACCCCAATATAGTTGGGAAAAGGCTAGGCAGATGATGAGTCTTGTGTCGTCCCGTTCTCTTTTTTTTTCTTTCTTTCAGTTGTACCTAGACCATACAAAGTTTTGTCATCATGAATCAATTTAATCAAGGGCATCATGTCAACGAATCATCATCATCAGCCTATAATGTTCCCACTGCAGGGACTCAGGCCTCCTCTCTAGGAGAGGGATGGGCTATAAATCCACCACGCGGGCCCAGTGCGGATTGGTAGATATGTCACATGTCTTCGAATTTTTGGTTCTAAGACATGCCGGTTTCCTCATCACGATGTTTTCCTTCACCAACGATCCGACGACCAGTAAGGAATACCAGTAGAAAAAAAAAACTTCAAGTTCTGAACCGATTTTGGTGAAATTTCTATGGGACCAATCGGAAAACATCCTTTCACATCGTATGTACCATATTATTCTAGATTCTAGCAAATAAAATATTTTTATTTGATTTGATTTTACACAAAAAAGTTTTTTTTTTAAATTGGATCATAAATGACGGAGTATTGACGTTACATACATGGATTCAAAAAAAAACGGTCGAATTGAAAAAGTTATGCAATTTCTGAATATGACGTCATTTGACCAAAAGTGGGGTGCACTTGCGAACTTGAGGGTGACATAGATGGCGCTGAGGTGGCTGGATGAGTTCAAAACATAGAATAATGCCAATTTATTGATGATGGCGATGATTATTTTAACATTTTGTCTCATTTAAACAATTGCGTAAATTCGGATACTAACTAAAAGTGAGTGTCACTCAAATACTGTGCAGATTATAGGAAATAAATCGAATAGTTCTGAATCGCGGTGTTAAAATTTTTCTCCCTTGACGCATATTTTATGTACAAAATTTCGTGCGCAGTGTACTTGCTTCGGCAGTACATATACTAAAACTTTTTAACAAAAAATAAAACCGACTTCAAAAAAAAAAAAGTCAAAAATAAATCAGTTTCTGAAGTCGGTGACTTTTGCTTGTTTGATTTCATTTTTTTGTCACCGACTTCAGAAACTGATTTATTTTTGACTTTTTTTTTTGAAGTCGGTTTTATTTTTTGTTAAAAAGTTTTTATTTTTCAATTTTTAGTGGTTCACCTAATGTGGACAATGTAGTTTTTTTTTAAGTTTTGTAGATTTTTCAAAAACCGCTTGTCCGATTTCGATAAAAAAAATATGGGACCATTTGGGAAGTATACCCTTTCCAACAAAAAAATATTTTTTCAAATCGGTTAGCAAGTGACGAAGTTATGCCCGAACAAACATAAAAAAAAAAAAAAAAAACAAACATCCGAATTGAGAACCTCCTTCTTTTTTTAGAAGTCGGTTAAAAATTGGAACGATACAGAGAAGATTAGCATGGCCCCTGCGCAAGGATGACACGCAAAATCGTGAAGCGTTCCACATTTTTAAACGGTTTTATTTAGCTCACCCCGTTTGTTTTTTTCTTGGATCAAATTTAGTAATTCAAATTTCACCCACTTCCAGTCAACCGATTAATCTGAAATTTTGTACACACATTGGATTTTGGTGACAATACAATTATGTTTATTCATTATCATTATAAATTCAAGATGGCCGCCGCTACAAAATGGCGGATAATTTATGTTTTATTAATCCCATCAATATGGGTATCAAATGAAAGGGCTCAACAAGTAGAATACAATATACTATAAAAAATTGAAATCCAAGATGGCGGCCGCTACAAAATGGCGGATAATTTATTTATGTTTTATTAATCCCATCAATATGGGTATCAAATGAAAGGGCTCAACAAGCAGAATACAATATACTATAAAAAATTGAAATCCAAGATGGCGGCCGCTACAAAATGGCGGATAACGTAGGTTTTATCAATCCCATCAATATGGGTATCAAATGAAAGGGCTCAACAAGCAGAATACAATATACTATAAAAAAATTAAATACAAGATGGCGGCCGCTACAAAATGGCGGATAACGTAGGTTTTATCGATCCCATCAATATGGGTATCAAATGAAAGTGCTCAACCAGTATAATACAATATACTATATAAAATTAAAATCCAAGATGGCGGCCCCTTTAAACAGAATGCGAAATAAAAACTAAAAACTAGAAAATAAAAAATAGGTAAAAAAACTTTTTAAGTTAAACGGTTTTATGTTAAACATACATTGCAATGTTTAAGATAAATGTACTAAAAACCAAAAAATAATAAAATAGAAAACCGTGGGGCACGTCAATTGTCTACAATCGTTGATTAAAATAATAATAATAATAATTAAGTCGATAATTTGTAGACAATTGACGTGCCCCACGGTTTTCTATTTTATTATTTTTTTGGTTTTTAGTACATTTATCTTAAACATTGCAATGTATGTTTAACATAAAACCGTTTAACTTAAAAAGTTTTTTACCTATTTTTTTTGAAGACATTGAACATGTTTTCTTGATTACTGTTCCAAACATATCCAATATATTTTTATTCGTTTTGCATCTGTTAGAGGGTTTTCTATTTTTGGGGTTCCGTACCTCAAAAGGAAAAAACGGAGCCCTTTTAGGATCACTTTATCTCCGAAACTACTGAGCTTAGGTAATATGAAAAAAATACAGTTTGTTCAACGGTTATAGACGGTAAACGGTAAATCTATAAGAAGTCTATGGTGCTAATAACATGGAAAATCTCTCAATATCTACTACAATGGTACGGAACCCTTCATGTGCAAGTCCGACTTTTTACTTAGGTACTTAATTTTTTTTATATGGGGTACGACGAGTGACGACCCTTTTTATGTTTCCATAACAAAGAGATTCTGACTGTTTTTTTTTTTTTTCAAAATTGAGTAATTTATATTTTGTATTATCATATTCATTACAGAAAACCCATTGTTCGTCATCCACAGGCCGACTGCTGGGCTTGACGTTTTGTACTGCGCTCCAGTGCAGGGGGTCTAAAATGGCCACTTTATCTGGAGGTCTAAAATGGCCACTTTCGCAGATCATAATATGAATTGCGTTAAAAGCGTAAAATGAACCTTTTATTGCGTGTGTGACAATTTAAGAAAATAGATCATACTAGGAAAATAATACGAGTTGCGTTAAAATTCGTAAAATGGTCACAGACGCACTTACTATTATAAAAGGTTTATTTTACACTTTTAAAGCAATTCGTATTATGATCTCCTTATGCGGCCATTTTAGACGCCCTGATCATAATTATGAACTGCGTCTGTGAAAATTTTGGAAAATACCTAGATCATAATAGAAAAATAATATTAATTGTATTAAATTCGGACGCAGTCACTCAGTTACTATTATAATTTTAGGGTTTAATCTGTTAAAGTAGCAGGATTGGTTCCGGGTCGTCCGAGTAAATGGTACGGACACACAATGAGACGTCGTTCAGGCAATCGACAACACTTCAGACTTACAGATTTCCGACTTCTTAGAGATGTGATTTAAAACAGGATACACAAAGTACAGCTAAGTCTTCTAAAGTGTTTTTGGAAGCCCGGTTTTTTTCCCTGACTGCGGCAAAGCCCAAAAGGAGGGTTATTTTGTAAAAAGTTTTTTATTTTATTCTTTTGCTTTTAAGTTGTAGACCACACAAAGTCTTGTAATTACGAATCAATTTAATCAGGACATCTTGATCTTGTCAACAAATACCACGAGGAAAAAAAAACGAAAGTTTTGAACCGATTTTGGTGAACCAATCGGAAAACATCCTTTCATATAAAAAAGGAATTTTGAAAATCGGTTCTTATATGACGGAGTTATGACGTAACATACATCCAAAACAATTGAAAAAGAGCAATATTACTGAATATGACGTCATTTAACAAAAAGTGGGGTGCACTTGCGAACTTGAGGGTGACATAGATCCCGTCGGGGCTGTGGCTTGTCGAAAGGATAACGCGGCTTCGACACAAGGGTGAAGAAGGAACGTGGGTTTGGTTTTTAGTCAGTAGAAGTCTGACACTCCCCTTCGCTCTGCCCAAGAGCGGGGGGGGTTATTCGATGATTTTCCACCCACCAAAAAAAAAAAAAAGGGTGACATAGATGGCGCTGAGGTAGCTGGAAAAGTGCAAAACATGGAATAATGGCAATTTATTGTAAAGACGCATCTTGCTGAAAGGGTGCAAGTGCACCGTGCTACACAGAATTCAATGATAGGTAAGTAATTAATTCTAACAACAAAAAATCACGACCAAAACTTTATTTACAAACTAATAAAGTTATTCACATTATGAAGATAATACAAAAAACAAGAAGTCCTATCTTAAATACTGAAATTCTCTTCCAATCTCCTCAAATGATCAACATTAGACTCTTGCGGTGGGCTACTGTGACTTAAAATATTATTTTTATAAACATCCATACTTCTTTGCGCCATATTATTGTAAACTTCTCTTGGCAGAATGCGATTTTGGGCGGGAATTTTGACATTGACATTTCCCGCCGCCATATTTAAACCGCGGTCCATGAAAACTCTTTCGTTCGGATACACTGAGGGGTTTAGAAATGGAACGTCAGGTTTTGGTAGGTTTCGAAACATATTACTTCTGTCTATGATTTGGTTTTGGGCGTTCATTGTGTTTAAGGACTTCATCCATTGTTGTTGTTGCGTAGGAGGGACTCTGTTAGGGTAATTGAAGATCCACAGGCGATCTCCGACGAACATTGGACGAGGACTGACGATACCAAGGCTGCTGTAATACTGCTGTGCAAGAAGTTCGATGTCGTTTGTGTATTTTCGTTTCCATTTCGTTCGACGGTTTTGGAACCATATCTTTATCTGGAATGAGAAACAAAATGTTAGAGAAAAATACTACTTACGTCCTAAACTTCTTTAGCGAAGTTTAGTATTGAAGAGAAGTGGGTGCACATGTAGCTGCTTTGCTCAAAGTTTTTAAAAGAAAGTTTTTTCAGGATTAAATGATCAAGTATCTGAACTATTCCAGGCGTTTTCTTCATTTGAATACTAATTAGGAGTAGGAAATCGGCCTAATCTTCCGCTGCCGCATCCTACTTATAACTCCAGCACGCTAAGCCGTCATTAATGTGGAGTCTTCCTTCGGCCGTTTCGGATTGCTGTTCCGTTGGATAATGAGATCACCTGTGTTAGCGCACACACTTGTGCACTCATAGTATCTATCTCCTTATCGATAGCTAGTCTCCACTGAGATTTACCACCACTACCTTTTTTTTTATGGTGGGTGGAAAATCATCAAATGACCCCCCCCCCGCTCTTGGCCAGAGCGAAGGGGAGTGTCAGACTTCTACTGACTAAAAACCGAACCCATGTTCCTTCTTTGCCCTTGCGCCGAGGCCACGTTTTCTAGTACAAAAAACCACTACCTTTTTTATTATTCAGGAGATAGATTATAACATAACATCACGCCTGCAATCTCCGAAGACTTAGGCAGAGGTGTACCATCCATTAGTACACCCACATTTTGCGAATTATGTTTAAGTCCCATGTAGTAGAGGACGAGTCTTTCGCCATCAAACCAGACTCCATAGCTGCTCCTGAGAAATTTCTGATGAAAAAACCCGATAACAATTTGCCCGATCAGGAATCGAACCCAGGAAGAGGGAGATAGTATGAATTTGCGGCTAGCTCAGCTTAACTAAGTAAGTACCTTAGTTATTAAGCAAGTAATAGGTAGGTACTTAGGTAGCCTAGTTATGTTTGTTTGTTGGTAGTTTAGGAACAATATAGTTTAAGCTTAGCGTTAAGCTTCTTGTATTTTATCAATATGTAAGTATTATAGTCTGGAAGGCAAATTAATGTAGTTGTAAACCTCAATTTTACCTGTGTTTCAGTAAGTCTAAGTTGCCTGGCGAGTCTGCCGCGTGCAGCCACCGACAGGTATCGGTTCTTTTCAAACTCTGCCTCTAGGCTTTTGATCTGCTGCGCGCTGAATGCTGTACGAGCTCGCTTGCCTCGAGATGAGCAGGATCCTGTGAATGAAAGATTTATTTATTGTAGAGAAAACTTGCTCAGTTACATGGGTGTCCCGTTTGCGATGCCGTGTTGAATACTGGTATTCAGCTGCATCCGGCTAGGCTGGAAGTCTACCCTGACATAGTAGAAAACATTAGGCAGATGATGAATCTTGATGCCAGACTTTTTTGTTGAATTTATGATAATCATTAGAAATCGTCAATTATTTAAAAAACTCGATCAAAGAAATCAACAGTTATGCTGATCTTCAATGAACTGACTCTGAATGAATGAATGGTCTGTCACTCATCAGACATCTAACGATCTAAAGATGTAACTAGTCGTAACGAAAGAGGACCGACATCTGTGAGTTGATTACGATGGCTGTTGCAAGCCAAATATTCGGTGTTTTGGCAAAGAGACGTGTTTTATGTTTTGAGTGATCTCGGATGACTAATTTCGCCATTTAAATTCTGGCGTCCATCGTCCGTAATAATGTCTACTTCTATCTTATCGTCTGCCTAACTTTCTCTTAATTATGGGATCGGCTTCCAGTCTTACCGGATGCAGCTGATCATCAGTATTTTGCATGGAACGATTCACTACATATCTGGCCGTGGCAGCGTGGAGGTCAGATAGGCAACATCGTAACCTAGTTAGTTAGTACTGTATTCTTCCATCTAAGACTTTAAATATAGGTACATTGGTAGATAAAAAAAAACTGCTGTTTCCTACAAAAGGGTTCAAAATGTAAAGATAAGGCTTTATTATTGATTGATAATTGATTGATAACCCCTTTATTTGATTTCCCACCCGCCAAAAAAAAAGGCACTTTAAAAAAAAACATATTATGAGGGGTTTTGGAATAATATACTGTTACTGAATAGGTATATACGTGGTAATCGTTTGGGCATCTACATTCCTTCCACTCTGTATTTATGGCAGACGGGATATCTCCAAAAACTAGCAGTTCCTACCTATTCTACTTGCAATGGGTCCCAAACAGCCAAAAGGAGATGGCAGGAGCCATCTCCTTCTGGCTTCTTGGCTTTTGTGTTGTCGGGATGAGTCGAGTCAGAGGAACAACTCGACTCATTTCGCAGGGATTGGCAAACAAGAGCATTAGATATGTATAAAATGGAAAGAGGGAAGGGAAGCTTTTACTCTGCAGTGCAACGACCATACAGGGTCGTTGCTGCAGTGGGACACAAATAATAGCTAATCATTAAATAAATGGCAATGACCAACTCGTTACTCTCGGTACAACTGCTGTAACGACTAATGTTTATTAGCTGGTTGAGAGTTGGAATCACATTTTTTTATATTATTACAATAGGAACGCCAACACTACTTAAAATATGTTTCTTCTGTACCTATCTTTTATTCTGTTATGCTTATTATTTTGTATTGCTTATTGTTATGCTTATTTTTCTGTTTGACTCCGTCATACTCGAAGGTATTACGCCAGAAGCATGGCACAGGAGTGTGGTGGTGCTCTTCTTCAAAAAAGGTGACAACACCCTATTGAAGAATTATAGACCCATCTCACTCCTGAGCCATGTGTACAAGCTGTTCTCGAGGGTCATTACGAACCGTCTCGAACGCAGGTTTGATGACTTCCAGCCTCCCGAACAAGCCGGTTTCCGAAAAGGCTTCAGCACCATGGACCACATCCATACGCTCCGCCAGATTATACAGAAGACTGAGGAGTATAATCGGCCATTATGTCTAGCGTTTGTGGACTATGAAAAAGCCTTCGATTCGATCGAAACCTGGGCGGTGTTACAGTCTCTTCAGCGGTGCCGTATCGACTATAGGTATATCGTAGTGCTGAAGTGTATGTGTAGAAACGCCACTATGTCGATCCGATTACAGGACGAGAGCACGAAACCAATCCAATTGCAAAGAGGCGTGAGACAGGGAGACGTTATTTCTCCGAAACTGTTCACGAACGCATTGGAGGATGTTTTCAAACTCTTGGAATGGGATGGATTCGGCATCAACATCAACGGCGAATATATCACTCACCTTCGTTTTGCCGATGATATAGTCATCATGGCTGAATCGCTGGAGGATATAAACACAATGCTCAGAGACCTCAGCTTCAGTAACGTTTCTCAACAGGTGGGTCTTAAGATGAACATGGACAAGACGAAAGTCATGTTTAATGACCGTGTTCCACCCGTACCGGTAATTGTTGGGAGCGATACTCTCGAAGTTGTTGATAGTTATGTTTACCTGGGACAAACTGTTAAACTGGGTAGATCGAACTTCGACAAAGAGGTCGCCCGAAGAATCCAACTCGGATGGGCAGCGTTCGGGAAACTACGCGACATCTTTTCGTCCAAAATTCCGCAGTGTCTCAAAACGAGGGTGTATAACCAGTGTGTGTTGCCAGTGATGACTTATGGCACAGAAACATGGTCCTTAACTGCTGGCCTCTTAGAAAAGCTCAGAGTCACGCAACGAGCCATGGAGAGGGCTATGCTCGGAGTTTCTTTGTGCGACAGAATCCGGAATGAGGAAATTCGCCGAAGAACCAGGGTCACCGACATAGCTCGCAGAATATGCAAGTTGAAGTGGCAATGGGCAGGCCACATCGCTCGAAGAACGGACAACCGATGGGGAAGAAAGGTTCTCGAGTGGCGACCACGAACCGGAAGACGCAGCGTTGGCAGGCCTCCCACCAGGTGGACCGACGACATCGTGAGGGTCGCGGGCAACCGGTGGATGCAAACGGCAGGCTGCCGATCTTTATGGCGTTCTATGGGGGAGGCCTTTGTCCAGCAGTGGACGTCAAATGGCTGATGATGATGATGATGATTATTTTGTAACTTAAATATCTTTGTGCTTCCATTAATTTTATAATTACTTTCGTAAACTATTCTTTGTACACTTAATTTACTACGGAAGTCATTCCGAACGGACATAGAAATGGTAGCAGACACAACTCGTCGTCACCTTACAGCTATTTTCAATAAACACCTCCCCGCTTTGAGTAATTAGTGGTAATATATCAACATGTCAAGCCGTGGCCGCCATCTTGGAACCGAATGTGAGCGCCACACTGACTATCCGAACGCGCTAATTAGCGCGCCAAAATAAACGTCAAGATTTTATTTTTTAAATTCTTGTTTGGGAGTTGTGACTTCATAAACTGTGCAGCCAATTAATTGTTTTTGTTATATGCGATAATATCTGTTAAAAATCTGGGGAAGTCTTCAGTAAACCTATTGCACTTTAGGCCCAGCTGATATTATGATGCCGATGTTTGGGCGCTTGACTAAACTCTCTCGTCATAATACAAAGGAGGCTATAGTTTCAAAATAGTAATAAGGTTCAAAACGACCATACAACTGTATGGTCGTTGGTTGCCATCGAAGGAAAAACCTGGTAAAGCCTTGCACAGGAACATGGAGGTTGGCACCAGAAAAAAGAGGCCTATGCCCAGCATTGGATGAGTTCGTGCTGATGATGATGATTTAATACATGGAAATAACAACTAAGCACAACACATAATATGCGCCAAATTAAACGCAGATGACTTCATAGAATTAAATAGATTCGCCATAACACATCATCAACCAGTTTACAGAAATAAAATATAAATTCAATTTATCGCAGAAATTACGAGTCGGATATGAACAGAAATGATAAAATAAATCTCCAGAACGATTTGATAAGTGGCGACGCCATTTTTCAAATGTTTTGATATCATGCTTATAAAATGCTCTTCCTGGAATAATTTATGGATAATTTTATTTTTTAGGTCGGTTTTGACTTTATGAGATGATTTGAGTGATTACTGATAGATGGAGAAGGAGAGGGAGATCAAAGAGATGATGGATGGATTGTGTGAGGAATGATATCACAGAAACATCAGTAAATGATGGCATTATACAGTTTTTTTTTGTAAGTGGCATCTCTCAGTTTAGCATAAGAGATTGTCGTCATAACCGGACTATCCTGTGGGTGCCATATGTGTAAGGCCTACAGTCAGGAGTTCAGGACAAATAACTAACAAACTAAGGGTCTACACTCTAATGACACCTGTCGGGTACGAGACTCTAATTAGGGTATCTCTGGGGGAGGACAGGGCTGGATCTGAGTGGAAAGCATGACGGTTGGCAGGGGAACATTCTTTAAGGAAGGAATGTGTTGCACCGACCCGAAGTAGCATAATATCAATAAAGTACCTGCTGTAGCTATATTACTAGAATTATCATCGTGTATCTATTAGTAACCAAAAATAAACGATGTAGGCAATCGTACGACATTCTACGAAGAATCTGAAGTATTCAAGCTTGATCAGAATAAATGTGTTGTTAAATCCTTTGTTTACTAAATAAATGTATCCGAACATCTAAACGTCTAACATCAAACATTTCTAACACCAAAACGGCTTCCAGACGCAATCCATCAAATCGCCCGCAATAATGTAGAAAGTAAATTAATTAGCGCCCAAAATAATCCTTATTCCATCAAAAACAACCACGTAACACGCTTGCAAACCACTACGACAGTGGTAAGGCAATTAATGTCAATTTATCCTCGCTTGTCAACGCTTCACGTCTTTGTTTCCCGCCATTGTGAACCCCACACTATTCCAAAGACTGACAAATCATTTAATTGACACTCCTAAACCGTCGAAGTAGAGACTCTTTTCAAATGACGTTTAGCTGTCAAACGATAAAAACAAAATTGTTGGTTCTCTATGACGTTTGCCTCGTTCGGATACACACCCATCCGTTGTCTGGTAATAGAATTTTACAGCTTTTTAATGAGCTCAGGCCACTTACTAAATTTCAGTTGTGAGACGTTTCTTTTCATGTTTAAATTTCCTTTTTTTCTAACGGGTGAATAATTACAGGGGAGAAAGATTTAGCTAACGAGAGCCGGGACGCGTGGAGATTTATCTTTTCGTAACAAATTTAGAAAATGAGACATCACTGCGCGGTTAACGGGTGTATAAGTGTAGGGCTGTCAGTTTTACGAAAATATTTGACATTTTATGAACTCAGTGATAAACTGCGGGCTTGGAGTTAATTTGTTCTGTGATATATCATTCAAAAACTCGGCGCCTATCTGAGGGTTAAAGAAGATTAAAATGTAATTGGAACTAAGCAAAATTGTTTATCACGTATTCGAAAAATTCAAAAAAAAAAGATTTAGATAAGTGACAACGACGAAAACTTGAAATCACTATAATTGGACTGGCAATAATGCTGTCATCAATTTCCGTAGTAAGAAAAACAGATGACAAGCTTGCTAATTTAAAAATTATTCGAAACTCGCAGATATTTCTATTATTTTTCGAGAAATTCGAAAGAGTCGTCCCTTTCACAGCATGTGTGAGTGAAATTTAAATCGTTCCATTCGAATGTGTGAGTGGAACGCGGGAAACCAATTCAAACGGCTAATTCGAGCCGCAATTGCTCGAGCAAAAATGTCCAGAGGCGCTTTATAGTTGGCAGATCGTAAATAAATTAGCGTTTTACGATGTTTTTTTCGCGTAAAGCTCGTTACAACGAGTTATTGGCAATTGTCACTGAAAAAAGTCTTGTGATATATTTTTTTTATTATGTTTTTACTATAAAATACGATTTATGTTTTTGTATTTTATTGTCCGATATAATGTGTGATACGGATATTTTTATTTAATAAGTAATGAAGTATACGTAAAACGTATTTTTTCACATGAAAAAAAACAAGATTCTCTGTTATTAAATGTTTTACAATTAAGATCAAATTGAGTAGGTATTACCTATTTTGACTTATTTAGCACAGAATACAATACCAATTTAGATAGGCCTACGGGCCTTACGGCATAGGGATATTATAGAATAATCCAGCGAAATTGAAAAATAGCCCACTAATTGTTAAGGTTCAAAGTGCAAAATATCGATTTGAATAAGACATAACCATATTATATAACAATTAAAGCTGACAGCTGGAGTATATAAGGTGAAAGGGACACGACACCGACGGCGTGTGACGCTAAAAAGGTTTATCATCATTACATACAGACATATAGGCCTCCCCCAGGTGTCGCCACATTGACCGGTCCCGTGCGTCTCTCATCCAGCGGGTCCCCGCAACCTTGACCAGGTCATCGGTCCATCTAGTGGGAGGCCTTCCAACGCAACGTCTTCCGGTTTGCGGTCGCCATTCCAGAACTTTTCGGCCCCATCGGCCATCCGTTCTGCGAGCAATGTGCCCTGCCCATTGCCACTTAAGTCTGGCAATTCTTCGGGCTACGTCGGTAACCTTGGTTCTCATGCGGATGTCCTCATTTCTGATTCGATCACGCAAGGAAACTCCGAGCATAGCTCTCTCCATTGCATCGACAACTTCGAGAGTATCGTTCCCAATAATTACCGGTACGGGTGGAATACGGTCATTCGACATATAACTTTCGTCTTGTCCATGACCATGTTAGACCATGTTCATTTTGAGAACATGTTATGTTGCAATAATTGCATCAACAAAATGAGGTGTCCGTCGAGTGGACCACACGAGAAGAAAGTTTAAACGAATGTTTTGGTAGGCAGGCAAACAAGAAAATCATTAATCAAAATATTCTTAGTTGGTTCAGAATCGATGAAAAACGGGCGATGTCAGCTGTCCTCTCGCGTTTGTAACAGTTTCATGAAAGAAACGAAATTATCGTAAATTTAAGATTGACTTGAATCTTGTAAAAACTTGTTTTCACATTTTGTTATTTTTAGCTTAGTTCCATTGGCATAAGTAAATTTTTTTAAGTGATGCCGTAAAGTGAAAAGCCTTTTAGAAAAGAACTACCTATCTAAATAATTGATCTAATTATTAGAAATATAAAAAAAAACCCTCGATTGAGCTTAATTATAGTTATGGAAAAAAATAGCTTTTTAGAGATGTTTACACTCCAGTTTTCGCAAATCTGTAACGCTACATTTAAGTATTTTGGCCACTATCCGAACTTTAAATTACGTTTGCCACTTATAAAGTTAATTTTTATATGACAAATTCTACGTCTCCTTAATTTAAGTAGTGTCATTAAAAATATTGAAGAAAATATCCGAACGAACCAACAGATTAATTGGCGCCAAAAATACACGAAGCGCGGGAGCGTTGCGTGAAGTCAAATGGCGCGGGAAGGCGTCAATTGCTTGACTTTTTATCTTTTTTCATTAATTATGTTGTTTCAAATTACAAGCTCGCGTTTCTGTGATTTATTTGTTTGTTTCAAATAGGTATTCATTTTTGAAATTGTATATTTTTGATTTTATTTTGTCGCCGGATGGAGCGATTATTTGTGTGGAAGTTTTATATGTTACACGTTTTTTGTTAGTAATCCTAGACAAAACGGCGTTTGTAAATTTTTTAAAAAGCTTTCACGATTATTATTTTGACCTCAAAGGAGCAGTCTTTTCTAGCAATAATTAAACCTACCTGCTAAAAAATACTTTTGATTAAGAGGCTCGAATACTCGAACGTCACTCAATTTTAAGTTGCACTTAAATCTCGTGCTGTCTTTGTTACTTTAACGCAGAGTGACAGAGATAGCACGAGTTTTGAGGGCTACTTATAATTGAGTGACGTTCGAGTATTCGGGCGTAAGACACTTTTCTGCAAAAAAAATCAACCGACTTCAAAAACACCAAAAAGTGAAAAATAAACTTCAAAAGAAAAATCTGCTTCTGAAGTCGGTGACACTTGTTTGTTTGATTTGGCTTTTTTTGCCACCGACTTCAGAAGCTGATTTTTCTTTTGAAGTTTATTTTTCACTTTTTAATGTTTTTGAAGTCGGTTGATTTTTTTTGCAGTAAAGTGTTTTATTTTTTCATTTTTAGTTGTGTATCTTATAGATATATTTACTATGAAACCTATGCTTGTATAGCTTCAGAAAAAGCACGAAACACGTAATACGTGCCTATGTTTGAGGGTTGCCCTCGATTTCTCTGGGGTTCCATCACCAGGATCTGGTTTCCATATCATGGTACCACTCTTGAAATATGTCCGTTCCAATAAAAAAAGAATCATCAAAATTGGTTCATACACGACGAAGTTATTCGCGAACACATTAAAAAACGAACGAAAATTGTTCATAAATTATAAAAAAATGGTCCTCCAGTTAACCCGCGATCATGGCGCTTGCAACAGCGTCGAAATATCGGGAACTCAAAACATATGATAATCACGGAAGATATCCCTTAATTAAGTGACATTTAAATATAGTTATGAACCGTGAAAGCTTAATTAAAAATAAATAAATAAATAATAAATAAAACAGTGTTTAAAATGGTCATAAAATGAAAAGTACTGGGCCAAACCATGCTAAATTTTTATGGGACCAAATGGCAACTATTCCGCATCAAACTAAAAAAGAATCACGTATATCGGATCATAAATCGCAGCGTAATCGGTGTACATACATAGAAAAAAAAAACATAAGTACCGATCGAATTGTAACCTCCTCCTTTTTGGGAAGTCGGTTAAAAAATACTTTTGATTAAGAGTTGAGATGTTGAAGCAGTTATTTGCCAAAAAGGTATTGACTCTACTGAGATTGATCTAATAATCACCAATTCATCCCCGACCAGCAGGGCTATTGTGTATCTTTTAATGACAGTGGATAACTTATAATGTCTATCAAATAACTGTCAAATGGTGAGTTTTTAAGAAAAAAATGTACCAAACCATAACCAATTTACAGTTAATTTATGGACATTTCTGATAGCCACTGACGCAAAGATACGCAATAGGGGGGCTGGGTGTCTAAAATGGCCACTTTAGCAGATCATAATAGGATCGTAATATGAATTGCGTTAAAACTCGTAAAATGGACCATTCATAAAGTAACTGCGTCTGTGACCATTTTACGAATTTTAACGCAATTCATATTATTTTCCTATTATGTATGATCTACTAAAGTGGCCATATTAGATCCCCTGATGTTCAGCACAGTAAGTACTGGGTTCTGACTTTCTGACCAGGGGCAAAATTAACATAAGGGTAGAGGTGCTCCCGTCGGGGCTGCGGGTTGCTCGAAAGAGATACCGCGGCCTCGACACAAAGGGCTAAGAAGGAACATGGGTGGTTTTTCGTCAGTAGAAGTCTGGCACTCCCGGACCGCTCTGCCCAGAGCGAGAGGAGTCATTTGATGATTTCCCACCCACCAAAAAAAGGGTAGAAAAGCTCAAGAACCTCGAGATCTTGATCAACAAACCTGCTTTAAACACAATTTGATAAAATCGTGGGTGTTTAATAAACCAGACTGAATAACAGCCATGGCAGCAAATCTTAGCGGATAGGCGTCAATTTCCAATTCAGCTGCCTGCATCTGAAGAATTCCTATACACCTATTTATCGGACCTAGAAATCGTGAACAGAACCCCAGGCTTATCAGTCGCGCTTGCAACCACGAAACCAACGGGATAGTTTGAAGAGCCTATGCCTGCCGACTGTCAAACCCAAAATCTCAGCTGGGAGTCTGGGAGCAGAGCCTTTTTTTTTTTTTTTGGTGGGTGTAAAATCATCAAATGACCCCCCCCCCCCCGCTCTTGGGCAGAGCGAAGGGGAAAGTCAGACTTCTACTGACTAAAAACCGAACCCATGTTCCTTCTTTGCCCTTGTGCCGAGGCTACGTCATCTCGTTCTATAATCCGCGACCCCGACGGGATCCGCGGCCCCGACGGGTGGGACCAGAGCCTAAACGTGCTTTCCGAGGCAAGACTGTAACCCGAGTTACAGTCGTGCCGATACGTAAATACGATACTGTTTAATCTCTGGAGTGTCCTAAGCCGGTGACTGCACTTCATCATCATCATCATCATCTTCCTGCTCTTATACATAACATAACAGTAAACTAATTTTGGAGAAAGAACACAAATAACAAACATTGTCTTGTGTTCAACTCAGCGACCAACTATTCTTATCATCTAAGTAGTCGTTAATAGAATAGTAAGCTTTTAAACAAAGATTAGATTTAACTTTGGCTTTAAACTCATTAAATGGCAAGTCTAGAAAAGAAGATGGCAGTTTATTATAAAATGTAATTCCGAGCCCTACGAATGAATTGTGAACTTTGTGAAGCCGGTGAAAAGGAACACGTAGTTTATGCTTATTTCTAGTGTTAAAGTAGTGGATATCACTGTTTTTAGTGTACAGATGGATATTTTGTCTAATATATAAAATGTTGGCAAAGATGTACTGAGAAGCAACCGTGAGAATACCAATCTCCTTAAAAAAATCTCTAAGGGAAACTCGGGCACCCAGCTGATAAATTGCACGAACCGCTCGCTTCTAATCTGCAGAACAAATATATTTTGAATATCAGCAGCTTTGCCCCACAGCAGAATACCGTAGGACATAACGCTGTGAAAGTAACTAAAGTAGACTAACCGTGCTGTATCAACGTCAGTGAATTGTCTTACTTTTCTGACGGCGTATGCGGCTGAACTTAGCCTTCCCGCTAGGCTTGATATGTGTGAACCCCATTGTAATTTTGAATCTACTGTTATGCCCAGAAATACAGCAGAGTCGGCAGTTTCCAGCTCCTGATTGGCGAGGATAATATTGGGACCTAGATTTCTAACATTGGGTAAAGCGAACTTAATTATTTTAGTTTTCTTGGCATTAAGAACAAGGTTGTTTGTTGTGAACCAATCCGTGACCATTGATAGCGCGCTGTTTACGTCGTCAAAATCGTGTCTATTCCTATCTACTTTAAAGATAAGAGAGGTATCATCTGCAAATAGTACGACGTCACAAAAACCCTTTAAATAATATGGCAGATCATTAATATAAACCAAGAATAAAAACGGACCCAGTATTGAACCTTGAGGTACACCTAGCCGAACCGGTAGCCCGGAAGATTTCGCGCCATTTACGTCTACACATTGGAATCTATTTTGTAAATACGAATCTATCACATTTAGGGCTCATTTTGAACACCGTAATGACGCAGTTTCCGTAAAAGCGTGTCGTGATGTACGCAATCAAAAGCTTTAGAAAGATCGCAGAAAACACCGATTGCATTTTGCGCTTTCTCCCATGCGTTAAATATGTGTTTTAGCAAAGCAACACCTGCATCCGTAGTCGAACGACCCTTTGTAAAGCCATATTGATAATTATGAAGGAGTTTATTTAAATTAAAATGTACTAACAACTGTTTGAGAATTAATTTTTCAAATATTTTGCTAAAAGCAGGTAAAATAGAAATTGGTCTAAAGTTCCCAATATCATTTTTACTGCCTGATTTAAATAGAGGGATGACTTTACTGCTCTTCATAAGGTCAGGGAAAGTACCCAAATCAACGCATTTATTGAAAGTAACAGCAAGACAGGGGGCTACGATGTCGATAATGTTACTTAAAAGTTTAATAGAAATGCCCCAGTAATCACCTGTGTTTTTAGACTTAAGTGAATTAAAAACGTTAACTACATCACGAGGTGTTACATGTTCGAAACTAAATACGTTACCACATTTAGACACGCTGCTATGCAAAAGATCTTCGGCTTTAGACGGCGACGAACTCAGGGAACGAGTCGTCGCTATAGGTATGCTGGCAAAATACTCATTAAAAGCCTCGGCTACGTCGGCTGCTTTATTAACTAATTTGTTACCCACCATGATCTCAAGGTGATTATCTTGTTTAACAGATTTACCTGTTTCATTGTTAATGATTTTCCAAGTGGCTTTAACTTTATTATTAGAATTTTTAATGGTTTCGCTTAAGAATTTAGATTTTGCAATAATACAAATCTTTTTAAATAATTTGGAATAATTCTTAACATACTCTAGAAAAGTTGTATCAAACCTGTGTTGTTTAAGACCATACAACTCGTATAATCGGGCTCGACTTTTGTAAATACCTGGTGTAGCCCATTGGTTGAAGCCAACAGAAGGTCCCTTAATGTTAATAGTTTTAGACTTAAAAATAGATTGGTATTCATTTTGCACAACATCAAAAAGGGCTTTATTTTCATTAGGAGTCTCGTGCTCAACTATTGACGGTGTTACTTTAAGTGCTACATTATTTTTAAATTTATTGCAGCGACTAGCTGTATGAGGCCTGCATTCTATTTTGCGCGGCTTTTTTTTTAATGGCATAGGAAAGCTAGCTATTAAACCACAGTGATCAGACGATAAGTCACTTAACACTAATTTGTCCTCGGCAACACAATCACTAAACATATTATCAAGGCAAGTTGATGAAGAAGCCGTGATCCTTGTTGGTTCAAAAAACAGGTTAACTAAATTGAATGATCTAAACAGATTGAGAAATCTGATACTTAATGGAGTAACATCTAAAATATTAACATTAAAATCTCCACATAAAATTATAGACTTATTACTTGATTTTAACTTATTAAGTGTATCCTCCATTACAGATTCGAAACGAGTAAAGTCCCCAGATGGGGGTCTATAAACACAAATTACTAAGTATCGCTCGAGTTCAACGCAAGACAACTCAATAGTGCGCTCAATTGAAAGATTAACTAAATCTAAACGTTGTTTACATTTTAATTTGTTTGAAACAAGAATTAAAGATCCACCGCGAATAGCTGATTTTCTGACAAATGCGCTCTGTACGGTACATCAGAAACAGTTATCAAAACTCATTTTATTGTATGTTATTGTAATAAAATTCCATTCAACAAGATACTTTTCAAGGACTTCATTTTTAAAAATGGCGATTTGAAATAGAACTTGCAGTTCATTTTTACACTCATTTGTTACCATAATAGAGCTCCTAGGTCCAAAAATCCCTTATTAGTACCTAGTAGTGATTATTTTCACTTAACAGGTCTCGTTGCCTTTGCGTTGAATTGGGGATCCTCAAGACGGGTACTAAACCCATTTAGGAAGGTAAATAAAGTACCGTTGAATAAAGTAAAATTTAATTTAATTGTAAATGTTGGCTGGAATCCTCGACTTTTTATTTCGATGCCTGATTTCCTACTGATAGTTTGCAAATTTTCATTTTTCATTTATACAAGAGACATTCAGAAGGGTAGCTGATCATGCCTTGCCTACCAATCTGTGATTTACACCGTGTATAACGTAAGTAGATTAAAAAAAAAATAGGTAAAAAAACTTTTTAAGTTAAACGGTTTTATGTTAAACATACATTGCAATGTTTAAGATAAATGTACTAAAAACCAAACAATAATAAAATAGATACAGTCGTGGGAAAAAACCGTGGGGCACGTCAATTGTAATTTCCGCAGCACGACAGTTCCGAATTGACGTGCGCCACGGTTTTTTCCCACGACTGTATCTATTTTATTATTGTTTGGTTTTTAGTACATTTATCTTAAACATTGCAATGTATGTTTAACATAAAACCGTTTAACTTAAAAAGTTTTTTTACCTATTTTTATTTTCTAGTTTTTAGCCGCCATCTTGGATTTTAATTTTATATAGTATATTGTATTCCGCTTGTTGAGCCCTTTCATTTGATACCCATATTGATGGGATTAATAAAACATAAAATTATCCGCCATTTTGTAGCGGCGGCCATCTTGAATTTATAATGATAATGAATAAACATAATTGTATTGTCACCAAAATCCAAAGTGTATACAAAATTTCAGATTAATCGGTTGACAGGAAGAGGGTGAAATTTGAATTACTAAATTTGATCCAAGAATAAAACAAACGGGGTGAGCTAAATAAAACCGTTTAAAAACCGTTTAAAAATACAAAGTGAACTAGTGATTTCATAACTGTTTCATAAAGTATTCAATTAAGTACCTAAAATGTAGGAAATTTACAATACAAATCATACTCTATTTAAATTTATTAATATGTACGGAACCTGCGATAGTGTTAGAACTGTAAGATCTTAATTGGTTCTAAATGAGAGAAAATTGTTGCTTAAGGTTTTCAAGAACCATCTTTTGGAATCGATCTACGCGTTACAGTGAGACATATTAGAGTATATTAGACCTTACAAAGGCAATTACACTAGGTTCCAAATGAGCTGCAATAATGACTCTTGAGCCACTACAGGTGATAAGTAACTTATATATGCTACTTATTTAGTACTAAAGGTGCCAAATAAGGAAAAATTACCACCTATTAAGGTACGTTTCTTAATGGGAGATTTTAAGATGTCTTAAGCTTCTTTGAGTTCTAAAAGATTGAAAATTGAAACCTTTATGCGTCTATAACTAATAAATTCGGCCTAGTGCCACCATAAGTTATAAAGCAGGAACAAAAATCACTCAAAAGCAACTGTTAGTGATAAGAGTTACTCATATGCAAATTCGACCGCTGTTTGCATCTATAAGTAATACCGTACACTCTTGCATCACTTAAATGCTACCTACAGTTGCAGAATAAGTTCCAAAATACACTAACGTGCTACAGTGCTACTTGGGTAAGGATTATCAGAAAAATGTTTATATTTAGGAATAAATGTAAAATGTCATTTAATAGTGTCGTCCGTCTTCCGTCGTTACCATACAGCATAATTTTACACTCATCAGAAAACAGTACTTTGCTCCACTGAAGGTATGACCAAGTTAGGTGCTCGCGTGCAAAGTTAAGGCGCGCTCTTCGATGGTCTGCAGTTAATTTCGGCCCATTCGCTGGCTTATGCGGTGCCAATCCGCGTTCCTTCAACCTTCTTCTTATTGTAGAGTCACTTACAGCTACTCTTCGTACAACGCGAAGCTGCTGCTGCAGTTGAAAAGCGTTAAGGCGTCGATTTCGTAAAGAAGTTGTTACAATAAATCGATCATCTCGCTCAGAAGTGACCCGATTCCTGCCAGATCCTGAACGGCGCGTGAACGAACCAGTCTCCCGATAGCGTTTGTAGACTCTATGAACAGATGATAAGCTTAGATGCAATCTTGCAGCCACAACACGCTGACTAAGTCCAGAATCCAGCAATGCCACCACTTGGGCGGCTTCTGCGGGCGAAGTATCCATATGTTTTAAAAAAAAAGTTTTTTCAGACGTCCCAAAGTCACAGTAAATGAAATAAGAAACAAAAAGTTTAAAGACAAGCGCTAATTTTTAGTTTTTAAACGAGAAACGTACTCCAACCCTAAATACACATTTGTCTCAAAACAGTGATTAATTTCATCTAAAGGATAAACAAATGAAATTCTAATTTCGAATTTTGATTTTTTTCTTTTTACTGTAATGACCAAACTGCCAGCTACACAATAATGTTTTTTTTTTTCATGGAATTAATTCTCTTTGGTAAAAAATTAGGACAAAAACAATAAAAACGAAAGTGTTTCGATTTTTTTGATGAGAAGTGTATTATGATCTCCTAAAGTGGCCATTTTAGACGTCCAGAAACTAGATGCTTGCACTGACTGGACGGGTCCACTCAAATCTGTGTGGTGCTTTATTCAAAAGACCATCTCAGACACTATAATAATCTGCATGATCTTCATGTATTATTTTATTATTTTCATTCATTTTCATTATCCTTCCGCGGGCAAGTGCCACATGAACGCTCAGTGACATAGTGCACAAGCGTAGTGACACTAATATAGTTTTAAGGTCCTATTTACTAACACATGTAAGTACCTTTGTTTGTATGTTAGTCTGTAAGGTAATCTAAGGGCCAAAGTAGCCTGAACATAAAATGTTATGTTGTTGTTAAAAGGTGATCTTGCGATCAGCCATTGATGGAGCTTATATGAGTTGATCATGATCTTAGCTACTCTATCCTTAGCGTTTCGCGTTCATCATTTTGTTATCGAATTCTTTATAAATTGTGTACTAAATTAAAATGTAACAACAACGCTTTATGTTTCAATAGGAGGTGACTGCTGAGATGACAAGAATTAGAGAAATATGGAAAACGAAGACATGCTGCGCCAACCCCAAAAAAAATGGATAAGGGTAGGAGCAGTCTTTCCCAAAGTGGGCGATAGCGCCCCCTTGGTTGGAGATCTAGAGGGGGGCGGGCATTAAGGGCCCCAGAAAAAATCTTACTCAAACAAAAAGAATATCGGCACTTCGGCAGGTTCCATAATTTTCTCAATTTATCAGTGTCCTGCAACAACGACGACTTACTTGTATATTGCCAACATTTGGAAAATCTCCACAGTGATTTAATTGAAAGATTCTTCGAAATTTGAAATACCAGTCTGGGTGTTTGGTCTTATTCAAATGACAACATAGCAGTAACCAATCCTGGAAGAAGAACTTAGAGACAACGAACGAGGAAATAAAAATACTTGTGGTTTTTAAGTTTTAGGAGTGTTTAGGTATATAAAAAATAGGGGGCGCTGAAAAAGAATTGATTTTCAAAGGGGGCGGTAAAAAAATAAGTTTGGTATTCTCTGGGTAGGAGGATGATTGCGACATAATAAAATTCGTAATTATTGAATTTCGTTTATAACCGAAACTTGCTATAGGCTAATAGGCTTGCCTCCTTATTACTGGGACTTAAATTTAAGTGGCGCAACAATATGGGTATTTTATTAGGTACAGCTCTGCCTAACTCTTTGGAGATTGTAATGATAAGTTATGACTGTTATAATTACTCTTGTCAGTTTGTTATGGCTTTTAACTCAGAAGTAACAATTAAACTATTCCAATAAAATTTTGCCGTTTTTCCTTTCACATCTATCAAGTAGAGTTGGGTTTGGTTTTTTAATAAAAGAAGAAAAAAACTACTCAAACAAACATTTTAAATGAGAAGTAGGTTATACCCAACAGAAGGACTTTCTAGATTGAATCTTATTGGAATAAAATGACAATGCCGCAAAAACAGCAGGTTGAACAAAAATACAATTTCCTTTTCATGCATAAGATTTTTTTACTATATTACTATATACTACAAAATTAAATAGCAGTGTTATTTACCTGATTGTCCATAATCAGTAGATTTCAAATCAAGGAACTCCTGCGCATCTCCGACGGTAGAACTCTCAACGTCGACATTTTCCGAACTATCGCTAACTCGATCGTCATCATCAGAATCGATAGTATCAGTCACATCACTGGTAAAATTGTTTTTTAAATCACAAGTCACACCACTAGTAGACGCGTTCGCATCATTTGTAAAATCATTGGTTCCTTTTTCGAATTTATCAGCCAGTAAATTCTCTATGGAAAACGGCAGTTTTGTTTCGGATTTTTCTGTTTTTATTTCTTCAACTTCCATCGTGGATTCTGAGGGATCCATTTTGGACTTTATTAAGACTGTAGGGTCCCGAGGGATATTTTGAATCACAATTTAAGCACTGAACTATCCAAAGAGTAGCATCTCTCACAGAGTGATAATTTAAACTAATAAGAAACTTTCACGATGCGTTTTTGTCAATTCGTCCGCTGAAACGTCTGAGGACGGAATGTTAACTACCTCTTTTGAAAAACATAATCGTATCTCAACATATTTTGTCCTCTATCTCCCTTATTCTAATAATACTAAGGTTGAAAATCGTTTAATTATCAAATTAGTTATATCTGGCAGTGGTGCGACTGATCTGAATGAAGATTGAGAGTCTTTACTAATGGGCGTCTTTCTGGATGACAGTATTTCCGCTGGAAACACACTGAAAACCAAACCCTACGTGGTGCAAACAGAGTTTATAATTATTTGGAGATAGTTAAACGATGCAAATAGCTCATGAAGATCCACGAAGTTATAATTAGAGTTGGACCAATCACCGTCAGTGGGCGCGGCTAGCGTCTCAAGCCTGCGTTTGCGCACTCCTTGTACATCAAACGGGAGATTTATTTAAGGAGTCTGCTGATATATGTGTGGAGTCATTAATTCTGATAATTATTTAGTTAGTTCGTTTAATTGGAGTAGTCAGATGGTCGCTTATAGAACGGAGGCGACTCCATTGATTTATTGTTCGTTGCTACGTTATGGCTGTCGAGTAGGTTTTGATTATAACTTCTTAATTTTGTTGTTAATTGTTTTTGAGTTTTGTAATTGGGGAATTAATGTTTTGGTTAATTTCGTTCTTAAATATGAAGTAAAAATATAATTGATTTCTAGGTAGCTATACTATTTAAATTCAATAGCTTTTTAACACGCTTTTTTTTTAAACTAAAAGCAAACTTTCAGTCTAACTGGATAACCTTTTTTTCTTCCATTTATTAAAAACTTAATGAGGGTGGTCCTTGGAATCGAATGTCGTGGTACAATCCATTTCACGAAAGAAGTCCCGCGGACAATTGTGGAACTGATGGGGAGATATGGAGAGAGAGAGAGAGAGATAGCAACATTATGTCGCGCGAATACAGCGCTGCGTCTGCGGGACTTCTTTCTTGAAATAGACTCTATGGGCATTGTGATGAGGACTTGAGGAGGGATAACCGCATGTGACTAAAAAGTTATGAATATAAATGTGGATGGATGGAGAGGGAGAGGAAGACCAAAGAAAAGATGTAAGTATGGAGTGTGTGAGGATAGATATGAAGGGAAAAGGAATAAATGATAACGTGACGACTTACAGGGCTGAATGGAAGAAAAAGACGAGTATAGCGTAGACCCCAAATAACATGGGATAAGGGCAGGAAGATGATGATGATGAAGGTTGGTCCGTGGATGGGTGATCGCCTATTACATTACATACCTACAGTTTCCTCCGTGCTTCGGAAAGCACGTCCCGGTTGTCATTTGAAGATCTTTGATAGGTATTAGTATAAGATTATTAACCAAGTGGATAAAGCAGTGTCTTCTGTCGCGGGTGACGATTTAAATCGCGAGCGTATCGAGGGATTTAAGTTCACCCAAGACTAGACAGCTTTATCACCGAGGAAAATACACTACTTTTCGTACCATTTGCGAAAAAAATAACACAATATTAATATGAGATAACATTTATTAAAAATAATGACAATTAAAAGTAAAAGTTTTTTTATTTTTTATTATAAATGGGCTTGCTCTTGACTTCAATCTTGCCCTAAGGGCAGAGATGAGAGAAGTAAAAGTTAACATTCGAAACATTGATCCAATTATTGATATTAGTTCGAAATCACATGTTCGAGAATGTGATTTAAAGGAAAAAGAAAATTGTACTGAATATCATTCATCATCTAGGGGGAGAGATGATGAATGATATTCAGTACAAAATTCTTTTTCCTTTAAATCACATTCTCTACTTCAGACGTCGTCACCACTTCCCCTTCGCCTTCGAGCAGCGAGTCATACCGTCAGCCAGCAGCCACGGCTTCATGGGGTATCCTGACCACCAGCATGCAGCGGAAGCGCATTCCTGGTCATCACCCCCAGCCTCATCAGCGACCTTGGCACAGCACACTGCACTTCGGCTGGTCAGCAAGCAGAGACGCCCTTCTCTCCTGCGTCGATGCAGCAGCCAGCCACTACGCAGCACTGCACACTCCGACCCACTGGAGCATACGCAGCATCACCCCGACTCACTGGTGCATCACGTCGGGGTCACCAGTTTGGGGGTATGAGGAACAGGGTGTAAAGCTCCTCATCCCCCGTTGAATAGGGAGGATCCTCCGACCGGATGGGCAGTTAGCCCGCCCGCCGGAGTCCGCCGGACGGCCGGACACAACACCCGTCCGGTCGGAGGATCCTCCCTTTTCAACGGGGGATGAGGAGCTTTACACCCTGTTCCTCATACTCCCCCAAACACTCATACCGAAAACGAGAATAGGGAGGGGAGGGTACTCATAACTGTCAACAGAACTGACCTCACGTCGTCGTTTTTTTAATAATTTCAGGGCCTCGTACGGTCTAGCTAGCCTATATAGATAAAGTTATCTATATAGGCTAGCTAAATTAAATTAAATCCTATTCGATTTAGAATGCAGTTCTGCATTCTAAATCGAATAGGATTTAATTTAATTTAGAATCGGCCCCGATCTAAAATTAGGCGGGTAAATACCGTGGATTTGAACAAAGTTCTACACATTCTAAAGTTTCAAATGAAAAAAAAAAACAATTTGGAGACAAATGCAAGCCATAATTAAACCAATAAATTAAGAAAAAAAATCGTTCGTGTCGCCCTTTCAAACCTCCGACGTATATTGTCATAATTAGGCTGAATGGGGAGCTCGGTGGCGCTTAGCGTTTTTTTCTTAATTTTTTCTACCAAAATGATCGATGTCTGGTGTTGCCGTTTAAAAATTGTAGCATAGCGCTTGAGGGTTCCGTATAGAATTTCAGACAGGTATTGTTTATTTAGAGTGCGTTTTTTTTTACTTTGTATTATAACGCGCCCGAACGAAGCAACATCGTACTGTTTCTATCCACAATAATTTTAATTGAAATATTAGTAAAAAGTTGAAGGTTTTCCATGTGTTATACACCGATCGAAAGATCTTAAAGAGCGCTTTGTTACTGTGAATTTGTGAATCATGAATCTCCGAGACCAGTGAGTAATAAGCAAAAACATTTTTTAAATATTTGCAAGTGACCGTTGTCCCTGACCTAGGGCAATCCGTGAATCGCTCGCTTCTACGCACACATAGACGGTGACGGACTGCGCTGTGTTCCTACGCTACGCACACACGGAAACGCATGCAAGCTTGTTCACTTCACAAACGCTTGGTTAATATTAATGCGCAAAGAATTGTTTTTGACAATTTAACCGCACGAAACTTTCACTAACGCATGTTTTTTTTTATTTATTTTTTAATACTGTTGACAAATAAACATTTTACATAACAATGCCGAAAATTATATGTGCTGGATGTAAACAAAAAATACCTGATCAGCAGTTTATAGTTTGCGTTGAATGTAAATCGCATTACGATCGCAAGTGCTCTAAATTAACGGAGAGGAGGTTTGGCACGTTGATTGTTGACAAAAAGGCCAGCTGGAAGTGCAAGGAATGTTGTAACAAATATCCAAAGAAATGTGATGTTGATATTGGCTCTCCCCAAGTGAACATCTCGAGCGACAACAAAAATAGTCCTATGTCTAACTATATCGGGAGTGGTACCACCGCAACCGTAACCATTTCACCCACCATCGATAAAAACTTGTCAACCGTTAATCCATCAATAAACGAGAATACTTTACGAGATATATTGAACACCTTTAAAATGGAGATACGTGATACGGTGATACTATTAAAAAAACGGTCAAAGAAGTAGTTGCTGAAAAACTGGATGAGGTACTTGGGCAGATTTCTGGTTTCCATGATTCACTGAACTTTATCAACGAACAATTTGAGGATTTTAAAAGCCGCATGGACTCAAACAACTCCATCGTCCAACAACTACAAATTGAGAACGCATCTCTAACATCTTCAATGGCAGGTTTATCAGACAGACTTAAGGTTGATGTTCACGGTAGCCCGCGAAATTCAAATTTTCTTACGGTTTTTAGCGATTTGCAGGCCAATGCTAGGTTGTATGTTAGTGAAAATATGATTCGCGGGTTCATGTAACTCTCAAGAATGACATTTTGATGAAATAATCATTCTTGAGAGTTACATGAACTTGGAGGGTTGTATTAATGATTTTGATGATTATAATTCTGTAACTACATATGTCTTACAGCCGCGAATCAAATGTTCATCAACATACAACCTATCACTGGCCTGCAAATTGCAAAAAACTTAAGAAAATTTGAATTTTCGCGGGCTGGTTGAAGGATTCACCTTAATTCACTTGAACAACAGCTTCGAGAGAGCAATGTTGAAATAAATGGTTTGACTGAACAACGCTCTGAAAACCTTGCTAACTGTTTAGTTCAACTTGCCAAAACTGTTAACGCCCCTATCAACGATGAAGATATAATGCAAGTGACACGTGTTGCTAAAATGGATAAAACCAGCTCAAGACCTCGCACAATCGTTGCAAAACTCCGGAGCCCGCGTGTTAGAGATACCCTACTAGCAGCTGTGCAGGATCACAACAGAAAGAATCCTGATAACAAGTTGAATACACATCACTTAGGACTGGGTGGAACTAAAGCTGCCGTCTTCGTATCTGAACACTTAACCCCGGCAAATAAATCACTCCATGCTGCTACGCGACTTAAGGCTAAGGAATCAAAATATAAATTTGTTTGGGTTAGAAATGGCCGAATCCTTACACGCAAAGACGAGACTACTCAACCACTGCTAATACGTAGCACTGAAAGCTTAAAACTTATGATGTAAGCATTTTTACTGATCTGATATCAATGTTATTGTGTTTTAAAAAACAAAATTCACTATCTACTATCAAAACATACGAGGAATGAGAACTAAAACAAACGAATTGTATAAAAATATCTTACTTTGTTCATATGATGCTATTGTATTTACTGAGACTTGGCTTAACAAAAACATATCTAATAATGAGTTCATTGACAAAAGATACATTGTTTATCGAAGAGATCGTGTAACACGTAATACTGTTAATCAAAATTGTAATAAAAACTTGAAATTGGATGGTGGAGGTGTATTGATTGCAATCTCGAGGAAATTTGTTTCCTGTCGAATTACCACATGGGAATCTGAATCTGAGGACTTGTGGGTTACAGTCAATACAACACAAGACAACAACCCTAAAAAAATTGCAATATGTGCTGTATATGTACCTCCTCCCCCAAAATTTGATCAGCAAACAAAGTTTCTTGATAATATAACTAATGTTATGAATCAGGTTGACAATGTAGTGCTTCTCGGTGATTTTAATCTAGGAGGAATTCAGTGGGTAACTGAACCCAATTGTAATTACACAGTGCCTAACAATTATAACAGTAGATTGGAATGCTCTTTAGTTGATTTTTTGGCTATTAATAATCTCTCTCAAGTAAACAATATCTGTAATTTTAACGGTCGAATTCTGGATTTAGTTATGAGTAGCATTGTGGACGGCAAAATAAATCAACCCTCACATATTCTGAGTAAATTAGATCCGCACCATCCTCCACTTTTATATTGTATCGAATCAAATAATACTGTCTGGCTCCGCAATAATGACAGCAGGAATTTAAACAATTTTAAAGCGGACTACACCGCAATTTTAAGGGAACTAAGGAACACTGACTGGGAATCAATGTTTTCTTCTTGTTGTACTCTTGATGACATGGTGTCTATATTCTATGAAACGGTTCAAGCCACGATAGATAGCAATGTGCCGAAACGCTCACTTAAACAGCAGCAATACCCACGCTGGTTTTCCTCTTCACTTATCAAGTTAATTGCCGAGAAAGACAAAATCAGGAAACGATACCGCAAGTTTAACAACCCGCGCGACAAAATAGAGTTTTCAATACTGCGCGAAAGATGTTCCAAATTGTATGATATCTGCCATAAAACTTATAAATGCAAAATTGAACATGCTGTGACAAAAAATGCCAAAGTGTTCTGGCAATATATCAAGGAAAAGCGTAACAATAACACCTCATATCCGGAACGTATGCATCTTGACGGTATCTTTGGTGAAAATGGTACTAATATTGCAAATCTATTTGCTGCACATTTCTCCTCTGTATACCACGACGATTCCCAAACATTACCCAACACAACCACAGCAATTGGCGATTCTTTATCTTGTAATATACAGTTCTCCGCAAAGGAAATATTTGTTAAATTAAATCTGCTTGATACTAACAAAGGTGCGGGTCCTGATTCAATACATCCCTATTTTCTGAAACGTTGTGCCAATTTTCTGGCCGCACCGTTAGCCATAATCTACAACCGTTCTCTTGCCGAAGGAATTTTTCCAGAAGAATGGAAGAAATCTAGAATAGTACCTGTTTATAAGAAAGGCGAACAAGACAATATTAAAAATTATAGACCCATTGCTATTCTTTCAACCTTAGCCAAAATTTTCGAGTCCCTCATTTATCCTGTATTGTATCGACATGTTAGTAAACTCATCTCAACTCATCAACACGGTTTTAGAAGTGGTCGTTCTATTCAGACTAATTTAACTTGTTTTATCTCTGATCTAACAAAAAGCATTGATGGAGGACACCAAGTTGATGCGATATACACAGACTTTTCCAGTGCCTTTGATAAGGTTAACCATAAACTTTTATTACAGAAACTCGAATCTCATGGTATACATGGTTCTCTTCTTGCCTGGTTCAAATCATATTTAAGCGGAAGGAAACAAGTAGTTTCAGTAGGAGGTCATGAGTCTAGTATGTATTATGCCAAATCCGGAGTACCACAGGGTTCGCACATGGGCCCTCTTCTTTTCATTATTTTTATCAACGATCTTGCTTCTCAAATTAGCTGCGACTTTTCATTTTATGCCGATGATCTAAAAATTTATAAAAAAGTAGAGTCACCAGCAGATGCCAGCCTACTCCAACTCAACCTTGATCAAATCAGCCTTTGGTGTAAATCTAACGGGATGTCCTTGAATGCAGATAAATGTTTCTGTATACGTTACAGTCGAAAATTACAGCCATTAATTTCTCCTTACAAAATAAACAACATCATCTTGCAAGAGGTTTCGGAAATCCGTGACCTGGGAGTAACACTAGACCAAAAACTAAAGTTCACCTCACATATCTCTGACACTGTAAATAAATCAGCACAAATGTTAGGTTTTATCAAGAGAAATGCCAAATCATTTGGGGCAAAAACTAAGATTATCCTTTTCAAGGCACTGGTAAGCTGTCAGTTAGACTATGCCAGTATAGCATGGAATCCTATGTATGCTGTACATTCGCAGCGTCTCGAGACCATCCAGCGAGCATTTACAAGGCACATTGCATACATGTCTCCAGGAATATCCCACAGATGTCCATATGAACAACGTTTGGCGTTCTTTCAAATGGAGTCCCTCCGAAACCGTCGCACTGTCCATGACTTAGTTTTTCTATGTAAGACTGTCAATGGTCAAATTGAATGCGAACAGTTGCTAGAACGTGTCATGTTGTCAGTCCCATACAATCGTCCCAGACAGCCAATTTCCAGATTGTTTGAACCGCCAGCCAGTAGGAGTAACATTGGGAGACACTCACCAATATCAAGAATGTGCATACAATACAACGAACTCAACTCGAAATTACCTGATTTGGATGTGTTCTTTGGTTCCCTACCGAAGTTCAAAAGCCTGATACGGTCTCACTTGAACCGACATATTTTAAAAAAATAATTTTGATAAATTACTTCTATACTATATTATCTATACTGTTATTGTTATTAGTGTAAGTTAATTTTAATTTTATGATTAATTATTTGATCTCATTAGTTTAAGTAAAAAACGTTTTGTTTTGTATAATTTTATGTTTAAATTTCATTTGTTTAATTTACGATGATAGCTTTATTGTATCTGAGAATGGTGTGTATACCTGTATTTGGTACTTACATCAGAACCCTAACCGGTATATTTTTATTATTCAGCGTGAAATGTATGTACTGTTGGTGTACCTGTTTTTAATAAATAAATAAATAAGTTGTTTTTATTTTCAGTGGGCAGCACATCAGATGTAAATACTTTTATTTTGTTATGAGTTTTATAACAGTCTTTGTTATGTTTTATTCTTATTTATATGCGGTAAATACGAGACGGTGGCGATTCTTCAATAATTTAGTGTAGTGTAAAGTAAGTAGTATTTAGTGTAAAGTTAATATTTATAATTAATTATTAATAAAGCGAAATAGTATTAATCCTCATGACTAAGTAGGTAGGTACTACGATTGATTCCAGCTTGAAAGATTTTTGGACCCCATAGATGGTGCTGTTTATATAATTGTACCCGAAGCCGGGGCGTGTTGTAGGTAGATGTTTTTTTGCTGATATGAGGCTGTTTGCTGATATGAGGCCATTATTACTATTATTCGTTTTTTTTTTGTTATTTCTCTGTATATTTTTAGGAACATTGTTCTTCTTTCTTTTTTCTTCAATAATCCTGATTCGTTTCTCCTATTCCCCTACGGCATCCTAAACCGTGAATTAGTTTTCGACAACTCCACACTGTTTCGTTTCCGCATATTTGACTGTGGCATGCGATCCCTACATCTAAATGATCTAAATTGCTACAGTATGCGCCCGCACTGGATAGCTGACATGCAATGAAATACGTGGCAGAAGTTCTATTTGGTTTATTGATTAGTTAAAATAAAAATAGGTTCCGAGTCCGACAAATTGAGAACCTCCTTCTTTTTGAAGTCAGTCAAATAGAAAGGTAAGAAAGCGAGGGATTCGATGGTTAGGTGTTGTATGTATAAATTTTGGGTCAAGTAAGAGAATGAAATAATAAGAAAAAAAATATTTTTCACGATGTGGCAAACCATTAAGTATTTTCAGATCGAGAAAAAAAAGGAAGTAGAGCATAGGTTATTTTAGCTACATAATCTTACAGGCGTTTTTTTTACAGTTTTTTTTAAATGAAACTTGATTTATTATACCTACTTAAGTAAATAAACCGGTTTTTATTGTTATGTGCTCACACTATAAATAATACTGTGATAACCCGTCTATAGACGTACGTGAGGATTTCAGATTACTACGGTTTCTTTTTTTGGTGTTTCTATTAGCCGTAATGTAAGTCCTCCTTATTAAAAAAAACATGTACTTATCGTTTTTTTTTTAATTAATATTTTTATTTTAAAGTTTTTTTTTTTTTTTTTGTTAGCCTATATTGTCCCACTGCTGGGCAAAGGCCTCCCCCATAGTCTTCCACTCTTCTCTCCGTGCGGCTTTCTCCTGCCAATCTTGTATAAAAGCATCCAAATCGTCACGCCAGCGTTTTCTAGGCCTCCCTCGGCGACGACGCCCGTCCTCATTAAAGTATTTTTTATATTAGTTTATTTACTTATGTATATTTTACCGTCCCAGTGGACTTTCGTCAATGCCTGCTTATCAGACTGCTCCAATCTTGCACTTCTGCACTTTTTTACGCTTTGGCGCCCCCGAGTGAACGTCGTTCATCAATAAACACGTGTACGGATGAGCGTGGTTAGTGTGGTTACCGCTTAATTAGTTTGTTTCTAAAATGTTTAAAGTAATTGGTAAGAGTATCGTTTTTAATCTGGGCTTGGTCGTGGTTTAACGAGTTTGGAATTGGTGAAATATTGAACATCACTTAAATAAAGCCATACGTGAGTGAGGATGCAAAAACTAATGTTTTAATCTACGTGGGTCGCAGATTTCTGCAATTTTCTTTTTATATTCGTTCTTTCTTTTACCTATTAAATGCTTAAACAGTTTTAAAACTACAATAGTGAGGACTGTGAACTTCAGTGTATGTAATAAAAAAAAATTGAACTAGCTTCATGTGCTGGCTCCAATTAATCGACACCCCACATTCCCTCATTCTTATGTTACCTCTCGTATTTGAACTTTGTACATCCTGCTTATAAAAAATCGGGGCATATTTCTACTTAAATCATCCGAATTTTTGTTTATGGCAACAGCAATTAACTTCCTAGAAAAAATAACCCTAACTGTCAAATATTTATGACGCGGAACTGTGCGGAACATAAAGAGAGTTTTTGTATGAAAACGAGGAATTTACGGAATCTTTTGACGGCACACAAAATATTTAACACAAAAAGACATACGACTTCACACTATGGAATGTGTGTTTTTTTTTTTCAAAATACCTGTAGCTTAATTATTGCTTTGGGATGTATCTGACGATAATGTCTGTAAAAGTCTAATTTATTTATTTGCAGTAAATGAGGAACAAAAGATTGTAAAAAATATTTAATAATATTACCTATTTTTTACAATACATATTATGTAGATGACACATTTCAGCAGAGTTAAGAGGCCTTGTACAGACAAGACTTGCGGAACTTTAGGCAATTTCGGTGCGATGCTATGTTTGTGTGCAGCGATAACACCGACGAACGCACACACGGGCATTTCGAGCGTTGAACTACGGTTGAAAAATTTGATCATTTAGACGATTATTATTTTAAGTGACATAATTTTATAGTAAGTAAGTACACTTTGAAAAATAGTCTGGAATGTGTGTTGTGTATAGGTACAGTATATCAATCAACATAAAAATGGTTCAATTTGGTGTTAGATGAAATAATATTCATTTAATAAATCAAAAATTATGATATCTATTTTAATCACAGATTTAAATTTTGTTGTAAATTGGTTGCAAAAGCACTACAACACGTCAAAAATAAATAATGTTTCCGTCTCTTTTTAACCGACTCCTAAAAAGGAAGTAGGTTCTCTATTCGTATGTTTTTTTTATGTGGTCCGCGCATATCTCCGACAATTGTGGACCGATTTTCAAAATTATTTTTTTGTTTGAAAAGGTATACTCCCAAGGTGGTCCCATTGTCACCAAGTCAGTTACTGATGATGGGAACTCTGAGAAATTGAGGGCAACCCTCGAATATCATAGGTGCACATAACGTTTTCCATACATTTTCAGAAGCTGTTCAAGTATTTGCGTCTGATAATCATAATTTCATGTGGCGGCGCTGCGCTGATGACAGAAGGTGCAACTCCTCAACGGTCAGGACTTGAAAGAAAATTCCTTCAAAATTATACGTACTTATGGATCGATAGTTGTATTCTTTCAGGCTATTAGGTTGAACTGATTATAGACGGTAAATCTCATTAACCGACTTAATAAAAAGGAGGTTCTCAATTCGTCGGCTAGGAAAATTTTAGGTTTTTCCGTCATGGGTGTCGTTTTCATGGTTTTCGGGGGTCAAAATTTAGAAATACATAAAATGGGTTTGTTAAACATGATATCGAAATAAATATTAATAAGTTCATCATCACATCATCATCATCATTTCAGCCAAAAGACGTCCACTGCTGAACATAGGCCTCCCCCAGGCGTCGCCACATTGACCGGTCCCGTGCGTCTCTCATCCAGCGGGTTCCTGCAACCTTGACCAGGTCATCGGTCCACCTAGTGGGAGGCCTTCCAACGCAACGTCTTCCGATTCGCGGTCGCCATTCAAGAACTTTTCGGCCCCATCGGCCATCCGTTCCGTTCATTAATAAGTTATACTAGACAAAATGTAAAATAACATGAACAGGAAAAAAATGGAATTATAGGTATTGTCATTCAAATAGTCCGTTAGCCGTTATCACGTTTGCAACGGGCACCACGTGGAGGTGGACCGACACCTAGCGTTTTTTTTTTGGTTGTTTATTTTCATTGATTTTATACACAATGTTCAAATCAGATTTGAAGTATTATACGTGATGAAGGAAAAAAAAAACATTTGATTTTTTGTTAGGTTTTGTGCTTTCGAGGTCAAGAATGTCGATAACGCCTGAAGGAATGCTGGCTTATTTTGTAAAAAAAAAAGGTCATTGGCCGTATGCAGTATGTAGACTTTGACCCTAGATAGATATAATTATTTATTTTAAATTTGTATGCTTTTTAGGTTTAATCATTTTGTGTTTCGTTTTTTTTTATGTATTTTTTTAATCATATTTGTTGAAATTCAAAATTATGAGCATTGGCCCGTAAGTTATCTGGGAGTGGTCTCTCCCCAAATAATAATAATAATAATAAAAACGTTTATTTCGGACGTAGGTAGTCCATATACTGTTAGTAACACAAAAACCTTACAAAACTATTGTTAGTACATACAAAAAAATGTCACAAAAATAAAATAAAAGTGGCATCGCACAGGAAATGTCAGTCTATGGCAAGCCCTGGACACGACCACCCGCAGTGTGTAGTCGCATCCAGTGCCGCCACAAAGGCGAGTCCCAGCGGCCCACGAACACGCTCAGAAGGCTGTTCGAACTGGCCTGCATGCGCTTCATGAGCGACGCACAACGCTTCCGCATAATGGCATGAAAACCGTCCACGCTTTTATCCGCGAACATAGCCGAAGCGCTGCAGTGGCGCGGCAGCCCGAACAGCACCCTGAACGCGTTATTATACTGTACACGCAGAGCACTGTATGTACGCTGCGTGTACTTAGTCCACAGGCTGCAGGTGTAAAAAGATTGACAGAAGGACTTAAATAATGTCACCTTGACTTGCTCTGTACACCGTGCAAACCTGCGGGCCAGCATGTTACAGCGCACAGACAGCGCCCTGCGCTCCCTCTCCATATCAACATTGTCACACATATCCTCTGAGACCCAGTGACCCAGATACTTAAAATTAGACACTCTGTTTAAGCTGGTACCGCAAAGATATAAAGGAGGCACATTCGCGAAAGATTTATTACCAGCCTTAAACACCATCTTGTTTACACTTACTTTGTAATTTGTATATACTTTTGTTTATTACTGATTGTGTCTGTAGTAAATCTTAAATTTAACTGACACCTTGCTATTGTATCGAGTCTGGTTCTTCTAACCAACCAAACAGACAGATGTGTGCTGGGGAGTTTGTTCCGCCACTTCTTCTTTCCAGCTAAACACTAGGAAGTGCCGATGGGTGGGCGTTTTTGGGGGACTGTCTTATAAAAAATGTAAATACAGTGAAACCTGGTTAAATGTGTCTCAGATATTCAATTTGTTTCATGGGACCCCAGTATGAGTTCCAGTTATAGAGATTTCTCACTTATCCATGTCCCAGTTAGCCAAATTTCACTGTAGTAAAGTAAAGTAAGCTTTGACCTTCGAAAAGTGCTGATTATCAGCCTAGTTTGAATAAATGAATTTTGATTTTGATTTTTTGATTTTTGATCACTTCACTCTTCTTCAAATGATTCAACTAAATCTTTCAATCTTGCCGATGTTTGCCTATATCTTGGCCGACTAGTTGTGTGTGATCCACGAGACAAAATTTGCTCCAGTTTCAGTTCTGTCAGGCTTTGCTGCCGACGAAGTTCATCCAAAAACTTCCATATAGATGGGTGATGAGATGAGCCGATAGAAGTGACTAGAATCCCCTGTGAAAGCCTTCAACGGAGTTGTTCGTTCGGGGAATTTCCTGAAGAACTGCATCAAAAGTATTCCACAGATCAATAGGAAATCTAGGAGCTCGCCTGCCCCGTCTTTCCAACCTTCCGATCCAGTTATCTTCAAAATAATCAATGCCTTGTCGGAGGAGGCCAGAATGCACAATATAAAACAGATTCGAGCAGTTCGTCAAAAGCGTTGATAACTGGTTCTGATGGAACATACGCTAAAGCACATAATTTATTTATTTATTAATAACCAACTTATATTTACAGTGACACCACACATACAAGTTATAGGTTGAACAAAAAACATTATTACAATAAAAATTAACAAAACATTCTAGTGGCAAAAGTTGAAATCAAATAAAAATTACCAAAAAAATTGTTAAACCCGAGGAGATAGTACTGGGAGTGGCAATGGACTCCAGGTATCGAGAAGCAGTGTTAAGGAGACTTAGTTCCGTACTTGCAAAAATATCTAATGACTCGTCATACATTAAAATGTTTATGTGGGTAAGGGCTAGAAATAGTGGGCTAGTCTTAAGAGTTACGGTGCTTGTTTGAGGAATCGAAAAAAGAGGACGTTGGCGTGGGCGAAGAGAGTGCCGGATAGGTAGTGGGATGTTAAAAGAGATGTACTGTAACAGCAGGGAATTAAAATGGGAACCACGAACTAAGCAGATGACATATTTAACTAGAGCAAGATTTCTCCTGACTTCTAAGCTCTGGTATGTCACCATACCTAGCACGAATGGCGTAGGGTAAATTATATGGGTAAAAGCCAAATAATTTGAGTTAGAGGTAGCGAATAAAAGACTTCTGGACCTTTTCAATGACTAGTTTATAGATTTTTTCATGAGGGTTCCAGATTACACTATTGGTTTCGATATTTACAACAATAAGAAAATACAGGGGACTTAGGTTAGTACTAGGCCAAGGTACTAACCTCCAAGCATTCCGAATTGGAATTTTCAAAAATAACATATTGTTTGCGATTGTATAGGTAATTTGCGAAGAATTTAAGTGTTGCCGCAGAGAAACCAGCCAAAGCCAATTTACTCAAAAGTATGTCATTGTCAACCCGGTCAAAAGCCTTCTGAAAATCAAAATAAGTGACATCCACCTGCTTTCTGTCGTCAATATTTTTGGCTAAGAATGTCGTAACGTTGAGTAAATTAGACGTGGTTGAACGATTTGGAAGAAATCCGTGCTGTTCCTCCGCAAACCACCGTTGCAGTTTGGAAAATACTTTTTTTAAAAGTACCGCTTGAAACACTTTTCCAAATATGGATAAAACAGCTATGGGTCTGTAATTTTTTATATCACTTTTTGGGCCACTCTTATGAACCGGGATAACTTTAGATGTTTTCCATTCTGTTGGGAATGTATTTGACTCAACTGATAATTCAATGCAATTTATTCACAAACAATTCACATTGTATTTGAAATCATAAAAATAATAATAAAAAATAATAATAAAACACATTCATAAGTCATAATTAAACATTAACAACAAAAATTACAATACCTACACATAAAATACAAATTTAAATCATAATTGAAACAAAAAATAATCAAAAATACAAAATAATTAAATTATTAGATTGTTGTAAAATTCATGTCAGCTTTATACAAATAGTCATTTTAAAATTAAAAACTGACAAACACAAAGGACAAATTATATCAGTTGGCGCATTATCATAATTGTATTTATTACATATCGTCAACGGAGTAGAGACATTTATCCAGTAGGAATGCTTGAAGCTTTGATTTAAATGAAGACGTATAGATTAAGCTTTTTAATTCTAATGGTACCCTATTGAATAATTGCACTGCTTGATATTGTGAACTATGTTTCACAATGTTAAAATGAGGACTTATCTTATTTTTCAAATCTTTCCTACGTGTACTCTCCCTGACTAGTCTTTCCTCATGCGTCTCATATTCATGTATGTACTTTTTTAAATTAATCAGAAGTACAAGAATGTAGAGACTGGGAACTGTAAGAATTTTTAAGTCTAAGAAATGCGGACGACAACTCTCTCTTTGTGAGATACGGACAATGGTACGTATAGCTCTTTTCTGGAGGACAAAAGCTCGTTTACAGTTATAATTATAGCTGTTTCCCCAGAATTGTATACTGTATCTTAATTTGGATTCAATTAGTGCGTGGTTTACGATTTTTAAGTGTTCAATGTCAATTTCGTCTCTATATAAGGGTTCTTAAAGCATAACATGTGGATGATATAGATATGCATCAATGGCGGCTAATTATTTTTCCAGTTTAATGGGTCATCTATGTGTACTCCCAGGAATTTAGTTTCTTTCACGAGTTCAATATTACCATCATTTAGTAGTATAGGGTAGACGACTAAAAAAATCTAATTAGTCCGTCAGATAGATTTCCAAAAAATATTGAACACGTATTTTTTCTTTTTTCACGTAAACAAAAAATGAAGACGATACAGCGCTTTGAAAAGTCGTGCAACGTCACAGCTAGGTCCAATTTTACCAGACTATGACGTCAAAAGCCCCCTCTCCATGATCTTTGACAAGCTTTATTTTCGTCAATTTTTATTATTTTGATAAAACAAAAAACACGTATCCAATATTTTCCGATAATCTAACTGACGGACTAAACATAATCATATTTTTTTTAGTCAGTCGTCTACCCTATTGTCATAGTGTCATTATTTCGGGCAGTTGTTTTAAATAAAATTACCTTAGTCTTTGCACTTTGCAATTGGCGAATATGCAATGCGAAATCAGGGGTGTAGTGTGTACTCAGTTTACCCAAAAACCATGAAAACGACACCCATGACGGACGAACCTAAAATTTTCCTAGCCACCACCTTGGATTTTAATTTTGGTCTCATTTTCGTAATCAGCGACCCCAAAAACCATGAAAACGACACCCATGACGGAAAAACCAAAAAATTTCATCGGCGCCATCTTGGATTTTCATATTGGTCTCATTTTCGTTATCAGCGACCCCAAAAACCATGAAAACGACACCCATGACGGAAAAATCAGAAATTTTCGTCGGCGCCATCTTGGATTTTTATTTTGGCTTAATTTTCGTAATCAGCGACCCCAAAAACCATGAAAACGACACCCATGACGGAAAAACCAAAAAAAAATCCTGGCTGCCATCTTGGATTTTCATTTTGAACTCATTTTCGTAATTAACGACCCCAAAAACCATGAAAACGACACCCATGACGGCAAACCCAAAAATTTTCCTGGCCGCCAACTTGGATTTTCCTTTTGGCTTAATTTTCGTAATCAGCGACCCCAAAAACCATGAAAACGACACCCATGACGGAAAAACCAAAAAAAATCCTGGCTGCCATCTTGGATTTTCATTTTGAACTCATTTTCGTAATTAACGACCCCAAAAACCATGAAAACGACACCCATGACGGCAAACCCAAAAATTTTCCTGGCTGCCAACTTGGATTTTCCTTTTGGCTTCATTTTCGTAATTAACGACCCCAAAAACCATGAAAACGACACCCATGACGGCAAACCCAAAAATTTTCCTGGCCGCCAACTTGGATTTTCCTTTTGGCTTCATTTTCGTAATCAGCGACCCCAAAAACCATCAAAACGACACCCATGACGGGAAACCAAAAAAAATTCCTGGCTGCCATCTTGGATTTTCATTTTGAACTCATTTTCGTAATCAGCGACCCCACAAACCATGAAAACGACACCCATGACGGAAAAACCAAAAAATTTTCTGGCCGCCATCTTGGATTTTCATTTTGACCTCATTTTCGTAATCAGCGACCCCAATAACCATGAAAACGACACCCATGACGGAAAAACCAAAAAATTTCCTGGCCGCCATCATGGATTTTCATTTTGGCTTCATTTTCGTAATCAGCGACCCCGAAAACCTTGAAAACGACACCCATGACGGAAGAACTAAAAATTTTCTAGCAGACGAATTGAGAACCTCCTTTTTTTAAGTCGGTTAATGAGATTTCCCGTCTATCATCAGTTCAACCTAATAGCCTGAAAGAATACAACTATCGATCCATAAGTACGTATAATTTTGAAGGAATTTTCTTTCAAGTCCTGACCGTTGAGGAGTTGCACCTTCCGTCATCAGCGCAGCGCCGCCACATGAAATTATGATTATCAGACGCAAATACTTGAACAGCTTCTGAAAATGTATGGAAAACGTTATGTGCGCCTATGATATTCGAGGGTTGCCCTCAATTTCTCAGAGTTCCCATCATCAGAAACTGACTTGGTGCAATGGGACCGCCTCGGGAGTATACCCTTTCCAAAACAAAAAGAATTTTGAAAATCAGTCCACAATTGACGGAGATATTCGCGGACATACAAACACGAATAGAGAACCTCCTCTTTTTTGGAGGTCGGTTAAAAATATATATCGAAGTACAATCGACAACAACAAACGATCGTGAAATTCGACTTCGATCTGAAGATGAAAAAAATTTTAGCAATCTTTACAAACTAGCAAAATAAACATGTTTGATCAAAATTAATAAGTGTATCAAATTGTGGTAATCGGTGTACAATCTCGAAAATATATGCACGAAAAACACGGGAGCGTTTGTGACACAAAGCGATACGTCCGTCCTCTGGCAGTGGCCGATTCGTACTGGCGAGATAGAGTTTGCGCGGTCGATAATATAGTTAACTTTAGATTCAATTTACGAAATGAAATTATAGTTTATTGATAAAATAAAAATACGATTCTATTAGAAGGTTACCTTAAAATTAATACGTAGTTTTTAAATTTTCTTTAACGTGATTCTAAGGTATAGAAAAAAAATCTTATTTGTCGAGACATTTTGTAAAAATTGCGATGTTTTAACATTTTTTTTCTGCTATATTTTGTATTGAAGTCGAAAATGTGGCAAACTGGTCCCCTAGTAGACCATACGGTGATGTTATTTATATTTTTTTTAATGTTTAAAATCGTTTGTAGTGTTATGTTCGGCTAAGCCAAACGTAACTCGATCGGTATTTGTGCGGAAAAGGGCTTTTGAATACGGGTGATTGTCATTAATATAAACATTATTTTGAAAATTCTTCAAACCCATCCACCTGAAAAAGAACTCGTCTCTTATAATAGCCAAAAGGAAGCTTCAAATTCTTCATAGATTTCCCACACCAAGCGATCAAAATTGATCAAAATGAGATGATTTTGTGGAAGGAGCCTTAAATATAGATGGCTGCTAGCCTAATTGATAAGCCAACTCAAGAAATTGGCTGCGAATTGAGTGATTGCCACAGTTACCATTAACCCCTTGACTGGAACGTAGTCTCGGGTGACTATTATAGGCAACTAGCTTATGTCTGTGGCAATTTTTAAAACGTCGGAGGTAGGAGTAGTGTGGTATTATTATTCTGACTTCCAAATCATATCCATCTGCTAGAGATTTTCCGGAGAGGCCATTCATGAGGAGTAGCCGAAAGTTACAGGAGACATATTCGCCAAGCACGTTCAGGCTCAGAATGTCACTTTCCCAAGAAGTTTCTCCTTACTTCCCCGTACTGTCCTTTTCCAGAATAACTCTTTCTCCAAAAGACCATTATTTTTTCAAAATGACCCCTTTCCGTAATGTTCCCCAGTGTTACTGTAAATGTACCTGCAAAGTTTTAACTATGTAGCTCTAAGAACCTAATTGTTTCGAAATAAACTGACTGTGACATACGGACGGAGAGAATAGACATGGCGAATTTATAAGGGTTCCGTTTTTTGCCATTCGGCTACGGAACCCTAAAAAACCGACCACGCTGCAATCTGACCTTTGAAAACCCTTTTGAAGTTACAAAATCTCTAGAAATTCAAATTAATTACATAAATCTGCCAACAATTCGTTACGAGCACACTATTAGGCGTGTTTTGTCAACACGCGGGCTCATGACAATTGCATTGGCACGCGAAGTCGATCTTCATTGATCAATAAGCGTTTGGCAACAAACCGTGGCAACAAATATTTAGCTCAGTTATTTAAAATTTAGTACCTACCTATTACTGCCTGATAGGTATTTTATGATTACAAATAGAGCGTTAGAGATAAAGAATTTTCAAAGAGTTGTCAGCGAACTACATACGGGGCCCAGTAGGGCCAGCCAGTGCCTGCCAGGGTTGCGAAATTTTGTTCGAAAGAGTTACAGCGGGCCTAGTGGCTAGTACGTAAAGGGCATTAGAAGGATCACAAATGGGTTTTAGTCAATAAAGTCTGACCCTCCCTTCTGCTCCGTCGAAATCGATAATAAATAAAAAAAGGGAGCAATCGGGGATTCATCTTCGATAGAATGAGTAGAGACGGGGCTCGCTTAAGTTCTTGGGGGTATGGGAGCGTAGAGCTCTTCGAAGTACCGATTTTTTTTTTCTGCATGGCATCTTGCAGGGTAACCTATGCACCAGGACCACAAAACTTATAGTCTAAGTGGCAGCACGCCAAGGGGAGCCGTGCGGGGTACGAACCTCGGCTTAGGGCGTCACTGGGGAGTACAGCAAAGGGAGATCTCACTTTAAAACTACTGGTACAGCGTCGCAGGCTGGCTGGAGCAAGGGCCGCATGGGGGAAGGGGTAGTAGGTAGTATAACCCACTTTTTGTGGCAGGAGGAACGCTGTGGGGTTTTTTTTTTATCTCAATCCTTACGGTCTTTCATTCTAGTGCAAATCTCGCTTGTTCATTTTTCACTTACGTACTCAAACGTGAAATAAATATGATGTATCTGAAAAATTAGAAATAAAAGTAGGTACCCAAACTAAGGTTTGGGTAACTTTTGGTTAGTTAGGTCCTCATAGAGCAGGATTAGCTTTATTCTAGAACTAGCTAGGAGTAAACAACTGTAGTGCCTGTCGTGCATGTGTCGTGTTTGTCGTCTTTTAATTACTTACTAACAAAGCAATGGGTCTTTGTGTCTGACTCAAATAAATGAATATGAATATAAGGTCATTAAACGCATTATTTATGTCTTTTGTCTATACTCTATGTTCACTACCAGACACCAGCATGAAGTGTATTACGTGTATTGTCTTTTGATTAGGTCGTGGCTAAATCAACAGCCACTCGGGGTCGATCGCCAGGTTAAGCTGCGCCTGTCTAGGTTGGGTCGTGGATGGGTGAACACCCATTACATTACATATCTGTCTGACCAGTCTTGCCAAGAGGTGTCAAATTATCTAATACTAATTGGGTTATGCAGGTGAGTTAGGCAGTCGCTCTATGTAACACACTGGTAGGTATGCGATCCTAGACATGGTTGGGAAAGGCTAGGCAGGCAGATCATAGTGATCTCTTCTAGTCTTTTCTGACTGGACTTTAATCACAAACACTTCGATTCAATTTCGATTACGAAAGTCTATCTCGCTCACTTTCGTAATGCCAAAAAAAATGATGACATTTTCGATTCGGTTTCGATTCGATTGTTTGTGAATAGCTATGCTGTCCTCGATTTTTGAGATATTGTTGAATGCACCTCATAACAGTAGTGAATTCTTCAAAGTGTCCACGATAAGTCGTACGTCAAAGCACTTGACGCAACTATGCGTAAAGTATAATGCATCAGTACACACACTTTAATTGTTTTGGTTTGGCTTGTATCGTGATAACAACTGCCATTGTGCTCGTAAACTACGATATCTACGTTCCTTAGGTAGGTACTTACCTACTTCAGTCTGTTTGTACCGGGACGATCAAGAGTGCCGAGAGTGCGGGCCTCAAAGTATTGAATCGATAAAGAAACTAGTTCAATAATTATGTGCATAAAATACCGTAAATAACTCGGTTTTTTTATTTTTTTCGTACCAAAACTAAATAAGTATTTAATATTTTGTAACTTAAACCGAATGTAATGTGTTATTTTCTTGAATCGTTTCCTTACTACCTAAAACTAATTAACTTTAATCGGCGGCTACTGTGAGTTGTCGTGAAGAAAAGTTTATGAAACTGCAGTGTGATATTTTTAAAGCACCAATGAGGTTGTTTGCTGTTTGCAGGCGATGGTCCTGTTGGGCCTACTGCTCGCTAAGAGTGTGCTGTGCAGTGTTTTGTTTATTGTCAATATACTTACTGCTTATAGATTCGAATAGAAATAGAAATGTAAACGATAGTGAGGTGATTGCTTCATCATCAAATGCTGATAGAAGGATTATTACGAATACAAGTAAGTATCACCTGAACTCAATATTCAATAGATAGATTTATCATCATCTGCCTGGCCTTTTTCCTCCACTACTCAACTTCTTCATAGCGTGTTGATGGCAATCTAAATTGTATTGGCTCAGGCCTCTTATTCATATTATAACTGAATACCAGTATTTTACATGAATGTAGTGACTGCATATCTGACATTCACACCCCAGTTAGCACTAGGTAGGTAGGTAATAGTTTGCATAATAAGTTTTCGACCCCGTACACGTAAATCTCAATCTATATCTATATATACTAACTTATAACAGTAAATAACCCTCCTTTTGGGCTTCGCCGCAGTCGGGTAAAAAAGAGAATGTGGCACTCGGAGACTGCCGTGGTAAAGCTATTGCATAGCATTTTTTATCAATTATTTAATTTGACAACCTCAGTTGACAATTTTGTTATTTTCCGTAACCATAGCAACCTGGTTGATCACAATATTTTCGTTACGGAATTTCTGGATTCGCTCTCCACGCTCAAGGCCCGCGATAGAAGCTATGCAATAGCTTTTAACTGTGTCTGTACATTGAATATATTAAAAAAAAAAATTAAAAGGGGTTTAGAAACAGTAATAGAGCACGAATTCAAAAAAAAAAATCTGTCTGTAAGCTAGTTTGTAGGTGCTAAAATTGAACTTCCGCGGACCACCCGGACAGCTACGCCGTCTGGTGACAAAAATGGGAGACACTATAATTTTTACTTCGGTATAAATCGCTCCCTGTCTACACTTACATTTTCTAAACAACGCAATGGATTTTAATGCAGTTTTCAGCAATATTTAGTGATTCAAGAGAAAGTTTATATTTATTTATTAAGTATAAAGTATACTACGTAGCATAATGTATACTTAGTAGGTCAAAATATCATTGATAGTAGGTACATTGCACGCGTGCTAAGCCGAGCCGTGGCTGTTCGCTAGTTCCATACAAAGAAGAATACGTTTTTCCAGTGAAAAAATAATGTTGGTCAGTAAATGAAGATAATTTAGGATCTTATGTTGTGACCATGTGCCGGTTGCGAGCACGACGTACTAGTTTGTGCTACTGGGTAAAGAAAGTCAAAGTAGCTAGTTATAATCTGATGTTGTAAATCAAATAGGTACCTGTAAAAAAGCCATTTTTAAAATGCTACTTGAATTTGTATTAATTCTACCGCCTGCCAATTATTACTATGGTACGAAATTCTTTCAAGAGCTGACCACACCGCGCTGTCACTCTGGCTGCGGTTTAAATTGTACGATGTGCGCTATCGGTACTGTGTTCGTGCATAAAATCGGTTTATTTTGTACAAACATGAGCTCTTCTTAGTGCATGTTTACGTACGCGCGGCGCGGCGCGCGGCGCGGCCGGCGACGCGATCCGCACTAAATTCAAACGTATGGCGGTGTATGAGTGCGTTCACGGAGAAGCGAATTTATACGCGATTGCTTGAATTTGAGGCGGCGGCCGCGGCGGCGAACGCGGCGGCGGCCGCGGCGACGGACGCGGCGATGCACGCGGCGGTTTATTCTCGACTAGCTTTTGCCCGCGACTTCGTTCGCGTGGAATAGTGACTTCCGGCAGATTTTTGGTTTATCTCGCGAAAAAAAAAAAATACTATCCTATGTCCTTTCTCAAGTTCCAATCTATGTCTGTACCAAATTTCACACAAATCGGTTCAGTAGTTTAGGCGTGAAGCAAAGACAGACAGACAGACAGACAGAAAGACAGACAGACAGACAGACAGACAGAGTTACTTTCGCATTTATAATATTAGTTAGGATGAAGCGATGCCCGCGACGGAACTTGGCCTTGAAAATTCGCGGCGGCCGCCGCCGCGGCCGCCGCGCCGCGTCTCTATGAACACCGTCGTACATTGCCATACGTTTGTGTTTGCGCGAACGATGATATCTGCCGCTGCACGCATCGCCTGTCCGTGAACACAAAATTCGCTCGACGCGTCGCTCGACGCGTCGCCGGCCGCGCCGCACGCCGCGCCGCGCGTACGTCGCGCCGCGCGTACGTAAACATGCACTTAGCAGTGTGACGTCATGATTGACGTCATCGATCGCTACCAACGGCGCACACAAAAATTTGGTAGTACAGTGTGTGCGGAGACGTCAAATTCGAATTTGACAAGTGTCAAGGAAAGCAATAGGGAGCCACACTAAAAGGTAGAAACAGATGGCGCTGCGAGCGACTGTACCTTGTTTACGTCTTTTAGCAAGTGTGTGGTTGCGATTTTCTGTGTTTATTTTGTGATTTACCTTACAAAATGTACACGCTGTTATCTTTAAGAGAACTTCGAACTGAGCTTCGACGAAGAAATGCGTCGACTGCTGGGAAAAAGGCCGATTTGATTGAAAGGTAGGCATTTTAAGTATTTGAGGTTATCTTTCATATTTCTTCTTTTTTTATGTTAAAACAAACTTATATTTTTTGTCTTCCTCTAGGTTGGAGGCATACGATCGAAATCAAAATTTTGGAGTCCACTTTGATCTTGAAGAAGACAGTTCATAATTATGTTTAGGAAAGGAACTTTGACAAAGGTTCATTACCTGAAATTTTACATATGTGTAAGAATGACTATGGTGTAAATATTTATACATGTATTTGGAGAATAAATAAGTCACATTTAATTTACCTGTATAATTACTTCTTCCGAAATAATCACTTTCTCTGAAGTGCAAACTACATAACCTTGCTGTATCACTTGCCCTGAAGTTTTTAATCCGCAAAGCGCTTTCCCATTTGGGGAACAGATGAACTCCCCGGTTTTTACAATTTAAGGCACTGCATTGAGGCATTCTTGAGATAAAAACAAGAAGTTTGGTCTTGTTTACAAAAAAATGTATAGGATTTGACAGTTCTTATGTCAAAGCAAGGTACGGTTGCCTAGACGCCACCAAGCGGGATAAAAAGGCAGTTTTCCTCCCCATTGACTTGTTTTTATTTTGCTTTTAGATGTTGTGTGTTGTTGCACCATTATTTAGATATTATTCAATGAAAAATGTCGCAGTACTTAGATAAATAATTCCGAGAGGGGTTTAATATTATGTTCTGTGCTTTCGGCTTAGTTGCGAGGTTATAATTTTTGACAGAAGTGACATTACAGGGCTATTGACTGGTTCAAATTGAAAGTGTACCGATGGTAAACATTCAATTTAAACAGCTAGTTTGTAGCGTTGGCACGAGGATCGTACAATTTGAACCGCAGCCTCTGTCAGCCAAACTGTCAGCCGTCAGCCGTCATTTGTTTTTTGACGTGTACACACGTTCGAGCTGTGTTTGTTGTGGTTTTTACAAGGAAAAATCGTAATTTTTCAATTATCAATTTGCAGTCCACACGCTTTATCTGCAGTAGAAGTGTTATTTAACGAGAGCAATATAGTTTCTTTCGTTTTAACGAGGTTTAAGATACGATTAACTGAGTGAACGTGGTGAAACAATTTTGAACTGGAATTTTTCTGATCATATTATTATTAGTGATGTTTCTTGTTTACTTTTGCGTCCACCGGATAGCGGGAGCATACCTTACGGGACTATGGACGCGATAAGTGGTTAATGACACTCAATCCCTCACTTAAAATCTGTTAAAAAATCGGAATACACAATGCGTTTGAATGTAAAAAAAGTGACTATTGCGGTCGGTGTGGTGTTCTTTTTATGGCTTATGATTTCATACGGGTCTGTAATAGAAGTACCAAGATCTGCTAGCATAAGAAATCCCGCCGTAGAAATAGAAAATAGGATAGTGAGACTCCAAACCCAATTGGATGCACAAAAAGCTGACAGCTACAAGCTTCTAGAGAAAGTAAAGCAATTGAAGAAAATAGAGAATGTTAATGATGAGGAAAATGAAATTATGAAGGGAGAGGAAGAAGAAAATGCTAAAGATCTGGAAGTCTTACAGAGTAAGTTATATATTTTTCATAAAAAAAATGTAACAGGTTGCAGAGATGAGAACGAAAAGCAGTTTTTTAGAATTAGAACATAAGCAAATAAGAACTCCTTTGGTAACATGTAGTTTGCCTACCTAGTATCTATCCTCCTTGCATGAGCTGTATGGTTAAAAAAATATGTAAGGTTGTTGTTTTTAGTACATCTTCCTTGTAAATGGTTTGTGGTTCCTACATTTGTTAGATAAAACTATACAATATACCACTAAGTATAAGTATAAGTACGACGGGCTGGTGTCCGCAACTCCACGTTCGATGCGCGTATTTTGCGTGCAGGTGGGAATATCACTCGATCCACCCTAGCTCCCCGAGAAAAGCCAGCAGTCCCTTGGTGTTACTGGCAATCTCGCGGAGAGTACCTGGGTCACCGAAGTACTTGGTCCTATACCGGGCAACGCCCGGACAGTGCAGAAGCACGTGGGCGGCTGTTTCTTCTTCCTCCATGCAGGCTCGACACAGAGGACTATCTGTGACACCTATAACAAAGAGGTGCTTATTAAAAGTACCGTGTCCAGTGATGGCAGCCGTCACTGTGCGTAGTTGCAGCTTAGTCAGCCGGAGCGCTTGTTTGGTGAGGCGGGTGTCGATGGCGGGTAGCGCCTCCTTGGCCTGCCTACACTCGCCGTGGTCTAGCCACAGCTTGGCGTGAAGTTCTTTGGTACGTTTCCTTACCAGCGTGCGAAGATAGCCGAACGGGAGTGGCACGATGGGTTCTGGTCCCACCACCTCCATGCTCGAGCCCCTACGAGCGAGCTCGTCCGCTGCATCATTGCCTCGGGAGCCGCTGTGTCCTTTAATCCATTGAATGGTTACATTATTGAGGTTACCAACCTGGTTCAGGCGTTGATGGCACTCGTGTATTAGCCCGGAATTGACCGTTGGGCTCCTTAATGCCAGCAGCACTGCCATGCTGTCTGAGAGTATACGGATGGAGTGATCCTTTACCTCCCGAGCCAAGATGGCAGATGCCGCCAGGGAGATACCCAAGCATTCTGCCTGAAAGACAGTGTTGTGGGCCCCCAGAGGTACGGCGATGTGGATATTGAGATCCTCCGAGAAGACCCCTGCTCCAGTACCAGTACCTGTTTTGGATCCGTCCGTGAAGATCCGTACTTCTGCAGGGTTAAGTCCCTCGCAGCGGTGGTCTTCATGGAGTTGGATTTTGTATTTTTTATCGAATACGTACTGTTTGGGTACTCGATCGTTAACAGCTTTCACCAGGGGGAGCTCACTTTGGATTCCCTCTAGTGCCGCAGTATGTTGCGTGCATTTCTTACCCCAGAGTTGTAGCGTATTGAGGCGCAACGCCGTCATTGTTGCTTCCTGCTGAATGAACAGGTGGAGCGGCGGAATTCCCAGTATGGCTTCGAGAGCTGCGGTCGGGGTTGTCCTCATGCAGCCTGTGATTGCCATGCAGGCGAGCCTTTGCATACGTTGCAGCTTGCTTATTGCTGTGATTAATTTGGTACGGGGCCACCAGACCACTGCCCCGTAGGTGATCATGGGTCTGATTACCGCGCAGTAAAGCCAGAGTATAATTTTAGGGGATAGGCCCCACTTCTTACCTATCATTCTCCTGCACTGCCAAAAGGTAAGGCAGGCCCTGCTTAGCTTATTGTCAAGATGACTGCTCCAATTTAGCTTGCTGTCCAGGATGACCCCCAGGTATTTGACCTCGTTGGTTAACTGGAGCTCAGTATCAAATAGCTTAGGTAGGCAATGAGGGCCTAGCATTCGTTTTTGGGTAAACATGACTAGTTCAGTTTTTGAGGGGTTCACTGAGAGATCGAACTCAGCACACCATCGCTCAACTATACGTAACGCCTGCTGAGTGAGGTTACAGATTGTCCCTGTCACCTTCCCTGAGATGAGGATGGCGAGATCGTCTGCGTACCCAATAGTGTAGAAGTGGTTAGCATTGAGCTTCGTGATGAGGTCATTAATCACCATATTCCAGAGAAGGGGCGACAGCACTCCTCCTTGGGGACAGCCCCTGACTATCACTGCTGACTGCTGCTCTTCACCGAGGCGGACGACTCGTTTGCTAAGCATATTGGTAATCCAGTCTATCAGTACCTGTTCCACCCCGTGTCGGGAGAGAGCGGCGCTGATGCTGGAGAAGTTTGTTTTGTCGAAGGCTCCTTCGATATCTATAAAAGTACCCAGGCAGGTGCCCTTCTGATGTATCGCTTCCTCTATCCGGCCAACCACTAGATGAAGAGCGGATTCAGTGGACTTACCCGCACTGTATGCATGTTGATTTGCGTGAAGAGGTAATGCTTTTAAGACGCCATCCCTCAGCTCTCTCTCACATATCTTCTCCATGGTTTTCAAGAAAAAGGAGGTCAGGCTGATCGGTCGGTAGGATTTGGCGTTAGTATAGTCACCCTTACCTGGCTTAGGGATGAATATGACTTTCACTTCCCTCCATCCTTTCGGGATGTATCGAAAGGCCAGGCACGCCCGCAAAATGGGCACCAGTCTTTCAGCAACGGAGAGCCCACCCCATTGCAGTAATGCAGGGAACACCCCGTCCGGACCGGACGCCTTGAAAGGATGGAAGCACCCGATCGCCCACTGGACTTTCTCCAGCGTGATCATCATGTGAGCATAGTTCCAGTCGTTTCCTGTTGGAGTTTGGTTTACCTCAGTCCAGTCAATTGTGGGTGTGAAAACGCAACCTGGGAAGTGAGTTTCAGTAAGGACGCGCATCGCCTCTTCTGGAGTAGTGGTAAGCGTATTGTCAGGTTTTCGGAGCACTGCAGGTCCATCAGAGTTCTGCTGTGCTAGTATTTTCCTTACCCTGTTTGCTTGCTGGCAGGATTCTATTTTCCCGCAGTATTTCCTCCAGCCAGTAGAGCTTCTGTGCCGGATGCATTTCTTGTAGCTGGATTTGGCCGCCCTATAGACGTCCCAATCCTCGTCAGCATAGGTGTTCATGGCTCTGTTAAGGGCTGACCTTACCTTCCTGCGCTTGCGTTCCAGCTCGGCTCCCCACCATGGTTGCCTGCCTGGTGTTGTGGGCGGAGTGGTTTCTGGACAGGACGCATGATAACTGTCTAATAGTGATTTCGACAGGTAGCTTACTCTTTCTTCAATCTGGCCTGTGTTCTCAATGGTCGACCAGTGCTTAGTTGGCGCAAGCTTAGTTTCAAGGATGCGAGTGAAGGCAGCTCGATCCGTGTTGCGTGGGTTGCGACGTGGCAGTATAGGTGTCACACAGACCGGGATGTCGAAGCGGATCCACCTGTGGTCCGAGCAGGAGGCCTCTTTCGAGACCTGCCACCCGGTTGTAATGGCCGCTGCGCCCTCCGATGCCAGAGTTAGATCTATGATCGTTCGGCTGCGTCTGGTGACGAAGGTTGGTTCGGAACCTGTATTTAGTAGGGTTAGGTTAGTCGTAAACAGATAGTCAACTAAGGCCTTACCTCTTTCGTTCTGCGTGTTCATGCCCCACAGAGGGTGATGAGCGTTTGCGTCGGCCCCTATGACCACCTCGAGCCGTGTGCACTCACAGTGCTTTACGAGGCGGGCGAGGTCATGCGGGGGTGGCTCCTCTGCCTCTGGCATATAAGCCGAGACGAAGGCCACCTCTACTTCCGTGTCCCCGCGCTGTAATAGCAGCCTAGCTGCAGAGATATCCCTGCAACAGAATTCCGTAAGTGGCTGTGCTTTTAAGTTACGCGTTATATAGATACACGATCTCGGATTATCATGTTCTGAGCTAAATAGAAGCTTACCCCCAAGATTGGAGAGTCCTTGTATTCTTCCCGCCCTGATCCACGGCTCCTGGATCAGGACTATGGCCGTATGTTGAACCTCCAGCCACTTCCGAAGCTGAGCCGTTGCGGTCTGACTATGGTGGAGGTTTGCCTGCAGGACTTTACAGGTCGCCGAAGGGGACGCCATCACTGGTCGATCCTTCCTCGTCTCCCTCAAGCCGCAGCCCGGCAAACAGAGAGCCGGCGTCGAAACCTCCCTCCTCCAGGTCAGAAGCCGATGACAATAAATTGTCATCAAGCTCCCCACCCGACGAAAGGACGGTCTCCACATCGGCGACTGCTGGGGCCACTGGCGCTGCTCCCGCAGGCTCAACCATGGGTGGCACCGTTGTGCTCGTGGAGGGAGTTGCCGCTTCCACCCTTGTTACCCCTGATGAGGTAGCTTCTTCGGCCGGACATCCTTGAGGGACGTTAACAAACTTGCCGTTTGGAGTTTGGAACATCACGTAGACCCTCCCGGCACAGAAAGAGAGTCTACGTCCGGCGTCCATCAATGTTGGGATCTGGTCTTCTGGGATCCCAACTACCATGAAGCAAGCCTTCTCCTGCCTCTTCGCTTGCAGCATGGTCCATTTTTTAATATCTAGCCACCGATTCTGGTGGCATAGAAGGCGCCCGATGTTCTGCGGGTCCGTAAACACACCCTGGTCGTCCGGGATGAGTATGCCGCAACGAATACGGCGCCTAATGTCCGCCTGCCTCCTGATCACCAGTGAAGCACCAGTGGGACCCGGCATCTCGGCGATGAGCGCTTTGAGCCAATTTAGGGTGACCTCACTGTCACACCACAGCCTGAGGGCCCCTTCGGCAAACGCTGGCCTCGCGTTGAAGACGGGCACCGGTAACTCCTCCGCGTCAGGAGAACAGGCTTCGGCGAGCATCTTCCTCTGAAGAGCTTCGAGGATCTGGTCCGCCACCTCCTTGTTGATCTGGCCTGTCTTGCCGCATGTGACTGCGACGTCGAGGTCAGAACCCGTAGCTTGGGCGTAGCTCCGGTTAGCTACCCGCTTGGACTCACCAAGCCGAGGCCGCTTGCGCTCCCCACGAGGTGATGAAGTCTCGTTGAGAGCCCGCTTGGCCGCGGCCTGATCACTCCGAACAGGTCGCTCCGTAGCCGCCTTAGCTGATCCTTCAGCCGTGCCAGCCGGTGGTTGACTGGGTCCAGGTCGGCTGTTGCCGTCCTCGGCCTGCAACCGCTTGCCTGCGGAGAAGTTGACATTACCTACAGTCGGTTGTACCTGATCTGCGGCATTCGCCAGCGTTGGTTGAAGGGACTCACCCTTCGCTTGAGCTGCTGCTAGCCGTTGTCTCTTGCTCGGCCTGTTCTTCTTCCGGTTACCACTAGCTGGGGGGACCGGAGCAGCTTGCACTGCGGGGTCCGCACCTTGGCGACGTGGAGCCGGAGCGTTACCTCCCTTCCTGCCCTGGTTCCTGCCCTTCTGCACCTTCCAGTTACGCGTAAACACGTCGTCGGGGGTGCAGAGCTCCGCCGACTGACCAGTGACGGCCACCGGGGGAGGGGCGACTAGAGGAGCTGTAGGCGGGGGAGGAGTTGGTAGCAGACCCCGTCCGCCGGCGTTAACCTTTGCGGGGGGCTGTGCTGAAGGATCGGCACTGGTCCCAAGCAGCTCCGATTTCCTTCCCTTATTGTGGGACTTGTTGGTCTTAGCCGCGGTATTCGCCGTTGCCAGACCGGTGCCCGCACAGGAGCTCGCCGCGTTGGCAGTCGAACTCCCGGGGGCCGAAGAGGTGCTTGGAGCACCCCTCTTCGGAGTTTTGGCTTTCGCCTTGGCTCCGATGTGTGTGTGTGTCGTGTGAGTGTTAGTGTTAGTGGTTGTTGTATGTGTGTGAGTGGTTGTTGTGACAGTGTGTGTGTTGGGTGTGTGTGTGTTAGTGGCGTCAGATTGTTCGTTGTCCATAGTGTAATGTGATTGAATTCGTCTCTTTGGCTTCCCACCCTCCTTGGAGCCCGCACCAGGGAACGTCTCGCTACAAGCTAGCTCGAACGTTAGAAATACCATCGAGATATAGGTGTGAGGGGCTAGTTTACAGTGCGACATCGGGTGCTTGATCGGGTTGGCATAGGGGACTGACTGATCCCTTCTGAACTGATCAACCCTCACTTACACCGTCAGCATGACCTTCACCACCGCTTTGGCCATCCTAAGACAACCTCCGCGGACCTCCCACACCTCGCCGTGTCCCTCTGACGGGACACTATGGCCATTTCCCTACCCCCGGCTATTGGGTAGGGCCACCGTTTTGCTTGAAATCCGGACCAAAGAGGGCGTGTTGCCTTGCGGACACATTACCGCCAGCGCCGTTCGGCTCAACCCCCCAGGATTCCTTCATCCCCGCTTACGGCGCTCAACTGCGCAGGTCCTAGCGCAGGTGACTGGTTGTACCTGCCTGATGCCAGTTAAGATTTGAGTGGCAACCAAGCCCACCACCATCCAGTCACAGATGAAAAATATAAAAATATACCACTATTAAATATGTAAAAATCACCTATTGAAAAACATCACGGAAGGCAAATAAATGCAAATATTAATTCAGATTATATTTTATTCACAGCTGATTAAAGCATAATGCTAATTTTGACCCATTTACACACATAATTTGCAATAGTCTTAACACTGTTTTATTATTTAAATTGTGAATTATAATTAAATAGTAAATTATAAACAAATTAAATTAGTCCTTACTGCTTCCTATTCAGAAAAGCAACTTTAATAAAAACATGATTTCATTAATTTATGTAATCTTATATTAGTTACTAGCTTATGCCCGCGGCTTCGCCCACATGGACTTTGATAATTGTCCCACGGATCATACTACCGGGATAAAAAGTATTCTATGTGTTATACCAAGTTATAAAATATCTGTGTTCTAAATTTCATCAAAATCAGTTTAGTAGTGTTGGCGTGAAAGAGTAACAAACATCCATCCATCCTTACAAACTTTCAAATTTATAATATTAGGTAACAAATAAGTTAAAATTTGGTAAATATGGCACATTTATCACATTGGGGTTACCTTTTAATAGTAATGTAAGTTGATAAATAAATAAATAAATATTATCAGGTCATCGTAACCACATAATAATTAATTTTGCAAATACAGGGAACCTTAAAATGGTGGCTTTAACTGAATCATCATCATCATCGACACTAAACCAATGTGGCAATCACTAAAACCACTACACATTTTTTTTTTAATCAATAAAAATTTGGCCTAGTAGAAAGTTCTTGATTCAACAAAATCAGTTATCAACACAGATAAAATATTACACATCTGACAAAATTATCAGTAAAAGTATTAACACAATTTCACATATTTACACATTTATCTCCCACATGTGAGCCAGATGTTTACAGATGAAGTTTTTATCACAATATTTATTTATTTAAACTTCATGCACAATAGTGGTACATAGGCGGACTTAATGCCACAAGGCATTCTCTACCAGTCAACCTTAGGGTTAAATAAGACAACATTGTGGTAGGGTACAAAATATCTAAAAAACAACATCAACTCTAAAAACTAAACTATATACTTATATATAATTATACTAATACATAAATATAAAAAAAAAAAAAAATAGAATAAACTAATAAATATTTTACAAATACCAACATAAAAAACTAAAATCTGAACAATCTAATAAATAAAAAGAGAAGTAGGCAATAACATGACTCGACTTATATTAATTGAGATCTATTTGGTCTGACTTAGATAGTGGCTACATACTTTCCTCTTAAAAGTAAATTTGCTTTCAGCTTTTTATATTATCATTGTTTTATCATTATTATTGTCTGAGCTGTGTTTTGTTGGCTTACAGTGTAATTTTTGTATAACCCTTAAGTAGATGGGATAGAGTTTCTTTTCGTTTGGCTACAATGTGATAGTTGGATAGGGGGATTTCAACCTTAATTGGATGGAATAGAGTTTGTTTTTGTTTGATTAGAGTTTAATTATGCCAATTAGTGGGATGGGTATTATTTATGTTTGTTTTATTTTGTTGACAATGCATTTTTGAGTCTCAACATGTTTAGTCTTATCCTAACTAATGTTACATAAAATAACATCACGCCTCTAATCCCCGAAGGATTAGGCATAGGTGTAACCACTACACCCGCATTTTGCCAGTAATTTTAAAGTTTCATGTAATAGGTGGCGAGCCTATTGCCATCAACCTGACATAAATCTAAACTGCTGGATGCTACTAAGAAATTCGTGATTGAAAACTCAATAACACTACCGCAACCTGGGAATCGAACCTCAAAACCTCCACATCAGTTGCACTTGTTGTTGTTGCAGTTTCTTCGTATTTTACGCGATCACTCAAAAGATGTCGTCTACTGGATATAGTTTTATTATTATTGTGAATTAAATGCAGTGTTTGGTTTTGGCGATAGTGTTCGGTTTCTGGCCGGTGTAGTAAATGGCCGTGTCGTCCGCATACAGAGCAAACTGAGCTTTCTTGCTCTTGGAGACGTTGCTAGTGAACAGCATGAAGCTGAGAGGTGAGAGGACGGAACCCTGAGGGACGCCTGCACAGATCGGGCTGAGGATGGAGAGTTCTCCCCCGATGTAATAGCGAAATGTGCGCTCGGACAGAGAGTCTCGTAAGATAAGCACGAGACGGTCTGGCACTCCTAGTTTAATACAGTTTATATAATAAGCCGTTGTGCTACACTTTGTCGAAGGCTTTCGCAATGTCGAAAATAACGCACCGGTCATCGCTCGCTCCACGCTGACAAACAACGCTCACGTGCTCCACAATGCAGTGGACTTGTTGAATACACGAATGTTCTCCCTAATATATAAATAGTATAGAAAATGCGTTCTATTCGTTTACAATACTCACTACTCACTTTAGTAAAACTAGCAAATTACAGATCAGTCCTTGAGAAGACAAATTGTAGTGAAATTACATTGTCAGTACTACAATTTACTGTCCATACATAATTATTATATTTATGTTAAAGTGGTACAGTGCTACTTCAAACTACTACAACATGTCAAATATATTTTCAACTTTATCGCTGAATTATTAGGTTTCGTTAAATTATAGTTTTGGCGGAGCCTGAAGTGGAACTCTGCACACGTAATTCGTATCAACACCTAAACAGGCAACAAGAAAAGAAAACTAAAATAATAATAAAAATGAGACCTAAAAACAGTGTAAATTCAATTAAATTGGTTACGGCTCCCGGTATTTAATTTAACCTTTTCGGCGTGAGACGTCTATTTTTGTTCTGTGACCCTTCCGACCTAAAAGTATCCAAGTTTTAGGTCAGAGGTTCGGTAGCACGTGCAAAGCCATGGGCAGAAGCTAATTACTATAATACTATTTTAATGAAATATTTGTATAATTGCAGATGCCGCTCAAACAATCCTGCCAGTATTAGTGATAGCCTGCGACAGGATGACCGTGAAGAGATGTCTGGACAACTTAGTCAAGTTTAGACCTAGCAAGGAGATTTTTCCTATTATAGTTAGTCAGGTAAGTGTCTCACACATAATTATAGTTCAATTTTTAACTTTTTTTTTTTAATTAAAAGCTTTGCCAAAAAAAAAATCTCCTGTATCGTGGTTGCGTTCACAAACATATACACTCACAAACACCCAGACCCGAAACAACTATCTGTCAAATATTTGTTTCGTGCGGGGATCGAACCCGCGACACGCAGCGCAGCAGTCCAATCGCTCAGCCACTGCACTAACCGTGCCGTCAACTTGAGTCGACTGTTGTCATGACAACAAGGACTCATTGCCCACCAAATCAATCCTAGAATTTCTTAGCCTTAATTGGCGGATCTTCGAATAAAGTATACTTCATCCGTAATGTACGTTGCCTCGACCTACATCAGCCATCCTTATATTTGCATTCTACTTTAATCACTGCTAAAGATGTTATGTGTCACTGTTGAGTTAATGTTGTTAATTTGACGGCACGGTTGGCGCAGTGGCTAAGCGATTGGACTGCTGCGCTGCGTGTCGCGGGTTCGATCCCCGCACGGAACAAATATTTGTATGGCCTGCAGATAGTTGTTTCGGGTCTGGGTATTTGTGTATGTGACTTTCTATGTTTGTGAACGCACCCACGATACAGGAGAAATTCCTAGTGTGGGGCAACGTTCTAAAAAAAAAAAAAAATGTTAAAGATGTCTTTATTGTCATTGTATATTGTAAAGTGGGCGTTTATGTCAAACTAGCTTTTGCCCACGGCTTCGCCCGCGTGGATGTCGGTTTAACTACAAAAATGTAAATTTTCCATACAAACTTTCATCCCCTATTTAACCCACATTTCGCCAGTTATGTTAAACTCCCATGTAATAGGGGGCGAGCATATTGCCATCAACCGAGCACTTCAGCAATTTAGACTCCGTAGCTACTACTGAAAAATCCAATAACACCGCCCGATCCGGAAATCGAACCCACCACCACATGCTCAGCAGTCGCGCTTGCGACCACTAGGCCAACGAGGCAAAAGAAATACTACAATTTAAATCTGTATACCGAAATGGCTTCAGACTAGTAAATTCAGTCCAGCAATTAGTAGTTCGTAGGAAAATCTTATTATTGAGGATTTTCACTGCTTTCATAGGTCTTCCTTACAAGGTTTTTTTTAATTGGTATTGTACTTTGTAAGGACCAAACAGTTTTATTTTATTTTGAGTTGCTCGTGGCTAGAGAATAGCCGCTCGGATCAATCGTCAGGTTAATAATAATAATAATAATCATTTTATTTCAGGCAACTAAGGCCCATACATAAAATACACACAATAATATAAAACAAAAATAACAAACTAATACATATAAAACTATAAGTAAAACTTTAACTAAACACGTAATGTCGGCGTCGTGTTACACTGCGAGGTGTCGCGTAACCGTCCTCGGAAACGACGGAAAACAACACCTTTCGGCCAAAAGTCTTCCTGCAAACAGGTCTGGAGATGTTGGGTTGGAACACGTACCACAAATGACTTAAAGTTGATGTTGTGGCGCGATTCCAACCTTTCGACCCTCAGAGTCCAGTTGGTCTTCACTTTCATGTACTGCACCACTTCTTCAATCTTTGTGGTGTGATGCAGACGCGAAATGTACAGCTGCGTCGTAGGCACAGCAGGGCGCAGCAGCATGTTGGGCCCAGTCGGTGCGGTACCGCACAGGTTCCGGGAACAGGGCTTCTTCTTCTTCCTCTTCACCACTTTAGTGAAGCCCTCGTCATCAACTTGGCCCGCACTTGGCATGCTGTTATTGACCACAGGCGGGGCAGGTTGAGTACCCTTTTTTTCCCCAACATTGGTTTGTCGCTTATGTTGCGATTGCGACGCATCCAATTTGCCTTTATTGACAATAGCAGAGTAGGCATGTCTTGGGGTCGACGTACCTACGTGTGACGTTTCCGCAGCCGGTGTTATGGCGCGGGAGGCGGTGGCGGGCGGCGCTTGCTCAGCATTATCAGCAGCTTGTGACGCGCTAGTGTTCGCCGATTCAAAACTGACAACAGATGCATTTTGCGCCGCTCGACGTGTGTTCACCTTAGAGGCCTCAGGTGACCCAGTTACTAAGCCAACGTTGCGCAATAATTCTATTTCTGCACGTAGCTCAGCGTTGGTTTTCTCTGAAACCTCCATTCTGGACTGCATCTTGGTCACCTCCACTTTCAGGGTAGTGATGTCCTTTAGAAGCCTCGTAACATCGACGTGATCAAACGTGACGGGGGGCAGTTTACTTAGCTCCTTCGCCACGAAATCTGGCACGTCGTCCGGGTCAGTCCTCTTCAACATATCAATGACATCTTGAAGGCTCTTCTCAGTCCCATCCCTGCGGCGAGACGGCATCTGGTCCAACTTTCCAAGTGACTGGAACAGTAACAGTTTCCCACTGCTGAAGCCGCGCTTGTCTAGGTTGGTCTGTGGATGGGTGACCGCGGTAAGCACGTTAAGCCTTTGGTCCTGGCTCTCATTTGTAGATCTTTGACAGTCATTACAGGTAGTCAGTGGCCCGAAAGTCTGGCAATCAGTCTTACCAAGGGGTATCGTAATACACTGGGTATTACGATACCCTTTGCGATAACTGGGTTGTGGAGGTCAGCGGCAGCCGGTTACACTGAAAACCGACCCCAAAATAGTTGGGAAAATACGAGGCAGATGATGATGACCAAATATTATTGCAAACTATGTCCGACCTCCTGCCATCCTGCACTTAGCCTTGACTTTTGCAGTCAAACTGATCTCTGGCTGAGGCTACAGTAGGCAGCGATTTGCGATGCGACTGGAAGAGCGAAATTTTTGAACTGAATTGAATTAATGTACGGTGTAGCCATATACGTGAGCATTCATTTACTTGTTTTAATCGCTCATGTGTCGCAGGTCGCGTCGCGGCCTAATGTAGCCTCAGCCTCTGAGCTGCAACTCAACCTCAACAAGTGTATCTTAACCTTTTTCTTTATTGGAGTGTGGGAAATCATCAAATGACTCCTCCCGCTCTAGGCAGAGCGGCAGGGAGTGTCAGACTTCTATTGACTAAAAACCACCCATGTTCCTTCTTAGCCCTTTGTGTCGAGGCCGTAGTTTCTCTTTCGATCAACTCGCAGCCCCGACGGACGATGGCTAGGTCTGGATGTCGACCCAGTCGGCTGCTATTACTAAGCCACAAATAATCTATTTAAATAAAAAATAAAACCGACTTCGACAAAAATAAAACACAAAAAAGTGAAAAATAAAAAATCAGCTTCTGAAGTCGGTGACTTTTGTTTGTTTGATTTCATGTTTTTGCCACCGACTTCTGAAGCAGATTTTTTATTTTTCACATTTTTGTGTTTTATTTTTGTCGAAGTCGGTTTTTTTTTTGTAAAAAAGTTTTTATTTTTCACTTTTTAGTGGTTCACATGTGCTTACCCCTTCACAACGTACCGGCGTGATGTTATGTTATGAACTGGTGTAAACAATAGACAGTCATGAGATTTCAGCAATCCCAGTCCATTTGCTATCATTAATTGAGGAGTTCCGTTGCCTATCTCCGAAGTTCTTCATCAGATCTTCACCAAATAGTTTTTATAACCTTTGTAGTGAGTACAGGCGTGATATTATGTTGTGTGATGGCGTAAACAATGCTTAGATATGCTATAGCAACAATCGCGGTTAATCTGCTGTTATTTATTGAAGAGTTCCCCCGATTTCTACAAGATCCCATCATCAGATATTGAAATGGTGACAATGGGACCACACGGGAAGCACCAGCTTTCAAATGAAAAAAGAATCATGAAAATCAGTTCACCCAGTCGCAAGCTATGAGCTAACAAACATTAAAAAAAAACAGTCGAATTGATAACCTCCTCCTTTTTTTGAAGTCGGTTAAAAATGAAACCCGTTTTCCGTTGTCACGACATAGCATGAAAACGGCTGGACGGATTTAGCTGAAAATTGGTACGGAGGTAGCTAAGAACCAGGAGAAGGACGTAAGAATTTTTTTTTATATTTTTTTTTTAGGTAGTGTAGTAGGTAGGGTAGTACGTAGGTAGGGTAGTAGATAGGTAGGTAGGAAAAACGCATTGCAACCATATTGCAACGCATGCGCGGGTTCAGCTAGTCCTACTCATAAAAATACACGAACATACGAAACTCAATTCACATTTCCATCTGTTTGGCCTTGCAAAGATGATTACATTTTACAACTATATACGAAATTGTATACGGCTCATGTAGTACGCTGTGACGATAAGATGCAGTTTTTTAATGATTTACAAGCCTTTGTGAAGTGGAAGGGGATCGGACAAAAATGATATGACACGTATTTTTTCTTTTTTCTCGTAAACTAAAAATGAAGACGATACAGTGCTTCGAAAACTCGTGTGACGTCATATGATAGTACATTTTGACGACACAAGTGACGTTTCAAGCCCCACTCCAAGATCTTTGACGCGTTTTATCTTCGTAATTTTTTATTGATTTGATAAAACAAAAAACACGTATTCAATATTTTTCGATAATCTAACTTACGGACTAAACAGAATCATATTATTTTAACCCAGTCCGATCCCCTATTACTGCTTCGTTGGTCCTGGTGGTAGTAAGCGGTAATACTGAGCTGGAAATCTTGGGTTCATATTCTAAGTCGGGCAAAGTGTTAGCCTGTTTCCTCCATCACGAATTTCTTAGTAGCAGCTAGGACACAATTTCATCCCCGGTGGCAATACCCTCCGTGCTTCGGAAAGCACGTTAAGCCGTTGGTGACGGCTGCCTAATATTAATCTTTGGCAGTCGTTTCGGGTAGTCACTAGTAGTCAGTAGCCTGTAAGTGTGACAATTACTATAGTCTTGCCAAAAGGGTATCGTATTACGAGTACCCAGTAGTGAACGGAACTTCTGCTCAGACTTTAATCCACACACAATTTTAGATGTCGGAGGGGCACAGAGGACGCATCATTTCTCGACTGTATAATGCCCAGACATTTACTCGTAGCTAACTTCCGAGCCGCCATAAAGTTTGAACCGAACTATAACTGGGTTGTTGAGGTCAGATAGGCAGTCGCTCCATGTAAAATACTGGTATTCAGCTGCATCTAGTTAGACTGGAAGCCAACTCCAACATAGTTGAGAAAAGGCTAGGCAAATGATGATGGCAATAAGCTCGCTCCCTATTACATGGGACATCAAACGTAACTTTGAGATGTGTGTGTGTTTCCTAATCTTCTTTGAATTTTCTTTTGGTGTTTGGAAAATCATCGAATAACCCCCCCCGCTCTTGGGCAGAGCGAAGGGGAGTGTCAGACTTCTACTGACTAAAAACCAAACCCATGTTCCTTCTTCTTCGCCCTTGTGTCGGAGCCGCGGTAACCTTTCGATATCCACAGCCAGCCAGCTTGCGGGCCCCTCCTTGCTGACATCTCTTTGAGGCGCGCGTGGAACACGTACGCGCCGACGACACGGTCTGTTGCCGTCATGACGACGGCCGGACGGCGAGCTAGCCCGTTACTCACCGTCCACAGGCCCGCGTAGTAGGTGGCCGGAGGTCATCGCGTGACCCCCGACGCCCGGAGCGCCTTCCGCGGCGGCTGGGACGTTGAGAGGTTCTCTCCCTCTCTCGTTCCGCCACCTCCTTCGCTAGCATCACTGCTTCGCAGAAGGAGGCGACGGCGTCCCATTCCTCCTCGCCCCAGACCATGGCTTGCACCAGGGCCGGGCGCGAGAGGTCGCCGCCGCCGAATCCTGTCGGGGACCTTAGTTTTATTTTTTTGTTTTTACATAACGTTATACATACAAACATACTTTTCCCATGGGGGTAGGCAGAAATCACAGTACGCCAGCTGCTACAATCCTTACAGTATTCCTTTTGCCTCGTCCACATTCATACATCTGGTCATACACGCACGCCACTTGCGAGTACTACGCACCTGTCCTTTCTGAAGAACCTTACTAATAAGGCCAGTCTTCTTCTTATCATGGGGCAGTAAGGTCTAACGACCCCACACACCCTAGTGTCAGAGTTTCTAAACCGCCTCAAGGGCCTCTGACATGTTTTGACGACCGCCATTTGGCGGCCGGGACCACCGGCTTATACGTGCCTTCCGAAGCAAGCAGTCATCTTTTTTATCAGACAATCAGGTGATTCAAGCCTGCAATGTCCTAGGTAGCCAAACTGGAAACAACTTTACAAAGTATGCTTCTGACATACAAGGTGACCACCGGTGGTCGTGGGTTCGATTCCCACGACCACCGGTGGTCACCTTGTATGTATTTTATAGGGCGTCCCCTGTTCATGGAAAAAAGTCATATTGTTTTATTTCACGGTCATGTCATGGTCGCCATTGAAGCTACTCAACAATTCACAAGTGCCTGCATGATTAATGCCATTGGAATAGTTTGCGTGATACAGCTTATCGTATTATCAATAACTGTTGTAGAACCCACTTTTAAAACGTGTCCTTTATTTGAATATTTTATTTAATCATGATTCTGAATCTGATGTGTCCTCCTGTCAGGGCTGCGGGTTATTCGAAAGAGATACCGCGGTCCCGGACTCAAAGGTCTAAGAAGGAACATTGGTGGTTTTAGGCAGTAGAACTCTGATACTCCTTTCCGCATCGTCCAGAGCGGGAGGAGTCATTTGATGACGTCCCAACCTTCAAAAAAAAAAACACTGATGTGTCCCACTCTGTCCATTCTTTCTGTCTATGGCTGTTTGGGCCCAATTCTTTTGAAAGGAATTTGTGTATTTGGATACATATTATCATCTGCCTAGCCTTTTCCCAACTATATTGGGGTCGGCTTCCAGTCTAACCGGATGCAGCTGAATACCAGCATTTTACATGGAGCGACTGCCTATCTAACCCCCACAACCCAGTTAAGGACGCGTTTACGGATTCTCGCGGTAATTTGTTTTTTTTTTTAGTTATGCTACTACAAATATTTTGTGTTCGTAGAGCTATGATTTTCAACACGAAGTGCAGCTAAAAAACGACACAGGTTCCACCCACAACGGTGGCAGAGCGCAGATTAAGTTTTACATTTAAAATTTTTGCGTAATTTATCATGACAGTGACCGCTAAAATGAACCTTATTGCAATCGTTTAAGATTCATCCGGAATAGCAAAAAATGAGAAAAAATAAGTTTCGGTTTTCATTTTTTCTGCGACTATTCATAGCATTTAGCTTAAAAAAGATTCCCATTATTAAAAATTGAGTATATTTGCCTACATACAGTATTTTTAGAAATAGTAAAATATGTTAATAATAGCACAAAAAATGTACCTAAACTCAACCCGGTGTCGTTAATTTTGTGGAAAATGGCAACGTAAGATCGATTTTACATTATCAAAGACTAAAATTTTCAATATTATAGTTCCCATTATTTGAAGATGAAGAACCAATCTATACGAGGTAGTTATTAGTTATATTCGATTTTGTTGAGTTATGACATAAAATGTACCGAAAAAACAGCATAATTTTGCCTGATTTGAGAACGCGCCCTTAATACTAGGTAATACGATACCCTTTGGTAAGACTGGATGTCAGAATGTCAGGTCACTGACTATCTGTAACGACTGCCAAAGATCATATGGCAGCCGGGACCAACAGCTTAACGTGCTTTCCGAGGCACGGAGGTAACTCGGTATGTCGGGCGGTCACCCATCCACAGACCGACCTAGGCAAGCACAGCTTTACCTAAAGATTGACCCGAGTGGCAGTTCTTATTTAGCCACGAGCTCCTCCAATTATTTGGATACTTAAACACCATATAAAATCAAGCCTGTATCCCCAAGGGATAAGCTAGAGCTGTATAATAATATGATACATACATCCTCCCTCCCTCACATAACATTTTCAATAGTGTCATAGTGACCATGTCAGTTTAAAAACTTATAACATTACGTAGGTGTATCGTTTTACAAATCAGTCCAACTATAGGAATGTACAAGCATTGATAATACTCGTACGTACGGTGGTTCACACTTCGCTATGTTATTGTGTTCGATGGAATTTGAGACCAAAAAGATCTTGTGACGATGTTTTCCTTCACGGCTGAATAGCTGTGTTCAAAGTGAACTTGAATATTTACCATATAATTTACAAAAATGATAATTATCATCTTTGAAGTTCATAAACTTCAGCTAGATGCAAAAGAAGTAGCTATAATATGTCTTCATCTTTTGAATTCTGATAATTCCCTTCATCTTACCGTTTTATCTAAGTTTATGAAGTTGGCCCAGAATTTGGCGAAGGTTTTGTCACATTCAGTAGCGTGTATCAGCTGTGATGTGCAAACAAGAGAACCTTAAAAAAAAAAAAAATAATTGGTAGGGATTTTGACGAAGAAACCATTTGTGCGTCATGTGCCTTCCACCATGTTTCTTGTAATAAGAAAGAAAAACATAGATACAGTACGCTCAAATTATCTTGGCAGCTCCGAACTTCGTGCAGGTCATTTTGTTACAACGAATGTATTAAAGTGTTATGATATTTACTTTATTTGTATTATCTGGCAATAACAGTTTTATTCCCAAGTTTACATGCGTAAAATTTCGCAAAGCCTATGTTCAGAGCTGCCAAGATAATTTGAGCGTACTGTACAGTACTAAGACACACAGTTCATCTTCATTATTTGATTAATTTTTAACTCTGACTTTCGACTTCTGACTTTCCATTTTCCCACCAGGATTGCGGCCACAACCGCACCTACGAAGTCATAAAATCCTACACGGTCTCGGACCCTACCATATCCGTGGTCCGACAGCCTGACCTGTCAGAAATAGTGCTGCCAAGGGCAAAGGTCAAGTTCAGAGGGTACTACAAGATCGCCAGGCACTTTAAGTTCGCGCTCAACCATGTGTTCGAGACGCTGGGACATGAAGCCGTCATTATTGTTGAAGGTCAGTATACTTTCAAGGTCATTGTAATTTCAAGGTCAATATAATAAAGTGTTCCAAGAAGTACCTCAAAATCCTAAGAGTACCTCTTGTACTTCAAAATCAATAAGTAATAATATAATAATGAGTCAGAAGAGATACTTCAAAATATCTAAGCACTAGAAGTACGCACTCAACTTTATCTTTGAGACGCTGGAACATAAAGTTGCCATTATTGTTGCAGGTCAGTATAATTTCAAGGTCAAATAATAGTGCATAAAAAAAAATCGGCAGATAGGTTGTAAATATCGGTCCTAAATAGTCTAATGCATTCTACATACATGGCCCATCTAAAATAAGCAGAATGGTTGCCCACATCAGCGATTCCAGTTTTTGAGCGTATTGTGGTATTGCCAATTTTTCTTTCTACAGGATTTACTACTGTACCTACTTAGTACAGGTACGCTACACATCAAGCTATACATTTCCAGTTTACACTGATCTCGCTCTGTACAGTAACCCTATACAATGCGAGACCAACTTATACTGGAAATGTATAGCTTGATGTGTAGGCGTGTGTACAGTAGTAAATCTGGAAATTTTCTAAAGAAAAACCTGACTAACCCAAATACTACTGAATTTCGGGGGAACAATGACTGGTGTTGTTCTTTATGTTCTGTGGACTGGTAGCTTAATTTATTGCATATAAACCCTACTATGACGTCCTGCAAGGAATACGTCGTGTTACCAGTAACACTGTATTTTAATTCCATTATGTACCTATATTCCTCATTCGTTAATGCTGCTTTAAAATTTTCCACAAATAAATAGATACTGTGCAATGTGTACTCCAAAAATAATAATATATCGATAACTTTATATGTGCTCAAGCATAAAAATACCCAAAACAATTTCCTCAAATAACCTGATATATTATTACCTATAATAAACAAGTAGACCGAAACGAATAGCGGAACGTATTTACATAACAGTATTATTACTGTAACCGCATTTTCTTTGATTAGCGGTGACATGTTAGCTATTTAGACTCCTTATCTTTGCACCTCCATCCAAACTGAAAGAGGAAAATTATTTGGACATACATAAACTTTTACCTGTTTTCGATAGGTATTTATTTTTACCCGACTGCGGCAAAGCCCAAAAGGATGGTTATTTATTGATATTACACGGGGTACCACGATGCATTGTTGCTATATTCTGGATTTTCTATTGAGGCATTTCAGTTGTCTAGCGATGGTACATCATCTAGCCTTTTCCCAATTATGTTTGGGGTCGGCATCCAGTCTTACAGGATGCTGAGGTAATACCAGTATTTTACATGGAGTGGACCCAGTTAGTTCTGGGTAATACCCCTTAGTGAACTCACTTCTTCATACCAGCTAAAACACTAGCGGCCTTATTAATAAAAAAAAGTTAAGCCTGCTTAAACTTACGCTTAGTTTATCTCGCATGCCGTCTCACTTCAAAAATATTCAAAAGAAAGGGACGGCATGCGAGATAAACCAAGCGTAAGTTTAAGCAGGCTTAACTTTTTTTTATTAATAAGGGGGTATGAATTGTCGAAGGGTGGGCGTTTTGGGGGACTGTCTCTTGTAAATAAATGTTGACGTCCGAAAAGTGCTGATTATTTATCAGCCTAATTTGAATAAATGACTACAATTTACAGCCGGGACCCACGTCTTAACTTTTTTTTGTGTTGAGGAAACTCGGTATATTTTGGGTGGTCCACGGACCACAATACGCAAACGTGGCTTAACCTGAAGATGCTATTATTTAGGCACGAGTATCTTGATGTCATATATTAAGTATGTAATTCAATAAACCCAAGAGACCTCGGGCTTAGGGATACCTTTACCTAGGGACGAAGCCCGAACGGCCATAAATCGTAAGTCCCGAAAGGTTCAAGTCGCTGCGTTGTTTATCATACCCTGTCCACATTTATGATACCTTAATCATAGAATGTCTTTGGAGCACGGACGTAGGAAATTATGGTACCTATCTATTATGAATTTTATTTTAGACATTTTGCAATGCAATTAATCAGAAGAATTGCCCAAAGGTACTAAAGGGAAATATTTTTGAGGAGTAAAATCTAGGAAAACTCTTTTCAAAGGGAGAACTATATAGCCATCTAATGATCTAATAAACAATTATTTTAAGGTGGCATCGCTATTAAGGGCTATACAAGGGCTGCAAATTTTCCATACAAATGTACCTATTACCCTTTTTTTTTCTTCCTAAATAATTATAATGAATGACTCTAGAACAATATTTTTTCAATCATCTATCGGATACGTCCCTGTCATATCCTTTTTTCAGCAACTAATTATTTATTACTTTTATTACCCTTCGATGATGACAAAACATGCCCCATTTTTACGGCCGTGATGAGACATGAGAGGACTACCAGACAAATTCTTAAATGTTTTTAATTCTGTGGGTGTACTAATAAACACCTCTGCCAAGCCCTTCAGGAATTACAGGCGTGATGACTATTGAAAAACGGTTAAAATTATACGCTCTTTATTATTCTACCAAATATAATGTAGTCCATTTCAATAGGTTCGTTTGAATGTCATTATGTCAACATACAATGGTGGTCTCGTCCGTTAGTACAACGACCTTGTTGACCAATCATGAGCTGGTATTGTTAGGAGCGTTTACGTAGTACGGTATTTTAGCTTCTTGTTATGTATTATGTATATTTTTGTTATTATTTAAGTACCTAAGCAAAAAATAAAGACGATACAGTGCTTCGAAAACTCGTGTGACGTCACATTTCAATAATTTTTTAATGAAAAGTGTCGTGACAAGCCCCCACTCATGATCTTTGACGAGATTTATCTTCGTCAATTTTTATTAATTTGATAGAACAAAAAAATCGTAATTAACCAATATTTTTCCATAATCTAACTGATGGACAGAATCATATTTTTTTTAATCAGGACAGTATCCAAATATGTTTAAGTTCCATGTAAAAGGGGACGAGCCTATTGCCGTCTATCGTCCATATATCCAGACGCCTTACTCTTCCCTAGCTATTCGGGTCCACTGAGGACCCGCCATATGTCTGAAGTCGTTTTCCCAACGTTTACTGTCTCCCTTAATTTCTTATACAATTTAAATAAAGACTTTTAATTAACACAATGTAAATAAATTACTAATTGGCTTGAAATAACAGTCAATTGATAAGGAAGAAATAGCTAGAATATTAAATGCAAATATTTACTTTATCTGACCACATACCTACTCGAAATGGCTCATAGTTGATACTTGTAATACGTTCGAATAAAACCAATTTGTAGGCAGCGGTGACCCAGTGGTGGCTGCCCCGACTTACGAACAGTAAGTCGTGGGTACGAACCCGGCAGGCGCATTACTTTGTGTATATTTATTTCATCGCCGCTGCTCTCAAAACGGTGAAGGACAACATCGTGAGGAAACCGGCATGTCTTAGAACCAATTCGAAGACATGTGACATCTACCAACCCGCACATGGGCCCGTGTGGTGGATTATAGCCCATCCCTCGCCTAGAAAGAAGGCCTGACTAAGTCCCTGCAGTGGGAACATTATAGGCTGATGATGAGGTACGCACGTAGTAAAAATATTGAATTCCTCACTTGGGCAAAGTGTTTTTGGGTTTTTCCATCAGGAATTTCTCCCCAATAACACTTTGCCCGACCTGGAAGTCGAACCCAGGGTCCTCATGCTCAGCAGTCGCTTTAGCGACCATTACACCAACGACGCAGTCATCTAATAAATAAAGAGTGAAGTCCTGACTGACTGACTGACTGACTCATCAACGCCCAGCCCAAACCCTTGGACCTAGAAAGCTGAAATTTTGCACAGAGGTTCCCTTTATAATGTAGACAAGGAATAAGGAAGGAATTTTCGAAATTCAACCCCTAAGGGATTTAAATAGGGGATGAAAGTTTGTATGGAAAATCGTCATTTTCACGCGGGCGAAGCCGCTGGCAAAAGCTAGTTCGTTCATATAATCAGTCGATGTCAATGCTAAAACCTACCAATAGGGATGATTACTAACTAAAAAAAATATGATTCTAATTAGTCCGTCTGTTAGATTATCGAAAAATATTGGATACGTATTTTTTGTTTTATCAAATCAATGAAAATTGACGAAGATAAAACGCGTCAAAGATTTTAGTGGGAGGTGGTGACGTCACTGCTCGCTAAGAAATTTCATACTAATGTCTTAGACGTCACGCGAGTTTTCAAAGCACCGTATCGTTTTCATTGTTTGTTTACGTGAAAAAAGAAAAAAATATGTGTCCAATATTTTTTGGAAATTTATCTGACGGACCAATTAGTTTTTTTTTTGTTAACATTCCTATTATAGAATCAAAGACATATTACCGCTCGGGGCTGCCGATTGTTCGAAAGAGAGGGGGGGTCATTCGATGCTTTCCCACGCTCCAAAAAATAATGTGATTTCTCAGTGCCCCATACCCACCAAACCACTGCAACTCCTGAAAGCCAGACAGAATCAACTGTAGCGAAAGGAAAAGATTTAAATTAAATTAAAGAAATTCGATGAGAGAAACAATTTAACTGTCTTGGATCCCGCAACGACTGATTCAAAATTACACAATCTATGTATATAAATAAAAAGAGAAGTCTTGACTGACTGACTGACTCATCAACGCCCAGCCCAAACCCTTGGACCTAGAAAGCTGATATTTTGCACAGAGGTTCCCTTTATAATGTAGACAAGGAATAAGGAAGGATTTTTCGAAATTCAACCCCTAAGGGAGTTAAATAGGGGATGAAAGTTTATATGGAAAATCGTCATTTTCACGCGGGCGAAGCCGCTGGCAAAAGCTGGTCAAATATATAAATGAACTGTGTTAATTTACAGATGACCTCGACATATCCCCGGATTTCTTCGAGTACTTCCTTGGAACATATCCCTTGCTACTCAAGGATAGTACGCTGTGGTAAGTGTTTAACTATTTTATGCTGTTTGCTGATGTTCTCCATTATGTTGTATTTTTTAAATGTTTGTTAGCTTATTACTTCATCGTTTATGAACCGATTTAAAAATTCTTTTTTAATGGATGTCTATAAAATCCGTTCATGACAGTCCTGTCAAATACAATCAGAAAAGTAAAAAAAAAACTTCCAAAAAGCGACTTCGAGAGATGTAAACCCACATTTCGCCAGTTATGTTTAAGTCCCATGTAATATGGCGCGAGCCTATTGCCATCAACCTGACACAAATCTCGACTCCGTGGCTGCTACTGAGAAATTTCTAATGGAAAAAACCTAATAACACAGCCCGACACGGGAATTGAATAGGAATAAGAATAATTTATTGTTTAAAAATTACAATCCAGGACATTTTTTTTGCTTTTCTCTCTGGGCAGAGCGGTAGGGAGTGTTAGATTTCTACTGACTAAAAACCACCCATGTTCGTTCTTAGCCCTTTGTGTTGAGGCCGCGGTATCTCTTTCGAACAACCCACAGCCCCGACGGGACAGTCCAGGACCTTATACTCAGTAGTCGCGGTTGCGACCAGACTAAAGGTACGAGTTGGTAGCCGACTGCACGCAGCAGCAGCAGATGACGTGTCGCAGCGACACGACTGGTTTCTACGTATTCCTATGAAATTCCCTCCGTAGTTAGCGGCATGAAGCTAGCGACGCGTCGTCGAGCGGCAGACGCACGTGTCGTCCGACCGCAGATCAGTAGGTAGTGCCACGTCGAGCGTGTTTAGAGTTATTGACTAATTGTTATTTGCAGTCGGGTTCGAAATCATGACTGCAGCGACATGACGCAACGACGTGTCGTGACGACATGAAGCGACGACATGTCGTCAGCTGCTGCTGCGTGCAGTCAGCTACCAATTTGTACCTTTACGAAGCAGTAACTAAATACTTGTTCCTTTCTGCCTCTCCAGGTGCATATCAGCGTGGAACGACAACGGGAAGGTGGGCGTCATAGACATGGGCAGTCCAGAGCTGCTACATCGCACTGACTTCTTCCCTGGGCTGGGCTGGTTGCTGAGGAAGGATACCTGGATGAAGCTGGCGCCCAAGTGGCCAACCGCGTGAGTACCAAACTTTTTTTTTTTTGGGGGGTAGGAAACCATCAAATGACTCCTCCCGCTCTCTGGGCAGAGCGGTAGGGAGTGTCAGACTTCTACTGACTAAAAACCACCCATGTTCCTTCTTAGCCCTTTGTGTCGAGGCCGCGGTATCTCTTGCGAACAACCCGCAGCCCGTGAGTACTAACCTGGCATCGTTTCTTCTTTCTGCCTTCGTGGTTTAGGCATTTGCCTAGTAACCCAGTGTTTCGATTCCGACGGGAAGCATTCTTTGCAAAGCTGTTTGCAGTTTGACTAGGACATTGCAGGCTTGAATCACCGGATTGTCTGATAAAAAGGTGATTCTTTGCTTCGGAAGGCACGCGCGTAAAACCCGGTGGTCCCGGCCGCCAAATGGCGGTCGTCAAATCATGTCAAAGGCCCTTATTTTTTTGGAGTGTGCGAAATCATAAATTGACTCCTCCCGCTCTCTGGGCAGAGCGGTAGGGAGTGTCAGACTTCTACTGACTGAAAACCACCCATGTTCCTTCTTAGCCATTTGGTGTCGAGGCCGAGGTATCTCTTTTGAATAACCCCCAGCCCCAACGAGTTATTTCTGACTGCTGCAGTCTTTTCACAGCTATGTGCATATGGTGGGGGCTGTACAAGGTGCACATTTGCATTTTCATCAAAATTATGGAGGTTGACATTTAAGATATAAATAATCAATTTAAATTACGGTATCTGGTCAATAAATTAATATTTAAAAGCTGTTTATTAATTTGTATGAACAAATTAACATTTATTTATGTATACGGCCTTTGCTTCTCCTTCAACCTGATGAAAGCAAAGCGCGAAAAAAAGCTAATTAAATCATTATTTCGTAATTATTAATGTCAAAAATACTTATCATTTTACTTTTTAAAAAGTATATTGAAAAAAGTCGTTTGATACACGTAAACATTTGTTACTGCAATTCTCGACTCCATAACAACCTCAGTTCAGCTCAGTTGTGAATTCCGCTTCGAATGAAATATCAAAGTTTCCCCACTTATATCACAAATTGTATTATTCTTCTTTTCTTTCTTTCTTTTTTTAAGAAAAAACTTTGCCCCACACTAGGAATTTCTCCTGTATCGTGGGTGCGTTTACAAACATGTAGGCCCAGATTCACAGACCACACTTTGACTTTACTAAGTAAAGTATGATTTTTGGAAAGTAAAGAACAGCTTGACAGGACTAAGAAATATATTTTTGCGTGAAAGTAGATCTTTCTATCAAAGTAAAGTCAAAGTGTGGTCTGTGAATCTGGGCCTAAGAAATATATTTTTGCGTGAAAGTAGATCTTTCCATCAAAGTAAAGTCAAAGTAAAGTCAAAGTGTGGTCTTTGAATCTGGGCCTTAAACTCACATACACAACTACCCAGACCCGGAACAACACTATCTGTAGGCCATACAAATATTACTATTATTTCATTATTGTCATTGTCTATTCCAGGTTCTTCGACGATTGGCTTCGTAATCCAGTGAACATTGACGGCAAAGCGTGTATACGACCCGAAATCTCTAGGACATACTCTTTTGGAAAGGTAAATGAGAAATTTTGTTTTAGAAAAGCACAATACGTGGTTGCTGTCGCTTATAATTTATGTCACATAAAATCACGCTTGTAATCTGTGGGACCTATACTAGACCCTCATTTCGCCACTTATGTTACAGTCCCATGTAATAGGGGGCAAGCCTATTGACATCAACCGGGCACGAAATTCTTTACTATAGGTACACAGATGTGAGAGGCACAGGAGACAGAAAAAACCAATCAGAGCAGATGCTCAACACTTTGGAACCTTGTTTTGTTTTTTCTCCTGCTGATATGGAGGGAAGTGGAAATTATGCTTTTTCCGCTATTCTTTTCTGATTAATTTCGTTGCTCTGGGACTTCGTTGAGCTTTATTGAAATTGCACTGTAATTTATTGAAGTTACAGTGGTTTGAGAATAGTGTGGCGGGCTTGGCCCAAAAAAAAAATTCGGGATTATATGCGTGATGATATGTTCTGCCAAGTACAAAACATTTTTTTGTTGCCCAAAATTGCCAAGTCATCTATAGCTTCTAATAGCGAGAACTCGGAGGCGGGTTGTGGGCACACAAACAAATTAATGTTCGACCCATATGCTGAGTGCTTTGCACTGAAATTGTTAATTAGTTTTTATCTTAATGTTCAACAGGTAGGCGTCAGTAAAGGGCTGTTCTTCGACTTACATCTGCGCAACATACAACTCAACATGGATTATGTGGAGTTCACCAAGTTGAACCTCACTTATTTGCTCAAGGTAAGGCCTATCATACTTTTGTTTGTAACTAATTCGGAATTATTTGTTGTTAAGAGGCCAACAGGAGTAAAACGCGAGTTTTATAATGCGTAAAAGTATATGATTCACTGCAGTAAACAAATTCAGAAAAATATATGATATTCTTCAGTATATATGCTAGTGACATAGTGTTGTGAAAACATAATACAACTAACTTTGCTCGATAGAAAAAAATCACGAAGATACCTCTAAAAATTTCTTTCAACGAGTAAAAACCATTCTAAAATACATGTTATCGTTCTGATTTTTTTGCCAAATACTCGTAATTCTACAAGCAACATACTAAAATCATGGTGTTTTACTTTTTTAGTCCAATCAATAGTTTTTTTTTGTAAATCGCAAAATACCACTAATTTCGCACTATTCGGCCGCAGCGAAAGACGTAACAACCGCTTTGTAGTGCAAGCTGATTAGAACTTTATTGTAACAGTATTTCAAACGAAGTTTGAACCACCACAAATAGAGTTGTTAATTTGCTTAATTGATTTGTCGCTAAAGGGCTTCTACTAAGTTAGAAGCTCTTTACAAAAATTGTAGCTCTCGTGGCCGTGAATTTAAGTATAAAAAATAATTTAAAAAAAAACAGTAATTTTGGGTCCATAATATTTGTTGGAAGCAAATTAAAAAACTGTTACATTTACACTTCAAAATGGAGAAATGTCATTAAAATATTTACATTAAAAAATATATATTAAAGCCTGTATATCTGTGAATTAAACCTAAAAAAGTAAGTAGTATAAAACAGTCATGTAATGATGCAACATTTTCCCTCCCACCTTAGGATCATTACGACGATGCCCTATCGCGCACTGTAGAATCCTTACCAGTGATGACACCAGAGGAAGTGCTCAGCGACAGTGACCTGCACGAGACAGCCGTCCGCGTCATGTACAGCACCGCCAAGACTTACCAGCGCGCCGCCAAGAGACTGGGACTTATGGACGACTTTAGGGTAAGTGGACCTCCCGTTGGGGCTGCGTACCGCGGCCTCAACACAAAGGGCTAAGATGAAACATGGGTGGTTTTTAGTCAGTAGAAGTCTGACACTCCCTACCGCTCTGCCCAGAGTGGGAGAGGTTATTTAATGATTTCCCAACCCACCAAAAAAAGTGGACCACATTAACAGTTTCCATACTAGGGTAGTTGACAAAAGAAAACTAATTTTTCTGTCAGATAGATTTCCAAAAAATATGTGACACGTATTTTTTCTTTTTTCATGTAAACAATAAATGAAGACGATACAGTGCTTCGAAAAGTCGCGCGACGTCATAGTTTGGTACATTTATTTACCAGAAAGTGACGATCTTTGATACGTTTTATTTTCGTCAATTTTTATTAATTTAACTAAACAAAAAGCACGTATCCAATATTTTTCGATAATCTAACAGATGGACTAAACAGAATCATATTTTGTTTAGTCAGTCAACTACCCTATTATGTTTACTGGGTATTTACACCCCTAGTAAGGTTGGCAGACTTTTGGGGTTAACCGTAGCGACATCCCGCGATAATGGCGCTTACAACAGCGTCGAAATATCTGAAGTTTAAGACGCAGTCAACGGGGGAACCGTAAAAACGACCTGTTTTTCGTCGCAGAGTTAGCCGTATTGCTACTTATTACAATTCCAAAAAAAATACAGTGTATAGTCAAATGTATAGGTAAAAGACTTATGCAAAAATATTTTCTAAAAGTAATCAAGAACCTCGAAAAAAAAAATCACAAAATCACAAAAAAATCACACGAAAAAACTTTTTCGTCTCGAAATGCTCAATATTTTGAGTGACAACTGTTATTTATTTTTTTACTATCAGAAAGGAAATTTAACCAACTAAAGACATATGTAAAAATATTTTAACATTACAGCGTATTTTTTTTTTTAATAAATTAAATCTGCGAACTATCGTTCATTTTGGCAGTCACGAGCATCAAACGCATCGCCATTTTCAACCTTATTTGTTTAGGCGATGAGTTAAGCGCGCGCTCAAGGTCGCGGGCAGGTGATGTCGCCTTAACGAATAGTAAAGGTCTTCAAATAATACCGAGCTAAGAAGCGGTCTCGGTGTGTATTGGATGATCACCAATCCTTGGAACACGGCAAGCGTTGTGTAACAAAGTAAAAATAAATTAAATACAAAATATTTAAAATATATACTGTTAACTAACTATAATATCTTTGTACTCTCCCACAATGCTGTCCTATTTGACCCTAAGGTTGGCGGGTAGAGAATGCCTTGTGGCATTAAGTCCACCTATGTACCACGTTTGTGCATGAAATTTAAATAAATAAATCCTGTGATTTGTGATCATTTATTTCTAATTTCAATATATTTCTTTCCCCAGAGCGGTGTACCTCGCACAGCATACCGCGGCATAGTAAAATGCTACGTGAATGGTCGTCGAGTATATCTCACGCCGGACTTCGAGTGGACCAAGTACAACCCCACTTGGGGCTAGCGAAGCTGAGCCTTTTGTACCACTCCGCATGTGCAGCTGACAGAGAAAAACTTTTGACGCCAGGGGTACTGTTGGACCCCGGGTCGGGGTCTCTTAGACCCCAGGTTGGGGTCTCTTAGACCCCAGCTTAGTTAAGTGTGGGGTCGCACAGTACCCCATAGTGTAAGTGCTAGCATTTTATATTGAAGTCCAGATATGTAGCCAACAGTGTAACTATAGTGACGGGGTACTGTGGTACCCCATCTGATTTGTAGCCAAAATACTAGTGATAGTGACACAATCACACATAATCGTTATTTGGGGTACTGCAGGACCCCATAGTACAAGTATTAGCATTTTATATCCAAGTTCAAACACACAGTCAAGAAAATAACCGCTTTTATCCCAAGAATCAAAGTCAAACTAAATTATTACACCGCATCGAGCTGTTTATAGTGTGGGGTCCAGCAAGCCCCACGCTATGAACATCTACAATATTGTAATAAAATTATCTGTACAACATAGAGCATTAAATTGATGAAACGACTTGAAAAGTCATTTATTTGAAATATCAATTGAGTTTTAATTGTAAAAATATTGGAACTTTGCTCGCTAAGTCGAAAAGTTGTGAGTGGTGAACCGGAAGACGTTGCGTTGTGCGGCCTTCCACTAGGTGGACCTGCACCTGGTCAAGGTTGTGGGGATACGTTGGGTGAGAGACGCACGGGAGCAGATGTGGCGACGCCTGGGGGAGGCCTATGTCCAGCAGTGGACGTCTTTCAGCTGAAATGCTAAATGAATGATAGTGTAAAAATAAAATACAAAAAATTATCTCGGTAACGAATTAATGAAATCTCTTAGTTTCTGGAAGCCCAATCATGTTTCAAAGCTGGCCCCTTATTCACAAACACTTCGATTACGGAAAGTCATATGTCTATCTCGCTCACTTTCATAATGCCAAAAAAAAAGATAGAAATACGATTTGTCGAATCGAAATCGAATCGAAACATCTATACTAATATTATAAAGCTGTAGAGTTTGTTTGTTTGAACGCGCTAATCTCAGGAACTACTGGTTGGAATTGAAAAAATATTTTTGTGTTAGATAGTCCATTTATCAAGAAAGGTTATAGGCTATATAACATCACGCTACGACCAATAGGAGCGAAGCATAAATGAAAAATAATTGCAAATACGGGATTATTCCTTGAACCACTCTCTCTCTGTGACGCAGACGAAGTTGCGCGGGTCTGCTAGTTTGTGAATATGGGGGCTGGTGTCAAATCTTGGTGTACGAGACAAGAATTGGGTTAACAGAAACAGTGTATCGTAATATTAATTAATTTAAATTAAAAAACATGGTTTGAATGGCTGTCTTGTCACTATAGTGCTAGATAAAATATTATTGTAAATAAATTCGAGTTTGTTCTCGAGTCTTTTCGAATATTTACACTATACTAGGTTTAATTGACGAGCGGACTTTACTACCGAGGTTAGTTCAGTTCTAAAAGCTTAGTTTCGTTGAACAGTCAACAGAGATTTTGCACCATAAGGCATTTCATACAAATTTTGTCCTTATTTTTCGAAATTACTGAACAGATTTTAATGAAACTTCACACACCTAAGCAAGATACATAGGTCTAATAAGTTAGTAGAAAACATTTTCGAAAATTTGTCTTTCAGTTAAATTAGGCCGATTTTTAATTAATTTTCCATACAAAGACACCTATATTTCTATTTTTTTAGCCTGCTCTGTCCCACTGCTGGGCAAAGGCCTCCCTCAATTCCTTCCAAGAGCTGTTTTTATATAAATACTAGCTTTTGCCAGCGGCTTCGCCCGCGTGAAACTGACGATTTTCCATACAAACTTTTTTCTCATATTTAACTCCCTTATTGGTTGAATTTCGAAAAATCCTTCCTTATTACTTGTCCACATTATTAAGGGAACCTCTGTGCAAAATTTCAGCTTTCTAGGTTCAAAGGTTTGGGCTGGGCGTTGATGAGTCAGTCAGTCGGTCAGGACCTCTCTTTTTATTTATAAATTAAAAATAAATTATAAGACTTTTCGAAAAAGTGTTCTACTACCTACCTTTTTAGTAAGGTGTGTGAAGTTTCATTAATTGCTTCAGTACCTAATTTGAAAAATAAGAACTTGAAATTGGTATGAAATACCGTACGACGTAAAAGCTCTTAAACTGCACATCAATGGTAACCATTTGACATTCACGACGCCTTTATGTTGTAGCTCTAAAGGCGACTTTCGTAGAGCAAATGTTACCATTGAAGAAGTTTAAAAATACCTAAAAAAGAATTTAACTGTAAAACGAAGTTAAGCTTATTGCTCATGCGTACTAAATAGCATTACATTGAAGCCACATTTTTGTTGTATTATTTTAAATGTCCGCATAATAAATAAATTAATATTTACACAACCACATAATATTAATAAATAAGTCAATATTTATGTAATTTGCGACTTATATTATTTCAACCATTTACCGCCTTACTACAAAAGGTAATTAAACCTGGTTTACCTTAGACTTGGTTTATCTCGCATGACGTCTCACTTCAAAAATATTCAAAAGAAAGTGACAGCATGCGAGATAAACCAAGTCTAAGGTAAACCAGGTTTAATTACCTTTTGTAGTAAGGCGGCTAATGTTTAACAAAAACATATTAAAATTTATTCGTTACTATTTTTAACCGACTTCAAAAAGAAGGAAGTTATCAATTAGTCGGGATCTTTTTTTTCGACCTCAATTCTTTGTATTTTTTTCTATCAAAACTACTAACTTTTCTACGAAAAATGGCGGCTTCAACGAATGCTATGAAAGCAATATGATAATGCCAACTTTAATATATGAAGTCAAGTCGACTAAAATAAGTTATTTTAGTAACTTAAACTATAAAAGTTACTACATCAAGTGATTCTAGATAATTTTGTAAATATTATGGAATAATTTAGCTTAAGGTACTTTGGTGATTCACTATATTGTAATATTACAGTGGTAGAGTAATAACAACCGCTCGGGTCGACCTTCAGGTTAAGCCGTACTTGCCTAGGTTTGCCCGTGGATGGGTCAAACTGCTCACGCATTTTGTTTCTCTGCGTAGTAATAATATTATATAGTGCATTGCCAAAGCAAGTATATTTAATATTTACTGACATATGACGTTACAAATATAGGTTATAAATAAGTTACTTTTCAATTTAACGAAAGATCTTCCATTAATTTAAATATTTCTTTGTTTCTCATAGTTTTTTAAAAGAAATGTAATTTTTTGTTTTATTATATTTTTTCACTTCGAATTTTTGTTCACGATGTTTTTCTTCGTCTTTGACGGCAGTGGTGATGAAATATCGTCGAACCCCGGCGCCCGCCAGGGTTCGAACCCACGACTCACTGGTCGTAAGTCGAGGCTGCCACCACTGGGCCACCGCTGCTCTCCGAGTTTCCCAGTAGCTAGTAACGCCAAGTAAAATTGGGAGATCTAACGACGCGGATGTCGAAGTTGGGACATGGTTTTTAGAAAGATGACCACATTTCTGTTACATTATACTATTATATTATTTTAGGTCATAAAATATAGTTGTATCTATTATTTCGAATTAGAATAATTTCTCGCTCATCTTTTCTTATTTATTTTTTGACTCAACATAGTGCAATAAATTATCATTGTAATTAAATTATTAATGATCATAATATACACACAATCTCTAATAATATCAGCAAAAATATTCACCATATTTTATAATAATTCCATTTCATGTAGCTTAAATCGATGATTGTATGTTAAAGGTTTGGCCACACTAAGGCGAATCCCGGAAAAGACGCGAGATGCAACTGTGTTCTTGCTTTGATTACAAAACTTTTTATGAAAAAAGCACCTACTTCAAAAAACACCATAAAACAAATTCTAAAATAACTTACTTGTAGAAGTCGGTGGCAAAAAACCACACAAAAACACATAACCCTCCTTTTCGTCTTCGCAACAATCGGGTAAATAGTCAATGAAAATAAAGTTATTTTAGTGTTTTTTGAAATCTGGTTCTTTTTTTTTACAAAAAGCTTTTTGTAATTATTAGTAAGTCACGTCACTATTTGCGCCAGTTTGAACATAAGAGGTGTACGTTTACGCGGGAGTAAATTCCGTCCCGCATTCGAGTTTATGAGTGCCATTGTTCCCTTTAAACGCATTGTAAACGGGGCAATTGTACTTCTATTCCCATTTGCCCCAACAAGTAAAAGGGCAGATGGGAGCAAGTCCCGCCGGGATTCGCATCAGTATGGTCAGAGCTTTATCCTGAATATTTCGACATTATTTTTGAATGATTATTGTTTGTATCCAGTTCACAAAAAGTTTCTCATCAAACAACATTTAAACATACTGAATACCATATAAGACTGTGATCTGCATTGTATTATATTATTGTGCATGTATATAGCCCAAGTTATGTATTTATAACTTAATATATTAAATGGTTTTGTTTATTTTGTGTTGTTTTTGTTTTTCCATATTGTGATGAGCCCAAAATGGCGAAATCTGGGTGTAATTAATATTACGACTCTGCCTAACCTTTCACGGATAACAGGTGTGATGTTATTGTTATGTGATCCCAAAGGCTGCGGGCAAATGCGGCTTCCAAGCAATTTTGCAGTATAACATGGCCTCGTTTTGTACCGTTGTATACACACCCGTTCTCAAGTCACTTTATTTTTCGACAACTATTACGGAAATGGGTTCACCCATTTCCGTAATAGTTTGAAATAAGGATTCCTTGGGCACTTGAGAATAGGGTTCACCCATTTCCGTAATAGTTTGAAATAAGGATTCCTTGGGCACTTGAGAATATTGAGGCCCTTGTTCGCTACGCTCGTTCCCAGACTGACTACCCTGACTTTCCTCAATTGATACTTGTATCCGTATAGTTCTACTGTTCAGTTCAACTAGTAGGACTAAACGGAGAAAAAAATCCATTTAGTTCTACTATCTGCTGTATGAACTTTAATTGAACTAAACGGACAAAAAAGTTCTTTTAGTACTACTAATTTCCATTGTATTAGAACTATACGGATACAATGGGTTGTACTACGGAGAAGTAAATTTACCCATGGTTCACTACCTCCTCTTTTAACCAAAATTATAATACGACCGTCTCGCGACAGTATCCTTTATGGGCGGCATGGGCACCGGGCCGTAGGCCGACGAAGGAGGCCGGCGGAGGCCCGGCACTTCGGGGACAGAAGACAATAGTGTTATGTAATATGCGAGCGAAGCGAGCGCGCGTCATGGAGTACAACATGCGTTGCATGTATGTTTGTTTTACACGATCATCCTATCCCCGTGGTTCAACCAGTTGGACATAATTCCGGAAATTAGTAGTACTAAAAGAACTTTTTTGTCCGTTTAGTTCAATTAAAATTCATACAGCAGATAGTAGAACTAAATGGATTTTTTTCTCCGTTTAGTCCTACTAGTTGAACTGAACAGTAGAACTATACGGATACAATGCAATTGATAGGCTATTCTATGTAAGTATGTCGACAAAATTACTCCTTGCATGAACCGACACAAATAAAGTCAAAACCTAAAACAAGCTTTTTCCGGGAAACTGAAGATGATCCCGAAAAAAACCTGTCGGCGCCCATGACAGTTTTGTGTAAGTCAACTTGTATTTTTCAGAAGTTTCCTAAAATAGTGTTCAAAACCTCATCGACCCTCGAACTGCCTTTATCAGGGTAACCAGGCAATGCAATGTGTGATAACCCTCTCCCCCAATCGTAGGCTGGGACCGCACCTGGCCTATCCCAGGCTTACTACAAGTTTCAAATTCGCTTCGCTCATACCGTCGGTTGTAGGTACCTTCTAGACTCAGAGTACCTCTTGATCAAGCGCCACGCGATATAATTTTCTACGGGCCCGCGCTTGCTTATGTAATCCGCCACTGCCCTTGTAGGATGCAAAAGTGAGCTCGAAAATAATTGTAGTATCGACTCGGTCGGTTGGTAACGGCCTACTTAGTTTTTATATCCCCGAAAAGATGGAACTTTTGAACTCTATCAATATGTAACGAAAAGTGAAAGTTTATCGTTTGAGGGTTATCGGCTTTCTAGCAGACAAAATGGCTGTGTTAGTTCAGATTGTTGCCGCTAAAAGAATGACCATTATTAGCAAGACATCGGCATCGGCCTAACTTGTCTAACGCAGACAACCGCGCCTAAGAAGAATAGCTGAATAGCAAGTAGGTACCTACCTAGCAGTAGTAGCAGTAAGGATTAGTGGATTACAGGTACTTAGATACTTTTGATGTCTCTGACTAGTGCAGTTTTGGTCGAGTAAATAAGGCACCTATCAACTAGGTAACGTTATTTACATAATGGACGAAACAGTAGATACGTAGGTACTAGTAGGTACCTAGTTGTTTTCCTATTTTAAATTCTGGTGGAATGGGTTGGAACACTTGGAACTACTTACGTAAAATGGAACGTAACGAACGTGAACACTCATCAATTATTATTTCCGATATCAAATAATTTCGTCATTGTGTTTTCCTCAATAACTGTTTATATTATATTTCTATCTCTTTCTTTTACATCAAAATATGTATGTAACAGAAAGCGATGGCAAATATGTATGAATACATCCTCCTAATCTATTTTCCACGTTGGAGTTTTATCTTTTCGGAGTACCTTTAAACAAATAAGATGTGATTATCGGATAGAACGTATTGATATTAAGGACCGACCGAAGGTTCGGTTTCGGTTTCGGTTTCGGCTAGTTTCGGCCAAAAAACCTAGTTTCGGCCATAGTTTCGGTTTCGGCCAATAATTGGCCGAACCTTTCGGCCCCGCCGAAACAAGGTTTAAGTGAATTGTCGCACATCATTCAGCTAACTTCGAGTACCAGTTGAGTTCGCTAGCCGGCGCGATCGTGATGATTTGAGGTTGTGTGATTTTTCTTGCGCAAAAATTAGGTATTTATCTTTACTTATGATTAATGATGATGTATTTTTATGGCATTCATTAGGGTCTTGTGCTACAGTGTAAAATAAATAGGTTGTAAGTAGGTGTGTATATAAAATAATTCATTGGATATTTTACTTGGTTCTGTTGAGTTATTCCCTAGAACTTATAAAATAAGAATTTATGTAGAAATTAATTCAACACTTAAAATATACCTGTGATGTTTGATTCAAACATTACATATATTTGTTGATGGATTAAATTTTGTACCCGTATTCGAACCGCCCCGTAGTTCCGATACACAACTATCTCCGGTGATTTAGGCGCTTTGCACATGGAGCAACTTAAGTTGAGGCAACTTAAGCAACTTAAAAAGTTTCCTGTAACTAGTTGATAGTTGCTACAAGGTTTACGGTTGCAGCAATTTTATGGCAATCTGTGAGCAACTTTCATAACAGAGTTGCTCAATCTACGCAGCGAACATATTAATGGTTGTTACTCAAATAATAAGATTATAGTTGTTCTAAATAGTTCCGAGCGATGCGACACAGGTGTTGCCTGTAATAAATTCACTAACTCGTCTCACGTCTGGCAACCCTGGTCGGCTGTATCCGCCATGATTATCTATCATTTTTCTGTGACAACATTGTACCTGTGTAAAAACTAACTAAAAGTAATTAAAACTCATGTCAAGAGAGATTCGGCATTTTATTGAAGATCAAAAGACAATAGTTCAGTGCTTGTGGCACACTTAAAGTATTTATGGGGCATGCGGTGCTAAGTGCTAACCTATAATAAATTGTTTCACTAACCTTACATACTTTATACATACTTTAAATATTATCAGTGTAAACAATTGTTGGTTGGCCAATAAAGGAAAATAAAAATAAAAAATAAACAGCGTACAGTGTGTACTTCGATGAATATCGAAAAATCACCAATTGCTCTACTTTTATTACGTCGTCGCCGTCTACGGTAACTTTAAAAATCGGTATTATATTTAACAGTTGCTAGTTGCGGCAATTAGCAACTAACTCAGTCATTGATTGCAGCAACTGAAAACTGTTGACGATGGCCGGAACTCGAAACTCGAGTTGCTGTGTGTGCGCAATCCAATTGAAATATATGTAAACAGCTAGTGGCAGTTGCTGCAATAGTTGCTCTATGTGCAAAGCGCCTCAAACCTTAACTAATTAATATAATTTAAAAATTTCGTAATGAAAATTATTTCTTAAAACACCATCTTTGAAAATGATATGATGTACTTTTTTGTTAAATAAACCAATAGATTCTTTTTACAAAAAGTTTCATCTTATATTTTCTATGTCGCATTTATTCCCTTTAGTATGCGAGGTGCTTAATTTTTTTTTTTTGGAAATTATTAATTTTACAAATATGTACATAAGGAGCTATTTTTGTTACCTAATTACCTACTTTAATTGTTGCATTTTTACACGTGTTAATTGTGTATATATGCGTACAACTACAATAGATTTTATATTCCATAAATATTTAATAAAGTTTCGGTTTCGGTTACGGTTTCGGCCGAAACTGGGACCAAGGCCGAAGGTTCGTTTACGGTTTCGGTTTCGGCTGAAAATCGTGTTTCGGTCGGACACTAATTGATATTAGACAGTAGTAATACGTACCTACCAATTAATTATTTTAAATTAAAAATGGCGACTGTGGCGGCTCAGAAAAGACCTAGTTTTGCTGAATTTAACGGCGGGAAGGAACCAGCACAGTTTATATTTGAAGACGAAGAGGTAATTTGTTTAGATACATACAAACGTAAATTAGTTTCTGTCATTACTAATATTAGCTAATTGATATGTCAATATTGTAAACAAAAATATCCACCTATTTTTGTTAGTAACCCTGTTTACTCATTTACTGCAAATCATCGTGGTTTTTTGCTTCTAAATTCCATAGACAGAATTTATTTTCCTTATTCCTTTTTTGGCTTTCTTTTTGACCTTTCAATTTCTCATACCTACTTATATTTTTTCTATGTTCTTTTCCAGTGTGTTGTATTCGACGAAACACGAAACAAGCAGGCCCCCGTGCATTTTCTAGTGGTACCCAAGAAAACCATACCGTCTCTAATAGAGTCGTCGGAGGCTGATGAATTACTATTAGGTTAGTAGAATTTACAATCGTCATCGTCTCATATGCATATCATAATAATAGCGTGGGCATAGTAGGTACGGTCAGCAACAGAAGTAGCTTGACATTTCGAAATTTTAATGATAATTATGTAGGTACCTAAATGTACTTATATGTTTTAAATATTCCTTACTTTTCAATAACAAGTTATTATTAAAAATCGTACTATGAATCTTTGAGTAGGTAGTGTTAATCTACTTCTGATGCCGACTGTACATACACAAGCTCACGCCGTTTTTGCATGAGGGTAGGCAGAAACTATATATTGCAAACTGCTACGATGCTCTTTTTGCTTCGTTTACGAACGTTCATAACTAACTGTTGTATACTGTTGTGTCATGTCTTTTCTGAAGAACATCCCATGAAATAATCCCTTGAATTCTGCACATGCATCCATAGGTAAATGGGTGGTACCTACATGTTGCACAGTGCCAAAACTATAGTCCTAATGACTCATTCAATAATCGTATTCTTAAGCAAAGATAACCTCAATAAAATCAAAATAAACATCTGATAAAAAAAACAATAATCACTATGACTTAGTATTATATTTGTTCAAAAGATAAAACATTTAAATAATTATATACTTAACAAAGGACGCGCGTAAATTCGCAAGGTTACGCAAAATGGCCTCGGATGAGTCGAGGTGAATCATTTTGTACTCGCACAAGGTCGAGGTCGTTTCTCATGGTTCTAACCTTGGCCTTCTGCGAGGTCTTGTACACGGCCACAGCCTTGTGTTTCAATGCTACGAGATGTTCCATTTCAGTCGAGGCGAAGTGATGTGACATTTTACGTCACAATGTGACGTATCAGTAGACGTCTCACGTCACTGTCACTAAAGAATTATTGTTAAAGTAAAGGTAGCCCGCGAAATTCGAATACTATTATAGTTCTTCCTTGAATGCCTTTTTCATCAAATTAATTATAATAATAAATGAATGAGAGGGTTGTGTTGGTAACTTTAATCATTATTACTCTGTAAAGTCACATTTGTTACGGTAGCGTCGCTAATCCTATTTTATGTAACATACAACCTGATAAGCTGACACCGACCGGCTAATTGTAAAAATGTAAGAAAATTCGAATTTCGCGGGCTACCTTGTCGGATTCACTTCAAAGATGGGCAGCTATAAGTAAATAGTTACTCGTTAAAATTCATTCAACTAGTAATAAGTTAACATTCTAAATAGGTAATATATTGTTAAGCTCTAATCATTCTAAATAAAATATGGTTATGGACTATGGTTAACTTTTGGTCAGCAACCTAAATGATTCCTGTCCATAATAAATTGCCTGGCAGCCTGGTATTGTTGATTTCGAAATACTGAATCATTCAATTACAATTATTGTAATTTTTGTGCCACATCATCATGATCGATGCCTATTAGTTGCCCTTATCTCACTTACTATAATCCTGCGAAATAACCACTCATTTTAGTTTAAAATACTTCATTCTTTACTAATCTGACTAATGCCAAGAATTTTAACAATTTTCAATTTTAACCGAATGACTAAAAATAGTATTTTATAATTTATAAAATCAAATACAGGTCACCTGCTGATCGTCGCGCGCCGCATCGCCAAACAGAAAGGCATAGACAAAACAGGATTCAGAGTTGTAATGAATGAAGGACCTCATTCGTGCCAAGAAGTAAACCAGTTTTATGTTCAAATTCTTGGCGGAAGGCAGATGTGGTGGCCATTTTCGTAGGAAATAAAGTTAATATAACACTTGATGTTTCATTACAGGGTAGGTAAACCACGATTAGTTTGCTTGAAAAGGGATTTTAAATAGCTTTGATTCCTTACTATAGGTACCTTACATAAAGCACACAGTAGACCGTAATTTCTGTAGGAGCAACCTTTTTGATTGAACTAGGTACTAATAGACTATATTTTTGGTATCGGAATTGCTGTGGGGAAGTAAACTCTTGCACAACTTAGACTTGCACTCAAAAAACTCCGTGGCAGCACCATCATCATTATTGGTCGCTTTGTTCCATCTGATTCGAAGTACAGAGCTTCTCTCTTTCCCTTTGAGCACTTTTTGAGACACACGTACCAGAGAAACGTGGCACAAAATGTAGAAGACCTCAAGTACTCTACAGTGGCCGAAATACGCAACGGTTTGGGTCAGTCTGTTAGTCCAGATCCAGTATTTTACGATTATCATTTATTTTATTTCAGGTCACATGCTGCTGGTAGCGAAACAGCTAGCCATAGAAAGGGGTTTAGACCGGACTGGCTATCATGTGATGGTTGATGAAGAGCATCATACTAAACGTCTCAGGGCTTTTCATGTCTTCGGAAGAGCGCTGCATCATATGCTGTGGCCTGTTGGGCCAGGATGTAGACTGTAAGCAGAATATTAGATAAAAAAACTCAGAATGCAGCTAAAAAATAAGTTTACAATACTTTATAATAATAATACCTACGTAAGAAAATATATTTTAGTGTAATACCTAATAATAAATAAGTAACTTTATAAATATTTTGTTTTATTTTTTTTTTCACTACGTAAAAAGAAACGCTTACGTCAAAAAAATGACGTTGACGTTTGCGGTGAAAATTTTACCGATTACGATTTTATTTATATTCTATATTCATAAAAAAATGGCTGGCGGTGAAGTAGATTTAGCACAATCGGCCGCTCCGGCAGCCGATACAATATTTGGAAAGATATTGAGGAAGGAAATACCTGCAAAGATCGTCTACGAAGACGAACAGGTAAGTAAGTCTTTCAGTATTTATTAGACCGGTTTGATAGAATAAAAAAAAGCAAGAGACCGGCCTGCTGACATTTGCAATCTCAGCTGTTGGAAAATTCGCGAAACTAATGCAAACTACTGTCTTTTGTCTAAAACCTGGTTCATTAATTTATACCTACTTAAACATTATTCATGACTATCTAAACAAAAAATGTTAGGTTATACTTTGTCAAAATATTGTCTTCTAAATTTTAGTGTATCGCGTTCCACGATGTGAATCCGCAAGCCCCGACTCATATCCTGGTGATCCCGAGAAAGCCTATCACCCAGCTGTCAACGTCTGAAGATGGTGATGAACAACTCCTTGGTAATTATTATTGCAACCTCTTGTTCAACTCAATGTCTATATTTTTAATAAATATAGCAATATATCTTAGAAATGTGATGGAATTGTATTGTAAATAATGCTTATGGATGAATAGAACATGCAGGCCCAGTGCGGGTTGGTAGATGTCACATGTCTTGGTAGAACCAAATATTCCAAGACACGATGGATTCCTTTACCATTTTGAGATATGTTGTAATGAAATACAGTGAAACCTGGTTAAGTGAGACCTCCAAGGGACCTGAAAATTGTCTCACGTAGAGAGGTATTCCACTTACTCAGTGTCTCAGTTACTCAAATCTGTCGCATGGGTCCTAAGCATGAGTTCCAGTTATAGAGGTTTCTCACTTATCCGGGTCCCAGTTAACCAAGTTTCACTGTAAATTACACAAAGTAATGCTCCTGCCTGGGTACAAACCCATGACTTACTGCTTGTAAGTTGGGGCTGCCACCACTGGGCCACAACTGCCCGTTTGTTATAACTGCAGCCATATTTTATTGCAGTATGTCTTGATGATAATCTCTATTAGGACTCAGACAGAACACCTCTCAATCAAGCTTCATTGGTTCTTCATTATAATTCCAGGACATTTGCTGGTCACTGCTCGGAAAGTAGCCCATCAGGAGGGTCTGGACAAGTCTGGCTTCCGCCTGGTCATCAATGACGGCAAGAACGGAGCACAAAGTGTCTACCACCTGCATATCCACATTCTAGGAGGCCGCCAAATGCAATGGCCCCCTGGCTAAGTGTGGAAGTGGCTTTATTCAGATATTGTCTGAATAAAACTAGTTTTTTTTGCTCTATGGCTTAGTTTTTTTTCATGCTGCATTTCTAAACTTATGTTTTGTAATTTTAAAAGCGATATTATAAATTGATTATAATATGGTTACAAGATTCGGTTTGTTTTATTTTGTTAATAGTGATAATATGATAAGATAATGAATGAACTACTACCTAACATGTAAAACTAGCTTTTACTTGCGGCTCTGCCCGGATATTGTGGCCCGGGCGGCTTTTGGTTATCGCGCATCGGTTGCAAAGTAGTCTATGTACTTTCCCAAGCTCTACTAGTCTATCTGAGTACAAAATTTAATCAAAATCGATTCAGTAGTTTAGGCGTCAAAGCGTAATGCTGACACTTGACTTGGCGTATTTGGCCAAATATTTGTGGCATCTTAGGAATGCAAAATAACCGTAAGTTGAATGCATTAAGGTTAATTTTTGTACTCGTGAATATCGCAAATATTTATTTTTTACAAATACGCTAAGTGTAGTGCCACCATACAGGCAGGCAGACAGTTTCCTTCGCATTTAAAATCTTAGTAGGGAAGTGGGTATTATGCGAAAATAAAACTAACCCCTGAGTGAGCCCCAGGGCCCCCAAGCCACATAGTAAGTATCGGTAATACTTAATAGTGTTTTGTGTGCACGTACTCAATAGGTAAAAGAGAAAACAAGAGTAAATGAATTAATGAATGAATAGGTACCTACATTATTTTTGCGTAATTTTTTGAGCCCATAATATATTTGTAAAAAAAAAAATACTAAGTATAAAATACTGGGTTATGCTGAGGCTCGGGCCGCATAAAAAGGGCAAACGGGCCGCACGTTGAGTATGGCTGGTCTAGATCGTCTCGCCACCGCGAGACCGACCTCGGCGGCCATCAGGCCAACTATCGTGTGGAGACTTGCCCAGCGATCATAGTGCATGGGGCTGACATGATCCTCCTAAACCATTTTTTTCGGCCTAACAGCCTTCTTGCCAACGTCCACTATGCCAATTTTGTGGAACGCAGCGTGGTGTTTCGAACCCTGTCTTGTCTACTTGTCTTTTGACTCGTGATGCTGCGTTTTATTCACCCTAGATTTAGTGTCGGTGACCAGGGCCTGCAGTCTCTACACTAATAACAGCGCTACGAATGTCGCTGAGCCGTATCGATGTCAAATTTCGTTAATAGATTTTCGGCTTTATTTCAACGGCATAAGGTTGAAAATCTATTAAAGAATTTTCGATTTTACGACATTCGTAGCGCTGTTATTAGTGTAGAGACTGCAGGCCCAGCAGCAAAAGCTGATTCGATAAGTCGTATCAATGTCCATGTGTGTTTAGGTAGGTACAAATCCTTCAGGGTACCCCGCGAAATTCCAATTTTCTTACGTTTTCTGCAATTTGCTGGTCAGTGTCAGGTTTCACCAAATTTTCGCAATTTTGAGTTTGGTTTAGCAATTTAATTGAAAATCTAGAAAATTGACAAATTGTAATAGTAGCTTGACGTGCGTCTGTGCCTTAACTTACCTAGATCAGCTAGACTTTTTTTACCGTCATATTATGTTAGGAACAATATTTCACGTTTTTAGTCCTATTTGATGGCAAGATAAATAAAAACACAAAATCAGAGATAAAAATCATTTATTCACTCACAAATAAGACTGAAATGGACTTTGTCGATACAAAACGCAAAGTCAGATTCTTTTAACTAGTACAAAACTTATCGATTTTCACGATAAAAAATATAATCACATTTTTTTTCGGTCTTCGACAGTCTGTCCTATTTGATGGCAAGATGTAAAATATCGAAGAATGAATTTAAAAAAAATGAGAACCTTAAAAGTATAACAGACCCCTCTTTTTTAGTCAGGGGTTAAAATATTCCAAAAAAAAAAATAAAGAAAATAACTACACCCCCACTCTTTTAGTCGCGGGTTAAAATCTATCACAAAAAAAAGGAACTTATAACTATAACATTCCCCCTCTGTTTTGGTCGGGGGTTAAAATCTTTCACAAAATTCACTCCCAAATAGGACTAAAATTAACTTAATCAATACCCGCGAAGTCCGATTTCTTATAAACTTAAACTTATTAATTTTCACGATAATAAAATATAGGTAATCAAAATTTTTTTCTGTCTTCGACAATCTGTCCTATTTGGTGGCAAGGTATAGAACAAGATACCTCCCTTGGCAGTCGGGTAAAAACACAAAATCTTAATTTAAAAAATAAATAAGAAACTGTTAACTACATAAAACACCCCTCCTCTTATTTGGTAGGGGGTTAAAATCTTACACAAAACTTATTCACTGCCATAATTGAAATTAACTTTGTCGATACCAACAAATAATGCAAAGTCCGATTCTTGTTGTAGAACTAAAAAAACAGACTGAACAAACTGAGAAGCAACAAACAAGCACAATTATTTTGTGCTTGTTTTAACAAAACTTGGAAGCAGGCGGGGTTCATTTTTTTGCTTCTCAGTTTTTTCAGTCGGGTTTTTTAGTGTTTTAAATACTTTTTTAATGAAATAATGGTGCCGATTCTCTTGTCACAAATTTCTCTAAACTAGACTAAAAATCATTAAAATTTAGTTTAATCCTGTCAAACGACGTTATCCATTCTGAAATTGACTAAAGTGACATAGCTTAACTAAATTATAGTCTGACAGCACTAAGTTATTCAATTTAGTGAAAATGGCAATTTTGCTATTCTGAAATTGACGTTTTTCACCTAAAATTATGATTGTCAAACTAAATCAGACCATTTTTAATCGCGATTAAAAAGGTGTGGAATAAAATTAGTTGACATAAACTAAAATTTACAAAGCATATTTCTCTATTATTTTTCGAAAGTTTGGATGACTTTGAGTTAATTATGGAAGCTTATGTGATTGCCGCTGTTGGCGATGCGGCAGAAAGGTAAGTTTAGTGTTATTTTATTATGATACAATACAAAATGCATTCGTGAAAACTTACAAAGGATTTGTACTGAACATCTAATGTACTTGCTACATTATTAGTTGGAAAAGAAGTGGATAAATGCACTTCTCATAATCATAGCCACTTCCAGGCTCTGAGTATTATCTAATAGACACTTTCAAGAAAGAATTCATTTGGAAAGATTGCGAGACCAATCCAACCAATTCCAAATGGCAGAGGAGAAATTTAAAAAACTCTTTAGACTCCCTAGAGCGGGAGCACTTTATTTGGTGGATATGCTAAGGAATCCTCGGTTAGATGAAGGTTTTATCCCCAAACACCGAAAGGTTAGAACAGTTTTGTGCAGTAATTCACTTGCATATACAAGTTTTTAAGAATTTATAGTTTAGTCGAGTGGTATCTCACTTTTATTATATTTATGGGTGATCTAAACCTAGTCATTACATAATTGAGATCTTTCAGTCGAAAACCGCACGCCCCTCCACTAAAATTTCTTTACAAACATTTGAACGACCCACTGACCGAAAAGCAGTGGCGCAACATGCATTTTTAGAATGAAAAATTTCTACCTACCTACCTGTATGATAATAGAACTCATTTGCAGATTCTAGCTGCACTAAATCTGTTTGCTCAAGGCAGTTATCAAACAGCTGTTGGGCAAGACAACTTACTTGACAACAACTTACAAGACAACTTAATTCTTCTGAAATCTAAATAAGTGTATCTTTGCAGACGAAGAAGATATCGATGGCAACGAGGATAACAAGCAGAATGCTATTGTGGAGGATCAGGATGCTATTGTAGAGGATCCTGGCGCAGACTTCCTTGCTGAAGCAAGGGAAATTCGGCAATTACTTGTCAATAATTTTAATTAAATTAAACATTTTATTTCTTTATTATTAAAATTTTAATTTTCTTATCACCTTATTTATTAATTAACCTATCTAAGAGTGGCGATTAGGTTTCTATCACAAATTGAAACCGCATATTCAGTTCATGTTTTGTATAAAAAAATAATTAACAAAATACAATAATCAACAAAATATGCCAAATATTTGCCTCTTCTCTACAGAGAAGGCACGAGCACTGATCACCATGCATGCTCAAGACGGGTTGGCGATTTCAGACTTATTAGGTATATTATAATAATTATAGTCCAGATTTCCTCACGATGTTTTCCTTCCGACCTTCATTGAAATAAAAATGAGTAAATAAAAGAAAAATGTTCGTACATATTTTTTATTAATGTTATGTTTTAACTTTTGTACCACTGTATGCCCATTTTCTCTTGCCCGTTTTATAAAAGAATTGAATTTTTTGTCGAATTGCACTTATTTATGTTGAAGTCATCCATTTCTTTCTTAGGACGGCCTGATCTGTGTTTGCCTTCATCTACAATACGCCTCACTGTACTCTCAGATTTTCCTGAAAGAAAGATTTAAAAAAAGATGTAGTATCTAATGGAAAATACATAGCACTATTTTTATTTCAAACATGTTAAAACTTATTCATATTTAAAATCATCGGTAAATTTGATTACCCAAAAGTATCAAAACTTAGCTACTTACATTTGCAATCTAACCTATAAATGCGCAATGTAAACAATGCTTATTTTAGTCACAAAATCGTATATTTAGTAAATTTGTGACTTCTGGTAGATAAAAAACAAACAATAACACGATTACATACCTGTCATAGCTGCTGTTCGAGTATAAATATCCAAATTTGATAAAATTTGTCCAGCTTGGTGTTCTAACAAACATCGCAAGTCACATTGCTGATATACTTTGAAATAATTTCCCGAGCTCCACTCCTACCTATTTGTTTTCCTCATATTTAACACGTTTCTTCGAAGTTTTGTCGACGTAGATTTGAAAAACATTTAAAAATGCAAAAGGTATCAAGATAAAATAATAACAAGTTGATGACAGACAGCCGATGACATTTGATGTACTATGATTTAGTGTTACCCTACTTTTGAATAATCCATGGTATAATAATATAAATAATCTTAGTTCCTCACATGAAGAAATAGATAAATATGGAGGCCACACTTAGAACAAAAGTTTGAGTCAAATACCTACGATTCTCTATCTCACTCTCTGTGGGCTTACCTCTCTTTCTAAGGTGGACGATAGTATTGCTATCTCGTTATTAAAATCTCCTTATTCATTTTTAAAAAGAGTCACCACACAAATGTAATCAGAAGTTAAATACTGTCAAATAGTGTGCTAATAAATAAAAAGCTAAACTAAAATTACTGAAATTAAAATTCTAAAATAGTATGTCACGAATGCTTGACAAGGTTGGCGAATCAGTGAATTATTTTCCCATTTCCTAAGGATGTGGTAATGTGGCAACATTGGCCCCACATGTCAACATAAATCGTACCAATATGGCGGTTGTTTACTTTGCGGTTCACAGTTTCGTTTGAGATATTTGCCTGTAATCAAAGTTATAATTGAGAAAATGGTGCAAACTTGTGTAGTGCGTGGTTGTGGTAGTACGTGGTGTCCAGCAGGGCTATTGTCTATCTTTTCAAAAGTCAGTGAATAACAAGCACCAGTTGTCCACAGAACTTTGGTGTTAACTGCTAATGTCATAAAATTGGTATTGCGTATCTCATTGTGTGGATAACACGTGACAGTGATTATAGGGTGACTAACATCCCAGCAATTGACACCTCTATTTTTTATCGACTATTATACGGCCAAGTTAAGCAGGTACTGCTTGAACGTTACAATACTTGATTGAGGATATATTTTAGATTTAGCCTCTTTATGGCACCTGACATGTCAAATGGTTATTGTCAAAGAGATTTAAAAGTAATATTTGAATGTCATTTTTGTTGTCAGCCAGTAAGAAATTGCTGTTGTACGTAGTACTAATTACTTTCATGTTTTGCATGGAAGAAGTAAAGACAAAAGGAAAATAAAATAAAATATTTTGCTCGAGATTACTAATTAAGTTTTAAAAATTAATGTCTATTGCTTATGTAAGACGATTTTGATGAAATAAACCCTAATTATTACTCAGAACATTGCAGGGCACGACACAAAAGGCCACAATGTTCACATATTCACAAAACAATACGTGAAATTAATCTATACAAAGGTAGGAAAATATTATATTCCCCGAAGGGTTAGACAGAGGTGTACCCATTATTACACTTCACCAACTACCTAAAGAATATTACAGATTGTCTCAAAAAACCATCATTGTAAAAACAAAATCCAAATTCAAGAAAAGACAGGTTTCTATATTGTACTTACATAGTATTCACACAATATGAGCTATGCAATTATATCAAGGAATATATAATATTAAGGAGATTGAGTTTAGATAATGCAAAAATAGTTATTAAATCTTTAGTAGCTCCAACAATACGGGACTTATAGAAACTAGTACCAGTATCAACCGTCATAAATCATCATAAAACACTACCCTTGAGAAGCGTCTTTCACGAAAGTCACTCTAAACTCTGTGTATAAACAATGTAATGTCAAATAAGCTTAGACAATCGCAATTTTAAAAATATCGATACAGAAACTTCTGTCAAAATGAGTTAAAGTGACTATCAACGACAATGGTCTCCGATGACGTCATACGCGTTGTACAGACGCCAGCATGTCAAGCCACCCGAAACTGTCAAATTTTCCCAACGAACCTTGAACCTAATGCTCTAGAAATAAAGTCGAAAATCTATCAAAGAAATCTGACAGATTGTAGTAGCTTGATGTGCTGGCGTCTGTACTACTGGTCATAGCCGATACCAAATTGACCTTTTGACAGTTAATGAAAGCACACAGAGCGAAAGTGATAATCAAAACAACTGTCAACAGAGATAGCCAATAGCCCTGCAGGAGGTGATAAAAGATTTCACGCGTAAGTGTTTAAATCGGGATTTTTGACACTGAATAATTGTAAACATATTTCTGCATATTTCTTTGTATTTTCAATTAATTACTTCATAAAAGCTTGACCTATGATTTAGTCAATGATAACTTAGATAACTATGTAAAGACCAAACAGTTTTACATTGAATTTCATGGACTTTCTGCAATTTTATTTGTTTTTGTTTTTAAGGAGTCATACTGAAGTAGTGTGACCATATTGGGGATATATCTGGGACTTTCCGTGGGACCTTCATTAATTATATAGTCATTATCATACTCGCTTTAATACATTTTATTACTTTTTTCACACACCGTGTTATTTCTGTTAGTTCTTTGAAATAACATAACATTTTCGTAAATTTTTAACAGTAGTCAAATATAGCCAATTACTATTTAAATAATACAGTAAATGAAAAAATATGTTCTGATTTCACACTCTTCTGGTTTTAGGTCAACAGCGAAGCCCAGGTCTCTACGAAGATTGATAGGGGCGTACAGGTGTAAATAAAATCAACTGAAGAAAAAATACTGCAGAAGAAATCTAAGATTCTTATGCAAAGAGTTTTACGACAGACTAAAAAAATCAGGGCATGTCTTCGTAATATAATAAAATGATTTTAATTTAGAAAGTGTTTTTGTTTCTTTTTGAGGTTTTATACATATTTATATGTATTACCGTTCCTATTATAGCCCCGTATTTAGATGAAAATACATAATATTAAAAATTCCACAGTGGTAAAAAACCTTAACACTGACTTACCCAGAAATCTTTAAAAAAAAATCATCTTATATGTATCATTTTCATTAGTCTACAAAATAAAAGAAACATCTAATTTCTTTTTTGTGATTTCATGATTTTATAGTAAGAGTCGTACTGGGCAAAAATCTCTCCCAAATCCTTCCAGATTCATTATCTTGAGCCACCCCACCAGCCCTTGCGGTAGGCAACCACCGTGGTCGTGTCACCACCTCTTCTGTCATTATGATTTACTAGCTTTTGCCAGCGGCTTCGCCCACGTGAAAATGGCGATTTTCCATACAAACTTTCATCCCCTATTTAACTCCCTTAGGGGTTGAATTTCAAAAAATCCTTCCTTATTCCTTGTCTAGATTATAAAGGGAACGTCTGTGCAAAATTTCAGCTTTCTAGGTCCAAGGGTTTGGGCTGGGCGTTGATGAGTCAGTCTGTCAGGACTTCTCTTTTTACACGACTGCCCCAAAAAAAAGTGTTATTTATTTATATAGATAGATAGAAGATCATTAATTTCGTATTGCTACAGGAACTAAAGTTGTATACTGGCCATGGTCTATATTCTATTTCTGTGCGAAATTACGTAAAACTTTTTTGCGTGATTGAAAATGACAAACTGCCAAAAAAAATCAGGAACTTTCACACTGTAAGCAAACAGCTTCTTTCGTAATTTATCATTGGCATCTTTCATCAATCTAGAAGTGAACAGAGATGTGGATATATTAATTTAATCAAACACAAGTTATGAAAAGGAACTACGTAATGTCCTAGGTAAAATAAAATAAAGGTTACCCTACTTAGAAAGAGAGGGTCAGCCCACAGAGAGCGAGATAGCGATGCATAAGTTTTGCTTCAAGTAGGTATTCGAAGTGTGGTCTCCATATTTATCTATAACTTCATGGTTCCTCAAACATTAATTTCTTGACTATACAGACAGACTGTACTTCATTAATGATTACTGGTATACAATTTTAAATAAATATTTGATTTACCTCAGGTTTTTTTTTGCAATTCAGATCATTTCGTTCACTTTCATTCAGCTTTTGTCTATGGTCTACTGCAATCTTGGTCTATGCTCTACTCAACTTAACGAATGTCAAACTCGATTTTAGGTGTGTCAAAACTATATTTAAATATACTCCCTGTTATTATAAAACGTGGTCTAAACCCAGTACCGGGTTTAGTTCAAGCTTTAATCCATGACCTTGTTCCATGAAACGTTATTACAAAAAGAAGTTTAAGGCTAGTCCTAGAACTACCTCTGGTACCAAAACTAAACCATCGAGGCCCCTAGTTTAACTATCGTACTAAATTGTAAAACGATTGTTTTCGTCGATTTATCTTAGTATTTGAGCCGAACTGTAGGTTATATTGCGTAAATTTCCACTTGTACATAGTTTAGTGCATCAAATACTGCGTGTACTTACATCATTTATCACTAATCTTTTATTCTGAAATCCAATTATTTACACTCCTTTTTTTCTTTGGTTATTCCATTTTCTTATTTTAATGCACACACCACACACTATCTCACCACCAAGAATACTGTTCTTTATCTTGTTTTAAATTAATAATTAGTTTATTATTAAGTTGTAACATAAACATTTCGATGACATTACTCGTATTACTCGTGTTCACTCCGTTATACGTGATAGCTCGATAGTTGTTACAAAACAGTACAATAATTATTGAATTGTTAACATGCATTCAAAGAAATCAAATCGCAATATTTAAATACCTTTAAATAACACAATGTTATATTTTACCACTACAAAAATCAATTTTAAAAACAATTTTTTCTTTTAATTTCGTATCAACATTTTGTAAAATGGAACGGCGCATAGAACACTGAACGAATGAATGAATGAAAATGTTTAGTTTATGGACGTTCTTTGGTACTAAATAGTCCTTTGTAGGTCTACGATTTGTAATACGATTTGCTAGTACGGTAACAAACCTAGACATTTTAGTTCTGGTTTAAACCTTGTATTACGCAAGTTTTTATAATAAGATGGAAAGAATCTTGTTTTCAGAATAACTTACCAAAACCAACTAACTAAAAATAAGAAATTTTAGTTTTAGTTTAGGTTAGTTCGGTGTACAAGAGAATCGGCACCATTATCAGCATTTTTTCCGTCTTTTCGACTACGTCTGCTACTTTCGATGAATCGAAAGCCACAGTCTTTATGTTGTGATTTCGGACTTAAGAACTCAGGTGGGATTAATTACGTCCTTCAATTTATCTTTGTTGTTTTACAACTCGGTGCATCAATGGCCGTATGCAAACTAAAAGCGTGTGGCGTCACACGACTCTTCGAAGCACTGCTATCGTCTTCATCTTGTTTACGTGACAAAATAAAAAATACGTGTCCATTATTTTTTGGAAATCTATCTGACGGACTTATTAGTTTTTTTTTGTGAAATACCCTATTCTTTCGACTCATTTTTGTTGATTGCGGCAGTTGGGGTTGGGTTATCATTGTCGACTACGGCGTTCGAATCATCTTTGACGATTTAAGTTACGAGTCAAATGTTCAATTGTGATTTCGACAGTTTTAGATTCTTCTTCTTTATTATCAACACACACCGAACCAACATTATTTTCTCATCTTGAATCATCTATACTATCAGATTCTATACTTCTATAATAATATTATAAAGAAGTAAAGTTTGTGTTTGTATATCTGATAAATTGTAAGGGGTAATCTCGGGATCTACTGAACCGATTTTAAAAATTCTTTCACCAATAGAAAGCCACATTATTGCCGAGTGTCATAGGCTACTTTTTATCCCTGTATTCCCACGGGAACGGGATCTACGCGGGTGAAACCGCGGGACGTCCGCTAGTTATTAATAATACTATTGGGCCTAATCTAAGCTGTATTAGTCTTTTCTTTATCATGAAAGTGTAGAAAGTCGCCTTCTTCACCGGGAAGTAGTTTGCCGTTGGCGTTATAGTTATTATATTCTTCGACACCACTATCGTCACTGCCATAAGGTCCTAATTTGTGACTATCTGCTGCCGCTTCTGAAGATTCATCGTCAGATACATCAGTAGTCGTACTTTCAGTAGAGGCTTGTGTATTGTCTGTTTCTGTTACTTCATTAGTATCTTCAGAAACGTCATAAATAACTTCAGAAACATCAGATTTAATGATAAGTTTGGACACGGTGAGTTCTGCGGGCGACCCTCCAAAGATCCGCTTATTGAATTGTTCAATAGCATACTCCACTTTTTTTTTTAACGGATTGAAAAATTTAATCTAGTTTCTGAAGTGGAAATTATGTTTTTCTTACTCCTCAGTTTTTCATTTATTTTCTGTTTAATGTTAGATAGTTAAATCGTTTCTTTGGGACTTCGTCGAGCTACATTGTCTCGGCGCTTTTCTTGTGGTCGCCACTGTTGATTCTGGCTAACAGGAGTTATAGTGGTTTGGGAATAGTGTGGCGGAGTGGTCCAATCCTATTTCACATTCCTCATTTAGACTTAACAAACAGTACGTACAATAATTAAAAAAAAAAAACATTTTTTTCTTACCCCAAGTGTGTAGGTACCCCCAGTGGGGATCCGTGGAAACAACTTCTTTTTTTCTTTTTTGTAGAAACGGATCCCGGGATCCGTGGAGACAAATCGCGCGGATCCGTGATACGTCAAATCGGATCCCGGGATCGGTGGAGACAGACCCGTCGTTTTTGGAAGAATTTAATGACTACATCTCCCTGTAGTCATTTAATTCGTCTAATTTCATTATTTGAGATTCGTTAGAAATATTTGCAGCATTTTCTCAATTTTCAAATGCTATAACGGTAATTCTAGCGATCTAAAATAATTAGGGCAAATTACATTTTCAGAAACGACATCTTTATTTTCATTTCAGAAACATCGCTATTATCTTCAGAAACATCATGCTTAACTCCAACTGAAGTTAAATCTGATGTTTCTGAAGATAAATCTGACGAAACGTCATGTTTGACTACAGAAACATTAGATTTATCTTCAGAAACGTCATGCTTGACTACAGAAACATCAGATTTATCTTCCGAAACATCATACTTAGTTAAAGATGACGTTTCTGGAGTTCTAGAAACGTCATCTTTATTCTCAGAAAGGTCATATTTATCTTCTGAAAAGTCATATTTATCTTCAGAAAAGTCATATTTGACTTCAGAAACATCAGATTTATCTTCAGACGCATCATACTTAATTTCAGAAACGCTATCTTTATTCTCAGATACGACCGATTTATCTTCAGAAACGTCCCATTTAAATTCAGAAACATCAGATTTATCTTCAGACGCATCATACTTAATTTTAGAAACGCTATCTTTATTCTCAGATACGACCGATTTATCTTCAGAAACGTCCCATTTAACTTCAGTAACGTCCGATTTATCTTCAGAAACGTCCCATTTAACTTCAGAAACATCAGATATATCTTCAGAAACGTCCCATTTAACTTCAGAAACATCAGATTTATCTTCAGAAACGTCTTTATATTCATATGCACTTGGTTGAACCAAGTTAGTTGGTTCATCAGTATCAATGAGAGTTTCGCTACAAATGTCGTCGAAATTTACAGTAGCTTTGCGTTTAACAGCGTTGTCGGGCCTGTTAAGACGCTTGAAGCGATAATATTTGCTGAGAGTTACGACTCTGAAAGTATAAAAAAGAAAATATAAGTATTTTCGTATTTCCCGCCGACGCCCGTCGGGGTTGCGGGTTGTTTGAAAGAGATACCGTGGCCTCGGCACAAAGGGCTAAGAAGGAACTTGGGTGGTTTTTAGTCAGTAGAAGTCTGACACTCCCTAGTGTGGCTAATCATCAAATGACGGCACGGTTGGCGCAGCGCGGGTTCGATTCCCGCACAGAACAAATATTTGTATGGCCTACAGATAGTTGTTTCGGGTATTTGTGTATGTGAGTTTAAATGTTTGTAAACGCACCCACGATACAGGAGAAATTCTTATTGCGGGGCAACGTTTAAAAAAAAAATGACTCTGCTCACTCTGGGCGGAACGGATGGGAGTGTCCAGAGACGTCTCTAGCCCATGTAGCGCCCGTGTGCAAACATTATCCTAGCGCCCCCTCTATTTTCATCATTAGCCAAGAAAAGTAGCAAAAAGACAATTTACACTTTGTGTTTATTTTTCAAAGTCAAATCTTTTTTTTAATTCAATTTCATTGGTTCTAAGTAGTTTCTATGTACCTACGTCATATTCGATAGCCATTAAAGCTAATAGTGTATTATGGTTGATTGGTAATCGATTGTCGTGGTATGGACATATTATTATGATGCGAAGGAATGAAGGAAATGTCGTGAGGAAAATGTTGAGTATGAATGTAGATGGCTATAAGAGTAGAGGAAGACCAAAGAAACGATGGATGGACTGTGTGAAGGATGATATGGCTAGAAAGGAGGTGACTGCTGAGATGACGAGAAATAGGGAAGTATGGAAGAAGAAATGTTGCGCCGACCCCATGTAGCCACGGATCCCGGGATCCGTGGACAAAAATTTTTTTTTTTTTTTTTTGTAGAAACGGATCCCGGGATCCGTGGAGACAAATCGCCGGGATCCGTGTTACGCCAAATCAGATCCCGGGATCGGTGGAGACAGACCCAACAATTTTGGCACATCGAATAAATGAGAAATTCATACATATAGATAAAAATGGCCTCTTTATGAAAAAAGCAAGAGCGAGCGAAGCGAGCTCGAAAATTTTAGCCCCCGCCTCGGAAAGGTTATTTTTATCATTCAATAAAATTATATTTAACTTACTTTTACTACTAACGCATTGAAAAATGGGGCAATAATAAAAACTCGGCGGCAAGAGCGAGCGAAGCGAGCTAAAAAATTTGAGCATTCCAATTATGAGATGGGTTAGAATTTCTTTTTACCGTGAATACAGATTTAAATAAAATAATAATTTAAAAAACAATCTTTTCAATCAATGTAGTGTCACCAGAACCAAAGTTATGAACTGTGAGCAACCTTTCAGCTCAATCGGATGAGGGGAACTGGTTTGAAGTTCAGTTGCAAGATTTAACCAATACTAACAAACTGACAAGGGAACTAGTGGGTGGCGGGTTAGAAGAAATATAGTAATAGGTATAGATTTTCTAGATTTGCGGGGCGGCAGACCGGAATTTTAATTAATTGTCTGATGACATAACCATGACCTGACGCTGCCGCTTGACTCCGCTTTGTGCCGCCCCCTAAAACGCGCCGCCGGGGGCCATGGAATAAATAAAATGACAGGCCAGAGGGGGTTGGTTAAGTAGATGTCACATGTCTTCGATTTTTCTCCTTGGGCGCTCCGTAGCGAGCGCTGATCGGCGCCCACATGGACTCTGCGCCCGGGTACTACCCACACCCTGCACTATATGTAAAGACGCCTTTGCCAGTTTTAGTTGTAATAACATATTTTACACAAATATTTTCTATGCATTTATTTTACATTGATACCAATTCATGTGGTTTTCCCACATTTGATTTTTCAAAAACCGATCGAACGAATTCGATAATATTTTAATGGAATCTCCTGGCGCCCCTGTATCTCTGGCGCCCCTGTATCTCTGGCGCCCCTGTATCTCTGGCGCCCTGGGCCGTCGCCCAACCGCGCCCTACCCTAACGCCGCTACTGTTTGGAGGTGTCGCACAAGAGGGCGCTCGGCGCCCCCTTAGACCCGGCGCCCGTGTGCGCCGCACATCCTGCACTATAGGTAAAGACGCCTCTGGGAGTGTCAGACTTCTACTGACTAAAAACTACCCATGTTCCTTCTTAGCCCTTTGTGTCCTGTTGGTTGTTCACTACAGGAACTGATGGACGCTACCGAAAGCGCCAAACTAATCGCGCAGAGGATCTAAAATTACCACTTTAGCAGATGATAATATGAATTGCGTTAACAAGCGTAAAATGGACCTTTCATAATAGTACCTGCGTCTGTGACCATTTAACGAATTTTAACGCAGTTCATATTATTTTCTTATTATGATCTATTTAATGGTAGACACAATTTAGATTGCCATCGACACGCTAGGAAAAATAAGAAAAAGGAATTATAACAACGTTTATACTTACGTTAGTTCATGATTATACATTATACCCAAGAAGGCATCTTTTACATGCGCTATGACAAGTTTGGCCACCATGGCTTCTGCGGGCGAACTTCCAAATTTTATCCTCATATTAACTTGTTCGACTGTGTCCTCCATGTAATGTTTTTCAGTGGCACACAAGACTTTATTGAATCCTATTTCACACTCCTCATTCAAAGACTTGACAAAATTCAGTACGTTCATTAAAAATAGTACTTTGAATTGCATTTTTTTTAGGGTACCGTGACCTCGCTTACCGTTAATGTCGTTTACAGCAGTAATGTATTCTTTTAGCTCTTCTTTACTCATTACTTGAGATTCTTGACAAATTTTTGCAGCAAATTCTCGTTTTTCTAATGATATGTTTGATTTTGGGATTAATCTCGGTACCTTCGGTACGTCTACCGATTTTTCGACGATCTTTTCTGTTAGGTGACTTATGAGGCCGAAGCCAGTTCCTTTGGGCTGAAATGGGTTATAAAACATTGGTGATCGTTGTTCAAAGGACAGAGTAAGAACCAACATAGAGATAAAATTAAAAATAATATAAAACAAAATCTAGGACAAGTATATAGTTAACATCACGGCAGTAACCCCCGAAGGTTTAGGCAGAGGTGTAGCAAGTGGTATAGTCGACCAAGAAATTGGTTTACCACTCTAAGGTTGAATATCATTTGCACGTACAAAACATCAAGTGCTATTTTCACGTCAGAATCTGTCAATCTGTCATCCTTAGCGAATAATTATGTTACTGGGAGATGTCATCAAAAGTGGTAAACCAATTTCTTGATCGACTATACATAAACATTTGGATAGTTATGTTTTAAGTGTCATGGAATCGGGACGAGTCGATTGCACTCAACAGGGCCTCAGGCTTCGGACTGTGCCACCTCAAAATATTCGAAGAAAAAAAAACGAATTCAGGGCTATTTAACCTAAAAAAAATCGAAGAAATAAAATCTGCTTGCCTTGAGGGCGGGGTGACAGACAGACGGACGAACAGACAGCGAAGTCTTAGCAATAAGGTCCCGTTTTTAGCCTTTGGGTACGGAACCCTAAAAACCCTTACGTTTTCAGTTAAGCAGAGGTGGTTGAAGGTAGCTAACCGGATACTTACGATCTCTAAATTCGGCATTATTGGCTCTTTTATGCCGTCTCCTCTTGCTCCTAACGCACCGCCATCCCAACCCATGCCGCGCATCATTCTGAAATAGTATATATAAGTGATTTAGGTTAATGACTTTAAACACGAAGCATCACTTTATAGACTTTGGTGAAAAATCAAGATGATACTTTAATTAATCCCGGGATCTACTGAACCGATTTAAAAAATTCTTTCACCAATAGAAAGCCACATTATTGCTGAGTGTCATAGGCTTTTTATCCCTGTATTCCCACGGGAACGGGATCTACGCGGGTGAAACCGCGGGACGTCGCCGCGTCGGCTAGTTATGACATAAGAGTGCAAATGAGGCCTATGTCCAGTAGTGGACGTGTTTTGGCTGAAATGGGATTGGGATAAGGGCAAGAGAATGGGAAGTGTGCAGTACTGACCTCGTAGCCTTATCGCTTTGTACGGGCACAGCCAAGGCCTCTATAAGTCTTTCAGTTCTGAGGGTATCTCCGGTTGGTCGACTCAAGCCAGGCTTCTTACGGTCCAGCCTGATCTCGCGCAATGTTCTTCTGAAAAGATTATTAAGTTACTTCTCGGTCACATTAACTTGACGTTTGGCGTTGTAACAATAATGTCAAAAACAATATAACAACAACACAAAACTAGCCAAAATATCGACGCGCGTTGATTCGGCAAGTGTCAGTACGGTTAGCATCTTTGTTACCGATGTAAACTTGCCGGGCGAGCTAAGGGAATGCCCGGGACGCGGGTGGGGTCTCGCATTCCTTGTTTTTTTTTCTTATAAAACTTTGCCCCACACTAGGTATTTCTCCTGTATCGTGGGTGCGTTTACAAACATTTAAACTCACATACACAAATACCCAGACCCGGAACAACTATCTGTAGGCCATACAAATATTTTTTCCGTGCGGGGATCGAAACCGCGACACGCAGCGCAGCAGTCCAATCAATCAGCCACTGCGCCAACCGTGTCGTCAAACACTTGGGCCACAATCAGTCGCGCCTTTAGTCGATGGTTGGTTGGCCGACTAGTTGGGCCTTTTATCGGCCGACTAGTTGGGCCTTTTAGCCGCCGTCTATTCGCCCATTCACACCGAGCGGCTCGGAGAGGAGAGCAGATTTTTTATCACGTTTAAAACAGAGTTTTTAATCATTTTAATAAGATTTATTTTTACATGTCACATTTTTTGTTCTTGAGAGAAAGTGGATAGAACCAATGTGGCATATCAACCTGTCCGCCATTTTGATTTTTTTTCGAAATCGCGGCCCACGGTGAAAGTGGTATGTATGGATAGAGGACATAATTATAGACAAACAAAAAATGTCCAGTAACATGGTACCCAAAGTGTCACGTTACCGAGATATTTGAAGTTAAAGATCGACAAACGAGTACAACGACATTCATTAATTATTTTTTTAAATAGCCTTTTTACGTGTTTGGGCGTTAAATTATATCCAAATAATAGTTCCCAGGTTGATTATTGTTATACGCACATTGAAATCGCTTCGCATCTCATTGAAACGCTATTAGTGGAGTGCCGTAAGACTTATACCTCGGAATCCAGGACCGGTCAATGAATTTTCATAAAAACTTTTGGAATGCATTGCTAAATGCTCAAACAAGAAAGTTAAAAAAAAATATTTGCGCGCTCGTCATTTTTTTTTTTTTTAGTACCACAATGTGCTGAAAAACTAGCTTGTGCCAGCGGCTTAACCCGCTACAACTCGAAAATTATCCCACGAAAAGATAAAATCGGGATAAAAACTATAATTTGTGTTAATCCAGGTTATAAACTATCTGTATACCAAATTATATCCAAATCCGTTCAGTAGTTTTTGTGTGAAAGAGTAACAAACATACACCCTCACAAACTTTAGTACTTTATAATATTAGTGTGAAGTGTGATGTGATCAGGGCATTTCAAAATCAAAATCAAAATCAAAATTCATTTATTCAAACTAGGCTGATAATCAGCACTTTTCGAAGGTCAAAATTTACTTTACTTTACTTTACTACAGTGAAATTTGGCTAACTGGGACATGGATAAGTGAGAAATCTCTATAACTGGAACTCATACTGGGGTCCCATGAAACAAATTGAATATCTGAGACACATTTAACCAGGTTTCACTGTATTTACATTTTTTATAAGACAGTCCCCCAAAAACGCCCACCCATCGGCACTTCCTAGTGTTTAGCTGGAAAGAAGAAGTGGCGGAACAAACTCCCCAGCACACATCTGTCTGTTTGGTTGGTTAGAAGAACCAGACTCGATACAATAGCAAGGTGTCAGTTAAATTTAAGATTTACTACAGACACAATCAGTAATAAACAAAAGTATATACAAATTACAAAGTAAGTGTAAACAATGTAAAAATAAAATAATAAATACATAACATAACAGTAAACTAATTTTGAAGAAAGAACACAAATAACAAACATTGTCTTGTGTTCAACTCAGCGACCAACTATTCTTATCATCTAAGTAGTCGTTAATAGAATAGTAAGCTTTTAAACAAAGATTAGATTTAACTTTGGCTTTAAACTCATTAAATGGCAAGTCTAGAAAAGAAGATGGCAGTTTATTATAAAATGTAATCCCGAGCCCTACGAATGAATTGTGAACTTTGTGAAGCCGGTGAAAAGGAGCACGTAGTTTATGCTTATTTCTAGTGTTAAAGTTGTGGATATCACTGTTTTTAGTGTACAGATGGATATTTTGTCTAATATATAAAATGTTGGCAAAGATGTACTGAGAAGCAACCGTGAGAATACCAATCTCCTTAAAAAAATCTCTAAGGGAAACTCGGGCACCCAGCTGATAAATTGCACGAACCGCTCGCTTCTGCAGAACAAATATATTTTGAATATCAGCAGCTTTGCCCCACAGCAGAATACCGTAGGACATAACGCTGTGAAAGTAACTAAAGTAGACTAACCGTGCTGTATCAACGTCAGTGAATTGTCTTACTTTTCTGACGGCGTATGCGGCTGAACTTAGCCTTCCCGCTAGGCTTGATATGTGTGAACCCCATTGTAATTTTGAATCTACTGTTATGCCCAGAAATACAGCAGAGTCGGCAGTTTCCAGCTCCTGATTGGCGAGGATAATATTGGGACCTAGATTTCTAACATTGGGTAAAGCGAACTTAATTATTTTAGTTTTCTTGGCATTAAGAACAAGGTTGTTTGTTGTGAACCAATCCGTGACCATTGATAGCGCGCTATTTACGTCGTCAAAATCGTGTCTATTCCTATCTACTTTAAAGATAAGAGAGGTATCATCTGCAAATAGTACGACGTCACAGAAACCCTTTAAATAATATGGCAGATCATTAATATAAACCAAGAATAAAAACGGACCCAGTATTGAACCTTGAGGTACACCTAGCCGAACCGGTAGCCCGGAAGATTTCGCGCCATTTACGTCTACACATTGGAATCTATTTTGTAAATACGAATCTATCACATTTAGGGCCTCATTTTGAACACCGTAATGACGCAGTTTCCGTAAAAGCGTGTCGTGATGTACGCAATCAAAAGCTTTAGAAAGATCGCAGAAAACACCGATTGCATTTTGCGCTTTCTCCCATGCGTTAAATATGTGTTTTAGCAAAGCAACACCTGCATCCGTAGTCGAACGACCCTTTGTAAAGCCATATTGATCATTATGAAGGAGTTTATTTAAATTAAAATGTACTAACAACTGTTTGAGAATTAATTTTTCAAAAATTTTGCTAAAAGCAGGTAAAATAGAAATTGGTCTAAAGTTCCCAATATCATTTTTACTGACGTGTCACTGTCCACCACTGTCGTGGGCGCGCCACGACAGTGGCGGTAAGTCCCCTCTTTGAGGAGTTGCTGGAAAGGACGCAGTCCTCACCGGACACGTTGCTTCAGGAGGTACGTGCACCAAATCAGGCGGGAGGAAACGACCGGATGTCGCCATTGTGAGGATCGGCCGGAGGACACGGTGGAGCACACTGTGGAGGTCTGCCCCGCTTGGGCGGAGCCCCGCCGTGTCCTCGTAGGGGCGATCGGCGGCGGCGACCTCTCGCGTCCCGCCCTGGTGCAAGCCATGGTCCGAGGCGAGGAGTAATGGGGCGCCGTCGCCTCCTTCTGCGAAGCGATCCTCGTTTACCGTGCGAGCGAGCGAACGTGTCGCTTGCGCTGAGTAATTGTATACCGATTTTAAATAAATAAGTGCAAAGTAGTGTGTGTGTTACGTTGTGCTACTGTGACTGGCTTGATTATTAAATCGATTAAGGCCACCTAATAATGCCAAAATCACAGCGTACTCCCACTTCGGTGGCAGTGGAGGACGCCCAGTCTTCTGATAAGTCGGCTTCGGATGTAAAGCATAAACAAACACCTGCATCGAAAGGGGTTGGGACACGAAAGAGTAAGAAGAAACGCAGTGGGGACTCAGATAGTGATTCATCAATCACTCAAGAACCTAGACGGCACAAAAAAGTATGCTGTTCTCCTAGCAGCCTGCATGCTACACTGACAGCTGTTCAAAGGGAGGTCCAAGCAATGAATTCTCTTCTGAATTCGATTAAGGAGGAACAAGACTCACGGTTGTTATTGCTGCAAAAGGATGTGTCGGTCATTAAGTCCGAAATAGGTGAGCTAAAAAAATCCAATTTCGAATTCGAAAAAACATTACAGTTCTTAAGTGCCAAGCACGATGAAATGGAGACGTTCAAAAAAGAAACTCTAGAAAATAACAAGGCAATGGAAAACAAATACAAGGATCTAATACAGCGAAATATCAATTTAGATAAATGCAACAAAGCGCTAGAAGAACGAATCGGATATCTTGAACAGAAAGAATTGACCAAAAACATTGAAATAATGAATTTAAAGATGCTGGAAGGAGAGAAAACTGTTGATGTGGTAAAAAAATGTGCTGAGATCTTAAAATTAGATAAAACCGAAGTAGAAAGTGCATGGAGGGTAGGATCCGAAAAGAAAGAGGTACGGCCAATAGTTGTGACACTGCGTACAAAGGCGGCGAGAGTGGAATGGCTTAAAAGTCGTAAGTCACAAATCACCAACCACATATTATTTAACAACAATGACTCATCACGAATCTTCATAAATGAGCACATAACCCGGCAAAACAGGCAACTATTTTGGGCGACAAAGACTAAACTAAAAGAAACCTATAAATATATATGGATCCAGGATGCCAAAATTTTAATTAAAAAAAACGATACTGACAAAAAAATCTACCATATTCGGAATGAGGGTGACATCGATACCTACATACAAAAAGACAAGATCTAATATAATATTTCAACACCAAGTCGAACAGTTAAATAAGAGTGACAATCAATAAAGCTAACTCATGGCGACTAACTCAGATCTACAACCACAACTACAGGATATTGAATATATTAAATTCACAGATATAAAAAAATGGTCTACCTACATAAACACGAACGAAACTAAAATACAAATCATCCACATTAATATTTGTTCCATAAGAAAACATTTTAATCAACTGAAGGTACTTCTACAAAACATATTGAATCAGCTGGATGTGTTGTGTCTCACAGAAATTAATATAAGACAGGATGAAGTCTCCATGTACACGATTGATGGTTTCAATATGTTTTCACAAACCAGAGAAAAAAAGCGAGGGGGAGGTATACTTGTCTATGTGAAAAATAGTCTTCAGTTCAGTCCACAACAAAACTATACTGCATCGACGTTTGAGTTGATACACGGCCACCTTTCCAAAAATGTTTACAACGCTTATCTATTGGTAATCTACAAACCACCGCACACAAATAAAAGTATTTTTACGAAAGAAGTAGAAAACATTATTCGACCGCTACCCATGAACACTGATATTATACTAGTAGGGGACTGCAACATCAATTTGTTAGAGAATGCACTGGATTCCTCGGCAAACAGATATCTAAATACGTTAGCAGATTTGGGACTACACTGTGGCATTCAAGACATAACGCGCGAGGCGGTCGTCGGACAGAAGCGAGTATCGTCATGCATTGACCACGTCTTCATGCGAAATGCGAGTGGCGGGGCAAGCGACGTTCACGCGTACACGCTCACGAGCCAGGTAGCCGATCACTATCTAACGGGAATCTCAGCTGTTATTGATAATACACAAAGCGACATAACATACGTGAGTAAAACGAGGTACGACAACAAAGCTGTAAGAGATAAATTGAATAATGTAGATTGGGCATCATTGTTGCAAATACAAGACCCGAACGAATTATATACAAATATGTTCACAATTTTTGGCGATATTTATAATAGCTCTAAAATAGAAAACACGGTGTGTCATAAGCGCAAAACACAGCCGTGGGTTACGGATAAGTTACGTATGCTTATAGAAGACAAAGATATGCTATTTAGACAATGGAAATGTGATCCTAAAAATAATAATAAACGTTTATTGTACACTAGATGTAGAAATAAGACACAGAAGCTTATAAATATGGCCAAAAATAAAAGTAGGCGTGAAACAATAATTAATTGTAAGGGCGACATGCGAAAGATATGGAGTAATTTAAATGGCTGGCTTGGCAGGTCAAAGCTGGGTGTAGATTCTGTAATAGAGAAACATTTACTTAAAAATGAAACTTTGGAAAATATTTGTAACAATTTTTGTGAAACCTTTACGAAAGAAATCGATATGATTAAACATAAATGTCAACACAATTTTTTGGACAGGATGAGCTATGTGAATAACTGTAATGTAAGTTTTAGATTTAAAGAGGTCCTACCAAAAGACGTAAAATCTGTTATAGAAAAACTAGACTGCAACAAGTCACCGGGGTCGGATGGTATTAGAATTAAAGATTTAAAAGATATTAAAGAACAAATTAGTCCGGTAATAGCTTATTTTATCAATATCAGTATTAAAAAATCTCAATATCCTGAGGAACTTAAAAAGTCTATTGTAAGGCCCATATATAAACAGGGATCCCATCAGGATTATAGCAATTATAGACCTATAGCAATTCTTAATACATTAAATAAAATTGTCGAAAAAATTATAGTTAAGCAACTCACAAACTTTTTAGAAAACAACAACATTTTAAACGAGGTCCAACACGGTTTTAGAATTAATAGAAGTACTGACACTGCTCTTGAGAAATTCACAGATGAAGTCAATAATCATCTTAATGAAAAAAAACTAGTTATGGTTATATTTATAGACTTCAAAAAAGCTTTTGATACTTTAGACCACGGTGGCTTGCTGCAGGCTATGAATGAATGTGGTATTCGGGGCCCCATGAATGCATGGTTCAGGAAGTACTTAGACCAAAGATCACTGAAAGTATGTGTTAGTGGAACTGAAAGTGTACGGGGCGACATTAAATTTGGCGTTCCAACCGGTTCAGTGTACGGGCCATTGGGATATATCATGCATGTTAACAGTATGTCTAATGTGTTAAAAAAATGTAAGGCATTCATGTACGCTGATGATACTTGCCTAGTATATAGTCATAATAATATTGACCTAATGCAGCTGGATATGCAAAACGATTTCGACAACATAGTTCAGTGGGCACATGACAATGGCATTATAATTAATATTAGTAAAACTAAGTGCATGCTTATTCACTCGCCGTATCATAAAAACAAACATAATTCGTTGACAGTGGGAGTGAAAGGTCATTCGTACGAATGTCTGCATGCCAACAAACTGAATTGTCAATGCTCATATTTAGAAACAGTAACTTCATACAAGTACCTAGGATTAGTCATAGATAACACGTTCACTTGGAATCTGCATGTCAACAACGTTTGCAATAAGCTACGATCCATTTTGGGTAAATTAAAAACACTTAAACATGCTGTCAACAGAAGAGTATTGTATACCTTGTATTATGCACTGGCTGACTCAGTAATTGAATATGGGTTGGGTGGATATGGGTTTACGTTCCCGACACATATAAATAAAATCAAAATGTTGCAGATAAGGCTACTTAAACTACTTGTAGATGAAAAAACAAAAAAAAGCTTGAATAAAAATTATGAGAAACTCTTTAAAATTTGTAAAATACTCCCGGTTAATTTAAAAAGTAACGTAAAAATCTTAACTGAACAATTTAATAATGAACTTCACAAGAAGGAACGTAGGCATATGTACCCAACTCGTTTATCTAAAAAGAAGACGCTTGTTGTTCCTAAAGTTACAAACTACTTTGGTATGCGCACAAGAAAGTATGTAGTACCATCGTTAGTGAATAAGTTACCCCCACAGTTGATATCGAATGTCAAATATAAACACCAACTTATAAAGGTTCTTAAAAAACACTACCTGTCATTATGTCCATAGCCATTTTTTGTAAATGTTATTACTGTAAACTCACCTTCTTTTGTTTTTTCTTAGTTATTTTGTAATAAAAATCGAAATTTGTTGTAATCATATTATTGTGAAACGAGAATAACTGCCGAACTGTTTTACAGTTTGGCAGACTTTTTATGTTGTATTGTGAAACAGATTTTGAATAAAATGAATTAAAAAAAAAAAAAGCAGTGATGCTAGCGAAGGAGGTGGCGGAATGTGTGAGGGAGAGAACATTTCGACCTAGCCGTCGTGGGAGACGCTCCGGGCTTCGGGGGCCACGTGACGGCTTCCAGCCACCGTAGATGCGGGCCTGTGGACGGTGAGTAACGGGCTAGTCCGCCGTCTGTCCGTCTTATGACGACGCGACGACATCAGGCCGTGTCGCGCCGTGGCGCGTTCGTGTTTTACACGCGCGCCTCAAAGAGATGTCAGCAACATGGGAGGGGCCCGCCAGGGCTGCAAGTTGGACACAAAGATACCGCGGCCTCGACATAAAAGGCTAAGAAGGAACATGGGTGGTTTTTTGTCAGTTGAAGTGTGACACTCCCTTTCGCTCTGCCCAAGAGCAGGAGGGGTTATTTGATCACTTTCCACCAACCCAAAAACTAAAATTGTGTGATGAGAGGAGAGGGACAAGAGAAAAAAATGTTTGAAGCTAATAAATAATATTTGCATAGTAACTTTAATGTTAATTTATTAATATTTCGCAAAAAATAACGAATTCCAACCAAAAAAAAATGTAAAAAAAATGCAAAAGTTTGTGTGTGAGTGTGTATGTTTGTTACTTCTTCACGTCTGAACGGCTGGAGCGATTTTAATAAAATTTGGTATGGAGTTAGCTGACACCTTGTATTAACACATAGGATAGTTTTTATCCCGATTTTATCTTCACGTGGGATAATAATAGAGTTGTAGCGGATGAAGCCGCTGGCAACAGCTAGTAATATTATAGAGGCGAAAGTTTGTGAGAGTGTATGTTTGTTACTCTTACCCGCAAAAACTACTGAACTAATTTGGATAAAATTTGGTGTACAGATAGTTCATAACCTGGAATAACACATAGGATAGTTTATATCCCGATATTTTTATCTTTTCGTGGGATAATTTTCGAGTTGTAGCGGGTTAAGCCGCTGGCACAAGCGTTTTTCAGTACATTGTGGTACTAAAAAAAAAAAAATGACGAGCGCGTAATTTTTTTTTTTAACTTTTTTATTTGGGCTTTTAGCAATACAGTCCAATAGTTTTTATGAAGATTCATTGACCGGTCCTGGATTCCGAGATTTTACAATATTTACGTCTTACGGCACCCCACTATATGTAATGTCAAAAAATAGTTTTCTCGTGCTCCTAGTAAGTAGTATGTAATGTACCTACTCTCTTTCAATAACCAGTAATAATAATAATCAACGCCTATAGACACGTAAAAGGTCTAATTTTTATGTGGTCATTGTACTGTGGTGATTTGTCCATCTTTACCTTCAAATATCTCGGTAACGTGACACTTTGGGTACCGTGTTGCTTGACATTTTTTGTTCGTCTATATGTCCTCTATCCATACATACCACTTTTATCGTGGGCCGCGATTTCGAAAAAAAAACAAAATGGCGGTGGGTCGATATGCCAGCTCCCATACAAAAAAGTTCAAACCCCTTTGTTCTTTTGTTCGTAAGCGTGTGGCATGTAAAAATAAATCTTATTACAATGATACAAAACTCTGTTTTAAACGTGATAAAAAATCTGTTCTCTCCGAATCGGTCGGTGTGAACGGACCCTATAACATGCTACTTAAACACTTACGTGGCTACTTGATGGTTGATCGGACGTGGAGTTGCGGACACCATCCCGTCGTAGTTATAGTTATATACTTGATGGTTAGGTGGAACGAAAGCGGCTGCCATAGACCCTTTCACTCTATCCATGCTGTTGTCCCGATAGGCAAAATTGTTCGAACTACAAGAAACACGATTAAATAAAGTTATAAGCGAAAAGCAATATTCGTTTCGCAGCAATAAATATAATTTAAATAGTTTTTAATGAAAATTATTCCTTAAAACAACATCTATAAAAATGGTCTGATGTAATTTTTTACCCGACTGCGGCGAAGCCCAAGTTATCGGTAAAATGATTAGAATAAAAGTTATATCTTCTACTAGTTGCATTATCAAAATTAAACTGAAAAACAAAAAGAGTGTGTGCACTCTTTTTGTTTTTCAGTTTAATTTTATTGTTTGTTGTGTGCACTTGTGGCCTGTGCTGAATAAATATGTTTTTTTTCTTTCTTTATTTCATGCAAATCTTTACATGACGCAACAGGTTCACCAAAATTCCATTTAAATGATGTAAATGGGTTTTTGATAAACTTTAAAACAAACATGATTAATTATAAGAAATTAAAAAGTAGCAGTTCAGAAGCATTTATGGCTTCTTGCCATTTGTCGACATGGAGCATGCAAGGTGGCAAATGAAAACGGTTCTTACAATGCATGGGAAAAAAGAAAAAAATGCTACGTGTAAATATTTTTTTTGACTTATCGAAGAAACTATTGGCATCATATAAAACAGAGACCATAGTCTCATTCATACCCTGCTAGAGCTATGGGATATCAATAAACACCTTTTGTTTTAGTTTAGTTTTTATAGTTTATGACTTTTTTTAAGTTTGTGCAAATTTAAATTAAAATTGTAAAAGTATAACAAACCTTACACCTTTGCCTCTTGCTGCTTGCCTTAATTCTTGCTTCCATCGCTGTTTATCTTTCTTTTTACTTCTTAAGCTAAATAAAAAAGCATAAAAAAAATAATAAATACAAAAACATACTACTTAAGTTTTAATAAGACTTGTGTTTAAACGCCTACCAAAAAAGAACCTTTTTTACTACCAAATAAATCTAAATGCCTGCCAGAATGGATAAATGCTCACCAAATTGTGTTTCATTGTGTATTGTAGAAATGAACCTATTTTCCTTCTTATTCTATGCCATAAAGATTTATGAACGCCTTTAAAGTTAACTTCAAGGCAAATATTTTATATTATCGCTAAACAGATGTTACCAATATTTTATTTCACGACTTGCAATTTAGTTTTACTGAGGCAAAAAGCTAACGGTCGATCGTATAACCTTTTCGAATATAGTCGAAAAATAAATAAAAGATTAATATATTAATCTTTTTTTTTAATCTGTGGTTTAAAAAAAAAGTCGGGGTGCCCCAAGTCCCGAGCTCGCTTCGCTCGCTCTTGCATCCAAGTTTTCCTAGTAGCGGGTTCGCATACTCTACGATAATACGATTACACTAAAACTATTTAGAAGTGTCATTTTGGGTATTAATGTTACTACTTCAGAGAAACAAGATTTGGTGAGCATTTAGCCATTTTGGTAGGCAAAAAGAATATAAATACAACACGTACAATTATTCTGATGAGTGTCTAATTATTTTGGAACTTGAAACGTTGTTCTTTAGGCACCTCGGTATAGGGTGGGTTTATTTTATTTGAAGTTAAAATATTTTATTTGATACTTTACTGTACTTTAGTCTAGGGTCTAAAAATCTTTTTTGGTGAGCATTTAAATTGTAGCCTTTTAATAATAAGCACATTATTTTTTGCTAAGCCGAGGTCACACCAAACTTATATTTAGCCGCCACCTACTGTGAGCGTCACAAACTTTTCATCACAAATTAATAATAGTATCCATGGAGTTTCTTGCCCATTCTTCTACATAAAAAAGATAAAGCATGTTTAACAGTTGTCTAGTACCCATAACACAAGCTCTGCTTAGCTTGGGACTAGATGGCGTTGTGTGATAGTTGTGGAATATTATTATTATTATTATAGAGATCTACGCTTTGGAATAGACAACTTCAGTACTTGCACATGTTTATGCGTTGTGACCACAGATATAGATAGACCTAGATAACGCAAGTATCACGATCTGTATGAAAATCAAGCGTGCCATTTTTTGACTACCTATTATGACGTCACAAGCACTATAAATCGGAAAATCAAATTGATTCAAAGACCCCGCCGCGTACGGCGCCTCCTTCGCCCCAACCCCTGCCTTTTGCACAAGCGCCGACGTCCGACTAGTGCTATACATACACCGATCCAAACTGAGCGCAAAAGTACTTCTGTCGGTACATATCAAACGAGCCCAAGTCACTGCTAAGCTAATTCTGAGAAATCGATGTTTTCTATTATTGACCTATAAGAAGCCAAGGAATAGAGTGCAGCACTTTTAATACATTTAAAATAATATCCACTGGCAACACTACGAAAGAAAAAGGCAAAACTACAATCAGAAATTCAAATAAACTGGTTTATAATTGGGACTAAAGCATTTTTGATAGTGACATCATGGATTTAGGCTCGATTAAAATAAAAACCCATACAAACACCACGAGAGTAAGACAACAATGGCGGCCATGACACAGCTCAGCGCTGTCTGTGATTGGTTCAAATGGACTTTGGCATGTTTGATCTACACTGCCATTGTGACTTAAGCAGTTATGAAACATTTAGAACCTTATTTGTATGTGAAATGGTAGACTTAGGTCAATTTGATATAAACTGCCATTTTTTATTTTGGTGCCTAAATCAGGATTACCAAAAATGTTTGAAAGTGTCTATGGTGGACTTAAGCTCATTTGATATGTACCGACACACTTACGATTTTTGTACGTAAGCTAGGCACGAAATGAGGCACGCGAAGTAGTTGCCCTTGCGTTATCTAGGCTGTGGTTGTGACGTGACAGTCGGTGGCCGACTATGGGTCCGTTCACACGGACCGACAGTCGGTGGCCGACTATGGGTCCGTTCACACGGACCGACTATGGGTCCGTTCACACGGACCGGTGCAGAGAGCATTGGTCGGCATTATTTCACACTACCCACGTTAGGGCTCGTTTACAGAGACGCGGAGCGTAGCGCGGCGCGTGCAAAAGCCTCGTCTCGTGCTTTTTTATTAATTTACTGAGAGACGGGTCAACTGCAAAAAACGCTGCATTTTAAACTTCGAGCGAAAAATGCTTCTCGTAAAATCGACGTTTGAAATCGTTAACTTTTTCATACATCGCCATGTGTTTGAATTAAAAACGCAGCACGCGCCGCGCGACGCCCCACCTGTACGTAAACATGCACTTAGGTTTTCTCTCAATAATATAACATAACATTTATTTATTTTCAGGCTACTCTGGCTCTGGCCCATAGATAAATGATGATGATATAAAAATAAACCTTTTTACAATGATTGAAAACTCTGTTTTAAACGTGATTGAAATCACGTACGTGTAGGTACCACAAACGTGATTTATATTTTTATGAATGCTGGTTAACCAGTAATTGGCGACTGCGTAGGTCCAAGACTATTAACCTATATAATTAAGTATATAAGATATGTTGTACACAGAAAACAGCAACGGTGTTGTTAAACCTATAAATAAATCTGCTCTCCTCCCCGAGCCGGTCTGTGTGAACAGACCATGTATGTTTGGTGTGAATATATTAAATCAATAGCTAATATTTGACGGCAGTGTTGCCATACCTCTGTTTTAAGTTAATAACTTTATTCAAGTTAATATTATCTGTCGCGGCTAACTGCAAAGCTTTTTGTACATTCACTTTCGGCTTCTTTGGCAATCTAAATATAGAAATAAAATAAATATGAAACAGGTGTTCGTTCTAGTAGCCAACTACCCAATAACCTACAAAAAATACGAAATAAAAAAAATAAAAAAACTTGATTGCAAAAAAAAACTGAAAAATAAAAATAACGAAAAAGTGCGTAAAAGTTAAATAAAAAGTGAAAACATAAAAACTAGTGCAGGAGTCTCTCTGTATTATGTTGAATACCTGCTCTTTAATAACTGACCGTGGCAATAATTTCGTGAACGATACACAAATAAAACGAATAATAAATTCAATTCTGTAAAATATTTTATATCTTCACCGTTCCGAGACACAACATATCAAAGTTTATACGTCATTTTAAAAATAAAATAAATCAGCAGAAGTTAGCCACGCTTTATTATTCAATTCCTTTGAAATGCCATAAAAGCACAAAAAAGACATGCCTTTTGTATGTTAACATAACTATATCACGCCTGTAATCCCCGAAGGGTTAGGCATAGGTGTACCTATTAGTACAGTCAGAAACTCAGAACCCAGTAATATCTGACCCCTCTTCTCACATCACTTGCCCTTTCTTCTTTTTACGAAAGAAATAGATAATGCTAGGTACTGACTGTACACCGACAGTCCGACACTTATGCCAGCCAGTTATGTATGTTTAAGTCCCATGTAATAGGGGCGAGCCTATTGCCATTAACCGGGCTCAAATCCAAACTCCGTGGCTTCTACTGAGAAATTCCTGATGGAAAAACCCAGAAACACTTTGCCCAACCCAGGAATCGATCCCAGGACCTCATGCACAGCGGTCGAGCTTGCGACCACTAGACCAACGAGGTAGTCGGACCTTATAAGTGAGCAACCACTAGACCACCGAGGCAGTCGGACCTTATAAGTGAGCAACCACTAGACCACCGAGGCAGTCGGACCTTATAAGTGAGCAACCACTAGACCACCGAGGCAGTCGGACCTTATAAGTGAGCAACCACTAGACCACCGAGGCAGTCGGACCTTATAAGTGAGCGACCACTAGACCACCGCCGCAGTCGGACCTTATAAGTGAGCAACCACTAGACCACCGAGGTAGTCGGACCTTATAAGTGAGCAACCACTAGACCACCGAGGCAGTCGGACCTTATAAGTGAGCGACCACTAGAACACCGAGGCAGTCGGACCTTATAAGTGAGCAACCACTAGACCAACGAGGCAGTCGGACCTTATAAGTGAGCAACCACTAGACCAACGAGGTAGTCGGACCTTATAAGTGAGCAACCACTAGACCAACGAGGTAGTCGGACCTTATAAGTGAGCAACCACTAGACCACCGAGGCAGTCGGACCTTATAAGTGAGCAACCACTAGACCAACGAGGTAGTCGGACCTTATAAGTGAGCAACCACTAGACCAACGAGGTAGTCGGACCTTATAAGTGAGCAACCACTAGACCAACGAGGTAGTCGGACCTTATAAGTGAGCAACCACTAGACCAACGAGGTAGTCGGACCTTATAAGTGAGCAACCACTAGACCACCGAGGCAGTCGGACCTTATAAGGTGAGTAATCAGTAATGTTACCTTTCCAATTCCTCGTCATCCGATGATTCATTTCCTTCAGTGCCAGCCACGGGCCCTCTTGGGTGGGCTTCTTTGATATAAGTTACTTCCCTGAAAAAGTTTAAAAAAGGGGTTTAAACGTGTATTGTATATGGCCAGGCCTGCATATGCATACAAAATATTCTAGTGTCACATTTCCAAAATATTATAAGATGTCACATTTCTAAAATCTATATATATAAAAATGTTATGTTGGTTTGTGTATGCTTCAAAAACTCAAAAAGTTCTGCACCGATCGAGCTGAAATTTTAGAATGATATATCTGCGGATATATCATTCAAAGGATTGTTTTTACAGTATTCCCGCGAGCATCCAGTGGCGTGCGCTCTATTAAGGCTCTTAGGCTTAGCCTACCTTACCAACTGAGCATTTCTTATAACTAATTAACCATGTAATAAAATAACACCATGTACAAAATAATAATAAAAAAGTTCAAACTCCTGTTAAAATACTTAGAGCAATTTTTCGCGTACGAATCTTTTAGTTACAGGCTTGCTTAGGCTAGCATTCGACTAGCCTAAAACCCATTCATAATTTTACGCACACAGCGTCACATCGGAGAATGATCGGTGCATATTTTCGTGTATATGAACCGCACACATGCATGCCAGCTCCTGCGAGTGGAGGCGGCCTGTGATTGGCTGCAACAACACAAGGCTACGATTGGATGCGTCATGCGGCCATCTTTAGCCCGCGAACTCCGGCGCGAAGTTCAAATTTGTTTTTTTTTTTACGTTTTTTGCAATTTTCAGGCCAGTGCTAGCTTGAATACTGACTACATACGTCTTACAGCCGCGAATCATATTTTAATAATCAACATACAACCTAGCACGGGCCTGCAAATTGCAAAAATGTAAGGAAATTTAGAAATTTGAATTTCGCGCTTAGCGGTCTTCGCTCTTCCGTCCACAGATAGAGTGCAGCACTGCCAACACATTTCATTGATCGTTTTCGTATAATCCTGCAAAATTTTGTTGACCGCTGTTGTGAACAAACTCGTTATGAAAATTATGCAATTTTATTTGGTAGTATTTTTCTATCGGCAAATTAGAAATTATATTTTACGCGAGGAAGCCATTATTATTTATTGTTTCATTGTTGTTTTATAGCGCGATTTGTTTTGAAACCGAAAACGTACAGATATTGTCAGTATTAGATAACATTATTAACAGTAGTGTAGGTAAATATTAGCTTTGTTGTGTATTATTTGTTTATTCCCACAAATAATAACAAAGTGAAGTTTGTGCTGGTAATGTGTGTTTGCTAGATGATAAAGGTAATAAGTTTTCTCAATTATGATATTATCGTATAAGTAATGTAATGATAAGGTGCAAATTGTATCTAAAGGTAGATGTGTGAAAGCCACTTCGGATATTATCTTGCAAGTGACGTGTTTTGTACTTTTGTAACTTATCACCCACTCACTTGGATGAGATATTTAAGGTGGCCGAATCTTTCTTCTGTTTGCATCGTTAGAAAATCATGAGTTGCACCCTTGAATAATGTGGTGTTTTTGAATTGTATTTAGGTACCTATAACTTTTACAGGCTTATTTATTTTTATAAATGTGACAATTTTTTTTTGCTGTCAATATTTCGTGGCCTACCCACCGTGGGAGACCACTGCACGCCACCCACTGCGAGCATCAGCTAGTATTCTATTAAAACTTAACAAAACTCACCAAGCATCTAAGAATATACAATGTTCATACATTCACAAAACAATCGGTAGTAATTATCTCTAATACAAAGGTTGTTATTAAGCTCAAAATGTTGTTATCAAGGGGTCTAAAATTCCGTCAGGGCTGCGGGTTGTTCACAAGAGATACTGCGGCCTCGACATAAAGGGCTAAGAAGGAACATGGGTGGTTTTTAGTCAGTAGAAGTCTGACACTCCCTACTGCTACGCCCAAACCGGGAGGAGTCATTTGATGATTTACCCCACTACAAAAAAAAAACGTGGGTCTAAAATGGCCACTTTCATCATCATCATTTCAGCCAAAAGACGTCCACTGCTGGTCCCGTGCGTCTCTCATCCAGCGGGTCCCCGCAACCTTGACCAGGTCGTCGGTCCACCTAGTGGGAGGCCTTCTAACGCAACGTCTTCCGGTTCGCGGTCGCCATTCCAGAACTTCTCGGCCCCATCGGCCATCCGTTCTGCGAGCAATGTGCCCTGCCCATTGCCACTTAAGTCTGGCGATTCTTCGGGCGGTCGGTAACTTTGGTTTTCAAGCGGATGTCCTCGTTTCTGATTCGATCACGCAAGGAAACTAAAGGAAACAAAAGAAACTAAACTAAAGCAAGGCAATGGAGAGGGCTATGCTCGGGCATAGCCCTCTCCATTGCCCTTTGGGTGACTTTGAGCTTTCTGATGAGGCCCATTGTGAGCAACGTTTCAGTCCCGTATGTAATCACTGACAACACACACTGCAATGGTCATAGACTTTCGTCTTGAGACACTGTGGTAAGTTGGACGAGAAGATACCGCGCAGCTTCCCGAACGCTGCCCAGCCGAGTCGAATTCGACGATTGACCTCTTTCTCGAAGTAAGATCTAGAACCCAACTGGACCGAAACCAAAATGGCCACTTTAGCAGATAATAATATGAATTGCGTTAAAAGGCGTAAAATTCATAATAGTACTTGCGTCTGTGACCAAATTACGAATCGATCTATTTTTCTAAATGGTAACACAGACGCAAAGCAATTCTTATTATGTTCTGCTAAAGTAGTCAGTTTAGAGCCCCAGAGCTGTAACTATTCTTTGCAAAAAGCGTAGATTGACTTACTTCATTCCAGTGACTTGATTCATCATATTCAGTTTTGGCTTAGGGACCCATATGTTAATCCGACTCAATAAGTCCGAAATGTGACGATGGAACTCTTGAAATTCTTCACCAAACTGCGTCAGACATTGATCAGACTTACACCAAGTAATGCATTTCCTATAGAGTTTCCTTTCATCTGAAGTACTTGGGACTAACACCAATGATTCCTGATCACTTTTTAAAAACTGCAGAATTTCTTTTAAAGTGTCCAAAATTAATAATTTATCTAAACGTTGGAGAAAACGTATCCGGTTTTCCAATTTTCTCTGTTGTCTATTTAGTTTAAGTTTTGGTTTAAGCCATGGTTCTGCGACATGTGGCTTTGGGGGTTCTGTATAATATGTGGTCCCTGCAACGGTCCATGGGCCTTGTGACACAGGGGCACCTGGTCGCACATACTTATATCTGTTGGCCATTTCATTCAGTGATATATGACCTTAGCACACGTGTCTTTGTATCTTCTGTATTTTGGGTTTTCGTTTTTGGATTCCTGTTGACAAAAATAAACAGGAAAGTAGAACCAGTGACAAACACCAGTGTTTTATTTACAATCAGTAATGTTATAAAATGTGAAGGAACATAAGATGATGTGATTTTTTTTTTTTTTATGTTTATTTTTAGCGCACACGAAAGAAACAATGAAATGACTGTGTGATGTCATGAAAGATGGTAAGACTAGAATAAGGGTTCCCACTTTTTCTAGCCATATCATCTATTGAGGGGACTACAAATGGAGAAGTATGAAAGAAATAAAATTATAAATGATTAATTTCCCTATGCAGGTTATCTTTACACGTAATTTATTACAAACTAGATGAGGTTGATGATTCCTATCTGATTACTTTGTGAAGAAACATTAAAAAGGCTCTTTTAAAGTTCTGACTATTCAAGAAAATGTCTGAACTCCGCCTCTATGGTCATCACATGCCATGGGGTCTGAGATGGTTGATGGTGTTTTAGATGATACTCACACCTACATTAAGTTGCTACCAAAAGATATGTGCGTTTAAATTGGTTTATGTATTTTGCAAAAATATTTGAAAGTAGTTATTGTTTTAGTAAAAAAATTAACCTAAATTTAAATTTGTTTTTTTACAAGCAATAATAGGGTTAGCAGAAAATTTACAAACTCAATAGACCGGAGGTTCCAAGACCACTTGTATTGTGCCGACCCCAAATAGAATGGGATAAGGGCAAAAAAGGGATATATGGGGAAAATTATGAGAAGGTGCCTATCATTTCAAAAAACACTTCATAATTTTTTGTAAGATAAAAAACGCATTTTTTGTTTTTTCATTTCAAAAAGTGGAGCACTTTCAAAAAGTCATATAAAAACATGACCTAGTTTTATAATTTAAAAATCTGTTTTTTGTTGCTGAATCTCATGGCTGCGGGACGCTAGTGGAATGATTTCCCCGTCCTGATGGCAGATTCCATTTAGTTTTGAGTAAATTTTTTTGGTAAGTAGGAATAATTATGGTTTTCATCAAAATCCTTCGTTCAGGTATTCAGTACGCCGTTATCCAAATTTTGTAATAGCTCGTCGAACGTGGGTAATTTTTTGGCGGAATTTCTGATTTATCTTTTAGTATACCTATTTGTGTTTATCTGCCGATTGCTTCCATAATCCATCCGCATGACAATCACTCTAAGCTTGCATCACCAGAAATCATGGAAACGTCAAGTAATTTCTTTTAAATTGTTATTGATAAGCCAACATCGGTAGTTGTATGATACATTTTGACGGCGGCGTTTAGCTGTTATCCGCTAACGATCATCGGTTATTTAATTGGGAATTATTTACGCCACGAAAAACAGTACATATTATTTTGTTCTGTTATTAGTTAGAGTAGGTAGGCATTCAACATGCAAACAATATTATTCTGAAAGTATTGTAACAAAAAAAAACACATAGCTGGGTTCCGTTTGTAAACTAACACTTCCAGCTTTCTAATAAAAAACTTACCGTAAACGTTGTAGCAATAGAAGAATACAAGACTGGCAAGACTGCTAGTTTTGTTTCGATGACCAGAAATCAGGGACGCTGAAGAATGAATCAAAATCAAACGAAATCAATATTTCATTTGGCGCGATGATGATTTAATGCATTCACTATTTAAAAGCGATAAAATAATAAAAGATGAGCGTTTTGAGCGAGAAAAAGACAAAATATTTGCATGTCGATGTCAAGGATAACTCATTTTCTCATTTTTCCTTCGTGGACCGCGGAAAAGAGAAATTGACAGTGACTTTCTGTGGTGACTTTGACAAATAATAAATTCTTGCCAAGTTATCATGAAACTTTTATTTATGTGGATGGGTACCTAACCATCCGTCCGTTACATAAATAAAAACTGAGTTTCCTCCGTGTCGCTGTTGGTCCCGACAGTCGTTAGGCCTGTGCCTCGAATCTTGAGCGGTCCAAAAGTCTTACAAACAGTCTTACCAAAGGATGTGGTATTACTGAATGTGTTGTGGAGGTGAGATAGGCAGTCGCTCCATGTAAATTAGCTGCATCCGGTATTTTTATTTTGGTTAGACTGGGAGGTGCTTCCAACATACTTAAGAAAAGGCTAGGCAGAAGATGATTTTACAATTGATGCATGCATAAGCGAGCTCGTTACATCTAGAAACCAATCAACAATCAACCAACCCTTTTACTTTAAAATTCAAGTATCAATAAGTTTTCAGCGTGCTTTAACAGTGTTTTATATCAGTGATTTTTGAATTTGCCGCCTTTTTCATGGGACTAGACTCGCTTGACAGACTCTAACACCCATTTCGAATTCAATGGGTTTTTTGTTTTTATTATCACGGAATTGTGTCAAAACATAGAATATAAAACATAGAGCACATTGGCAGGAGAAATAAGGTTCAAGATGCCAATTATATTAACAGGGCTCCACAGCGACGAACCTCTTCACTATACATGCCATTTAAACGAGACCTGCTTTCTGAATAGTCAATGATTTAGCCGCGCAATAAGAGTTGGTCGTGGCCTGAATGATTTTGCATGACAAAGGCTCAGGACAAAGGTACCATCGTGCATCCAACGGACTCCTAGATTTTTTTTTTTTTTGTTTATGGCAATCTGCCGAAGATTACGGCAATTTCTGCCAGTGTCGCGTAGTGACTGTACATGAGAATTTTATTAAATAATTATTTACAGAGCTTTTTGTGGCAATCCTTTTAGCCCTGAAACAAACACAAAACATAAAAGTTAGTAAAGTTAGTAAGATACAATATATACATCTAAACATATATAATAAATATATTAGAGTCATTAGAGTTTAATATTGTTATTAGAAATAAATTTAATAAAAGCACGTATAATTTGGGGATTAGGGAAAAATGAGAGGAGGTGACGGACATTAATGGGTTTTTGGATGTTCAATTTTTTAATAACTTTATCAAACGAGGAAAGATCATTCAAAGGACAATTTAAAAATATGTGATCTAAAGTACCATCATCCAGCCCACACTCACACAAAGAACTGTCGCGGACCCTAATTTTATGGAGAAAAACTGGGGTACAGCAGTGGCCAATACGGATTCTGCATAATTATAACGGATGTGACGGTTTTGGATGTTTCTTTGTATTTATAAAACCAGGGCTTGGGGGGGATGGTTGGTTGAATAGATGCAAACAAGCTAGCCTTTAATTTGGAAGATTGAGACCAGTGAACTTGCCAGGATTTAAAAAGATCTGCTTTGGCCTTGTGAATCAAGTCATAGACCTGGACAGCATAATGTTTTTTATCTGCCAGATTGCTGCTGACCGCATTTTTAGCTGCTATATCTACCAGCTCATTGCCCGTAATATTCATATGACTAGGAATCCATACTAATATTATCTCAATGTTTTTTTTTAAACAAGAATGTAGGACAGTTTTGATTTCGACTATAATTGGGCTACGTAGGTTATCTTTAAATGAATTTTTAACTATTGCCTCCAGAGCACTCCTTGAATCAGAAAAGATGACTGCTTTTGTAATAGCTGAATGGGAGGAAATAAATAAACACGCCTCCAAAATTCCAATGCACTCCCCGGTAAAAACCGAAGACTCAGGAGGGCACTGGAACTGAAGGAATATCTGGGAGTTGGGATTATAAACAGCAATGCCTGTTTTACCGTCAGAGGTCAATTTAGAAGCGTCTGTATAAAATTTGTAGTGATCAGGCCATTTGTTATTAACAGTCGAAAGAAAATGGTCATTAGCATTGGTGGTGTCCTTATTTATTCCAATATGAGTGATCTTTGGAACAAAATTAAGAATTTCATAGGGACATGAGTAAAGTGGGAATTTATTACACTGAGGAATGGGAGAATTATTTTCCACATTCCGGATACTCCTATATGAATTAAGGATCAAAGGGGGGTCTTTATGTTTCCAATAGTCGCTTTGTCTACATAAATTATCTAGTAAGGAAAGCTTAGACAGAACTAAGTGATCACTAAGAAGATATGCCTTGTACAAATATTTATCGGCTAGATATTGTCTACGGAGGAGAAGGGGAGGGTCGCCACTCTCAACTTGCAGTGCGTTGGTAGGAGTGGATCTCATACAACCTAGTACAATGCGGAGGGATTTCGACTGAATGGTTTCCAGCTTGGCCAATGCAACCTTACCACAGGGTTCCAGGAGGAAAGACCCATAGTCCAGTAAACTTCTTATTGTAGCATTGTATATGAGTTTGAGAGTAAAGGGATGAGCCCCCCACCAAACACCCGCTAGAGCACGTAGCATATTAAGGTTCTTCTCACATTTACTGATTATATAATTGAGATGAAAGACACCAGATAATTTACAGTCCAAAATTACCCCAAGGAATTTCACATTATCCTCAACATTGATCGGGGATCCTTCAATTTCAAGGTGGACATTGGGTGTTAGACGTTTACGTGAGAAAACTACAACGGAGCTTTTAGGAGCTGACAAGCTAAGACCATGAGAGATTAACCACTGGTTTAGGGAGTTAAGGGATATTTGCATGGATTCCGTAGCAATTTCCACAGACGAGGTAGGAATATATAAGCATAGGTCATCTGCGTATTGTAAAATCTGGCAGTCGTTATTAAGGGACTTGTGAAGATCCGAGGTGTAAATACTGTATAAAAGAGGGCTTAGTACTGAACCCTGGGGTAGCCCGCGCCAAACAGTTCTGGGGTCATATGATTCTCCTGGAACATGGAGTTTAACACTACGTCCTGCCAACAAGTTACAGATACAGTTAAGTATCTTTACCGGGATACTCAGCTGGCGTAATTTACTTCTGAGTACGGAAAGAAGGACACTGTCGTAAGCTGCTGAAATGTCAAGAAAGACCGCTAGAACTGACTCATTTTTGCTGAAGGCAATCCGGGCATCTGTCATAAATATTCCAATGCTATCCATTGTGCTAGCTCCCTTTCGGAACCCAAACTGAGTTTTTGCTAGAAGACCTCGGCTTTCAACTAACCACTCCAACCTGTTTTTTAGAAGGTGTTCAAGGATTTTACCTATAACAGGGGATAGAGCAATGGGTCGGAAGTTTTCAGGGCAGTCAGGTGTTTTCCCTGGTTTTAGAATGGGAATTATTAGTTGCGTTTTCCAAGCATCAGGGATATGGGAGAGAGTAAAACATGCGTTGATTATTGATAAAAGGTATCGGCGACTGTGGGACCCCAATTTTTTTAAAAACGAATATGGGTGGCCATCTATGCCTGGGGCGGAATCGTGAACGTGTTTGAGCACTGCATCTAGTTCGCTTAACAAGAAGGGAGCATCTAAGGGGTCATTGGAAATTTCACCCCCCCCCAGAAGGTGAAGGGCATTCTCCCAAAAAAGGAGCGAAAGGAGGAGCAAGTTTCCTCAAGAAAGGTTCTGCAATGTCATCAGGCATAGATGAGTAGTTTCGGACGGAGCAGCCACGTTTAAATCGTTTGAAATTTTGCCAAACAAGAGAGGGAGGGGTTGAAGGGGAAAGTGAAGTACAGAATTTCTTCCATCCTTCTTTTTTTTTTTTTTTAGTAGGCGCCTAGACCTGGCACTAATCCGGTTGTACTCGATCAGGTTTTCAGAGGTCATATTTTGAGCATACTTAAGTTCCGCTTCATTTCGAGATTTAACCATGCTGGTACATTCCCGATCCCACCAGGGCGGAGATGATATTTTTCCGGAGGCTGAATTTTTAAGCGGTATGTTGTCATCCGCGGCAGAAGAAATTGCACCGGAAAATTTCAATATGCAGTCCTCTAAGTTGACTGGGGAAACCTGGGGCAAAGTGGAAATTATATCCTCAAGAGTTTGAGTGTACAATTCCCAGTCCGCGCCAGTAAGTCTGTATTTTAAAAGAGGGGGGTTATCCCTTTGAGGTAAGGACCTATTGATCAGTGTAGTGCATATTGGGTAGTGGTCGCTACCATATGTTAGGTTTAGTCGTTTCCACTCCAACTGGGCGGCCAAACTAGCTGAACACAAGGTAAGGTCTACACAGCTTCTACTCTGGCCAGGTCTAGGTAGCCGAGTGACGGAACCATCGTTGACAACACATAAACTCAAGTCTTCCAACAGATCAACTAACTCAAAACCAGGGAGATCAGAATGGTCAGAACCCCACAGGGAATGATGGCAATTAAAATCACCCAAAATTATAACAGGATTCAGTGAGGAACATATATTATGAATGTATTGAAAGCAGGAGGGATTGGGGGAGGGAATATAGACAGATATAAAATTAATGCCAAGGATATTAACACCTACAGCATTAATCTCATCTCCGTGGGGAGGCAGGGATAGAGAGGAGAAAGAAAGAAGATTGTTCACTAGCATAGCAGCCCCGCCATAACCGTCGGAACGGTCATCCCGGAGAGTGCTATAGCCAGGGAAATTAAAATGGAGTCGTGGAGTTAACCACGATTCTGAGATTGCAAAAATTGCGGGTTTATATAAATTAATTAGGTGGCAGATTTCGTGTTTTTTGGGGAGTGCGCTTCTGGTGTTCCACTGCATGAGATTGAATGTTACGATTTTTAATTTTATTGACTATGTTGTCAGCTACGTGGTCAGGTAATGCGTAATTTGAGAGTAAGGTGGAGAGCAAAGTAATAATAGTGTTTAGTGTCTCTTCATTCTCATTATGAGTGGGAGGTTGGTCCATCAGAGCACAACCATTAGGAGAGGGGGGGAAGGAATAACTGCTAATAATATCCTGATGGGCCCTACGGTCATAACCAGGATGGAGGGGTGTGTAGGCCTTTGGGCGGGAAGTAACAAGTTTCTTGCTGGAGGAAGAAGTAGGGGGTTGGGAATGAGAGGAATAATTAGGAATTGGGCGACGGGGAGGACGGGGATCATGGTTAAGAGTCTGGTGGATAGTCAATGCAGGAGGGGCTGACGCCGTAACGTCTGCAAAAGATCGGTAGGAGGGGGCGTGACGTTTGGCTGCTTCAGAATATGGTATGTTATCCTTAGCCATGGTGGACTTGATGTTACGCTGACGCAGGTATTCCGGGCATTGACGACTGTTCGCAGGGTGTGCACCTGTACAATAGAAGCACTTAGGCTCTTCAATGGAACACCCATCCCCAAAGTGGTCACCACCACAGCGGTAACACCGTGGCTTTGACCGGCATTGAGTCCTGGTGTGTCCATATTTACAGCACCCGAAGCACTGGACAGTGGGAAAATTATAAATCTCAACTGGAAGGGAATTGAAACAGCAAAAAACTCGATCCGGGAGGCTCTGACCATCAAATGTGATTACTACACTCGGTGTAGGAATCCATTCCGATTTCCCATCATTTGAAACTCTGCGGTTCAATCTCCTCACCTTCAACACCTTACCAAGTGGGGACTTCAGGGCATCAAAGACTTCAATGTCAGTCCAATCAGTAGGGACGCCCCTCACAACACCCATCCTGGTGATGTTGAACGTAGGAATCATGACCGTGAAACCTTTTTTTTTCATCGATTCATTGTCAATGAATGCATTGGCATCTTCCGGGGCCTTGAACTCTACTGATACCCTGTTTCTTCCTATTTTCTTAATACCACCATCAACAATATTCACAATATTAAGTTTTTGTACTAATTGGCCGAATTTTATAGGATGGAGGGTAGTGCCAGAGCTTGGATCAGATTCGTTTAGCGATGCGTAGACTAAAAATGGATGACTATCTAAATGCGAGTATTTTGTGCGTGAGATCAACGACGGGGCCGTGACCCGGTCGCGTTTAGTCGCTGAAGCGTTTTCGTCCGTGACGTTCGTTGCATCATTGTGATTGTCAATGAGTTTCCTCTTTTGAGAACTTACTTCTACTTCCATTGTCTCAAATTGAGACAGTGGAGCCGTCAGAATAGGCGCATGTGTAAATAAATCTTGCGATTGTTGCTGATCAGGATGAGGGGGGTCTGGCGGGCGACCAGGAGGCCGCTCGTCATCCGCCATTGTCAGACAGCATCGGCCAGTGGCCGGTAGAATAAAATATATATAGAATAAACACTTACCAAATGTAAGATCACTTAAACAAACAAAAACAAACACAGGACGAGAACAAACACGTTACATAAACCCAAAAACCACCAAAAAAAGCAGAGAAAGAGCCAAAAATCAGTGCGAGAACGAAAACAACATGTACTCGCCACAAACGCCTTTTGACACCTCAGCAGTGCAAGTACGAACTTTGCATCGATAAGACATCGAGATCGTTATCGTTGTCAGTTTTATCGAGCTTGTTATTGGAAGTACGTAACACGCGTCGACAAGATTTCGTTCGACACCTGTCAAAATGTCGTTTCGTACTTGCATTTTCGATAAAATCGTTTAAATTTTAGAGTTATCTACCGATCGATATTATTTACGTACTTGCGACATCGATTCGATTCGATAAAAGCTCATTTTTCGAGAATAACTGTCAGATTTATCGAATCGAAGCGAATCGAGTGCTACGTACTTGCACTGCCTCTCCTAGATTATTGAAGTGAAAAAGGACATCTTCGTAAGTGACAGTTGACAGATCGAGGTGTTGGCAACACTGTTTGACACAAGTAGTTTGAACGACTGAAGGACATGTATCCATGCCACCATGGTCATGAATAAATTATTTTAAAAAAAAAAACAAGTAGTTTGACTTTGACACATGCGACGCATATAACTACAGCAATAATTTTAATTACTTGTTGTAAAGTACGACGATACATTTATTATTTGGAAGGTGGTTTTTCGTAAGGAAAATGTATAACAATTACAAAACAAATTATTCCACGGCGAATAACATTGGAGACGCCTCCAATGTGGCCTGGGATATCGAGAAATACAGAGATATACACGAATGCGAGGAACATTGGCAGCTGCGCAAAGCTTTCATGGAGAAATGGAAGAACAATTTTACCGAAGAAAGATTAGTATGTTTGGCGCGAGTTTATACAAATATCGAGTTTATGGGATGCAGATATCCTGCGCCGGTGATGCAACAGATTGCCGAACTTTCTTTTGAGGTAAACATAACCTATAGACCATTTTTGTTTTTTGTGGAGTGGGTAATCATAAAATGACTCCTTCCACTCCGGGCAGAATGGAACTGTCCGACTTCTACTGAGTAAAAACCACCCATGTTCCTTCTTAGCCCTTTGTGTCGAGGCCGCGGTATCTCTACAACTCGCAGCCTCGACGGCAAGGCTCACACCCTTAAAATTACTATATTGTACTTACCTAAGTACTATTTGTACATTGTATGAGCTCCAAGTAATGAGAGGAAGATAATAAATACAAAACTGAAGTAATGTGGTACGAGTGTCATTGGAGAGTGTTGTATGTCTGTGAGTGTACCAAAAGTCCTTAGGGGCGGCACCAACATGCCCGAGAGTGTTGAATGTTTAATGCAATGCATTTAGGGTGATATGGGCAGGCCAATGATAATTGTGATGCTTGTAAAAGGCTGCTAAGTTATAAGTACTAAAATAACATAACATCAAAATTGTACACTTAACTCGCAATTTTTATTAATCAGTAATCTTTTTTTTTCATAGAGATACCTTCAATAATAATTTTTATTCACAATAGTTAGTTGCTACGGAACATCTTTTATGACAAAATCAAGTATAATTCTTCATTTAACATGTAACTAAATCTTAATGTTACAGTTTGGCCAAAAATATAAAGACAAAAAAAAAACAAAACTGCAAAGAACATTTGTGTCAGCTTCAACAGCTGCTGAGGATAGAGCACGAGGAATCAAACGTGTTGGCGGGGAGATTGTTACTGATGACAAACCCAAGTCTTCCCGCATAGCATTTGTAGCCCCAGGTGAAACACCAGCACCAGCAGAAGTTGATTCTGATGAAGAAGGGATGATTCTTCTCAACAGAGGTGATTTTAGCACTTTTCTCGCACCTGGTGGCCCTCTATGCTCCAGCGTGGATACAGGTATGATCCTGGCGAAAATCGTTGCCGAGACCAAAACCCAGTCCAGCCAAGGTGAAACACCAGCGCCAGTAGATGTCGGAAATGATTCTTATGAAGAAGGTGGGATAGCTCTCAACAGAACTGCTTCTAGCATTTTCCTTGCCCCTGCTCCTCAAGCCAACAATGTTACCCAAGACGTGCCTGAAATAACCTGGCAGGTCACAGCACATAAGCGACCCTGCAAAGGGAGCTCGTGTCAACATGAAACTACCGCAGGACAGAAGGACCTTCCTGAACTTGGTCGCCCCAACAGGCGCGCGAGAAGGGCAGCCCTACAGCCCCAATCCTTACCTCACCCTGAACCCGCTTCTCCTGTGAAGGCTACTGCAGCTGCGGAAACGCAGCGCGATCCTACACAGTCTAACCAGAGGGAACCGGCAACGGCACCCAAGGAAATGGAGTCCCAAAACCCACCACCACCCGGTCAGGAGATTAAAAGGCGCAAACCGCGAGGTAAACGCGGAGGGCGGTTAGCTGCGAAGGCTGCCAAGGCTCCTGAAAAGGAACCGTCTGAGGATGGGGGAAGTCTAGACGGGCTCGCTTCGTCGAAGCGTCCTCGCCTCGATGAAACCCAAACTCCTAGCGGGGATGCCAAACGCGCGAAACCGAAGCGAACGGTAAGTAACGCGGATGCGACTCAATCGCATCTGAGGGTAGCTGTTATCACCGTTCCACCTAGGAACCTCTCGACCAACCAGGCGGAGCAGCTGCGGGAGGCTATCGAAGATAGCATTCTGCAAACTGCTCTCTCTCCGCAGTCTCCGAGCATGTCGGCCCCATCTTTCCGCGGTCGCCCTTTCCTTATGGACGGGGTTCTAGCGATGTGGTGTGAGGACGCAAACGCTCTTAGCTGGCTGGAAAGGTCAGTTAAAACTATCCCATCACCCATTCCCAACACTAGTCTGGCCGTAATTAAACAAACGGAGCTGAAAAAGAAGCTCAAGGCGGGGCTTCTCATCCACACCCGTATCACGGAAGCTGCTACACTTTACAAAGTCCTTTGCGCCCAGAATCCGTGGTACAAAGTCGACTCCTGGCAGCTGTATGACATGACGCTAAATGACAAAGTCCAGAAACCGGGATCCACGGAGAAGGTGGTCCACCTGATCCTGGGCATACCCGAAAACCAAAAACAGGTCATCCTTGACCGAGACCGACGTGTAGCACACATGACGGGATGTGGGTACATCCGCTTCTTCTCGTCGGACGAGGCGACTACGGCTGAAGCAAAACCAGCAGCGACGAGTTGAGTGACAGCCTCGAACGTCTACCTCGGCTCCCTGTTAGGGTACAGGCGCGCATAGCGACGGGCTCACTAGTGACGAAGATGTCCTGTGCAGCCCATAGCTGTACCTTAAATGTCATACCTCCAGCACAAACAGATAGCGGCAGCGACTTTACGCAAAGTGCTGGAGGCAAACAACAAGACCGTCGCCTTTATCCAGGAACCCTGGATAAGAAACAACAGAATCTGCGGTCTAACAACATCGGTGGTAAGTTACTGCTGAACACAGCAGCTGACAAACCGAGAACCTGTATTTATATGCCTAAAACCATAGCAGCCGCACTACTTAACCAATTCTGTTCCAAAGACCTGCTGTGAAACTTGTGACAGAAACAGAAACCAGCCTAGTTCTATAGCCTCAGTGTCTATGCGGAGATACGGTGACATTCCATCAAGTGAACTCGTCGAACTGGTGCGACACTGAGGCATCAAACTGGGAACTAGGGCCGATACTGATTTCCGATAGTAGATCTCAATATCGGAATTCCGATATTAATATCGGAATTAATTGATTAGTCTGTATCGATCTATATTTTTCCGACCCACCGACCTATTTACCGACTTCAAAAAGGAGGAGGTTCTCAATTCGTCAGGGTTTTTTTTATGTATGTTCCCCGATTACTGGAAGATGGCTGGACCGATTTAGTTTTTTTTTCTTTTGTTTGAAAGGGTATATTTCCCAGGTCAGGATCTGATGATAGAGATCTGGAGAAATAGAGAGAACTCTTCATAAAGCCACACTTGAAGTGATTTGAGTAGTTTTTGGAAAATAACTTTCTCGCAGTGGTCCCATTTGAATATGGTGAAGATCTGATGAAGAACTCAAGAGATAGGCAACAGAACTCCTCAAAAAATGGACTGGGAATGCTGAAACCTCAGGTCTGTCTATTGTTTACACCAGTTCATAGCATAACATCACACCAGTACGCTGGTTTGTTTTTTTTTTGCTACCAACGTTACCAGAAAATTTTCTTTTATAAAGTTTATTTTTCACTTTTTTGTTTTAATTTTTGTTGAAATCGGTTTTATTTTTTGTTAAAAACTTTTTAAAGTTAAACTTTTAAAATACTAAATATACCTACATATTTATAATTATTATTATGTATAATAAAATACATAGATTTCTCAAAAAAAAATGGTTTTTCACTTCAGGCATTAACATACAGTGCGATCAAATTATCTTGGCAGCTCCGAACTTCGTGCAGGTCATTTTGTTTTAACGAATGTTTAAAAGTGTTATGATATTTATTTTATTTGTATTTCTCACTGTTTAAATTAGATATTTTCTGATCGTTTAAGTATTGGTTTATCTGGCAATAACAGTTTTATTCCCAAGTTTACATGCGTAAAATTTCGCAAAGCCTATGTTCAGAGCTGCCAAGATAATTTGATCGCACTGTATTCTACTCTGAGCATAAATGTATCTTGGCAAAGAAAATGAGCCATACAGCCAAACAATATGAAGTTCATAGATAGAATTTGTTATTTTTGGTGGCCTCGGCGTCCGCAAAATTTCTAGTGTAAGCTTTCCGGCGTTCCTGTCGTCTGTCCACAGCACTGAAAAGCTAACCAGGAAAATTTTAACCCTCTCCCTGGTTGACTCGGAAGTGCCGTGCTTATATAATATTATTAGGAATCAGAAGTGAAATACGTGAACAAAATAAACAATGTTTAATATCTTTTGAATTACACTTTTACAAAAATATCAAGACAAACATTTTAAGCAATAATCAAATAGAAATAGCACTAGCAAATGGAATAATCAGTACACGAGCAAAAACATAAACCAAAATTAGCGAAGCACACGATACTAGTCGGGTAGCAAGTCCTTTCCGAGCGCCGTCCAAGCAAAAAGTGACCGTTGCACCGCCGCTCGCCTTGTTTTATGAATTTCTGTCGGTTGCCGCACGTCGACCGGACGCTAACCGCACGGCTACTGGCTGATGGCGTGACTTTGAGCCAACAATATTTACAGCCAAACACCGCGTAAAGACGTGGTAAATCACTGCTCTGCCACTACTACGAATAGTTTTGTTCATTTTAAATAGTGAAACATGCAACGAAAGTTGATAATTTCTGGAAAACTAAAAAAAAACGACTAGGATAAGGGATAAACGCAGTTTTGACACAGTATGTATGTCACGCGGCATTTAAGTTGAACATGCGCAGTAGTCGTTTTTAGACGTCACATACAAATCAATTGAAGAGAAAACAGAGTTCAAGAGGTGAAATGATACACGGTGGCACAAGGAATTTAGTATAATTAATATTCAGAAACTAGACACTTAACAAAACTGGTATTGTACAATTAATAAACACGTATAAAACTTATTTTATAACAAACAATAGTAATTCACGGATATTAGTCCATTTACATTTTTCAGTTCAAGACAAAAGGTGACAAGCATCAAGATGACACTTGACTTCTTCCTTTTTTATTCAAGGTATCACATTGTGTCCAAAGAGTTTTCACTCTAACACCTTCTCTCAATGTGAAGACCTATTAGCTTTCCAAGCTTCATTAGCCTTGGCCTAGCCATTGGCTTAGTGAGCAGATCTGCCAGCTGAAGCTCACTACTGATTCTACTCACAAGTAGTTCTCCATTTGTAACAAGTTCTCTCACACAGAAGTGTCTGGTCCTAATATGTTTGGTTCTGCGATGGAACTCGGGGTTTTCTGCCAGTCTTACAGCTGCTTCGTTGTCTACATGAAGCACTGGCAAATCGTCCAAATTTGTTATGCCCTTTAGAAGGCGAGCAAGCCATATACTCTCTCTTGCTGCTTCGCTGGCTGCAACAATTTCAGCTTCCGTCGTAGAAATAGCAACGCATTGCTGTCTCTGGCTTAGCCACGATACAGCACCTCCAGCAAACATACATAACACTCCCGACGTTGACCTTCCTGTATCTACATCGCCACCATGGTCCGCATCACTGTAGCACTCCAAAATTCCCTTTTTGTGGCTTTGCTTATATATGATGCACATATCTGGTGCAAATTGTAAGTACCTAAGAATGCGCTTCAATCGCACGCAATCTGCTTGAGTTGGATTCTCTAAGCTTCTTGAGACTACACTTACTGCGTACGCGATATCAGGTCGGGTACCGACCATCAGGTATGCAAGTGCTCCAACTACTTGTCGGTAGTTACTGAGGAAGTAATCATCGTTGTTTTCAGCTTTCTCAGAAACAACACTTTCCTTTACAACCGGCGTACTTACAGGTCTGCAATCCTGCATTCCAAATCTTCTCAAGATTTTCTGCACATAAGAGGTCTGATGTACTCTGATGTCACCTTCTCTGACATCAATCTCCAAACCCAAATAATATGATATTGGTTTGGTGGTTATTTCAAACCTTCCTTTGAGTTCAATGATAAACTCATCAATAATTTCCTGACTTGTCCCAGCCAAGAGCCCATCATCCACATACAAAGCTATTATAAGTTTTCCCGTTGACTTATCTCTAGTAAACAGACATGGGTCTGCTTCACTGACCTTAAAGCCTATCTTCTTGAAGAAATCCATTATGCATTTGTTCCAACAACGAGGAGCCTGCTTCAAGCCGTAAAGACTTTTCTTTAAAAGGCATACTCGGCCTGTTCCATCATCATAACCCTCTGGTTGTCTCAAATAAATTTCTTCATCAGATAAAGACCCATACAAGAAAGCTGTTGAAACATCAAATTGACTCAACTTCATGCCTTCACTAGCTGCTACACTAAGTACAGCTCGAACAGTTGTCAACCTGGCTACAGGACTGAAGGTCTGGTCATAGTCCTGCCCTTTCTTCTGGCGAAAGCCCTTTGCCACCAAACGAGCCTTAAACTTATCTACTGTCCCATCAGGGTTTAATTTCACCTTATAGATCCATTTACAAGGAATAGCTTTGCGATGTTTGGGTAATTTCTCAAGAACCCACGTTCCATTTTCTTCCAGAGATTTTATCTCCGTGTTCATGGCCTTGCGCCACAAATCTCTATCTGGGCAAGAAACAGCGTCCTTATAAGTCACCGGTTCTGCGTGACTGTCAACGCTAGTATCGACATGAGTCACATAATCGTTGAATTTTACTGGGCGTCTGAGGAGAGACCGATCTCTGAGCTGCATGGCAAGTCTTGCCAACTCTTCTACGACCTCACTCTCATTTTCCTCATTCTCCCCCCCTAATTCAACCGATTCTTGATCAGACATGTCTGGCCTTGCATCCTCAAACTCGGTGTCATCACACTCATCACAACCTACAACAGGACTATTTATAACACCTTCGCCTCTGTCTAAAGGTGATTCCTCCTGTATTCCTGTGACAGGTGTATGTGTCTCATTATATGTTTTCCTCACATACAAAGGTACTTCCAGTTCTTGTATCTCTTTGAGTGTGCCTTCATCTTCTAATTTTGAGTCCAGTGGTCTTTCATCAAAAGTGATATCTCTGGACCTAATTAGAGAGTTTGACTCTTCATGCCAAAGCCTATACCCATCGTCATTGTCATAGCCTACCAATATGCATTTATTTGCCTTCTTCTGCAACTTTTTCCTTCTCTGTTTTGGAATATGCACGTAGCAAGTTGAGCCTATGATCCTCAAATGCTTAATTTGTGGTTTCTTCCCATACCACAACTCAAACGGCGATTTGTGTTCTACAGTAGTTGGACCTGTTCTATTTAAAATATAAGTAGAAGTATTAACCAACTCTGCCCACAGAACTTGAGGAAGCTCTTCATGAGCATGCATCATTGCTCTGGCCATCTCAACGATAGTCCGGTTATCCCTCTCACTACACCCATTCTGTTCAGGTGTGTAAGGCATAATTAACCGCTGTTGAATACCATATTTCGTCAACTCTTTTCTGACTTTCTCATTGTCGAACTCGCCTCCGTTATCACTTAAAATCTCTTTGATGGTATGTCCAGCCGATTTCGCTTCAGCTAACATTTGACTCATCTTCTCAGGGACTTCTGATTTATGTTTCATACAGTAAACGTAACGGTACCGAGTGTATTCATCCTTAAAGAGTACGAAATACCTGAACTTGGAACAAGATGGAGGAAACGGACCACATACGTCCGAATGTATGCGTTCTCCTGGACTGGTTGCTTTTTCACGAACACCAAATTTCCTTCTGTGACTTTTTCCGAAAATGCATCCTTCGCATAAACTTCCACCATCTTTGGTTTTGAGATTCAGTTCTTTCTCAATAATTCTCCTAACATGGCGTTTATCTTGGTGTCCCATACGCTCATGGTACAGCTGTAACGTGTCCACTTTGTTCACCACAGTATCCAGCTCCAGTGTATTCAGTACACTAACTTTAGGTTGGACTGGCTTACAGTTCAGCTTAAATAAACCACCATGTTTTTGTCTGCTTCCAGTCACTGCCAATTTCCCCTTGATTTTCATTAAGCAAGTAGTGACACGTGACTCAAACAAACTGTTTGGATTCAAATCCTGTGCTGCCAGCACTGAAAAGAGGTTCTTTGTAACGGTAGGAACATACCACACATTCCTCAAATCAAAATTTCCTTTCTTTGCTTTCATCTAGCAGTTGACAAGTAAAGCAATGTTGCCACAGTCATCGATTTTTAGTTTCAACTGTCACCGCGTCAGACTCTTTTTTGCCAAGCTTTACTAAGGCTGAGATTCAGAGACGAGTCTAAGCTTGAACTTACACTTCCATCTGTCAAAATCAACGACTTACCCTTAAAGAACAATGGCAGCCGTTCATACATTAAAATAGTTGAGAAGAAATGGTAGTGTCTACATGTCAAAAATATCTTAAAATGTTAAGCTTCAGCCCCTGAGTAACTTTGTTCAAGAATTATGTCCTGGTAGGGCCCCAAAAAAAATATATTTAGGTTTGAACTTTTTTAGGTTATGTCTTATGTCACTTGAAGAAATTCATACGTTCAGTGGTTTTCTGTTGCTATCATAATGAAAAACGTCGCCGAAGCGGCCGGGACGTTTGAGTGGCTAATGAATTCTCAACATAACATGATTATCTACAGAGTTGAGCATTTAATATTGTTTTCTATAATATAAATGTATTTTTTGGACCTTCAATTGTCAAAGTCAGTCAACCTGTAGTTAATGTGTAATAACAAAAATATTTATATAAGTACATACATCGCTGGGGATTCTACTTGTACTGCACAAAAGTACCTAGGCCTAGAAGATTTCTTTAACGGTCAATGGTTGCCATGTAGATTGATGAATGTAAGAAAAGGCAAAAAATGTTTGCCAGGATTGTAGCAAGATGAAGCATGTTTTCTCTGCCTACCTCTACGGGGAAAAGGCATGATTTGCCTAGGTGCAGCATTCATCATACTTTAAAAAAATAATAAACGAACAATTCTTAATTCTTAACACTCTTTTATTGTGCACACGCTATATTTTGTGTTTGCTGCTCGTCTGTACTCCGGTAACTCAAACACTGTGTTTGGTGCCTCATGTTGGTTTGACGATACTGGTTCCGATGACTGGTTTTCTACAGACTGGTACATTAATGTCAGATCTGGCCTCATCAATAATGCTCATACGCCGAGCCTCTCTCTGCGTGCGTAACCAACTTGCATGGCACACACTATCAGACTGTTATCTGAAAGAAATAATTTGAAATAGTTTAACACTATGATCTACTAATAAACGCAGTAGATTGGAAGGAGCTAAGCACCAAGTGAAATCATATTAGAAAACTAATTATAGATTCTCTAAACCGCCCTGAGCGGGTCAAGGCTCGGTACCCCGGCCCGTTCCTGAATCTGGTAGGCTACTGTTTTCTATTTTTATTTAACAATGGACACAGACACACACACCACACACACACACACACATGTAAAAGACGTGTGTGAAAATAAACATCACATAGCAATTATTATTATGTTTTGTGAACGGCTAGTAACAAATATAAACATCACTTGTAACATACCTGTCGTGGTGCAAGCCTGTTTTCAATAATACATAGCTATGATAGAGCGTTGTTAATCAGTAGGGGTGTCTCTTAATATTTTATCGCTCTGTCTGCGTAGTATTGAGCATCCACATAAGAGACACACATGAGTACGGCCTCTGTGACTCGGTCCAGCATGCTGATCACCACTACCAGAAACTTCATGCTGGAGAGATTGATTAATTGCAAACATTGCAAGATCTCTGCATGCTTCTCATAATTATAGTCCTCCTCAGTTATCTGGAAAATAGATGATAATAAAATAAAACAGTTACAATCACAGTAACAGCTAGCAGTCCATATTGAATACCTAGTTAATGTTGTCCATATTGAAGTTTCATTTGAGCTTTTATAATTTTATTTCAAGTTATGTAGATACTTACTATGAGTGGGTACACCCAGGTACAGAGTAAACTAGTGACTCTTGGATCGAGTGTCAAGGCAGGATAACGGCGTAACGTGTTAATGCAAATGTTGCAATTAACACAGGATTCGGGTTAATCTGCTACGTCTCCCAATAGTGGTTCAAATCGCATGTTCAACAATCCAAACAATGAGGCAAAATCGGAGTCCAAAGGGGCAGTAGCACAGTCACGCAGGGTAAGATCAGAATCCTTTAGGCACGCACAAGTCACTCAAAGCGAAGGGAAAATCAGTCCGTAAGCAATCCAAGTCAAAGAGAAATAAGAATATTTTCTTATTTCTCTTTGACTTGGATTGCTTACGGACTGACACGAACACAACCGACACGAAAAGCGCAGGAGCATCAGAATCATCAGATATTACTCTTTGGCATCAGTGACAGCCGTGACAGACCGCGCTTTGAGACGTGACATTGACATTTCATCTAAGGTGGTGTTGCTATAACATTAAATAGAATTATGACGTCCCGACCGCTCCAGCGCGATTTAACTGTATGATTGCGATAATGTTTAATTATTTCAAGAAATTATTTTTAAGAAACGTTTTTAAAAAATAAAACACTTTTATTAGTACCTACTGATAGTTATTTCAAAAATATATGTTGTATTTTGTGTTATTTTGGTGGTTTTACAAGTTTACATGAAAATTGAATAAATATAGTATATGGCAACACTTGAATAGTGTAAAAGTCATTTGATAGTCCCAAAAATGTATGTTTTTTACGGCGACCTTAAAAAAATTTTTTTTTTGTTTGAAAAATCATAGAAAAATAATCTAACTCATTTTATATTTAAGATATTTCTAGACACTATAATTATTGTCAACTATTTTGCTGCCATTGTTCTTTGTATTCAGAGACGTTCGGAACACGTCTTAAACTTAGCGTGAACTAAGATAAGCCAAGTAGTCAATATCGACTACTTAAGACGGAACTAGCGCCACCAAGTGGGCTAAGGTGTAACTAATTTAAATTTTGTGTTTGTTACCTACGGCATCATCTTGGAGGAATCTGTAACGATGCTCTAATTGGTAATTTTAAATAAATAGGTAAATAAATGTTATATTCAAAAACAATGTTGTGCTTAATTTATTCCTCCCAGTAATTCATTAATAATTATGTAAAGAACAATAAACTTACTTCTTGGCATCTCGGCGAGTTATTATTTATGCCCTTGTTATTTCGGCCCACAGGATCGATTTCTTGCCCGTCGGGGCCGCGGATTTTTGTACTAGATTACGTGGCCTCGGCGCAAGGGCAAAGAAGGAACATGGGTTCGGTTTTTAGTCAGTAGAAGTCTGACACTCCCCTTCGCTCTGCCCAAGAGCGGGGGGGGGTCATTCGATGATTTTCCACCCACCAAAAAAAAAAAAGGATCGATTTCTTTTTATTGTAATCTGCGTCCGTTTTTTTCGATTCCAATATCGCGGCATGTGGACCGATTAACTCTTTTAGAAATTCTTTTTCGTAAGATGAAAAGGGAGCCTTTCTAGCAGCCATGATACCGTATCTTCGCTCACTTGTCAAACTTTCATAACTCCCGCGGTTTACAAAGAGGTTGTAACATAAATAAATAGGTTTGTGTCTCAAATATTTTGTTTCACTCACTCCAATAGCATTTTGTATTTGCGCAATAGCATTTTGCGATCCTGCTTTAATTTTTATTTACGCCTGGCTGCACAGTTTCATAAAAACCGTAACTCACCGATGAACATTTTGCTTTAAAAATGGCCATAGAGAAGAGAGTGTAAGCTTAGCTAAGACCTTGTTATGACCGACGTAAGTTTGACGGGGACTTGTCTCTGAATACAAATTTCTAAGATGCGCTTAGCCACGACTTGGCTTAGAGCGGTCTTCGCCCGTCTTATGTTCTTGTCTCTGAATCTCAGCCTTAGACCCCTGAAGATACTTTATTTTTATTTATTTATTTATAACCAAATTATACTAACAGGACCACCACACATATCCATACTTATAATTATAATATATATAACTAGCTGACCCGTGCCCACTTCGTTGGGCAAAAAAAAAAAAACTATTTCGGGGACGTCCGCTGCGTAAGGAGCCGACTACGCGACTGAGCCGCGTGGGTACCTACAGATAGCGCGCGAGTTGAATGCAGTCGGGGTCTGAGGTAAAGAGCGGGAGCATCTCCCCCCGCTATCCCGCACGCCCCACCTCACGCGCCTGCAGTGTAGTGCTCAAGTGCTGTGCTATTCACACTAGTGTAATGCGGTAGTGCTGTCACAGCTGTCAGCACTACCGCATTCCTAAGCTCTGCATTCAACTCGCGCGCTATCTGTACCTCTCAGATCAGATGTAAAAGGCCACGCCCCTTTCTCCCGAAGCGAGCACGAACGCGAACCGAATAATTAAACCCGAAACCATCCCGCGCCCTCCGCGGCTTTGGATTTTTCTCCGATTCACTTTGCAAAACGGACTACCACGTAAAAGCCTTTTTATTTTTCGGTTTTTTATTATTACAATTTTTTATTATTACAATTTTATTACAATTTAACAAATATACAAACAAACTTTACCTCTTTATAATATTATTATAGTATAGATTAGTATAGAAGTATAGATATATAATCCATACTACTATAAATGCGAAAGTAACTCTGTCTGTCTGTTACTCTTTCACGCCTAAACGGCTGAACGGATTTTGATGAAATTTGGTACAGACATAGTTTGGAACTTGAGAAAGGACATAGGATAGTTTTTTTTCCGGAAGTCACTATTCCACGCGAACGAAGTCGCGGGCAAAAGCTAGTAAGTTTGAACAAAAATTACACAAACGAAAAAAAATTGAAATAAAAAATAATAATAACAAAACTAAGAAAAATACTGGTACAAATGACTTAATATTTTGTGTCACCATCTCCCGGTCTATCTAACTGTAAAAGATGTATATTATTATAGCGCAGTGTGAACGGCCTCTCTAGTACTCTGTGTCCCTAGAGTATTTATTGTGTTCTGTGGTGAACAGGTGAACGGTCACGTACAAAATTTATGCGAGCGTTATTTAGTGGTCATTTGAAAGAATTACATCCCATAATGAAAAGGCGGCTTTAGACTGATAGCTAACTGCAACATATTATGCAGATGACGATTTATTTAAGCTCGAATTCAATAGGTTTTTTTTGTTTATTTACACAGAAATTGTGTTAACACATAGATTAAAAAACATAGAGCACATTGGCATGAGAAACAAGGTCCAAGCTGCTGTTTATCGGGGCTCCACAGCGAGGAACCTCTTCACTATACATGCCATGTCTACGAGTACTGCTTTCTGAATCTAGCCTATGATCTAGCCACGCAATGAGAGTTTTGGTCGAGGCATGCATGAGTCTGCGTGACAAGGGTACCTCGGACCATTGAGGTCTAAAGACATCTTTTCAAGTGACAGACAGTTGATAGATAGTGTGGTTGATAGATCGACTTATTACTTGGCATCATTGACATATGAGAGCTGTTGAGTAGTAGGTATAGATTAGTAACGCACTGCAAAATGTTTCGCAAACCTAGTTTGTTGCAGATGCATATACCTCACTCCAAGTCCGCGTAGCGCGTACAGGCAGAATTCATTTCTGATCCGTGCCAGCCCAGCAGAAGCTTTAACGAACTGATTAGTGAGCATGATTTGGACATATTCAACACCAGTGTGTCTCGGCTTAAAAATATGTTGGTGAAAACCTCAGATCAAATAGCAGCTGCTGTTATTTGATCTGAGGTGAAAACATTTTTTGCAGATAAATAATTGTAAATTGTTAATTGAGAGCAGTGGTGGCGGCCCCGACTTACGAACAGTGGGTCGTGGGTTCGAACCCAGGCGGGCGCATTACTTTGTGTAATTTATTTCATCACCACTGCTCTCAAAACGGTGAAGGAAAACATCGTGAGGAAACCGGCATATCTTAGAACCAAAAATTCGAAGATAAGCGACATCTACCAATCCGCACTGGGCCTGCGTGGTGGATCCATCCCATCCCTCTCCTAGAGAGGAGGCCTGAGTCCCTGCAGTGGGAACAATATAGGCTGATGATGATGATGATGAAATTGTTAATTATCTGTTGATTTTTGGTTATATGTTTATATTGTGTTACTTTGTGTTTGTTTATTGTTACCTCTTCTTTTTGTTGTTGTTGTTTTTTCTTTGTTTTCGAATTTTAACTGTGGGAACCTGTAATTGGCCCTCAAATGTTTATTGCTTAAGTACATTGTTTGTATTAGCTGTAGGTTTTCCAAAAATAATAAAATAAAATAAAATATAAGAAGTACTTGGCTTAATGGCAATACTGTTTCTGTTTGACAGTTTGACTTTGACACATAGTTTGGTTTTGCAATTTGCTTCTGCAATGCTTTTGTTGGCTTGTACCTGCTTGTCTCCAATAAGTTTTACCGTCTATTAGATACAAGCTTTATTGCGTTGTGAATTGAATTAAATTAAACCCCCCATTTTTATAACAGTAGATATTGCAATATTTTGAAGGTGGTTTTTCGTAAGGAAAATGTCTAAATATTACAATAAAACGAATTCCGCGGCGAATAACTCAACAGACGCCTACAATGTAGGCTGGGATGTCGAAAAGTACAGAGATATACACGAATGCGAGGAACATTGGCAGCTGCGCAAAGCTTTCATGGAGAAATGGAAGAACAATTTTCCCGAAGAAAGATTAGTATGTTTGGCGCGAGTTTATACAAATATCGAGTTTATGGGATGCAGATATCCTGCGCCGGTGATGCAACAGATTGCTGAACTATCTTTTGAGGTAAACATACCCTACAATCCTTTAACATTGGCATAACAATCAGACCTCCTACAATCATGTCAAATAATGACCTGTCCAACAGCTTGACAGAAGAATGTGATGATGTTATTTAGCGTAATAAATAAATATTTTTCTTGCTATGTACATAGAACTAACTTAAAACAGAATTAGAAATGTGAAAAAAAAAGAAGTTAATTTTTAAATGGCCACCAAATAGAGTGTTGTTTTTTTATTAAAGAACACAGCCATTTCAAATGCATTATAGTACCGTTCCATTTTATGGTGAGTTTGACATTTAGGCGCAGTTTTAGCACTGCTAACATTTATTGAACAGTGCTAAAACTGCGTCCCCCTCTTAGCATGGTGAACAACAGATGTCATCGCTACAAACACCGATCATTTGTTGTATGATATAATTTTTTTTAAAAGAAAACTGAACAACCTCATCTCACACCTGGACATTGGCAAAATCATCGAATGTACATCGATGGAGCCATAACCTTCAAAAATTGAATTGAATATTTATTGATTTTGTGCATCGTTTCAGGCTCACACTGTTTTGTATTAAAAAGATAATGAGAGAGATTCATTTTTTTTTTGTTGCGATTTAGGCAATTCTCGTAGGTCTAGCGGACACAAGCGCTACTGCTGAACATGAGTGCCTAGGTGTTATTCCCTTAATTGAAAGTAGAGGTAATGCTAAATGCAATTAGGGATTGACTGTGTGGAAGATGATATGGCTACAAATGCCAATTTAGTTATTTGAAGTATATATTACTTACTACTGCGTTCAACTCAGTAACAATATTCCAAAATAGGCTAAACTGTACATAATCCAAAAATATTTCTACTGAGTGAAAGAATATTTAGAGTCTAGCTTAAAATATTACTAATAAACATCCTGAACATTACTACAGAACATCTTTTACATCTATATCTATAAAAATGATTTGCTCTTCTTTATATCCCGCTAATACTCAAGAACGGCTGGACGAATTAGGCTAATTTTGGTTTTGGATTATGTGGCATGGCAGTCCAGGGAAGGTTTAAATGATAAGAAAGTAGTAGGAAGGTAGGCAGGGTAGTGGCTAGGTAAGTATATAGACTAGTAGGTAGGTTCTATTCCATTTATCTTCGGGGACGCCTTCCAAGCAGCATTCCTTTCGTTGTGGATTATTTCGCCCAGTTAGTAGGTAGGTTAGTAGGAAGGGTAGTAGGTAGGAAAAACAGCATTGCAACGCAGGCCGGGTACAGCTAGTCAACAATAATTTTCCATTTTTTTTTTTTTTTTTTTTAGCCTATATTGTCCCACTGCTGGGCAAAAGCCTCCCCCATAGCCTTCCACTCATCCCTCTGTGCGGTTTTCTCCGTCCAATTGGGCAAAAACGCTTCTAGGTCGTCACGCCAGCGTTTTCTAGGCCTCCCTCGGCGACGACGCCCGTCTTCTGGCATCCACTGCGTGACGACTTTGGCCCATTATTTTCCATTAAGCATTGTAAATCTTAATGTTCCAGGATGGCCAAAAATATAAACACAAAAAGAAACCAAAGCTGCAAAGAACATTTGTGTCCGCTTCAACAGCTGCGGAGGATAGAGCACGAGGAATCAAACGTGTTGGCGGAGAGATTGTTACTGATGACAAACCCAAGTCTTCCCGCATAGCATTTGAAGCCCAAGGTGAAACACCAGCGCCAGTTGAAGTCGATTCTGATGAAGAAGGTTTGATTCTTCTCAACAGAGGTGCTTTCAGCACTTTTATCGCCCCTGGTGACCCTATAGCTAACGCTCTAAGCTCCAGCGTGGATACAGGTATGATCCTGGCGAAAATCGTTGCTGAGACCAAAACCCAGTCCAACATCACCAGTGCGAATAGACAAAAAGAATTAAATCAAAGTCAGAGAGAGAGAAATTCATCTACACCCGAGCTAACCAGTATTAGCCAGGGAGCTGCTGGGGGCCAGGCCTCATCTGCGCTAGCTAGTACTAGCGCGGAGGAAGTCAGGTACTCCAAAAGTAAATGGAGACGAATGAAGTCCAAAAGAAAGAAACAAAAACTAGAAAGGGCCATGTGCTCCGACCTAACGCCACAACCTCCGTCAGCCACGACCGCTACGGCGCCTGGGGCTGGCGGAGGTGAGGCGAGGCCGCGAGCTCCAAATGTAAAAAGGGAAAGTACAGATCCTAGTGAAGGACCGGCCCAGCGTCCAAAAGCAAAACGACCGAATCTTGGTCAGAGTCGGACAGAGTTCTTGCGAAGCTCCGCTAGGGAGCAGAACGAGCTCGCTGTTACCGTACACAGAGAAGACGGTGTCAAGCTGGACGACGCTGCGGCGACCCTAATCAAACAGAAAATGGCGGACCTTATAGAGGCGGCGGCTTATGGAGGAGTCTCGGGCAGGTGCCTGTCCTTTGCGACCTCGGGGTTGGTGTCGGAAGGATTCTTCCTTGTGACACCAATGACGGTGGAAGCAAGGGACTGGCTATTGGGCTGTGACTTCGGCACATACAACGACGTCCCTATAAGATGTACAACTTTGAATAGATGTAGGGTAGAAATCTGGATTCCTACCACCAGAAAGATGCCGGAGGACCCCCTTATCCTGATAAAGGGCCAGAACGACTACAGGACGGAACTGAAGATATCCGAGTGGACCCTTCTTCACAGGAAAATGCAACCCCTGGGAATGCGCCTTGTGCTGGGGGTTCCGCAGGATGTAATCGGTGACGAACCTGGGTACGTCTGGCTCAATTTCCAAGCCACTCAGGTCCAAGCTAGGCTATTATAGCAAAATCCACAAAGTACAGGAAATGGGTCCAACACATACAGACAATTAGGCCACCGAGACGGACACCGCACCGACCAAAAGTAAGGGCCCTGGAAGTTCTCACGGAGACGAAAGACTCTTAGGGGGATCTCTAGAACCCGACCAGCAGGGCTATTGCGTATCTTTTAATGACAGTGGATAAATTATAATGTCTATCAAATAACTGTCAAATGGTGAGTTTTTAAGAAAAAAATGTACCAAACCATAACCAATTTACAGTTAATCTATGTACATTTCTGATAGCCACTGACGTTAAAAAGATACGCAATAGGGGGGCAGATGGACATCGGTGAGGCGTCCCGACACCAAGCACAGTCTTAATCGCGACCCGAGGCCAGTAACACTAACGACCGCCAAAGATGAGAGCACTAGAGCCAGGGGCGTATTTTGAAATTTGGCGCCCCGGGCCAATAACTTTTGCCGCCCCAGAAGTCAAGAAAAATTAGAAAAGCAGTCTCTTTTATTTGCTACGAACGAGTAGGTAAGTAATAAATCAATGAGTCGTAGAGCTTGAAAACGACTTCAACGTCTGTGTTGACCCCAGTGTAGTGCATGGCGTCCGTTTTTCCACCGAGGGGCCTTCCCTAATTTGGCCGCCCCCTGTTTTTCATCATTAGCCAAGAAAACTAGCTAAAAGTCAAAATACTTTTTTAATTATTTAAAAATGTTACACTTCGGGTTTTATTTTTGAAAGTTAAATATTTTTTTTGATATTATTTCAATATTATTATAGCTAATAGTGTGTTAGGGTTTGCCGTTCCGAAAATACACAAAAAAAACGAACGAGCTCAAATTTTTTTTGACAAATCGGATAAATTACACGTAGTTTCAACAATCATACAGATAGATAATTTTAAGTCCGCCTATGTACCACGTTTGTGCATAAAGTTTAAATAAATAAATAATATTTTTTTAAGAACTTGTACATTATTTAGACTCGAGGGCAAATGCAACGGCGAGCGAAGCGAGCTCGAAAATTTTTGCTCCCTGCCTCGGAAAAGTAACTGACTTTCTTTTTATCATTAAAAAAAATATACTTATCTGAATGTTACTACCATGCGAGCGTAGCGAGCAAGAAATTTTTAGCATTCCAGATATGTTAGATTGTCTTTTTACTGTGAATAGCAAGCGGTAGGCGGCAGATTAGAAGGATAGTCCTTGTAATTGATTTTTGAGGCGGCATACGGCAGACTGGGATATAATACATAAGGCTAGTACGAAAAACCGCCCCAGGGCGGTGGCGGCGGAGAGGCAAATACGCCTTTGCTTGGTTGTCCTTATTTTCACAAAGTAGTCAATAGTTTTGCAATTATCCGATCTGAAAACCATGACCTGACGTTGCTGCCTGGTTTTTTTATGTTAATTTTGAATTGAAATTGTTAAGAAAATATATGAATGGTGCCAAAACCAAAACAAAATGCAATCGGCTAGGGGCGGCCGGGTGGCTACGCCGCCCCTGGCTTTCTGGCGCCCCGGGCCATGGCCCGGATGGCCCTAGGGTAAATACGCCCCTGACTAGAGCTCGAATTGAGGCGGCGAGGCGGCTGGTCCAATCGCAGAGCGAGTCAGACTTACACACACACAAGCACAAAGAAACAGACACAACCACATAGAGACAAACAATAACCAACTCTACAAACACACACATACACTACAAACAACACACACTCTTGAACACAAAAAAAAAAACAAACAACACCTTAGGGTACTTCACTTGAATTTGCACCAGTGCCGCGAGGCTACGGCAGAACTCTGCCGATACATGGCTGCGAATAATATAGATATAACTCTCCTACAAGAACCATACATCCATAAAGGAAGAGTGGTCGGCATGGGGTGTGTGGGAGGGAGGAGACATCATCTACCTTAGGGGAGGTAAGTCTAATCCAAGAACATGCATTTTTGCCAGTAGCAGGGCAAAAAATTAAGACTAATCGAAGTGGAATGTTACAGAGACCTTATTGTGGCAGAATTTGACTTTTCCCCACCAAGTGGATGCAAATGCAGAGCAGCCCTAATGTCAGCATACATTCCAAGTGAGACAGACTACAAACCCCCAACACCAGAACTGGAACGGGCGATAAATAAGTATGGAGGTAAGCGTATTCCAATTATTGTGGGGTGCGACGCCAACTCACATCATGTGGCTTGGGATAGCACAGACTGCAACAAAAATGGTGACTTGCGATTAGACTTTATTGTAAGTAGTAATTTAAAAATAATAAATGTAGGTAACATACCCACTTTTATAACCAGGTCCAGAACGGAGGTGCTGGATATTACGATGGCATCCAGTAGCATAAGCAAACACATAAAAGACTGGAGAATTGACGAGGAGGACTCGAACTCGGTTCACCGTAGGATCATCTTCAGTCTGGACTGTGAGATGCAGAAAGTAATGATCAGAAACGCAAAGAAACCCTCCTGGGAGATTTTTGACTCAAAAATAAAGACATGGTCTCCTAGCCAAAGACAAAGTTACGAAACAACAGAGGAACTTGAAAGGGAAGCCAAGCGTCTAGAGGAGGCATTAATAGATGTCTACCACTGCGCATGCTCTTAAGGAACTAAAATTAAGTAAAAGCCAACCATGGTGGAACAAAACATTAAGGAAGGTCAGAAAAAGCACGCGTCGAGCTCTTAGAGCTGCCCTCAAAAAAGGTGGCAATGAGAACTGAGACAAATCTAGAGAATTAAAGAATAAACTAGGACAAACGTGCAGGAAAGAAAGCAGATCAGCGTGGAACGCTTACTGTGAAGATATCAGTAAACACACTGATACTGCGCGAATAGTCTAGGTGTTGTCGAAAGACAATGCATAAATAATAGACAGACACATTAGAAACAAAGTGGAAAAAAGTGACACACCGCTACAGAGAAATCAACATGCATATATGGATGGCAAGTTCACGGAGACAGCTCTTTATAACATACCGGTAAGAATAGAAAGAGCGTAGGAAATAAAGAATTTGCATTGGGCTTCTTGTTCGACGTGGAGGGAGCTTTTGCCAAATCCAACTCACAGCGATCAAGGCTGCTCTACAAAGAGAAGGCATAGCAAGCTATATGTCAAGATGGATAGGAAATGTACTAAGACACAGAGCAATTCAGGCAGAATTAGGTAACAATACTATCACGGTGAGAGCGATGAGGGTCGTTCCTCAGGGTGGTGTCAAGCAGCACTCAAAGCACTGAACAAAGTGGAAGTCACATCTGCACTAGTTAAAGAGTGTAAGGAAGCACTCAACAAACTAGCAGAAAAGGCAGAAGTAACAGTCGCATGGGTCGCTGGTCATCAAGGACACGAGGGGAATGAGATAGCAGATGAATTAGCCAGAAAGGGAGCATATGGGACCAGAATAGGTTACCGATCCCACATAATATTGTTACGACGGTCATCTAGAATCTTCGGGAAACCTCGCTAGTAACTGTGAAGTACCTAAAGACTCCTGTAAATTCTAGTAGGTACTAGAATATACCTACTTCCATTCTGTAGGCATAGTTACCTACATTGTACATCGGCGGCAATCGGCATTGTAATTTCGACTGCATGCCTAGGGCATAAAGTAACTTCTTCCTTGTTGGTTCTATCTTTAAATTTGTTTTTTTTGTTATTATTTTTTGTTAATGCTTTCTGGAGTAATAGGGAATTATCTCGAATATTTTTTATGTGTTTGGGGTATAAAAGGACCGACAGAGGACGGGGTTAGTCAGTTTACTTTTAAGCGAGACAACGAAAGGTTCGAAGAGATATCTAGTGCGAAAAAGTGTTCAGTAGTATTTTGCGAAAGTGTTTTGTGAGTAATAAAGTTAATTCGTGTGTTTAATTTGTAGTGTTTTTATTTATCCCATAGCCAGCTCGTAACAATATAACAAAAGGAAAAATCAATAGAATAACTTTATGAGAGTCAAATCAAAGATGGAATACAATAGAAGGTAGTCAACAATCGAAAATCTTCCTTTTGACCGCCACGGTCCGCTTAAACGACAAGCCAAAAAGTAAAGGTGGCAAATTTTCTTACGTTTTTAGCGATTTGCAGGCCGTGCTAGGTTGTATGTTAGTGATAGTGAAAATATGATTTTACTAGGTACTCAGTAAAGTCACATTTGTTACGGTCGCGAATCCTATTTTACATACAACAGGACACTGACCGACAAATTGCACAAAACGTAAGAAAATTCGAATTTGGCGGGCTTGTCGCATACCTTAAGGCAGGGGAGTTGTGGAGGTCAGATAAGCAGTCGCTCCATGTATCCTAACTAATATTATAAATGCGAAAGTAACTCTGTCTTTCTGTCTGTCTTTGCTTCACGCCTAAACTACTGAACCGATTTGTGTGAAATTTGGTACAGACATAGTTTGGAACTTGAGAAAGGACATAGGATAGTATTTTTTCTTTTTTTTTTTTCGCGAGATAAACCAAAAATCTGCCGGAAGTCACTATTCCACGCGAACGAAGTCGCGGGCAAAAGCTAGTCATATATGTAAAAGGAGAACTGACTGGGTGACATATCAACGTACAGCCGAAACTAAAAAAAAAAAAAAAAAAAAAAAAAAAAAAAACAGCCGAAACTACTGGGGCTAGGAATGTGAAATTTTGCACACTGCTTCCTATTATAATGTAGGGGAGCACTAAGAAGGGGTTTTTGGAAATTTAACCTTTAAGGGGATGAAAGTTAGTGTGTAACGTTGGTGATCACCGCTGATGAGGCGCCATTGAGACCCGAGCCGTCAGGTGAGGGTCTTAAGAAAGCCGAGTACGGTAATCATCAATACAGACGTGTATCATACGACGTTTTTCAACACACTTGTGAAGAAAATAGTACTAAAAAGTCATCTTCAACACAGTTAAAACGAGTTCTGTTTTTTTTTCACAATAGCGGGAAAAATTAATCGGTTTTCGCGCGCGCATCTACTGCATGACCAACTTATCTGTGCATGCGGGAAAACACGGAACTAAAATAAATGTACTAAGCTTGACGTAGCGATGCATTTTTTCTTGACCAGTGGCGCCACCATGAAATTCACACATAAAAAATGGTCATACTGTAACAATGGCTATCGACCATAGACTAAATGAATGAGCGCGATTATGCCACTTAAAAAATGAGGAAAAGTTTTCTCTATTACAGAAAAAATAAAAGTTATATTATTTGAGTGAAAGTTTCATTTAATAAAAACGTACAAGTTGAAATTATGTATTTAAATTCAAAGCATGAAATGAGCAGGCACTAATAGACCAGTGCCGAAGCCTTCAAAAATGGTAAAAAAAAAAACCCAATGGAAAAAGTAGAGAATAAAACAAAAATAAAAATAAATTACGGTCGATCTGAGGTCGGGAAGTGGGGGTGGGGGGGTTTTTAAGGGGGGAAAGTGGTTTATCTCGATTTCCGGCAAAACTACAAGTCCTATGGAAAAAAGTTAAATGGCAAAGTTGTAGAGATCTACAACTTTTGTATTTGCAATTTTTCACATCATAGGCATAAAAATGTAAGTTTTCACTTTTCGTGGAAAAAAAAATGTTTTTTGTAAAAGATAAAAATTAAAAACCAAAAACTTGGTTTATTTTTCACCTTTTTGAGGTTATGTGAAAAAATTGCAAATACAAAAGTTGTAGATCTTTTTATTACTTACAACTTTGCAATTTAACTTTTTTCCATAGGACTTGTAGTTTTGCCGGAAATCGAGATAAACTGCTTTCCTCCCTTAAACCCCCCCCCCACCCCCACTTCCCGAACTCGGATCGACCGTAATTTATTTTTTCTTTCTTTTTGATCATATTCCCCTCCATTTCTAATGGGTTTCATCCTACTGTATTTTTTTTCATTTTTTACCATTTTTGAAGACTTCGGCCCTGTGTCTACGAGTACTGCTTTCTGAATCTAGCCCATGATCTAGCCACGCAATGAGAGTTTTGATCGAGGCATGCATATGAGTCTGCATGACAAAGTTATCTCGACTCTTTTAAAATGGAGTGGACAAAAGACATCTTTTCAAGTGACAGTTGACAGCAAGGACGTTATATACTATAGATCTAGCTTGTTTGTTACCTGGCAACACTGTTTGACAGTTTGACACATAGTTTGTTAACCTCGTAGAACCATAATATTTTTGCAATGCTTTTGCCTTTCTGCTTGTCTTTAGTGTATTTAACTATTTAAAAACAAGCTTTATTGCGTTGTGAATTGAATTAAATTAAACCCAAATGCACCTCCCTGAGAAATGAGGACAACCTTTTTTATAAAGTAGATTGTTCAAGTATTATTTTGAAGGTGATTTTAGGAAAATGTCTAAATATTACAATACAACGAATTCCGCGGCGAATAACTCAACAGACGCCTACAATGTAGGCTGGGATGTCGAAAAGTACAGAGATATACACGAATGCGAGGAACATTGGCAGCTGCGCAAAGCTTTCATGGAGAAATGGAAGAACAATTTTCCCGAAGAAAGATTAGTATGTTTGGCGCGAGTTTATACAAATATCGAGTTTATGGGATGCAGATATCCTGCGCCGGTGATGCAACAGATTGCTGAACTATCTTTTGAGGTAAACATACCATATAATCCTTTATTATAGGTTATAGTCAGATTCAGAACCTTTGTGAGAGCAAATCCGCCCCTAAGACGACCCACTGACCAAGCTGGAGTCTATACTGGTTTCGAAACTTTTTTTCTTTGATAGATCTCTATGCTCACAACAGTCGCAACCTTTTTTTTTTTTGGAAGGTGGGAATTCATCAAATGACTCCTCCCTCTCTGGGTAGAGCATTAGAGAGTGTCAGACTTCTACTGAGTAAAAACCACCCATGTTCCTGCTTAGCCCTTTGTGTATAGGCCGCGGTATCTCTTTCAAACAACTGCAGCATGGACGGGAGGCTCACGCCCTTAAAATTACAATATTGTAGTGCACTTACATACTACAGCACTGAAAAAACTCTTAGTATTGAGAAGAAGTATAAATATAGTACAGGCTTTGTAGCAGATAAATTACATAAGCTGCTACTAGTTTTTTCAACAGATCAAATAACATAGGTCAACAACATTTTGAGGTTATTTTAACAATGACACCTATGAATCCAAAATACAACAGAGAACGAATAACCAACATCGCAAATGAGACGGTTAGGTGTTACATAGCTCAAAACAATATTTACTTCGAATTGATAGACTGTAAATACACAGAAATCATATAAACACTAACCAATGTCGGCAACATTAGCATGCAGATTATTCGTTGTCTACGGCACGGATTCGAGATTTAAAACCATCTTTGGAATCCTCATAAATCATACAATCCAAATATAACAATAGTTATAGGATTAATTAAAACATTTGTTTAACAACAAAAACAATTATTTTATAGAGGAATGTGCGTTTCATTCCACGTAGCTGTCATAGACAAACGACTCACGCGCAGCAATTGTCTGGTCGCACTTCAAAAATTAATAACTTTATCAAAAGTAAACAAAAACAAATAATTAAGTCATGGTTGTGTATGGGATACGGTGACGTATTAATTATGATGTACCACCTTAAATTTAGAATTAATAAATTATGTAATTCATTTTTTGTATCTCCATTTCAAGTGGAACGGACTGTCAAAACGACAGATCTGCGATCTGCGGACTCGATTTGTCAGTCTGGGAATTTCCACCATGCGCGCATAACGCGTACCCAGATTCACGGCTCCGGCTAGTTTTTTTTCGTTTTTAAATTTCAAAATGGTGGAGTAAAAAGTTACACGCGCTATGTACGCGCGATTTTTCCTTTTTTTATATTAACGCTATCGAGCGATGGATTGCGGTCCGTAGTCACCATGGGTTCGATCTAGCTAGCCTCGTGGTCCAATAAACATAGTGTTTCGGACATGGGACCGCGATAAACTTGCACGTGGCGTCATCAATGGCGTCGTTTCCGCCGTGATGCTGGGAGGACTTTGGAGTTGCGATAGTTTCGCTCAGTTCAGCTCATCAGCAAGCCAACGCCATTGAGGGGCGTCCCATCCGTAGGGCTCCGCGACTGCGTGAGTGTCTGCCACCGTTCCCATGTGGTAGACGATCCCAAGGACTACACGTCGTACCTGCTCCGCTTCCCGCACCTGTCTTCTGTGCCAGGCTTCCGCGCGCCCAAGCGCGAGGCCACGAGGATCGCTATCGAGCACGTGCTCTAGCGATCGCCTGATTCACCAGCTCCGTGGAGAACCGCGTCCGCTTCGGTGACAATTTACGGCATAGGGAGTGCGATCATGGTACCATGAGTAAGTCAATCTTTTTTTACATAATCTGGCCAGAGAAAGTTAGAATCAGTGCGCGTTCGGTTTCAGAGGCCCGCTGCCCTGGTTTCTATTTCAGACAATTTAGCTTTAAGGTGTAAACAGCCTTGTTTAACATTTTGTGTAAAGTGTTTTTATGCAATATACCATTGTTAATGTTCTAGTTGAACTTTCGGTTTTATTCCAAACAAACTCCTCATAATTTTTCCACAGCAAGAGGTCCTTGAACCAATGGTTCAATGTCCACTCCGCGAGCTTGAAGAGCCTTCTTTTTTCTTTCATATACAAACCCATCGTGTGTCTTACTTTCAAATTAACTTTCACCTTTTCAACCCCTTAAAAATAAATCCTTTTATTTTTTTTTTTTATTTTTTTTTTTCACACACGACAATGGCGCCCGAACATTTATAATATCGTTTTATTGAGGGAATTGTTTGGAATATTTCTGGTATTTGTTTATTTTCAGTCTGAACTTATTGCGTTAACATACTCCAACACAATTTGTAGTTGAAACTTTCTGGTGGCATCTAAACAGTGAATGCTTCGCATTTATTTTTGTGAGTTTTTTGTTTTGACAAAGCAACACTTTGGCAGTTGTAAACATGTTTTTTTTTGTTTTTTTCAAGCAATATTTTATATTCATGTACTGACAGCTGCAATTTTTTTGGTTGCTTCAACTATTTTCTCTGCAGGCACTGTTTGGTTGCTAACCAATAATTTTAGTTTTTGATTCCTGTTGTGTCGTCATAATGACGGATCCAACAGAAAAATTTGTTGACACAGAGGAGGACGTGCACAAGCACGCTGAACCTGATACTGACAATGTCTCTCAAAATGTCACGCATAGACGAAAAGATGCATTACAGCAACCAATGTCAACCGCATCCCATGACACAAAATACATTGACCAACCTTCACATAGTCAAACGGTACCAGCAGTCAACTCGAATGTCACAACTTACGTAGTACGCGATGACAATTTCAGATCATGGAATTTAAAGTTCACCGGCGACTCAAGTATAGTGGATTTTTTCTTGCGAATAGACGACTGCATGCGCACTAGAGACGTACCTGAACATAAAATTGTTAAATGTTTTTCAGATTTATTGGGCGGTAAAGCACTTGATTATTACAGACAAATTAGAGACTCAGTAGTCACTTTGGAGGATCTGCAAAATAAGTTCAGAACATTCTTTTCATCTTTTGACAATGATTTTACCTTAGAGAAACAAATAAGGGATCATAAACAAAGCTTAGGTCAGCCGTTGCATATCTATGTGCTAGACATGCAAACCTTCAACTCAAGACTAACATCACCATTGTCAGAAATAACACTTATAGAAATTATAAAACATAATTTATTACCAACTTATGCACAACTCTTAGCTGTCAATGACATACAGACCATTGACAGGTTAATTTCACTTGGCAAACGTTACGAAGCATATGCTGTATCCACTCCATGTAACTCAGTCACAAAACCCAATAAGGGAACAAAACAAGTAACCGTCCTTAACACACAATTTAAGAAAAAGGAAAATTCATCGGTTACATGCCAGAAATGTAAAAAATCTGGTCATACATATAAACAATGCAGATCAATACCTGGCATTGTTTGCTTTAAGTGTGGGACAAAGGGGGTACTAACTTCTCGTTGTTCAAAGTGTAACCCACCCACAAACACCCACCCAGATCAAAAATCAAATTCAAAAAACTAGATCACCCAGGAGTAACTAATGCCAGTCCAAATAAACAACACTTAGGTACGGTGACTCCTGGTATAACATGTGGGAAATTAGACAACAGAATCTTTGTTGAATTTTTAATTAAAGACAAAACTTACAGTGGACTTTTAGATACAGGTGCAAACCTCTCAGTTATAGGTAATGGTTATCATAACCAACTATAGGATTTAGGATTTAAACTAGAAACAACTAACTGGACCGCAAAGTGTGCCAACGGTTCTCAAGTGAGAACGATAGGAACTATGTCTATACCCGTCAACTTTAAAGATAAAAACTGGGAAATCATATTTATGGTTATACCAGAAATATCGGACAACTTCATTTTAGGCATGGACTTTGTACATCAATTTGGAATTTTAAATTATTTTTATTTTGATAGCATACAGCTAGTAGGGAAAAAAGACCCACACCCACAAGCTACAAAACAGCTGTGCGGTATAACGTCCAAACATGAATTATCGCCATTAGAAACAATAGAAATGGAAAAAATTATTAATAAATTTAAAACAATAAGTACAGAAGAGAAAGGTTTAGGCAAAACCGACATAATTGAACATAGAATTATAACAACAGGTTCACCAATTAAACAAAAATACTACCCTTTATCACCAGTGAAATTGCAAGCACTGAATGATGAAGTGGATAGAATGTTAGAACTAGGCGTGATTGCACCATCAAAATCACCTTGGTCCAACCCGGTTGTTATGACTCCAAAAAAAGATGGTTCACTCAGATTTTGTTTGGATGCTAGAAAGCTTAATGATGTAACTCTTAAAGACTCCTATCCATTGCCTTATATATCATCAATATTAGATAACCTTAAAGGAGCTCGTTATTTAACTTCAGTAGATTTATCAGCTGCTTACTGGCAACTACCACTTTGCGATTCAGATAATTTTGACGGTAATGGCACTTCTTGTCAGAAAACCGCATTTGTAGTACCTAACAGAGGACGTGAAATCATCTCTGACGGTGCATTGCACACTTTGAAGGGCAACGCACCAGATTCAATTGATGATATTCAACTTCACAATAGGAACGAAAAAGCTGATTCCTTAAATGAACTTGCAGATATTTTCCAACGTGTAAGCTGTACATTGACCAAAGCGTACAAACAGAATGCGAACCGATATAACCTACGACGCCGAGAGCTCAGGCTAAAAGTTGGTGATATCGTTTGGAGGCGTAACTTTGTACAGTCAAACGCAGCAAAGTTTATCTCAGCTAAATTAGCACCAAGGTTTGTCAAATGTAAAATAGTCAACAAACTATCCGATGTTGTTTACCAATTAGAGGAAATAAACACAAAAACTATAGGGAAGTATCACGTCAAGGACATAATAAAAGTGCCATAAAATGGGTGTTGTTAATTATGCTCAATTTTGCGACCATTTCAAAAAAAGTTGCACTTGCACATTCTAGGTCGAATTATTTTTTTAAAAGTGAAAAATATTTTTTACTCACTAAACAGAATTGTTCCCGTATCAGTGGCTCCCCATGGCCCTGAACTCGTTTGATTTTTCAAAATCAATTCAGGACTTATCCCGAAACAATAGAGAATAAGTTTTTAAATGGGATATTTTGGTCAAAATAAACATTTTTTTTAAAAAGTGACTATTTCAGTCACTACACTGAATTGCTTCGGTATCAGCGGCTCTTTCTGACCCTGATCCCATTTGTTTTATCAAAATCAGTTCAGTACTTTTTTCAAAACAATTGAAAATAAGTTTTTTTGTGAAAATATGACCAAAATATTATTTTTTTTGAAGTGACAATTTTTGTCACTACACTGAATTGCTTTGGTAACAGCGGCTCTTTCCGACCCTGATCCCATTTGTTTTATCAAAATCAGTTCAGTATTTTTTTTAAAACAATTGAAAATAAGTTTTTTTTTTGGGGAAACTTTGACCAAAATATTATTTTTTTAAAGTGACAATTTTTGTCACTACACTGAATTGCTTAGGTATCAGTGGCTCTTTCTGACCCTGATCCCATTTGTTTTATCAAAATCAGTTCAGTATTTTTTTCAAAACAATTGAAAATAAGTTTTTTTGGGAATCTTGACCAAAAAAATTATTATTTCACAAGTGCCAAATTTTGACACTACACTGAATTGAAACGGTATCAGCGGCTCTCGACGACCCTGATCCACTTTATTTTTCAAAAAAACAATTCAGTATTTTTTTTCCAAACAATTGAATTTTTTTATTATCTTTAAAAAAAACATTCAGTTAGGAATTTTTACCCACAAACCTTTTCACAAATTGTCCGCTTACAATTGAATTGGGCAACGACCCATATTCATCAAAAGCATTAGCAGTCACGCCAGTGACATGCTAAATTTAAACAATATTTTGAAGATAACACTTCGTTACTATTCAAAAACTTTTCTACAGTTTACTGTTTCTAGACCAGTACTGTGGTTACTATCCCTTGTACATAATACTTAGTTACTTAGATACATAGATGATAACATCATCATTTAACATTAGGGGACACTTAGTAAATAATACAAGTAGTCCAGTCACTATAGTTAGTATTAGTATTTTTAAAGTATGGTACACTTAAGAGAACCAATTCATTGGTCATTTATAGCTCATAATCATAGGTAGTATACTTAGTTCATAGACCCGGGTCAATAGTTCATAAGCACTTAGATTATAGTAGACCAACAATAATTACTTGTTAGGTCAATGACTTTGCAGTCAATAGTTCAGTAAGCATACTTTTAATTAGGAACTAAAACCGTAAGGTACTTAGCTCATGTTTTTAGAGAACGATTAGTTCATATTTTCATAGATTTAACAATACTCACCATAGCCCTTTAACTTACTTTGTTCAACACAATCCCTACAGATTTCAGTGTTGATCAGTACATTTAAAAAAAAAACTTTTCATGTACTATAAAAACTTTTTTCTCTCGGTTAGACCGGCTGTGTCGGCTAACAGGGTTAGCCTTTTTCCGCGAAGGGGGGTATTGTAGCAGATAAATTACATAAGCTGCTACTAGTTTTTTCAACAGATCAAATAACATAGGTCAACAACATTTTGAGGTTATTTTAACAATGACACCTATGAATCCAAAATACAACAGAGAACGAATAACCAACATCGCAAATGAGACGGTTAGGTGTTACATAGCTCAAAACAATATTTACTTCGAATTGATAGACTGTAAATACACAGAAATCATATAAACACTAACCAATGTCGGCAACATTAGCATGCAGATTATTCGTTGTCTACGGCACGGATTCGAGATTTAAAACCATCTTTGGAATCCTCATAAATCATACAATCCAAATATAACAATAGTTATAGGATTAATTAAAACATTTGTTTAACAACAAAAACAATTATTTTATAGAGGAATGTGCGTTTCATTCCACGTAGCTGTCATAGACAAACGACTCACGCGCAGCAATTGTCTGGTCGCACTTCAAAAATTAATAACTTTATCAAAAGTAAACAAAAACAAATAATTAAGTCATGGTTGTGTATGGGATACGGTGACGTATTAATTATGATGTACCACCTTAAATTTAGAATTAATAAATTATGTAATTCATTTTTTGTATCTCCATTTCAAGTGGAACGGACTGTCAAAACGACAGATCTGCGATCTGCGGACTCGATTTGTCAGTCTGGGAATTTCCACCATGCGCGCATAACGCGTACCCAGATTCACGGCTCCGGCTAGTTTTTTTTCGTTTTTAAATTTCAAAATGGTGGAGTAAAAAGTTACACGCGCTATGTACGCGCGATTTTTCCTTTTTTTATATTAACGCTATCGAGCGATGGATTGCGGTCCGTAGTCACCATGGGTTCGATCTAGCTAGCCTCGTGGTCCAATAAACATAGTGTTTCGGACATGGGACCGCGATAAACTTGCACGTGGCGTCATCAATGGCGTCGTTTCCGCCGTGATGCTGGGAGGACTTTGGAGTTGCGATAGTTTCGCTCAGTTCAGCTCATCAGCAAGCCAACGCCATTGAGGGGCGTCCCATCCGTAGGGCTCCGCGACTGCGTGAGTGTCTGCCACCGTTCCCATGTGGTAGACGATCCCAAGGACTACACGTCGTACCTGCTCCGCTTCCCGCACCTGTCTTCTGTGCCAGGCTTCCGCGCGCCCAAGCGCGAGGCCACGAGGATCGCTATCGAGCACGTGCTCTAGCGATCGCCTGATTCACCAGCTCCGTGGAGAACCGCGTCCGCTTCGGTGACAATTTACGGCATAGGGAGTGCGATCATGGTACCATGAGTAAGTCAATCTTTTTTTACATAATCTGGCCAGAGAAAGTTAGAATCAGTGCGCGTTCGGTTTCAGAGGCCCGCTGCCCTGGTTTCTATTTCAGACAATTTAGCTTTAAGGTGTAAACAGCCTTGTTTAACATTTTGTGTAAAGTGTTTTTATGCAATATACCATTGTTAATGTTCTAGTTGAACTTTCGGTTTTATTCCAAACAAACTCCTCATAATTTTTCCACAGCAAGAGGTCCTTGAACCAATGGTTCAATGTCCACTCCGCGAGCTTGAAGAGCCTTCTTTTTTCTTTCATATACAAACCCATCGTGTGTCTTACTTTCAAATTAACTTTCACCTTTTCAACCCCTTAAAAATAAATCCTTTTATTTTTTTTTTTATTTTTTTTTTTCACACACGACAGCTTCTACTGGGTAAGCTCGTTCCATCGTCGACATCATCTCTGCCCTTAGGGCAAGATTGAAGTCAAGAGCAAGCCCATTTATAATAAAAAAAAAAAAATAATAATAATAAATACAAAACTAAAGTGATGTACTATGAGTCTCTTTTGAGAATATTGTGTATCCGTGAGTTAAACATAAGTCCTCACGCCCAGGGCCCGTATAGGGAACTGGGCATAAGCACCAATTTGCCCGAGAGTGTACTACGAGACTGTGCTCCGTGGTAAACACTATTAACTACTGCAAATGATGAGTAATGCGATTACGAATCAACTGTGTGGAAGATGATATGGCTATAAATGCCAATTTAATTATTTGAAGTATTTATTACTTACTACTGCCTTCAACTCGGATCTTTATGGGGTTTTGGTTTCCGCGCTTAGTCCTTGAAGTGGACCATTGTGCATGTACTGTTGCCACTGTTGGCTAAAACTGTACCTAATTCAAAAATGTTTCTACTCAGTGAAAGAATGGTTAGAGTCTAGCTTAAAATATTACTAATGAATATCAATATTACTACGGAACATCTTTTACATCAACAATAATTTTCCATTAAACATCGTAAATCTTAATGTTCCAGGTTGGCCAAAAATATAAAGACAAAAAGAAAACAAAACTGCAACGAACATTTGTGTCCGCTTCAACAGCTGCTGAAGATAGAGCACGAGGAATCAAACGTGTTGGCGGAGAGATTGTTACTGATGACAAACCCAAGTCTTCCCGCATAACATTTGTAGCCCAAGGTGAAACACCAGCGCCAGTAGAAGTCGATTCTGATGAAGAAGGTATGATTCTTCTCAACAGAGGTGATTTTAGCACTTTTCTCGCCCCTGGTGACCCTATAGCTAACGCTCTAAGCTCCAGCGTGGATACAGGTATGATCCTGGCGAAAATCGTTGCTGAGACCAAAACCCAGTCCTTTTGGGAACAAAAGCCGATTGGGGCCTTTAACAACCCTTTTTTTCACACACAGGTAAAGACCACTGCTGGTCTGAGCCTTGCGACACAGACCGCGACGTTTGGTTACACCGGCGTCATGGTTCCACTCACACAACCCCCTTCATTTACTGCTTTGGCTAACATAAACCCATTTGACACCACTAACACACACGCACCAAATACACACACAGACACATCATCCACTCACAAATATATCACAACTACTAGCACAAACACTCACAATGTACACACACACACCGGAGCGAAGGCGAAAGCTAAAACTCCGAAGAGGGGTGCTCTAAGCACCTCTTCAGCCCCCGGGTGCTCGACTGCCAACGCGGCGAGCTTCAGTGCGGGCACTGGTCTGGCAGTGGCGAATACCGCTTCCAAGACCAACAAGTCCCACAATAAGGGAAGTACATCGGCGCTGCTTGGGACCAGTTCCGATCCTTCTCCCTTTCAGGGTGCACAGCCCCCCACGACGGTTAACACCGGTGGTCGGGCTCTGCTAACGAATCCTCCCCAGACCAAAGCTCCTATAGTCGCCCCTCCCCCGCTGGCCGTCACTGGTCAGTCGGTGGAGATCTGCATCCCCGACGACGTGTTCACGCGTAACTGGAAGGTGCAGAAGGGCAAGAACAAAGGCAGGAAGGGGGGTAATGCCCCGGTATCACGACGTCAACGTGCGGACCCGGCAGTGGAAGCTGCTCCGGCCCCCTTGGCAAGTGTTGCTAAAAAAAGGAAAAGGCCGAACAAGACACAACGGCTAGCGGCACAAGGGAAGGGTAAGTCCCAACAATTAACGCTGGCTAATGCCGCAGGTCAGGGGCAACCGACCAGCAGCAAAGTCAACTTCTTCTCCGCAGGCGAGCGGTTGCAGGCCGAAGCCGACAACAGCCGACCTGGCCCCAGTCGACCACCAGCTGGCACGGTAGAAGGACCAGCCACGGCGGCTACACAGCGACCTGTGCGGAAAGATCAGGCCGCGGCTAGTAGCTATGTCCAAGCAGGATCAGACCTCGATGTGGCAGTCACGTGTGGCCAGACGGGGCTGATCACTAAGGAGGTGGCCGACCAGATCCTCGAGGCTCTCCAGAGGAAGATGCTCGCCGAAGCCTGCTCCCCTGACGCGGAGGACTTGCCAGTGCCGGTCTTCAACGCGAGGCCGAAGTTCGCTGGTGGGGTGCTCAAGCTGTGGTGTGACAACGAAGTCACCCTAAGTTGGCTGAATAAGCTAATCGCCGAGATGCCTTCTCTCGCTGGCACGTCGCTGGTGATCAAGAAGCAGGCGGACATCAAGCGCCCCTTACGTTGCGGTATACTCATCCCTGACGATCTAGGTGTCTTCACGGACCCACTCAACATCGGGCGGCTTCTGTATCACCAGAATCAATGGATAGATATCGGGAGTTGGTCACTGCTGCAAAACAAAAGGCAGGAGAATGCTTGGTTCGTGGTAGTCGGGATCCCTGAGGACCATATCCCGACGCTGATGGATGCCGAACGACGACTGTCATTCTGTGCCGGGAGGGTCTATGTGATGTTCCAGACACCGAGTGGCAAGTTCGTCAATGTCCCTCAGGGATATCCGGCCGCAGAAGCTACCACATCGGGGATGACACGGGTGGAGGAGGCAACTCCCTCCACGAGTTCCATGGAATTGCCTGCGGTCGTGCCTGCGGGAGCAGAGCTAGAGGCCCCAGCAGTCGTCGGTGTGGAGACCGTCCTTTCGTCGGGTGGGAAGCTTGATGATAATATATTGTCATCGGCTACTGACCTGGAGGAGGGTGGCTTCGACCCCGGCTTTCTGTTCGCCGGGCTGCGGCTCGAGGGTGAGAACACGGGCCAGATCGAAGAGCGAGTAAGTTACCATGCGCCCTGCCCAAAAACCACTCCGCCCATAACACCAGTCAGGCAACCATGGTGGGGAGCGGATTTGGAACTTATGCGCGGGAAGTTAAGGAAGGCCTTTAACAGAGCCATGAACACCGGTGCTGACGAGGATTGGGACGTCTATAGGGCGGTCAAGAAAAGCTACAAAAAATACCTCCGATACAAAAGATCTACTGGAGCATATTCTGCAGGAAAATAGAATCCAAGCATCAAGGTTTTTAAAAAAACTTTTTAATAAAAAATAAAACCGACTTCAAAAAAAAAAAAAACAAAAAAGTGAAAAATAAACTTTAGAAAAAAAATCAGTTTCTGAAGTCGGTGACTTTTGTTTGTTTGATTTCATGTTTTTGCCACCGACTTCAGAAACTGATTTTTCTTGAAAAGTTTATTTTTCACTTTTTTTTGTTTTTTTTTTGAATTCGGTTTTATTTTTTGTTAAAAAGTTTTTATTTTCACTTTTTAGTGGTTCACACGTAAGTTCACATGTTCATGAGTCATAATGTGGACAATGTAATTTTTTTTTGACTTTTGTTGATTTTTCAAAAACCGCTTGTCCGATTTCAATAAAAAAATTATGGGACCATTTGGGAAGTACATAATTATACCCTTTCCAAAAAAAAAAAAAAAACAAATCGGTTAGCAAGTGACGGAGTTATGCCCGAACAAACATAAAAAAAATATAAAAACATATGAATTGAGAACCTCGAAAACGCGGGCGGGCGCTCACTAACCGATGACGTCATACCCTGGAAAAATAGTACATTGTTATCCAAGAGGTGAAAGTTACTTATTTAGTCCCGAGACGGGGTTTGGCGCACGTAACGTAGTGATGGCGCTAATAGTTCGGGGGACTAATGCCCGGTTTCTGAGGCACTTTATCTGTGGTTTATCTATTCATATGCGTACATTTGAATAGATAAACCACAGATAAAGTGCCTCAGAAACCGTGCATAAATAAGTAATTTACCCGAGGTAAACACTGTGCTTATCATTACGAATACGAGGAAAGTAAAATAAGAACAAAAATTATTAGTTAAAAAGAAAAAAAACAAAGCAATGAAATCGTTCGGCCCATTTAATGTGGACCGGACGGGAGTGACAAAAATTCTAAACTGAAATAAACTGAACACATGTGACTGTATGTCACACGGTGTAAGATAGGAAACAATAAGATTGAGTACTGAAAAGTAATTTAAGGAAAATGTTAAATGTCTAAAGAAAAAAATAGTGTTGATCGGATTGTCGCTTTTCCGCTTATTTTGTTTTTTTTTGTCCTTTGGTCGTCCAGCTATACAATAAGTATTTTTGGCAAAAAATGGCAAAGATTTTGCCGAAATCTATGTTATTTTAGACTTACAGAAATAGTTAAAACTAAATTATATTAGAGTCTGTAAGGCTTTTGTTTAAATGAAACCACTCGTAAGACCGTGAGATATAATTATATTTAAAACGTCCTTTTCGTTACACAAAACACAACTCAAAAGTACAATAATAACACTGACACTATACAATATTAAGTTAGACGCGACCGCCCGATGTCGGTTCCGAGATGGAAGCCGACCGTGCAAGCCGGAGTGCGCTTAGCTGCCCGTAACCCGTTCCGAGATGGAAGCGTGTCCGTGCAAGCCGAACTGCCGTCTATCGCGGCGCGTGGTGGCTTATATAGCGTTCGGCCGCGGAGTGGTGGCGTCGTGCGCTAGAGTGGGGCTCGGCGGGCGGAGCGCGGTCGTGCGCGCTCTCATGCTATGACGTCGTGTTACAGTCTCCCCCTCTGTCTCCGAAGACGTCCCGGTGAGGAAGACAGGACTTAGGGAAGCTGCTGCTGCTTTGGCGGCCTCCCGCGGGGACGAGACTTGGCTGTGGCCGGCGGTGTTGGCTTGTTCTTCCGTGGGCGACCTCGCCGGCGTAAAGGCAAGAGCGGCTCGGGAGGGGCGTCGGACGTCGTCCCTTGATATGGCCGCAGGGCTGAGGAGTGGTACAACCCTGCAGACTGGTGTGGGGAGCCAGAATCAGCAATCTGAAAAGAAGATGGTCCGTGAATTGTTTTGATAACGTATGGGCCATCTCGTCGAGGTGCTAGTTTAGCACTGAAGCCTTGTGTTGATTTGCTTAAGGCATGTTTATCAACCATGACTTGGTCGAATAATTTCTTTCAGCTGGAGTGAGGAGGCGGCTAGCATACTCAACGGGATGCTCGTTCTCGCCCTCCCCCTGCACCAAAACTGCACCTATGGCATAATTGCTTGCGTCTGATTTGATTATGAAAGGTTTGGTGTGGTCTGCCTGCATTAGCACCGGTGCTGTGATTAACAGTTTTCGAAGCTCTTCAAACGCTTTCTGCTGTTCATCTTTCCAAGTCCATTCAGCGTTCTTCTTCATCAAACGAGTAAGTGGTTCGGTAATCTTTGCAAAGTTAGGGATGAAGCGTCGATACCACGAACACATCTTTTCTTCTTCTGTCAGCAAACACTCGTGACCGGACATGGCAACTGAAGAGATCTCGGTGCTTGGGAATAAATTAGCAGAGTCAGGTGACAACTCAACGTCGGCTGTATCGATATGCCTACGTGCGTCCTCGTATAAGGCATCAATGATCGGGGAGTATCCGTCAAATAAGACTGTCCGTGGTCTCTTTGGTGGAGTCGAGAATCCTATGGGTATTAGCGGTCCATAAGGTCGTTCCAGTACTTCCTCTGTTGCGCCAAGCATACCAGTGTCACTTCTGCCAGGGGAATGTGGAGGCGTCATCAGCTGAGGGATCTGTTCTGTCATTTTAACTGGCGTAATCACGGGACTGGGTGTGTTCATCATCGGCGATTCCATTGTTGGCAAGCACACACTGGATAAAACACCCGCAATGTCCATCGAGAGATCCACGCTTTCTGGATTCAACTCGTAATTCCTTTGCGGCTCGTCGATGAAATTACAGGTTCGCTGGGGTAGGTTTAGGGCTAACATGGCATCTTCTATAAAACCTACTCCGAGGAGCGTTCTGTTATTCCTTGCGTCAGGGAGTATGACAAACGAGGTGATGATATCACGTCCGTATATATTAACAGTCGTCTTCACTGTCAGAACGTCCTGCTTCCTTGCTACTCCATCAGCGAGGGTAATATACATAACCTCTCTCTCAAAGTTTAAACCGTTCTGTTCTAAACGTTTATAGAGCTGGTAGGAGGCAACACTTGATTTAGCGCACGTATCAATGTACGCTATTCCCTTCAAGCCTTGTATGGTAATGGGTACTGTGGGGCGTGGTCGAACATCAGCAGTCATGTTAGCACCGCAGAAACAAAAATCAACTGCTGTTTTAGACTGCTTGTCTTTGCACTTCGGACAACGACTGCGTATCACTCCTGGCTCACCACATCCATAACAAGAAAACTTTGGTTTGCCATCATCTTCCGAACTTGTTGTGGGTTCACTCTTCACAACATTCTGTTTTTCAACGTCGTCCTTTGCCTTCCTTCTGCAGACTTCAGCCGTGTGTCCGGGAAGACGACAGTAACCACAACGTACCTTATTTTGTTTCTTATTATTTTTATATTTTGTTGTATTGTTATCGTTTTGTATTTTGTCGTTATTACTTTGTTCTCCTTTTTCTCGTAGTGTTCTTTCTATATTTCTTGCCTTCGTCAAAAGATCATCAAAGGTTTTTATCGAGTCTCTGTATAGTTTCTCCCTCACACCAAGTTTAAGCTGGCCAAAAACGAGGCTAATTTCTTGCTGGTCGGTGTGTGGTTCCGACATCTCGGCAAGCAGCGCCCGCTTCTTAGCAATGAAGACCTCTGTAGGGGTCTGATCGTCTTGTTTTACGCAGACTATTTCTTGGTATAGCTCGTAATCAAGCCTTTTCGGAGAGAATGTATCACGCAGCCGTTCCTTGAAATTCTCCCATGTCTTCACGTGACCCTTGACGCCCTGCCACCAAATAGCTGCATCACCGACCATCACCAACGGCAGACCCTCCAGCGCATTGGTGTCCGATATCCTCTCGATATCCTTAAACACCGTTACTGCTGCTAAAAATGGTTCCACCTCCGTCTTCGAACCTCCAAACTTAGCTGGGCACTGAGCGAAGGTACTTCTTTCCCTTGTGGAGCTAGTGATTGCAGAGATCAGTTCTTTGAATTGGCTATCCGTCATATTGATTGCCATCTTCTCAGGAGTACTGCTTCTATATCTGTCTGGCTTACGAGTGGGTCGGGGCCTTAATAGTTTGCTATCGAGCTCCACGTTGTGCGCCACTGTAAGGCTTTTATTTAAATGAAACCACTCGTAAAACCGTGAGATATAATTATATTTAAAAAACGTCCTTTTCGTTACATAAAACACAACTCAAAAGTACAATAATAACACTGACACTATACAATATTAAGTTAGACGCGACCGCCCGATGTCGGTTCCGAGATGGAAGCCGACCGTGCAAGCCGGAGTGCGCTTAGCTGCCCGTAACCCGTTCCGAGATGGAAGCGTGTCCGTGCAAGCCGAACTGCCGTCTATCGCGGCGCGTGGTGGCTTATATAGCGTTCGGCCGCGGAGTGGTGGCGTCGTGCGCTAGAGTGGGGCTCGGCGGGCGGAGCGCGGTCGTGCGCGCTCTCATGCTATGACGTCGTGTTACAAGTCATAATATAATTATATTCTTATTTAATTTTTAATTGCGCTGTAATTAAGTTGCTTAAAAGTTGGAACATGGTTCAATAAAAATGTGAAAATAGACCTAGTTTTTTTTTTTTAATAATTTGACAGCGGTCTGTTGAAAGCGATTCCCCCTAGGGCTGAAAAGTAGTACTTTCAACCCGCTCCGCAGGCATGTTATAACCAACTTTCAGAGTAGGTATCAGTAATGAAAAATACTGTATTGTGCCTCGGTGCTTCAATTCAACAGTTAAAACACCTGATAAACTCTTTTTGTATGTGCCTGAGGACCCAAAAATGAGGATATTTGCCTACTTACAAAACTGATAACTACGCAAATACTTACTAAGACTTACTATATTCTGTATAAGGGTAAATAGTGACATTTTTTCATACTAATAAAACGCATAAAATAATCATCGACGACCTCGAGAGGTTGAATGCAAGTACCTACCTACCTAGTATTTTTTTATCGTGGCCCATAATCGATAATAGGTACTAACTAAATGAAACACACTTTCAGTTAGGTTTAAGTTTTAGCAAACTGCAAATACCTACCCAAGACTGCCTAAGAGTAGGTCTACCTTTTCATCTTTATTCCACGAATTTCGGCAGCCATAAAAAAAAACATGATTTTTCATGACATGTTGTGCCACCATCAAAGAACTATCCATTCTTGGGAGATTGTCCGACTGACCTTTTGAAAACCTTTTTCCATTCTACACAATACACGTTTCACTTATTTATTTATTTTTTATTATTATTTATTTGGTTAACCAGCAATTGTTTGCACAATACAATTTACAAAACATTAGTTAGAGCTACATCTATAAGTGCAACAATTAATAATAGGTTAACACCACATGCACTATTGTGGTTATATAGTATAACTAGCTGACCCCGGCAAACGTTGTTTTGCCATATAAAAAATTTCAGAAAAAAAAAAAAGATGAAAAATAGATGTTGGCCGATTCTCATAGATACCAGATACGCACAAAAAAATTCATCAAAATCGGTCAAGCCGTTTCGGAGGAGTTTGGCATCGAAAACTGTGACACGAGAATTTTATATATTAGATTAGCAATCATGCATTAATAACGCTTAATAAAAATTACAGAACTGAGTTCATCAATAAATAAGAACACATATTACCATTACACATTACAATATTATAAAAGAAAAAATTAAAAGATAGATTCACTTTAGTGTAATCCGTTATCAGATTTACAGGATAATATTATTAGTTTATTACTTTGAAATACAAGCACACTATTAGGGGTGGGTAGGGTCAACGCACCGGACTAAGGCTGAGATTCAGAGACAAGAACATAAGACGGGCGAAGACCGCTCTAAGCCAAGTCGTGGCTAAGCGCATCTTAGAAATTTGTATTCAGAGACAAGTCCCCGTCAAACTTACGTCGGTCTTAGCAAGGTCTTAGCTAAGCTTACACTCTCTTCTCTATGGCCATTTTTAAAAGCAAAATGTTCATCGGTGAGTTACGGTTTTTATGAAACTGTGTAGCCAGGCGTAAATAAAAATTAAAGCAGGATCGCAATAAATACAAAATGCTATTGGAGTGAGTGAAACAAAATATTTGAGACACAAACCTATTTATTTATGTTACAACCTCTTTGTAAACCGCGGGAGTTATGAAAGTTTGACAAGTGAGCGAAGATACGGTATCATGGCTGCTAGAAAGGCTCCCTTTTCATCTTACGAAAAAGAATTTCTAAAAGAGTTAATTATTGGTCCACATGCCGCGATATTGGAATCGAAGAAAACGGACGCAGATTACAATAAAAAGAAATCGATCCTTTTTTTTTTTTTTGGTGGGTGGAAAATCATCGAATGACCCCCCCCCCCCCCGCTCTTGGGCAGAGCGAAGGGGAGTGTCAGACTTCTACTGACTAAAAACCGAACCTATGTTCCTTCTTTGCCCTTGCGCCGAGGCCACGTAATCTAGTACAAAAATCCGCGGCCCCGACGGGCAAGAAATCGATCCTGTGGGCCGAAATAACAAGGGCATATAATAACTCGCCGAGATGCCAAGAAGTAAGTTTATTGTTCTTTACATAATTATTAATGAATTACTGGGAGGTTATGCACAACTTGGTGGCGCTAGTTCCGTCTTAAGTAGTCGATATTGACTACTTGGCTTATCTTAGTTCACGCTAAGTTTAAGACGTGTTCCGAACGTCTCTGAATACAAATTTAAGGGTAAGTCGTTGATTTTGACAGATGGAAGTGTAAGTTCAAGCTTAGACTCGTCTCTGAATCTCAGCCTAAGCGCCGTGCCCTGTCGCGGTCGCAGGCTGACGGCACGGTTGGCGCAGTGGCTCAAGCAATGGACTGCTGCGCTGCGTGTCGCGGGTTCGATCCCCGCACAGAACAAATATTTGTATGACCTACAGATAGTTGTTCCGGGTCTGGATATTTGTGTATGTGAGTTTTAATGTTTGTGAACGCACCCACGATACAGGAGAAATTCCTAGTGTGGGGCAAAGTTTAAAAAAAAAAAAATACGGGGGTGTGACGTAGTAGTAAGAGCGCGCGTAATCTCGGAAATTCAAAAAAATACTTAAAATTTTCGTAGTTATAACTTCGGAAATACTGCGTGTATTGAAGTAAAATAAAAACTAATATAATATACACGTTCTCTACGCTCCAAGTTTAGGTGTATTTGATACTAATATTTTGACCCTTTTGTGTTTCCCATTGACTGGACTGAGGTAAACCAAACACCAACAGGAAACGACTGGAAATACGCTCATATCATGATCACGCTGGACAAAGTCCAGTGGGCGATCGGGTGCTTCCATCCTTTCAAAGCGTCCGGTCCGGACGGGGTGTGTCCTGCACTACTGCAGTGGGGCGGGCTCTCCGTTCCTGAAAGACTGGGGCCTATAATGCGGGCGTGCCTAACCTTTCGGTACGCCCCGAAAGGATGGAGGGAAGTAAAAGTCATGTTTGTCCATAAGCCAGGTAAGAGTAAAACTAAAACATACTAACGCCAAATCCCACCGGCCGATCAGCCTGACCTTCTTTCTCCTGAAAACCATGGAGAAGATATGCGAGAGAGAGCTGAGAGATGGCGTTTTAAAAGCAACAGCTCTTCACGCAAACCAACACGCATATAGCGCAGGTAAGTCTGCTCTTCATCTAGTAGTCAGCCGGATAGAAGAAGCGATACACAGAAGGGCACCTTCATAGATATCGAAGAAGCCTTCGATAAAACAAACTTCTCCAGCATCAGCGCCGCCCTCTACTGTCACGGTATGGAACAGGTACTGATAGACTGGAGTACTAATACGCTTAGCAAATGAGTAGTCCGCCTTGGAGCAGAGCAGCAGATGGCAGTGATAGCCAAGGCTTGTCCCCAAGGAGATGTGCTATCGCCCCTCCTTTAGAAACTGGTGATTAATGACCTCGTCGCGAAACTCAATGCTAACCACTTTTACACTATTAGGTACGCAGACGATCTCGCCGTCCTCATCTCGGAAAAGGTGACAGGGACAATCTGCAACCTCGTTCAGCAGGCGCTACGTATAGTTGAGCGATGGTGTGCTGAGTTCGACCTCTCAGTGAACCCCACGAAAACTGAACTAGTCCCGCCTTATTACAAAAGGTAGTTAAACCTGGTTTAACTTAGACCTGGTTTATCTCGCATGCTGTCACTTTCTTTTGAATATTATTGAAGTGAGACGTCATGCGAGATAAACCAAGTCTAATTTAAACTAGGTTTAACTACGTTTTGTAATAAGGCGGGTCATGTTTACCCAAAACGAACGCTAGGCCCTTATCGCCTACCTAAGCTATTCGATACTGGGTTCCAGGTAACCAACGAGGCCAAATATTTGGGAGTTATTCTGGACAGTAAGTTTAGTTAGAGCAGTAATCTTAACAACAAGCTAAACATGGCCTGCATCACCTTTTGGCAGTGCAGGGGTATGACAGGTAAGAAGTGGTGCCTATTCCCCAAAATTATACTTTGGCTTTACTGCGCGGTAATCCGACCCTTGATCACCTACGGGGCAGTGGTCTGGTGGCCCCGCACCAAATTAATCACGGCCTATCCAGACAATGATTGGCAACAGGCTGGATTGCCCTTATATCCGGCATTGCTGGGGCAAACATGTTGCTGTTCCAGTGCCGATTAGGAAATTGTAATTAAATTACTGTTTGGGGGTATGAGAAACATTGTGTAAAGTTCCTCATCCCCCGTAGAAAAGGGAGGATCCTCCGACCAGACGGGCAGTTAGCCCACCAGACACAACACTCGTCTGGTCGGAGGATCCTCTCATTTCTACGGGGTATGAGGTATGAGGAACTTTACACCCTGTTCCTTATACCCCCAAACTGGTGACCGCGACGTTATGACGGTCGTTCCGTCATTTCTGGGAGAGAAGAATTCTTCTGGGAGCCTTAGCGGTTCGCCGTATACAAGTTCGGCAGAAGACGCTTGGACATCCATTTTGAATGCGCTCCTTATGCCAAGCAATACCCACGGCAGGGACTAGGTTGAATTGTCATTGGCATGGCACGTGATGGACGCCTAGAGCTGTGAAATCGCTCCACCATGCCATTGCACGCTGGATTACTATCCAGCGTGCAATGGCATGGTGGAGCGATTTCACAGCTCGGAACGGGCAACGGCATACCTGCCGTTGTCCGTTTGTGCTGGAAGCCAGCAGTTCATCTTGGACAGTTGTTCGAACAGAGCCGACTCGAACTGACGGCCTCTGTCCGAACAACTGTCCAAGATTTGGTTTGGGGGTTTGAGGTACAGGGTGTAAAGTTCCTCATTCCTCATAACTGTGTTTATTATTTTATTTATTTGTATGCCCAATTTATGTATAATGATATTATGTTGATGAATTTTAATTGAATATAATTTGACTTTTAATTGTATGTTTGTGTGTATTGTTTTTATAATTTTAACGTACTTAATTCTATTAATTTTGTAATCAATAGGGAAGTTGAAAAATAAAACTAATTAGTCCGTCCGATAGATTTCCAAAAAATATTGGACACGTATTTTTTCTTTTTTCACGTAAACTATAAATAATAATAATAATATTCCACAACTATCACACAACGCCATCTAGTCCCAAGCTAAGCAGAGCTTGTGTTATGGGTACTAGACAACTGATAAACATACTTATATATTCCTAAATACATACATATTATAGATAAATTACACCCAGACACAGAACAAATGATCATGCTCATCACACAAACATTTGTCCTGGGTGGGAATCGAACCCACGACCTCCGGCATAGCAGTTAGGGTCACTAACCACTAGACCAACAGACCAGTCAAAGACAATACAGTGCTTCGAAAAGTCGCGCGATGTCATCGTTTGGTACATTTTTTACCAGAAAGTGACGTCACCAGCCCCCAGACTCACGATCTTTGACACGTTTTATTTTGGTCAATTTTTATTAATTTGATAAAACAACACGTAGGTATCCATATTTTGCGAAAATCTAACATATGACTAAACAATTGTATTTTTTTAAGTCTGTCAAGTACCCTATTTTATTTATCTGTTTTATTCATGTATATTGCTTGTATTGAGACTAATGGTAACGGGTGTAAATTGCCTGAATCAACGAATTTATTATTATTTTTAATGTTATCAAAGACGTGTTCGACATAACATGGCAGGTGCCGAAACTTGCAGACAAGGTTAAATGCACACCACAAGCCACTTAATTCCGTTTAGATCCATCAGCTCCTTCTACTGCTCCTCAAGCTACCCTGCTGGCTGTCACCGGTCAAACAGAAGTGGACAATGTTATCAAAGACGTGTTCAACATAACCTGGCAGGTGCCGAAACTTAAAGACAAGGGTAAATGCACTCCACAAGCCACTACATTCCGTTCAGATCTATCAGCTTCTACTGTTCCTCAAGCTACCCTGGCTGGCACTGGTCAAGCAGGAGTGGACAATGTTATCAAAGACGTGTTCAAAATAAACTGGCAGGTGCCGAAATTTAAAGACAAGGGTAAATGCACTCCACAAGCCACCAATAACCCTACAAGTCCATCAGCTACTGGAGAACGGGGTAAAAAGATGTCTCCCAACAGACCATCGCGGAAGCAGCGTCTCGAATTACGTAGGAAGAAGTTGCAAGCTGAGGCCAGCATTCCCCAATCAGAGTGCCCAGAGCGACAGGCCCATCAACCTGAGACGTCAGAGCGACCCGATCGGAAGGACCAGGTTACGGTCAAGCCGGCTCTTGAGCCAGTGTCGCCTCGCAGGAAGCATAACCGGCCGCATCTTGATCATTCCAAACAGGCCACCCACCAAAACTGCACTCAACCTGACAGCGTCGCACTTAGCGTCGCAGTCACTTGCACCCGCACAGGGATCTTCAGCAAGCAGGTATCGGGCCAGGTACTCGCTGCTATCCAGAAGCAGATCCTACTTGAGGCCTTCTTCCCCGAGCAAAACTCATTCGCACCAACTTTCAACGCTAAGCCGCTCTTCGCCAATGGTGTCCTCAAACTGTGGTGTGACAACGAGGATACCTTAGCCTGGCTAAAGAAATTGGTCGCCGGCTTGTCTCTTACAAGTAGCCCGTTAGTCGTCAAGAGCCAGTCGGAGCTCCAAAAGCGAACGCGATGCGGAATAGTCATCCCTGACGATCAAGGGGTGTTTGAGGAGCCGACCAACATTATCCGCCTTCTTAGCCATCAGAACCCTTGGATCGACATTCAAAGTTGGGTACTTCACAAAAGTGAAAAGCAGGCCGTAAAGTGGTATATAGTGGTTGATGTGCCCGAGGTCCAAATTCCGGCCATAATTAAGGCTGAACGCCGCCTCTCATTGGCAGCGGGGAAGGTGTACGTGAAGATTCAAGGTCGGAAGCACAAGTACAACGATCATGTCCCTCGCGGATGGGACCCCACCACAAAGGGCATGAGCAAAAAGCTGAAGAAGCGGTTGAAGAAGCAAAAAAGGGACGAGGAGGGTGCGGCCAGCAATGGCGCCCCTTTCGTCGTACTGTAGAGTCAAACAAACCTCCGCCACAGCAAAACCTCAACGGCTCAGCTGCAGTGGCTGGAGGTTCAAAACACGGCCATTGCCTTTATCCGAGAGCCGTGGATCAGGGCGGGCTGCAAGGAGTCTCCAATCTCAGCGGTAAGGTCCTAATTAATCCAGACCACGATCACTTTATATCGTGCGTCTGTTTCCAACTGTAACGTTGTAGCAAGTTGGCAAAAACGTACGATAATTTCAATTGGCCATTAGTACCTAGTAAGTTATTCTACGGTAGTAAATCTACCGTAGATTAAGTTACCTTTGAATTAATCACTAGCTTCTGACTACGATTCGTTCGCGTCCAAGAAATCCTATGACACTTGGTAATAGTGAAAGACTTTTTCCACTGCGGACTAAAAGTTAAAGTGGAAACTATACAAGTCCATGATTATGCCTGTGAAGAAATGCTAGGCTGTGAAGAAGATGGATGAATAAAGATTGCATGTAGCGGAGATGAGAATGTTGAGATTGATGAGTGACAAGAATGAATAAATTAAGGAATGAGTATTGATTTACAAACACAGTGTCGCCCAGTATCTTACTGACTATGGTGGTGGATTGTTATGTCTATTGTTTTGTTCAGTTGGGCTATGTATCTGTGTGAACTGTATTTATGCCTGCAGCTCCTGATACTAGTGGAATCACTACGTGTTGCGTATTTCATAGGCGCCGAATTTCTGTTTTTAAAGAGTATTCGGTATTTTTTTATGTTTGTTCGGGCATAACTCCGTCACTTGCTAACCGATTTGAAAAATTATTTTTTTGTTGGAAAGGGTATACTTCCGAAATGGTCCCATAATTTTTTTATTGAAATCGGACAAGCGGTTTTTGAAAAATCAACAAAACTCATTCTATTTCTTAAGTTCCCGCGTTGTAGCCTGAAGGTACTGCTATGTCTATAATCGTGATATGGTTGCTCTTATCTATATGATCATCTTCCTGCCCTTATCCCATTGTACTTTTTACATACGTTTTCTTCTTCCATGCTGATCCTCTGTCAGACATCACGGCATAATTTACTCCTTTCTCCTTCATATCATTGCCTAGTAGACAGTTATGACGAATTTGCTTTATTTACATTGCTTTGTCCAACCCTGCTTTACGAAACTATCCATGTAATTTAATCATTTTCTCCATTTATCTTTCTGCTTTTCAACTATTAATGCTTGTTTAATTTTTGTGTATTATATTGTGGCAGTTGTTTTGTAGTTCTCCTGCTTTTTTTGGGCTTCTTTTATTATTGAATATTTATTAAACCCCTACTCTATTATATGTAGGTACCATTTTTCTATGTCTGCTTTTTAATTGCTTATAATTTCCTAGTTTTTATATCCATTGCTTTGAAATCTCTATTCTTATAATTAATAAGAATATGAATAACGTTTAATAAACAAAAGAAAGAATACAGTTGAGTACAAAAACGGTGAGCCACAAATTAAGCATAGCTTGTATCTTGGGACTCGGGAGTGCGAATTTCACAAGTTTAAAATAGTTACATCAAATTAAGGACATAAAAATTACAGAGTAAGAAATTAGAACGTATGAGAGCTTCTGTAATGTGCTCTGAACACAACTTAAAAAATAAAAATAACTTTAAAACTTTTGTTTTAAAGTTATTTTTATTTTTAAAATAAAACAATTTTTGCGTAAATTGGCTTGTTTTATGGTGTGTGTTGTGTGTGGTGTGTGTCTAAAACTGGATGTGTGCGTTGATGTGAGTACTAGTGAGTAGTGTAAGTGCATGTTTACGTACGCGCGGCGCGGCGTGCGGCGCGGCCGGCGACGCGTCGAGCGAATTTTGTGTTCACGGACAGGCGATGCGTGCAGCGGCAGATATCATCGTTCGCGCAAACACAAACGTATGGCAATGTACGACGGTGTTCATAGAGACGCGGCGCGGCGGCCGCGGCGGCGGCCGCGGCGGCGGCCGCCGCGAATTTTCAAGGCCAAGTTCCGTCGCGGGCATCGCTTCATCCTAACTAATATTATAAATGCGAAAGTAACTCTGTCTGTCTGTCTGTCTTTCTGTCTGTCTGTCTGTCTGTCTTTGCTTCACGCCTAAACTACTGAACCGATTTGTGTGAAATTTGGTACAGACATAGATTGGAACTTGAGAAAGGACATAGGATAGTTTTTTTTTTTTTCGCGAGATAAACCAAAAATCTGCCGGAAGTCACTATTCCACGCGAACGAAGTCGCGGGCAAAAGCTAGTCGAGAATAAACCGCCGCGTGCATCGCCGCGTCCGTCGCCGCGGCCGCCGCCGCGTTCGCCGCCGCGGCCGCCGCCTCAAATTCAAGCAATCGCGTATAAATTCGCTTCTCCGTGAACGCACTCATACACCGCCATACGTTTGAATTTAGTGCGGATCGCGTCGCCGGCCGCGCCGCGCGTACGTAAACATGCACTAACAGTTGTGATGTGGTGTGCGTGTTTGAGTATGAGTCTTTGTAGTGTGCAGTGTGTAAACAAACATTCCATAGAGTGCTGTAGACCTGGTATTGCATAGGTATTTAATAGTATTTATCCGTTTTATGATATTTCGCGCGCTTCAATGTGCAGTAGCTTTTTAGTTCTCCTAAAACTGGATTAACATGATCATATTGATTGCCAAGCAGAATAGCGAAGGCGACAGAGAATCTCCCTGGAATACGCCACGCTTGATGTAGATGGGTTCAGTGGTTAAGGATTCGTTGGTTTCACGGGCTGTGATGAGTGATCGTAAAATTGCTGTGCCTCCATGGAAAGTGTGAAGTTTCCCAATTTCAAGGAAAGCCTTGAGCATGGGCGGATATTTTTAAGTAGCAAGGGTTCTCGAAAGCCATTCGTGTTTACGTCATATTAAAATTCTTCTGGGACTGATGTGCGTCCACCAACGTGACTTGTTGACCATGAGGTGGTTTTTACAGCCCCAGGTCTCGCAGTGGCACTCTCTTTATATTTATAGGATTTTAAATATTATTGTAGTATTTTTGTATGTTTCACTGCTGGGCAAGGAAATCATGGGGGAGGCCCCCCTTGGTTTCCCAAGTTTGTTTACAATATAATGAAAATAATAATTAATAATTAATTATTATCCCGATCCATTTTAATTCTGCCTCTTTGGTCTCGTCCCAAGCGTGACTGCTATGCATGAGGGAAAAGCGTTGTTGAGTTTTTCCCTGATGAAGTCTGGTTGATGGCAATATACTCGCTCTTTATAACGTTTAACTTAACATTTAACCATATTTTACTTTGATTATCCTTTATAAATAAACCCACTTCATTGTAATAATCATATTTTGATTTTGCAGGTCACAAAAATCAAACATTGGATGAAGAAACAGAAACAAAAAGTAATCATATAAACACAGACCAGGATCCATTAGTAAAGACAGAAGACCAAGAAACATCAAGTGAAAAGAAAATATCAGACTACGCAGAAGATTATATGAAAGAGTTGACGAGTATAAAATGTTTGGATGCCAGACTATTTAGAGAAGATATGTTCATGAGTTCCTTTGGCCGCCTGGTGCTCTTAATACGACCTTGGGCGAGGAAGATATGGAATATACAAAGTAAGATACAAAATTATCATTTTTCAGCGTGTCGATGGCAATCTAAATTGTGTCGAAGCATTATGAATTTTAAGGATATTATTGTGTAAAATCGCTAAACTAGTAGCTCAGTTCTGGGTGGACTGAGCTATGTACTAGTTTTTTGGCACTTTCTGTAGCGCAGGTCTCCGCAGCATGTCTTCATCTTTCATACTTCTCACTAATTTCCTCCAAATATTTCAGCGAGCTGCCAAGTGTGCGGTGTTAGCTTAACAAATGGCTATGAGAACAAAGTGTACTCTCTGTGCATCAACAAGAAATTACTGGCGGAGGCTACTGGCGAAACTAAAGTGGAGGCGAAGAATGCGGCCGAGATCATTGCTTGGGAGGTACGTTTGAAGAAGTATATAAAGTAAAAGTAAAAAAGTTATTGACAATATAAAAGAACAACCTTACATACCACCCAACCAACGTATGTAGGGTATTGTGAGTAATAAAATAAAAATAAGTCGGGATCTTCTATATTATAAAGGCTATATGTCGCGGATAAAGTTGATAGCGCTATGTAGGAATTGCCAATTAGTTCGCATGAGTTGCAATAGATGTCGCTGACGCCACAGGTTGTTCAAAAGAGATACCGCAGCCCCGGAACACAAAGGTCTAAGAAGGCACATGACTGCTTTTTACTCAGTAGAAGTCTGAGACTTCCGCTCCACCCATAGCGGGAGGAGTCATGTGATGCTTTTCACCGTCCAAAAAAATAAATAAATGTCCAGCTATACTCATAAATAATATTTTTCTACAGAGATTACTACGTGAAGTAGTCAGCGTGTTCATAAAAGAACAATTCATAGCGCAAGGAGACGCCAGGATAAGCCTCGGCGATGTAACAGGGAAGAAGAAAGAAGATCAATTCGGAACCCCCGTGGAGAATACTGTGGCTATGAAGTTAGTATTAGCTTAATATAATCTTCAGCTTAGCCTTTTACAAAATATTTATTTATTTCGTATATAGAGGACTTACTAGTAAAAAACAAACAAAAAAAAGAAACAATAGACTTGTCGGTTTCCACCTCCAAATCAAACGGAGGCAGCTGAATACCACTACCTATTTTATATGGAGCGACTGCCTATCTGATCTCGTATACCTTCTTGCTTTTGACTAGCCGAAACGACTGTCAAAGATCCACAAATAAAAACCCAAAGGTTTTTATTTGTGGATCTAGATCTAGAGCGACCAAACCGTCATACTTTTCAAACTAAAGCTCGTTTGGACACAAGGCAAGATTGAAGTCAAGAGCAAGCCCATTTATAATAAGGGCAAGATTGAAGTCAAGAGCAAGCCCATTTATAATAAAAAAAAAAAAAAAAAAACATAATAATGGATGAACCTTTTATAACCAGGCACAAATCAGGACTCGGTGGCTGCTACTGGGAAATTCCTGAAAAACCCAATAACACTTTGCCCAACCTGGGAAAACGACGACAAACGAGGCACAGTAATTTAAGACTTAGGGCTCGTTTACGGAGACGCGGGGCGTCGCGCGGCGCGTGCAAACGGCTCGTCTCGTGCTTTTTTATTAATTTACTGAGAGACGGGTCAACCGCATCAAAGGCTGCATTTTAAACTTACCAGCGAAAAATCGCTTCTCGTAAAATCGTCGATTGAAATCGTTAACTTTTTCATACATCGCCAGGTGTTTGAAACAGAAACGCAGCACGCGCCGCGCGGCGCTACGCCTGTACGTAAACATGCACTTAGGCTTTAATTGTTCTTCTTAGAATGTCGATGGCAATCTAAATTGTGTCGGCCCAGAACTGAGCTACTAGTTTGACGCTTTCGTTAGCGTCCATCAGTTCCTGTAGTGAACAAACAACAGCAGGGCTATTGCGTATCTTTTAGCCCATTGACCGCCACAGTCAAGTAAGTAAGACGACAAGCCAAAAAGTACCTTAAGTCGACAGACTTAGAACAATTACCAAAGTTTGATGCGGAATGGTTGCCATTTGGTCCCATAAAAATTTAGTATAGTTTGGCCCAGTACTTTTCATTTTTAACCGACTTCAAAAAAGGAGGTTACTATGTTCGTGTGTATGTATTTTTTTTTTTTTTTTTTTTTTTTATGTATGTTACCTGATTTCTCCCCCGTTTGTGGACCGATTCTCAAAAAAAAAAAATTTATTTCAAAGAGTATACTCCTGAGGTGGTCCCATTTTTTTTTGGTGAAGATCTGGTGCTGATCTTCGGAGATATACAATGGAACTCTTCAAAAATAGACGGCAAATCTGTCGTAATTGCTGGAATCGCTTGGATGTTTATTGAATATACCATTATCATGACGTAACATCACGCCTGTATGCTCTGAGGGGGTATGCAGATGTGTACAATACACATTTTTTTAGTTGTTATATGAAATTCATAGACACGTATTACATGTTTCGTGCTTTTTCTGGCGCTATTCAAGTATTCGCATCTAGCAGTCATCACTTTTATTCATGTTGATGAGCTGATAATGGAAGGTATACTACTCCTCAACGGTTAAGAGTTGAAAGCAAAAATAGGGGAATTTTGAAGGTTAAGGGTTAGGTTTCTTAGTTGAATGTTAAATGCATAGTAAATATTTGTATATGATATAATATAGGTAAGTACCTATTACAACTAAAAATGAAAAAATAAAAAAAACTTTTTTGCCAAAAAAAACAACCGACTTCAAAAACACCAAAAAGAGAAAAATAACCTTCAGAAGAAAAATCAGCTTCTGAAGTCGGTGGCAAAAAATAAAATCAAACAAACAAATGTCACCGACTTCAGAAGCTGATTTTTCTTCTGAAGGTTATTTTTCTCTTTTTGGTGTTTTTGAAGTCGGTTGTTTTTTTTGGCAAAAAAGTTTTTTTATGAAGATTTTTCTTAAGTAATGAAAATTTTTTTTACATTCCAGAATGATGAAGATGATGGGATGGCAAGGTGGTGGTCTGGGCGTCGACGGGAGAGGCATATCAGAACCAATCAAACCTAATATGCAAATGGTGAGTATTCTCTATTTGAGGAGTTAATGGCTTAAGGCGAGGTTGCAGTACTTTGTTTTTATGTACGCACGACCTCGCCCCCCGCCCTGCCGCGCGAGCGATATAATGCCTAAATTTTATTTATTATTTATTTATTTATTTTATTTTGAAGAAGGCTTACAGACTAACAAACCAATGAAGTAAAGAATATAAGACTATTTTGACTGTTTTTTGCTTCTTGGAGAAAAACTATAAAGAAATTATACAATATGTTTTCAACATTTACTTCAAAATAAAAAGTTCTATCTATTGATATAACTTTTATATAAATTCATGATGAAATGTCTTAGCAGTACACGTTTGAAATTGTGATTTAGAGTCATGTTTGACAAAAAAAAGTATCGAGCCGATCATTCTAAATCGCGTTTCTATCTTTACGATTTACTAGAGAGTATGTTCAATTTTTATGTAATGATTTTTATTTATTAAAAAACTCGTATTTAGTTCGATTTTTATAGGTTCAAAAATCTTAAAATTACTGCAACCCCGCCTTAATAATAACTGCCACTGGTCCATCTTTAGGTTAAGCCGCGCTGGCCTAGGTTGGTCTATGGATGGCTGACCGCCCATTTCATACCGAGTTTCCTCCGTGCCTCGGATAGCACGTAAAGTTAATAATCTACAAAAATGCCTTACGTAATTAATTGACGCCCTCTTATATCTTATTCATCAACAGGTAAACCGAGCCGGTCTCGGCAGCTCAAAAGACATCCGGGTACTTCGCAGAGTAGCCCAAAACATAATGCATCGCTACATAGCGACGGACACTTTCGACCTTGACCTTGTGTTCAACAGCGAGTTCAGTAAAGATGAACGGGCCGCGTTACATCAGGTAGCGCAGAAGACGGGGCTCGCGTCTAGGAGTTATGGTGAAGGGCAAGACAGGTTGGTTGTAGTTTTTTTTTTGTATTACTAACCCATATTTCCGAGACCGGTCAATGTGGCGACACTTGGGGGAGGCCTATGTCCAGCAGTGGACGTCTTTCGGCTGAAATGATGATGTATTATGAACCCTTATTTCCAGTGTTACTCTCTCTGTTACTCTTACCAGTCTGTATCTCTCTATCTCCTCATTAAAAAAAAAGACGTTACCCGGGTTACCCCACACTAGGAAGTCCTCCTGTATCGTGGTACATTAACAAACATTAAAACTCACAAACACCCAGACCGGCCGAAACAACTATCTGATCAAATACTTGTTCCGTGCGGAGATCATAACCCGCGACACGCAGCGCTTCAGTCACTTAGCCACAGCGCTAAACGTACCGTCAAAATCTTAATGATTAATGAGTCTAAAGTAGTTACAGATTTTGACCTTGAACATCAAGTGACTGACAGGTTTTTTGACCTTGAGGTGTATCTGTGTTAAGACAATCACGCTACATCTGGCATCCACTTCTACTGTAAGTCGAAATTTATAATCCGTCTTATGCAGTGAAAGCTTTTGACCTTGACCTTGAAGTGATAGGTCAGTTGACCTTGAGAAATAATAATTAAGAGATGCCCCCATTAGTAAGCCTACATTTCGCCAGTCCTATGCAATAGGGGGCGAGCCTATTGCCGTCAACCGGGCACAAATCAGGCCTCCATGGCTGCTACTGAGAAATTCCTGACGGAAAAACCCAATAACACTTTGTCCAACCTGGGAATCGAAGTTACTGAGATAGGACCGGCGGCCAGTTCACTGACGATATCTCTATCATATCTATATTTTTAGGAATCAGAAGTGAAATACGTGAACAAAATAAACAATGTTTAATATCTTTTAAATTACCTACACTTTTACAAAAATATCACGACAAACATTTTAAACAATAATCAAATAGAAATAGCATTAGCAAAATGGAATAAATACACGAACAAAAACATAAACCAAGAATAGCGAAGCACACGATAATAGTCGGGTAGCAAGTCCTTTCCGAGCGCCGTCCAAGCAAAAAGTGGCCGTTGCACCGCCGCTCGCCTCGTTTTATGAACTTCTGTCGGTTGCCGCACGTCGACCGGACGCTAACCGCACGGCTACTGGCTGATGGCGTGACTTTGAGCCAACAATATAATCTCTACATCTGTGCCTTTCCTATTTCAGATTCCTAGTCGTGAAGAAGAAGTTGAACCCATTTTCTCTTGTCAAAGCCGTCATCGAGAAAGGTGGTACCACTCCTAAGTACCAAGTGTTTCTACCTAAACGCTGGTATAAGATTGAATAGATTTTAACTTATTACATTAATAAGTACTAGAATTTATATCTACAGTGGGCATTGTCCAGTTTTCTAAATTGTGTGTTTAAAACTGTTTTGAGAAATAAAGTCTGTTATAATTTCTTTCTTGTTAAAATTGAAAAGTACTATAAATAAGGTCCCATTAAAATAGGTGGACAAAATTTTATAAATTATTCAGCACAATGTTAAAAAAAAAAATAAGAAAAACGCATTTATGTACTACCTACTCCTAAATGACTAGTTTGTTTTAGAATGCCGGCAATTTAGTATTATAAGTCAAAATTAAATCACTTTTATTTAGTGTTTTTTTGTTTAGATACGTAGGATGCCTTTTAAGTTTTGTCGTTTGAAGAAAAAAACACAACTAGAACCCTATAGTACTTTTTATTGTTTTTCAAAGTATTCACCACGTAGCTTAATACACTTTTCCATTCGCTCAAACCAGTTATTATAACATTTATTCCAGTCTAAAGTAGGGGTGTTCAAAATGGCTGACTTGAAAGCGTCGACTGCTTCTTCACCGGACTGGAACCTTTGACCACGAAGACTTTTCTTAATTTTAGGAAATGTAAAAAAATCGTTAGGGCTTAGGTCAGGACTGTATGGAGGATGATCAAGAATTTCTACTTTTTCCTGCTTCAAATAGTCAATCGTTTGCCGAGCGCTGTGTGAGCTTGCGTTGCCGTGGTGCAGGATGATGCGTCGCTTTGAGTTAGATTTTCGAAGTTCGGCGATGACTTGTGGTAAACAAACTGTGGTATACCACTCTGCGTTAACCGTTCTACGATCTTCAAGTGTAATAGTCGCAACATGGCCGGTTTTTCCAACGAACGTAGCCACCATCTTCTTTGAAGTGCTTCGAGAACGAACAACTTTAATCAGCTTTGGCTCGTCTTGAAAGACCCAGATTGTAGATTGTTGTTTGGATTCAGGATCATAGGCATAGATCCAAGATTCGTCACCACTGATGATGTCGTAGACGTGATTTGACTCTCCTCGGTTGAACCTTTGCAGAGTTTTCTTACACCATCTGACGCGAGCCGCCTTGTGATCGTCGGAAAGCAGATGCGGTATCCAACGGCAAACTAGCTTTCTCACACCAAGCACTTCATGCAAAATTTTCTGAATGGTTGTCCCTGAGATGCCTATTAGAGCCTCTATCTCTCGATATGTCACATGACGATCTTCGAGAATTAGTTGTCTCACAGCAATGATGTTATCTTCAGTGAAGGCGGATTTTGGGCGTCCTTCGCGAGATTTGTCACTAACACTAGTATGTCCACGCTGGAATTCTAAAAACCAGCGTTCGACAGTCCGCAGACATGGGGCTTCATCATTGAACACAGATGTTAGCTCTTCAAAACTGAAGCCGTGTCAGGCCTCTTTTAAAGTTGTAGAAAATTATTGCACGAACATTTTCCTTAGAAAGATTCATTATCGTACGTAACCTGACAGATTCCAATCGACGCTGTGACTAAACAATAGCATTAATCCTAATGGTAGGTTCACACGCGCGCGTTCAACTCTACATTCAACGTGCACATTCACATTCACGAGCGTGTAAACGGTACGCCCGAGCCCGTGAACGCGCCTGTGAACGTGAATGCCGCGAATCGGGCAAGTGTCGGTTTTTTGGCAAAGTTCAAAGGATGAATGTGCGGGCGCCCGGTGAACACGCGCGCAGGCAGTCAGTCTCTCCCGCGCTTTCGCGACGAGTGGATCTTCATTCAACGTTGCTAAGAAAGTCGCTACGATCGGAGATTACAACATGGCGGAATGGTCAAACGAGACAATTTTTCCAATCAAAAAAAAGTTTCTTTTTCCAATAAAAATAAGTTAAGTTAAGGATATGGCAGCAACAACACCGAGATCCTCGCTGCTCGCCATTCTGGCACTGACTGACACGACGGCGTGCGTGTAAACAGCTTGAATGTCCGCCGGCCCGTGACGGGCTGCATGCCGCGCAGCCCGCCAGGCAGCCCGCCGGGCTGCACGGCGCGCGTGTGACCGTAGCATAATACTTTCAACTGTTTTGAGATTCAAAATTCAAACACATTCGAATATAGAACAGTTCCAAATTCAAAATTGCCGGGGAATATGGAAACGACAGAACTTAAAAGGCATGCCTAGTATCTTTGTTTAGGCGTACTGAACGCCGTGTTAAAATTTGTCCACCTATTCTAATGGGACCCTAAAATATATTCTTGTTTTTTTTTTTTTATAAATGTGGGTGGGTAACCTCAAGGAATATCGTGTCTTGAGTTTTAAAAATATTAAATTTAGTTACTTGAAATACTATATTTTAACAAAAAAAAATGTACTTACTTATAGTTAGATATTTTGGACAATGCCCAATTTTGTTAGTTTTACTAAGTATAAGAATAATAAAATAAGGATTTTTTGAAAAACATTGTTTTTATTTGAAAATCATTTAAAAAGGTTTGTTGTATGCACAAATAACTATCTAGACTTTGTATGACGAAACATTTTGTATGTATTCGAATTCGTTCACCAAATATAGCGATAGGCAAGCGAATTGCGGGGAGTAACAGCTGACAGACTTGTCGTGGTGGAGTGATTTAAATGCGTTTGCTTTGTGACCTTGTGGTCGTGGGTTCGATTCCCACGGGAAGCATACTTGTTTCCAGTTTGGCTAGAACATTGCAGGCTTGAATCACCTGATTGTCTGATAAAACGATGAGTCCGTGCTTCGGAAGGCACGTAGGTATAAGCCGTTCCTGTCGCCAAATGGCGGTCGTCAAACCGTGTCAGAGGCATGTCTGTCTGTATACCCACCGGACCCTATGTTAAATCGTATTGAAAGCTAAAGTGTAACGTGCGTGTATTCTGTACCTTCCGAATCGTATATTAAAAAAATGTACCTTGATGGTTACGGCGAAATCTTAAATAATTTATTTATAATTAAATTAAATATTTATATACCTATTATTATATTAATAACACACCCACTCACACACACACACACTTCCACTCACACACACACCCACTCTCACACACCCCCACACTCCACATCTATCCTTTTTATCACTTTTTATTTTGTCTTTGTCTTCTTGTTTTGTAAATGATTTATTTGTTATCCATCTACTTGCTGCAAAAATGAAAATAAGTTCTCGTAAATTAGACATACACTCTTTACAAGGCACCCATGAAAGGGTTGGGCCTAGCACCTTTAATACAAGTTGTCTTGTCAACTTAGCAAGGGTGCTAGAGTCTCCAAACATATAGTTTATAACGACTCCATCTGTTTGTTTGTAACCTAATGTTTTTCAAATGTACACCTTTTTATTGCAAATAAATTATTATTATTATTTCCCAGCAGGACCCTCCGCTGTTTGAAGGACTTCAGACCAAATATATATGGCCCCATTTAGCAGTGTTTATGTACCTTTTTTTTTTTTTTTTGTGGGTGGAAAATCATCGAATAACCCCCTCCCCCGGCTCTTGGGCAGAGCGAAGGGGAGTGTCAGACTTCTACTGACTAAAAACCAAACCCATGTTCCTTCTTCGCCCTTGTGTCGGAGCCGTGTTAACCTTTCGACAAACCACAGCCCCGACGGGAACCACAGCCCCGACGGGGTGTTTATGTACCTTACAAATATATTAGTTTTATTTTAAAATAATTATAATTTCATGAGTTAAGGACCTGCAAAATTTTGTCAAGCCAGCAGGACCCTTTGTTGTTAGGCCGTTTTCAGCCCAGACAATGATATACACTTCTGGACACATCTATTGGCCCACCTTAGAGTTTAGGTTTCGATGGCCCCTACCGAAATATGATTGCTAGATTGAACAAAAACTGTTGATGCAGTTTTAAACCTGATACATTTTACCATCTTTTTCGATCGTATTGTTTTAAATTTGAATTCAGAATACCATACGACATGGAGCTACGCCTAACAAGTCGGATATGCGCCTTGTTAAAGGCAATTGAATTTTGAATAAAAAACATGTTTTATCAAATAAAGGTTTAATTTAATAACGCGTGTTGCCTCCATGGGCATCTACCACAGCTCTCATACGATCAGGCATAGAGTTTATCAACCGCTCTATGAAATTTTGAGGGATCATCTCCCATTCCTCTTCTATGACAGTTTTCAACTCCTGCATCGTCTGGGCAACTGGCTGACGAGCCCTAACACGTCTTTTTAGCTCGTCCCACATGTGCTCAATGGGGTTCATGTCTGGGCTTCTGGCTGGCCAGTCCATAACTGTGATGTTCACATCCCGAAGATATTCCCTGACGATGCCGGCCGCATGGGCTCTTGCATTATCATGCATAAAAAGGAAATTTGGGCCCACATAGTCCGCGTATGGTATCACGTGAGGTTCTAAACACTCACGAATGTACCTTTCAGCATTTAATGTTGGCAGCCGTGGTCCTGTAACAACCTCAAGTTGAGTTTTGCCGCTCGCGGATATACCGCCCCAGACAGTCCATGAGCCACCGCCATAAGCAACCCTCTCTTCAAAGCAGCATTGTGCGAAACGCTCTCCCTTACGTCGGTAGACCTTCTTCCTTCCATCATTGCCATGTAACACAATTTTAGACTCATCAGAAAAGAGTACACGGCTCCAATCTTGTTGTGTTCAATTTAAATGACTGCGTGCGAAATGAAGGCGCGCTGTTCGGTGGGCTCGCGTTAGTTTGGGCGCATTAGCTGGCTTGTGTGGTACCATATCGCGTTCTTTTAACCTTCTCCGAACAGTTCGAGCGCTCACAGATACTCCGTGGAAGTCGCGAAGTTGGTTTTGTATCTCAATCGAGGTAAGGTGACGATTTCTCAAGCTGGTCGTCACGATGAATCGATCCTGCCTTTCAGTTGTGACCCGAGATCGTGGCCTTCCTTGGCGACGAACAAAGCCGCCAGTCTCTAGGTACCTCCGATAAACATTTCGGACCGCAGATCGACTTAAATTAAGTTGAGCACTCACGTTTCTTTGGCTGTGTCCGGCCTGAATAAGTGCCACAGCTTGGGCAGCGACTTCAAGTGAAGTATCCATAGATTATTGATAGAACCTCACCTTAATGTTAAGAATAAGTAATGTTTGTTGCAAAACCAAAGATATAAATCACTTTTTCAAGAATTAAATCCAAGTAAACCAATAAAACCAAGTTTTCTTAGTATTCGATTGTTTGATATCAACAAACAGGCTCCAAATTGTCTTTTGTTTCTTTAAATTCTGTGTTCGAAATTCAAAAAAAGACTATTGAATGAAATTGTGAATGTGCCAGGTTCAAAACTGCATAAAAACTTTTTGCTCGACCTAATATAAAATTTTAGCTAGGACCAAACGAAACTGAAAATACAAGGTGGGCCAATAGATGTGTCCAGAAGTGTATTTATTTACCTTACGTTTAATTCAATATTTTAGCTGAAAATTGATTTTAGCACTCTTAGTTTCTTTTTCAGCGAACGAACATGATTATGTGATCTGTGTAGGATTGTACTGTACCTACCTATTTTCAACATCGGTAAAAATTAGAAATAATAATACTTAAACCAAATTAAATATATTTCAATACTTGTTAAGATTATTAGTCGCAGAACCGATGACCGTTGGAGTAGACGTGTTCTTGAGTGGAGACCGCGAATCGGCAAGCGGTCGGTGGGACGCCCGCAGGCTCGGTGGAGCGATGACCTTCGCAGAGTGGCTGGTAACAACTGGATGAGAGTTGCCGAAAATCGAGTTGAGTGGCGTAAGATTAAAGAGGCCTATATCCAGCAGTGGATTGCAATAGGCTGATGATGATGATGACTTGTTAAGAAGTAGGTACCTACCAACATAAAAAAAACAAAACCTTTATTGATAATTTTTAATTAATTTTTTTAAAGGTAAAGATCGAAAATTGCACTCAATTGTCGATCTTTACCTTCAAATATCTCGGTAACGTGACACTTTAGGTACCACGTTACTGGACATTTTGTTCGTCTATATGTCCTTTATCCATACATACAACTTTCAATGTGGGCCACGATTTCGAAAAAAAATCAAAATGGCGGCCAGGTTGATATGCCACATCGGTTCTATCCCCTTTCACAAGTGCCTAAAAAAATAATGTGGAACTACTGATAATAAAATCGAACATTACCTAGTTCCATTATTTTCAGATACCTAAGTACTTTTAAAATGGAACTAATGATAAAAAATTCAACATTAGTTCCATTATTTTCAGATTCGTTCATAATGGAACTAATGATAACAAATTCAACATTAGTTCCATTATTTTCAGATTCGTTTTTATTGGAACTAATGATAAAAAAATCAACATTAGTTCCACTATTTTCAGTTTTTTTTAAATGGAACTAGTGATAAAAAAAACATTCAGTAGTTCCATCATGGTCAATGGTACTAGTGACAACGAACCACCTATTTAATATGGAGCGACCTGCGACTGCCTATCGGGCCTTCACAACCCGTTTTACTACTGGGTAATACGATACCGCATTGTAAGACAGATTTTCGAACCACTGAGAACCTATAACAACTGTAAAAGATCTACAATTGATATCCGCGACCAACTGCTTAACGTGCTTTCTTAGGAAAAAACCTCGGTATGTCATGTAAGTGTAGGTGGTCGCCCATCCTCGGACTAACCTAAGTTAGCGCGGCTTAACCTGAAGATGGACCCGCGAGTGTTACTACCTATGGCCACGAACTCCTTCTCATCATCAGCCCATAATGTTCCCACTGCAGGGACACAGGCCTCCTCTCTAGGAGAGGGATGGGCTATAATCTACCACGCGGGCCCAGTGCGGTTGGTAGATGTCACATGTCTTCTTTTTGGTTCTAAGACATGCCGGTTTCCTCACGATGTTTTCCTTCACCGTTTTGAGAGCAGTGGTGATGAAATAAATTACACAAAGTAATGCGCCTGACTGGGTTCGAACCCACGACTCACTGTTCATAAGTCGGAGCCCCTACCACTGAGCCACCACTGCTCTACTGAGCCACCACTGCTCTACTGAGCCACCAATGCTCTAAGACTCCTTCTAGAACGTTAAAATTATATTATGAAAATTTCAGACACGTACTGCCCGGCAGGGGCCTACATTCAACATAACATCACGCCTGTAATCACCGAAGGGTTAGGCAGAGGTGGTGTACCTTATAGTACACCTTCTTTTCTTCGCCAGTTATTTTAAAATCCCATGGCCAGCCTATTGCCATGCACCGGCCACAAATCCAGGCTCCGAGGCTGCTACTGAGAAATTCTTGTTGGAAAAACCACCACTTTGCTCGACCCACGAATCGAACTTTTCAAAAAGGGCCAAACGTACATTTTCATCGTAGATAGTTGCAGCAATGTTGATTTTCATCTCAACGCGCGGGGCTTGAACCCAAACGACTTAAACAGACTTAACTTACTTGAAGATATTGTGGCCTTCTAATGGTGTTCCCAATGCTGGAACACACCGAACACAGGCATCGCTGTGAGAGGCAATGGCCGTAATTCACCAAGGAAGCTGTTATTGGCCAATGTCGACACGGTTGGCGCAGTGGCTCAAGCAATGGACTGCTGCGCTGCGTGTCGCGGGTTCGATCCCTGCACGGAACAAATATTTGTATGACCTACAGATAGTTTTTCCGGGTCTGGGTATTTGTGTACGTGAGTTTCAATGTTTGTGAACGCACCCACGATACAGGTGAAATTCCTAGTGTAGGGCAACGTAAAAAAAAAAAAAGTCAAATGTCTACGATTTTTGGGTTGCTCAACTCAACTGCCTCGTCGCAAGTACGACTGCTGTGCATTAGGTTCTGGGTTCGATGACTGTGTGAAGAACATTTCGGTGTTTCTACCTTACTATTACAAAAACAAACCATACCTAGATTAAAATCTACCTACCCGCATGATGAACACCTATTTTCAGATAAAAATCTAACACCTAAGTATTTATATTCTGAAAGCGTCAACATGTTTTGATCAGATCTTCACAAAATACGGGAGCAATCGAAACATTTCAGTATAAAACAGCCTGAAAACTCTAATTCTACATCATTCAGTTTTCGACTCTCTACGAAACTCGCGCCATTTTTAAACTTTTTAAAATGAACTCTAAATTGGCAACGGTAATGATGGCATACTGCCTTATCCACTTTTTCAGTGGTGCTGAAGGTTCTTTTATAAAGCCTAATAATGTGCCAAGAGTTGGGAGGAGCAATGAAGATCCATTCGACCAAGGAAGCTTCGGCTATGTTATTAAAACAAATAAGAACATACCACGCATGGGCAGGAGGAACTATGATTCGGTAAGTCATTTAAAATCTATTTCTTTTATTTTTTATCCTACCGCAAAAAGGAGGATACTCTCATTTTGATTCTTGTTGAAACTATGTTTTTTTGTGTGTTACCTCATGCATATCTCTATCATTTTTCAATTATAAATAGGACTGTTTTGGCCACAGGTTTTGGCCGGTTATTTGGCCCTGGATAGAGACATTTTTAGGTTCGAATCCCGAAAAAAGAAGAAATTGTTATGATGTTATGAAACTTGTGGTGTTACTACCTACTGCTTCGTTTTACCCGACTCCGGCGAATCCAAAAGGAAGGGTAATGATTTCCCGTCGGGGCCGCGGATTTTAGTACTAGGGTTCGGGTTGTAATCAGTAGAAGTCTGACACACTGGGGGGGGGGGGTCATTTGATGATTTTCCAGCCACCAATTTTGGCAGTCTATGTATTTGCTTAATTTCACTTACTTTGCAGGAAAACCGCTATGACATCCCCAAGTTCTATCAGCTACCTTCAGACAACTTTGATGTTTACGAAGGTAAGTCTATTATTGTGATCCTTGTTTGACTCTGGCTTGAAAATATTCATCTAACTGACTGCATTTTTATCTCTTATTCAGGTGAACAACTGGAGTACAACATGCCTATTGAAGCCTTCTACTCAAAGCAATCATCAAACATGAAACGATAAACCGGAACCTCTTCCCATATTATGTGACATTTTGTGATCCTTAAAAATGATTTTTTAGTTTAGTTATAATTTAGTTGAATAAATGATTATCAAGCAAGCATGCAATCTTTTTGTTTTATTTTAATGAAATTTTCTCAGTATACGTTCCACGTAAACAGGAACGTGATTTTCAATTTTTCTGTCAATGTCAAACGCTAATAAGCTTCAAAATTAAATAGCTACAGTTCTGTATTTCTATCTCATTCTAGCACGTGTAAAATGTAACCGTTTATCTCTTTTTAACCCAAACGAATCGATCACACAAAAAACTCGGCTTATTCTCGTATTTCTTCCACGAATTTTTGTGGAAGAAATTTCACTATTTATTTTGAAAAATAACATCTAAATTGTTCGTGTATATTAAAATAAGATAAAATGGTGTTGACCGCCGATGTTCATTTGCCTGAAGAGTCCGAATTGACGGTGGACGAGCTGAGTTTGTCTACATCAACTTTATTGGCTGCATCTTTTCATTTAGGAAAATATTGTGAACAAGCTAATAATGTGAGTAAAACTATTATTTTATTTGTTAAACGTTGATCTATATAACTTTAATGTTATTGGTCTACAGTTGTTGTTTTAAAGAGTTTAATTGATTGCATAATCGAAGTTTTATTGAGGTTAAGTTATGATAGATTTTAGGGTGACAATATCATTTTCGAAGCGATAGTTATTATAAAATAATCAATCATGTAGAATCCAGTTGAAAGCTGAACCGATTTTTCTGTCAATGTTTTTTAAGACTACATTGAATGGCATTAAAATTTCAAATTCTTCAATCAAATTCTCCAGCAATAGTTACCGTAGCAGATATGAAACTATCCCCGAGTGTCATAGTAATAAATATAACGTTACTTACTTGCAAAAGTATTGTTGTTCATTGAGAAGCACCCTATAAATTGTCATTGAGAAGCACCCTATAAAAGTGGTAAGTGCAAACCCTTGGTTTAGTTAAAGTAAACAAATTGCTAGGCACTAGCAGTGCTTTTTAACCGACTTCCCAAAAGGAGGAGGTTCTCAATTCGATTGGTATGTTTTTTATTCTATTTATTTATAGTGCAAAGTATTATTCAAATTCAACTCGATATTTCGACTTAAGTTAACTTGGTTTACCTTTTTTGTTAATATCCTTCACTTTGTCTGTATATATTTCAACTAGCCGACTGGCATCAGCTTGGCCCTGTGTCAGCTTTTCATACAGACTTTCAAACCCTAAATTGCCCGCTAAGGGGTTATTTTTTTTTGTAGTCTGCTCATAATTCTGTAATTCATCCATGAGGAAGAATTTAGGTAGACAGACAGACAAGTCATCATCATCATCATCAACAGCCTATTAATGTTCCCACTGCTGGGACACGGGCCTCCTCTCTTTGAGAGGGAATGGGCTATAATCTACCACGCGGGCCCAGTGCAGTGCAGATTGGTACATGTCACATGTCTTCGAATTTGTGTTTCTAAGACATGCCGGTTTTCTCACAATGTACCTATTCCTTCACCGTTTTGAGAGCAGCGGTGATGAAATAAATTACACAAAGTAACGTGCCTGCTTGGGTTTGAACATTCCGTGGTTTGAACCCACAACCTACTTCGTTCGTAATTCGGGGCCGCCACCATCGGGCCACCGCCGCTCTCTCTGTCTCACAGACAAGTGATTGTGACCAATTAAATACATTTCAATATCAATTGAAAATAAAATTGTATTTTATGAATTTTATCATATGATAGGTAGTATAGCAATAAATGGTTGCATGATTTATGTTATGTTTTGTCTATTATCTTTTAATTAAACTTCCCTTCACAAACATTTTCCAGGAGTTCATGCTCTGTCGTTTGGAGGAGAAAGATCCTCGGAAATGTCTCGAGGAAGGCAAGGCGGTCACCGCATGCACGATGAACTTCTTCCGGAAAGTGAAGAAATCTTGCATGGAGGAGTTTAACCAGTACAGCAACTGTGTGGACAAGAGCTCTGGAGATTTTAGCTTGAGATAGTAAGTAATTGTTTGTTTTTCTTCTGAGACCATTAGCAAATCTATTCTGTGATGCTGTAAGTAACTTATACATAATATGACAACTATATTTCCTGTAGAGTTCGGCAGATGTGTACGGTCACACAAGTGTCTCCTCGCACTCTGGGCATTGTGGAAGGGAGTGTCAGACTTCTACTGACTAAAAACCGCCCATGTTCCTTAGCCCTTTGTGTGGGGGGCCGCGGTATCTCTTTCGAACAATCCGCAGCCCCGACAGGCGTCGGTCCTTACGGGCCCCTGCAATGTTGCTGACATCTCTTGGAGGCGCGCGTGGAACACGAGCACGCCGCGCCGTCGACACGGCCTGCTATCGTCATCGGACGGAAGGACGGTGAGCTAGCCCATTACTCACCGTCCACAGGCCCGCGCCTACGGTGGCCGGAACCATCACGTGACCCCCGACGCCCGGAGCGTCTCCCGCGGCCGCTGGAACGAGAGGTTCTCTCCCTCTCACGTTCCGCCACCTCCTTCGCTAGCGCCATCTGCTTAATTTACCATCTTGTTTTAACGATTTTCGACCATATTTCAGTTGCCGCAAGACTCAGGGTGTGTTTGACAAGTGCGCGCTTGAGAAGTTGAGCATCGAACGTCCTCCGTTCGGTTACTTCTGTGAGGCTCGCGTCCATGATTCTAAGAGGTATGTTGTATAATTCATCCCAACAAAAACATTCTGTAAAAAACTAGCCAAGTCTCGATGGAGCTGCTTGTTTATCTCTAAAAAGTAATGAAATCTAGACAAAGTCGTGCCAAGTCTAAGGTTCCTTATTGCGATTTCTTTATTATTATAGTTATTGTTGTGTGTCTTGGCCGTTGAACATTCTTTATACGTTAGTGGGTACAAGTCAATTTAGTTTATACGTAATGTTATACCTATGATTGTTAAGCGAGATAATAACCCATACTGGTATTGGTAATTGGACGCCAAGAAGAAAAATAACCGAACTAAACGAAACGAACAACGGCCAAGTCACACAACATTAACTATAATAATAAAGAAATCGCAATAAGGAACCTTAGACTTGGCACGACTTTGTCTAGATTTCATTACTTTTTAGAGATAAACAAGCAGCTCCATCGAGACTTGGCTAGTTTTTTACAGAATGTTTTTGTTGGGATTTCACTTCTTTTTGTAGAAACGTGGGCATATTGATTTATTTTATTAGATTTTCCTATTTAAAACAAATTTTTTTGTAGTTTTTTTTTTCGATTTTCCTACTTTTTATAGTTTTCCCTTTATGTGGCCATTAAACCCTAACTCTGTACCAAATTTCAGCTCTCTGAGTTTATGGGAAGTACTAGTTCTATTTTGATGATCATGAGTGAGTGAGTGAGTGAGTTTCATAAATGCGAAACTTTGCTTTCGCTTAACTTCGGAACTAAATGACCTACAGACTTGAAACTTTTTATTTTAAGTGTGATTGTATAGCTTACTGGATGGCGAAAATTTCAGCGTTCTGGTCTTATCCAGAGGTTCTCAAATAGGGGCCTGAAAATGCGGCGAAATGGTTCCAGTAAAGGATGGTACGGCAGTGTTTGTTTCGCGCTCGACTCGGCGGGGGCACTGCCGTGCCCCCAGATTATTTATTTCGTACTAGCTTTTGCCCGCGACTTCGTTCGCGTGGAATAGTGACTTCCGGCAGATTTTTGGTTTCTCGCGAAAAAAAAAAAAGAAAAAAATATCCTATGTCCTTTCTCAAGTTCCAAACTATGTCTGTACCAAATTTCATCAAAATCCGTTCAGCCGTTTAGGCGTGAAAGAGTAACAGACAGACAGACAGAGTTACTTTCGCATTTATAATATTAAGTATGGAATTAAGTATGGATTAGTATGGATTGTCATGTGGGTAGGATGAGTAGAAAGACATGCACTGACCTTATATGGTGAGGTTCTTCAGAAAGGAAAGGATGCGTAGTACTCGTAACCGGCGTGCGCGTATGGACAGATGTATGAATGTGGACGCGGCAAAAGGAGTGTGTAATAATCGCAGGTGGCGTTGGTTTCTGCCTATCTCCGTGGGAAAAGGGCCTGAGTTACGTATGTATGTATGCTTATTCACAGTGTTTGAAATGTTTCTTCATTCAAACTTTGAATGAAGAAACATCATCAGTAATGGAGAAGTATGAACCCCAGATAAACTTAGGGCAGAAGAATGATGAAACATCGCGAGGAAACCAAACCAGCATAACTTAGGCACTAACCAGACAAAAAGAAAAATTGTTTAAAGTAATTATTTACCCTTGCCAGCGGCTTCGCTGGCAAGGGTAAATAATTACAAAGTAAAACAAAATTACAAAGTAAACAAAACTATCCTATGTGTTAATCCAGGTTATAAACTATCTGTGTACCATGTAACTATCAAGAATGACTTTTTGATGAAATACTCATTCTTGAGAGTTACATGAACTTGGAGAGTTGTAATGATGATTTTGATGATTATAATTTTGTAACTGCATACGTCTTACAGCCGCGAATCATATTTTCACTAACATACAACCTAGCACTGACCTGCAAATCGCTAAAAACGTAAGAAAACCTACCCTGGAACATCAATAAGGTTGATGTTCCAGGGTAGCCCGCGAAATTCAAATTTTCAATAGGTTTAAAAATGACTTTTTACAAGGTCAAAGCCATTCCGGAACCTTTATGAGCTCGGAGGGTTGTATTAATGATTTTGATGATTATAATTTTGTAACTGCATACGTCTTACAGCCGCGAATCATATTTTCACTAACATACAACCTAGCACTGACCTGCAAATCGCTAAAAACGTAAGAAAACCTACCCTGGAACATCAATAAGGTTGATGTTCCAGGGTAGCCCGCGAAATTCAAATTTTCAATAGGTTTAAAAATGACTTTTTACAAGGTCAAAGCCATTCCGGAACCTTTATGAGCTCGGAGGGTTGTATTAATGATTTTGATGATTATAATTCTGTAACTACATACGTCTTACAGCCGCGTTTCAAATGTTCATCAACATACCACCTATCACTGGCCTGCAAATTGCAAAAAACTTAAGAAAATTTGAATTTCGCGGGCTGGTTGGAGGATTCACCTTAAACTCACGCCTTTTCCCATGCGAGTAGGCCGAAGAAATGCCGCTTTGTTTTCACATTTGAAGATTATGATAAGAATAACTTATTTTAAAAAATATTACAAAACAAATTACATTACATTTGTACATTTTCAAACTCAAATTCTCAATCAAACAACAAATCAATTCATCAATTTCTCAATTAATTTAGGCACAATTTATAGTGTTAATTTGTTGGAGAGAACAATAGGAATATTGCTCTTTAAAACGTTATTTGACTCTCGCACTTACTTGAAAGCATTAAAATTGATTTTGCAATGACTACACTGGAATAATAGAATTGCTTTTTGTTTAAATTTAGTATTTTTTCACTCTCAACCAGAAGTTGTATGTTTTAAACCACACGGTATTTACGTAACATAACATCACGCCTATAATCCCCGAAAGATTAGGCAGAGGTGTACCCATTAGAACGGCCACATTTCGCCAGTTATGTGCAAGTACTAGGTATGTAAAATGGGGCGACCCTATTGCCATCAACCGGGCACATATCCAGACTCCGTGCGTGGCTGTTTATCATCGGCACGATTCTTGAGCGCTGACGCAAAAGTGAGTTATTGGGTCCCTTTGGTGGTATGAAGTGAGACGCGGGGCGGGGAAAGTGCAGTGATTGGCCCGTAGCGCATCGCGTCATAGCCGTCACTCGGGATTTGTTCTTTACTCTTGCTGCACTTACCTCACGACCAATAAATAATAAACGGGTGTGCGTTTTATTTGTCATATATAGTGTACGATGCGCACAGCGATCCCCACTCTTCCGCCGAGCGCTCAAGAACCGTGCCGGTATTTATACTGAGAAATCTCTGATAGAAAAACCCTATAACAATTTGTCCGACCCGGAAGTCGAAACCAGGACCTCATGTTCAGCAGTCGCGATTGCGACTACTAGACCAACGAGGCAGTCAATAATATAAATTAACCATTGCTATTATTATTTTTCCAGGCCGAAGCCTTTGGAAGAACCGAAGGCGGTCTACCCAGACGCTACCCCAGCCCTCCCGGAAGGTACCGAGAAGAAACCAGCAAGATTCGGCTCCCGTTTCTACTGGATGACAGAATAAACGGCAACAGCCGTGCGAACGAGACGCATTGACAGTGGTTATGTGTGTGGGAAAGAGATGGAACGAGGGCTATTCATTGGCGGGAATAATTGTGCAGTTGGTTTATGTTCTGCATGTGATTTTATTTATCAAAATAAATATTTTGGGCTAATATTACGTAAAAGAGGTTTCACGTTCCTAAAAAAATAAATCGTAAAATGCTATATGGTTTTACGTTCCATTCCGCGCCTTTTTCACACACTACTGCAGTCTCCGAAAGTAAGGCATTGGATGAATTTTTTTTTTGCCATCTTTTAACAATTTTATTAATGTAATTATTTAATTTATAAGCTAACAGTGTTGCAGATCAAACAAATCAACATGTTATACAGAAACTTGTCTAGTGGTTTACTTTTTCAATCAAATAGCTAATATCGATTTGTAGAGTAATAAATATGTTGAAATTTATTTGTTTGTCTCATTTATTCCTATCCCTACACAAGTACGTACCATAGCATACTAAGGACGTCCACTAAAAGTCTCTCAAGTGCATCGAGTCCCTGCTGTCATTTCTTATAGAAAATCCGTCATACATGCCCGCGACCAGCCGCCTTTTATCGCCGGTCACACTACTTTTGAATACACACAAATTGTTCGCATCGACGGACAATACTCAAAATGTAGACAATAGTCTACATTTTGGTACTGTTTGTAGTTGAGCATAAAATTACCTAAGGTAAGTAAATACTTCCTCCCACTATATAGGTGGGCCGATGACCCGGTGAAGGTGACCCGCTGGGCTGGATGCAAGACGGGACTAGTCAATTTACTGACTCTTGGGGGAGGCCTGTCTAGTAGTGGAGGTCTTTCGCCTGTAATGATGATGAATACACAACTGCCGCTCTTCTCAGCATAATTGTCAGCCTATTAATGTTCTCACAGCTGGGACGCAGGCCCTCCTCTCTTGGGAATGGGCTATAATCTACCTCGCGGGCCTAGTCCAAGTCACAAGTCTTCGAATTTTTCTTCGGACATGCCGGTTTCCTCACGATGTTTTCCTTCACGTCAAACCTTTGAGTAGTACAATAGTAAATAAAATATGCAATTAATAGGAGTATTTACATGAACAGATTATATTGTATTGAACCTTTTATTCCATTGAAAGTATTACGTACATTGGAACCATGAAGAAATAGATAAATATGGAGGCCACACTTAGAACAAAAGTTTGAGTCAAATACCTACGATTCTCTATCTCACTCTCTGTGGGCTTACCTCTCTTTCTAAGGTGGACGATAGTATTGCTATCTCGTTATTAAAATCTCCTTATTCATTTTTAAAAAGAGTCACCACACAAATGTAATCAGAAGTTAAATACTGTCAAATAATGTGCTAATAAATAAAAAGCTAAACTAAGATTACTGAAATTAAAATTCCAAAATAGAATGTCACGAATGCTTGACAAGGTTGGCGAATCAGTGAATTATTTTCCCATTTCCTAAGGATGTGGTAATGTGGCAACATTGGCCCCACATGTCAACATAAATCGTACCAATATGGCGGTTGTTTACTTTGCGGTTCACAGTTTCGTTTGAGATATTTGCCTGTAATCAAAGTTATAATTGAGAAAATGGTGCAAACTTGTGTAGTGCGTGGTTGTGGTAGTACGTGGTGTCCAGGAGGTGATATAAGATTTCACGCGTAAGTGTTTAAATCGGGATTTTTGACACTGACTAATTGTAAACATATTTCTGCATATTTCTTTGTATTTTCAATTAATTACTTCATAAAAGCTTTACCTATGATTTAGTCAATGATAACTTAGATAACTATGTAAAGACCAAACAGTTTTACATTGAATTTCATGGACTTTCTGCAATTTTATTTGTTTTTGTTTTTAAGGAGTCATACTGAAGTAGTGTGACCATATTGGGGATATATCTGGGACTTTCCGTGGGACCTTCATTAATTATATAGTCATTATCATACTCGCTTTATTACATTTTATTACTTTTTTCACACACCGTGTTATTTCTGTTAGTTCTTTGAAATAACATAACATTTTCGTGAATTTTTAACAGTAGTCAAATTTTTTTTTTTTTAAAAAAACGTTGCCCCACACTAGCCAATTACTATTTAAATAATACAGTAAATGTAATGAATATTAAAAAATTATGTTCTGATTTCTCACTCTTCTGGTTTTAGGTCAACAGCGAAGCCCAGGTCTCTACGAAGATTGATAGGGGCGTACAGGTGTAAATAAAATCAACTGAAGAAAAAATACTGCAGAAGAAATCTAAGATTCTTAAGCAACGAGTTTTACGACAGACTAAAAAAATCAGGACATGTCTTCGTAATATAATAAAATGATTTTAATTTAGAAAGTGTTTTTGTTTCTTTTTGAGGTTTTATACATATGTATTACCGTTCCTATTATAGCCCCGTATTTAGATGAAAATACATAATATTAAAAATTCCACAGTGGTAAAAAACCTTAACACTGACTTACCCAGAAATCTTTAAAAAAAAATCATCTTATATGTATCATTTTCATTAGTCTACAAAATAAAAGAAACATCTAATTTCTTTTTTGTGATTTCATGATTTTATAGTAAGAGTTGTACTGGGCAAAAATCTCTCCCAAATCCTTCCAGATTCATTATCTTGAGCCACCCCACCAGCCCTTGCGGTAGGCAACCACCGTGGTCGTGTCACCACCTCTTCTGTCATTATGATTTACTAGCTTTTGCCAGCGGCTTCGCCCACGTGAAAATGGCGATTTTCCATACAAACTTTCATCCCCTATTTAACTCCCTTAGGGGTTGAATTTCAAAAAATCCTTCCTTATTCCTTGTCTAGATTATAAAGGGAACGTCTGTGCAAAATTTCAGCTTTCTAGGTCCAAGGGTTTGGGCTGGGCGTTGATGAGTCAGTCTGTCAGGACTTCTCTTTTTATTTATATAGATAGATAGAAGATCATTAATTTCGTATTGCTACAGGAACTAAAGTTGTATACTGGCCATGGTCTTTATTCTATTTCTGTGCGAAATTACGTAAGACTTTTTTGCGTGATTGAAAATGACAAATTGCCAAAAAAAATCAGGAACTTTCACACTGTAAGCAAACAGCTTCTTTCGTAATTTGTCATTGGCATCTTTCATCAATCTAGAAGTGAACAGAGATGTGGATATATTAATTTAATCAAACACAAGTTATGAAAAGGAACTTCGTAATGTCCTAGGTAAAATAAAATAAAGGTTACCCTACTTAGAAAGAGAGGGTCAGCCCACAGAGAGCGAGATAGCGATGCATAAGTTTTGCTTCAAGTAGGTATTCGAAGTGTGGTCTCCATATTTATCTATAACTTCATGATTGGAACGCTATTACATTACATGATGTCAAATTGACATACTTGACATTTAGGGCTGGTACAGCGTTTCAGGTTACAGCCTAATTGAATGTTGAGTCTACTGTTTGCGTTCCTACCTTCTCTTACATAACAGTCATTCCTATAGCTGTCTCCTTCTAACATATGATTTTCAAGTCTGTTTGTTGATTTCGAAATGAATGAACTTATTACAAACCTTGAAATCTTGAAACGCATGAGTGTCATTGAATGGACATGATCGATACAATCAATAAATATTATTCTAAATAAATCGTAAAAACAACAAAGTTACGTGACAAACATTGCATTCGTTTGCTTTGGTAGCATTACTCAACACAATATTTGAGTAAACATTGAAATTTAACTTGAAATAATGTGAAAAAACACGCGTTTCACGTTCGCTTTCAAATTATAAACAAATGTTTTGATATTGTGTTTTTATTAGTGAATAATGAGTGATTTGTGCGACGATCAGGTTATTCACGATAATATTTACGCGAATACGTATAGTTTGTGGGGGAATTCGAAGTATTATGATATAAAAAACCTTTCCCCGCAAAACTTTGCTAATCGTAATGGCACGATTGGTAGTGAGATTAGCCAGGAGTTGAAGGCTTCGCGATGGGCTGCAGCGGTCCCTGTGGAGGTTGTTCCGGTCCCGGAACCTCCGGACAGGCTGAGCCGGAGGACTGTAGTCCGAGACTCGTTGTACGAAGACCCTGAATCGTTTAACAAGGAGCCCCCGTGAGTTTGTTATTGTTTATGTTTATATTTGCGTCGTTTGAGTCGTAATTTATGATATTATGTTAAGACTAATATAGGATGAGCGAAAGGAAATCGACAATTTCAGTGTACTTTTAAGTAAATTTTTATTCTTTGTTTGGCCTTCAGAGTTTCTCTAAAATTTAAAAACATATCTTATGGCTCTGCAACTGTTATAAACATTTCATAGATCGTAAGTCTATGTACTTCTGCATTATATTTACTATTGAAGCTGAGCTACACTGCAATTAAACTAAAATCATGAAACTATGAACATACTTATGTAAAATATGTGGGTATTTATTTAAAATTGATTCATTGTATTGATAATCATACTACATTCTCCTATTACATGGGACTTATACATAACTGGCGAAATGTGGGTGAACTTATTCATTAACCTCTGCCTAACCCTTCTGGGATTACAGGTGTGATGTTATGTTATATGTTTCTAGGCCTAGGAAAGAGTGACAATATTAATTTGTTACTCAAAATACCTAAATTGAGCCATTAAGCATATATTTTTCTATTCTGTTATGATCAAAATCAAAATCAAAACTCATTTATTCAAACTAGACTGATAATCAGCACTTTTCAAAGGTCAAAATTTACTATTTACATTTTTAGAAGACAGTCCCCCAAAACGCCCACCCATCGACACTTCCTAGTGTTAAGCTGGAAAGAAGAAGTGGCGGAACAAACTCCCCAGCACACATCTGTCTGTTTGGTTGGTTAGAAGAACCAGACTCGATACAATAGCAAGGTGTCAGTTAAATTTAAGATTTACTATAGACACAATCTAGATCTGTTTACGGAACTCATACAACACCTATATCATCTGCTTAGCCTTGTCCTGACTATGTTAGGGTCAGCTTCTAGTCTACCCACATGGAGCAACTGCCTATCTGACCTCTACAACCCAGTAACTGGGTAAGACTGGTCATTTACCTGTCATCATTTTGCCTAACTGTTAATCAAATAGGGTACTTGACTATTCTTTTTAAACTAGTGATTTGGAAACAGTAAATTAAAAGATAAGTAAAAGTAAAAAAAATGTAGTGTAATATCTTACAAAATGGGTTTATTTTAACCTTACCCATATTATTTATGTTAGTTCTTTGAAATAACATATATTTAAAAAATAAATTAACAGTAATCAAGTACCCTATCCTATTTAATATTTTATATGCGAAAGTTTGTAAGGAAGTATAGATGGATGGATGTTTGTTACTCTTCCACGCAAAAACTACTGAATGGATGTGGATAAAATTTTTAACACAGATAGTTTATAACCTGGATCAACACATAGGATACTTCTTATCCCGGTAGTATGATCCCGTGGGACTATTATCAATCTCCTCCTCCTCGAAGCCACTGGCACAAGCTTGTTGCATAATAATGTTTAAATTATTTTCCATCCATACTAATATAGAAAGAGGTAACCTTTGTTTAGTAAAGTAAAGTAAATTTTGACCTTCGAAAAGTGCTGATTATCAGCCTAGTTTGAATAAATGAGTTTTGATTTTGTATGTTTATGTGTAGGGGTATTCTTTGGAACTACTGATCTGAATTCGAAAATTCTTTCACTAACCGGAAACTACATTATTACTGTGTGACATAGGCTACTTTTAAAATGATCCCGTGGGTTGATTTCCTTATGCAATGGAACCCAATCCAGGGTTTCTACATTTGTGCTTGGTTGATAGCAATAGGCGCACTTTCTGGTACATGGGACTGAAACATACTAGTCCGGTCAATATAGACATTTGAAATAACAATAATTCCCACAGAGCCAAATATTGGTGGAGAGCTGGGGTATACCATTACAAACAAAGCCTTAAAAATCCCCATCGATCCTATGTGTGCTACAAAAGTTATTCGAGGTCAAAGGTCAAAATTTGAGGATTTTTGAATTTTTCTCGAAAACGGTAAGTTTTATCAAAAAAAAACTCAACCCAAAGTTGTAGATCATAAAATTCTCTACAAAAATGTTCTACATTATTATTTTCTAAGAGTTACCATTCCTGAGATATCGCGATTCTAAAAGTCACATTATTCTTCACTACATAGTATAAAATAAAGTCGCTTTCTCTGTCCCTATGTCCCTTTGTACGCTTAAATCTTCAAAACTACGCAACGGATTTTGATGCGGTTTTTTTAAATAGATAGAGTGATTCAAGAGGAAGGTTTATATGTATAATAACATCCATTTGCATCGTGCGAAGCCGGGGTGGGTCGCTAGTTATGTATAAAAGCGAAAGGTAACTCACTCCTCACGAGATCTCGAAAACCGCTGGACGTATAAAGATGATTTTTGAACAGGAGGTAGTTTATAGTTAGTAAACGTCCGCTAAGAACGGATTTTGCGACAGGGCCATATTAGGGTGATCTTAGGGCCCTCGCAAGTTTGTATGAAAGTCCTTCATTTTTTGTGCTACAATCTTGATTTTTGGCAGAGACGTAGTTTATAGTCAGTCGACGTCTGCTATGCATTAATTTTCTGACAGGGCTGGATTAGGGTGGTCTATGAGCTTTTGCAAGTTCTGATTCATACAAACTTGCGTGGGCCCTTAGACCACCCTAATCCGGCCCTATCGCAAAATCCGTTCTTAGCGGACGTCTACTAACTATAAACTACCTCCTTGCCAATAATCATATTTATACGTCCAGCGGTTTTCGAGATTTCGTGAGGAGTGAGTTACCTTTTGCTTGTAAATAAAGGCTCTTAGAATCGCGATATCTCAGGAATGGTAACTCTTAGAAAAATAATAATGAAAGGCATTTTTGTAGAGAATTTCAAGAACTTTGGGTTGAGGTTTTTTTTGATAAAACTTACCGTTTTCGAGAAAAAATCAAAAAATCTCAAATTTTGACCTTGGACCCCGAATAACTTTTGTAGCACACATAGGATCGATGCGGATTTTTAAGACTTTGTTTGTAATGGTATACCCCAGCTCTCCACCAATATTTGGCTCTGTGGGAATTATTGTTATTTGACCACTACTTTTATGTCTAAATTGACCGGACTATACCTGGTGAAATGTGGGTGTACTATGCTATGCTTAAGGGTGCGTTTCCACCAGAGATGTGGATGCATAACTGCATAATAGGGGATCTGACAAAAAAAAACTAAGTAAGTAGTATTTTTTCTTTTTTCACGTAAACAAACAATGAAGACGATACAGTGCTTCGAAAACTCGTGTGACGTCATAATATATGATAGTACATTTTGTATGTTCAAGTGACGTTTCAAGCCCCACTCCATGATCTTTGACACTTTTTATCTTCGTCAATTTTTATTAATTTGATAAAACGAAAAACACGTATCCAATATTTTTTGATAATCTAGCTGACGGACTAAACAGAATCATATCATTTTGAGTCAGTCCGATCCCCTATTGTTATCTACCAATCATATTCATTGGTGCACATTGGTGGAAACGGACTCAGCTAAGCGATGTTTTTTATATAGAAAGATGCGTAGGATGCGTGCTATGTGTTGTTATCGCAACATACCATAGCATCAGTGGAAACGGTCACATACGTTCACAGCTTAGCTATTACATCTTCGCAGCATAGCTGCATAGCACATCTCTGGTGGAAGAGCACCCTTTTGTCCTTACACCGATTATATTTACGGTTCCGCTGATACATTATTGAAGTCTCTCTAACAGATTTTCTCCATTCATTCATGTCATAACTATTTTTGTTATCTTTCAGGGCTGTTATCCTTTTTGTTCAGTGTCAGACTTCTACTGACTAAAAACCACTCGTGTTCCTTCTTAGCCCTTTATATCGAGGCCGCGGTATCTTTGTGACCAACCCGCAGCCCCGACGGGCGTCGTCGGCTGACATCTCTTTGAGGCGCGCGTGGAACATCCCATCACTCACCGTCCACAGGCCCGCGTCTACGGTGGCCGGAAGCCATCTCGTGGCCCCCGACGCCCGGAGCGTCTCCCGCGGCGGCTGGAACGAGAGGTTCTCTCCCTCTCACGTTCCGCCACCTCCTTCGCTAGCATCATTGCTTCGCAGAAGGAGGCTAGGCGTCCCATTCCCCCTCGCCCTGGACCATGGCATCACCAGGGCCGGTCGCGAGAGGTCGCCGCCGAGTGTTGTTATCCTTCATCTTTCCTTCTTCTATACACAAAGTGAATTTATATTAAAGTGTGTGTGAAAAAAAAAGTAGCATTTTTATGCCATTCCCCAAAATATAGTCTATCTTCTTTCGAAATTTCTTTACGATCCGATTAGCCGTTTCGACGTGGAACAAACAAACAGAGTTACTCTCGCATTTAAAATACTAGCTTATGCGACTTCGCGTGGAGTTTGATAATGGTCTCACGGGATCACACTAAACCAGGTTATAAATATAAACCATTTACGTGCTAAGTATCATCCAAATCTCATCAGTAGTTTTTGCGTGCAAAAACCCGAAAAAAACCCGCATCAAAATCCGTTGCGTAGTTTTAAAGATCTAAGCATACATAAGGCAGACAGCGGAAAGCGACTTTGTTTTATACTGTGTAGTGATAGTAATAGTGATGATAGTGAAGTAGAATAGGATGAAGCCAGCTGTTATTTATTACTAAAACCGATTTTTATCATTTCCAGACCAGCCATCATCCCCCAAGATCCACCACCGCAACCCTCACTCCTCAGCGAAGACAATCCCGTGAGCAAGAGCCCCACCTTCGCTTGGACCCATGCCTACTGGCACAAGGCTTCGGAGGCCATGCCTGATGGGGGTCAGGGTCCAAGCCGCGGTCGGAAGCGGTTAGTGGTGGGGTCTAATAATATCCAGAAGAAACTGGATAAGATGCTTTCTAAACCTGTGAAGATGACCAAGGCTGAGAGGTAAGGAGACTTTTTAGGGTTCCGTACCTCAAAAGGAAAAAACGGAACCCTTATAGGATCACTTTGTTGTCCGTCTGTCCGTCCGTCCGTCCGTCTGTCAAGACCCTTTTTCTCAGGAACGCGTGGAGGTATGAAGCTGAAATTTATATCAATTACTCAGGTCTACTGTCCCTTGAAGCTGTGAAAAAATCAAACTTCTAAGCCAACGCAATCAAAAGATACAGCCGTTTATGCCGCAAATTTTCGACACTTGCAAGGGAATCAAAACCTACAGGGTGCTTCCCGTGAACTCAGAATCTTGAAATTTGGTACGAAGCAACGTCTTATAGCATAGATAAAGGAAAAATTACGAAAACCATAAATTTTTAGTTACATCACAAAATATATTTTTTTTACGGAACCCTCGGTGCGCGAGTCCGACTCGCACTTGGCCGGTTTTTTTTATATGTCGCATCCGGTCAATAGTACGGACAAGAAACGAATCGCAAGCGCGCCATTTTTGACATCACGTGATCTGCGCGCGCTTCTACAGAGTCGTGATGTTTCATAAGGACGGCGAGGAGGTCATTCTAGGCCTGACCGCCGCAGTGTGAAGACATTCCGGAACTGTACTCGATTCGTTGTACCCAGTATACGTGTTGTGATTGTGAGGTGTTGAAACTACTTTGTAATTTAAAATAAAAAAACCAGTGAATAAAAACCAGTGAACTGTAACCCAGTGTATTTTCAATTGCACGAGACTCAAACTCTGCCCACATAATGTCTGAATCTGATGGAATATTATTGGTGCATTCTACATCAGAAGTGGGATGCAACTCTAACGCCTACGTAGCGTAAGTGACAGTGCTAGACCGGAAAAGTGTAAAGACAATGCGCGTGCGTCTGAAAGTGACATAGAAACGGAAATGTGGTGTTTTCTGTTCGAGCAGCTAAACAAAAACTTTATGACTTTGTGCAAACAATGAAAACACCTTTTGCGAGTACGGATATTCGCCTACCGCATTTTGACTCTGAAAAAAACGGAATATTGTCCCGCGTGCTTGGTTGGCAACAGCCGACATGTGTGTTATCGATCCGAATAGTCAAGGTGCATCGTTGATGATTCTCACGGGAGTCATACATCCACTGTAGGTGCGTCGTAAGTCGGCACCTCCGTCGCTGGTTGTCCTCCGCTGGGCCTCCTCCGGGTAACCGTTGGTCTCACCTGGTGGGGATGGACCGCCGGGGTGCTGTGAAGACAGCAGTGCCGTGCAACCGGCACTGTGGCGTGCTTACAGGGGACGCAGCTAACTCCACGAGACTCATGGGAGAAGTTTCGTCATGGCTGTCGTCCATATCTTGTTCTGGGATGAAATGGAGCGATTTTAAGGAGCTGTTTATAGTCTGGAGCGCCCCTTAGGGTGATGACGATCGTGAAGACCCTGATGCGAAGAGGAACCGCCTTAATGAGCCATACACTGGACCCAAATGTTACGCAGCCAACTGCCCTGGGAAGAATATCAAGGAGGCAAGCAACAGCGCGGCGCGGTGGCGCGGCAGGCGGACCGAGCAGCTGCGGGGTAGTGCCTGCAGCAGTGGCACTTAGCGAGCGACGCGTTGAAGTTTGCTATGTGAGCAATCCCAGCAGTGTGCCGATGAACCTGGTGAGTCGTACCCATTTTATTATGTTTCTGGTGCCGAATGCTCTCTGATCAAAAATGTTTCGTCACAGTTCAGTGGCAAGCGTGTAAATAACATTGTAAATTGACCCGGGATAGGTCATGATAGTCTGTACTTCACAATTATTTTCTGAGGTTATGATTAGCGATTTACGATTAGAGATTTTATTTCATGTTGTACCGGATAGTTGTTTTAAAAAAAAAATGTTATTTTAATTGGTCTTTGACGTGTGATAGTGTTGTTTTTGTGTCGTGAAAAGGTTGTTAGGTTATGTGATGTTTTAAATAAGCTCAAGAATGCTTCTAATTTTCAAATTGATTTCAATACAGTTGATACAGATGTTCCGTTAGATTTTTGTTCCCAATTAATTAATCTATTGACAGAATATTCATCTTCGTTTTCTAGTGGTTTCTAGATCCCATATTACAACAGGACAGTTGCAAAATAGGCTTGTAGATCCTAGTGTAACGGTTAATCGTTGCCCTTACAGGGTTAGTGCTGTTCAAAGCTAAGTTGATACTGTAAGCAGGTATTTTTAGGCCAAGTTGTTCACCTTTTTCTAGTCTAGTGTTGCTTGTGAAAAAGAAGGGTGGTTCAGATCGGATGTGTCGACTACAGGGAACTGAATGACTATACAGTGTCGGATAGATTCCCATTGCCTTTGATAAAGGATCTTGTATCTAGGTTAGATGGTACCACATGGTTCACGTCTTGATTTATGCTATCAGGCTATCATCATAATTTTCAGTGTGATGTGTTCGGGTTAGAGTTAAAAGAACGAAAGAAGTTCCAGAAGGTCACGTACCTTTAACGTAAAACTTAGTCGAATGTGTTGATAATGTTTCAATTAAATCTAGTAATGGTGAGGTCGCTAAGTGTGTATGGTCACTGGGATGACTACTGTGTAGCCACAGGGATGGTTACGAGGCCTGGTCACTGGGATGACTATGGTCGGTTGTGGTCACTGGGATGCCTACTGTGTAGCCACAGGGATGGTTACGAGGCCTGGTCACTGGGATGACTATGGTCGGTTGTGGTCACTGGGATGACTACTGTGTAGCCACAGGGATGGTTACGAGGCCTGGTCACTGGGATGACTATGGTCGGTTGTGGTCACTGGGATGACTACTGTGTAGCCACAGGGATGGTTACGAAGCCTGGTCACTCGAATGACAATGGTCGTGATGGTTACAGGGATAACTATCGGAAGCCACAAAGATGGCTGTAAGAGCAACCACCATTCCTTGAATTAGATTTTTGACTTTTGAGAGATTTTGAGTTTTATTGGTTCTGGTTAAAGGGTACTTGCACTTTGTTGAGCTGACTATTCTAAGTCGTAATGTTTTTAACTAAAAAAAAAAAAAAAAAGACTATGTAAACAAATTATGTGATTTTGAGGTGTACGTCTCGTAATAGTGAGACAATCTAGGAAGACTGATAACTTTGTTACAAGAGAAGTTTGAGAGTTCCTCTTGGTTAGGTCAGAGTATGAGCACTGAATATTTTAATGAGTTCCCTATTATTTGAATGAGTATGGGTGTTGTTCGACATGTCAGCTTTGAGAAAAAGAGTTTGTTATGATTTTCATTAGAACCTGTAATGATTTTGTTCAGAATACCTTTTATTCCCCACCCACGTGGGCCAGGAATGGCCGAACGACTGGTATTAGGCAGACTTTTGTAAGGTCAACGGTACAAATTTTGACTTCTGTTGAGACCGATGGAATTGTTTTAGAAATTCTATTTCACGTTTTACCCGACAATTATTTGCGATTAGTTTCGGTTCATAATGTCATCAAGGAGTACGTGTTTGTCATCATAGATGAGTTTACCAAATTTGTGCTGCTTCGTCACTCTCTAAGCATAGACACCAATAGTAGTATGCGTGCTATTGAGTTTTGTATAGCGTTATTTGGTGCATCGAAACGCTTAGTAGCAGATCAAGGTCGTTGTTTCGCTATCAAAGATTTTCTAGTTTCTGCACTTCTAACAACATAGAGTTGCACTTGATAGCTACTGGAGGCAGTCGCGCAAACGGTCAGGTCGAAAGGGTAATGAGTACCCTAGTTTTGTTTAACTGGGCATAATATGCATCTAACCTCTTGATTGGGCCATTCATGAGTAGGTACCGTCAAAAGTATGTTGACAGCTGTAGAGACTAGTCGTGACCGCTCTTGGCAGGACGCATTAGGAGAGGTTCAGTTAGCTATGAACTCTACGATTAATAGGGTGACTAAATCTAGCCCTCTCGAGTTGATGATTGGAAGGGTAGCGAGATCACTTAGTTTAGTGACCGCTGATGATGATTAATTTGACTGTTGTTCATTTAGATGAGATAAGAGAGCACGCGACACAGAACATTGAAAATAATGCTAGTTATGATAAAAAATTAATTTGACCAAAATAAGGCTCAGGTTTCTGAGTAAGCTGTTAATGATTGTTTTAATTGAAAATGAGGAAAGGAATGAGACAAAATTAGATCCTAAATTCAAAGGTCCATTTAAGATAACGGTTCTTGACTCTAAGCGTACTTGCAAATACGCTCACGATCGTGTTCGTAAGATGCCCGAGGGCCAAGTACCAATAGAAATTGTAGAAGGAATAGATGAGGAGTTGGCACCTCTTTAGTTTGTGGTAACAGGTTCTCGGTTCAGTGGGTCGGAGACTATACCAGAGTATCGTAGCCGTAGCCCGTAGAAATCGGTGTCTTAAGCAGTCCGTGGGTACGCGGAGGGCGGTAGCTCTGGGTGGTATAGTCGGGTTTTGCCTAGAAGCGAAAACCATAGAGTCGAGGTTTGACTCGGTATTCCCGTGGGGAATAGTGTGTGATTGTTGAGACTATACCAGAGTATCGTAGCCGTAGCCCGTAGAAATCGGTGTCTTAAGCAGTCCGTGGGTACGCGGAGGGCGGTAGCTCTGGGTGGTATAGTCGGGTTTTGCCTAGTAGCGAAAACCATAGAGTCGAGGTTTGACTCGGTATTCCCGTGGGGAATAGTGTGTGATTGTTGAGACTATACCAGAGTATCGTAGCCGTAGCCCGTAGAAATCGGTGTCTTAAGCAGTCCGTGGGTACGCGGAGTGCGGTAGCTCTGGGTGGTATAGTCGGGTTTTGCCTAGAAGCGAAAACCATAGAGTCGAGGTTTGACTCGGTATTCCCGTGAGGAATAGTGTGTGTGGTGTGTTGCGTTGCAGCCCGGCCACAGTCGATTTCATCATTTATAGACGTATCAATAAAGTGTTCTTAAAGAGTACTTGTAGTACCTATGATAAGATTAATTGTACCACAAATACTTCTTGTTAAAAAAGCACTTATTTGTGGCCGGGCTGTACCGCATACTTTGCAGCCCGGCCACGTGTATATTTTCTGGTAGGATGCTCAGAATGTTCTAAAATTTAGACCAAATAAATGTTCCTTTTGTGTTATTTTTTTTTTTTCAATGAAATATACCAAGGAAAACGCTTATTTAAACAAAAAAAATATTTCAACCTCCTACAGGCGTTGGTCCTAAAGAAATGCATTAGCAAATTTGTACAAATAAGCAGACGTGTTATTTTATTTCTACAGGCGCTTAATGCAAAAGTTTATTTGAAATATTTTTTTTGTTTATATAAACGTTTCCCTTGATATATTTCATTGAAAAAAATAAATAACACAAAAGGAACATTTATTTGGTCTAAATTTTGGAACATTCTGAGCATCCTACCAGAAAATATACAAGTGGCCGGGCTGCAACGTATGCGGTACAGCCCGGCCACAAATAACTGCTTTTTTAACAAGAAGTATTTGTGGTACAATTAATCTAATCATAGGTATTACAAGAACTCTTTAAGAACACTTTATTGACACGTCTATAAATGATGAAATCGACTGTGGCCGGGCTGCAACGCAACACACGTGTGTGTGTGTGTGATTGTTGTTAACCATGAACGAGATACCTGGGGTTTTGTTGTTTGATCAATTCAAAGTGGAATTTTGTACTTGGTCTCGGTAATCTCGAATGATTATTGATTAATGCTTCCTAATTTTAGATTAAAATTAGACTAGTTCTTAGCGAAATGAATCAAATTATAAAGATAGAGTCCTTTTATTATTTCATGAGTCAGGAATGGACGAACAAAAACTGTGCGAGATTTTTGTGTTTTCCAGATTAACATCACACGAGGACGTGTGAATCGCAGGATGGCCGTGTCGCATCCGGTCAATAGTACGGACAAGAAACGAATCGCAAGCGCGCCATTTTTGACATCACGTGATCTGCGCGCGCTTCTACAGAGTCGTGATGTTTCATAAGGACGGCGAGGAGGTCATTCTAGGCCTGACCGCCGCAGTGTGAAGACATTCCGGAACTGTACTCGATTCGTTGTACCCAGTATACGTGTTGTGATTGTGAGGTGTTGAAACTACTTTGTAATTTAAAATAAAAAAACCAGTGAATAAAAACCAGTGAACTGTAACCCAGTGTATTTTCAATTGCACGAGACTCAAACTCTGCCCACATAATGTCTGAATCTGATGGAATATTATTGGTGCATTCTACATATATGATATGGGTGTACTCTTCTATCTCAATCTTGCCCTAGGTGCAGAGAAGAGGTCGACGGCGGAACGAGCTAACCCAGAAGAAGCCTATTTACTCGCGACTTATTAAATAGATTGGGGTTATATGAACTCGGGAAAACCGACTCAGGCAGCAATTTTTGAGTTCTAGCGCGACTGCTGACTATGAGGTCCTGAATTCGATTCCCGGGTCAGGCTAAGTGTTATTGGGTTTTTCCATCAGGAAATTCTCAGTTGTGGCCATGGAGTGTGGATAATGGCATTTTCTTTTTTTTATTTAAAAAAAAGTTGCCTACACACTAGGAATTTCTCCTGTATCGTGGATGCGTTTACAAACATTTAAACTCACATACTCAAATACCCAGACCCGAAACAACTATCTGTAGGTCATACAAATATTTGTTCCGTGCGGGGATCGAACCCGCGACACGCAGCGCAGCAGTCCAATCGCTCAGCCACTGCGCCAACCGTGCCGTCAAAAAGCATTGATAGGCTCGCCCCTATTACATGGGATTTAAATATAACTGCGGAAATGTTGGTGTACTCCTCCTAGGTACACCTCTGCCCAACCCTTCTGGGCTTACAGGCGTGGTGTTATCTTCTGTTATTGGTAGGCAGAAACAACAAAACGACATCTACTATGATCCTAACATACTCTTTTTGCCTCATCTATATAAATAAAAAGAGAAGTCCTGACTGACTGATTGACTGACTCATCAACGCCCAGCCCAAACCCTTGGACCTAGAAAGCTGAAATTTTGCACAGAGGTTCCCTTTATAATGTAGACAAGGAATAAGGAAGGATTTTTCGAAATTCAACCCCTAAGGGAGTTAAATAGGGGATGAAAGTTTGTATGGAAAATCGTCATTTTCACGCGGGCGAAGCCGCTGGCAAAAGCTAGTTTTAAATATATTAGTCTGTGGTCCATTTGCTTAAGATAGTTTGGAATAGTAAGGCACCGTTAATTAGTACAATGTTTATGTTCCTTTCAGCATGATGCAAAAGATGGGATGGGAGGGCGGAGCGCTGGGCAGAAGTGGAGACGGCATCGTGGAGCCAATCGCGCCTAACGCTGTCTATGTCGGTAATAACGTAAGTATTCATTGCTTATTCTCTTGTAGATAGACAAATTCAATTATTTACCTAAAATATGCAGATTCACAGATTTTATAACACATTAGTTCTTAATTTTCCGCCTAAACATTTCGGCATGCGAGCCAACTTCAGCTGTCCACAGAGGCAACTGCTACTATCGACAAAAACAACTGCTGCAGTATTCGGCGCGCCGATTGCTGTCATGTATTTTTGTAGCGCGCTCCACACGTTATTATAGTAAAGCGTCAAACATACGAGCAGAATTTTACTGTCAACAGAGCCAACTTCAGCTGTCGACAGAGGCAGTTGCCTCTGTTGTAAAAGTTTAGCTTGCTGCGACAATAACAGTAACCTCGTTAAGTTTAAAATACTTGAACTGGCCCTCGAAGTGGCACGCGGAGTAACCGAGTAAGTCATGTTCTTGCGTTATCTAAGTATATCTGTGTAATCAACCGTACGCCGTCAATTCGTCATCAACTCACCATACTGGTCCTTCGAGCCGGATACGAGTCTTTGAATTCAGTGCTAAGTCCCATATAGTTTTAGCGATTTTATCAACGCATTCCCGTTAATCATCATCCACTCTCTCTTACAGGCCAAAACTAAAATAGGTTTCGGTCAGAACCACGTCCAGCTCCAACGGATCCCCAGTCGCTCACCGAAACACTGCAAGAAGTACATCGCGAAACAGTCCTTCGATATGAACGTTCTTCTAAACATTTACGAGTTCGTCAAAAATAACAACGAGGTAGGTGCATTACTTTATACAGGGTGGTGCCGACAATACGACAAATAATGAAACCACTGGTAGTTCTAGTTCATAGGAACATTTTCAAACTATCAAATAAATCCTAACACCGAAATAAAAAAATGATAAAAAAAACTAAATAGCATAAAACTGTAAACACTTTCAAACTTCCTCTAATATAGTGTTACAAGCTGGGTATGGGATAAATTAATAAACACACTACCAATTAAACACACGAAATAACTTTACTGATCACTAAACACTTTACACAATCACTTTAACTGCGGTACTCAGAGACATTTAGTGATTACATATGCCGTTACTTCTGCCGTATTCGTACGGGTCCGAGGCGCGCTCGTGTCCGGCGGTCGCTTGTCGCCCCGCACCTCAGCTCGGTTGCCACGCGCGCGCGCATGTTGATCACGTCGCCTGCGTGTGCCGTCACAGTGTTACTGTTGGGTTCGATTCCCAACAGATGGCCTAAGTAATCATTAAAACTCTCTGAGTGCGGTAGTTACATACATAATAATTATGTCGTGATTCATAAGTCTAATTTGTGCAAACAACAACAGTTTTTCTTTTTTTTCTTTCCAGGTCGAGTTACTATTCGACAAAAACCTCAGAAAGGACGAACGGAAGAAGATCCACCATATAGTTCAGATCAAATTGTGCTGTGACGACCTGGCCGCTATTCACTTTGATGACCTGGCTCAGAGGGACCTGGTGTTTGAGATCTGCGACAAGAACTGCTATATTTTGCACACGCAGAGCTACGGGGAACATCCTAAACGGTAAGGTATATTTTTGATGACCTGGCACCTGTTCACTTTGATGACCTGGCTCAACGGGACCTGGTGTTTGAGATCTGTGACAAGAACTGCTATATTTTGCACACGCAGAGCTACGGGGAACATCCTAAACGGTAAGGTATAATTTTGATGACCTGGCACCTGTTCACTTTGATGACCTGGCTCAACGGGACCTGGTGTTTGAGATCTGTGACAAGTACTGCTATATTTTACACACGCAGAGCTATGGGGAAAATCCTAAAACGGAAAGCTATATGTATTTTTGATGACCTAGCAGCTGATCACTTTGATAACCTGGCTCAACGGGACCTGGTGATGATTCTCGACCCGAATCAATAATAAAATAAGTAGGTATTTTTTTCTTTCTTAGAAACGGAAATCGGTAAGTGTGAAACTGTGAACCATCCGTGTTATAAAACGGCCTATCTGATTCTCGCCCTATAACCACACTCTCACACAGGACTGCTGTGGAGCCCCAATACAGGACATGCCACACCTTCTCTCCTGCCCGTCGTGCCCAACCTATTGCACGTTCAAAGACCTAAACGAGGCAAACGAAAGAGCTGTCCAGGTTGCTACGTACTGGGCGGACAAAATTTGAGTTTTCGAATCGACAAGAAGAAGAAGACTCTCACACACACACAAACATACGCAAACTTTATTTGACAATTTCTTATTCCCTTAACCACGGCTTGAGTATTATATAAAAAAAAACTAGTGACCCGCCCCGGCTTCGCACGGGTACAAAAAAGGTATTAAAACCTTCCTCTTGAATCACTCTATCTATTAAAAAAAACCACATCAAAATCCGTTGCGTAGTTTTAAAGATTTAAGCATACAGACAAACAAACAAACAAACAGACGCGACTTTGTTTTATACTATGTAAGGATTACAACTATTTTTTTTATTTTTTTTTATTTATTTTTTTTACTAAGAAAACAGCGTATGTTAATTATATTTACCAAGTATCAAATTTATATAATTATGTCTTCTATGATAATCTGTGTTTAATGAGAACGCAAAACTGCATTTTCATTGGATATAATTAAAATTTGGTCAAAAACTACTTCGAAAATTTGATTAGGTAGGTACATTGTTTGTTAGTGAAGCTAATATAAGCGTGTTAAAAAGAGAGGTCCGATAACCCTTCTCTCTCCATTCCAGCCAACTCAGCCTCTTCAAGATAGCCCCACCCCACGTCTACCTCATCGTGCCCGGCAAGCTAAAGCACCAAAACAACTCCTTCTTCTCCGACGAGTTCAGAGAATGCTACTTAACGGAGAAGAATGGAGAAGAAATCCTAAAAGTCGAAATCCAAGACCCACCAACACCAGAAGTCGTTGAAGAACCTGAAGAAACCAACCCCTTCTTGATAAGCATTACGAGGAATTTGAAGAAGAACTCCGAATGTCAGGATGAAGAAGAAGTTATTGGAGAAGAAGAGGAAGAATTACCGGAAATGTCGGAAATTATGAAGAAAATTGTGGATTTTTTTACGGAATTTGCTAGAAATGAGAAGTTTACGCAGTTTAAGTTTCTGGGACCGTTTACTGAGGAAGAGGTCGAGGTCATACATGAGTTTATTGAAGAGGCCGTGAAATATGTCAGTAAGGAAAAGAGTGTGTTTGAGAGTGTTTTCAAACAGGTCGAGTTTGAAATCAATGAAGACTGTACTGGGAATACAGTGTGAGTATTTCTTTCTTTTTTGCTTATTACCAAAACAGGTGCTACTGTGTGTTACTGGGTTTCTCGATCGATCGATCGTTTCTAAGTTGTAGTTAGGTAGTCTGGATTAGTATCCGATTGATGACAATAGGGTCGCCCCCTTTTATATGGAACTTCTCAGATGTACATTTTTGACAGTCGTTAGAGGTAGTCAGTCATTGGCCCAAAAGTCCGACAACTCAAGTCTTATCAAGGGGTATCAGTCAGATCATCATATTGGTCAGATAGGCAGTCGTTCCAAGTAAAAATACTAGTGTTCGGATATACTGGAAGCCGACCCCAACAGCGAGAGCGAGGGGGTTCATGTCCAATCACAATGAACTCCCCCCCCCCTGGCCACATGTTGATTGGACCCCTGTAAGCCACCCCATAGTCATCTGCCCGTCTTTGTTGGGGTCAGCTTATAGTCCAACCAGATGCAGCTGTATACTAGTACAGTGAAACTTGGGTAACTGGGACCTGAATAAGTGAGAAACCTCTATAACTGGAACTGATGCTGAGGTCCCATGAGACAGATTTGGATACAGTGAAACCTGCTTAAGTGAGACCTCAAGGGACCTGAAAATTTGTTTCACTTATAGAGGTATTCCACTTACCCAGTGTCTCAGATATCCAGGCCAAAGTGTTGGGACCTCAGCATGAGTTCCAGTTATGGAGGTTTCTCACTTATCTAGGTCCCACTTAACCAAGTTTCACTGTATATGAGACACTGGGTAAGTGGAATACCTCTGTAGATGAGACAAAATTTTAGGTCCCTTGGAGGTCTCACTTAACCAGGTTTCACTGTATTTTATAAGATTTTATTTGGTTGTCATGTGTCCCACTGCTGGTCAACTGCCCCCCCCTTTCTCTTTCCAAACCTCTCTTTGCCATATCTGGCAAGGTCAGATCGTCACACCACCATCACCTCGGTATACCTCGACGACGATTTCCTCCGTCAGGCGTCCAATGAGTAACGATCTTTGCCCAGGTGTGTTAGTAATAATTTGTTGAGTTGAGTTTGTTTAAAAATATAGTTTATTTCTCCTTCCAGGTTATACAAGAAACCGGTGGAGAAGAAATATCCTAAGAAATAGGTCTTACGATATTACCCGACCGCCAAGGAAGGGTTATTTTATCTTAAGTTATATATTGTTTATTGCGGAAAGTTTAAAACTGATGTACCCGCGCGCCGACCATTAGCGAATGTGTATGAGGTATTTAAAACGTACTAGAAAGTTATTAATGGCTTATTTTATTAACCATTAATAAATAAATAAATATATTTATTAAAAAAAAATTAATAAGTAAATAAATATATTTATTTATTAAAACAATAGAGAAAATAAATATATATATTTTGCTAACTTTACTAAGCTAGCAAAGTATATTTCCTGATGACCCATAGTTCATACAAAAATGTACCTTATTCAATGTTAATAATGTTTAAACTACTATGAACGAACGTGTAATTTTAAAATTCATCTACAACGCCTGCTTATTAAAAGCCAAAATTTGATTTAACTTTGCCTAAGTACGACAAAGTTTAATCAAATTTCAGTTTAATTATTATGCCGTTAAGGTTCACATTCAATTTGTCAGTGAAACTTTACAGAAATTACTTGTTATCATTAATACTTAAAACGGGATATGTACCATGTTTACCGTATGTTTCGAGTTTCCGATATTTAATTTATTTGATCACGCATCAGTTTATCCGTTATTTAAGTGTCAATGATAATGTAAGTTATAGAAACCGGCACGGTTCTTGAGCGCTCGGTGGAAGAGTGGGGATCGCTGTGCGCATCGTACACTAAGACAAATAAAACGCACACCCGTTTATTATTTATTGGTCGTGAGGTAAGTGCAGCAGGAGTAAAGAACAAATCACGAGTGACGGCTATGACGCGATGCGCTACGGGCCAATCACTGCACTTTCCCCGCCCCGCGTCTCACTTCATACTACCAAAGGGACCCAATAACTCACTTTTGCGTCAGCGCTCAAGAATCGTGCCGATGATAATACAGGACTATTGTTACCAATAAGCCTTTGTGGTAATAGAATAATGACATTGTGGTCATAGATCGATCGGAGCGTCGGTCGCGCAATGATTGTTGATATAATGGTCCCGCATGACGAGAACCTCGTGAAAGCAGAGAAAGATAAACAAATTCGAGTATCTAGATCTGGCTCGCGAAGTTGTCGATGTTAGAATTTGATATCGATACCATTTGCATCTAAGTTGCGCCAACAAACTTAACCTTTTGACCGCCACAGTCAAGTATAGACGACAAGCCAAAAAGTACTTAAAGTCTGTCGTGACAGTGGCGTGCTGGGTACTTTTTGGCTTGTCGTCTATACTTGGCTGTGGCGGTCAAAAGGTTTGAACCTTACATATATGCATTTTAGGTATAAATTACACTTTTCTAATAGTCGGGCGAGTATAATCTAGTAATTAATTTTTGATGGTATACCCACCGTTTTGACTACACTACCGTTAGAATTATGCCTATTTTCATTAACACTAAGGGCCGGTTTCACCGGTTACGGATAAAGTGTCAGATAGTTATCTGACAGATAATGCTATCAAAAATTGTAGTTTATCTGGCAGATAAGTTCCTGATAGGCTATCCGGGACTTTATCCGTAACCGGTGAAACCGGCCCTAAGTGTCACTTAAATGCGAAGCTTAACTGTTGTTGAATTTTCAATTCTCGACGCTATGGCCGAGAGTCAAAAATCGAACACTGCATTTAGGTTTTGCCTGGTGGTAGTGAAAATAGACAATAGAGTATGACTATATTGATAAGATAATGGATTATAAACTCCTCACCATATTCAATTCATCAAAATCCGTACAGTAGTCTGTTTTATTACCCGACTGCCGAGGGTTATGTGTTTCGCGGGTATCTATGTTAAATGATGGTCCTTATTTCGTAGGAAGAAATAGTGGTAGTTAAAAAGTTTATTTTTTTTAGTTTTTTAATATTACCCTTTTAACAAAAAAAAAAAAAATTGTTGAGGTCGTTAAAAGGGTAGAATAAAATAAAAACTAAAAAAAAAACCGTTTTTTCAAACTCGATATGCCACATTATCGTCCTTTTCTTATCAATATATTCATCTATAAATATTCTAAACGTAGAGTGGTGGGTTAACGGGTAATCCTCACTGCCCCATCCATTTTGGGTCATGTAGTTATAAGTGCGCGGGTGAAAACCTCGTTTTTGAACCTTTTTACTGCCACGGACGTGTTAGTTGACTCTAACAATTTGTAACGTTACAATAAAAAAAATGGTTGTCTGTAAAGTCGGTTTACGGACGATAGTTTAACGTGACAACGTCATTACAAAACTTTCAATGCGGCGCAAGCGTACATTGAGCGTAACGGGACAATGAGCATAACAGTACAGACGGCTACACATCAAGCTATACATTTCCAGTATAAGCTCGTCTCGCATTGTATAGGATTTCCGTACAGTGCGAGATCAGCGTAAACTGAAAATGTATAGTTTGATGTGTAGCCGTCTGTACAATGAGCGTAACGGGACAATTAACTATCCTTTTTCGTGTATGCAGCCGGCGTTCATCGATTTATAAGACGTTGTTACGTCAAAAAAACTGTGCATGTCATCTCTATGGGGCTTGCTTCTCCTTAACGGGACTATGAAAAAAAAACATGCCTTTTCTTAATATTTAGAGAGGTTCTTCGTTCGATTTCGAGTTATTCTCGATTTAACTGACGCTAGGTGAGATCTCAATGAATGCATAATAATATGTTACCGGCCAAACCCGATTTCCGGAGGTTACTAACACAATAAAAACAACAAACACAGAGTTATTAGTATGTATATTTAGGTTAAGGTATTTGTCTAGGGGTCTTTGTTATCTGCAAATAAATGTATTCTATTCTATTCTAAAACTAGTTTGTCCAGGCCAAACCGTTTTATATTGTCGGGATACACGAACCCAAAACAAGCAATTACACTACACTTAACCCGGATGTAGCGCTCGCCGTCTGCTGCTGCAGCACCGCTCGCTTCGCTCGCTCGGCTCGCGCTTGTTTGGTCGCAGTTTTTACTTAACGTCCTAGTTTGACCTGCAGTCGGGTTTGGAAAGTAACACATACATATATTAGACAAAATTGCATATTTCGTTTTCTAGAAAATCGGTGATATTGAGCAATTGAAATGCTTTTGATACTTTATTATTTAGGCTCGTTTTGACGTGGCGTGGCGGTAAAAAGGTTTTAAAAACATTTAAAGTAAATTAAATTGTGTAATATAATAAATTATGTAACGACTCTCGTACACAGTGGGCTATGCTGATTTAAGATATTATTTTATTGCTGCGTTTAATGCAAGAAAATAATTAGTAGATGGTTTTGTAAACAATATGTTAAAAAAAAGCCCTGTCCTATCCGTAAAGGTATTATTGGGTTTCGAGACTAGATTCTGTTTATTTATGTGATCCATTTTGGCAAAAAAGTAAAAGAAATACCACGATAAAAAAATAAAATGTACTAGAATGCTGAGTACCTACTCCCTACGCTTGTCGGTAGTGACGTCACATAAAATTAATATTGGGCCAAGATTTTATGAATTAGTGAAGATTTACCGTCGTTGTCGATGGCAAATCTAATTTAATATAATAATTATCAAATAAGAAGAAATTATCGAAAATCCTACTGCCAAAAACGGTGTTATCAGTTTATCACGTTTTAAACTAAAAGTTACATTTTAAAATTTATTCATTTGTTTACTTTCATGAATATTTTATTTGGTAGGTGATGTCATTGGTATACCTACCCACTTACCCATATGTCCCTATCGGATCGAACAGGGTTTGTTTTTAACTTATTGTGTATGTTACGGTTATTGAAAATTATTAATAATTTTCTATCATTATTAATAATTATCAAAGTTCGAGGTAAAAGTAAGAAATTAATCACATTTATCGGTGATTGCCACTTTAACCTTAGTACCGATAAATATACACACATCAACACGGTCTAGGGATATTTTTAAAAAAGCGAATTACTATCAATGTGTTAATTATTTATATGACATGTATATATTTAAAATATACGTTATTTAATATTCTACCATTTTTTAATAATGGTTAAGGTACTGATTAAAATTTCAGGATTTTATGGAAAAAAAATGAAGCATAGACGGAAACCGTATATGAATTAACTTTTAATTTGTGAGTAAAAACTGAAAAAAATAGAAAAATCATTTGATTTGTGTTTATAAACTTGAAGTTAGTAGTCTGAGAAAGCGCCCATGATGTTCATAACACATCGGCAACGATTCGGCATGCTCAGAACAAGGTTGTCAATGTCTTGCTGCGGAATATTGTCCCATGTCCTTCTGAGGTGCGCAAAAAGTTGATCTTCTGTAGCCAAATTTTCAGGAACTTCCTTCAGAGCTCTTCTTTGCAGCATATCCCACGCATGCTCAATGGGATTTAGATCTGGCGATTGAGCAGGCCAGTCTAAGGCCCTAACATTATGTGTATGTAACCAAGCTGCTACCGTTCTCGCCGTGTGTGCCCGGGCATTGTCGTGCATGAGCAGGAAATCTTGCCCCATTTGTGTTCTGTGGGGCAAGATTACGGGCCCCAGCACCTGTTGGACGTATCGTTCTGTCGTCATATTGCCCCGCACCCAAACGAGATCCGTCCGTCCTCCAAGACGAATTTCTGCCCAAACCATAATTGTTCCTCCTTGGTATGGGTGAATTTCCTGAGGGTTCTGGAGACGGCTCCATCGTCCAGGAACTCGCCAAACACGCGTCCTTCGTGAATCTGGATGGAAGCCGAACCTGGATTCATCCGTGAACAGCACATTGGACCATTGTTCACGGCCCCAGTCCACGTGGTTCCGAACCCATTCTAATCGTCGTCCACGATTGCCTCTCCGTAAAGGTGGGACCCGGAGTGGTCTACGAGAGCGTAGATTGCTTTCATGCAGTCGCCTTCTTACAGTTTGGTCACTCACAAGCACTTGGTGTTCCACTCGCAGCCTTTGGACCAATTGAGTCGCCGTTGCATTTGGTTGAGCTCGCGCAGTAATTTGCGAAAATCGGTCTGGTCTGGGGGTAGTGATGCGACTTGGCCCCCGGTGCCTCTCCGCTACTTCACCTGTGGCACGATAGCGTGTCCACAATCTTGAAATTACATTTTGATGGGTCCCTATGGCCTCAGCAACATTACGCTGAACAGATCCAGCTTCCAGCATTCCCACAGCTCGTAACATCTCCGCCCTCGTCAAATGTCGGCGTTGCATGGCTACAATACCTCAATTTTAACTTTATCTTTCGTTTAAAAATGAAAAAAAACTGTAACTAAACGTAATTCGTATTGTTTTTTAAATTTCGCACAAATGAAAATTTCCTCTCCTGTACATCAAGACATTTTTATGCCACCGAAACAAAAGAATTTTCAAAAATTTGAATTTGGAATTAGTCTGAGATAAATTACAAACAAATCGGTGTATTAAAGATTCCAATGCGGCCAGTACTTTTCGAGTTATTTAATTGAGTATGAAATATCCCTAGACCGTGTTGATGTGTGTAATATTTTTAATCACATTTACGGTAACATATACATAAACATTTAGAACGATGTACTAATTCGACGATTTCTTCTACAGTCAGTTTGGGACCGAAAGAAATGTCTTCTGACTGTAAACAAAAACCAAGCGATTTTCAAAGTACCCTCCATAGCCCATTGTGTCTGAAGTCAATCGCGTAGTGTAGCCAACACAACGCGTTTTAAGGTGCGTACATATTATATAACATAACATGTTATAAAACATTGTTATATAACATGTTTCAGTCAGTAATGTGGAAACTGAATGTTATAAAACATGTTATAATAACATACTCGAGAGAAACGACAATGTTATATAACACGTAATATTGCATTTTTATTCTAATGTGTACAGTATTGTTATATGTTGCAAATGCAATGTTGTAAAACAATGTAACATAACGTGGACGTGTTATAAAACAAAGTTGCACAACATGTTAGATAATCTGTACGCGCGTTTTACTTGTATAGACAAAGAAGGAACATGCAGGGCGTATCTTCCTCAAATGTAACGTGTTCACTCTTTCCTTACGACCTTAGTTTTTAGTGAGGTAAGCCAGTGCCCAGTATTACCTGACCCCTGTAATAAAGAAGAGTGGTGTGAGAGTAATGTTGGGTACTGACTGTACCTTCTTGTAAGAGTTGGTGCGATTTTGAACTCTATTCACGTGTTTTTGTATAGCATGGTGTCAATTTTAACGTGGTTCGATTCGGATGCTAGAAGCCTTTTGTAATACTTAACTTTGATTGGTTGAATTTCAAACCTTAGCAAACCTACCAAAATCTCCTGACTTTTCACAAACCTATCTCGCTCACTTTTCTTTCGCAAAAAAAGATAGACATACAACTAATCGAATCGAAAATTCGAAATAGAATAGAAGCGTTTGCGAATACGGGGCTGCGCTCGTTCTAAAACCATGTCGAATATAATACATTACATTACATGATACTCTTGTCATGTGTGTGTGGTATTGTCAAACGTCGACTACACTACGGTCAGAAAGAGCTATAAGTCCGCGAAAAGCGTGATAGACGTAATTCGTGCAGACTCAAATTAAAAAAATATGTGTTGACGATATTGTAATGAATGACAAATGCTTTAGAATAGGGGATCGGACAAAAAAAAACTAATAGTCCGTCAGATAGATTTCCAAAAATTATTGGACACGTATTTTTTCTTTTTTCACGTAAACTTAAAATGAAGACGATACAGTGCTTCGAAAACTCGTGTGAATTCATATGATAGTACATTTTGACGACACAAGTGACGTTTCAAGCCCCACTCCAAGATCTTTGACGCGTTTTATCTTCGTCATTTTTTATTGATTTGATAAAACAATAAACACGTATTCAATATTTTTCGATAATCTAACTTACGGACTAAACAGAATCATATTATTTTGACCCAGTCCGATCCCCTATTGTCAAAATTGAAAGTGAACCGACAATGCCAATCTCAAGGTGTAATAACTGTGTCCGTTGGGGTTGCGGGTTATTCGAAAGTGATAACGTGGCCTAGACACAAAGGGCTAAGAAGGAACATGGGTGGTTTGGTTTTTAGTCAGTAGAAGTCTGACATTCCCTATAGCTCTGCCCAGAGCGGGTGGAGTCATTTGATGATTTCCCACCCTCCAAAAAAAAAAGGACTGTGAATGGACCCATTCCAAAGTGTAGATCTCAATGGAGAAGAATGGGCAAGAAACAGGTGGACGTTGCAACTTCTATTTTATGGATATAAAGGCTGAAGCATATACTGCTTCGATACAAACATGTCGTTACTTAATCGGTTGTCAAACTTTGACGTTTCCTATTCGCCCTCTTTGTGATTATCGGTTAAAAAAAGAATTTCTATACTAATATTATAAAGAGGTAAAGTTTGTGTATTTGTATATTTGTTAAATTGTAAGGGGTAATCTCGGGATCTACTGAACCGATTTTAAAAATTCTTTCACCAATAGAAAGCCACATTATTGCTGAGTGTCATAGGCTAGTATAAAATAAAGACACACCTTGACACATTATCACACCGGAAGAGGATATTCTGCTGTGGCTCCGAATAAATAGGTATTAAGGGGAGAATCATAATGATGATGATTTTCATGATAGATTCGCGAGATAATTGACTTGCATTCTAGATGTACCTATCCTTGATTTGTAATCAAAGAGTTTTAAATATTTATACGGTGGACAATGGGAATATTTTTATACAAACATTATTTGATCTCGAACATTTTGAATGTTGACACTAATGCCATGCATGATCGATTTATTACTAAGTAGTAACAAGTACACGAATTATGATTTACTTTGTCTTATGATCATTTTAATAAGCGATCCAGCATTTTTTAATTAAAAACGAATTTACTCTGATTACCACCGGGATTTTAAACAATATTGGAAGAATCTAAAATGTGCAAGCGATAATTTCAAAATATTTAAAAACCCGAGTGAACCGTTCATTTGTGCGATGCGTCTGATGTGTGCTTAAGTACGAATGCAAACCTCAGAATGCTAAGCCTAGAGCCGACACAGCCGATGTCTTACATTCAGGCTTCAGAAATATGTAGTCATAATAGGGTATTTCAGCAAAAAAATCTTATTAGTCCGTCTGTTAGATTATCGAAAAATATTGGACACCTACGTGTTTTTTGTTTTATCAAATTAATAAAAAATTACGAAAATAAAACGTGTCATAGATCATGAGTTTATCATGGCCTTGTGACGTCACTTTCTGGGTTAAAAACGTTCTAATCTGTGACGTCACACGACTTTTCGAAGCACTGTATCGTCGAAAAAAAATTATCCATTGTTTTTTGGAAATCTATCTGACGTACCAATTCGATTTTTTTGATGAAATACCCTATTGAATTTTAGACATTCACTGAAGACAATTTAAAGCTCTAAGCTGAAGCTAGCCCAATGAGGCAATTACGTCTTAAAATAGACGATTTTATTTATATTATAAGTGTAAATATACATGGGGATAATACACATATAGTAGCATAATCAGCATATAATGTTACCACTGCTGGGACACAGGCCGCTTCTATGTTTGAGTAAGTCAATTAAAAGGGTTAAGAGGGTGCATTCTGTTCGTTGAGGACGTTCTAAATAGCTGTGCTGTGTCCATTTTAAATACGTAGGTAGCCGAAAAAATAATGCCAAAAAACTTCCAGCCTGTATTAAATAGCTATTTGGAACTCGAGACTTATAGAAGTCCAACAGTCACACCGCTAGACTACCACTGCTGCACTAGGCACCACTGGTGGACATTGACACGAATTTTTATATATGTTTCCGTTAGCCACCACTGGGGGACAGCGACACTAGTTTAAACATGATTATTATTTTTGTCTACCAATAGTGCACAGTAACAAAACTTATTTATATTATTCCCAGTAACCAAAAAAAAACATTTTTGCTGTAATTTTCAAAATGATTGTTAAGTAGCTATTATGTGTAATTTGATTATTTTTAAAATTTTCTTTGCTTTAGTACTGTCCTTGTTGTTTTAATAATAATTTTGAAAATATCAACAAAAATCATATTGGTGGTTACTAGAAATAATATTAATGACTTCCGTCACTGTCCACCAGTGGGTGATAAGAATGTGGTGGACATTGGGAATAATTAAATGATGATTCCCAATGACCACCACCGACTAATTAAATGTAATTTTATCTCGACTCTTTCAAAGTCTGAAAATTTCAACTTTTGACCTGATGAAGCCTGTAATTGAGCTCGGCTGAGCATCTAGAGTGGAATATTATGTGATGACATTGAATAATAAACCTTATAATCAATGCCTTAAAGTTCATACTAGCACACTTGAGAGCGCTCAAAGACCCCTGAAGGGCCTTTTTCATGTCTCCATCGATGTTCGTACACACGGCGAATACATGTCCAGTGTAACATGATCTACCTTTGTATAAACTGTCAGCACAATGAGAGACCAGCTTAAACTGGTTATGCATAGCTTGATTGTTCACCATGTATACAACATTACACTTAAGGACGCATTTACGATGGATAGTCAAATCATTACTTTTTTAAACAAAAGTATGTTTATTAAATACAATGCTTTGTATTTTTAAAATGTTTTTGCCAAGAATTGTAGGTAGATGTGCAAGGTACAATTCTTAACTATAAATATAATTTTAGATATGTCCAGTTTCTCAATAAATGTACCGAAGTAAAAATTTTCACTTCGGTACATTTATTGTTTGTCCAGTTTCTCAATAAATGTACCGAAGTAAAAATTTTCACTTCGTATTATCTCTAAAATATCCGAGTCGTAAGGAAAGGGTATAATCTATTTATTTATTAATTAGAATTAATTATTTATATTTAAATTAATCAAATTCTCATGGGTGTAGCCGGGATAAGAGAATTGTATAGTTTTATGTGAATGACTAAAAAATTATCGCCGTAAAAAAAGATGCGCGTTTTAGAAAAATATTGTAGAATAATGAGCTCTGCTACTTATTTAAAGAAAAATCAGCATTAGTACACAAATTAGTAAAGCTCATTTTTCATTACATTATTTTCACACGTGCGCCTATTTTTGCTTACCCGGCAGATAAAGGATACAAATCCATTTTATTTAATATATATTGTATAAAGAAAAGTATGTATTATATCGTCGACCTTTTAATCGGTCTACTACCCTAGGTGAGAATTCGTTATTTTGAACCTAGTGAGTTTTAATTTACTGTAAGAATGTTTTTGTCAAAATTATAAAAATAATTAAGTGGTAGACTATTCAAATTAATCGATTTTGTTGATTCTCACGTTATATTAATGTTGTTCTATCTTTTGTTTGTATTAAAACTAGCTGATGCCCGCGGCTTCACCCGCGTCAAATTATATACTAAAACCTTCCTCTTGAATCACTCTATATCTATTAAAAAAACCGCATCAAAATCCGTTGCGTAGTTTTAAAGATTTAAGCATACAGACAAACAAACAAACAAACAAACAGACACGACTTTATTTTATACTATGTAAGGATAAGGATGAAATTGTTACAAAAAATAACTGAATGAATTGATGATGATTAATTCGCGAACATTTTGTGCTGCACAATTGTACGCAAACATTTTGTGCCGCACAAATATTCGTTCGCTGGCACGCCCGTCCCTGAGTATCTTGGGATTTTATATATTAATGATTATATAAATATTATTTAAAAAAAATGATTATCCTCAATCATGGAGCAAAATAACCAGTCCTCAATAAATCATGAAGTGCGTGAAATTTCGATAAAAATAATAATTTAACCCTGTAAATTGGAATGTTTCTTTTCTTCCTCTTTAGCACCTGAGACAATGTCGACTATTGAACTAAACATATTGGAATGTTATTAAAATGTCCGAAAAGTATGTAAAGACCGATCGGTTACCTATCCATACATAGATTGGAAACCATCGGTCTATAATATTTAATATAGTCTATGGCTTCAAGAATTTAGGGAGGTTATTAGACCTTTTAAGCAGTGTTATTTGAGGCCGTCAGCGCAAAAGTGGCCTAAGCTCAACATAGTTAGTATGGAGATAATGAGGTTTGAATTTTCATGAATTTAAATTGAATACATAGTAATTACCCAGCTAGCAAAATACCCTTACAAACAAAAACTTTAAGAGCGATGGTTTCATAAAAGGTTTATACGTGTTCTGATTAAGTCAGAAACTCTTAATACCCTTACAAACAGAAGCTTGTAAGAGCTATGGTTTCATATAAGGTTTATATATGTTCTGATTAAGGCAGGAACTCTAGTAGTGGTATTTTATAAGTCTATTTAAATTTTAAGAGCATTCACACTTGTAACATAGTCTTATAGACGTATATAAGAAAACGTTATACAATATTAATAAGAGCAGTGGTATTATAAGCACCTTTTACAAGTCTAATTGCCTTTGATTCTTAATTAATACTTATAAATACATTTTATAAGTACAGTCAACCTTAGAAGTGACTATACTAAGTGTTTTATTAGACTTCTGTAAAACTAGTATTTTAAAAGTGTGATTTATCTCACCTAAGACATATTAAAGAGTAATAGCACTTTAAAAAGTCCTACAAGTGTCTTAAACAATTTCCTATTAGGGGTTATATATTTTTGCTGATATATTACCCTATTAAAATATTTGTTTATTTATAGATTTTCACCAATGGATTTACAAAAATGGAAACGGTTTAAGAGAAGTGGAGCATACCGAAGAAATGTACGTAGAAAATACTTGGAATTAATACTACAAAAACCAGCGTCTCTCCGAACATCTCGAGCAACTGACACAAACAATATTTTTGATGGTTCCGTACAAAATAACGAGGACTTTTGTGGCGACAGTGAACGAAGTAGTTATAGTGATTGCAGTGACCGAAGTAGTGAAAATGAATCAAAATTTACGGATTATGAAAAAAAAATACAGTTACGAGAAGATATATAAAAAAATGGGCTATTAAATATAATATATCACACTCAGCTTATAATGAAATTCTGTAAATAAATAAAAATAATAATGTCTAAACGACGAATAAGTATAAAAAAATCTACCTACCAATTTTTTTTTCAATATGTAGCTTGAAAGTGCGCAATCATTCCTACTATCGATCAATTTGTAATTTTATTTAAATATTATTATGTAATCAATATAAGTTTCTTGGTAAATTAGTTACACACTTCACATTCATCACTTGGGTAGTGGTCGTAAATTGCATATTTATGGCAGCCTGCGCACCAGAAGAACTTCAAATAAAATAAAGTAATAATATCATTTTGGGCCATTGTAAAATGTTGGGGCAGAAACTTTGAAGTAGGATATCCACAGGCGATACATTTTTCACACGATACAAAGTGCGTTATGTTCCATGGCCATTGTTCATTCTTAAGCATTTTGATCTTTTTTTTTGTTATGAAGCAGTCGACATCCATAACTGCAACCATACTGAATATATTTGTCCTAAAACATAATATGTATGAGCGTGTTAACATTAAATTAACGTTGTGGATTAATTATTAATACCTATAATGACATCGTCGTTTGGCTTGCTTTTACTTCTTAAGGAACCCTAAAATTATGAGCAACATGGCCGTGTAGACAGTAGGTTTAAGTTTAATTTGACTTTTACGAGTGCGATATAAACCTTACATAAGAGTACTGGACTTATATTGCTCTAACAAAGCACTTATGAATCGTGGTTAGTCGTAATGGCGACGTTTTGATATTATTTTACAAATAATTAAAAAAATAATATAGTAAAAGACATATTTTTAAAAAGGCCCGTGAAAATATTGTTATTAAAATTTCAAAGTAATCGAGAAAATCTACTTCGCAACCTAATAATCGCATAGAGTGCGTGACAAATACATGAGTAAGACTAGCGTTTTGTAGGAAAGTACAAAAATATAATACTTACGTTTTTATGCGCGCGTTCTTTATTTTTTCACTTAAGTTCCAAAGACTCGCGCAACCCACGGCGGTTTGTGATAACACTCTTATTAGGAGATCACAAAGAGAAATATAAGCGATATTACACTTAAAATAGTATTTTATTTTATTAGTAAGAGGACTTTAAGGTTATTTACCCTTACAGCGCGCTATTGTAAGTGACTTGTAAGTTTATTTGTTTTTATAAAGGTATCAGCAAGAGTTTTGTAAGTTTGAAAATACACTTCGCAAGACCTTTACAAGGCAATTGCAAGGGTGAATATACTTATAAACTGCGCCCAAATCCACACTTAAAAGCTGTGGAGCTGTCAGATGCGCACGCGCAAGATACCTGTGGCGCCGCGCGGCATCCGCGCGGCACCAACCGCTCTGTCGCCCGGCCGTTTGAGAACATTTTTTTACAAAAAATCTTCTCAAACGTCCGGGTATCAAAAAATACCTGTTTATAGCGAGAAATGCAGGGAATCGATACATATTATATACTATATACCGACTCATAACGAAAACGCACACAAAAAATGTTTAAGTTGACACTAAGGGTAAAATTTGGGTAAAATTGTTGGATTTAACAGATTTTTACGTAGCTTTTTGTAACATATCGCAATGTTACTTATATATTAATAAAATAGATTATATAAGCTATTTTTTAATACCAATACGTCATTACTGGGAACGTGCAATAGTAGCACAATAAATCAAAACAAATACCCCTTCCTGTGTAATAATAATAATACGCCACAGAAACTAAAGACGTGAAATAATAACTATTTTCGTCGTATTTGTTGAGTTTAAAGTCTACTTTTACATTAATAATGAGCTGTTTTTCCTATTATAACAAGTATTTTACTGATTAAATACTGTAACATACATAAACTTAACGAAATAACCGGCACGAACCACGCCAATACGGGTTAAATTTGAGTAAAGTATTTTGTATAAAAAAGTTTTTACGAAACATTTTGTAACATATCTCAACGGAACTTATGTATTATCAAAATAGATTATATAAGCTATTTTTTGATACCAATACATCATTACTTGGAACGTATAGTATTAGCACAATAAATCAAAACAAATACCCATTCCTGTGTTCCGCCATAATAAAAAGTTGGATCACAAATTTTAAACACGTGAAATAATAACTATTTTCATCATATTTGTTTGGTTTAAGTCTACTTTTATATTGATAATGAACTGTTTTTCCTATTATAAGAAGCATTTCACAACTTTAGCACTGAAATATACACAAAATCATGCAATACTTACCAAAACCGTTAGAAATTACGCACATTGTTTACATAACTTCATCACTGGTTTAAACAACCTTGAACACTCCGATTTCAATTATGTTTGCACTTAGACGTTAAGAATTAACACTTAGAATTATTTAAATAAACAGAACACTCAACACAATGGGATAATAAATCACAACTGTTATCGCTCGAACGTCGAGTCGGTGAACGTAAACAAAAAATACTGAGACCCGACCTTTTTATAAACAATCATAATTATCTACTAATGGCCGCCGGCTTGCCACAGAGTATTTGGTATCAATAGATTCTTCGTTTCACAGAGTAAAAACATAACACAACAGTAACTCGACTTTTAAACTTTTTCATAGATAATTATTAAGTTTTAATGTCAAAAACGGTAAAAAAAATCGCAGACGGCTCACGTCTGCCCACAGACAAGGACATTTTTTTTCGCAAACGTGTCACGTCTGCCCACAGACGACCGGCTACGTGAGGAACAGGGTGTAAAGTTCCTCATCCCCCATTGAAAAGGGAGGATCCTCCGACCGGACGGGTGTTGTGTCCGGCGGGCTAACTGCCCGACAGTTGTAAGTCGGGAACTCCTATATTATAGGCTTATGTCGCGGATAAAGTTGATACCGCGATGTAGGATTTCTGTCAATCGTTGTTAGTACGCAGGTGTTGCGATAGATGTCGCTAGTCGCCACATACCTTAGTAGGTATGTCATGTAAATCTGACTAACATAAATATGACAAAATACAATTTGTATTAGTAAAGAGAGCCTTAAAAACTATGTTTGTAAAGTTAAGCACTAAGTCTTTGTGCTGCACGTAGGTACATATGGCACTTGCCCATGAAAACGACGGAACACCACTCCCTGCGGCCTAATGTCCTCTTCCAACACGATTATGCAGATCCATAACATGTTGGTACTTACACCACGAACGCCCAAAAGTTGACGTAGCTGCACGACTCCAGCAACTCCACACTCTCGCCACGTAGGTACCTACTTGGTCTTCTGGCGCACGTACTCCACGATGTCCTCCGCCGTACTGGTGTAGTGTATGCGGGAAATGTACACAGGAGTGTTTGGGTTCGCGGCACGAATATGCACGTTGGGCTCCGATGGAGTCATGTCACAGTGGTTCTTGTTGGTACATTGACGGTGCTTCCTCCTAACACCGTCACTAAATCATCATCAGCCTAGTCATAGTCTCTCTAGCTCTTCCTCCTTTTCGGAATGCGAGAAATACAAGATCGGTCGATGTGGCGATGCTTGGAAGATGCCTACGTCTTGCAGCAGACAATTTCTTGTTGAAAATGATAAAGATGATGCACTGAAACCACTGAAAACATAGTCCAATCGAATACTTTACGACACCATAACATTATGCCTGTAACATCCGAAGGATTGGGCAGAGGTGTTTAATACACCCCTTGCACGTATGTAAATGTGTTTCTATTACCAATTATATCACGGCAGTACATTTCTTTTGTATAATATAAAAAACAATAAAATATTCGTCGCCCCAGATCAACTTATTTAGAATGTCAAACATTCCTGCTATTTGACATAAAAACAATCCTGCTCGCTGTCAAAAGGCACGTCGTGGTACCAATTAATAATAAATAAATAATAATAAAATAGTTTATTGACACAAAAAAACATAAGTACATTAGTATACATTGATTAACAAGATGCTTACTTAATTAATACGCTGCAGCAGTCTGTATACAGATATTGTGAGCCCTGCCTCTCAAACTAGGATAACCTGTATCTTAAGAGACAGTGTTCAGCTGTGAGGTTACTTAAAAATATGGATTATGTAACTGCGGACTGTGCCAACTTATTGTTTACGTTAACTATAGAGATTTACTTTTAAAACATTATATTTTTACAAAAAGGAAAAAAATAAAAAAGGGAAAGGGAAAGTTAATATAGAGTAACAATTTAAAACCTATGTTTGTATAGGGGTGAATGTGTGGGGTTGTGTATATGATGTGTGTATGTGTGGTGAGTTGTTGTATGAGAATAGTGAGTGTGTGGTGTATGTTAAGAAATAAGAGCAAAAATAAGGCAATATTAGGCAATGTATGTTAGTAGTGATTCAGTTTGTGTATAGTCCTGTTGAAGTAACCATTCCATCACCTTAGCTTTTAATTTAAATTTATTGCAATCTAGAATATTTAGTTGTTTATGAATTTTCTTATAGATTAGTGAGCTTAGTGTGAAAAATTGATGTTTGGCAAAAGCGGTTTTGTGTTGTGTACCTGGAGGAATATTGGTTCGTTTGTTAGGATCAGACGGTGGGATACTGGAGTGTCTTCTCAGTACGGAATGCAACACAAAGAGCTGACGAACTGTTAGTACCTTACTATCTGAGTAGAGTTGAGTTGTTCGATAGCGATAGGGTTTTCGTAGCATCACTTTTAATATAGCTCTCTGAGCTCTCTCCACTCTAAGAAAAGTTGTTTTGGCTGCACCACCCCATACATTGATGCAGTACCCAAGAACGGACTGACACAGAGCATAGAACACCATTTTGAGGGTATCAAGGTTTGCAGAGGCTCTCAGTGTCTTGAAGATATGTATCAGTCTCAGCGTTCTCGTGGTTAAGGCATCAATGTGTTTATCCCAGCGTAACCCAAAATCAATTTGAACACCGAGGTATTTGACGTGATCTGTACGTATGAGTGTAGGACATTGACATGAAGATGATAGTTGGGAACAAGTGTGCGCTCTTATCGAAAAGGTGTGATCCGGTGCAGTGTTCTGACGGATGGCGAAAGGAATATATACTGTTTTGTTACAGTTGAGGGTAAGTAGGTTTAGGTTAAGCCATTTTATTATTTCACGTAGTGCCAAATCCGCGTTACGTTTAACACTATCCCATGTTGACCCGTCAACTATGACCACGGTGTCATCGGCATATACAAAGATCGTCGAGTTGGGGAGGGACATTCTGCATAAGTCATTTACATAAATTTGAAACAAAATTGGACCCAGAATGCTACCTTGGGGCACGCCGTAGGATAAGGTTTCTTCGTCACTAAAGTGATTATCAATTTTGATTCTTTGGGTGCGGTTGTTCAGATAATCTTTGAAAATTTGTAATGCTATACCTCTGACACCAAGTACCTCTAATTTGGCTATAAGCATGGAAACAGAAACTGTGTCGAATGCCTTCGAAAGATCTAGAAATATTCCCAGACATTTGGTTTTCCTATCGAGGTTCCTAGCAACCAACTGCGTCAAATCAAGTACTGCATCTTCAGTTGAGACACCAGAACGGAAACCATACTGATTGTCTGCTATGATCTTGTATCTATCTAAGAAGTTCTTAAGCCGGTTACTAAGAATCCTTTCCAGAACCTTAGAAAGAGCAGTTAAAACCGAAATGGGTCTATAGTTGTTGACACAGCTTCTGCTTCCACCCTTATGGATTGGGTGCACAATTGCCTTTTTAAGTGCGTCCGGAAAAATACCCGCCCGGAGACAGCTATTAAAGATGTACGTCAAAGGTTTTATTCGTGTCTGACGGCTCATTTTTAACACTATAATAATAATAATAATAATATTCCACAACTATCACACAACGCCATCTAGTCCCAAGCTAAGCAGAGCTTGTGTTATGGGTACTAGACAACTGATAAACATACTTATATATTTCTAAATACATACATATTATAGATAAATTACACCCAGACACAGAACAAATGATCGTGCTCATCACACAAACATTTGTCCTGGGTGGGAATCGAACCCACGACCTCCGGCATAGCAGTTAGGGTCACTAACCACTAGACCAACAGGCCAGTCTATATACGTGATATACCATCCCAACCCTGCGCACAGTCATTTCGTAGCTGCGAAACAAGCGACTCCACTTCAGATTCGTCCACCTCTAGCAACACGAGAGAGTTAGCTGGAGAAAGTGGGGTATTATCACCGATACTCAGAACCTGAGTATTCATATTTGCGGGACACTGATCCTGTGATGAAATTTTATCCGCTAAGTTTTTCCCTACATTACAGAAGAATTTACAAACTTCATTAATTATGGATGCTTTCGGACTGTCACATATTTTCAGTAGTTCCACCGGACTTGTTTTTATTTTAGCAGTGTTTGTAACGTTTTTAATAGTGTTCCAAAGGGCTTTAGGGTTATTTTTTGCTTTTTCAAATTCATTTCTTTCGTGGGTAATTTTCAGTTTTCTAAGTAGGTCATTGCAAAAATTGCGGTAGCGTGTATAAGTTTTTTTAAGTATTAAATTATCCGGTTCTTTATTTGATCTAATATGCATTCTGTCTCGATTTTGGATACACCTTAATAGGCCAGCGTTTATCCAGGGTTTGATAGTCCTTTTTTTACTTGGTATCTTGACATATTTGGTGTGTTTAGCAATCACCGATGTTAACAAACTTATAAAAGTGTCCATCATCGTGTTTGGGTCGTCAAGTTGATAGATAACCGTAAAATTTAGGTTTTGTAGGTCTAGCTTAATTGCCTCATAATTTACGGAAGTAGAAAAGTGAGAAGTTTTGCGAGTGGGACCTGCGCTGGCGATGGTAAGGACAAGAGGTTTATGGTCTGTGATGTGTGATTCAAGAACCAGTGTGGTGATAGGCAAGCAAGATTTTATGAAAGCGTGGTCTAGACAATTTTCAAGCCTAGTAGGTAGAAGGTGGGATGGAAGTAGGCCATGCGATGAATTAAGTATGAGGTAATCTAGACTTCGATCATTTCTACTGTTCATGCTAATATCAATATTCAAGTCACCAATTAGAGCAATGTTTTGCCATGTGGAAAGTTTAGTGTAAATATTATTTAGACTATCTAGGAACATATCAAAACTTTCCCTAGAACTGTGCGATGGGGACCGATAGACTACCACTAAAGCAATTTTTCTGTCATCTATTTGACAGACTAGGCAGTTTCCACCCATGAACGTAGGCTCCCACACTGACACTTGCAGAGTCTGTCTCGCATATATTACGATTCCATCGTTCTGGTTCGAGTTTATCTCTGTACGATATGATTGGAAGCCCTGTAATATAGGTAAGTTAATGGCCTTACTTAGCCAACATTCGGTCAGAACGATGATATCAAAGTTAATGTTTGTTTGGTGCAAGAGTATCCGCAATTGTTCAAAGTTTTTGTTAATACTTCGTATATTTAAATGTAGGATTTTCATAGTGTCATCGGAATTTTTAACAAACTTAAGGCAGTCTTCTGGGTTACAAGTTAGTGAACTACCCACGTTTATTAAGTCTAGTTCAGAGTTAATATTATTTATTATAGCCATTTGAAAAGGACATAAGATCTCAGAACGTGACCTGATTGCGTAACATTTGCAAAGGTATGCAACTTGAGTCCCAGGAACAGAAAGATTGTTTTACCTATATTTGCAGAAAATGTGTATTTATGATACATTATCAATACACATGGTACTCTTGTGAAAATGTAAGTGTAAACTGTATTTATTGTTATGGTGTGAGTTGTATAAGAGATGTGTTTCAGTGTGAGTGGTGAATGGGAGTGAGTGTATGTTTTAAGTGTCAGGATTACAATATGATCTAACTTATTTAAAGGAAAAATAATGAGATGCGTTAAAATATATGGATTATGGGAATATAAAAGTGAAAGCTTACTTATGACTAAAGAATTATCTCCACTGGATAGTCACTTTTGAACACAAGTTTTTCTAGGCATTGCTTGGATTTTATGGTGATAGATTTCTGCCCCTCTTCCTTGCGTAGTAGGACTTTACCATTACTTGTCCAGCAGAACTTGAAACCATTTGCATTAGCAAACGTGCGAGATTCAAAAAAACAATTTTCTTGTGGTGCCAGACAGTCGATCCGAAATGTATATCGGTGTTCGAGTTCCAGAGAGACCGATGTGCTCACTGTTCAATTTTTCGGAGTTTGCTCGGTTCTTATTGAATTTTCGGACTGCAGCGAGGACATTTATTTTTGAGAGTGACGGTCTGGAGTTCAGCAATGATAGACCTCTTGTCGCCTTCCTTATTGGGAATACTATAAACATCACGTACATCGGATGGAAGAATGTCTATTTCCAGAGCCTTGCATGTATCAACAATAAGAGAAGGCAATGGTGGTGAACTTTTCTCAGCAGGTAAAAGGTTTCTTATTTCAATAGTTGAGCTACGGGAGCCCAACTGCATATCCATAACCTTACGCTCCAGATCATCGATATGATTTAATAGATTTAAGCGTTCCTTACCAAGATCCTCGACACTGGACTTAATTTCCTCGTATTTTGCATTTGTAAAAATAATACTTTTTTCCATTTCCAAGTAGTAATTGTGGATTTTTTCATTTTGCAATTTCACTTCAGCTACATCCGAACTAAGTTTATGTAGGATTTGTTCTTGATCATTTTTCCATGATGATAACATTCCCATAACTTCATCCTTAAATTCTTGCAGCTCGCTGGAAGGCAGCTCAACGCGTGGCTTTTTCGCACGAGAATTGATATTAAAAAAATCCGTGTCTTGAGAGGTATTAGTAATATCAGGGTTGGAAGCCGAATGTTGGATTTCTTTTGGCGACGACCGTAGTGTTTTAGGCATGGTAAATAAGTAGGTACTCCAGTTGAGTATTTATAAAAGTAAACAGGTGAACGCGTCGTAGTCGATAGGCACGTAGCACAGCGATACGATGTGACGTCAGCGTTGCGTAGCACCCGTAGCCGTGAGCCGTGTAGCACTCGTAGTCGCTCTGTACGTAGCCCGGTAACCGGTTGCGTAGCACTATTGGTAGGGATCCGATATTTCGCGGCGATGCGTCAGCGCAGCTTGGCGTGGCGGTGTACGCTACCGACTCCCGTGCGTTAGGTAGGCGGTTCAAACCCGACGCAAACTTCCAATCACGACGGCCTTCTCCACTTTGTTTGTGAAGGACAACGACAGTAATATTGTTGTCACTTTCGCGGGGAGTGGCTTACTCGTAAGAACGCTTTAGGAAGAAACGAGAATTTAAATATTGGTTTTAGACCAATCACAATGAATCACAGTGGAATTTTAACGTAAGTATTTAGCGGTAGACGCGCACGTCCGCACACTTAGGCGCCCGACAGCCGAGCTATGAATTTACTATTTGCTATGAATTGTATTAGCTATGAATTGAATGAACTATTTGAGGTGACGTCATCAAAACGATATCAAAACTGATATTTTTAGCAGTCCTGCATTAAGATTGTTTTATGGACGTGATGGTACGAAAATGCAAAGTAAGACTTAAACAGGACTGTTTTAAGACGTTGTAGTAGCGCCCCAGAAGCTAATTTTTCTTCTGAAGTTTATTTTTCACTTTTTTGTGTTTTTCAAGTCTGTTGTTTTTTTTTTTTGCAAAAAGTTTTTTTAATTTTTTTTTATTTTTAGTTGTGTATCTTATAGAAATATTTACTATGAAACCTATACTTGTATAGCGTCAGAAAAAGCACGAAACACGTAATACGTGCCTATGTTTGAGGGTTGCCCTCGATTTCTCTGGGATTCCATGACCAGGATCTGGTTTCCATATCATAGTACCACTCTTGAAATATCTCCGTTCCAATAAAAAAAAAAACATCAAAATTGGTTCATAAACTATAAAAAAATGGTCATAAAATGAAAAGAACTGGGCCAAACCATGCTAAATTTTATGGGACCAAAAATGGCAACTAACTAAAAAAGAATCACGTAAATCGGATCATAAATCGCAGCATAATCGGTGTACATACATAGAAAAAAAAACATAGGTACCAATCGAATTGAGAACCTCCTCCTTTTTGGGAAGTCGGTTAAAAAGTGACTCATTTGAGTAGGTTTTACTCAAACGAAAATGTGTTTAACTTAGTGATAGTTACAGCAGGTTTTCTTGTCAACAGGCATGTTTACTGGCTCACCACAGACAAACCGCAGCCTACAATAGAGCGAGCGCGGTTCACTGGCACTGAAAGAGAAGTTTTTCGGACCGTTAATTCATTATATATCAACCCAACTTGTCAATTTGTGCCGCACAGTTTAGCTATTGATCCAAAGACCCAGAAAATATACTGGTATGAACCTTGGAACACGACAGAATACCGAAGCTACTCTTCTTCCGTACTGGACAAGAACCAAATAAAATTCGAATTTTACTCGCCTCTAACTTACACAGTGTGTATCCATCCATCAAACACATTAATAATAATAATAAAGCCTCTTTATTTCCATAATGAATTACCAATTTTACAAAAATATCATTTAAATGTGCATGCATAAAATAACATAACAAGAAGGAAATTATAATTGAATAATTTATAAATTAACAATTTTTTTTTTCTAAATAATAATTTCATAATTCCTAATAATCCATAATAGGTATAGTTTTCTTAATAAGTATTAAATAAATTCAATTTTCAAAACAATTTCATATAAAAAGTATCATTCAAATGTGCATGCATAAAATAACAATATATTACAATAAAAATTATGATTAAATAATTTATAAATTAATTCATTTCTTTTCTATAATCAATAATATAAAATTCTTAATAAGTATTAAATAAATAAATTAAAATTTCATAATAATAGGTATAGATGCAGGTTCAATATGGACCCCTCAACGGGTAAAGGCCTCCTCCATTTTGCTCCACGTCTGTCTGTCTTTTGCTTTCGATATCCAATTTTCACCGGCTTTTCTTATTATTTCGTCCACCCATTTTTCTTTTGGTCTACCTCTTTTCCTTTTGTTTGTTGGTCCTTGCCAAGTAGTTACTTTATATGTCCATTTTTCCTTGTCCATTCGTGCAATATGACCCGCCCATTTCCATTTTAGTTTTAAAGAGTGTTCCAGAGCATCTATTATTTTTGTTGTTTCTCTTATTTCTGTGTTTCTTTTTCTGTCTTTTCTTTTTATGTTTAGTAAACTCCTTTCCATGGCTCTTTGGCATACTTGTATTTTGTTTTTAGTGTTTTTATTATATATCCATGTTTGGCAGCCGTATGTAAGACAGGGTAGTAAACATGAGTCCATAACCTTTTTTTTGAGTTTTATAGGCAGTTTTGATTTTAGAGTTTCTTTATTGCTCCAGTACTTATTCCATGTTATATTAACTCGTCTTTTAACCTCATCTTCGTGTCTTGTCTTTGAGAAAGATATTTGTTGTCCCAGGTATACATAATTTGGCACATATTCTAATGTATTGTTATTGACGCTTATTGGTATACTGTGATGGTTCGTCATGACCTTGGTTTTGGTAGTATTTAGTTCTAGGCCGATCATAGTGCTTACATCATTTAGTTCTTGAATCATTTTCTGTAACTGAGATGCTGTTTCAGAGAAGAGTATGATGTCATCTGCAAATCTTAGGTTACTGAGGAGTTTTCCATTAATATTTATTCCCTTCATTTCCCAGTTCAGCGTTTTCATTATGCTTTGAAGCACAGCTATAAAAATTCTTGGAGATAGTGGGTCACCTTGTCTGACGCCTCTACAAATATCTATTTCAGGACCTTGTCTCTCCAACTTTACACGACTTTTGCTTTTGTAGTATATGTCTTTTATAAGATCTATAGTCTCGGATGGTACTTCGCATTCATGTAGAGCTTTCCACATGCTCTTATGTGATATAGAGTCGAAGGCTTTGGCATAGTCGATGAATGCTAGGTAGAGTGGTCTATTACACTCAGTATATCTCTCCACAATCAAATTTAAAGTATGAATGTGATCTGTTGTAGAAAAGTTTTTCCTGAATCCTGCTTGTTCCGGTGGTTGACATTTTTCTGTGAACTTTGCTAGGCGATCCTCAAGACATGATGCAAATAATTTATATATATTTGGTTGTAGACTTATTGGTCTGTAGTTTCCAATATCAGCAGGGTCTCCTTTCTTGTAAAGTAGAATTATGTCGGATTGTCCCCATTCTTTCGGTATTGCTCTGTCATTTAGAATCTTATTAAATAAGGTGGTTATGTATGGTGCTAGTATAATCAAACACATTAGCTGTTACAAATAGATTCTTTTACCTTGTTGATTTTCGCTTTATAGAACCGAACTTTTATAAATTTGAAAAAGAACAACTTCTTATTCCAGACTATAAAGCTCATAGAATAATTGATACACCTGGAGAAACTGCACACAATGGGGTGGATACAATAACACCTGTTGGTATAGTAGCGAATTATCAAATCACAGAACAGGATCAGGACTGTGAAATATTCTAACACGTTGACTCAACTTCGATTGAGAAAACGCTTTTATTCTTACATTTATGTATTCCCTAATTACCTAGTTTTTCCCAATGCCTAGTTTTACAAATTAACGAAGAAACTTTTCGTTAGCTAGATGAGAACACCCAGAAATAATGTGTCGGGTCAATTCGCCTGGTTGAAAAAGTCATGTTACGCCAACCCCGAACATATTGAGAATGATGATCGATTCTCGTGGACGATGGCCTGTCCCAGATTATGTCAACCGTGCCATCCATCACACAGTATTTCCAGTAGTTATTCGTCATCTTAACTTCGTTCACAATTGCACAGACAAAACCTTCGGTTAAACATACATGTTGTCATGAATAGTTGTAAAAATAGGTTTAGTTTATTGGAAATAAAGTTATTATCAGGATATTGTTGGGGCTGCCATGGCGATGTAGTGCGTCAGGGATGTTTGCGGAAAGGCATATTGATGGTTTTGCGGCCATCATACGTAAAAGAAGTGCTTCCCTACTTGCTCGTCTCCGTGGTGGTACGGGGTACTAACACTATCTTGAGTTTATTCACAGATAGATGGGAGTCTCCAATGCTGCGTCATTGGATGAAACTCCATACTGTTTAATTTAATTTGTGTATTGTGTATTAAGTCTACTAACACTAGTTTTTAAGATCATTGTTACTAACATTATGGGCGCTGCCCGAAATAAATGGAATTATTATTATTATTTCTTTTTTTTATTTTCTAACATATTAAATACATTGTTAAATATTTATTACCAAAAGGCATATCTATCTATACTTCTATACTACTAATATTATAAAGAGGAAAGGTTTGATTTTTTGTTTGTTTGAAATGAATAGGCTCCGAAACTACTGGACCGATTGCAAAAATTCTTTCACTATTAGAAAGCTTTTTATCCCTGTATTCCCACAGGAACGGGAACTACGAAGGTGAAACCGCGGGACGACCGCTAGTAACAAATATTTAAAAATTAAAATAAAAGTGGTCCACCGATAACGGAAGCAGGGTCCAAGCTACCGTTTATTAGGGCACCAGAGACAGGAACGTCCTCACATACGAGCCGTATCGAGAAGTACTGCCTTCTGAATCAGGCGGCAGGCCCTTAATCCAACCGCCAAGCGAAAGCTTTGAAAGGTGTTGGTCCATGGTTTTGGCTATAAGGCCATTGGCCGTTACGACTATCGGCACAATGATAGCCGAATTTACATGCCTTATATCGATAACCTCACGAAGGTGCATTTCGACATCAGAAGAGTCGCTACTATGGTTACGTGGTATGGTGTGTGTTATATAAAACTAGATAACTCACGTTGTAGATGGTTTATTGTCCACAAGTCCTTACACAGCTTAAAGAGACACACATTATATACCTATTACCTACCTACTAGTAAGTAAAATTATTTTTCTTCAAACTATGCTTTAATTTCATCACAATCACACTAAAAACTCAGTACAAAGCGAGTCTTTAATGCTCTAGAGCAATAAAAATGTATGAAATTTCATTATTGCACAGTATTGCACAGTTTATTTTTTAATCGCACCAAAAGGTGGCAATCTCAATGGATTAGCTCTATTCAGCCAGCTGATAATAATATCAATACTTTTTTTATGTACACACGGCTACACATCAAGCTATACATTTCCAGTATAAGCTGGTCTCGCATTGTATAGGATTTCCGTACAGTGCGAGATCAGCGTAAACTGGAAATGTATAGCTTGAGGTGTAGCCGTCTGTACCTACGTAGGTATTATTCGTTTCTATCCTACTTGTTCCAAATTTAAAAAAATATTGCTGCTAACTCTGATTTTAAAAATGAAAGAAAATAGTGATTTGGCGTGAACTTTGATAATTTTGCTTGACAATATTTTTGGAAACGATAAAGTGTGATACTATCTGATTTTGAGTGCTTCGGCTTCGAATTAAAATGGAATCATCTAGCGACATGTTAACTCCGGAAAGCATTCTAAATGAAGCCGACAGTGTTATAGAAAATCTTTTAACTGTTTGATATGAGTTTCTTTTATCTACTAATCCTATAGGTAATAGTTGAAAGAAAAGCAGATTATGCACCTCGCCTTAAGAAATTTATATTGCCCTCGTGCCTGTTAGATTAGAGCCCTCGCTAACGCTCAGGCTCTAAATCAGGCACTCGGTGCAATAATAAATTACTTTGTGCTCGATGCAATAATCTACTATTATAGTCTTATCTTTCAAAGTTAACAGGTAATTAAAAAAGTTATCTTTGGATGCGTTATTAACGAATTCATGCAACCAAAAACAGCACAATATCCTACTCGTCATATTAAATATGTACTTATTGTTAAAAAACAACACACCGTCCGCTCGTCACTGCGGCACGGCACAGCACGGCACGCACGCAGACAGTCGCGACTGTCTGCGTGCGGAGCGCATTCTGAAATCGAGGCGCGTAGGCATAGCTCGCGCTTCGTCCGTTTGTATGAAGTCGGGATACTGTAGGATAATATTACCGTGACCTGGTAGTCCGAGTAGGAATTTTAATCGCTAACAAGTTCAAAAGTTCGCTACAATCAATCGTTTCATTGTTCCATTAAATTAAGCTATTTTGTATTTTTTTTCTCATCAAAAGCTCATCACCATGAAGTGATGACTGGTAGATGCAAATACTTGAATAGCTTTAGAAAAAGCACGAAACACGTATTATGTGCCTATAACATTTGAAGGTTGCCATCATCACCAGGTTTACATATTAGCCTTAAAGAAAACAACTACCGGTCCTAGGTAGGTACGTATAATTTAGAAAAAACTTTGTTTCAACTCCTCACCGTAATTGAGGAGTTGTACCTTCCATTATCAGTGCACCCATATGAGATATTATGATTACCAGGCGCAAATACATGAACTGCTTTAGAAAATATAATATGGAAAACGTAGCAAGTGCCTATAAAATTTTAGGGTTGCCCTCGATTTCCCTGGGATCCCATCATCAGATCCTGACTTGGTGACAATGTGACCACCTCGGGAGTATACTCTTTTGAATACAAATGAATTTTGAACATCGGTTCATTAATGACGGAGATATCCGGAATCAAATAGGTATACAAAAAAAACATAAGTACTTATAGACGAATAATTGAGAACTTTCTCCTTTTGGTTGAAAAATATAGTATGAAAAATAAGTTCAAATGTGGGTGTAGGTAGGTATAACTATTATGTACAACTCTGCCTAATCCTTCGGGGAATGCAGTGCAGGCGTCATGTTATGTTTTAACCTCAGACCAACAAAGTTTTAACGAAGCGGGTTTTCCCAACTTACTCTATAACCGATAACTTGGTGACCCTTTAGATAGTGTTATCATCAGTGCCAACTATAAGGGGTCAGTAGCCAACTAACGAAACCATTATAATTATATTATTGTATAATTTTTTAATGCTTTAGTGCGGTACACCCAGAGGTATATTAAAAAAATTTATATAGAGGTCCTCGGATTACCGTCCTCAAAAAAATGTATATAAATATATCTTACTAGCTTTTAAAAGCGTGAAAATTACGATTTTCCATACAAACTTTCATCCCCTATTTAACTCCCTTAGGTTGAATTTCGAAAAATCCTTCCTTATTCCTTGTCTACATTATAAAGGGAACTTCTGTGCAAAATTTCAGCTATCTAGGTCCAAGGGTTTGGGCTGGGCGTTGATGAGTAAGTCAGTCAGTCAGTCAGTCAGGACTTCTCTTTTTAGGGTTCCGTAGTCAACTAGGAACCCTTATAGTTTCGCCATGTCTGTCTGTCCGTCCGTCCGTCCTCGCTTAATCTCGGTGACCGTTAGCACTAGAAAGCTGAAATTTGGCACCAATATGTGTATCAATCACGCCGACAAAGTGGTAAAATAAAAATTGGAACAAAATGTTTTATTAGGGTAGCCCCCCTATGTAAAGTGGGAAGTGATTTTTTTTTTATTTCAACCCTAACGTGTGATATATTGTTGGAAAGGTATTTAAAAATGAATAGGGGTTTACTAAAATCATTTTTTGATAATGTCAATAATTTCGGAAATAATCGCTCCAAAAGTAAAAAACAATGCGTCCCCCCCCCCCTCTAACTTTTGAACCATAAGTTTAGAAAATATGAAAAAAATCTGAAAAGTAGAGGACTTTCTAGGAAAATCATTTTGAACTTGGATGGAAACAACAGATGGAAACAGCAGTTAACCAATATAATTTGGTCCCTGATTCGTATGAGCGCCTATACAATCCAGAGGTCAAGTTTCATTGGTATCCGTATTTCAAACAAAAAAAGAATTATTACTACGGAACCCTATACTGAGCGTGGCCCGACACGCTCTTGGCCGGTTTTTATTTATATAGATAATATAAAATAATATAATATATAGATGAACGCTATCATCATCACCTACCGAACCTTTTCTTAACTGTTGGGGTTGGCTTCCAGTCTAACCGGATGCAGCTGAATACCAGTATTTTACATGGAGCACCCTCGTAGATCATACTTCCACAAAATTGCAAAAGTGTTGAGGTTCCTTATGTTTTGCAAAGTCCTATTTAAAGCTTCAATATAATTACTATATGTATCAATGTGCGTGTGAAGGACTGATAAGACAGTCCTACTTATTATTATAAATAGCCATGTAACTTGTCACTCACACACATTGTTAAGGATCAAAGTTTTGAGAGAAATAAACACGGGAGGACGTGCCATCATTTTTCTACAAAGAGTATAAAGTTGAAAATGTGTATAACGCAGAGTGTGATAGCGTTGTTAGCACTTTACGTAGGACTGGCGCAGTCGTGGGGTGAGTATATTAATTCAATGAATTTTATTCCTAACTAGTGACCCGCTCCGGCTTCGCACGGATGCAATAAAGATACTTAAACCTTGCTCATGAATCACTCTATCTATTAAAAAAACCCGCATCAAAATCCGTTGCGTAAGTTTAAAAGATCTAAGCATACATCAGCGGGAGTGACTTTGTTTTATACTACTAGCTGAACCCGCGCATGCGTTGCAATGCGTTTTTCCTACCTACCTATCTACTACCCTACCTACTACCTTACCTACTACCCTACCTACTACCTTACCTACTACCCTACCTACTACCTTACCTACTACCCTACCTACTACCTTACCTACTACCCTACCTACTACCCTACCTACTACTAAATACATATTCTATTCTATTCTACTTTACCTACTACCCTACCTACTACCCTACCTACTACCCTACCTACTTCCGTACCTACTACCCTACCTAAAAAAAAAAAAAAAGGTATCCTATGTCTTTCTCCTGGTTCTTAGCTACCTCCCTACCAATTTTCAGCTAAATCCGTCCAGCCGTTCTTGAGTTATAAATGGAGTAACTAACACGACTTTCTTTTATATAATACTAGCTGACCCGGCGAACTATGTTCCGCCTCCGCCTTAGAGGAAAAAAAACAAAAAGTATCCTATGTCCTTCTCCTGGTTCTTAGCTACCTCCCTACCAATTTTCATCTAAATCCGTCCAGCCGTTCTTGAGTTATAAATGGTGTAACTAACACGACTTTCTTTTATATATATAGATATACTAGCTGAACCCGCGCATGCGTTGCAATGCGTTTTTCCTACCTACCTATCTACTACCCTACCTACTACCCTACCTACCCTACCTACCCTACCTACCCTACCTACCCTACCTACCCTACCTACCCTACCTACCCTACCTACCCTACCTACCCTACCTACCCTACCTACCTACTACCCTACCTACCTACTACCTACCTACCTACTACCCTACCTAAAAAAAAAAAAAAAAAAAAAGTATCCTATGTCCTTTTCCTGGTTCTTAGCTACCTCCCTACCAAATTTCAGCTAAATCCGTCCAGCCGTTCTTGAGTTATAAATGGTGTAACTAACACGACTTTCTTTTATATATATAGATATAGATGTAGTGAAGGGTTAGGCAAAGGTGTAACCCATTAGAACACCCACATTTCGCCAATTTTGCAAAAAATCAAACTCTGTGGCTGCTACAGAGAAATCTCTGATGGAAATACCTAATAACACTTTGCCCCAATTGAAAATCGAACCCATTTTATGCACAGCAGTCGCTTACGACAACAGGACTAAAGAGGCATCCTCGTTTATTTTGTTTTTTATGTTTCCCTTTTTTTTTTAGAGGGTGGGAAATCATCAAAAGACTCCTACCGCTCTTGGCAGAGCGGTAAGAAGTGCCCGACTTCTACTTAACTGATAGACTAAAAACCACCCATGTTCCTTAAATCCCTGTCTTATGATGAGACCGAGCAACGTTTAATGTCATAAATGCGGTAGACACACACAGACACACACACACATACACACACGCAACATAACACACCTCATCCCTACCTCCACGCTACATATAAACTCAACCATAATAGTGTACATTAAATTATATTGCCTGTTTTTCTCATTCATTTTTATTTTTTCGTTTTAATTTTAATTCTTTTAGAACAATGTCTATTTAAGTGTATAATTTTCTATTTTGAATTGGGCGTTGATAGCTGCGCCACAGTATTTTACTTTTGTAGCTATCTTCGTTTGTCCTTTTTATCCTGTACTTTTAAGTTGTTTCAAATAATTGTTTTATTATTATTATTCTTAGCCCTTTGAGTCGAGGCCGTGGTATCTCTTTCGAACAACTCGCAGCTCCAACCCTATGAGGCGTAATTACAGAGTGTGGTTAACGGCCTGAAGAACTAAACCTGCAGTTTTTGTCGCATAATCTTACTTTGCTTGGCTTGCTTCATGTTCCTTACCCTAATCCCATATGACTGGGAGACGGTGCAGCATGTTTTGTTCTTTAATTCTCTACTGCCAACCATCACGCTTTTCTGTAGCAGGAACCGCTTGAGAACTTCTGAATCAGATAATACGGTAGTTTCAAATTATAAAGTAAGGGATCCCTTAGTTAAGGAAATAAATGACAGCTTCTTTTTACCCGACTGCGGCGAAGCCTAAAAGAAGGGTTATGTGTTTGACGTGTATGTATGTTTGTCCGTTTCTTTGTTCCCTCATAACTCCTAAACGGATGAATGAATTTTAAATTAAATATACGTTGTTAGATTCGTCTTGATGGCGCGAGTGATAAAGGCTACATTAAAATTAAAAAACAAAGAAAAATTGCGGATTTTGGGGGCCAAATCGCGGAGTTCAAAATATTTTTTTTTTCAATACCATCGAGTAGGGTATCAAAATAAAGGGTTTTAAAAAAAAGGAGATTACAAAAATATGTAACACTTATAAATGTTTAAAAGTAATTCAAAGTGACGAATCCAATCCATTTAAACAAGCACAAAAGTTAAATCATCTGCGAAGAATTTTACGCGACCAACGAAAGAACAAACACAAAAGAACTAAAAAACCCGACTGAAAAAACTGAAAAGCAAAAAACAAGCACATTTTAAATTAAACAAAACTTGGAAGCAGGCGGGGTCCATTCTATTTTCATTTTTGCTTTTCATAATTTAATATTCAAATGAACCCCGCCTTTTTTAGTTTTTTAACAACTTTTTTTATTTCCAACTTTTTAGTTCTTTTGTTTGTTCTTTCGTTGGTCGCGTAAAATTCTTTGCAGATGATTTAACTTTTGTGCTTGTTTATAGGATTTCTCACTTTGAATTTCTTTTAAACTTATAAGTGTTATATATTTTTGTAATCTCCTTTTAAACCCCTATATTTAGATACCCTACTCGATGGTATTGGATTTTTTTTTTTGAACTACGCGATTTGGCCCCCAAAATCCTAAATTTTTCTTTGTTTTTTTTTTTTTAATTTTAATGTAGCCTATAACACTCGCGCCATCAAGACGAATCTAACAACGTATATTTCATTCAAATCGGTTCATCCGTTTATGAGTTATGAGGGAACAAAGAAACGGACATACATACATACACGTCAAACACATAACCCTCCTTTTGGGCTTCGCCGCAGTCGGGTAAAAAGTTGGAAATAAAAAAAGTTGTTAAAAAACTAAAAAAAGTTAATTTTTCAAGCGTAGATCAAAAAAAAATAAAGGCCTTATATTGAGCTTTGTGGAACCCCCCTTTTTTCTTTTAAACTCAAAAAACCCTTTTTTGAACTGACTGTCGCCTGTTATCCAGATAAGATTTTACCAAACCAAGTGCAAGTATACATAATCATAGTAATGCTCAAGATTCAAAAGTAATGAGTTGTGATTTACGTAATCAAATGCTTTTGAGAGATCACAAAAAATTTCTGTGGCGTCTTAGGACTCTTTCGACACATTTCTGTCGTTTTATGCGTCAGTCGTTCTGCTTACGACTCAAACTACGAACTTCCGTACAAACACCTAATTCCTTATTTACTCCTCTTACCTAATAAAGTGTCTTAGATACCAAAATTTTACTTTATGAAAAAAGTTACTCGACCAGTCAGTGATTTCAATTTTTTATTGATAGACTACGTGAAGTAATTGTGCCATGGCCCGCACGCTCTAAAGGTTTGACATTATTTGGACGTTTCTTTGTCACCATTGTCTTACGCCAGTTTTAAAATATGAAGGAAAAATTAATTATACCTAAAAGCTCCCTAAAAGTGATTGCCCGCTGCACATTTTATGTGATAAACGTAAAGGTTGCGAGACCTCTTCAAAATGTTGATGATGGTTCTGTCTGTTATTTATCAGTTCTTTTTTTGTTCATGTTTTTATTAGTATCATATCATTGGGTGTTTAAATATGTCCCTTTTAATAGGCAGATGATGATGATAAAATGTTAGAGCTGTGCAGGTAGCTACATCATTCTGGCCTTCCACAAGAAGATCAATAAAGTAGAATTGATATATTTATTTTTATTACAGATGTTGCCGTAAGCTTTGGAGATAAACTAAAGTTTTATAAAGAAGATTACCTAATAAGCACCATAACATTTGAGTCTCAAATGCTAACCGCACTAGCCTATGATAACGAACATAAAAGGATCCTGTACGTCGACAGAAAGGACAATGGTGACGCTATATGTGGATATACCCTATTGGGGCCTTTGATATATTCGCAAAGTGTTAATATGCGGGGTTCACATGGTTAAAGTTTGTGTAGTTCGCAATGTAAGCCGTACATTGATGTTATAAGTTGTGGCGTTATCAATTTTCAGGCCCGTTGTTAAAATCACATGTTGGGAATCTGTGGGGTTTACCAAGTTAAAGTTTGTGTGGTTTGCAATATAAGCTGTGCATTAATGTTATATGCTGTGGCGTTAGCAATTTTCGGGCCCTTTGATAAAATCACGATATGGTAATCTGAGAGGTTCACTTATGGCATGGCTGATTTCTGGTCAAAAGTAATTTTATCCTATTATGTATCTATAATAAATCTATCATTCCATTCATGCTGGTTTCGTTAGTGAAGCTAACAATAAGAAGAAAGGGTTCACAGGTTAAACGTTTGTACATGCTGGTTCCGGTGTTCGACATTAACTTTGACATGTTGTGGCGTTAGCAATTATCGAGCCCTTTGATAAAATCGTATAAGTTGGTAATCTGTGGGTGGGGTTCACATAATTGAAGTTTGTGTAGTATGCAATTTAAGTTGCACTTGTTTTATATGCTTTGGCCAATGATATTATAATATAATCATCACATTACCCATTAACAATTAAATTTACCAAAGATCCCCTTTGATAAAATCGCAATATCTATTAAAAGGCGTTCACAAAGTTAAAGTTTGTGTCGTTCGCAATATACCTAAGCAGCACATTGATTTTTTATGTTGTGGCATTGAAATTTTTTTTTATAAAATTGCAAATTTGTACTCTGTGTAGTTAACAATTCTAAGGGCACGAGTTCACAATGTACATAATTCTCTAACAATGTTCAAATTGCTATAAACACAATTCAAACTTAGCGAGGGTATCCTAACATAGATAAAAATACAAAATAAATCAACTATAGTGAAAATCACAAAGTTCATTCTCGACAATGTTTGAATTTGGTAAAGTTGTTAAAATCGATCGGTATCTAGTTTAGTCTTCTTTCGGCAGTGGCGGGCAACACTACTCGTAATAGCGTATAGTCTATAGAGAATATATCTCCGCGGCGCGTGCGTTATGTTGGTACGGTACACTTGGTACACCTGATTTTAATTATCTAATTCTAGTTCTTCTAGCCGTTCGGATTTTCGGAATTTAGGAAGGAAGAAGGAAGTACACCGCACGGACACACAGACATATATACGTACATAGTCTGTGCAGAAATAGGTTTTATGACCGTCGGCGCGTCTGCGAGTGCGTCGAAAATCGTCGTGAAAAGTAAAACTGTAAAAAAAGTGCGTGTGGTGAAAAAGAGTTATGAAATTAATAATATTAATATCATGGCGGACCCATTGTTCGACTTTTTGTTAGGCAGTAATCTTTTGCATTTGCTGCCTACGTGTTTAATTATAACTTAATGTTTGATTAAAAATTGGTGACATTTTGATAACTGGGTGCTTTTTATTATGTAGATAGTCATTCCCGTTTCTAAGACGTTGCACATGATTAATACACCGGGCTTCAGATTTTAGCACTCTAGAAGCTCTGTGCATTGCTGGCATGTGCAACGCTAAATAATTCTACTATTGCTAATCTATACACTATGCTTTATTAGCAACCTTCACGTTGTGGTTCCAACAAAGGCGTGATCTAACATTGTGATGATCGCCATTTTACCATTGCTATTTCCGCAGTACCATATTGCAGAAATAGCAATGCTACCATTTATGTTCCCACAGTACAATGTTGCTACTCCAGCAATATTGTACTGCGGGAGCAGCAATGGTAACATTGCTATACCTGCAATATGGTACTGCGGAAATAGCAATGGTAAAATGGCGATCATCACAATGTTAGATCACGCCTTTGTTGGAACCACAACGTGAAGGTTGCTAATAAAGCATAGTGTACATAGCTAGAACCACAAGGTTGACAGATAACATTGCGTTAATCGCAACTGCAGGCCTGTTTTTACATCACAACTTTGTTGAAACCACAACTTGAAGGTTGCTAATAAAGCAAAGTGTACATAGCTGGAACCACAATGTTGAAAGATAACATTGCGTTAATCGCAACTGTAAGATTGCAACTATAGCAAACTGTACGTTGCTAGATTATATAAGTTTAACACTGTGATATCTCCACGTTTAAAGTTGCGAAATAGGAGCCAACAGAGTAAGTTTGTGAAAACGAGCGTTTGTGAAATTCGCTATGTGATAATCCACAAAGACGTACACATTTCCACTTTGTCACATTCGCAATAGTTTTTCGCAATAAAAAAGTTGCTGCGGCAACAAACTTACTCTGTTGGCTCCTATTTCGCAAACTTTTATTGTTAATTTAACAATACTTTTTTCTCAGTGTGTGGTTGTTTAGGGGGCTTATTATTATTATTATTATTATTATGTTTTAACGAAGCGGGTTTTCCCAACTTACTCTTTATCCGATAACTTGGTGACCCTTTAGATAGTGTTATCATCAGTGCCAATTAAAAGGGGTCAGTAGCCAAATAACGAAACCATTATAATTATATTATTGTATAATTTTTTAATGCTTTAGTGCGGTACACCCAGAGGTATATTAAAAAAATTGATATACTTAGAGGTCCTCGGATTACCGTCCTCAAAAAAAATGTATATAAATATATCTTACTAGCTTTTGCCAGCGGCTTCGCCAGCGTGAAAATTACGATTTTCCTTACAAACTTTCATCCCCTATTTAACTCCCTTAGAGGTTGAATTTCGAAAAATCCTTCGGGAACTTCTGTGCAAAATTTCAGCTATCTAGGTCCAAGGGTTTGGGCTGGGCGTTGATGAGTAAGTCAGTCAGTCAGTCAGTCAGGACTTCTCTTTTTATTTATATAGATAATATAAAATAATATAATATATAGATGAACGCTATCATCATCACCTACCGAACCTTTTCTTAACTGTTGGGGTTGGCTTCCAGTCTAACCGGATGCAGCTGAATACCAGTATTTTACATGGAGCACTCTCGTAGATCCGACTTCCACAAAATTGCAAAAGTGTTGAGGTTCCTTATCTTTTGCAGAGTCCTATTTAAAGCTTCAATATAATTACTATAGGTATCAATGTGTGTGTGAAGGACTGATAAAACAGTCCTACTTATTATTATAAATAGCCATTTAACTTGTCCACACACATTGTTAAGGATCAAAGTTTTAAGAGAAGTAACACGAAAGGACGTGCCATCATTTTTCTACGAGTATAAAGTTGAAAATGTGTAGAACGCAGAGTGTGATCGCGTTGTTAGCACTTTACGTAGGACTGGCGCAGTCCTGGGGTGAGTTTAATAATTCAATGCATTTTATTCCCAACTAGTGACCCGCCCCGGCTTCGCACGGATGCAAAAAAGATACTTAAACCTTTCTCTTGAATCACTCTATCTATTAACTATGTTTTTTGCTTTTCAGTTTTTTCAGTCAGGTTTTTTAGTTTCTTCACTACTTTTTTTATTAAGTTAATTTTTCAAGCGTAGATCAAAAAAAAATAAAGGCCTTATATTGAGCTTTGTGGAACCCCCCTTTTTTCTTTTAAACCCAAAAAATTACCCCTTTTTTGAACTGACTGTCGCCTGTTATCCAGATAAGCTTTTACCAAACCAAGTGCAAGTTTACATAATCATTTTAATGCTCAAGATTCAAAAGTAATGAGTTGTGATTTACGTAATCAAATGCTTTTGAGAGATCACAAAAAATTTCTGTGGCGTCTTAGGACTCTTTCGACACATTTCTGTCGTTTTATGCGTCAGTCGTTCTGCTTACTGCTCAAACTACGAACTTCCGTACAAACACTTATTTATTTACTCCTCTTACTTAATAGTGTCTTAGATACCAAAATTTTACTTTATGAAAAAAGTTACTCGACCAGTCAGTGATTTAAATTTTTTATTGATTTGACTACGTGAAGTAATTGTGCCATGGCCCGCACGCTCTAGTTTGACATTATTTGGACGTTTCTTTGTCGCCATTGTCTTACGCCAGTTTTAAAATATGAAGAAAAATTAATTATACCTAAAAGTGATTGCCCGCTGCACATTTTATGTGATAAACGTAAGGGTTGCGAGACCTCTTCAAAATGTTGATGATGGTTCTGTCTGTTATTTATCAGTTCTTTTTTTGTTCATGTTTTTATTAGTATCATATCATTGGGGGTTTAAATGTGTCCCTTTCAATAGGCAGATGATGATGATAAAATGTTAGAGCTGTGCAGGTGGCTACATCATTCTAGCCTTCCAGAATAAGATCAATAAAGTAGAATTGATATATTTATTTTTATTACAGATGTTGCCGTAAGCTTTGGAGATAAACTAAAGTTTTATAAAGAAGATTACCTAATAAGCACCATAACATTTGAGTCTCAAATGCTCACCGCACTAGCCTATGATAACGAACATAAAAGGATCCTGTACGTCGACAGAAAGGACAATGGTGACGCTATATGTGGATATACCCTATCTTCTGTTGAAAACAGATGTTTTACCGAGAGAACGGGTAGAAAAATTCACGGAATCGCTTTCGACTCCTCAACAGAAACAGTCTTCTTCACTGACACCAATGACAGAACTGTCAATACGGTGTCCTTAAAGCCTGGATCTCAGAACAATGCAAGGGGAAATCTTTTGATCAAAATCGATGAAGGGATCCCACGTGATATTGTCGTGGAGAGCTGTAAGAGGTACGTTTTCAATTATGCTTAGTTCAATGACAATTATTGTATCGAGTATTGCGAAGTTTGGGAGAGGAAATCATGCAGTGCCGACTCCAAATAAACTGGGCTTTAACGGCAGGAGAATGATGACGAGTTAGTTCATTAAAAATATAACATCAAACCTTTTATCCCCGAAGGTTTAGGCAGAGGTGTACCTAATGCGCCTACCACACGCTCACACTTCCCCACAGTCTTGCCTGCGCGATTACACGATGCACACAGTACATCGCGCGTGTGGTTTGTAATGACAATACAGTTTTACCAACCATACGCGCGATGTACTGTGAAGTGTGAACGAAAAGTGTGGTGAAGCTTGAGCGTGTAGTAGGCCCATAATAGTACACCCACCACCACTTCCATTTGATACCGCGCAAACGAAGGTGGTCAGTGGCTGCCACAAATGATCGGTGGCTCGTTGGCTCGTTTGCGCGGAGTCTTAAAAGTAGGTATCACTCAATAAGATGTGTCTAATTTAGTGATAGTTACGGCAGATTTTCTTGTCAACAGGCATGTTTACTGGCTCACCACAGACAAACCGCAGCCTACAATAGAGCGAGCGCGGTTCAATGGCACTGGAATAGAAGTTTTTCAGACCGTTAATTCATTAAATATCAACTCAACTTATCAATATGAGCCGCACAGTTTAGCTATTGAGCCAGATACCCTGAAAATATACTGGGTTGAACCTTGGAATACCACACAATACCGAACCTACTCTTCATCCGTTCTGGACAACAAACTAAAACTTACAGAAGATTATTTTCGTCTGAAAAGTAACCCAGTGTTCATCCATCCATCAAACACATTAGCTATTTCAAAAAGAGATTATATTACACTACATTGCATCGTGGATTTTGGCAGTACTGGAGCGAACGTGTTTATACAACGACAAGATTTATTCATACCTAGATCTAAAAAAATTGTGCACAAGGGAGCGGATACAATGACACCTGTTGGTATAGTAGCGAACTATCAAATCAAAGAACAGGATCAGGGTTATTATTGGGATTACATGGGATCGCGTAGGAATATTGACTGCGAATAATATTCTAACACTCAACTTTGAATTAAAATCGCGTCATAGCCGTCACTCGGGATTTGTTCTTTACTCCTGCTGCACTTACCTCACGACGAATAAATAATAAACGGGTGTGCGTTTTATTTGTCAATAAGTGTAGGATGCGCACAGCGATCCGCACTCTTCCGCCGTCTATCACATTATAATACAGTGAAACTTGGTTAAGTGGGACCTGGGGCCCTACTATGACGTCTTAAAACAGTCCTAACTTATTCTTAATCCAGTGTGGAAAAGAGATAGCGCTAGACACAATGTATAGTTCTGTCACGTTTCCACATTGGAATAAGATTAAGTTAGGACTGTTTTAAGACGTCATAGTAGGGCACCAGGATAAGTGAGAAACCTCCTTAGCTGGAACTCATACTGAGGTCCCAACACTTTGGCACTGAATTACCTCTGTTAGTGGGACGAAGCAAACCTCTATATCTGGGATATTCGTTCTTTCGATTTTGTTGTCATGGTTGCCTCTGTAAGTGAGCCAGCGAGTGAAGGGGAATGCCTGAAAAATGCTTGAAATAGACAGAAACTACTAACAGTCCTTAATTCTATTTAGAATAAATTAGGTATAATTAAATAATTCTCAAGTTTGTATACCTAGGGAGAAAATATAACGATCTTTAAAATATTTAAGTTGATATCCGTCCCATTCCTTCTTATTGTATCATGGAGGTCAGTGTTTATTTGACATGAGTAATCGACATTCAGCCAAACAGGAATCGTCAAATGATCTTTAACGAACTATTTTATAGAATTATTGCACAGTTATCATTCATTTAATATAATTCGTCCTATTTATACCGTAAATCTAATTAAAATAATATATGCATGTCAATTAATTAAAATCAAATTATTTTCAAAATAGAAAACGTATCGTAGGCTGTATGCATCATAATGTCCTTTGACATTACTGCTTTGGGGGGGTAATGAGGAACAGGGTGTAAAGTTCCTCATCCCCCATTGAAAAGGGAGGATCCTCCGACCGGACGGGTGTTGTGTCCGGCGGGCTAACTGCCCGACAGTTGTAAGTCGGGAACTCCTATATAGGCTTATGTCGCGGAGAATGTTGATAGCGCGATGTAGGAACTTCTGTCGATCGTTTGTTAGTACGCAGGTGTTGCGATAGATGTCGCTAGTCGCCACATCACTCCCCTCCGAGACCGGAGGTCGAAAGCAGGTTAAGTCTTGGCGCTTGTCAGCCGTGGAAGGTTCCAGTGAGTCGGAACCGGATGCCGCATAGTTCACGGTGAGTCGGAACTGTCTGCGGTGATGCCCCAGTGAGTCGGGGTGATGCTGCATATTAGCTCCAGTGAGTCGGAGTGATGCAGTGCTGCGTAGTGGCTGGCTGCTGCGTCGACCAGGAGAGAAGGGCGTCTCTGCTTGCTGACCGGCCGAAGTGCAGTGTGCTGTGCCAAAGTCGCTGATGAGGCTGGGGGTGATGTCCAGGAATGCGCTTCCGCTGCATGCTGGTGGACAGGATACCCCATGAAGCCGTGGCTGCTGGCTGACGGTATGACTCGCTGCTCGAAGGCGAAGGGGAAGTGGTGACGACGTCTGAAGTAGTTGCACGAAGGCTGCGCTGACGTTCATGCTCGGGGTCACCAGTTTGGGGGGGTAATGAGGAACAGGGTGTAAAGTTCCTCATCCCCCATTGAAAAGGGAGGATCCTCCGACCGGACGGGTGTTGTGTCCGGCGGGCTAACTGCCCGACAGTTGTAAGTCGGGAACTCCTATATAGGCTTATGTCGCGGAGAATGTTGATAGCGCGATGTAGGAACTTCTGTCGATCGTTTGTTAGTACGCAGGTGTTGCGATAGATGTCGCTAGTCGCCACACTGCATTTAATTTTTTCGATTGTTGATTTGATCGATTCATGGTTTTGCGTTTGCGACTTGAGTTACTAGTATTTATTGCTTTTTAGGATATTTAACGACGACTTTGGCCATTTTTTAAGGATTTTGATTTTACTTCTGTACACGTTACCCATTTTTGAACACGGACTTAGATTGAATGCTGTTTTGTTGTATAATTATTGCTAAGGACCGACCGAAGGTTCGGTTTCGGTTTCGGTTTCGGCTAGTTTCGGCCAAAAATACTAGTTTCGGCCATAGTTTCGGTTTCGGCCAATATTTGGCCGAACCTTTCGGCCCCGCCGAAACAAGGTATACGTGGATTGTCGCGCATCATTCAGCTAACTTCGAGTGCCAGTTGAGTTCGCTCGCCGGCGCGATCGTGATGATTTGAGGTTATGTGATTTTTCTCGCGCAAAAATTAGTTATTTGTTTTTACTTATGATTAATGATGATGTATTTTGATGGCGTCATTAGGGTCTTGTGCTACAGTGTAAAATAAATAGGTTGTAAGTAGGTGTGTATAGAAAAGAATTCATTAGATATTTTACTTGGTTCTGTTGAGTTATTCCCTAGAACTTATAAAATATGAATTTATGTTGAAATTAATTTAACACTTAAAAGATGTGTGAAGATACCTGTGATGTTTGATTCAAACATTACTATATTTGTTTGTAATAGTTCCGATACACAACTATCTCCGGTGATTTAGGCGCTTTGCACATGGAGCAACTTAATTTGAGGCAACTTAAGCAACTTTAAAAGTTTCCTGTAACTTGTTGATAGTTGCTACAACGTTTACGGTTGCAGCAATTTTATGGCAATCTGTGAGCAACTTTCATAACCGAGTTGCTCAATCTACGCAGCGAACAGCGTTCAGTGTGACGATGAATATTATCGAAGAAGCAGCAATTGCTCTAATTTTATTACGTCGTCGCCGTGTACGCTAACTTTAAATATCGGTATAATATTTAACAGTTGCTAGTTGCGGTAATTAGCAACTAACTCAGTCATCGATTGCAGCAACTGAAAACTGTTGACGATTGCCGGAACTCGAAACTAGAGTTGCTATGTGTTCCGGATCGTCACATCGCGCCGGCCAGTAGGATCGCGACACATGATCCTACGTCACCGCAGCGCCCCACCTACCGCTAGGTCGTTGACCATATGTGGGCACACAACATACTCGCTCGCCGTCTATTACCGTGCGCATACATCGGCCATTTACTTTTTTTGTAACCACTAAACCAGATTATATACAGTCTTCATATCGCAAAGCAGAAGTTTTATTTAGTCGAGACCACCAGCATCACAACTGGAGCTTGACACTCAAACACTATGTGTGCGCAATCCAATTGAAATATAATTGTAAACAGCTAGTTGCCAGTTGTTGCAATAGTTGCTCCATGTGCAAAGCGCCTAAAACCTTAACTAATTATTATAATTTAAAAAGTTCGTAATGAAAATTATTTCTTAAAACACCATCATTGAAAATGATATGATGTACTTCTTTTATTAAATAATTAGAAAAAAAAGTTATATCGACCAATAGAATTTTTTTACTAAAAAGTTTCATATTATACATATTTTCTATTAGCGTGAATGCCTTCGACATCGCATCAGTCGTGTCGCATTTTTTCCCTTTAGTATGCGAGGTGCTTAGTTTTTTTTTGGAAATTACTAACAAATATACATAGTAATGTTAAAAATGTGGTGCATATTTTTTTTTAAAACTACAAATATGTTGATTGCATTTTTTATTTTTTTTATTCACATTTTTAATTTTACAAATAAAGAGCTATTTTTGTTACCTACCTACTTTAATTGTTGCATTTTTGGCAACAATTAAAGTAGTATCTTTTACACGTGTTAACTGTGTACCTATATTGCGTAAAAATACAATAGATTTTACATTCCATAAATATTTCATAAGTTTCGGTTTCGGTTACGGTTTCGGCCGAAACTGGGACCAAGGCCGAAGGTTCGGTTACGGTTTCGGTTTCGGCTGAAAATCGTGTTTCGGTCGGACACTAATTATTGCATATTAATCCTTAACCTTGACTTAACCTATATTTTAGAAAAAAATATTGGAACTGGCTTCTACCTAGTTTTTTGATAATGAATGAATTTGTAATGGATTCCCTACGATTTATAGTGCAATTTGGCGTATATTTCATTGTTGTCCATTTCAAGCATTTTTTTGTGTGGCTGATGGGCAATTCCCTTTATATGCTTAACCTCTGTAACTGAGATTATTCTGAGCCTTCAGATTTTGTTTTGCTTTACAATCATAAGGATTTTTATTTGAAAAATGCCGAAACAAAAGCTCGAATCGTGAAAAACTGAAGTTAATATCCATTTATGTAAGTGGGTACCCGCTATGAAGTCCGTGTCGAATTGAATGTGTCAAAATCTAGTCCTTGTAGAATTAAAAAAAGATTAAAACTCACATAATTATTATGTTTCCATAACACGTATTTTACCACCTCTATAACAAATAACCTGTATTCTGATCTCTATAATGGAACCCTCTGTAAATGAGACAGATATTTATTTATACCTGGATATCTGAGACACTGGATAAGTGGAATACCTCTCTACGTGAGACAAATTTGGAGGTCCCTTGAAGTCTCACTTAACCATGTTTCACTGTACTATTACTAATATTATTATACTATTACTACTATTATTATACTATTACTACTATTATTATACTATTACTACTAGTGTTTGTAACTACTGTGTGTAATTATGTTTTTAATTGTGTTTTTATTATGTAAAATAAATTTAAGGTGTATCTAGCATGCTGTGGTAGCATGTGTAACTATAACACAAGGACGTTATATACTATCTGGACTGTGTACGTGCCGCTCAAAAGCGTTCCGAGCGAGATTACCTCGAAAGAGAATGTCATCTCTTTCTAATAGGGTGACCAAACATTTTGTACTTACATTTGGGACAGATATAATCATAGATATATAATTCCGTAGATTGGTAATGTCAACAATCAAACGAGACCAAAAACCATTGATCTAAGTCTGTGTAAAATGTGAGTGTGTGCACAGACAGTGTTGTGACTAGTCTATTCCTTTGTTGGTCTCTATCGATAATTTATGTGACGTAAATCGTCATGCACGAGTAATTCTGTTAAGACGCAGTCAACGGGGGAACCGTAAAAACGACCTGTTTTTCGTCGCAGAGTTAGCCGTATTGCTACTTATTACAATTCCAAAAAAAATACAGTGTATAGTCAAATGTATAGGTAAAAGACTTATGCAAAAATATTTTCTAAAAGTAATCAAGAACCTCGAAAAAAAAAATCACAAAATCACAAAAAAATCACACGAAAAAACTTTTTCGTCTCGAAATGCTCAATATTTTGAGTGACAACTGTTATTTATTTTTTTACTATCAGAAAGGAAATTTAACCAACTAAAGACATATGTAAAAATACTTTAACATTACAGCGTACTTTTTTTTTAAATAAATTAAATCTGCGAACTATCGTTCATTTTGGCAGTCACGAGCATCAAACGCATCGCCATTTTCAACCTTATTTGTTTAGGCGATGAGTTAAACGCGCGCTCAAGGTCGCGGGCAGCTAATGTCGCCTTAAATGTCTTATGGCGAATATTACACGATAGGTTTTGCTGTCAGTTTTGCAACGGTAAATTTTTTGATTGACGAAAAACCTACCGTCTAATGCGATGATTGAAGTTATTTTGTACTGACTGACGAAAACCATCACTCATGATTGATGGAATTGATTGACGCTTGCATGACCGTGTGCTAGACGCCTATGGGTCCGACGCAATAAATGCTGTCGGCATGCGACTATATAACCTCATTTAGCGGTAGAATAATTCGAACCATCAGACAAAACATGATCATCAACAAACAAACTCATCAGCTTTAAAATATTAGTATACATACGATTGTAATCTATCTATATTTTATTTTGTTTGTTACAATAAGTACAGTCAGCATCAGAAGTACACACATCAAAAGTGTCTAGGGATCAACATATATTTTTGCAATAACTTTTCTCCTGATTGATATTAATTAAAATTTTCTTTAAGGATTCATCAAATAAAGTGTTTTCGTTTGTCACAGTAACGATAAACCAAGTCACCTTTGCATTAATAAAGAAATTTGCCATTTTCCTAACAAAGGGATTTTTGACATTTGAACCACTAACATTAAAGTTCGAAAAAAAGACTGTAATAACAGTTTTCTTTAAAATTTTATTGGGTAACTTAAACAATTAATAATCCGTGTTTCTACCGCGAACACTAACAACACAAGAACATCGGTTTGGCATACCTACTCAAAATGAGTTCATCCAAATCACGCTGTGGAATGGCCGCCCATGTTCGTTGCAACAACAAAAAAAGGTCTTCTTGAGACTGGATACCCTCCATATTCGGCAGAGCTCTTCTCTGTAGCATATCCCATGCATGCTCAATCGGGTTCAAGTCTGGCGACTGAGCAGGCCAGGGCAGGACATTGATGTTAGCTGCGGCGAGAGTCTGTCTTACAACTCTTGCGGTGTGCGGTCGTACATTATCATGCATTAACTGAAATAAGGGACCGATTTGCACTTGTAGAGGAACGATGACGTCTGATACAATCGTCTCAGCATAAATTTGAGGTTGCCTCTGATCCAAATCAACTCAGTTCTTCCGCCGATCCAAATACCCGCCCATACCATGATGGTTCGTTTGCTTTTCGTGGCGTTTCGTGTGCTTTTCTGATGAGTCTCGTTTTGGTATGAGACCGGATACAAGACGTATACGACACTGGAGAACCCCTGGACGCCAACAGCGATTAAAATCCTGCCAGGAAGTCCATCCTTATAGTGGTGGAACCATCATGGTATGGGCGGGTATTTGGATCGGCGGAAGAACTGAGTTGATTTGGATCAGAGGCAACCTCAACGCTCAAATTTATGCTGAGACGATTGTATCAGACGTCATCGTTCCTCTACAAGTGCAAATCGGTCCCTTATTTCAGTTAATGCATGATAATGTACGACCGCACACCGCAAGAGTTGTAAGACAGACTCTCGCCGCAGCTAACATCAATGTCCTGCCCTGGCCTGCTCAGTCGCCAGACTTGAACCCGATTGAGCATGCATGGGATATGCTACAGAGAAGAGCTCTGCCGAATATGGAGGGTATCCAGTCTCAAGAAGACCTTTTTTTGTTGTTGCAACGAACATGGGCGGCCATTCCATAGCGTGATTTGGATGAACTCATTTTGAGTATGCCAAACCGATGTTCTTGTGTTGTTAGTGTTCGCGGTAGAAACACGGATTATTAATTGTTTAAGTTACCCAATAAAATTTTAAAGAAAACTGTTATTTCAGTCTTTTTTTCGAACTTTAATGTTAGTGGTTCAAATGTCAAAAATCCCTTTATTAGGGAAATGGCAAATTTCTTTATTAATGCAAAGGTGACTTGGTTTATCGTTACTGTGACAAACGAAAACACTTTATTTGATGAATCCTTAAAGAAAATTTTAATTAATATCAATCAGGAGAAAAGTTATTGCAAAAATATATGTTGATCCCTAGACACTTTTGATGTGTGTATATTAACATTACTCAAAGTTTCGAAGCTGTTTTTTTAATAAAAACTTGTTAGATATTACTTGTTACTAAATGTTATTGGAGAATAGGGACTATTTTAACGAATACTCTTCTGAAACATTAATAATAATTGCTAGAGTCCTGTACATAAAAGAATTAAAATTCCGAAATGTTCAGCTACTTCTGATGCTGACTGTACCTACATATAATCTATTTTTCTAAGACTATGCATTTGTAAGACGCTATCTTAGCTGTCGATATCAACAAAAATTAGGCCATCGCATCACTAAAAAGTGAGGTTATAACTCCTTCGTATTTCTCTATTTGTTATTTCTCAAATACGTCGGTTTTAGGCATGCTAATTCATCTAGATCGTAAATAAAATAATGTTCTCATAATATTTTGCTTAAAGCCGGCTTATTAGGTGCATTGTTATTGCAGAAATAACGATGTAAACAACTTGTAAACTTACTGGTGAAACGAGTAATCCTGGGGATTTTTCTTTTTGGAAGATTCACATCCTGGTACTGCACAAGAAACCATCGTATTATGGTAATTCAATCACGGGTTATCACTGTAGTTCACTTAAATAATTGCCGAAACGCTCGCGTAAACAGTTACCGGGGCCGGTATGGGCCGGTAGCAAATACGTGTTTTGGCCCTGTTAACAGCGTCACTTTCTCTCTCTTTCTAACACAGCAAAGTTCCGCTAAAGCGGGAGCTCTCATTCATTCTCAAGCCCAATCTACGGAATTATATATCTATGGATATAATTATGTGGCTGGCCTGGCTTGGCATTTGTAATAATTAAAAAAACTGACAAAGAAAGACATTTATTTATATTTGCAAAAAGTTGTTCCAAAAATGGTGGCATACGAATATATACACACCTAACTTAAATATAGGTACTCTAAGGAAACTTACTAATTCGAAAGTCGGTGTCTTTTGTCGGTTTTATTTAGTTTAGAAAAAAAAAGTTGCAAATAAGTCTTTTTATTTTTCTACTACAAATACAAATATTGACTATGCATTTAACATTCAACAGAAGAAACCTAACCCTTAAGGTGAATGCGACAAGGTAGCCCGCGAAATTCGAAATAGTATTCGCGACCGTAACAAATTGTGACTTTACTGAGTAATAATGATTAAAATCACCAATACAACCCTCTCAGTTCATAAAGGTTCCTTGAGTGACTATTTGATGAATAGAAGAGAATTCCTTATTACCGCCAATATTGGCCACTTTTATCTTTAATCAGTACTTCTCTTAATTTATCAAGTCAATAATCATGAAAAGTGATTTTAAAAATACTACAGGTTATTTACTTGCATGATATTGTTTTGGATATTTCAAATTTAATGTGATTTTAGAGTAAAATAAATAAGATGTGTTTCGGTGCTGTTAGAGCCTTAACATACAACCTGACACTGACAAGCAAATTACAGAAAACGTAAGAAAATTCGAATTTCGCGGGATACCTTGTCGCATTAACCTTAACCTTCAATCAAGATTCCCTTATTATTGCTTTCAACTCCTAACCATTGAAGAGAGACCTACATTCCATAATCAGCTCACCTAAATAACCTGAAAGAATACAACCAATATACCTACGTCCTCATAATATGTTATTAAACAGTTATCCTCTAACTCCTAACCGCTACGGAATCGATCATCAGCTCATGGATTGGCTACGTTGGATTTGATTTAAGACCAAAATGGAAAAGTTTCAAAAAGTAAAGAAAGAATTCAAATGTTTGTTTTGGTTATGTTTGAGATTAAGATGAGATAAGTATGAGATTTTATACCGATATTGATTATAGAAAAGGGGTATTCTTTACAATAATTTCATGATTCCCGTTTATAGATTGAACATAGTCACCCTAGTCGTTATTTGTAAACAAAGTTAAAAGAACTTACCTAAAAAATGAAATCCCACATCCTGGATACCCCTCATTTTCACAACCCTTCAGACAACACCATTTCACCATATTTGAAGACAAATATTTCGCTAATACAATTAAAAACACTTGAAAAAGGAAAATTATTATTTCAACACGAAAATGGTTCCGCCATATTTTTTTACGTTTTTTTTATATGGCTATACAGTTTTTATTAATTTTGGCTCCAATAAATTTTAATTCGCAAGTATTTAATATTGAAAATTAAGTAATACAATTTACAGAACTAAAATAATGATAAAATATATACAAGTAGCAAAAAGAGAAGAATTACAGGGCGTCAAAAAATTCTGGGGTAAGAGGGACACCGGGGGAAGTGGGACTAGGGACCATAACTAGTAAACCGAAGCGTTTACGACTATGAACTGTCCGTCGATAAAACAGTGAAGGCGAAATAGTTTGAACGGTTTTCAATAGATGTCGCTACGTAGCTCAGAAGCCACAAAAAATGAAAACACGTTTGACAGTTGTGAACTCGACTAGCACAAAGTTAGCACGGTTTTTTGCGAACCAATATTTTGGTGAAAAAAGAGTGCTGGAAATATTTTAAATATAATTATACATGGAGAAAACTATAAGTTTTTCTTTTTATTAGCTATTTTAGTTTAAAAACAACTAATAATATGAGTTTCTTTCGCTTGAAAATTCTAATCTCCAAAAACACTAGCTGGGGTAAGAGGCTCACTATACACGGTGAAAGAGGGACATCCCCAATGTCAGGGGTGATCAACATTGTGAATAATTTATAATAATAGGAAGATAAAATGAAAAGAATTGACTGAATGTTCTGTACCTACTACAACTTTAAAATATACGAAATACTAAACTGGAAACTTCCCGCGACTTCGTGCGCGTGTTACTTAACTTTCCCGTAAAATGCTGTTTTATAGTATAATTTATACCCTGTGTTACCTAGGGACAATTCAGCATTCTATGTGATAAAGATGTTTTACCCGACTGCGGCGAAGCCCAAAAGGAGGGTAATCTAAATCGATCTTGTAGTTTTTGAGTTAAATCATAATTATCACAAACAAATAAAAAATCAAATCTTTTCACAAAAGTTAATAAAAGTTTAGATGAATAAAGTTTCATGAGTCGTGTCCCTCTCTCTTTAATTG